>OX465529.1:5005000-6255000 GCA_950022985.1 Udea ferrugalis | reverse complement strand
CTTTCTGTCCTATGAATACTCGTAGGTTGTTATGATGTATTGAAAAGAGTACCTACCTACTTAATTATCGTGTTTCTTTCTTTCCGGATACTTATCAATAGAAACAACGTCCGAGCCTGTTTCAGAAACATTGTGTACCTTTTTTACTGATTTTTATAAGTAGTAAGTAGTATTTAAAAATGAGAAACGAAACGAAATAATGAGAAAGTAGCAGCAGTGGTTGCGGGCGCGGCACACTGATCCACATTCGACCGATCTACAGGATGAGATAGAACTCAGTGCGCTCTATGGCTGAGTGTGGGCTGTAAGCATGCCGCGAGCAGTGCTCAAGGCGTGTCATTGCAGGATCGTTAATCGACAGCCTCTAATTAGGGATCTGATAAGTATTGATGTTGCCGACACGGCGCCGCCTGGTTAGCTGCTTCCCGTGTTCTCGTTCTTCTGAGTTTATAGATTGGATAAAAAGTGTAGAATATCGGTGAATGATAAATAATTGAAATTGTAAACGTTCTTTGCTACTTGACTAGGAACTATTTGAATGCCAAAAAGGTTGACGTTGCGCTACTTCATCGCAACACAACGCATCATTAATTAGGGCCTCACTCAAAGCAAGCGTTTAGTTCTTTTGACACATTTATAGGCTTTTCAGGTAGGAAGTTAACTAATGTGATATACAGTGGCTAACCCACTGTATATCACATTATCTATCTAAGGAGGTATGTAATAGTGTCATCTAGTTATAAAATACTTTTTTCCCGAGTTACTAATCACTTCACTGCACAGCTTTATCTTCTCAGTATAGAAAACAGAAACTTGCTGCTGCTAAGACTTTCTTGAAGTTACTTAGGTATATGTTACCCACTTCGTATACCTAATACCTACTTACACGTATGATTGTCCGCAAAATATAAAATACCACAGCTCCTTTCCATGAAGAAAAAAAGGTGATGATGATGCATCGTTGTACAGAGGCCCTCACATCAACCTTTACATAGGGGTACCTTGTGTCGCTGACATAAGACCCATTTTGCTACGGTTTTCTACAGGATGATGTTATCGCCTCTGTACCTAGGTATACTCTTAGTAGTCGTACAGTCGCGTGCGCACCCCTCGCGCTTTGTTTTGGCAGCTGCGCCGCGGTGCTGCGCGCTACGACGCGATGAACAATATACTGACTGCGCTTTTTCAGCTTTTTTGCTTTTTATCTTTTATTACTGCGATGATAACACCCAGTGAGAGTTATTGTTTTGTTCAGACGTATTCTTTACATTTGAAAGCATTACTTGGTACGTGGTACTAGGCTTACTACCTACAAAAAGCGGCAAATCTTTTTAGAACACGCGCATTGTAGAACTCTGTAGTTGCCCGTCACAATATAATTTGGACAACAAAATTATGATATAAGTAACTACCTAGGTGAATATTTTAGACTCCTACCTATTTGGTGGAATGATTAAGATCTCGGCCACTAGATACACCAGAGGTCGCAGGTTCGATTTTCGCACAATGATTACAATCATTTAATTTTCGGTGCATGAAAATGTGTGGGAATATTGCCCGCCCAGTGATATAACTTTTTTCATTTGATGTATTTTAAATGAAATGACAAGAGCTTTTGCGTTAAGCCGGGAAAAGACAGAAACGGAGAAAATGGTGAAATTATAAGTAGTTCTTGTAGACTTTGGAACCCTCAATTTTTGTGTCTATCTGAACACGGACCTTAGTTTGTTAGAGAGAGAAATCAAGTAGGTGTCAAATCCAATGCAAGAAAAATCCGACTATGTAGGAACATAATGTAAGTAGGTATAATGATGCTTATAAATTTCATCAACCCCGCGTCCAAATCCTGCGCTTGCGTCGCTGATGAGTTCTCCAGACGCCATTAAAGTCATAATGGCGTTTTATTTATCGTCGGACACTTCATTATTTGTGCCCGACGATTTTGGGACGCTCTATTTGTTAATCGCAACATTGGCAATAAATCTTTAAGTTTTTTGTGTGTGGTGATATAATTAGCTTTATCATGTTGTGGCTAACTATTGAAAATTTAAACGCCTTACAAAACATCAAATTCTATTGAAAGAAAGAAAGATAAATTTATTCGACACACAAAATAAGACATACAAGTTACAAACAATTTCATATAAAATGTGTCAAAAAGGCTCCCACTCAGCATATGCCGCGGTGGCACAAGAGCACCACGACGCTGGTTTTCAGTGGTCGCCTTGTTGAATTGGAGAGGGAGAAGTGGCGCAACATTCGAACTACCTCATATCGGTACAAAACTGAACTAGGGGGTTGTTAACCAATTTTGGTTATTTATTAGGTATACCTACGTACCTACACAAACACAACAAAGAATTGTTACAAATGAGGGACTTACTTATCGCCGATGAGGATAATATTCGTTGCAGAAGGTAGGTAAACTTATTTTTCACCTTTACCTATTAACCAACAACTGAAATTATTCAATGAAGTCAAGAAATAAAAAACATCCATTTCGAAAAATCTTTTTTCAATAAAATTGAACTGATGAACTAGGCACACTGGACGGTACATCTACCCATCTACCTATTTCCGGTCAGTCCTCCTTGCTCTATTGCAAAGGATTTGGCAAGAGCGAGAGAAAAAGCAGAAATGGGGTAACCTGATGTGCTGTTGACTGTACCTAACTACAGATTCTCAGCCTTGGTATTCTTTTAAATTTAGGAATCGTCCAAGTGCAGTTTTCTTCGCTTCAAAGGTGAGGACAGGAATTTTAAGATTAGGTTGAAGAAGAAGAAGAAGAACAAAAACAAATATATTTTAAAACATTTTATTTAAAATCAAATTTCACAGTAACACAGACTGATATCCGTAAAAAATATACATAATCGAAAATACAAAATGCAATTTATGCTGACCACGCGAAGGCTGGCGTGAAAATAGCAGCTTTATTTGTATTTAAAACTTATTTTTATTATTTTCTCATTTACTTTAGCGTGATAATTTCTAATATTATTCCTAACTATTTTAATTAGGTACAAAGCAGGACATAATTGCACTTTGTTTGAAGAACAAGCGAAGCGCATCACTAGTGTACAGAATAAATACATGATTTGACTCAACTGCACGGCCTATTACATAATAGGCCGTGCATACATACATAGGGTACGTACATAGGGTGTACATACTTATGTACACTTAACCACAGATAAAGCGTAACACTGTAGGCATTCTTATTTCACCCGTCAACGACTTTTTGTACGCAAAATGTCACTCCCACTCTATGAATCACTTCGTTGCCCTCGAAGTTTAGCCAATAACAGCATTGTTTAGCCAATTCATGTTTATAAAGTCAAACATTTTACGCTTGACATGTGGTTGACTGTACTGACTTCTGCCCATCATGCTAGACAGAGCGATGTCACAGAGTTATAAAATACTGACTTTTAACGGTGGATAACAAAACATTATATTACAAATGTAGGTAGTAATCGCATGGTAGAAAGCAGGTTATATGTGCCAGTTACGTGCGGTATCGATTCATGTCACATAGAAAAGCCAATACGCATACAGTATAAACTAGAAGCATCAATCTTACTGAACCTGCATAAATAGGCATTTGCTTTACATAAATGAAACTGTTTTAAACTGATAAGCAAGAAGTTTTGCCAAGAACATCTTCTCAAAATTGATTTCTAAATAGACTTTTGGCATCTTAGTGGTGTCATGGGCGGTGTGACTGTTTCCATTTCTTCTACATGACATCACCAAAGCCACAGTATGTGGATATATTTATTTTGTACAATGCCTAAATCACCATATTTCCAAATTCTTTAACGGGGTTCTACTCGATTCTTAACTTGTTTTGTTAGAAAACACTAACATTATTAAGCGTTATTTTCATAGTCTTTCAAATTCTACAAACTACAATAACTACAGACTAGGTAGGTATGTATTTCTCTTAACCAAATCGGCAGTAAATAAGGATTTGAGATCAAACACAGTAAAAAGTGTGCTATGAAATTAGTTCTAATGCATTTGTTGTAATTTCTTTTTAATTATTCAATAAAAAGCCACTGAAGGCTTCTGATTTTCGAAAAAAAAAAAATAAGGTGCCAGTACTGATTATTGGGCAATAACATCTACATACTTAGATAGTATTTTCTTCTCTACCTAAGCTCACCATGGGTTCCTTTTTCTATTATTGTGCGGAACCCTAATTAGCAAGCAAGTGCATTCTGGCTACCTGAAGATTACTACAGGCAATACAGACAGACAGACTTTATTTTAATAACTAGTGCACCATTCTCACTTCAAGTTAAAAACTGGGCGATATGATTTCAACTATTGAGGTTAATTTTTATGGGGTGCTATTCCGGCGGACATCACTTCACATCTCGGTGCTTCACGCCTACATATATCATCAATACGCTACACTCTGAATTAGTATGTTCTCTCATTTTGTATGTAAATAATTAAAAAATGGTATTTGGCTTAGTTCTTTTCTCTCAAACGATCACTGTTGCAAACAAATTGAATTTCAAAGTTCACTACCCACGAGCGAAGAGAGTTTTGGCGCCCGCCGGAATACCATAGCTGATAGGTAGGAGGTTTTTGTCTGTGGTCATACCTGGAGGTGACGAAGGTAATTTACCGCCAAAATCACCTTCTTTAAAAAGTTATTAGTAACTGAAGTAGTAGTCATTGAAATACTCGTATAATTTGTGTTCTAAGTTTCTTAAAGACGAGCTCGACGTTATTCCTCCTTTACAGGTGAAGCCTCACCAGTGCACTTGGAGTGCAGTTTCGATTCATTGAAACATTCGTGCGACGACGCAACGCATAAATTTGACATGTCAATAAAAATATATGAAACAGGGCAACGTATACGCAACGGAGGCCTCACCCCAAAGTATGGAGTACTGTCAAAATCGACATTACAAATCGTAGGCAATAGTTCTTTTAGTTGAGTTTAAATAGTATGGATTTCAGTATCTTGAAGCTGTCACCTGGGGCCTGTATTTCGCAACGCTGCTCAAACTCGATTCGCACTGAAATTGGCTCAAGTTGAATTTTAACAGATTAATCACAGGTTTGAATGTTTACTTTTTCATTAATATTTGAGTGTTATTTCCGAATACAGGCCCCCATTTGAGTAGTTATCACGTCTGCAGCGCCAGGATGCGCACGAAGGTGAGTGTGGTGTAGGTGAGCAGCGAGGCTGCGCGCTACCGGTGCGCGGGCGCAGGCGGCAGCGGGCTGGCCGGCCGCGACCTACTGAGCGCGGACAGGGAGCTTGCGCGCTTCATGCTGGGAATAAAGTTAGCAGAACATAGTTTATCGATAGATAGGACGTGTTCACAGTCAACAAAAATAATAATGTGTAAATCATGAAGGAACTTCTAAAAAAAGTACCTTTTAAAGTACTAGTAGTAGTAATCGGTATTTGCTCGGTCATTTCCAGACAATCGTAATTCACACACCATCCATGCAGAGAAATTTATTTTTCAAGGTATCGAAAGGCAATTTACTTTTGTGACTGTGAACACGATTTGGTACAGAGCAATAAACAGACAATTAAGAACAAAATAAATCAACACAAAACTGAACGTACTCACCTTCTAATATTGTTCTTATTTTACGTTTATCGGTATATTTCGAGTCTAAGATTACTTAAGAGCCAGACAAATACAAAAGAATAAAAAGGCTGTCAAAGTCGTTGCAAAAGTAGTTTTTGCAGCACCACGTTCAATGGTTTTTGAGCCTTAAATATGAAGCATGCAGAAATGGAATATAATATTAATATCACATACAAATCGCAAATTCTTAGCCTACATAAAGCTTATGGCAGGCCTTCGTAAAATTATGAAAAATATTTGCAAGTCTTTTTATTTTATTTGCACTGTGTGTACTTAAGAATTATTTTTAACCTTGGCACATAAAATAACTGCATCCAAATATTAATGGAAGCAAAAACAATTTCAAGTTTTGAAAAAAAAACGACCATTATAGACTATTTAAATAAATTAGGAAACGGACCTAAATAATAATCTGAGTGTTTTTGTCTCTAGGCCATCACAATATTCTCTATTCTGTTCAAATAACAAAGTCAAAAGTTCCTTTTTTTGGCGCTATGCAGCCTCCCTTCCTGGCTAGTCATAAAAAAAATAAAAAACAGGCATCTGCTTTTGTCTATGTTTGCTTAGAGCTAGAGCACCAAACCACACTTGAGTCAATTTCAAACTAACTCTAGCTTAACCACCTACATCTTCTGCAACAAAAAACCGCACCCCTGCGAGGCCAAAAAGTGTGTCCACTTGCAATAAAGCACTGTAATTTCCAATTACTTATCCTACGCGAAGGAGCTACTTGCAGTATTACGGTGAGTACTTTAAGAATTTATTGCATTTACCAAGTTATGAGACTATTTGACATAATAAAACTTACCTGAGATTTATTACAATTGTATTATGCCTACCTACCTACTGTCTTTAGTGCTTTTCTCACCCGGTGCACCCAAGAGGGCAAAATATACAACTGGGTAGACAACCTCAGTTTAACTAAGCTAGTCTTTCCATATGTGACTGTGCGAGATGACACAGATATTTTACTGAGTAGGTATCACTTTTCAAGAGTCCTGCAATTGCCGGTAGACACACGACTCGGGCGTTCATTGTTAGCGACACCCCCAGTAGCGTCCAGAAATCTATTTGCGGAGTTAGGTAATTATTATATCGCGAACCAGAAGTATGGTTGATTTAGTATACCACTCTATTGCCCTTGCCACTCTGGCTCTAATGCAGCTAACTTGATATTTGCTAGCTCCTCCTGTATTACCTTAATTTAAATGTTCTTCCATTGCAAAAGTCCGCTCTAACGAGAAATTACCTATGTCTCGAGCGGAGATGAGGAGAGATACTTTGACAGCTGGCGGGTGCTAAACACTGCTGACTCAGCTTTTGTAGAACGGGGCTTACTCTGGCAAATCTGCTAGCATCGCAGCATCCTAATGAAATAGCGTACATGGGAGTGTCGTTGACAATGACCGATCGGGCTTTACCTTTCCGGGTCGGTGAAGTCTACGTCCGGCGGCAGGTGTGCCGAGTGCCGGCCCGCGAGCCGACTGAGCAGCCGCGCGGACGAGCGCCGCAGCGACTCGCGCAGTTTAGAGAAACTGGCGCTGCGCGACACCGCCACTGGGGCCCCACCCTGCCGCGCCCGTGTTATGCAATTTACACTCCATTTTTAACCAAAACAGGGAAAGGTTTATTCATGTCTTTTAGGATATTTTCTAATGTAAAATGATTTTGTCTGATTTGGCTTTGAAGGAAATAAATAGAGGAAGCGTTACTGCAAGGAATATATTTATGGCAGCTAATGGATAGTAAAATATAATGATACGATCTAAACTAACATGTAGGGCACTAGTGGAAGAATTTTTTTAATGTGAATGAGTTGAGATGCCACCATGCAGTCTAACAGCGAAAGCCGTCGAAACAAAAATGGTGTTCGTATTCCCGCGGTCACGAGTCATGCTAAGTGTCATAGTCCAGATAAAACAGTGTATTTTGATGCTACTTTTTGTGTATGGGTTATAAATTGCATAACACTGTAGACTCACCTTCAGTTACCAAATATTATGTATAAAACTGACGGAACCAAAAATAAAACGAAAAAAATGTTATATAAATATTTATTAACAATTAAAAATTATCATTCGACGAAATATTATCGTGGCAATAAAAATTATCCGATTATTCAGCATTGTGACAGGGAAATGTGCCTATTAAATGGAGATTCTTTCTTATATTTTCCATTGAACTGACGCTACAATTGTTGTTTGCTGATGTGGTCTCATGTACAATCATTAACATCTAGTGCATATAGAGTAAAGTTCCACCAATCAAGCAGCACCCACATACAAATATAAAAATTTGATTGTATATAAAAAATACTATAATATTTTATCACCTATACTCTCACATAAAGCTTAAACCGATACACGTACACTAAAAACTGGAATGAAAGTTTATGTAAGCATAATATTACTGACAATATGAAATAAAAAATATCAAAATTGACTACTTGCAACACATAAAATATATAATTCAATGACGCTCACAATGATAAAATCACTTTCATGCATTCTTCTACACAAAGAACAACATTTCAAATATCAGAAAATTAAAATCAAATATGTAAGCGAATAAAATCGTTGTTTAAAACATGCGTGAAATAAAATTATACATTTATACGACATAAATATTATTGGACGCTTCCAAACTTATTAAATGCAACTGTAATAGACCTCGAAACAAAGTTACATTTTAAATAACTAAAACTAATTAAAATAAACATATTTTAAACCAATTATCTAATCAAATTTAAGTATATAAACGCAAGTAGCAAATACTGTTTCCACTGCTGGGAAATAAAATAACAATTGCATTTAGTTATTTAAAATGTAACTGTGTACTAAATGACTTTAAGGGGTCATCTCATCATATTTATTTTTTAACATTAAAAAATTGCACCGTCTGAAGTGTTTTTTTTTTTTAATTACACTTTGATATACCTTATGAGGACGGCTCATGCAATATTTCTCTATCACACAATATTATTTGTAGTTTAATTTTTAGCATAATAATATTATGTTTACCTACCGCATGCTAATGCTAATAAATAATTCTAAGCTATAATTATCCCGTCTTTCTGAACCCTGCAGCACATTGAAATGCGAATACTAACGAACTACAGTTGAACTCATCAAAGTGATCACAGTGCAACACTGCAGTGTTCAGAAAGACGGGCCGAGACGGGTCTCGATCCTAAAGTAATGAGCGAGTAGGGGTCTTAGCACAATCGAATGACAAAACAAAAATTGTCGAGTACGAAATATGATTTGCGATGATATTTTTTATTAATTTGATAATACTATAAACAATTTTGATAATACTTTAGACATGATTTTGCCAGATATGGGCCAGCCATATCGCCATTCGGATTGCGCGCAGACCGGGAAGGATCAACTCCGTCGTAAGCGAGCGAGTACTTAATTAAGCCCTAGACAGCTAACTCTTAGACTACTGGTGCGGCGCGGCACTCCCCGTGTTGATCCCTAGCGCATTGAACAACTTTGATTTTAGGTTCATGCGTGGCTCACTCGCTTGGTTCGTGCCCTATGTCGGAGGAAAGAAACAAAAACAAAAATAAAATTAAAAATGTGCAAATAAAAATGTAATGCAGTGATTGTGTTCATGGCTGTAAATAATAATGTGACTATTACATAAAAATAAAATAAAGTGTCAAACATTTTAGAATAATAAATAATTTATAAGGCATAATAAAGAAAAGAAATAAAATATAAAGGCGTGTTTACGAACAAAAATATTTTAAAATAACAAATGTTGTGGGCTGAGTATTTCAAGGGAAAATTTTTATTTCAAGTTTCTCATAAGACAGTTCGTTTCGTATTAAAAAACATGTTTTAAAGTATAACAATAATTTTAACATTACCGTTACAACATTCAAAAGCTATTTTAGTCTAATGTGCACGAGTAAATAAAATATAATGTTATTTAGAAGACGATCACAAGACGTGTAGATGTGACAACACAAGCTTAGCGTGGATGGAGGTGCGTTAACATGATGATGATTCATTATCCGTTTGCAAATGTATCCGAGTGCGTTGGACGAAAACTAGCGAATAAGCCAATATCGCATTATACGAGCCAATAACCAAAGAGTTTTAACAGCAAAAGGTGCGTCATTGACGACTAAAAATGACACCTGGGTAAAAATAAATAGCTTTACCTCTGTGTGAAATTAGGATAAGGTTCAGGCTTTTCTCTCTATATAGTATATGTATTTTTAGTCCGTTTTCTAGAGTATAAAACAAATAATGTGTTTAACTCGCTTTACTAATCAAAAAATGAAAAAGACACTAAAAACAAGATATGTTAGCTGTATCCACTTGTCAATTCAGTGGTTAAGATAAGGCATTCAAACTAGTCATCCTAGACATCAATGTTGTAAGCCTTTTGCCATTAGTGAGTATAAATTTTGCCTATGAATTTGAATGAGAGTGTGAATCGTGCGATTTTAATATTGTGACCATTCTACGCCCCACATCAATGCACTTGAACATAACACCAAACGGTTTGTGACAACACAAGACATACAATAAGAATTTTGTGACCCTGGAAAAGTGATAATAGTCTCAAATAAACATGTAACACAAAAGTTAAATTTAAATTTTGAAAAATGATTGAAATTTTAAACGCTTTTCCATGAGTCAAATGAGACAGCCAAGATTCCAGGAAATACACAAATCGTACGTCTAAATCCAGCTCTTTTCGTCATAAATAATTTTATAAATTACAAAGATACTCCAGACATGAATCAGCTGATAGGTTAGGTATTATGTAAAAACTATAAGCCTTTCGGATTTGTTTAATTTTGGCTTTCTACTTAATTTACTTCAGTTTTTTTTATTAGCAATTACTTTTATTAGACCCTAACAAATGTTTAGTTACAAAAAATACATTCAAAAGCCTTTATAACATGAAGCAGTTACCCAGGAATCTGACAGTCTCATTTCCCAACCCTACATGTGCACGCCACAACATCTAGGTGACGTTCCTAACCTCTTCGTGGTGCTCTTGGTGCGAGTCGATGGACTCGCGGCTGCCGTGCCGGCCGGGCCGCGCGCGCGACTGCTTCACGATGTCCAGCGCCTATGACCAAGCGTCAGATAGTAACCAATATGCGTCATGTAACCAATATGCGGCAGATAGTCACCGATATGCCTGAGATAGTAACCAATATTCCTTAGATAGTAACCAATATTCCTCAGAAAGCAACCAATTTTCCTCAAATAGTAACCAATATTGCTCAGATGGTGACCAATATATTTACCTCAAATAGTATCAAATTGTGCCTCAAATCAATATCTTTTATGTACCTTGATTCACACTTAAAATAAATATTACTGCTTTCAAGATTTTTAACCATGTGAGCCTGATTCACCTATGGTTTTTATTTCGCTCATTAGGTGTCTTTGTAAGAACTTTAAGAATGTCTACCTAATTATATTGGAATACGGTCACAAAAACGCACTTCAACGGACGCATGTTATGCCAATTTTATAACAACCTGTAATGTCAAACTTATTAAATTTTATAGTGTGCACACTCAAAAACTTGTGAGAAATCGTATATTAGTCTCGTGACTTACTTGCTGAACGTGCTGCAGCGTGCAAACCAACATATTTTCTGTTAATTTTGTGCCCACACTAGCTTTGTACTGTCAATCCTCCAAATTTCAAATTGCATAACAATATTTTGAATGAAGAAAATACTTAAATAAAATATTAATAGAAATAAAATACAGCGAGATTTGTGTTATAAATTGTGTTTTAAGTGTTTGTGCGATTTGATATAAGGCTTAAATATGTAGGTGAATAATAATAATTATCAAATCTATTGTTTAAGAATATAAAATCCAAATATATAGGTACTACAATTGACTAGAGTAAATATTTAAAACATTTTTCTAACTGTGCTGTCTATTTTCCAACAAGTATGAAACTGAGACCAAGACCAAGGTCTAAACAAATGGATTTTTCTGCGCAATTCCTTTAATGCCTTATCATTATTAGAAAAGCTTTTGGATATAATTTTCAAATTTTCGTAATAAAGTCTACCATTTGAAAAAGGTGAAAAACCATAACTTCACACTTGTTGAAAAAATAATATCGAAGTGTAGAAATGAGCTATAAGCTATCAGAGTTGCTCACCTCCTTCCGGCTGCGAAGGGCGCAGTCCTCGAGGGTCTCGGCGGCTTCATACTTGCCCTGGCGCCGGTAGAGAGCGCCCAGGTTCTTCAGTGTGGTCGTTACTGTCGGTGAGTCCACCTGCAAAGGCAAAATATAAGTTTATTTAAACTCTCATCAGGAATATTTACTTTAAATCCGGAGTTTAAGACAGTCGCCGTGGCCGAAATCGAAGGGGATTACATCATAATAATGATCATCATTACGTTTAAAATAATATGTGGGGGTTCGGGTTAAAAACATTTTAATTTCACTCATTCTTAAAAACCATATAAGGGGCTATCGACCTGCTAAGAAAATGCAAAAAAAAACTCTCTGTCTGGTTAAACACTCTGGCTCGGAACCCGATGGTCCCGAGATCAAATTTGTCCAGAACACAACTACTTTGTGTTCATATGCGGCTAACTCTCCGGTGATGGAAAACACGGATATGAAACCCAAGCAATCCGGATAACGGTTGTAGGCTCGCCCCTTACCTCGTTGGGTTCAAATTCCCTCGGCGAAATGTGGGCTTCTGTATGTTCCGTTCACCATGACGGCAACAATCAGTGTGCCTCTGACTAACCCACTAGGGATATGGTCGTGTTATGTGGTTTTAAATTACCTTGGCCGCCTTGTGCCAGCCGCCGTACTCGCCGTAGGGCGCGTTCTCCTTCTGCAGATGTTTGTTCTCCTCGCGCTCCTCAGCCACCTGCCAGATCGGCTTGTTGTCACCTGCGCACACGCAACAAAACTTGAGCCAAATAATCCTACAAGCTTTATTATTGAATCTTCCATTGAATAGACAGAGTGATGACTTATGCCCATGATTTGCTATTTGACTTTAAGACTGACAGAAAGTTACCTCACACATATTTATAGTCACGTCAATCTTAATATCAAACATGAATTTCAACTGTTGTGATTGATTTAATGGTGTGATTTAATATTCATGAAATTATAACAATATACTTTATAATATTATAATAGCTCGGTAATATAGTTTATTATGCAATAAACCAACAAGGGGCTGGATAACAATCTTTCGAAAACAATCCAAGTAGGTAAGTATTATGCTTCCTGTCAACTAGACGTCAAGTGAAACTTGCACCTTCGAGATCATGACACGAATCATGACAAGAAGCTTAATTCTCGACGTGTTCTTGACTTACAAAAGGTAATAATAAAGCCCCAGTACCCCAGTGCACTGAACTATGTACATTTATGATCTTCATAGATGGAACTGGTAAAACTTAGTCATCATTTCGTCACCACCGATAAAAAAAAAAACTAGCTTTTAAATCAAATTACTGTCATAAAAATATAGACAAATATTAAATCACACTATTATAATGAGTTAAGCAATAGAACCCAACACCATAGAATGAGATATCCCAAAAACGAAACACCTAATGAGAAACTAAAATGTGACACAAGTCGGGAAGGTGTGACACAATCTGCTCTCGCACAATATTCAAACAAAAGTAATAAAGTCAAAAGAAAATCAAAAAACAGTTTTAACCTTTCCTACCTGTGCCACACTAAATCCAAACTTGTGTCACTCACCTAGTAACAATCACCCTTTGCACCGACTGTTTAACATAGGTAAATTAAACAAAACGTCTTACTTATGATTTTAATAACTAAAAAACAATGTAAATATAAAATTTTCATAAATACCATAGAATTCAGCGGCTTTTTTAAATAGTTTGGCAAACTTATCAATTTAAACAATAACATTGTATATTTAATAAATAAAGAACGAACTACATATCTATGAAGGCCACATTTGGTGGAAGGTATTCATTAACTACAGTAAAAAGCGTCATCAAAATTTAAATAAATTAAAAAGAGGCGTGTTGAAGAGCATCACAATAACTAAGGGCGTACGCACAAAAAAAGAAAGAGTCGAAAATATCTAAGTTTACATATCGACTGGTTTAAGTAAATCTACTGGTAATTTTCAATCTGCTACACTCCTAATCCCTTTCAAATACAAAAGGCAACTGAGTGTGCAAAGCGCTTTGAACTAAAACTAAATATCCGCTTAAGTATATGAATGTAAATTCATAGACAAGCTGTTACAAGTAGGGCTTGCAAATATTCGAAAATGTTTAATATTCGAATATTCGAATATTTTGGAAACATTATTCGAATAATTCGAATAATATTCGAATAGTGAAAAAAAAATGAAATACTTGAAACAATGTTTTGATCATATGCCTATTATGAAGATGCTTCAATGTACAGACAAGGTCTGATAGCGATCCTGATTTTCAAAGCTTCCAGTAGCCGGTTACTAATATAATTGTTATTTTCTTGAAGTTTTACCACCATGAATTGAAGAGATGCTTCCGCAGTGAGCAAATTCGCATTTTCTTCGCATAGCGCTTCGACTGTTGCTTTGACAATATTCAGCGAAGACGACAATTCCTGCAATGGAGACAATTCCGAGAACTCAAAGGCTGTGTCATTCTTTAAAACAATCAGTGCCTTCTTGATAGGATCTTTCAGTGTCAAAAATCTTGACACCATATCAGCCAAGCTACTCCACCTAGTTTTGCAGTCTAAAATCAGCCCCATTTTTTTATGGTTTTCCGGTAGTTATTTAGTATCTCAAGTCTGGTCGGCGACTTTTTGAAGAATTTCACAACTTTTCGCAATTGTCAATAACATTTTTCTAGATTTACATCACCTACGCGCAGTCGTTTACTGTGAAGTCAATTCGCCTTTGGAACTCCTTACCCCTTTCCATCAGGGAGTCTAAATCCCTGGCGATCTTTAAAACGCGTGTCAAGAAACACTTTCTTGCATTTGACATGCGTTCTTTCCTCCTTTTTTTCTTGCTCCTTCGTGATCATTTTTGGTTGCTTAAATGGCTATTTCTATATGTGCTTATCTCTTTAGTCTAGTTATTTATCTTTTAGTTTATTCATATTATTTATTCGTTTACACATCTCCCTTATCGCATTAATTAAGTATTATAGCATTCTTTTGTATGTTTAAGTATTCTATTGTGTATGTATTATATCATAGTTTGCGTTTATTCTTATCTGACTACTATTTTGTACACTTACCTACTCTTCTTATCAACTTTCCTCTACCTGTGGGTTGTTTGGAAGAGATCGCTTTTTAGCGATAAAACCGCCCAAATTGTACATTTGCTTGTCCTTACCTGTTACCATTATTGTTGTTTAGTGTGCAATAAAGAATATTTATTTACTTACTTACTTACTTACTTAAAAGCTGGTTGATTTGAAGAAAAAATTGCCCCAACTATAAATTTACCTACTTCTTCCTCATTGTGAGAATCACCATCTTCGTCTTCCGTGTTTCCTGTATGTTCCTCTTCATTTCGCTGACACTCCTCTTGATTCTTTTTGTAAATAACATCCAGCACAGCACATTGAATGCCATGCGCGGAACATAGCTGATGGAAAGTTGAACAACTACGACCCATTGCACACATCACGCTTGCCCCATCCGTGACTATACATGCTATGTCTTACTCAGTTTAAGTATAAATAAGTGCCGTCGAATATTCGAATAACAGGTTTTCTAAATTCGAATATTCGAAACGACTTACTATTCGAATAATTCGAATATTCGAATATTCGAATGCAAGCCCTAGTTACAAGGCAACATAACACCGCTCACGAGGCCTGATGTATTCAATCACAATCTTTTAAGACCTAATAATCTAAATGCGAAAAAACAATATTAAAGTGCACAGCCTACAAGAAAGAAACTTCAAACAAACCAATTTCGGTATGGTATCGAATTAATCCAAATCAATCTCATATTCAGTAATTAATATTTTTTTTAAATAGTGACCAATTAATTAGTAATTTCTCAGGTTTATGGAGAAAAAGTTTCAGCACATCACTGTATCAAAAAGATATATTTTAATTCTTACTTTTCTAATGTTGATGAATTTTTACAACTCGCCAACATATAATTTAAAATAACTATACATTTTTTTAACACTTAAATAGTAGGTACACTTCACGTTCTTTCGCATAAAAAAGTGTCAGACTACCTACTAAGTTAAACTAAAGGAACAATAATTTCATAGGACACTATTTTATAGCTTCTGGAAAATATTTTCGACTTTGCTATAAGGCAGATAACTAACTAACATTATAAAATATATCATTACAAGCTCTAATGGCAAAATAATAATAATTTAATTGAAATGCATTGAGAGATCTCGAAAGAAATATATAGATGTATTCTCGGACTTCTAATCAGGTGCAGTAAAATTACCGGTAATTTGACAAACACAGACAGATTATTTTTAAAAAGTTGTTATTTTCTGTCAAATTATCTGACATTTACTGCATCTCACTGAGGTGCTTAATATGATAACATATAACAATTAATAAATTGGACTAAACAAATAAACGAAACGCTGCACGAGTAAATCACAAACTTTTTAAATTATAATTCTTGAAATTAAGCTAGTAACTAAAGTAACCAAGCGATATAGTACGCTCTAAAGCGGCAGTCCGAAATACACTAACAGTGATATTAGTGCACTGAAACGCACCTCGCACGTTAATGATGAGAGCGCGCTAACAGTAAACTTCACCTTTAATGTGTGAAATCACCTTTAGAGCGTTATAGCAATGTGACTCACAGCACTTGAACAAAATCGATTACGTATTTTCGATTATGTGAATAATATTACAAGGGTGGAAGAATGCAGTTCTAGTGGTGCACTCACCACACATGGGGAGAAAGGATTTTCACTGAATTTTGAGGTTGGGTGTCGATAATTACTATGCCAAAAATTACCTACCAGTCGTATAATAACACACCTTTATTGTGAATCGGACTGCACCTTTCTACTAATGTAACATTAGTATGTAACAACAAAACGCTTAGTTACTTTTTATTCTGATCGGCAATAACCTATAAATAAATTAATGGATTGTATTGATGAGGCAGACATATTGTTAAGCCGTTTGCCATAAGATATTGTCAAACAAGACCGAGTTAACTTAAAATTTATAATAGCCACCTTTCTGATATGAATCAAACATAAATTACTAAATATAGATAGGGCAACTAACCTAGGTCTAACTAGGTCAATAGGCACTCCTAGAATAATAAACTATCCTAAATTTTTTGTATCATAGTAGATTAAAATTAACTAAAACCTCAGTAAATAAAATATAATTTATGCAATTGTATTACATTATCGGAATAGAAACAATTTAATCACATAAAATTTCGCAAAAATAATAAAAAGCCATGCAGATTTATTCACTTCAAAAGTAAATGTAATATTTACAAAATCTCATTAACTACCCTAACACTAAAAGCAACATAAAACTACACATGCTTGAAATAAAAATTAATATAAAAAATATTTTTTTTTATACATAAATCAAATTATTCCTATTTTATTAACAATAACATATTACAAAAATGAATTTATGCCGCAAACCTAGGAAAGTTTACTTGTGCTTTGGTCATTTATGGTTATTTATCCACCACCATTCTTCTGTCCAGATGAATGACAAGTACATTAAATTTAGGGCTGTGAAATACTGAACGCCCTAACTCATACTCACTCTTTGAGCGAAAAATCAATGTTCAATGTTTAATCAAATAAACGACATGGTTTTTGTCAGAAAGACAGTCCCACGGTAAAATCAATATAAAAGCCTGTTTGTTTTGTACAGACAGACTATTCGATTGAATACCAGCCACTAAGACTTATCAGAGATGGCAAAATGATTATGTTACACACCATAAATAGCAATTTCGTTTTGTAAAACACATTAGTTGGTCTTTCTTTTATTATTAAACGCGTAAAACTTTGAACAACTGTTTGTTTTTATGTTGAATTTTCCAACTTTGCGAGGTACACTAAAATATAAAAATAGCGGAAAATTGTCGTGAGTATTGGAGCCGATTTTGGATGCCATATACTTCAGCACTTGGCCTACGCAAAGTGAAAAAAATCATGCCTACTCAAAAAAAAGTCCCTAAGCAAAAAACTATATTATGTAATAAATTCTTCTTCAATTCTTCCTCCACCAAGTTATAAAATGACTCTGGTATAGTATTGATAACATCTGTCATTCATCTGTTCGTCATCCAAGGTTATAAACATCGTTTGTCGGATGTCTTTACTGATTAGGAATGTTGTTACTACCAACTCTTCTTCACGACTACTAGACATTTGAAGATTATATTTATACAGAAGGTGCGGGTGAATGTTATTTTTTGGGCTTTTTTAATGATGCTATATACTCTGAAACGGTAAACAGAAATATGATGTGTGGGACAGAATAACATACACTAATGAATTATTAGCAATTGAGATTGTATTTACATTCTGTTGTTTTTTAAATATTGAGTCAGTTGATCTTTTTAAGAAACTGAAGTACTAATAAATAAAATAATCAAATTATGTTTTTAATAAATCAATTATTCGTTAATTTCATAGGGCATTCTCGATAAATGAATGTGACTTACCGTCAATGGTCCCGAATTCCCTCTCGTGCGCTCTGGTTAGCACTTGCTTGTATAGCGTTTCGGCTTCTTTGTACTTGCCCTGAAACACCACATTCAATCAGTCATTCAGTCAAACTTATTTCACCCTTTTTGCGGAGTGGTAACGCAACGCAAAAAAGTATAATTCTGCAATGTCGTAAGTAAATGGTTATACAGCTTATGCATTGGAATAGGACATAGGCAATTTATAAAGGTATATTTCATTTTTTTGACCTAAGTCCACGCAGACGAAGTCGCGGGCGGCCGCTAGTAACAAATAAATTATTTACAAATCGATATTCGGCATTAGTCTGTTTTGGTAGCGCTCAAATGTTAATAAATCTGAAGTAGAATTAAAACCCAGGTAATAATCACAACTTGACTAATGCGAAGTGCATTCAAACAATTATGATGATCATAGACAAAAGTGAATTCCCGACTATAAGAATTTACATAACATAACATAATCGGCCTTTATACGTCCCACTGCTGGGCACAGGCCTCACCTCAACTATGAGGTGGAACAAGCCATACTCCAACACGCGGGCTCAGTGGGGGTTGTTGGAGGGGTGTAAGGTTAGTGAGCAACCTTATTGTCAGATGTTATCAAGCCGCCCGAAGGCCTCTGACTAGGCTTAACGACTGACATCTAATCTAGCGACGTCAACCGGGACCAACTGCTTAACGTGCCTTCCGAAGCACGGAGATGCCCGAAATACACATCACTAAATTTCGGTCGGATGGTCACCCATCCCTTTTCCGACCCGGCGTGTGTTGCTTTACAACAACGATCGTCGCCGATCACTGTCACAACTGCGCCACGGGCACCTATAAGAATTTGGTCCAAAGTAATTATTTATCTATATTACCTGCTTGAGGTAGCAAGAGGCGAGGTTGTTCTTGGTCTTCGCGACGTTGGGGTCGTCAGGGCCGAGTTTGCTCTCGTATATTTCCAAAGCGCGTTGGTAGTACTGCTCCACTTCTTCATATTTGTTCTGTGGGATAATACAAAGGCTTAAAAAACGATACATGTCAAGTGATTGTTTGGTTGTCGAATAAGTTATTTCCAAAGAAGGGATGAATCCAATTCTTGCCGTAAAAAGACAAAATTAGCCAGACACTGCATTTTAAATGAAATGGGTAGCCTGATGTACTGTTCACTGTACAAAGTGCATGACACGCATGAGTTATATTAGATTTAACAAGCAACACGCGTCGGCGACATGTAGAAAGCGTCAGAAGATATGTCTGGGATGACATTACATGTCGCCAGAGCACCGATAAGTCAAAATGTCATTTGATGGCATTTCAATAAATTTTTGACCCTTCCTGTAGAAATAGTTACGTCATACCCAGGAATTCGCATCAGTCTGACCCGTCGACAGACTCCCCTCGTCTGTTAACAGGAGTCTAGTGGCTGTGAGGTCAATGCCCGCAATACACATTAAGATAAGGCTGAAGTGCCTGCGTACTACAAGCACTTCTGTACTTTCAGCTCTTCATTGGAGGACCTGCTTGAGATTGTACAGTCGGGGAATGAAAGGCTTGACCACCCTAAGATCTGTTCTTGCTTGCTCAATGACGACATTGACAGGAACTGTTAATCACATTAAAATTTGTAGTTTTTATCATTATAAGCAAAGAGGATGTAATAATTGGATTTACCACACTTGACACTGCAGCGTAATGGCAAGATCAAACCAAGAAAAAGTATTGGTTCAACTGTCAATAATGAAGGAACATACGTCTAATCGAATTTTAATTTTATTGTCAAACAATAAAGCCTACTTTTCGACCCAAACCTCTGGCCTGTTACACAGTTTAACCTTTTCAACGCCAAAGTCTGATATATCAGACATTTAATTTCCGTGCCCACGACGCCAAAGTCTGATATATCAGACAAATATATCTTACCAATTTAAATCTATTTTTTCTTATCATTATAGTACGTGACGACATTTGCATAAAATTTTCAGACTGTTTATACCTTAGTTAATCAAAAATATGAATTTCACAAAGTATTATAATGTTATTCTAATGATAAATTATCAAAAACAAAACCGTGTTGAATCGACTCGAACTCTTTTTTTTTTATTTGAACCCTCAGCGCCAATGTCTAATATATCAGACCAAGTTTATTTATTAGTGATGTTCCTACCAAAACCACAAATCTGGTAATTTAAAAAAGAAACATTCAAAAATGTAAGAATTACATGTTACAGGTTTTGGTTTTGGGCATATTTTTTTGTGTGTGACGAAATTTTACCAAGTTTTACCACAGAAAACGCTTTATTTTCGAATTATGTTTTGCATCAAATCCAGTAAATTGCATAGTATGTCACAACACTATAGCGACACGATCATGCATGAGTCTCGTACGCCAACGTCTGATATGTCAGACACGGAAGTGACGTCAGAGGCGATAGATGTTTCTAGAACTACTTATTTAGTGCTGTACAATGAGGGTAGGAGATATCGATAAATTATGGAGGTACCCTGCAAAATCATGTTATTTACTGTTTTATTCTTTGCGTTGCTGTGTTGATGTATTACGTTTGTAAATTAATATTTATTAAATTATGCCCACTGCATAGGAGTTGATTAGGATTTTGGAAGGAACTGATGATATTGAATTTGAAAGTGTTGAAGTGTTCTTACATATTCAACAGGTAAGTTATAAAAAATTATAATACTTATAGTGTTCTCAATCTAATGTGGTTACTATGCTCTGACACAATATACTTAGTGTTTGTAATTTAATTTTTTCTATAGGAATATTGGAATACATAGATGTATTTACGTTAGAAAGAACTTACCGGTCATTATTTTTATTTTTTTTGCTCCAGAGCGTTATCGCCGTGAGCTTTATGTCAGATTCATAGATGAAACGTCAGACAGACATTTTCGTGCAAAAATATTTTAGCTAATATTCCTCAGAATAAATATTTGCTAGGACAAATCTTTTTCTGTGATAACGAAACAGAAAGTTTGACCACAAAAACCGCAAGTTTAACCTAGGAATGACAGAAATTAAAGTTTAAAAATTGTTAGGTTAGGTGTCACTATCTAGCGGTCCGAATTGGTTTTGACGCTGACAGCGCTGTGAGCACTGTTGACGCGATATTTCAATTCGGGACGCCTGTTATCGCCGTGAGCGCTCACAGACCTGTAATCGCATTACGGACCGCACAGTTCGTCATTAAAATAAATATAACCTGATGTAAGGATTATTAGATATTAATAAAATCATCAGAACTAGTAAAATAATTATTGGCTCCATCATTTGATTAATTTGGTTATTTAATCAATTATTTAAAAGTAATTCGTAAGGTATCGAAGTTTATGACCGGAAGTTGACGCATCACTAACACTCGCTAAAAAATCATATTATGCGTACGCCACTGTCTGATATATCAGACACGTAGTGATGCAATTATCATCATAATTACTTGTGCGTTTTTTCACTGTTTTATTACGCCACTGAGATTTCAATACATTCAATACATGTTTCACAGAGTAAAAATAATAAAATAAAACCCAAGAACTTAAAAAATAACTGAATATATTTTTTATAATGATTTATTTATTACAAATAATAATATCGATACTCAACATTGTCAGCACTAGTAAACCAACCACTTTTATTGCGGTGGCGTGTGGTGAACGTCTTTGACGAAAACTCGTGGCGTCGAAAGGGTTAAAATGGTAACATGTGCTTGCAACGCGTAAGGCCCAGCGCCCACTATCGGCATCGGCACTACTGAGGATTTTAGGTGGCAAATAGCAACATACTATAACATAATGGCAATAAAGTAGAAATTTCCGTGATATGTGGTCGTAATAACAAAAATACCGCTTCAGTATGCTTGAGGCTGCTGCATCGGCAGCCTTGAGAATGCTTCGGGATGCTTCGGCATCCTTCGGTACGCCGCCGGCGCCGAGGCAACACTCGTTGGATAGCTTGCCCTGCGGTTCGGCATCGTTAAGGACGCCTCGTCATCCTTAAGCACGTTGCAGCATGCCAAAGAATAATTGCCGATAGTGTGCGCTTGCATGTAGGATGCCGAAGGGTCCTTTTGCTTGCCGATGCCGATAATGGGCGCCGGGCCTAAATGTTTTTATTTGAAAACTGGTCAACCTTTTCATTCCGCGACTGTACCTTGTGGCACAAGTGTCAGTAGATATTCACCTGGTTCTGGCACAGCAGCGCAAGGTTGTTGAGCTGCTTGGCCACGTCGGGGTGGTCGCGGCCCAGCACGGCTTCGCGGATGCACAGCGCACGCTTGCACAGTGGCTCCGCCTCGCGGTACTTGCCTGTCACGGACAAAACATAACACATTAGAAAGGAAGAAAGAAAATAATTCATAAGCCCATACAACAATGATGTAGAGAAACGTGTCGCTGCAGTACGAGAACAGTATAATACTTAATATCAGTAGGCCTACCACGAACCGCCAACGTTTTAGTAAACGAAACTTCTTTTTCCTATATCTTTAAGAACAAAAAGTATCGTTTACTTTTCGATTACCAAAACGTTAGCGGTTCGTGCTAGGCCTACTGTTTTGTATTAGTCACTATAATTCGTAGATCCACTTCATCATGAGTTCTTGCTCACGCAGTCGCTAGGAATGACGATGGTGATCTCTTAAAATCAATGGGGAACAGCGAGTCCAAAAGATCAACATTAGAACCAGAGGTGAGACTTCCTGAGACGTTACCAGTTCAATGATCAAATATGTTTTCTCTAAGAGTAAAAGATGGTTAGATAGGAAGTGTTTTGAAAACCAGTCAAAATTAAAAGTTATGTCCAGAAAAAACAACTTGGTATGGAGAGACAACGTTTTAGATGTCGATTCTCAAGATCGAATTTTAATTGGTCGAATTTTCTACCTATCTATTTACCTATCTCATGGATATTTTTCGGGTGTTGGAAACAACACTACATTTCATAATTATTATTATTCTCTTACATATTTCTCTGGTTTAGATAACAACTCTGTCAATATGCAATGGTCCATAGATTTATAGATTTTTAATGTTGTTTACATACCACGTTTGCCATAGAGCACGGCGAGGTTGTTGAGTGTGGCGGCGACGGCGGGGTGGTTCTCACCCAGCGTCTTCTCGCGAATAGACAGCGCGTCGTTCAGCAGGTTGGCGGCTTCTTTGTACTTGTTCTGATCCCTGGAGCAATGGAAATGTACCATAAATGAAGGAGGGTAAAGATTAAGACCGGTCTTCCATCTGAGCTATGAACCAGAAAGGTCTGCCTTGGGTTTTTTCAACAACCTTGAAGGTTGTTGTTTAATCATCACATCACCTAAAAACAACTATTCAAATTCAATAGTTTTTTTTCCTATCAGTATCATTGTAGCAAATTGCACAGCATAAACTTGTAGCTGACATTTTTTTTGCGATACATAATTAATCAAGATTACCTTCCATAGGTTGCAACGGTATTGCTAGCAGGGATGTTAAGGATATATTTTGGATACGGACTGAATACAACATAGGGTTGAATCATAATACTGGATTCGAATGTGAAATAAATTCAGTTTACCAGTTTCTTTTAAATAGTTCTTAGTTATGGATTAGATGTTTATGGAATTTCTTTGTTCAATTTATAGAACTATTCGTAAGTGAAAAATTGCTCAATAGTTATGACTTGACAAAGCAAAGGTCGCGCGTGGCTTGAGTTCTTAGATTTGATTCCATCCCTATCTCACATAATAATTTTTTTTTTATCGGTCTCGTTATGGTTACGGATAGATTTTTGAATCGGGTATCCGATTGTTACGGTTACGGGAGTTCTTAACATCCCTAATTTCTAAGAAAGTATCAAAATGAACGGCCAGGTAGATGAGCAGATTTCAGTATCTGACCTGTAAACCAGCGCGAGTATATTCAGCATGGTGGCGACATCAGGATGGTCGTGTCCGGAGGTCTTCTCCAGGTCCTCGAGCGCCTGCTTGCAGAGCGGCACGGCCACCTCGTAGCGGCCCTGCGACGCGTACTGGATCACCAGGTTGTGCAGCGTTCGGAGGCGCGCTGGGATCTCGTAGCCGGCGTTCACTTGCTGCGCGAATTGGGATGGTGGGGTTGGGGACATCGCTGGGGATTATAATACAATTTATATGAAACATGTTATGTTATGAAGTCGTTTGAAACGTTTTTTTAAATGACTACCGCTGTTTTGCCGCTATACCGGGTTCTCAGAGGGATCTGTTTAAATCGAAGCCTGAAATATATGTATTAAAAATGGAATTGAGAAAGACCTCTAGTTATATTATCAAAACTATCTAATTAAATAATTGGCACATGACATTTCTTTGCAATAAAGCGAGGAGAGCTGATCGTAAGCCTGTCATGCTGTTGACTGTACTTACCTTTTTTGCACACATAGTATTTTAATAGATTCGGTTTTATTTGTCCATTTACAAGAAGACTTAATCAAGCGCGTCAAGTCTACCAAGCGTTTAACACTAAAGCCCACTCACATTTGTTATTCCTGTTGTCCTCGTGGTCGTCATCCGGAAACAGATCGACCATGGGGTCGTCGCGTTTGCTCTCGTTCTGAGCGCTGCGGTTATTCTCAGAATCCTCCGTCACATCGCTGTCGTATTTGCTGTAATCATAAAATAACCAAATTCAATAATTTATTTTTTTATTAGAATATGGTAAACAACATGTGATATTAAAACATAGGTTAGTTCACATATCTTGACATTTCTGGCGTAGAAATATAAATTGGTATACATTTGATGATACAATAATGATTAAGTATAGATAATCAAGGTTTTATGTATCTGTGGATGCAGCAGTGAGAATGTTTCACTCCTTAACGGTGAGGACCAGGAAGGACGAAGCAAGTTCGAGCGCATAGCTGGATACTCCACCTCATGCCTGTGGAAGCCCAGCAGACCTCTAGTAGTGTAGTTTAAATAGTACTACTTTCTCTGCTTCCACCAGTTGCAAGCCCTCCCAGCGTCCAGAAGTCCAGTGGTGGAAAGATGCCTCTCCATAAAGGCAACAGAACGTACCGGATGGAGGCCATGAACTGCTTTTTCTCCTCCTCCAGCTGTGCGACGCGCTGCTCCGAGGCCTGTGTTCCACAGCCACGCGTTCTCCTGGCACAGCCAGCGGACTTGTGTTTCTCTGTTTCCACCAGTCGCAAGCCCCCCCGGCGTCCATAAATCCGGTGGTGGAAAGATCATACCTTTACGTAAAGGCAACACAACGTACCGGATGGAGGCCATAAACTGCAGATGCTTGTTCTCCTCCTCCAGCTGTGCGACGCGCTGCTCCGAGGCCTGTGTTCCACAGCCACGCGTTCTCCTGGCACAACCCGCGGACTTGTGTTTCTCTGCTTCCACCAGTTGCAAGCCCTCCCAGTGTCCAGAAGTCCTATAGTGAAAAGATGCCTCTACGTAAAGGCAACACAACTTACCGGATGGAGGCCATGAACTGCAAATGCTTGTTCTCCTCCTCCAGCTGTGCGACGCGCTGCTCCGAGGCCTGTGTTCCTCAGCCACGCGTTCTCCTGGCACAGCCGGCGGACTTGGGTTTCTCTGCTTCCACCAGTTGCAAGACCTTTCGGCGTCTAGAAGTAAAGTGGTGCAAAGATGCCTCTACGTAAAGGCAACATAACTTACCGGATGGAGGCCATGAACTGCAAATGCTTGTTCTCCTCCTCCAGCTGTGCGACGCGCTGCTCCGAGGCCTGGAGCCGCTGCTGCGTCGAGCCGGCGGACTTGTGTTTCTCTGCTTCCACCAGTTACAGGCCCTCCCAGTGTCCAGAAGTCCAGTGGTGGATAGAGCCATCTACGTGAAGGCAACATAACTTACCGGATGGAGGCCATAAACTGCAAATGCTTGTTCTCCTCCTCCAGCTGTGCGACGCGCTGCTTCGAGGCCTGTGTCCCTCAGCTACGCGTTCTCCTGGCACAGCCGGTGGACTTGGGTTTCTCTGCTTTCACCAGTTGCTAGCCCTTCTGGCGTCTAGATGACCGGTGGTGGAAAAATGCCTCTACGTAAAGGCAACACAACTTACCGGATGGAGGCCATAAACTGCAAATGCTTGTTCTCCTCCTCCAGCTGTGCGACGCGCTGCTCCGAGGCCTGTGTTCCTTAGCCACGCATTCTCCTGGCAAAGCCGGCGGACTTGGGTTTCTCTGCTTCCACCAGTTGCAAGCCCTTTCGGCGTTTAGATGTCCGGTGGTGGAAAGATCATACCTTTCTGTAAAGGCAACACAACTTACCGGATGGAGGCCATGAACTGCAAATGCTTGTTCTCCTCCTCCAGCTGTGCGACGCGCTGCTCCGAGGCCTGGAGCCGCTGCTGCGCCGCCGCGAGCTCGTCCCTCAGCCACGCGTTCTCCTGGCACAGCCAGCGGACTTGTGTTTCTCTGCTTCCACCAGTTGCAAGCCCTCCTGGCGTCTAGACGTCCGGTGGTGGAAAGATGTCCCTACGTAAAGGCAACACAACTTACCGGATGGAGGCCATAAACTGCAAATGCTTGTTCTCCTCCTCCAGCTGTGCGACGCGCTGCTCCGAGGCCTGCAGCCGCTGCTGCGCCGCCGCGAGCTCGTCCCTCAGCCACGCGTTCTCCTGGCACAGTCGGCGGACTTGGGTGCGGAGCTTCTGTTTCTCGGCCTCCACCAGTTGCAGGTGGGAGGCCAGGGTCATCATCACCTGGGACAAAATGATAAGTGAAAATTGGAAAAAAAGAATTACTAGCCCAAAAATAAGCTTAAGACTTAAAAAACTTTAATGAAAACAGTATGTAGTACAGTAGGGAATATGCACTTGGAACAGATGAGGGTCATATTATTTTTTTGAATCCTATTTTGAAATCTCGTTACGTCTCTATCAATATTTCCTGATTTTATTTCTTTGTCGATGTAAAAATAATTATTGAAAAGTGCAAGAAAATGTGGGAAATTCTAAGCTGTTAAAACAGAGTGGGTCGAGTGTGACGTCCAAGTCTACATGTATGTCACTGTCAAAAGCGCGACAAGAAGAAGAATTCAACAGTTTGTAGGTTACATTTGTGTTGTCATAGACTTGCGTGACGTCAGAGTCCATGACAATGTCCTTATCAAATTAGTTTTTTCAGTCAACTTACTGCAATCAAATAGAACAAAAAAAAATCCTCAACATTTGCACCGACGCCGCTAACTTTCAGCTTCATTTTACGAACTGTCATTTTTACTAAGACTCAACCTAGTTATGTCCGTACATACTTTACTGGTCTTAGTAAAGCATTCATAAATGTAAAATTGAATACGTACATGGAACATGAAATCTATTGAAATCTATTTATATGAACAACAAAAAATTTGCATGAGTTGGAAAGGTCACACTGCTTTAACGTCACATTGCCACACCTCATGCGGCACCGATAAATATCTCCATGGAATAATGCTTCCTTTGAATTCAATTACTTTTTTCTTTATATTTCTAGAGATCTACTGTAGTTGGTATCGTTAAACGAACTGTTTTAAAAAATCTTTCAGTTTTAAATTTATTAAACTATAAAACACACCATATCAGTAAATCGCTTTCCTTTTTGCTTATTTAATTGATATCAATTTCACCAAGCATTAAAAAACTTATTTCATCAAAACTGCAAATTAAAAACCCCGTGATCGGTCAATTCTCTAGCCTTTAGAAACCTCACCGCTTGTAAATTGTACCAGATCTGCGACTCATCAGCCCCACAAAGGGGTGTCGTATATGCACTCATGCGCGGCTGAGTGAAGTCATAATGTAGTGCCACTTAATTACCTTTGTGCTGCGCTGAATAGACCAAGTGCGTGCACTGTCCTCGTGTTTGAGAAGGGACTAAACGGTTTTTTACATCTAATTGTCGGAGAAAATTCTTTCTTCGCGGACCACTTTTTCTTTTACTTTGCACTTTTATGAATGAGAAAATTAGGGTTAAAATCAAGTGTTTCTATGAAGTTACAGACTCTTCTGTGTTCCTTTAAATCTTATGGGTTATTTACATGATTGTTGGAGGGGTGTAAGGTTAGTGAGCAACCTTAATGTTGGATGTTATTAAGGCACCCTAAGGCCTCCGACTAGGCTGACTGACTGATGGGTTATTTACTGTAAACAAACTGTCTAGTTTCTCCTTGTAAACGAATGGTAGGTTTTCTATTCTAAAAAGATTTTCACTTCAGAAATAGAACATGAAAACTTTGTTCATCTTTTGTAAGATAGCGTTCGTATTTTTATCGTTTTCTAAAGCGTGGCCTAAGGAAAGCGGGCCGGGAAGTGACCTAAATGATGCCTTACAGAGTCCTTTAAAGCGTTCACTGAATATAGGGCAGCCTGACGCCTGAAGGCTGAATGCTTTTAAAAGACTTGCTGTAGAAACAAGTTTTGTGTTAGCGATGAACTTATTTTATTCCGTGTTTCATTCACACAGAAAATTTCAACTGAAAATATTATATTTATTCAAAAATATAAAAGTTCTTTTGATATTATGTACGATCAACTAACCAAATAATAGACTTGAATAACTCAAAGATAATTAACACCTCCTCTAATATTATTATGATGTAGAGTTTTCAGCTTTAATGTAAACAGATATTATCCATGACATCGTAAGAGATAAGTAAAATGATTAGTTTAATTTAGTGCCTAAAGCTAAGTCACGCCACACGTAAGTAGTTTTATTGGATTTATTAATTCATTCGAATATCAAACTCGATACTTTGAGTAATGATTCCTGCTTCAGACACAAGTGAAAGTTTATTTTTATTAATTTCGACTTGTATGACATATCATGATTCATATTTTATTAGACGGGAGTCAGCACTTCGGAAGTCGCAAATAAATTCAATTAAAGCTTTCTCAAGCACTCATTTGCAGATGGCTTAAAATCTGACAAAGTTTGAAATATTCACGTGAAAATAATTTTTCATAGATACTCATATTACGTGTTATCTTATAGTATCAAACTTTCAAGTTTAGGCGCTGGTAGAAAAATAAATGTCAACTACAAGTTAAAGTCTTCAACCGCGGAGAAACCAAACAGTACAGAAAATCTTTTGTGTGTCGGTCACCGCTCCGGTGACCGCCATCTGTGCCACCATTGCGCTCAACGTGTTAAAATAGCTTCACAATACAACATTATCTACTGCAGCACGTGTCACCACAAGCACCAAACCGCAGAGTACTACAAATGCAGATACACAAACAATTGCACGTTATAAGTCTCGAGATGGAACCCGAAGCCCAAACCACACGTCACGTTATATTTGTTTTACTTAGCACATGTGCCGTCCTCGTGAGTGGAGATCATTCACAAACATGTGTTAATGAAATATTAAGTGCTAACTAACATCTATTTATCTTAAATGACGCTAATCTTTAGGATATTTGATTGAAGCATTTATTTCAGGTGATTGATAACAGTGAGTTGTAAAGATATGCGTAAGTAACAGATAGTAAAAATGATCATCAATCAAGAACGTAATCAACATTGCGTTCCCAAGATGCCAAATGCCAATAAACACAGATAAAAGTTGTGTCAGTCACGATGTCTGGCCTCTCAGAAACAAGTGTATGCATCGTTGACGCCTTCTCTTTAAATTGAAATAACACGTTTTGTCATATTTTCTAAGCTGTCATCGCAATCCACGGCCACTTGCAACACTCGAGCGTTGCCGCAGGGTCATAAAAACTTTAAGAATCTCTTGTGTATTTTCATTATGAACTTAATTAACTACGTAAGTACTTAACTACTACTAATATGACTTTAATTTACGGATTACATTCTAAAAGGCTTTGGAAATGTTTGGCTGAGGGCGACGAAACTTAGCTAATAATGCGGATTTTTTGACTCATTCAGTTGGTTTGGTTCTTGCGGACTGAACGCTTTCTTTCATGCTCATTCTTCAAGTAGGCGCCTGCGGTGCGCTACCAAAGAAGGATTCTAAAGTTCGGGCTCCGTGTAACCGGTCACGCCTAGCAAGAGCTGGGTGTCCTCAGCCCTCAGGCCTTTAGTCCAAAGGCGTCATACTATCAACAAGTGCAACTGACCTGCGCCTCTCCCAGGCCCAGTTCAATGGCGTCGATGCTCTTGCGCACCAGAGACGCCTTCTCATGCTCGTGGTCGGTGTTGGCGGCCAGGCCGGCCAGCAGCTGCGAGTGCTCGGCCCTCAGGGCCTCGAGGCCGGCGGCGACTGTGCGCGCGCCAGCCACCATCTCCTCCTGCGTCATACTATCAACAAGTGCAACTGACCTGTGCCTCTCCCAGGCCCAGTTCAATGGCGTCGATGCTCTTGCGCACCAGAGACGCCTTCTCATGCTCGTGGTCGGTGTTGGCGGCCAGGCCGGCCAGCAGCTGCGAGTGCTCGGCCCTCAGGGCCTCGAGGCCGGCGGCGACTGTGCGCGCGCCAGCCACCATCTCCTTCTGCGTCATACTATCAACAAGTGCAACTGACCTATGCCTCTCCCAGGCCCAGTTCAATGGCGTCGATGCTCTTGCGCACCAGAGACGGCTTCTCATGCTCGTGGTCGGTGTTGGCGGCCAGGCCGGCCAGCAGCTGCGAGTGCTCGGCCCTCAGCGCCTCGAGGCCGGCGGCGACTGTGCGCGCGCCAGCCACCATCTCCTCCTGCGTCATACTAGCAACAAGGGCAACTGACCTGTGCCTCTCCCAGTCCCAATTCAATGGCGTCGATGCTCTTGCGCACCAGAGACGCCTTCTCATGCTCGTGGTCGGTGTTGGCGGCCAGGCCGGCCAGCAGCTGCGAGTGCTCGGCCCTCAGCGCCTCGAGGCCGGCGGCGACTGTGCGCGCGCCAGCCACCATCTCCTCCTGCGTCATACTATCAACAAGTGCAACTGACCTGCGCCTCTCCCAGGCCCAATTCAATGGCGTCGATGCTCTTGCGCACCAGAGACGCCTTCTCATGCTCGTGGTCGGTGTTGGCGGCCAGGCCGGCCAGCAGCTGCGAGTGCTCGGCCCTCAGGGCCTCGAGGCCGGCGGCGACTGTGCGCGCGCCAGCCACCATCTCCTCCTGCGTCATCGCCGTCATCCTGCCTAGGGATTCGATCTTCTTTCTGTTGACAAGAAATATTCAATGTAAGCTTCGAAAGTCTATGAGTATACTCGTAGAGTCCTTGAACTAACCCTCGCAAACTGAGGTGGGTGTTATAAGTTTAATGTGTGTATCTTTCTGTGGCTCCCAGGCGGATGAACTTCTAGTTAATTAAGTTTAGCCAGCTTATATATTTCTTGTGTTGATGGTCTTTTTAACTCTCAGATTTTCGACAAAAGGTTTCAGATTTGGTTTGTATTCATTGAGATTTAGACAAGTTTGCAGAAAACCGATTTATCATTCACCAAACAGTGTGATTTTTACGACCGGGCATGACTGTTTAAGAATATTATCTGGTAACAAAAAGTAGCACTCGTATATAAAATTAAGATAGAACAGCATGTTATCCGTCCGTCATCAGTTTATTATTATAGTAAAGTATAGACTGTTGATGTAAGATTATAATGGAGAAAGTGAGTCGACTCAGTCCATAATTTCTCCCGCTGATAAAATCAGAGTATTGGATATTGTAAATACTGCAGATGTTATTCAAACAGCGCAAGCGGAGATTATCTTGTCAGTTACACAAACACAAATCAAAGTCAGACAAGGCTAGATAAAATACAGAATGAACACAGAATCGACGTTGTTGTGTAGAAGGAAAAAACGTTTTAATCAAATATTTGACGAGGAATAAAATAAAAAATTACCTCATTTAAAAATATCCGAAGTATGTAAAATAACATTTATCATTTAAATCGAAATGTAATGAAATCATCGATTCCATACCTTTCCATTCGCGATGGACTTGTTTAAATTTAATTACATTAAAACGTAGCATCATCTTGTTCTGGGTAATAAATAAATACAGCATGCAACTAGGTACCTCTACAACGAGAATCAGGGCAAGTACAAGTCGGAAACTGGCAGCAACACAAACTGCAACGGAAAACCGCTAAGCAGCATGGCTGACAACTGCAAGCGACAATTTTTGGTTTCTTTTCATTTCTATGACACAATAACAAGCGACAGTGACGCTACGCTCGGAATCTGGGCTCGGAATCATAGAAACTCCAACAAACCAGTATTGTCGCTGCGCTTTGTCGTTGCAGTTTGCGATTACCACCTGTCTCGGACTAGCACTATAAAAACACAAAAAAAACACAAAAGTAAAAAAAAATTAACACAATGCGAATCAAAATAAAAACTATTGAAGGCAGGACAGGACTCGTGCAAAATAGACTACTACTACATTTGTTTACAGGTTTGGCATGTTATCTAAATGAAAAGATTTCGACTTTACATAGCCTCATATCTGCGAACAACCAATAGCATGGAATCAGAAGATAACAAACAAATCGACTGTGTTCAGCTTTCAGGAATAACCCAAAAAGGGCAGCGTAACAAAGGAAAGACCACGGAAACACGCATTAGAGCACCCGATGTAGGGAGGAGCCATGTAGTATCGATAGCTTGACACAAATTGTTAAATTATAGACCCACACTTTGCCAATATCTTATTTACATTGACGACTTTTAACAGAGGCATGCATGTGACTACGAAAAACTTGAGCCTTAGCGTGGCCTAGTGTTCAAACACTCAGCGTATGTGAATATGAGTTATTTAAGAAAGAAAATATAAGATGGATATTTTACTTTGAACGTAATTCTCTACATAGTTGGAAACTGGGAGGACTTGAGGGGAAGCATTTTGCCCCATTAGAATAACATAGCAAAATCAAACACTACAATCTCCAAACTATCGTTGCGGTCATGGTGACCGTAACATTCGGAAGCCCACATTACATGAGAATAACATCCCAAATCAAAGGTGTTAAAACTGCGAGAATGATTTTTGCTGTGATATTTTACCATTATCGATGTAAACCGCACATCCCTACTCCGTTGCCATTGATACACGGAACGTGGAAGTGGATATTGCGAAAGGCGGGGAGTGTCGATATGGATCGGTGGTGTGCCGTGAGAAAGTGCTCCGGAAGAGACGTGGTTAGGGACATTCCGGTTGCACCTCTGGCATCCTGCTCATTAGATTTGTTCGATCAATCTATTTATTCGCATTAAATATGGCGCATCAAGGTGTTTCACATGGTGAGGTGTTGCCTTATTTGACCTTATGGTTATGGCAAACGACCGATAATCGGTGACCAATAGGCATGATGACTGTAATTTTTTTTTGTTTATTATCGAAAGACCTTACATTTATGTAAACAATCCTCAAAGAATCACTTCATCTGGATCAATACCACCAGAGATATCACAATTTGAAATGCACATTTTTGGACTTGCCCAAAAACGCTCCATACAAAAGTGACAGCGACAGTGACGTCACACTCGCTGTTTTTGTAAGGAGCGCGTAATAACTGTGTTCGACAGCTATATTAAATATTGCGTTTATGATAATGGTCTCCTAACATAATTCCTTCATAATAGTTTGGGTTACAAAAAAGTGATATTGTTTTACAAAAATTTAACACATATGAAATGGACTTGCCCACCCAAGTTTGCAGGCCTATTGTAGCCTCATTTTGAAACGAATTTCGATTGTGGTTTTACAATAACATTTGAAATCAATTATTATTTTTGGGGAACATAAAAAAACATGCAAAATCACTCATAGTCATCTACCCTATTCACTGTAGGAGAAAAATAGGACGTACCGATTTCAATTAGTGCAACGTATACACGTACGACAGAAATTAGATCAAAAATAAGAAAGGAAGAAAAAACAGGCCGATAATTGTAGGATTACAAAGAGTCCGACGCGGGCGGGCAGCCTATATAGCTAACGGAAAAAGCAGAAGAAATAATAGTTATAAGTTCTAGACTAAGTAATCAAGATAAAAAAAGGGTTTCAAGATGGAAATATACATAAACGGCCTATATACGTCCCACTGCTGGGCAGAGGCCTCACCTCAACTATGAGGTGGCACGAGCCATACTCCAACACGCGGGCTCAGTGCGGATTGTTGGAGGGGTGTAAGGTTAGTGAGCAACCTTAATGTCAGATGTTATCAAGGCGCCCTAAGGCCTCTGACTAGGCTTAACGACTGACATCTAGCGACGTCAACCAGGACCAACTGCTTAACGTGCCTTCCGAAGCACGGAGATGCCCGAAATACACATCACTAAATTTCGGTCGGGGTGGTCACCCATCCCATTTCCGACCCGGCGTGTGTTGCTTTACAACAGCGATCGTCGCCGATCACTGTCACAACTACGCCACGGGCACCTCTTGATGGAAATATAACTACAATTATTATATTCAGTTTTGAAAGCATCCTGCACTCAGAACACCTGTTTTAAACCTACCGTACCTAGGTCAGGAAGATAGGTAGAGGCCACACCTCAAAACACACCAAAAACTGCGAGTGGACGAGAGGACTATCGCTGGCAAGTGAAATAAGATTCAAATAGAACTTTTAAACGGAATCTATTTACTGCTGGGTTAGTTAAAAAACTCCATTTAAAGCTTCAGCTAATTGAGTATTCACAATACTAGTAGTTATCCTTATTAATATGGGCCACTTTTACTCACTGTCGATGATGTAAGTTTTATCTTTCTCTCTTATCTTGTTAGTATTATTGTCATTAACAAGGTATTATCGGACAAGTGAGTGATAACACCGTCCTAAAATTTGACATAAGACGCTTACATATTGAAACATTCCTGGTTTCGGTTGGCTGAGTAAATTAATAAGTAAAAACAAGATTAACTCCTAATACTGGTAACTTAATTAGGAGTAAAGTGAGGTAACTGCTTTAATTGTATTGCACAGTCAAATACAATCAACTCAAAAATTTTGTCAGTGTTATTAATTATAATCTTTTCATTAAGGATGATTTCGCTACCGCTCTGTTCTGTGTTATAAATGGCTAACTGTACAATAAATCTATAAGGCATAGTTAGCAACATAAGTCGCAAAACATTTTGGCAACTACTACACGGAAAAAAATGTCAGCTATAACCAAGACTGATTAAATTCTCAAAAAAAATGTTTTAAACTAAGTGTTTATTTTTTTAATATAAGTATATGTTCTCAATCCAAAAAAACGTGTATTGTTACGTGAACACTAATATAGTCTTGTAATAAATTCTTGCAATAAGTAAAAAGTTTTGGTTCAAGAATATTACTGTTTCATTCGAAGAAGATATCCGTTTTGCCTTAAGACTTTAAAAATAATCGATATCAAGATGATATTGTCTTATAGTAAGATGATATTATCATTCATTTAAGACAATTTTATTTTTGTTGACCGAAGATAACATTATTTCTGAATCTAATAAATGTTTACTCTAAATAAGAATAATTTTACTCCTTTTAACCCTATTTAATTATTATCGGCTGAACAAAATATATTGTCTTGACCTAAAAGACGTTTTCTCTATTCGAGAACATAGCACTCAAAAAAGGCTCTGTTTAACCAAGACAAAACTGTTCTCAAAAAAACTGTTTTAATTCAACAGTTTATTTTCTTAACATAAGTATAATGTTCTTAATTCAAAAAATCGTGAATTGTTACGTGAACACTAATATAGTCTTGTCATAAATTCTCGCATTAAGTAAAAAGTTTTGGCTCAAGAATATTATTGTTTTAGGCGAGGAAGATATCCGTTTTGCCTCAAGACTTTGAAAATGTTCAATGTCAAGATAATTTTATCTTATAGTAAGAAGATATTATCATTCAATTAAGACAATTTTATTATTGTTGACTGAAGAGAATATTATTTCTTAATCTAATACCAAAATGTTTACTCTGTACAAGAATAATTTTACTTCTTTTAACCTAATTTAATTATTATTGGCTGAACAAAATATATAGTCTTGACGTAAACGACGTTTTCTCTCTTTGAGAACATAGCACTCTCGTTTTAATAATTATTATCAACTTACCTCAAGAATTATAAGTTTACCTGTATTTTTATTTCAACAATCAGTCAATTTTCGTCCAAGAATAACTATATTCAAACTGAAAACTTATAATATACTTGCGGTCAAAATTCATTTTCCTACGCAAAGAAGCTATTTTACTTAATTAAGTAATGTCGCTTAAATTTCACTATCGTATAGGTATCGTGGATGCTCCATTGGTTAATAACGTACCAATCCTGGAAAGGTTCGTTCTAAATCAGGAAAATAAGGAACACCGTGTGTTTAATAAGCTAGGTGAAATTAAAATAACAAGATTGAACATCTACCGGTCCTCTCGCTAAATATTACAACGTCTCGACCCTTTATCATGAAATGGTGCGATAAACGAAATGAGGTGTGCAATATTTTCCTTTTTGAAAGTAGGTGACTTTGACATTTTGTTCTTAAAATTATTGTTTTGTTGTAGATCAAAGAATTTCAAACTACAAAATCTAACGATATTTGGCAAGGGGCTCTAGGCAAGATTATTGCCGAACATGGTGACAATTCACGCTAATCACTGTAAACCTAACCTATGTTTACAAAGAATGGTACAATTGTAATGAAAATTATAGTTCTCTTTTGATTTCATAGTGTTTCTATTGATTGATGAGGGATGACTCACAACTCAATTTCTGCTGAAAAATGATTTATTCTTAGTTAAATGATCCTTGTTGTCTAGTCTATGTATTAGCTTCGAAATTCAACACTAATCGACAAAAATACTAGTAAACTCCAAATAGTATTTTGAGTCACCCCATTTAACCGATAGTTTTGGCTGTGCTTCAATCTTTTCTCAGGACAATGACTGTCCAAGACTGCAACAGCACCTGCAGCACTATACGATTTCGGGGTGATTTCCATGAAAGATTTTGGACAATATTTTTTCAGAATTCGGTAACCATTTTCAGTTTTTGTCATTGAATTAAATGCGCATATTACCTGATTAAATCACTGTAAAATGGTAGTAGCGAGATTCAATAAATAGCAAAAGTTATAGCTTGAAATAAACGACTCTGAGCTAAACTGACCATTATTGGTACCACCACGATAAGCATTAGGTACTTCGTTTCAGAATATGCCATAACCCTTACACAAATTTCAACAAAACGGTATCAAATCTTAAAACTAAAAAAAAACATTTTTGATCCTTGCCACGTTGTGGGCTTCTGAATGTTCCGTTTCCCATGACGGCAACAATCAGTAGGTATGCCACTGACTACCCCACCTGGGAAATAGTCGTGAGGGTATGTTTGATCCGATAACCTACTACACTTTCAAAAAATTATAAAAGGACACCTTACTTTGTATACCTACATCTAATTATGCGGCCAACATGATGACGACTAAAACATTTTTTCTTGATTCACGAATTTCTGTCTTGAGGTAGGTAGTTATAACTATGTGCCTACGAAATCTCTATGGCAAGTCACGACGAAAATCAAGACATCTTTTTCTTGCCTTAAGTATTTCACCTTCTCTTTTTTGTAAGAGTTGCCAGAAATATAAAATAAACCTTTTATTAGTAAATTATCAATATTATTATCAGTATGCTTAGTGAACGAAAATGTATCTCTATGTATTTATATGGTAAACGTAAGGTAAAACTTAGCAGATTGACGTTCTGGGATGTTTTATATTTATTTAAGTAACTTATTTACAACAAAAATGGAAGGAATTTCATATGTAACACATATCAAAAAAAATGAACACCCCGAATCAGAATCAAAATATTTATGGATGTACATATAGCTTCCAACGATCCTACTAATATTACTAATAGGGAAAGTTTATAAGTGTGGATGTGCCGTGTTGCTCTTTCACGTCAAAACTACTTCATGGATTTAAATGAAACGATGGAATAATGTTGCTTTTACATCTGAATGGCACATAGGCTATAATTCATTTAAAAAATACGACATAGCTTTATTTTTTTCACATTAGTTCTCGCAGACGAAGTCGCGGGCGGCCGCTAGTTAGTTCATAAATATTAGCGTAATGAGAACGAAGTATAACAACATAAGTATAATAACATAAGTTTATTTAAAAAACCTGTATTTTGTTACTATTGTTAATTTTTAATATACGGTCATTGTATATTTTTACCTTACAATTAAATATACTTATGGCAGTTTTGAGTTTGAGATACGGCAACCCTAAAGACCGGCGCGCGCGGCTTTCGCGTATCGATCGATCGCGTCCGTCAATGGCGTCAATTCAATAACTTGCGCGGTCAGTGATGGTGTAGAACCTCATTTAGGTTATTTCAGTTTATTTCAAAAGTAAGGTACTGTCGCTATTCATTGTATTTTTATCAAGTTATTGTATGGTGAAAATGGAGAAGCTGAGAGATCTGCGTTTGGCTTGGAATAGCGAAGAACAGACCATCGAACATTTCACAAGTAAGTTGCGCAGCATTTATCCTTTAATTCGTTTTAAAAGTTCTTATCTAACATAATTACAAGTATTAAGTCCTCCTACTTTTTATATTATGCAAGTTTTTTTAGTTTATGTACTTAATGAAGTAAAAGATTTTTGTATCAAGAAAAATATTCTTCATTGCACCTACTGGTTATTGTAATTTTGATTATATTTAAAAATGATTAAAATGATTTGCACAACTACTGAAATATCTTTGCCAAAAAATCAAAAACTGAATGCAACTCTTTTTCTGCAAGTAACATCTTAGGAAAATTAACAAATTTTCAGTCACCTTGTTAGATGTGACCACTAAATAAGTTGCTGTTATACAAATTAACTGCCTCCTTGCTTAACCAGTTAAATACCTTATTTCTTTTTAATTGCAGGCAATGGAATTGAAAAAAGTCATTTCAAAGACCTGACTTATGATTTGTAAAAAAGCTATGAATATCTAACAGCTGCGCTGAGGTTAGTAATTTTTGTTTTATTTGATCGAAAATGTAACAAAACTGATGATCGGTTAGTCGAGGGTTTCTTGAATGAATTTCTGAAATATTGCATGTTTAGTAATGACTACAAAACGATTTTGAGGATTACCACATATAACATGTTATTCTTTTTATAGCACTGCACAACGATGATGTCTTTTGGCTTAAGTACAATTCAGAGCCTCGAGAAGATGTTTTCCGAAAATGTAAAGAGACAGATGAACTCCTCAAACCGCGGATGGTACTGATGTTTCAGTACAAAATTTTATAGAAAAGTAGCCTGTATTGGACGACACGAGAAGCGATGTTTTGGTGAGTTATCAAAAAATAATAGTTATATTATTACTACATATATATATATATATTTTACATACTTCTTCTAATTTCATTTTTTTTGTAATGTCAGATTCATCGGGACTTCAATGCTAAATATCCTGATCGAGAAAACAAATGAAACATATTGTGGAATACTTTTTTTAGAGGGTCAAAAACATCAAATAAACAAACAGTAATGATGAAGCAGCGTTGATCGAACACATAGACTGGATTAGATGGTTGGTACTATATTTCTTTGTCCATTTTATTAACCCCATGAGTACTATTTGCTACACAAAGTATTCTGTCCTTCTTTCCGATTACAAAATAATTTACTATTGTTTTATTTGCGTATTTCTTGCAAATGATGGATTATTTTATTTATTTTTTGCATTTACTATTCAGATTATTAAGGTATACATACTATAGGTTGACAAATAATATTATTTTTTTCAGAACACCAACTTCCTTCTTAGATAAAATTAATTTGTAAATTAGTTCCTACTAAAGGCCGCTTAAACAAGCAGCAATATTTTTCCACCACTGAGTGCACCCAAAGTGTCATACAAAAGAAACTCGACGAAATTTTGACGGATACGTCAGGAAACAAAAAAACTGAGCAACCATACATCATTCATTGCACAACCGAAGAATATACTGGTGAAATATTATATTTAATTAAAGACAAAGTGAGGTTTGTTTTTCAATCGGCTTATAAAGCTTTCGACACGGTGGTTGAATGTTATCACGCGCTTCGTGTCGTATCCAAAAGCAGGTTATCACCTGTATTTATTGTTCCAAACACGATGTCAGTACTAACTACGATGTAATCCCACCATAAATTTAAGATCATTTCTTTTGAATGTGGTAATGAATGTTATTAGTTGATTATTGAAGTGCTGTATTTGCCACATATTTCTTTATTATTGTTGTCACTTAGATGCTGTAAGAATGTCAGATATCATATTTTATATTTTTTAATGAATGTTATTAGTTTATTATTAAGTTCTATATTTGCTACTTTTTTATTTATTATTTTAAGTCTCTTAGATAATGACAAGAACGTCAGAAGTCATATCTTTTGAATTTGGTCATGGTTGTTATTATTTAATTATTAAGTGCTATATTTGCCTTATATTTCTTCATTCATGTTGTCTCTTAGAAACCGGCAAGAACGTCAGATACCTTATTTTTTAAAAATTTGAAAATGAATGGTATTAGTTGATTAATAGGCGCAAGATTTGCCACATATTATACCAAATTGTATACGTAAATGTGCATATACAGGATCTTCCTGAATGGTTCAACCGAAAACATGACTGACAAATAACTGATTTGAACAGTTTTTTGTAAATTCCTCAGGGTTGCCAAAATAAATATATATCGTTTGAACCACTCATTACGGAACAGCCTGTATATTTTTTCATTATGTTTTGGTTAACTAATTAAATATTTTTAAGTTTTAAGTTGATTTAAGTAACGTTGAAGAAACTACTTCGTCAAGTAATCATGTGGTACTTTATTAATTACAATTTTGTATAAAAAACATTAATTTATATGATTGAATAAATACATTTTAAAAATATATATTTTTCATTTATATCTTGTTCCATTTTGATCTTTATATCAACTCGTCATGTAATATATTGAGATACCTAATTCTTTTGAGTCAAGACTTAAATGTTTCCTGCTAAAATAATATTATAATCTTAGATGAAATTATTACTATTCTTAGCTGAAGAAATATCTTTTATATGTTTAAAGCCTCTTAAACATACAACTGATTCAACATACATATAGTTAAGAATAGCAATAATTTCATCTAAGAATATTCTATTTTAGCAGAAAACATACAAGTCTTGTTGCAAAACAAGTATCTTTTCAATTAAGAATAGCAGGGCTTTCATAGAAGACTACATTATTTTAGCAGGAGACATTAAAGGTCTTGACAGAAAGCGAGAATCTCTTTGATTGAGAATAGCAGAGGCTTCATCTGAGATTAAATTATTTTAGCCGGAAACATTATAAGTCTTGACAGAAAACGAGAATCTCTTCGATTGAGAATAGCATAGGCTTCATCTAAGATTCAATTATTTTAGCAGGAAACATTATATGTCTTGATAGAAAACGAGAATCTCTTCAATTGAGAATAGCAGAAGCTTCATCTAAGATTAAATTATTTAAGCAGGAAACATTATATGTCTTGACAGAAAACAAGAATCTCTTCGATTGAGGATAGCAGAGACTTCATCTAAGATTTAATTTATCTTGACAGGAAACCTACAAGTCTTGACGTAAAAGAAGTACCTCTTCGATTGAGAATATTAGAAGCTTTATCTGAGATTATATTATTTTAGCTGGAAACATATGTCTTGACGCAAAACAAGTATCTCTTCGATTAAGAATATGAGGGGCCTCATCTAAGATAATATAATTTTAGCAGGAAACATAAGTCTTGACGTGAAACGATTGTCTCTTCGAATGAGAATAACAGAGGCTTCATCTAAGAATAAATTATCTTAAAAGGAAACATACAAGTCTTATCTCAACACAAATATCTCTTCAACAGAAAATAATGAAGTTTTTACTTTACACAAATATATCTGCAGCTAAGAATAATACGGCCAAGAATATAATTCCTAAGAATATTATTGTCTATTTATAATACTAATTTGATTATTTATTTAAGACTTTGGAAGTCTTATTTCAAAGATTCATATCTTAGACGAAGACAAAAAATCCGAGACAATATTTTACTTTGTTAAACAATATATTGTTTCCGCCATATGGGAAACTACGATTGTCTTGACCAAGTCGATATTGTCTTCTTTTAAGATACTTTTTTTTTCTGTGTAGTGAATAACATACAAGACATTTTTTAAATGAATTAAACATGAAATGTCCATTAGCGACTAACACTTATGTATGGCCTTCGGTCCAAAAGTGCCTACAGATATGTACATGAAAATTTGTACCCAAATGAATACTTTTCAACATTGCTCAAAACCTTCTGCTTGTGTCACCACATCACCATTTTTTAAATGTGATCAAATATAAAGGAAACTTTGTTTTACACTATTTAGAGATTAAGAGCAACATTGCCGAATACATTCAAATGTTGGTAATTGTCAAAACATCTCCCAATAATCTAACGTGACCGTATTAATTTTGATGTAGAGTTATTTGACATCCTTACTACAATATAAATGTGTCGATTAACAGTACATAAATACAGCCTGAATACTAATGTAATTGGCACATGACCATTTGACTAAATTACATACCATATTTGGGATAGGTATGCAAAATCATCAACATTGCGTCTTTGGAAAATGAGTACATCCTTTGGACCTACTAAATTGAGATTTGGCGAACAGGTTTAAAGATAAAGTAGGCAATGTCGAGTCGTAGTAGTAGCCGAATGACAGAACCTTGACAAATGACCAGCAGGTGACATTGAATTGAGGCGCACTGCCCTTGTCGGTGGAGCGATCCACTTATCTTCCTCACTGTCTGCTTTATCATCATTGACATTACAATTTCCCTACACTTCTTGTATAAAACTTAATTCAACGTATAATAATAATAGTCACACTGTACGTCCGCCATAGAATCATATTTTCACGGCTGTTCGTTCAACTTTTTTAAAATATGGATTTGATCTTTGCTGGATTTGCTTTGGTCTCTTCAATAGTCTTCTTAAAAGGTCATGAAATAAGAACAACCAACCCGCGTTTGTGGAACGCCTCGAGACATTATCTCTCTACGTTTTTTAATAAACAAATCATCTCTAATTAATTCCCTTATATGCCTTTCTTTTTGTGTCATCATAGCCTACACGCAATCGTATCGCTGCGATCATATCAGGCAGTGTTACGCTACGACGTAACGTAACACCATCTTAAACACCGCTTAGAATGTGTGGAATACAATGCAGTATAAAGTACGGTTCGCCGGTAGCAATTCCTTTAATTAAAAAAATATATATGAAGGTTTTGAAACGATAAAAGTATAATAAAAGAGAGTGGTCTTGCTACACGTATACAGCAGAATTTAGCTAGCTCTACCATAAAACTTAGTCCATTTTTTCTGTAGTTGGCTGGCTCTGTATCTCGTTTCAGATAAATCTCGGCTTTACGTGAGATAAATGATAAAAAGGGATGTCACTGGCCTCGAAGGGTATTCGCAAGATAAAATAGTCAAAGTGATTTAAGTGGCATTTTCGAAAAATGCAAAGGCATAAATAGTAATTCCAATTGAAACCATTTTTTTTGGGAATGTAACATAATATCTCTATAGTTTTAAGTCATGATATCTGTGCACAATATGTATGTATTAACAATTCGCTATACGCTGTTGTTACTAAACGTGTTTACAAAATTTTAGGGTAAGTGTCAATTCCAAGGCGGAATCTGAGATTTCTACGTCTGTTACGACACTGTTATCGAGGCATGTCTAAATATATTGACCTTGTAGAATCGTCACCGCAACTCGAAGTGTAAACATTCGTGAGAAACAATGTTGGTACGGTAAACGGTTAGATTAAATAAATACGTCAATTTACTTACAATTGCTCACAGCTTACAGGCGCTATTTCAAAATTGGTAGGTTATTGTAAACCTAGTAGTGACAACATGTCACTAAAGAAAAGAGTATTTGGGTCTTCTTTCAGAAACAGGCAAACGAAAGCAATGGATCAAAATATATAGCCGACCGACAGATAAAATACAGCTCATTATACTTCATTACCCCTTCCAAGCGGTTAATCAAAGGTGCCTATTTCAAAGCAGTGATCAACTCCGCTAGTTTGTATAACCAAGAGGTTCCTGGTGAGGTAACCTCGTCGAACTCATCGCACCCCCTCTCTTATGGGAGAGAGGAACGGGCGACGTGGGGCGCATAAAATGCCCGTTGCCATGACTACCAAGGGCGACAACCCCCCTACTACGTGTTGTGCCCTAGAGGAAAAATTAGTCTTTGTTTTATATGCTTGTATTTTTAGACGGCTAACGTAGAAAGGGTGGTACGAATAATATTATAATCAATAAAAACAAACACGTTCAGATTTTAGCTATAACGGTGTCTTATCTTCATGCTTTGATAGATTTGAGCAAGATAAATAAAACAATTGAATTATGTAGTCACCGGATTACGTACGTACTTTGTTAGTAGTTTAGCTATAAATAAAACGATTTACTTTTAAAGTAATAGTCTGGTTTCCTGAATTTCCAAAAACTGATAATCTTTTTGAAAACAGAAATCTTTCAATCAGCGGGAAAACCTGCTTCTTATGTAAGGTTTTTGACATTGACAACACGCATGTGATAAGCATAATCATAACCCTTGCTAGTTGCGGCCACCCTTGTTTGCTTTCTACCACCGCACCGTAGTATAAAAGCAAACAGCATGTTTTGAATTAAAGGCACGTTAGTACATAAACTGCACATTTCATCCCAGACAAAATAAATTCCGCCATTAAACCAGCTCCAGTAAAACTGCGGGGGTTACGGACTTACGGATACGGGATATAGGAAGCGGTTTTCCTTCTCTTATTTTCTCGTAAAGGCATACGAAACGGAAGGCTTTTTCTTGGACATTCGCCAGAAGCAACTGGTACACATATGATACGATACTGCAATATGACGGTGATTTTTGTGGGCTTGTTTATTTGAAAGAACAAAGGATACTGCAGTTGTTGCGGATTTCCAAAGGATATATCGAACAACATAGAATAATGCCAATAGTAGATTATCAGTCAAATAAACAAGCCGAACAACACATTGTGTTGGTTCAACTAACGAGAACGAAATGTAAAGATGCCGAGGATAACTCTTTATGGATAATAAACCAGTCGACTCGCTAACTAGACTCTGTTATATGGAACGAATGAGTCAGTGTTGCAGATCTGAGATAGTTCGAAGGGAGTAAAAATACTATTAACGATCAGAACAATGACTCATGAAATAAAACAGTGCGAAGAATGGACTCGTGAAGCCAGCAAAGCAATCAGAAAAAAACAGCTGACTGTTCTACTTCATTTAATGAAGTAGAAAAGTCCAGATAGGTACTTGATGGCCGTAAACGTGAAATAAAATCTGGTCTGTGCCCCGACGAGATCAATGAAGCAGTTAACAAAAGGACGGAATTAGCCCTAATACAATTACACTGACGTTCATATAAGGACAAAGGGTCGCCAATCGATGCGTCTAGACACAACGGCAGGAATGGCTTTAAAACATGACCGGCGCTGAATTTTAAACTAACATAAATATGCCGGGGTTTATTGCCAACGAGATGACTTTCCGTACTGGGATCTACTCGGTATTAGAGGATTTATAGGTCCATAGCTTTGAGTTGTATCCCCCATATGATTCAACAGCAACATGATCATTTGAACCATTGTCATGTCATTGTTACTATTTTTGTTTCATTGTTTGTCTAATATTAACTTTCCGAAAGAAAAATTGCTTTCCTAAAAGAAAATATACCTACATTCACTCAGATAGAGTAAGCTTAGTACGGTACTTTCTTGAAAAGCGTCCTAAGGCCTCAAGGCCGGTTTATCCGGATGAAGGTTCTGTAAAGGACACAAAGGTCAAGGCTGCCAACTTCGGTTGAGTCAGCCGTATTCCAAGGATTCGCGATCTCTGAGGGAAAACAGCTAAGTCGGCTCTATTCTACAGTCCAATCAGGATGCAGGACTATCAAAGCTTTTAAAAGCTACTGACTAGGCCCACAGCGGAGAAAACGGTGGTCTGTCCAGAAGTTACATGAATTGTAATAACACGGTGAAGCCAAAGGGTATCCTCAAAGGGTTTATTAATGAAAAAACCTGCTGTTGGTCAGGAAACAATCGCCATAAATCATCATTCTGTAATTTTGTGGTTTTTATCGATTGACAGAGCGACGTTGAGGGCGGGTGGTCAGAAGTTCAATTCTGCCCGGAACTTCGTGTTTATCACAACACTTGTGGCCAACTCTCGTTATTCGTAAAAACCTGAATGTGCTGCAGCAGCATTGGTTTAACGATTGAAGAGTGCTGTCACTTACTCGCAAATGTTGACAGCAATAGAAATGAACGAGAGAGTACCTAGTTAAAAAAGTTCGGTGGGGCTGTTCGAGTTTTTATCCAATCAAAACTCAACACAAATCAATATCCCCCTTGGATAGAGCACGAGAATCAGTAGAGTATAGTAAAATTCCTATGATAAATGTTCTGAATGGGGGACATAATGGCATTGATTAAGTAAGATAGTATACCTATGCACGCGATCATATTACATTAATGGACTAATTATTTAATACGTGGTTCCCGAGATACTCAACAATCTCATAATACCCATAACGGGGATGATTTATAGCGAAACTTCCCTCCCTGAAAGAATTAATTATGCAGTGCATGCTAATTTCATGGTTAAATGGTTCATAATAACTATGGTAACATAGATAAATAAATGGATTCTACATATTTTTTGCTATACAAACGTTAAAAAGTAATTCTTACTTCAATTTGATTTCCGAGATGATACTACTAAGGATAGAGAGAAGCTGTGTTTTAAAAAAGCCGGTTTTACTACGGAGAATAATAAACGAAGACGAACATTTAGGGAAACCAATCGTCGACGGGCAGAAAAGCAGGATTCGCATTACTAAATACAGCTGGTTTCTAATGTAAACATAATAATTGCTAACGTACATATCTCTCACAACAAGATAAACGAAACAGAAGCGTCATTGTTTTAAAACAATACCAGTGCTTAAGCAATTCGATTGAATTTAAAAGAAGTAAATCCATACTTACATTCTGTATGCGTTTAAAGTTTTCGACATTATACAATCGGTGATCAACTAACGAATATAATCCATTTCACCGCACTACAAGGACGTAATGAACGGCATTCTTTCACAAAATACTTCCACGTTGTAAATAAATGAATAGAAAATAGTTTTATAGATTATTTTACTTTTAACACTGACCACTGAAATGAAACACATATTTGTATATTGGAAAGTTAAAAAGTAATTACTTGGCGACCTTGGAAGGATACAACGAATGCTAATGCTTTCTTTGCTATTAAGCCAATTAATACAAGCCGACGAATACAGACGACTATATAGTGTAACAATTGTAGTATTTTACGAATATGGTACTCTTGTATTTAGTATTTTGTTTAAACAACTGCCCATTGTTTTATGATAGGACTAGCTCGGAAGCAGATGCAAATTCTATTTATTGAAACTGACTGTTTTTGGAAAATAAAAGATTTATAATAAATCTTCTATTTTTTTGCACAAAGCATCTGAGAAATTGCTATCAATCGCTTATCAAATAAAAAGCAGAACGTGAACCCATTAAGGAAGTGTTATCTATTTCGCCTCAGGTCATCCACGTGTGGTTTTGGCACACATAGAGGGGAAAATAAATATCGTGCCAATTGTTGCACAATTCCCGAACAGCGCGCAATGGCGCTATACGCTGCTCCCGTGAGGGAACGAGTTGGTATACAAACTGAAGAGTTAAAATAGATCAACTCCTACGCAACTCCATGGCTAGCGTGTCGTTGATCCCTTTAGATCATCCGTTGACAATGCTACGTCGTCTTTGTTTGTGCTTTCATATCAACACTGTCTAGGATAGTGTGTTTGGCTTTGTTACTGTCAACAAGAGTATTGACGATTGGTACAGTCCTGTTTATTACGATTCTCAAGTTTGGAAAGTGAACCTAACCTGCTTTTAAAAACACTAATTGATCAGTGTTGCTAGTTCATTTAACCGAACAAACGTCATTATTTTGAGGTTTATTACACCCGTAAACACAGCTACTATTTCAGTAATAGGCACAAACAGGCCGGACTGGAAGTCTCTCTAAAATCATTCCACTATGCAGGTAATAATAAAGTTGAAAGCCGCAGAGCACCACAACACATTTTGAAAGTGTTTACGAGCTTTGTACAAAATGAGGAAAGTGATGGTGATAATAATGGTAACATAAAAGTTAACCGACAAAGCCTATGTTGAGAAGAAAATTGTATTGGACTATTCCTAAACATGTTGAAACCAGATGACAAGTGTCATATCAAAAATATTGAAAAGATACTTAAGAAACAATGTAGTTGGATATGTAAAGAACGCATGACTATAGTACGATTAATAATTGTAGTCAGCGAAATGACAACTTCAACAGTGACTGATACAAAAAAGGGTGACCCGCTACAATAGTGACGTTCGGCAATCACTAGACTTAGACATTTAGTCATGATTTATTTTATGAGGTATCAAAGCCTTTTTTAAATAATTGTAAATATTTAATAGGTACATACAAAACGAATTAAATAATTACGATTTAAGAAATATGGGCCCTACCTCCATATTAAAACTTCTCACTAAAAAATTATAACCATAGCTGGAAAAAAAATGTTCAAAGAGGTTCAGGGGAATTAACACTTGAAAGTCAGCAAAATACAAGTAATTACATACGTTTTTATTCGTTACGGTTGCTGATTCCGACTTCGATTCTGAATTCATCTCTTCATGATAGTCCATACTATTATTATTTGATTCAAAAATAAGTAAACCGGAATCTACAAAACCTTCATCACTGCCTATATATGAAATTATAAGGCGTCGTCCTTTGCCGGTTGGGCCCTTTAGGCCTGTAGTCAAACCTTCTAAAGGTTCTTCTAAACACTTGTATGGAAGATTCTACTGTTGTATCCTCCCAAACTTTTCCAGTTTTATGACCTGTTTATAAACGAAATTCTTACCTGTAAATAATATTATACAGAAACAAAACATTTTGAAACTGAAAAACTATTTACTAAATACAGTTTACCGAAATACCTCTATGTCTCAAAACGAAAGTCTGACCAGTGTGTGTTGCCAGTAATGACACATGGAAGTGGGACGTGGTCATTCACTACGACTTTTTTGCCAGGCTGTAATGTCGACTAACTTTTAATTGTAAAAACTCGATTTACCACATCACTATTTATTTGGGACTGAAAACCTGCCACACTGAAAATGTCATTTCACTGACTACAATTAAAAATCCGAGTATAGGTGGAAATCATGCGATAACTGCGAATCTAACGAGCTCATTACAGAAGCATTCTGCATTGATTCCGATAACTTCGTGATTCCATTCGACATACATTCATTAAAAATTGAGAAATACAATGACCGGTAGCGTATGAATATTTTTAACGGAACATTTAATGAGCAAATTATTATTATTAATAAGTTACTAAAGGAGTTTAATAACAACCAATTCACATTACTGGGAAATAGGCAAACCAGAGTTAAAGCTATGCAAATTCTTCAGGAAGAAAGAATAAACCTAAGAATGTCCTGTGGGAAATCTCAAGCAAAAGCAAAGGCTCTTCAACCGGTGGCCCGGAAACGGCAGCCTTTGATGCAGACAATTTAAATCCGCTGGAAATCCTCCGATGGCTCTTAGGTAAAACTATAAAAGGATGAATTTCTTCCTGTATTTTTACGACGGGAAATGATAGCTGGCCTATCAGAGAAGCAATCTTGAATTACGTTCATGAATTACTGATTATTCATCCAATTTAATTTCCATATGTGTATCAATAGATTGTAAGAGCATACGTTCACTCGACATTATTAGAAACATTGATACATTCTCGGGGTCTACACTTTCGTTAATAAATCCTCTACAATTAACTGAGAAATCAAATATTAAACCGAGGTTCTTTAAAGAATTTCAGCTGTAATAACTGAAATTGAATGCGCAATAGACAAAGATGGCCAGACATTGTTCATTAGTGGCAAAGAAAATCCACCGTTTGAGCAACAAAATAGAGTTTAAAACAAAACAATATTTTTTGGAATGTGGTCCGCTGTTGCAGAAATGTTAATGATTGAGAACTTTTAATCGCGTAAATATTTTTTAACGCGGTCTGTTTTCTTTCTTCTACAATGCCATCTGTTTTAAAACATTGAGTTATTATTATAATGCTATCTATTAGGATAAATGTAATATGATTGTTCGTTATGATCAGTCGATCAGATTTTGATTGCAATCATTTGAGGTGCATCGATAACGAATCTAATAATGAACAAATTGAAATTGAAAGTAAAAGTTGGATGGACACTGAAGCTTTCTTCCCTGTGATCCACTGGTCTAATATACCTCTCTAATAGAAAACAATCGAAGCGATGATAAGAATTTTAATTACATGACTGGAGAAATTTGCCAATGTTGTGATAAAAAAATGTGCTCGGATAAAAAACCAACAAAGAAAAATAGATCCAGGCATTTATGTAGACGACCTCGTTTTTGGAGTTTATAACAAAACACAAAGTATTCCTTTTGTTTAGCGAAGCCACATCATAGTTCTGTACGTAATCGATTTTACAAGACCTCGTTTACAAACACGCAATAACGTTTCTATTTTTTAAAGCGCGATTCGTTTTTATACGTTATAAATCGCTGGTACATATTCCACAAAATATTAATAAGTAAAAGCATACGTTTGATGAAAGTTAATCGAATTCTGTCGGTGAAAACATATCATTGATCCTTCCAAGGTGTCAAAAAAAGGTTCCAAAGCACAGTAGTTTCTTTACGGTAGAAAATTTGGGACGTTTGTAGAAATGGACGCGTAAACGATTTTAGTGGTTATTTGAATGCCGGCTCCTGACAGCGACCGCGGGCGTCGTGTCGCGTCGGCGAACAAATGCGTACTGAAGTGAATCGACTAGTGGACCTGATGGTGGCCCAGTGCGGCGCACGCATTCAGCGGTACTCGATTACCACTATCGAGTCGATAGTCAGCGACAGGTGATCCGATGCATTCTTTTAATTCAAAGATTAGTAGTTTAATCTTATCGTTACTCAGCGAATTGTATTGTATGAATCTGGTTTTATTAGAAATGTTGTGGAGACTTGTTTAAGTAATTGAGCATATTTTTAAGCACACAGTTTCTTGGCCTGCCATGATTTATTAAAAAAAGTTTTGTGTTTTACGCTCATAAAATTCGGGCCAATAAAAGGTGTACTTAACGACTTAAAACTAGAATAAACAAGTTGATGCCGAAAAGAGAATTCAATGTTGGGAATAATAAAATAAATGGCTTCAATTAAAATTTTGAGAGGTATAACAATATACTGTTAATGTTATTCATATATCTTTATTACGATGAGGTAAGTGGTTACCTCAATTTTCTGTTTCTGTATTACTGCATTTTTAGTGAAGATGTTTTACAATGAAGGAACTTGCAAGTTATAAGACCATACAACAAGTTTATTTAAAAGGGGTTAGTGCAGATGAATTTTCTTTCTTTTTTTGAGACTGATAATTATATCAAAAACTTATCTGATGTTTAGAAAAAAATTATCTAGAAAAATGAAAAAAAAAACTTTTCAATGAAAATTGTGATTGGCTAAAAATGTCTTTATCTTCAACAATCGCATCATCACTGTTTGGTGACATAATTTAATTTAACAAGGAAAAATAATACCCAAGAACAATATTCTATCGCACATTGCGGAACGATCGCACCGCCCTACAGTTTTCCAATCGCGTTAACTGGGGTGGCTACCCCTACCGCGACCCGACCCGCGCCCCGCACACACACATGCGCACTTGTGCAACCCGCGGGGATGCACAACACACACAAACGCGGGGTTGAAACGAATATGATGGACGAGTTGATAAACAAATTAGTAAATGTCGTGTTTGCAAAGACATCTAATGTGTCGTCGAAAACTGATCTTTTAATAAAGGTAGAATATAATTGGGTGGGAGACCCACCCGCAGGGTGGACCGACCAGAAAGTATTCGCATGGTAAAGCATATAGGCCACATATAAGAAGAGGAGGATAATTTGATTATGATGATTAAATTCATATTACTTGTAGTGACCCATTTTTGGCAAAGTAGTAGATACTACAATGGTATCGCACTATACTAACGAGCAATGATGACAGTCGGTGGAGAAGAGCATTATGTTGCCAGCCTTGCCGAGGCCTTGTCCACCTACTTCGGACATATTGTCCATTGTTGCTAAGTATTTCATGGAAACACAAACTAATTCTGTACTTAGAGATCATAAGAAATTATTACACATATAGCCCATGTGCATTATACGTAATTTCATAAAAACTAGCAAGAGCTAAAATAATTTCAATTACGTATTAGTCATGCTCACGAAAAAGGTGAGCTCGTACTACAATAGTATTTTTGGAGTCAGGGTCAAGCCGCAGTAGTTCACTTACTCCTTAGGTGAAATTCTCAAAATAGATTTTCTTTCGCTGTCTTTCACTGAACCTGTAATTTGCTGGTTACAACTAGTTGATCGTTTCCCTCGCCACTCGTTCATTTAAAGCTATCAGTGATTGAAGTTTAACATTAATCCAACTCATTAGCTAAAATTTTACTATGCAATATACAAACAATGCAATGGCTTTGTTTGATCAATTTCTTGCAAAAGGTGACAATGCTGGTCCCGCAATCACATTATCGGGATTAGCCAAAGTTTCGCGTTTTCGTGAAATATCTAGACAAGAAGTTCTTTAAATCGCGAATCCTTCGGATGAACGTGAACAGCGTTTGTTCTCCTAGAATATACTTTCGAACTTTGAACTCAATTCCTCTAAAGCCAAACGCGAAGTTTTTGAAGTGAAAACGCGACACGCATTTTCGATCGTTATCGAAAATGGTGCTTATGGCATAGGAATGAAGCAATCAAAACGAAACATAACTTCATTTACGTGACTGATTGAATTTTGATGAATAAGGGGCAACGCCCAATGGCTTCACGGTGCAATTGTGAGTGATAGCAAGACAATTGAGAGGTTCTTTTCATCATCAAATATCAATTTTACATGGTCTAGCGTCATTGATGTAAATCCTATAGATTATTATTAAATCCGAGTTCGAGTTAAGGGCGAGTTTCTAGGTTTAACTTATTTTCTTCGAGGAGCTCTAAATCAAATTTGGGACTTTTCTCGCCGCTGAATAGAATCATGCGTAAATATAATTCACTGTCTAAGTCCGCCGATGGAGATTTGTGTTTTGACACCATTAGGAAGTTCAAATCACTGTGTCTCTCAACAAAATAGTTTTAATTTTTATTTTACATTTAGTACTTAATTCTTTGAGGTTAACCAAGCCTCCTTGCCCTTCAGGCACTTCAGGGTATAAATTGTTTGTTATTTTTTATCTTTACCTTTTTTTTAAGCAAAAATTGTTACTCATTCCCTTATAAATGTTGTCAAATGAAATCTATAGCATGCCGTTGTTACCTATAAGTAAGGCTTCACTTAGCATTATTCTTGTTAAAATTTGGAATCCTGGATCATTGTATTAGTGTAAGTCTTGTTGGTGACCTAATAAATAAATAAATAAATAAATAAATCCGAATACATTTTGACTAGTTATTTTTCATTTCATTTCTAATTTAATTAAATGTCTTAGCACAGGTCTCAGATCAAACAATAAGATCTTGATGCTGATACTACCGAGCCACAAAGGGAAGATTCGAAAGAAGCCTTCAAACGAAATTACATAAGCGGTGGCAAGGTCAGGTAAATCAATACACAGACGCCTGAGAGTCTAGGGGAGAGTGGCGTAAATACCTCCTTCATTGAATTACCAGCTGCAGTGCTGACGTCCTGTCCTCGGGAGAGAAATAACGGAAACTAGGGCATCTTGGAGCGGTTCATTTACGCGGCGATGCGAGAGTGCATCCGTGGAACGCGCTGGACGATACGGAATAAAACTAAATTCTACTTACATTCTGTAACTACTGGTCTGCTTCAAAATAAATATTAGAATATCTAATAGAAACCCATGAGTTGCCTAGATTATGAAGTGTAGTCAACATTGTGACGTCAGGCACCGCTTCATTTCATACAAAATAAAATCGTATGTCTTCTATTCATGAGCCGATTTGAAAATCAAAATTGCAGTAGACCCTTTACATCTGCATTATCATCATCAGCTGCTTCAAGATCGGCCGACGATCGCAGCACAAATCAAGCATTTACACCGTAATTCAATGCGTCTAGAATTGGAACTTTGTTCGCACTTTAAGTTTATGACTTCATACAGTTGACCACACACATCAAGCCTACCTACCAGCGGGAAAATCACCTCAATTGCAACAGCTTTAGGTAATAAATGCCAGTGTCAATCTTGACCTGTTGTCGACTGTATATAGAGAAATTATAGTCTGCCAACAGTAATATAATTTATTAAATAGCTTTAACGTATACTAAAGTGCCACGAGCTGTCATTATCGTGACCGATCCGGCGTAATTATTATGCACATTATATTATTCGTAGTCGAAGTTGAATGGAAGTGAAACCATCGTTTCATAGCTAATAATTTCCCACATAAAGCAGGCATTGTGAACGCAAAAAAATCTCACTTTCACTATTGATCCAGAAGTCGATAGGTTTCATGGAGTTTACGAACGCGAGAACGTGAATCTTGCGTAATGGTAAAAAAGGAAAATAATAAGTGTTTATGATCACAAAAGTGCTCGATTCCAACGAACAGAGGTTATTAAAGATTGTAAGAAGAACATAAAGAACTTGTTCACATTTCCTCTTTCTAAAATAGCAATTTCATTTACAGAGAAACATATTAAAGATAACAAGAAAAGAACAATGAGCACATGATACACACATAATAATTAACAAAATATTAAAGTAAAGTACTATAGCAAAACAAACAGAGCGTCTCGAAGACAGAACAGACACAGTTGTGCTGTGTTCCTTCCTTATGGTGTAATCTAAAAATATGAATTAGTTATTCATTTTTATTTTTGCGTCGCAAATTTCGCATGTCTATAATAATCGGTCTTTGATTATAGACTTTCTATGTAAATTAGTAACTGGAAAAGTAAGAATATAAAATTATGTTTTAATTAATAAAATTAGATATTCAGATAAATCTAGATAGATAATTTGGTTCTCTAGTAGATTATCACTGTATTTTTTTAGTATACAAGAAAATCCACATTTGTCATTGTGGAGGGCACTGGTGACCTGAGATTTTTCAAACTTTCATCAGATACCGGCAGCCTCTCAAAAAGTTATGATCTCATTATTAGTATGACCTAGTGGAGCAGTGCACATGAACAAAAAAAAATGATTTATATTTATTATTATTTAGTAGTGGTAACTTTCTGACATCGACTGATAATTTATTTATGGCATCATGAAAGAGAAAGGTGTGAAATAAACATAAACAGTAAAGACTTCCGACTCATTGGTCTGTGTGAAAAATTAAATTGCGCTATTCTCATTAATTTCGGAAGCTTCTCATTAGAAGCAATGGTTTTGTCGTTACGTAAAAAAGACGTTCTGGTATCATTTGATTTTATCTCCACTAGAAGATAAAGATAAATATATGCTTAAAAGGAAATCTAAAAGATCAGGAGATTAGTTGCTTTTTCTCAAGGCAGTTCAAAATGTGTCAGGCTCAGGAATCAGGATTGAAGCGAGAGGAAAAGTGTGGTCTTGGATACTTTACTGGACTGCAGGGCGAGCTGTAGGTTCTCAATTCTTCTGGAAGGGGCGTGACGTGATGTTGGAAATTAAGTTTATTTCAAATGTAATGGTAAATATAGTATCCAGAACAGTTGCAAACGTGCCTCTAAGACTGGCTATAAGTACACTTAAGTAATTAGCGCGATTGGTTCTAATGACAACTTGAAGATATCGCAAGGGAAAATGAACTTGTTTTAAACGTTTAAAGTAAACTCCTAAGCAGCTGTTTATGAGATCTAATGACCGTCTACCACATCGACATTAAAGGCTAGTACGCATAGAACATTATACCCAGCAGTAATGCGTCGCAATGCCGCCTGTCCCTGTGTTGCTATCTAGATAGGGCTATACCTATATAGCCCTAAGGTATAGCCCTATCTAGCTAACTTCGACCTATCCGTAGGTAGTGCATCGTACTAACGCAACATCGAACGTAGTGAATCATAGGTACTTACGTACCAACGTACTTAACGTTTTTACATACGTAAGTATTCGTAATACAATCTAGGCCGTATTCAAGAAAAAGGGCTTCCGCTAGTTTAGCTACAAGAGGCATATTATAGTTTTACCTAGAAAAAGACATGGAATGAAACTGTTTGAGTTAAAAAGCACGTTTTACAGCAGAGGTGAGATTTATTTATTTAAAAACGGAACCTTAAAAACAAGTACCTTTAGAACTTTGAATTAGCTACAGTAAAATATGATATGACACATTTTTCAAGAAAATAACAGTAAAAAAGTTCCAAAAGTGTCATTTTACTGCAGTTATAAAATTGCGACTATAGTAAGTATCTAATTTAGAGAACGTATAAGTTGTTTATCATAGCCAACCATTAATATTAACTTCAGATGGTGGTTTCTTAGTGTCACTTGTCACTTCGACATGATTGAGATGAATGATCACATGACATGAACAAGTTGTAAAAACATCTACAGAATCATCACGCAATTCACACATCTCCAGATGAAAATAAATGAACCGCAAGTACTTTATATGTCGAAATCGTGCAACATGGCTGCGTTATAAATACATTATTCAATTAACATTTGACCTATTTAATACACTGATTCATAATTACTACTTCTGAATTTGTTCAGATACTGGGGGTTGTTGAACTCAGTTGTCAGCCCAGTATCATAACAATGAAAAATAAAAAATGAAACTTTAGTTACCAAGTAAGTAACTGTTTCATATTGTTTTCTTCAATTTACACAAATTGAATACTCTTCACGAACAGTGGCTCAGGTTTTTTTTAAAAAAAACTGAAATATATTTTTTTCATTACTCATACTCTGAAAGTAGGTCATTACTGACCTGAGAAGCGGGCTGAAAGTAATACTTTTCATCCCTAGGGAGAATCACTTTCAACTGACAGCTGTCATATTTTAAAAAAAAATCTATTGAACCATGTTCCAACTTTCTATACAGCCACGATGTAAAATTGAAATAACTTAAAGTTAAGTATTGATTAGAGAATATATATGTATTAAATAACTTTGTTATAATTAAGTTTCAACAATTTCTTTAAAATAACTTAGCTTTGAGCAAAATATTTACCATTTTTCCAATGATGAAAATAAAAAATAATGGCTGAATAGCGGACCGGCCACAGCAAAAAAAAAACAAACAAAATAGGCGGGAAAGCGGCAATTCGATCTTCATGAATTAATTCATGTTTTTATTTTTACTTTCCTCGTATTTGTAATGAAAAGCACAGTGTTTACCTCGGGTGAAAGACTTATTTAGTCCCTCGAACTATTGGCGCCCTCACTTCGTTCCGGGCGCCAAACCCCGTCTCGGGACTAAATAAGTTACTTTCACCCCTAGGATAACAATGTACTATTTCCTGCAAAATAGTTAACTTAAGCTCATAACCACTTGTTGAAGTTTACATCAAACAAAAATTCTTTTGATTTTGTATATGAAACTAGATTTTCTACACCAATAACTTATGGCATACAAATTCTAATAATATTATTGGTTATACCAAGGGCAAGTTCACCAACCACAGACTGTTTCATTATTTACTAAGCCTAATTTTTACATGATTAAATTTATTAAATAAGTAGGTAGGTACGCGCTACAATCGCATGCTGCTATAATAGTATGATTGATAGTGTATTAGGCTCTAGTACTTTTTGTAGCTACAATTTATTGGCAGGTGTATGTAGAATTAATGAATGAATAGCAAATGAGGAATATTGAATGAACTCACGCACTATGTAACGCTAGATCTCGCAAACCGGTACTTCGAATCTTGATATCATGATTGACTCATTGTTAGATTTAGTCACTGAAGATGATTGTCTCAAACAAACAAAATACAAATAAGGCTTATATTGAATGGCTACTGTGGTGATCTGGCTTACTGCGCCACAGGACTCATATACATGTGACGAAAATTTCGATCAGAACTATGACATCCTTTACTCCCCTATACATTTGAAGACCTGCCGAGTGTTGGTTCAGTAGTTTACACGGCTTGCATCCATCGAAATTCGGTGATATTTATCAGGTCACTAGCGGACGCCCGCGACTTCGTACGCGTGGTCTTGTAATGTTTTTATAGCCTTTAGCCTTCCTCAATAAATGGACTCAATTTTCAAATCGAACCAGTGGTTCTTAAGATTACCACGTTCGAACAAACAAACCCTTCAACTTTATATTATTAGTATAGATTAGTCCACTTTGATCCTTCGCAGCGTTTGTCGTCTGTTTCGTCAAATGACCACCTTTCCAGACAGAACCTTATCCCTAACATTCTTACCTTTCTGAAAATAGATAAATTGAAATCCGCAACTAGAAACTTTCAGGTGCAACTATTTTGGTATTGACTACCTTAAAAGTTAACTACGTTTGATGTTGTTCAATTCTGATTGAGAGGAAACGCATTTTTGTTTTATTTTAGCAACATTTAAAGTGTGGTTTGTTTGTAAGTTTGTGCCTTTTTATCGGGTGCAGTTAAATGACAGATTTTCTGATAAATTATTTTGCTGTTATTTCTTTACTACACCTTAAAGGCCGAGTATCGTTTTAATTCGATCATTAAAGAACTACGTAGCAGTTATTGTATATCTCTGATTTAATAATTATGATTATTATGAAAGGAAACCATAGTTCGAGCTCGGTGCTCATCTCTGTGATGGTACAATTACAACTGACATTATGGCTTTTCGAGATTGCTTTTGATATATTACCTTTTCTCTCATACTGACCATTACTTTTCCTTTCATTTAATTTCTATTTTCTACTACTTAATCTTTAGATGGGTTTTTGTCATTGTCTACATTGACTTCAAATAAAAAGATTAGATTTTAAATAAAACAATTTATAGATTACACAATGTGTTTGTGTAATGGAATAATATATTTTAATAGCTCATTGTTATCGCTTGTATAGCCGTGGAAGGTAATAACGTTGCATTTCAAAAGTTTTTTAAATGTCTAGTTGTTTTAGAAAGGCTGTCGCTTCACTTTTATATTCAAAAATATTTTTTGGCAATTAATGTATCTGTTACTGTAAAACCCCGAACTATGGTAAATGTTAAGATTTACCGGTAAAACCTAGGATTTACCAACTCTTATCGGTAAAATGTCAAACAATTATGTGTTTACCACCATTAATTTGGTAAATCTAAGGATTTACATCATAGACACGGTAAATGCTTAAAATAATTGGACCCAGAAGGTCGGCCCTCGCTATTTTTTGATATGGATGATTTCGTTGACCTACGAAGCTGGGTTGTCGCCTGGCACGATTTAAAATAGTCTGTTATCATTTAAAAAGGGTTTTAGTGCATAACCACTCTATAAATATAAATTACTGAGGCTTTATTTTAATAACGTAATCTTTTATTAAGTACTTCATAACGTTATACAACAGCCCTTTTTTATTTATCTATTTATCCTTTATTGCACAATGAAAAACAAGTACAATTGGCGGACTTAATGCCTAAAGGCATTCTCTACCAGTCAACCATCGGGTGAAGCAGACATTTTGTGAATTTACTTTTAAATTATACAAAAAGTAAGTAATAAGTAAAATGAGTACCAATTCAGTTAGATTAGGTAAGCGTAAGTATTATGTTTGTAGGAACATTATTTTATTTTTTGTTATTTTTCACTATGCTAGAAGAACCAACTTGGTGTTTTAAAATGTCTGGTTACGAAAAAAATATAAATAAAAATAATATATGAAAATAGTTTAAAATGGTTAAATATTCGACTTATTACTTCGTTGATGACTCTCATTTGATTTTATAAAAATATGTATGTTTTCACTTTTTTTAATTGTTAATGTCTAAAACTACAGAAAATATCTCATTATATGATCGTAATTGGACATTATTTGTTTTAATATCTTGAACAAACAGTTAGCACTGTTCGTTTAAATATTTTGACCAACCACGGCTGGTAATTTTTTTAATGGTTAGCAAGTAAGTGATAAGTAAAATGAGTACCAATTCAGTTAGATTAAGTAAGCGTAAGTGTTATGTTTGTAGGAACAATATTTTATTTTTTGTTATTTTTCACTATTCTAGAAGTACCAACTTTAAAGGTGTTTAAAAATGTCTGGTTACAAAAAAATATAAATGAAAATAATTTAAAATGGTAAAATATTTGACTAATTTGTTCGTTATTTACTCTCATTTCATACATAAAAATATGTAAAGTTTTCACTAAAATAAATGATTAAGAATTACTCAGTGTTTTATTCACAAAACTAACGTTTACCAGCTGTCAGTGGCAAATCCTAGCTTAAACTAAATTCTTTTGGCAAAAGCCCGAAAAATAACATCCATTTTTATAAATCCTTACATTTACCAACTCATATCGGTAAATCTTAAGATTTACCGGTAAAACCTAAGATTGACATGTATACGGGCTTTTACAGTAACATATCTAAATTTTTGTAATTTAATAATTTCCTTATATTTTAAATATTCGGCGAAGACCACAGCCAAACGCTTGTTCGTGTTGATGCTTACTCAGTGACAACATGTTAATAAAAAAAAGTTAAAATTGGTTAGGCCGCAAGTACCTCCTTAGATGATCAGGTGAGATTGTGGTCTAATGCGCGCGGATTTAGAGTGAAAAACATCTGTTTTATCTTTATAGAGCTGTAGTTAGGCGAGGAGCTTCTAATTAATCATTATTTTGCGGGTACTAGCCTAAAAACATGTCAATGGCGTCACATTTTGCTGCAATGAAAACTAGGTTACAAAACATTGATTTTAGCTGCCCGAAAAGGTTCTAAAGCTAAGCAAACAATACATTCCACCAAGTGAATCAGACGCCCTAGATATCAGAAATAATTGAATTAGTAGCCTGCTTCAGAAATTGGAGCTGGCTTTGTAAAGCCTTTCTATTTTTAAGTCACTTTCTCCTACAATCATTTAAATTTGAATAGGTATTTATTTAATCATGTGCACTTTCGAATCATGCATCCTTTTTTCATAACCCTGAAGTTAAAAAACGAAAGAGATGTGAAAATTTGTTGGAATCATAGTAACATCGATTGTGATCAAGTCAATACTTATCAATTGAAATAAGTGAAAGATATCTTTAATCCACAAAGTTGAGCACGCCTTCAAAGTCATGCCGTCACTTACAGATTCTATAGACACTTTACAGTACAGCATGAGTATGACATCGTGCCTAACTCTGATTGACGTTTGTGAATTCGAGTGTGACGGCTTTGCTGCTGTGAGACAGTATACTGGTTGTTCTTGAAACTCAAAAATTACAGTTGTAAAATCGCGCTACACACCATTAACTACTTCAGCATAATACTACAGTTGCATTTTCTTGCATCTTACTTAAATAAAAAGTCTGATCATGAGAGAGTACAATCCAAATGTGAAGGTCGCCAGACGCCACGGAAATGCAGAGAAAAAATCCACCACGACAACCGAGGACCGAATTAACAGATAGAGAATGTCGCATGCGACAAAAACATGTTTTATTTTAGCATTCCGAGCGTTGACCAGCGACAAGGGTACTGCTGAAATAAATGACTGTCTATTTACTGCCTATGTCGATATTACATGATGGTAACTTGTAAATAATATTCAATTGTTTACTAAAGACATATAAGTTGTACAGTTGGAAATTTTCTTATTTTTTCTACGGCTTCTCTTGTGAATTTCCCATTATCTTGCCGGCAGCAGTAATGTAGTATAGCCAGAATCATTTAAATTTCGCACTTATCTTCTAATACTATCCGAAGTGAGTAGTATCTTGAAGATTAAAGCTAAGTTAATTGATTCACTTTCATGTGCGATTGGTAAGGACTGTTGAACGTTATCAGCGCTTATCAATACCTCCCCACTTGACCGATTGCACATAATTGAGTATAAGAGAGTATAAGAAAGTTCGTTGTCAGATATAAAACTAAGCTATGTAGATACAGTCCATCAGTAAAGTATTACAAAATGAATTAAATGTAGCATAATTTATAAAACATCCATAAACCGAACGTTCTCACCTCAGCTATGAGTTCATCATTTAAATATCATGGTTTCATTCATTAAAGTATATTTAATACATTTATTTATATAAATTATCAGTAAAATGAAGGTCGCTCTAAGTATATTATCGCGACAAAATACAATATCAAAATATTCACGAGAAACGAGATAACCTCAAGGTAGATCCAGTTAAATAAATAAATTATAAAAGACACTCCATGGTTTGGATTTAAAACCTAACTATGTATGTGAAACAGTGAACCACAGCGGGAGCATACAAGCTGGCTTAGGCTGAGCTCATTAAGCCAGTTCTAAGGTAATTTCAGAAAAAAAACCATTGTAATTTTTTGGCTTTTGTTATAAATTAACAGATTCAATTTTACGGTTGGCAGAGATAACATAGCATAGGTATAACTATTCGTAGACGGACGGCAGCGGTACGAGTACCACCCTGCCCTCCTTTTGTGGTTGACCTGTCTGTCATACAATATTCCGTATCGACCAACGTAGACTCAAGCGGTATAATTAGCCCTATAATAGGCCTGCGACTTCATTGCACGGTTACCTACTTTATTTATAGCAGACATTAACATGCTGAATTGGACGCATCAGAATTGGACGTTTAATAAAAAGGAACTATCAGTTGTTCAATCCTTTCATTAAGCAAACTATTTAAATAATCGACAACGGACTACGAAAAGGGAGAGTTTAAAAAAAATCTAACGCTTTGATTAATTCTACTTTCTTTTGACTTTTGAGGTTTGGTGACAATATACCTACTGCCCCCGGTCAATGAAGAACGGATTGGGTGAGTGGGATGCTTTTGCTTAGCAGTATATTGGAAATAGAGAAATAAACATTCAATAAGCTGTTATTAGGCTAGGTTAGGCTAATAATAAAAACAGAACGGTCAATTCTAGAATACTAAAGCAGGGGCTTGATTCCGAATTACGATCTCATGAAACCAGACAGTATGCCATAAGGCCATATTCTCGGCTGTGTTTACTGTAAACATGGCTTATGTTTATGCAAAAATAAAAAAGGTTTTTTTTCTTAACAGCTGTAATAATTTTGCAAAAATGAAAAGCCTACAGTAAGTTGTGATAAAGGTAACGGCCCCAGTTAGTGATATCAAGGGACTTGTCGTTGCACTAACGCAGTGTGCACGCGCAGACACGGGCGGCCGACCGTGACCTCGGCGAGGACACGGCGCAGCCACTGCGCATTCTGTTACGATCATCACCGCGGTTCATAACGATATTTAAGTTTATCCCATTTCTCAAGTCAAATTGAGTTCAAAGTGGCTAAATAACATCTAACGAAGGTTAAAATCAGTCTTAAATGAACCTGTTACGATATCACTCCCCACTGAACCCACGTGTTCGAACATGGCTTGCAACACTTTATAGAAGGCCTGTGGCCAACCCCCTCATGAGTTCTCGCCTTTTCGTGGCGAGAGGGCTCAGTACCGGTGGTAGCGGCACCTAGCGCCACCAAGCTAAGCCATCCATCCACTCACTGCCATAAGGGCGACACGACCATTAAATTAAAATAAAAACGTGGGTCGCGGGAACCCGGTGGATGCAGGTCGCGCGCAACCGGGCGCTCTGGAAATCAATGGGGGAGAGGTATGTTCAGCAGTGGACTTCTTGCGGCTGCTGATGATGATGATGATGGGGTTTTAGTCGGTAGGACTCCGTATTTTGGATAGAAATATCCTTAGAGCACAACTTCAAGAAGATACCATGCTGTACATGTCTTATCAGAGAATTCCCTCTATAAAAAGCCTATATAAAGCCCATTTAAAAAAATATATTGAGGCAAAAATCTCCTAGCTTAGAGCACACACTGAAACTGGGAGAGGGTTTAGGCCTGCAGGTCGTTATTATAAATTGTATGAACAGCGTTGACTGCTGCAAGAACTTGAATTGTAACTGTCGCACAAGACAGAGTTTCCCAAGAAGTTTGGAATAAGGGCAGAGACGGACATGCCAACTCTTATTCGAGATTAAAGACAAGTGACTGGCTAAGGTTTCCCCCAGGCTAAGACATGCTATGGCTCGAATAAAAAACCACCAACCGACTGCAGTTCCAGGCCGGCAGACGAAAAGACAGACTGAGCAGGTTCATCAATCCAGCATGCAATGTGTGTGAATGTGGAGCCTCCTTAATACTATGAGTCATTTACTATTGTACCCATGTGTCTAAACAGGTGCACATGGGGTAACTTGATAAGATTGAGAGCTCTAGTTAAGATGCCATAAACTTTATGGCATCTTAACTAGAGCTTATGGCATAAAGGTTGCAGAATACTGTTCTCATCAAATATAAGATTACCATCAACACGCAAAGAAGAACAAATAGACTGCCTCACCTATGGGTTCAGTTTACTATTATTTATATTTGTCATATTTGGCCGATATGTCCAATGGTGTCCATTCAATAAGGATATTAATAATTCTCATTTATACAAATAGCTATTGCACTGACATATCATTTAGTCCTAAAACAAGAATAAATTAGATATTACATATGAGTAAATAGACAACAGGCCTGGCATAACAATAAAACATGACTCAGCATTGACTTGTGTGTGAACATAACAATATGAACACAAAAACATTGGACTGAAGCCAGACTTTTTGCCTGTTTCATTTTAGACAAATTATTTACTCAACTACAACAAGCGTAACCAGAATTATTCAATACTATGTGGCAATATTATGAACCAACTATCAGACACGATTCCACAGCAAAATAGAACAAACTCTGGCCGAAGTTTACTCCTAACAGACTATGACATTATCAGGTCTAAAGACAGTTAGTTGGTTGACTCTTACTGAGGGATGAACTGGAGAGACATTAAATAGGATGGAAATAGGTTGTTGAGAACAACCTATTTTATTTTTCATCTTGTTGTGGTCTTTCCATTAGAAAAAACGAAGCTATCGATCTAATAATACAAAATAAAGGACAGGCTAGGACTTGAGAGTATGAAGCTATTGCAAAGTCTGATAAATTCTAGTTGGAAAAGTCAACAAAAAAAGTTTAGTAGGTTAATCACATTTAGGGTGAATCCAATATTTTATAAATATCTTTTTAAGTCTAATGACTTTAGTTATGTAGACCAGCCTTTCATTTTGTCCGCAATTATTAGACCTTGTTAAAAAGAGCATTAGTCATCAAATACAAAGATTGAAGTATGAAGTAACTGCCAATAAGATATAACTTTCATAGACACGCCGCTGTAGTAAATTTAGATTATAGGTTCGCAATAGATAAGTGAATCCTAAAGTTATTCATCATGACAAATTGATAAAAAGAAAAAATATAGCAGACTACGAATGGACGGAGAGCGAAAATGGCGTGACAAATTATTGGTTTTATCGAGTTTACGTGTACAGTTTAGTAAAAAAATTCAGGACATGATAGTAATTTGTAACCAAGTGATTCCCTGAACACTAAATTTCCTGCAAAAACTGTTGAATAAATCCAAAAATCACTTACCTTTCTATAAAACTTGACAGCAACACACAGCACTAGAAATTTCACACTGTTGCCAATGCTGACAACAAAATGACATTATCACAAACTCAAAAATGAATTATGTCAATGTTGCAAACTTGAAACCGTTTTGTATGCGGTGGTAATATCATTTTAATGAAGAAGCTTTTTAAGAAATTGCATTTTCTTATTACCACAAAGACTTAAGTAAAATTTTCTTGTAATTAGATTACGGAGTGGTCGACTATCAAACTCACTCTAAGTGGATTTTTGCCATATTTTTGCCGTTACGGAAAAATGAAAAGCAAGAACAAAACGTTTCTTCATTCAGTTTTTTCTTTTAAGGGTCTGTTCCAAAACGAGTAAAAGTCACTCTGGGTGGTGCGAAAATCACTCTGACGCGTTCCTAAAGCAAACCGAGAGTAACCGACCGTTTACTCTGACAGTTTCGCATGCAATAGGGTATTACACCATTTTTTGAAAACTGATTAAAATCAATCTTTGGGCCGTAATTTACTACCAAAAATTTTATTTTAATTTTTAAATAGCGATAAATGGTCTAAATTTATGTTTAAAATTAGGACTTGACTTTGACGTGCGAAAACGCTAGCCGCCATGATGTTTCTCCGCGTGACGTCACTCGGATAGTAAACAAGCAAACAATACGTACAACATTAATCATTTAATCTGAAAATAATGAGTTCTGGTCCATATCATTGGTGTCTGGTTCCTGAATGCAAAAACACAAGTGTTAAAACGCCACATAAACTATGGATTCAAGTGCAGAGTGATATCAAACTGAGAAATACTTGGTTAAAACTGGCTAGAAGATATCCAGAATCATTATCCACAAAGACTAGACTGTATTTCTGTGAAGACCACTTTGATGTAAGTGATAAGAACTATAAATAGTAGAGTAATAATCTAACAGGACAGACAAAGAACTAAATATGAGGCTTAACCTCTTATTTAGTGGTTTTGTCTGCACCTAGTGCATTTATAGGTTAAGTTTTTGTACATAAGTTATGTAATATTATTTCATGTTTTAGCTGGAAAATTACACAGGGTATAAATTAATGGGTTCTGTCAAACGCATTCGGATGAAACCAAACTGTGTACCATCCAGAGTTGATTGCCAAGTGGAAGGGAAACATAAGTTAACACCAAGTGAACCTCGACCTGCATTTAACAAAAGGCAATGATTTTCTACCATAATGGAAATTGAAGAAACTATGAAGAATAAGGAATGTGATATCTCATCACCTTCTTGTAGTCAAGGTACTTATTTCCTTTTGAGTTGTTTATTCAACATTGCCACTTAGACCGATATTACAAACATTGACTAAACTTTTCTATTATTTTCAGATTTTATGGTTCTTAAAATGATTAAGAATAATGGTAAAGCAGTCCGAGTAGCACCAACTCAGGAACACAAATCCATTCAAGTCTGTCGGATGACACACTCCGTTATAATAAATATTTAACTAAGAGTAATTGTTTTATTGTTTAGTTTAATATTATTTGTATGAAACATACAATTAAGTATAATTTATGAATTTATCCATAATATTTCGGCATAAAGGTATCAATAAAATAACATTTTTATTATAAATTGCATATATTTTGATAAATATCTACAGAAATGGCAACTATTATCTATGAGTGCACGACGGGGTTTCGGTTCGGCGGTGTAACCACAAAACAATTCAACACTATGTTTGCAACCACCTTCTGATCAGGCACAATCGTGGCACTTGATACTAGTCACAGATTCTTCCTCTTCATTAACAATACTGTTACTGGTGATACTGCATATGGCTTGGTACGCACTTTATGTTCAGGGCATACCGTACACTTAACCAAGCATGTGTTTTGAATTCGCTTGACCTGCACATAGCCTATTGCGTCGTGTATTTAACATTTCTCAACTCAGCAAAACAAAAATCGGGATTGGACACAAAGAAGTTCGCCACCATTAACGAATCAATTTTTGGCAGATTTGTACTATCCGCTTTTACAAAACCGTCTTCCATGATGAAGTTTTGATAATTTATCCAATATAGTTTGAACAATGTAGACTAACAACCAAATAACTGAGAAAAATTAAAAAATTAATCGCAGAACACAAACGAAAAGTTACTTGTTTACTATCGGAGTGACGTCATATTGGATTCCAAAATGGCGTCTGCTGTTTTTGACATATTAAGAACAGATAAAAAATGTCGATTCTTAAAATTAAATTATTAAATTAAAACATTTGATTTTGGCGAAATATCAACGTTTTTCTATTTATTTTGTTCAAAATCTATCACATGAATGCATTTTTATATTTTTTCTTACATGGTGTAAAATACCCTATTTGGAACGGGTTGGGTGAGAGTAATGTTCACTCTGACAAGTGCGATTTCTACCGACGTCTGGGGCCATGTAGGATTCACCTGACAGCTGTCAGGTAGAAGTTTTGCTACTTTCGGTGGATAGTTTTAATAAGACAACCTAAACATTTATTAAAAAGTTGTATTGAATAAATTCAGATAGTATTTTAGTTTTTTAAATAACTTTAGCATTGTAATTGCTTGAAAAATCTGCTTGAAAATTTTACATTGACATATTTACCCAAGCCGTTCAAAAACCTTCCTTGGTTAAAAATCACTCGATAGCGTTCCTAAAACCAATCTATCACTCTGATCTTTTCTCTTTCTAATTTATAGTTCTGTCTCCTTCTTTTCACCGAGGGGGTGAAAATCACTCTACAGACCTACCAATTTATCTGTGAAATGGCGAAAATTGGAACTACGACCGCCATGTTGAAATGTCATTCGATTGTCCGTGTCAACTAAATTTGAGTACTATGGTTGTTTTATTGTGATATTTCGGAATTTATGAAGTTGAATATGCCGAAAGCCATTAAAAGTGATGCTCGAAACATTATTCTTAAGGTTGAAACCTTTTTTAAAGCAGAAGCTCGGGCGAGACCTCCGATTATTCCATTTACCAAAATATACAAACGAATTTCGGCTGCAACAGGTTAGTGTTGTCAACTTTATTTTCATAAATACCCATATACTTAACCAAATATTTGTATATATTCTTACTGTAGGTTAACGCAACGATAACGCACATCTAATATGTTACCTGTTAAATGGATGAGCCAACTAACCTGCCGGTTTTCAAATTTCGATGAAAAAAATAATCCTATGTTTCAGGTGTGAGTCAAGGACTCATTTCAAAAATAGATAAAGAGGGGTATGCAGCAGAAGACACTGTTACTAATATATGGACACCAGGCAGGGAAGGATAGAAGAGGAATCATACACGTTGATGATTTTGACATGGGAGTTATACGGAGGAGATTACATGAATTTGATTCTGCTAAAAACTAGGTGCCTACTGTTAAAAACCTTCAATAGGTCTTAAAGACAGAAATAAATTACACAGGACAGCGAAGATGATGTCGGTAGTGCAGGTTCATCTAAAGATCATTACTGTAAATCTGGTTTTTAATAAATAATTGTAAAGCAATTCGTTTTTTTTATTACATCCATTAGGTACTTACCTCTGCAAATTATTATTAATATATCGTTGTTAGGGGTTAGGTACGGTCTCAACTAAAACCAGCAAATAGTATCAGGTACCTGATGCAAGGAGGGTACATAAATCACATTGAATGAAAGTTTTAAGTGTGGAACATTTATTATGATTGATAAGTTTTCCAGATTCTAGTTTATCTCTCTATTAACTGTTTTAGCTATCAAACCTTAATATCTGCAGGATTTCCATTTCACTGAATCACTTTCTAAATAAAGCCATTTTTTAATTCTGAAGGACAATTGTTTAGCGTACCTACTTAACTACAAATATATTTTTTTATTTTATTTTATTTATAAATAATTACAATATTTAATTTCATTATTTTTATTTAATACTTATTTTTTATGACAAATTACCTACTTCTAAAACTTACTCAAGTTTGGGTACCATAAATTAGTTAGCAACACTGAATCGACGGTGTCGTCCTCTTTCAGTTCACAGATAAGTTGGTAGGACTGTACACTACTCGTTTTGGAACGTACCCTAAATGGCATGGCTAGTGATGTCACAACCATTTTAACCGAACGGTTATTCAAAACGGTTATTTGATGCAGTCCCGCTAATTGAATTGAAAGTGACGACTATCCTCGAAGGAGCTGCTCAACTTTGACCAAGCTCGAAATAAGTGCAGATGGGAAAAAAATTAGACCAGAATCGTAGCAAGTGGGAAGAAGTGGTCTCTGCCTACCCCGTGGAGAAAAAGGACCTACGGTTTAAATGTATGTTTAAAAAATGACAAATCTCAAACTATTTTTTTTTAAATAAAAAAATACCTAACATGTTACCGCCGACGTTAATGCTGTCCGAAAAATGACAAAAGAACGCAAAGGGACAGCATGAGAGTGAGCGCGTGCTTAGCGTTAAAAAGGTGTAAAAATAAATAATGTCTTCTGTGAAAATTCTCAAAACAGTGGTAATCACCAATTCACAATATTTTTCTCTTAAGGGTGGCAGCGCAGCACCATTTCAAAAATATATAGCGTTACTAAGAGATGACACAGAATAATATGAAAGCTCTTTAAAAAGTTAGTTTTTTCTGTTCCGTGTTTATCTGCAACTTGATTAGTTTTTAAGAAAAGTCGTCCAGGTCCAGCATTTCAATAGACGTCACTGCTCGGATAGTTCACTTAAATCTGAAGGCGTCTGTACTATTGAGTGACAGACATTAATATGGTAAGACGAAATGTCCAAGCGCATACACTTGATCTGTGGCCTCCTTTTATAGTAATATTGTAAGTAGACGTTTTTTTAGAAAAGTGTAAAGATTGAGCAGTCAATCAGTAGTGAATAAGTCGAGGTTATCAAAGTTACGTTAGTGTTATTTTTAGCAATTATCAAAGTTACGTAGTGACAATATGTCAAATAAAGTGTAAATTCTTGTTATCAGTATAGGTAGTTTAATTTGAAATGAATTTATGTTTTTTTACACTTAGAAAACCAAAAAATTATTAAAATAAAACCTAAAAATAAATATTTATGAATAGTTTAGTTTCAAAGTTAACCCTTTACCACATGTTGTGACAAATCTGGAAGTCGTACATATTTTCGTTCTTAAAGCCTATAAATGCTAACTTTAGATTTGAGTTTGCTTTAACTCTTTCCGTTATGGTTTACCAATTGTGACAAAAATTGGTAGATCTGCAAAAAACGTTCGTCAGTAGGTATGATCGGGCGTTAAATAAGTCAAAGTGGCAAACTTTTGTGCGCATGAGTTTGTCATAGTTGTTCCTAATATTTTGAGTCATTTATAAAGATTCTTTGGCAAAAATTGTATTTTCATAATATTATTATTTTGGCTAATTCGAGTCTATGTTAATGGCGAGCACATCACACACCTCCGATTTGCTGATGATATTGTCATCTTTGCAGAGTCACTGGAATACCTTTCGGGAATGCTACACAGCCTAGGCGAATGTTCCCGACGCGTTGGTCTTGGCATGAACTTGGACAAGACTAAGGTCATGTTCAACGGTCACATCCAGCCGGGGCCAATATCTGTTAGGGGAATCCTTGTCGAGGTTGTCTCCGAATACATCTATTTAGGTCAAATTATAGAGCTAGGTAAAAACAACTTCGAGAGGGAGGTCAATCGAAGGATTTGCTTTCAGTTCTCTCTTTTTTTAGTTCGATTGACATTTTACGGGACAAAATGAGTGTGAGCGCGTGCTTAGCGTTGATTGACGTTATATAATTCAAGAAACGGGGTTATCAACCTAAATAAAAAACACTTGTAGTCATGTTTAAAATTTAAAAAAACATTACTTAAACGGCCTATATACGTCCCACTGCTGGGCACAGGCCTCACCTCAACTATGAGATGGATTGAGCCATACTCCAACACGCGGGCTCAGTGCGGATTGTTGGAGGGGTGTAAGTTTAGTGAGCAGCCTTAGTGTCAGATGTTATCAAGCCGCCCTAAGGCCTCTGACTAGGCTTAACGACTGAGATATAGCGATGTCAACCGGGACCAACTGCTTAACGTGCCTTCCGAAGCACGGAGATGCCCGAAATACACATCACTAAATTTCGGCCGGGGTGGTCACTCATCCCATTTCTGACACGGCGTGTGTTGCTTTACAACAGCGATCGTCGCCGATCCGTTGTCATAACTGCGCCACGGGCTTCATCATGTTTTATTTGGAGAATTATGTGAAATTAAATGTAACATTTTTCTTTATCACTTATTTCTAAGTGCGTAAGAAATACTATATATTTAATGAATAATAAATACTAGGGAAATCCCCTCAGGCGTCGTAATTGCAAATCTATTTTTGCCTTATTTGTCGTGGCCGTTATTTTTGCAACTTTGCAAAACACATGGTTGAATTAAAATCAAGATATCTCAGGTTTCGCGAGATGGACATCGAATCTGACTATATGTTTAGAAAGCCAATGAAATTTGCTTCCTATTTATCACAATTTTTAATACAATTGATTGTTTTCAAATTCTTAAATAAAATGGAGAAAGTAAAACTTTCTCTTTTTGTGCTATGACTCATCCTAGTTTGAAAATGAAATCGATAACTACCATATTTTAATATTATTTTCATTAGGTCATAGACTTATCTAGACGATATAAGAATAATTCGTTCCTATATAAAGCAGAAAAATTACAATAAAACCTGACGCACAACAATAAAAAGGTGTCAAATTTCCAACCTAACTTCCATAGGCTAAAACTCACTTTTTTTTAATGGAAGGTATATGTCTATGACATTAAACGTCAAGCCGCGGTCCGAATTCAAAAGAAAAACACAACTTCACAGCCAACAATGCCTTCGGACCAACGCTAGAGCTAAATTAAAAAACCTCATAAAAAAGGGGCGCAGCGGGTACTAGTCTACTTTAAAAAAGGTTCTTCGGGCGCAGCGGGTTTTCGACACTTGAGGGGATAATTGGCCAAAAAAAAACAGCATCAGATGTGGTGACTGCTTTTAGAAAGCCCATTTAAGATGTTTTCCATTTGAACACTCACTTAAAACTTTGATATTTCAATTAGTGGTTTTGGCTACATCACTACCGGCTGTCAAACTATGACATTTCACGAACGTCAAATTGAGCGAGCAAAAATGTTGAACTGATTGACGTTCGTTCGACATTGACAGTATTTGACAGTTGACTGGCACACTGGATAAAAAGATTTGTGTTACAGGTTGTGAACTTGTGAGTTTAGTGTGATTCCAAGGTTTTCTAACATATTTTTATCTTCAAACAAGTTTTAACCGCTTTGCGAGAAGCAGTTTGTGAATAAATGTGCCATCGTCTGTGATTAACCGTAAATACACAATAATGTTGCATGTTTCTCTGGAATTATCTTGTTTGTCTGATACATTGAGTAAAAATGTCTAACTTCGGTGTGGGTGTTTATTTCTTGACTATAACTTGGTTAATTACGTGCTTTTTGTGTTGGGTATCTGTCCGGACGGGTCATTGGATCGGGAAGATATCTGTGGGCATTTCTTTGCTGGTAACAATTGTACTGGTGTCATTGCCAAAAGGGGACGTACAGTACGCTCATGGTGCCAATTTTTACGACCAATTATTCGTGACTCGATACGCGATTCTCTCGCTGTTGCTGCTCAGTGTCGGAGCCGCCACTGTGTATTGTTTCGTGCATGTATGCCTCGCGCCGATCGAAACTCAAAAAGCGAAGGCTCTAAGCTTATAATTATTCACTCATAAAACTCATAATTAGCTTTGGTAAGTTCATGTTTCTGTTGCTTCTTTATTTTGATGCTGGTACCTACTCAATATTGTGTTGTTTTCATAAATGTTTAAGAAAACTGTAAACTATGGAATGTTCTTGCATACCTAAATCTTTATGAGTTTTTAGGTATTTCTATTTTTAGATTTGTTTGAAATTCAATGATCATACACCTCTTTCAACAAACAATTATTGTTGATACATTCTTTTGATGTCATTCAGATAAATTAAGACTTTCTGACTATTTTTTTTATGAATATGATGTCTGCTAAAGCTTTAACTCCTGTGCCAGCAAACTTTTAATTTATATAACTGATATTTAGTTGTTTGTGGTTCTTTAGTTATTTCTGGCTTATCAAGCTTGGGTCAAACTAATAAGCACCAGAGCAATGTAAGGGATATTTTTATCAATTATCAAAAAATTGGATCTAACTGTCTTGAAATAGTAAACCTGAAAAACAGAAATAACACTATCTTCTTAGAAGTCATAAAATAATTATGATTTAGTTGAATTCTCATCAATTAAGCCATAATATTTCATGCCTTTTCTCAGAAATGAGACAGAATTTTGGCAGCCCAGTAAAACTGAATTCCTTTTATGTTCATTGAAATAAATACTTTAAATAATTACATATAGTAGTTTTTTTACCTTCATGTCATTATCATCTAACAAACAAACAATGCTTGCGTTTACTCATCATTATCAACTGTGGTGTCTGTGATGTCTCTCACGTATTCAGTTTGTTGACCTTGGCATTTAGTGATAACTAACTAAACATATTAGGTAGGTACTTACTGTTCACAACATCAGTAGCTAAACAAATATAGTTTGCCTGTTTTATCCATTCATTTAATGAATTAAAAGTTGGTAAGTTATCTATTTTAATAATAGTGTGCTTTACACTTAATTCTATTACATTAAGTTTTAAAACTTTTTATGTTGAAAACTGAGGTCTTGGTTGGTAGTTACTTTTACTTTGAAAGCACATTCAATCCTCACCTGTGAAAAACTACCTATTCTTCTGTGTCTGGGTGTTCTCACTGTTTATTATTCATTTAAATATGCATTTATAATTTATCAGTTAGTTTTGGTCTGCTCTCTAGATTTGTATCAAAGTCTTACAAAAACTATGTTACATCACGGTTATATAAAAGATCTTAGTTGAAATATAATCTTTGTTTGATCATCTTTATCACCGTAGATAAACATCACTGCCTTGTACATTTGACTCTTAGCCACATTCATGAAAAGGCATACTTTGGCAACCAACTGTACTACTTAAAAATTGTTTCAAACATTTAACTCTGCCTGTGAGTGTTTATTTATACAATTGTATATTTATGTTTGTCTGCAAAATGACTTACTTTATGGTAAATTTAGTTCCTATATTGGTTTTTTATCATCAATGTTTATCAGTAATGCTCATCCATTAGTTTTTGTAATGTTCGACTGGAAGGGTTCCACAATAAAGAAAACAATTTCAAAGCAGTACTGTACAGATAGCGATTTCAGTTTCTTTTTTACAAATCTTTTTTTAATAATTCTACTTTTGAAGACATGAATGGCTTCGTTTAAAAATCTCTATCCATAAATTATATTTTCTTTCAAATTTCTTATGCAACACTATACTGGGACCTTGTTGCATGTATTATTTTATACATAAAATTATGTTTTGATCTTTTAAAACTTCATTAAAATTTAATGATTTAGTCTGTAGGGATCCTGTTTTGAGTTAGGTACTTATATCAAAAATCTTTTGTTTCAGAAAAATGTCTAATACATTATGTCAGAGTTTAAGGTCTCCAATCAGGAGCCTGGCGAAACTGAGGAAAGCACAAGCCATTTCCACTTCAATAGTTCGCAATGAGACTATTTTGGTTAAGAACAATGAAGAGTTTGTCAACAAGGTAAACTAACATATTTTCATAATACCAACGCGTGTCTCTTTGATACATGCAGAATGATACAGAATCATTGACTCTGACTCAATGCATTACGTCAAGATTTACCGAAACCATGACGTAATGCATTGAGGCAGAGTATAACAATACGCATATAAAATGACGCAAGTAGGTATTAAGTTAAGATCTCTGACTAGGTTCGAAATAAGAACTCTTTCCTGTTAAGGCAACTTTTTGTTTGTAACTCTAACTAAACAATCGTACAAAAGTAAATAATAAAATAAACTCTAACATAATTAATGAATATCTTTTTGAAATTTTGTGTCGTTATTGGCTAATAATTTTATATTTAGCATTTGGGCAATAATTGTTATAGTATACAATACAAAATTCATAAACATTTGGTCGCGGGCTAGTAAAAAAGTAGGGACTCCGCGCCGTCATATTGTAGTGTTAAGACGAAAATTCCTCGTACCCCCCACGAGGATTTTTTGTTTGTAGCGATGCTGTAGCGCGTTTGCAAAGGCCCGACCAGTAGCGATCCCAACGCACCACCATCACGCTAATGCTTCGTGACTGTAGGAATGCAGACGCGTGACGATATCGCTATTGCATCGCTGAAAGAAGTCGCCGTGTGCCAGCACCCTTAGAGATACCAAAACATGAAAAAATTCATCAATAAAAACGAATAATTCATAACTAACTCTTCTTCAGGTGATGAACAACAACAAGCCAGTGATAGTGAACTTCCACGCGGAGTGGTGCGAGCCCTGCAAGATCCTCACTCCGAAGCTGAAGGAGCTCATCGAGCCACTGAGCGACCTGGACCTGGCCGTGGTAGACGTCGAAGATAACGCTGATTTGGTGCATACCTTTGAGGTAACGTTTATATACAGGCTGTTACAAAAATACCCCTAAACTGAAGGGGGTTGTATAAACTCCCGAAAGGAGTCCCTTGTTAATTTCTTACAGTCGTGGCTCTTAATTTGAATCGAAAGAAAATAAAAACATCGATCATAGAAACACCCAGCACTAATTTGGGTTCATGGACCCAAGTTGATCCTAACCGGGAGTGACCAGGAGCGACCTCCTTTGTTCACGCCCCCACATTTTAAATCGATAAATCGAATTAATATCGTCATTTTTGTAAACATTTGAACGTTTTTATCGAAACCGCTACACAGATGTTTGATCCACACCTCAGAATTGAAATATGCTAAAAAAGTGGCACCCGAAATATGAATTTCGAACACCCGAGCAAAAAAGCATTGATAGTTTGAGACGACACTGCGCAACATGTATCTGTCGTTGACGCCGTAGTAAATAATCACACTATCTTGTAGACACGGTCAAATTATAAGTACACACGCCAGGGGTCAATTATCTTTCGACTTCGCATCAGTACGGACATACCTCTTTTGAATATCATTGCTCCTCGGTACAGCGTTGATCCCGTAGTGCCGCAGGTGTAGCACCGTTGAAGTCATCATTTCCCTTTCCCAGTGGTGGTGGTCGCCATGTAATGTATTGGCAAAAACCCGGCATTTCTGCTGTTACGTCATTTGTGTGAAATTCCAATGTAATTTGAGCTCGTTTTTGCCTTCCAGGTGAAAGCGGTTCCAGCAGTGATAGCGATTAAGAACGGCCTGATAGTGGACAAGTTCATCGGGCTGGTGGACGCCGACATGATCACCAACCTCATAGACCGGATGTCCGGCAAGAAGAAGGAAGAAGCGTAATTGTAACCTACACAACTTAGACTTAAAGTTAGGTTAACGAAATGAGTGGGATATTGGTGTCATATTTCTAGTGTCCGTCCTTTATAACTTGAACATAATCTTGGATTAGGAAAGGCCAATGTTTTCATGTGAAATTTAGGAATAAGGAATATAAGTCGTATATGTGTATATTTATAGTTCACACGTACAGTAAACTACAGTTAAAGCGTAACACTGGATTTCAAGTTTAGCTATCGAAGTTGACTTTCAAATTTAGTAAGACTATCGCAAATATCCTAAAGAAGGCCATAATAATGTCCTATCCTGTGTTACGCTCCAGTTGAATCTGATAAAACTTAACAATAGACGTTCGCGTTGATAAATAAATCCTATAATTGTTAAAAAAATAATTAAATCGAATAGATTATTTAAAACATATTTAGCTATGTAGACCAAAACATCCGCCTATAGTCGACGTTATGAACGATTTGATAATAGAAAGAAAGAAAATTTTTATTAGTCCACACAAGATCATTTGCGAGTACCTAGAACTATTTCTATCTATAATATTTAGGTCTTTTCCTCGAATAATTTACTGCCAAAAACATTAATAAATTAACATAAATAGGTGTCCTAAAGACAAACATTTCTGCCATTAAACCGTTTTCAAAATCATCGTGTTAGTGTACAAACTTTGTAACAACGCATTTAGTAATTTTAATATTCGGATGACTAGTTAATAGGGTTATTTAGTAAGTAGTATTCACATACATTCTTGGTCTAGGTGTTATCTTTCTACAGTTAATTCAAAGGATGTTTCTGATCATGTTCAGGGAGACTAGCCACAGGCGAAACGCCAATAAGTTTGAAAACCTATATTGATATATTGTTTGATAAAATATAACATGTTATTTCTACTTGTCGCCGATTTGGCACTTATAGTGTCAATCCATAAAATTGTTGCGCTTTCTACTGCAATGGTAGAAACTGGAGTGTTGCTGTTGGCTAGTCTTTCAGTAGTAGAAACTTTAATGTTGAAAAATTAGCAGTAAATATTTTTGGACTTTTCATAATTAGATTTAAGTAACCACTTTTTGCAAAAAGTGTTTATAGTACATTGATTATTTTTTTTCAATACCTACTGAAGAATAATCATGAACTGGTAACCACAGGCGGAGCGTAACACGGCAGCTCATGCTGGCAAACTTGAGCTGACCTCTCGTTGCTAGTACCAATAGGGGGTCCTTCATAAAGTACGTGATGTAAAATTGCAAATTTGTGACGTCACACTAAGGAGACGTGGTCTCACAAATGTGACCACTGACCACCTGACACAGAGAGGTGAAGTGGTCTAAAAATCATGAAATGCGGGTGATGTACTTTATGGATGGCCCCTAGGTAGGTATTGGCCGAGACCCGTGCGAGAGGGTAGGGTAGGCGAGCGCAGGACACTCCACTAATATTCGTACTTTCGGGATTACTACTACTACTATTTAGCTGCTACTGACGAAAGTAGGTTTTATGTAGGTATATTAAACTGTTGACTTCACTTTTAATCATATTTAGTCCACACCACCAATATCCCACTCCACTATTTAGAACATTATCACAATTTATTGTTATTTACTGTTTATTTTATTATGGTTCAGAATTTACCATGAGAGCAATAAGATATTGTTGAAAAAGTGTAATTTACTAAAAGTGTTTACCTTTAGTTTGGTGTTGGATGAAAATGTTGCAACTGGCTAAAGAATATTATTAAAGTAAAATATGACAATGACAAATAATTTGAAAGGCCTAGTCTTCGGAAGACTGTTTTAAGTTGGAACGACATATTTGAGTCCAATTTGTTTTATGTAAATGTTGTAACTAAAATGTGAATAATTGAATGTAGGCTGACATAAATGCTGACGACAGACATTGCTGGAATCCCTTAAGTCTTCGTCAACGTCGATTAACGTTTGTGTAATCATGAGTAACTTGTCTGCTCCAATTTTTTTTTGTCGCCGATTTAAGGTCTAAACTCCAATGGATGTATTGTAATATCTCGTGTTAAAACACATCTTCGCTCCGCACTACTCTAGTCGAAACTGGTACTGAAACAATTCCAGCTTTGTCGGCCATGTCTAGCCAAGCATTGAATAATATTAATTGGAATCTTGTTACTAACATACATATTTTAATTTCAACTTGACCCAGACGAAAAAGTGGAACAGAAAGTATTATATGTTGACAATTTCAGATTTATTTTAACTTACCGAATTAGTAAATGTTGTTAAATATTATGATAAGTTAGTTTCGAGCTTTTCATTATGTCTGAAATAAGCTTGCCTTTTATTACGCAATTAAATTGTCTAAACTTCTAGTGAGCTTTGCTATTACTGTTAAATGTATGTACGGTGTACAAAACTAGAATGTTTTGATAACATGAAAACTTGCTAAACTAAACATATCTTGGCTTTGCACGCTAAGCCTGCCTTACTCGCCTTACATAGTTGCATCTTGAAACAGTTCAATATTAGTTAGTTAATTAATTCACTGAAAATTTCATTAATAAAGGAAAACAGGTCTTGTGCAGTTTTCTGACAGATAAAATTATGTTTAATCCAATTTTATTCGGGTAAGTACGCGGTCTGCGCTCAGTATGCAAAACCGCGTTGTCGAATGATTTGAAAGTATTATTTTGATACAAGTTCAATGTTTCGGGAAGGCTTTAATTAAAATAATATGCTGGGTTGACTGACGAGGTTTTGTGTTCTGAAACAATTATGATTTATCATTTTATTTGTCACTAAACTACATTATTAGGTCAAATTTTTGTGATCATACTGCATAAGTTTCCAGTCTCCATTTACACTTACTAAGCTTTTTCAAACACTTTTCAACTATATAGTTTTATACTTGAAACTATTTTCTATTCTAGCCACTAATTATTATAGAAAGATAAGATGTATACTATACTAGTGTAGATAGGCAAATAATGAGTTGATTGAGTTCTTATAAAGAGTATCTATTTACACTTCACTAAAGTAAGTTATTCGTAGTAAACTGGATTCCTATGAACATTGCTGCTTCTCTCAAAATGTATGGTACACATTGTTAGGCTAGGTTTAGTCAACACATCTCCAGTTTTGTCATAACTGCTGTAATATTTCTATTTTAAATGCTACATTGGAGTGAAACTCTTAACAATAACTCTGTATATTGTATGGGGTTAAGAGAAAACACCTTGTGAAAACGCACTAAAAGTAAATTCAAATTACTGTTTCGTTTTGGCCCACTATAAAGTTGATCATTGCAAACAGTTTCGAAAGTAGGAAGAATCTGTACATACCTTGCTTACAGAGGCGTTCCCATGAGGGCACCTTATGTTGCTGACGTAAGACTCATTTTGCAATCGTTAGGTAGAGGTTGATGTGAATGCCTCGGTAGAGACCATCGACGATAAGTACCCTATTGTAGAGAAAAAAGTAGCGGGCCAGTTAAAAACCCCTAGTATTCTGTTGCACTTGCTTAACTTTGGTGGAAACACAGGGTGCAATTAACAGATCGAGTTCAAACATCCCGTTTAGCGTCCAATAAGTGCATACCTGTAGAGTAGTTATTTCCATTTTATGTAGGTATAAAGGTAAAAATATGGTGGTCACAAGACAAGGCTTTGTAACTAGTATGCTTTGCTCGTCCTGTTGTTACGTTGATTCGGAGGGCCGAGTGAGAGTTCCCTCGATCAAACGCATCGAGAAAGTTTACGCAGATTTACATTAAAAAATCTGCTACCAGAGGCGCCACTGCGAATGCCATACAAATCCGCGTTTGGTTTACACCGTCGTGATCTAATAGTGAGAAAAATACTCGTACGAGGCACTCTGAAACCCCTCGAGTTTCAGGACAGAAGCGTTGAGGTAGATAGGTATGAACGTAGACCAGTTATACAGTCCAATTTGACTGCGTGACCATTAAAAATGTCAATAAGGTATTTTATAGTTAGATTCAATTCGTAGTTGAAATAGCTTTTAAAGCATTTTGTAGCGATATTTTGCTAATGTGTCGAATTCATTTCCGAGGTCAAACTACGAAAATATCGTTTGTCCTTCGGAATGGTTGTGCTTTTGTAGATAAATAAACAATATGCAATGTTGATACATAAAATGTTCCTACTTGAATACCTATTGCACTACGGAGGCGAATTTTCTATCTTCCTAGCCTCACAAAGATGCTTTCAACACTTATCCGCCATGTTAATTTAATTTTGTCTCTGGGATAGCTGGTTTGAGCAAGCAGAATTAAACATCTTCCTAGCACGACTTGAGGTACCTAACCTTATCTCACCTTCTTCTTCTACCTATCTTACCTACGATTGATAGAGCTTTCGTAGTTGCGTTCTATCGCTCTATCGATGCTGCAATGCTCCCGAGCCCGCCCCTGGTGGGCGAGAACTCTTTTGTACATCCAATATAATAGTACTTTTCGATCACTTGCTTGTCCCATCATAGTCGTGATTAGGTTTACATGTAATATTGTGTACGTACCTATATATTATGAACCTACACCCATGTAATGCGTAGTTTCGAGCTTACGTTAGGTTAGAATAATGTCCAACATACGACCATTTTGGGGTCCATTTTACCTATTGATGTGATGTGTCTAGATATTGGTGTTTGTTTAGCGTAGGAAGTAGATGTCGTAATAATGCATAAAACACACTCAGCCTTCTAAATTATTAATTTTATCATTACCAAACACGAAATGTTTTTTTCTATATATTTAAGTAGGTATATTAAAAATATTGTTCGCCGCATACCTAGATGTTCAAAAAGTATTACAAGGGAATGCTACAGAAAGGAATTGACATTAATTTTATAATTGTTATCATTCTATCTGAACGATTCATGAAGTGTAAAAGATATTATATGATATAATAAAATATTTTCCTGAGTAATTTAATAGTTTTATTTAATTCTGAATCATTTTCTACGGCGTTGTTCACGCTGACTGACAATGGCGACTGTACCACAGTATAAACATACAGTAGGTTATCTAAGGCCGCCCGCCGAGTTATAAGCCTAGCGTGCACACAGACACGCGGCACAGCCCATCCGTACTGCCGCCACCCTATTTTATGCTAGCGTGTGCGTGAATTCGCGTGTGGGTGAAATCGCGACACCTATCTTACACACATTCAAACCGAGAGTGGCACGTTTGTATGTAGATGATCTACTGTATGCTTATACTGTCACTGTACGTCCCAAACCGATAACACTGACAAAGCAAATCTAACCTTTGAACAACTGTGAAACTATCTATCTGGCCGCTTGTAGACTTTTAGTAGTTTTTGGTTCATTTTGCGTGCACACGCATCGAACTAGCTCCGGCAAAATTTGTTCGCACGGCAACGATATCCGACTATAAACAGTCCGTCGTCAATTGTAAAAAAAACTGGTTGTCTACATGCAGCCACACCCTAAGAAGAATAATGCAATCACTAAAATTTAAGGGAAAGTGTATGTACCCCTGAATTCACAAACTTCAATCAAAATTAACCAGCCTTTACTTTACAAATATGGCTGTCACTTTCCGTTCGTGCATGATGATGAGTTGTTCATGACTCGTGCATGACATGCAACACAGCATGAGTTTGATTGCAGGCGTGCTTGAACTTTGACGTTCAAGACTCAAAGTGCAGATGGGAACTTCTGAAATAAAAGGACTGTGATTCCAAGTACCATTTTAATTCAGGATATTCATTTTGATATTCATAATATAACACAATTCAACAGTTAAACCGGCGGTTTTCACTCGATGCCTAGTGGAACTCTGACGTATATCTTCCCTGCATATGCCCAAGCAAATATTTAAATTAAGTGTATTCAATGTTTGGTTGGTGTAGTCTAAAATAGAGCAATGGCAAAATGTTATGGCTAGTAATCGGGTGATCGAGAGCTTATTTACGGCTTAACTTTTCCTCACTAAAATACTTCATGAATAAAAAAAATAATCAATGTCAATTCTCGCACCCTAAAAAACTGGATGCGAATAAGTTAGAGAAACAGGCCCGATGGTGCGCATTAGGGATCCAGTGAAGGCACTTAGATACAGTTCGAAAATCTTTGTACAGTTCGTTAAACTTCATTTTTGTGTATTCTAAGCATCATATTTCATTGTACAGACTACATAAATCTTCCACACTCAATCAAGAAGCAAAGGGGAATTTATATGCATTATTTAATGAAAAAAACATTATTATATGTGCATAAATAAAGTTAACTAAATAATTACATTACTCAATTCAGATAGTCTTTTTAATTTTTTTTATGTGTTCAAAAGTAAGAAGTTAAGGTAAATAAGTGCTCGATTATTCGATAAATGGTTATGACAATGAACTGCCATTGCAACTTCTAGCTTACGTCTCCAATGAGAGTTCGGTGAGTTGATTTAGATTAAAAATTCAAAGTTACAACTGAAAAAACTTTTGCATATGCAGAAACACATCTTTGTGGACGGATTGTGCTTCCTATAGTATATATTTTCCTATCTCTGTCGACGTTGCAGGACAACAGTACACCTACCGTTCATTCAATAACATACAACACAACAGTAAAACTAAATTGAGACATAAGATGCGACTTAGTAATCCTTAATGAATTTTCCTTAGAAATAATTATATTAATACATCAAGAACACAAATTAATTCAAGATTAAACATCACTGATGATGATGGGTGACCACAGGATCCGCTCGAATCGGAGTTAGTGTAAAACCGCCTTTAAGTGGAGCATAAGTACATTGCGATGTCCTTATAATAAATAATTTAATTCAAGAGCGCAATACTATATCTTAACAATTATCTATTTATATATAATATTGGCTTAGATACGCTCACGATTATAAAAAATCAGTCTAAAATATATTAAGGCAACTTGAGAATACATACTCATTTTTCTTCAATCGCGTTTGCCACCAGAAAATAAACAAGAACTAGCTCCAATCTTGATACTTTAACAAAATAATCACAAATGCTAAAAAAATACAAATTAATGGGTTATCGCCGAATCTTGTACTTTCAATGATATATTATAATAAAATCTTCGGAAGGAATGTATATACATGGATGGTAAGGCGGTCAGCAAACGCGAAGAGGATACACGCGTGAGTGTCGTATAGAATGCAAGTGACCGATACTAGTTTCAATTTTGCTCATCCCACAACCTCACATAATTATTATCCATACCTTTTGTCTGTTAATGGATTGATCCTAATGTTTTTCTCTGTCATTTTGTAATTTGAGTTAGGCTCATATTAACAAAACTAGTATCGTACCCGCCATAGGATATAACGTGCATTGCATACATAACTATAATAATGTAAAATTCTCAACATGTAGGGGATGATAAACGAGAATAACTATAAAGAGTAAGTTGCTATGTAACGAATAAGCACTGTTATAAGCACACTCTGATGTTGACGCAGAGTTGTGGGGGCTACACGTTAATCTCAGTAGGGTATTTGCTTTCTTGGTCCTTGTGCAAGTAAATGACGATTCCATTTCAAGATTGTTGAATTAGACATGACTTCATATACAGATCCACTCGCGATAATGAGATGTGCTTATAAGTCCTTGGACATGGCAGTCGTTTACTAGCCGTGTTTTGTTTTTATAACATCAAAATTCAAATCCCCCTAAATTCAAAAAACTCAACGTGCCATAATTTTTAATTACTTTTGCTCATAAACAATACATAGATATAAAAATGCATCACAAGTTATACATATTCAACAAACAACAGTTATATTAAACAAAGTACGGTCCGGTACACACGCTCGCGACACATGTTGATGCAAGGCAAATACGAACTCCAACCAAAGGTTGCATCAAACAGCGACCGTATGTACTCAGCTTCGATTAAGAACATCTAATACACATTTTAAGATTCATTTGGTGTCGAAGAAAGACTATGATTTTTTGGGAGCAAGTTTTGACTTAAATTTAGAGAAAAAATAACAAAAATAAAAAAGGACTCTACTTACCACAATAAAGTATACGTGTTTTTGATATATTAGAGAGATAAATATACAATTGTTTACACATTATCTTACATTATATACAATTGTATTTACAAACGAACGTTTCTACCGTAGATCTACGTACACACAACAAAGCATTTACTCTTATATACAATGTGGACTCGGAAATACGCAAACTAAACATTAACATTAGGTTTTGGTAATAAGGAATTTCATATTACACACATTTGAGTTTAGGTACATATTTTATACGTACACGAAATGTACTTATGTGTAAGGTAGACTTCATACACGCAATATTTATACACAATAATCCTACAGCTTATTTGTAATCCATTGTACCTGAGTATAATGTTGTCATTCGCAAAAAGAGGTGCTTCAAATTAACCTAACATTAAACATTTAAATTGAATAGGAAGTAACTAATTTATTAAAAGTTTTATTTTGTGACATAAATTATGGAAAACAAACATTGGCACAATTTATGTGAAACAGTAAGACAATACGGCAAATAATCGCAGTTATAGCACATTTCGGTACTTAGCTGCGAATATCATAAGAATGTGGTAGTGAAACTCAACACGTCAATAAACTATATTTTAAAACTAAAAATAAAAATGTACAAAAATCAGGCAGTCTACGAAATCACAAGAGTTTAATTTCACCAAATTTTAATCACACTTACTATAACACGAGTTTATAATTTTCAATTGCAAAAAAAAATGCTACAGAATTGAATAGATTGAAACCAATAAAAGTTTTACTAATAAGTTTATAAAACAAACTCGCACTATAAGTATCAATTCAGTTCGATCCGACTATACACAGGATTAATTACGCGCGTACGCTTATAAATTCGATACTTAGCCGCAGGGACCTAACGCCGTGGGCACTGTCAACCTTATGCCGTGGGCGCAAGGTTCAGACTTCGTCGCCGAGGTCCTGCACGCAGTTCTCGGCGATAGGAACAAATTTGTCATCGATCTCTATGAGTAGGATGCTCTTGTCTACGTGCGACCGCAATTTGGGGTCTCGGTGGTTTGGAGTCCACTTGTGCACCACCTAAGGAAAAACTTATGGTAACAAAAACGTAACTCGAAAACGCGTTTGTGAGTTACGCCATTGTTGTTCTAGGTGTGTGACTTCTGAAACTGTATGTACAGACAACAATCAGGTTAATACTGATTTTAAATTTGCTCAAACAGACTTGAACCTACCATCACTGTGTGAATGGTGACCAGATGTGTTGTTTTTAACCCTGGCAAACTGGCGAAGTACACAATTTTATTATTATGCGAAAATTGCGAAAGTATTTATTTATTTATTGCATAACATTGAATTGCTACAAATGGTAGACTTTAGACTTAATGCCGTAAAGGCGTTCTCTACCAGTCAACTGAGAATCTGAGCAGAAAGGTAGGCATAATAGGCAGTAAGAAGTACATTCAATATTTTAGAATTAATGTATTTTGTTATGACATATTCTGCTTCATTAATCTTATTTTGGTATGTCTTGTTAAATGCTTGAAAAATCGCTCACCTAGAACAATAATGGCGTAACTCAAAAACACCAACTATGTGAGTTTAGCCTTTGTTGGTCTAGGTGTGCGAAAAGTCAAAATATCTTTTCGAATGAAAACATTAGGATTTGAAAAGACCCTCACCAGTCCGTCCATCCCCGCCTGAGGCACCCAGCTACCCCAAAAGTTCCTCCCACCACGTTCTCTCTGGTACTCCGAAGGCCACTGCACGTCTATCCTCCTCCCCAAGTTGATACAATCATACACCCCTAGAGGCTCCGTTATAAGCACCTTACTCCCCACACTCACATTCATCTTGAGCTCACTTTTCCCCGAATCGGACCTTTTGATCTTCGTCTTTATCTCTTTAGCTTTAGGGTCTTTTTTCGATTCTTTCTTCAATACCGACTCCTTGTGCGACAGGTCGGAGTAGTGGGTTTCCTTCAGAGGTATCGACTCTGGTTTCTCGATGTACCGGCCGGCGAGCTCGCGGTAGCTTTCGCGTTCGTGCCGGATTTCTTTGCTGATTTTCGATAAGTCTTTAGATGTGCCTTCATTGACGAAATATCTGGAAAGAGTTAATTGAATGAGGTGTCTAATTACAATACTGGACAATATGTTAAGTATATTTTTTTAAACTTATATTTATTTAGGTTCTAAATCTCCTATTTGTTTATAGGTACTACATTTCCTTATATCATTGATATTATTCCAAACAGTGCCCCGCGCTATTAGCAAAGGTATAAGCTTCTAGACGACGGATAATCATATGCAAATACTATTATTTTGTAAATACATTCAAAATATACAGACATGTACACGAGAGTTTGCACTGTGTATGCGAATTTCTTATACAGTTGTAAAAGCTATGTAACATGCCGAGCTAAATAATTAATCTAAATTAAAATACAGTTTAATTAAATATAAAAAACTGTGCTTTTTTAGATTTAAATACTAAGCACTGAAAATACTTTATGGTTCTTATGAATGAATGATGAGTAAGCTCGATGTGATGACCGAATGTTAATGACTAAATAAGAGTTTCATCGTAACTTGCAGTTGTAGTTTATCGCTCGTTTTGTCTAAAAATGTTCTTTTTCATGTATGGTAACATTGTAAATGGTGCTAATGAATGAATAAAGAATTGTACTTGAAAAAAAAAAGAAAAATAAACCATTGTAAGGCCAATTTTATACCAGAGCTAAGAGGAGCGGAGATGTGTTAACCACATATTTTTGAAAATATAAAACTCTTTTCGGCGGTTAGCCGAATCCACAAACGCAAAGTTGAGTATCTCTTACAAAATTCAGTTTGTCATAATGTTTTCTAATATTTACGCGAACACTATACATCGAAATAAAACGTCGGGTCAGAAAATGAAAGAAAATATAAGACCGCGAGTAGAATCCGTAATGATGTTTTATTTCAGTTTGTCGTTTTCAGATTTTTAGAGAATTTATAAAGTCGTGCTCAACCTTAAATGATGTTTTCAAATCAAGGGAGTTACGTTTGTTAGTTAGCCCAGCTTAGCTTTGCTAGTGAACGAATGAAGGCAAGCAGTGTGTATGAGGATGAGGGTGACGGTGCGGTACCTGGTAAATTCTCTCTCTTGCCTGGCGTTCCTGTTGGCGATGATCTTGCAGTCCGGCAGGGACAGGTCGAGCGGCGCCGCGGCCGGAGACATGTCTTCTAGGGAGGACTCCGCGCCGCCGGCCGCGGCCGTGGACCCGCCGCCTGATCCGCTGCATACCTAGTAGGAATTTCAATGGGTTAGTTATTTGAATAATAAAATCCAAAGTGAAAACTCTGGTCCACAACAAACTGCTCTTTATTAATGATAAGTATTTCCTTTCTATGGCTCAAACTTTTATGGTCCCTAACATTTCAATCGTACAAAAACGGGATTGCTACTACGTACGGTATCTTTTTTGTTAAAATACTTCTTCTTTTTGTCATATTTATTAGAATTTAATACCAACGAAAAGAAAGAAAACCCGTAGAAGAATGCACTTGGCAATAAACATCTCAAAGTCACAGATATGATTCCTCTTCTTATAGCATTACTAAAAAAAAAGAAAAAACCCAGTGTTTTCACGTTATTCTAGAAAACCCATCAATCAGCCCGACACAAATTAAAGTAGAAACATCGAAATAGTTTTTTCATTACTCATACTCTGAAAGTGGGTCATTACTGACCTGAGAAGCGGGCTGAAAGTAACACTTTTCATCCCTAGGGAGAATCACTTTCAACTGACAGCTGTCAAATTATTTTTTTTAAAAACTGTTTTATTTCACGTATCTATTGAACCATGTTCCAACTTTCTATACAGCCACGATGTAAAATTTTAAATAACTTAAAGTTAAGTATTGATCAGAGAATATATATGTTTTAAATAACTTTATTACAATTTAGTTTCAACAATTTCTTTAAAATAACTAAGCTTTGAGCAAAATATTTACCATTTTACCAAGGCTGAAAATAAAAAATAATGGCTGAATAGCGGGCCGGCCACAGAAAAAAAACAAACAAAACAGGCGGGAAAGCGGCAATTCGATCTTCATTTATTTTCCTCATTTTTTCTTTAGCTAATTAATGTTTTTGTTTTTACTTTCCTCGTATTTGTAATGAAAAGCACAGTGTTTACCTCGGGTGAAAGACTTATTTAGTCCCTCGAACTATTGGCGCCCTCACTTCGTTCCGGGCGCCAAACCCCGTCTCGGGACTAAATAAGTTACTTTCACCCCTAAGGTAACAATGTACTATTTTCATGAAATATTATAAAAATACCTTAGCACTAGCAGCGCGCCTCGGTTGGTCTCTCCAAGCGCCCTCCCAGCCGCTACCAGTGGAACCCTACAGTGGGAACAATAAGATTTAATAATAGAATTTAAGAAGACGAATATTTCCCGAAAGAGACTTAAAGACTCAATTAGTAAAGGAACGGATATTATCAACAGTTTTTTTTGATGATTCGCCGTCTTAAGCTTGCCTTCTACTAGAATCCAAGGAAAATTCGTTAGATTCATTTCGTGGTTATTTTATTTAGTTATAAACACAAAACGATTTGTCTTCATTGATATAAACAAAAAAATAGGACATCCTCGTACCAAAAGTGGCCAAACTAAAACAGGTGTTTGCGTGCACGTCATTCGAAGTCGCGAAAAATGAACGACACATATCTTCCTATTTTTGTTTATATCAATGCTTGTCTCACAATTAGTCGGTTTCAAACAAATTGATCCAAAAAGTATAGAAAAATAATGAGTTAAATCGTAAACAGATGTCGCTGTTCACAATTAATCGGTAGTTTATAATATCACACCACATATTGTAAACTAACACAATTTTACAGTGACATTGCGTAACATTGAGATATTTGCGGTGAAGAAGATAAAAGAGCAGCTCATAATCGCCCATAATATACAATGACATTATTTTTATGGTATGTACGTCAATTTTTATTTTTGTTATACCTAGTAACTTATTATAGCATTGATAGACTCTCAATAACCATCTTGCACCACCACATCTACTTTTCCGACCTTTTCTTCTCTACCGGAAGGTTGTCTGGAAGAGATCGCTTTTAGGGATAAGGCCGCCTACATTGTACATCTAAATCTCTGTAAGCATTGTAATGTAATTGTTTTCTTTGTGCAATAAAGTATATCTTATCTTATAGTTATGTCATTTTGTGTATACCTGTGTGGAATCATAGTGTCCCTGGCAGGAGCCGGTCTCCATGCGGATGTTGTCGGAGGCGGCCAGCAGCCGGAAGGAGGCCGGCATGGCGCGCTCGCGCCGCATCCGCCGGCTGCTGCTAGCCTGCTTGGAATAATACAATCATGTTAATAGGCTACCTACACAAACATACATCATCAGTTTGATGCTGACTATACATACAAAGTTGTTTGGCAGCGCGACGATTGTGAAACGTCAGAATTAATGGGAATTTTAGATACAGTCCTACCAACTTATCTGTGAAATGGTGAAAATTGGAACTACGACCGCCATGTTGAAAATGTTGCAATGTCATTCGATTGTCCGTGTCAACAATTTTTGAGTACTATGGTTGTTTTATTGTGAAATTTCGGAATTTATGAAGTTGAATATGCCAAAAGCCATTAAAAGTGAAGCTCAAAACATTATTCTCAAGGTTGAAACCTTTTTTAAAGAAGAAGCTCGGGCGAGGTCTCCGATTATTCCATTTACCAAAATATACAAACGAATTTCGGCTGCAACAGGTTAGTGTTGTCAGCTTTATTTTTATAAATACCTATATATTTAACCAAATATTTAAGTCCACGGAATATTTGTATATATTTTTACTGTAGGTTAACGTAACAGTAACGCACATCTAATAGGTCACCTGTTAAATGGGTGAGCCAACTAACCTGCCGGTTTTAAATTTCGATGATAACTAAAATCCTATGTTTCAGGAGTGAGTCAAGGACTCATTTCAAAAATAGATAAAGAAGGGCATGCAGCAGAAGACACTGTTACTAAAATTCGGACACAAGGCAAGGATAGAAAACACAAAAGTGGAATAATACACGTTGATGATTTTGACATGGGAGGTATACGCAGGAGAGTACATGAATTTGATCCAAAAACGAGGTGCCTACTGTTAAAAACCTTCTAGAGGTCTTAAAGACAGAAATAAATTACACAGGACAGCGATGATGATGTCGGTTGTGCAGGTTCATCTAAAGATCATAATTACTGTAAATGTGGTTTTTAATAAATAATTGTAAAGCAATTTGTTTTTTTCATTACATCCATTAGGTACTTACCACTGCGAATTATTATTAGTATATCGTTGTTAGGGGTTAGTTACGGTCTTAACTAAATGCTGCAAATAGTACTTGGTACCTGATGCAGGGAGGGTACATTAATCACATTGAATGAAAGTTTTAAGTGTGGAACATTTAGGGTAAGTTGCACCATAGTAGAAGTTAAAGTTAAAGTTTTTGTCAATTTTGACAATTTGACGTCATTTTTGCTTACCTGACCGGTATTTTAACTGGAATTTTGATGTTTGTTATTGTTAAAGTCAGATGGTGCAACCCAACCTTAGTATGATTGTTAAGTTTTCCAGATTCAAGTTTATCTCTCTAGTAACTGTTTTAGCTATCAAACCTTTATATCTGCAGAATTTCCATTTCACTGAATCACTTTCTAAATAAAGCCTGAAGCACAATTAATCCTGAAGGACAACTGTTTAGCGTACCTACTTAGCTACAAATTAATACATTTTTTTTTTAATTTTTAAATAATTACAATATTTAATTTTATTATTTTTATTTAATACTTATTTCATATGAAAAATTACCTACTTGTAAAACTCACTCAATTTCAGGCACCTTATATTAATTAGCAACACTGAATCGACGGTGTCGTCCTCTTTCAGTTCACAGATAAGTTGGTAGGTCTGTACTTGAATTTCAATTCCCGAGACACTGACATCTGCCAAAATGTATATCTTTGTTGTCTGGATCTGAATAGGGAATATGCCCGGTTCTTTTTTATATTTTTTATGATAGCTTATATCGTTTTATGACTGATCAATAATATTCATCACAAAAAATGCGAAATGTAGTACATTTATAAATTGTTAAAAACTTCAAACCTTTTCAAGCGTTTTAAACGCGCGCACGGTTTTCATGGACTCTGACGTCACACAAGTCTATGACAACACAAATGTTACCTTCAAACTATTGAATTCTTCTTCTTGTCGCGCTTTTGACTGTTTCAACCGCTTTGAATTTCCCACATTTTCGCGTTCAATCTTGCGTGTAAAAATTTGTATTATTTATTTCTCTTATCTCCATTATATTATTTCTATGTATGGTTTATTATTAATTTGGTATACTAATTTTTGTAATGGTATTTTTAAATATTTTTTACATATTATCTACTATTATATGAAAATAAGTCTGGTTTTCCTTCCTGACTCTAAAACTCCAGAACGCACGAACCGATTTCCACGGTTTTGCATTCGTTGGAAAGGTCTCGGGCTCCGTGAGGTTTATAGCAAAGAAAATACAGGAAAATTTTAACAGAAAAGCGGGAAAACCTTTTTGCACTTACAGCTAAGTCCACGCGGACGAAGTCGGGGGTTGCTGCTAGTTATACAGTGTGTTTGGGAACCGGTGTCCGACCCGTTAAGGTGAAGTAATATGATCTATTTTATGAATAAATCCACCATAATTAAGCACTTTTAATTAATTTTTTTTTTATTTATTTCAGGTAAATTTTACCTGCGTTTCAAAGGGTCTCTGATGACAGGGTGATATTCAATTTGTCACAACTTCTAAACTATTTTACTTGGAACTTTGATTTTTGCTTCAGTGTTTAGGTGATGTCTTTGGGTATCCAAAAAGTTAAAAATAAATGTATGTTGACAGTTTAGTTTTTCTGAAAAAAAAATAAATGTAAAAAAAACTAACAAATTCTATCACAATTTTCAAGTTCAAACATTTTTTTGAGGTATTTTAAGGGAGTTATGAAAAAATGTTTTTTTGTCAGCTTATTGCCTACTTTTGTAACTGTCCAACGATACCACTTTTGTGACTGTAGGACCTCTAAATCGGCAGATATTGCAAACTAAAATAACCCACCCGTACTCCCGAAAAAAAAATTAAAATGGCGGCCATTTTAAAACAACTGGGGCAAAGTGCTTAATTATGGTGGATTTATTCATAAAATAGATCATATTACTTCACCTTAACGGGTCGGACACCGGTTCCCAAACAAACTGTATATAATTTAAATATTTGCAATTATTATAATGAAGAATGGTTTAGCATTAATCTTGTGTACCGCCTTAATATCTGTGTCTTACCATGTGGTTGACTGGAAGAGAATGGGCGCGGTACGTTTTGAGTAAAAAGTGATGATGGCGCACTCACACGCGCCCCGAATTGATAAATTATTATCACTTTTGACTCAAAACGGACGGCACTAAATGCCTCCTTGCATTGAGTCCGCTACTTGTACTTTCCCATGTGCAATAAATAATAAATGAATAAATAAGAAGTATATCTCCCTGACCTGCCTGGCGGGCTCCTTGGCGGCGGTGCGCGCGCGCATGTTGCGCTCGCGACGGCACACGACACACGACACACGACAAGTGACCAGTAACAGTATATCTCTCTGACCTGCCTGGCGGGCTCCTTGGCGGCGGTGCGCGCGCGCATGTTGCGCTCGCGACGTCCCGGCGCCGAGCTCGCGCGCTCCTCGCTGCGGCGCCAAGGGGAACTGTTGTCTTGTGTGCTGCCGTACGCTGTACATACAACACAAGTGACCAGTAACAGTATATCTCTCTGACCTGCCTGGCGGGCTCCTTGGCGGCGGTGCGCGCGCGCATGTTGCGCTCGCGACGTCCCGGCGCCGAGCTCGCGCGCTCCTCGCTGCGGCGCCAAGGGGAACTGTTGTCTTGTGTGCTGCCGTACGCTGTACATACAACACAAGTGACCAGTAACAGTATATCTCTCTGACCTGCCTGGCGGGCTCCTTGGCGGCGGTGCGCGCGCGCATGTTGCGCTCGCGACGTCCCGGCGCCGAGCTCGCGCGCTCCTCGCTGCGGCGCCAAGGGGAACTGTTGTCTTGTGTGCTGCCGTACGCTGTACATACAACACAAGTGACCAGTAACAGTATATCTCTCTGACCTGCCTGGCGGGCTCCTTGGCGGCGGTGCGCGCGCGCATGTTGCGCTCGCGACGTCCCGGCGCCGAGCTCGCGCGCTCCTCGCTGCGGCGCCAAGGGGAACTGTTGTCTTGTGTGCTGCCGTACGCTGTACACACAACACACAAATAAACAATTACACCACACCTGTGACACAGTATAAACCATACAGTAGAACATCTACATACAAACGTACGCGCGCCGTGTCGTGATATCACGCACACGCTAGCATAAAATGGAGAGGTGGCAGTACGGACGGGCTGTGCCGCGTGTCTGTGTGCACGCTAGGCTAATAACTCGGCGAGCGGCCTTAGATAGCCTACTGTATGGTTTATACTGTGCCTGTGATGCCTTGACATATAACACTACAATGTACGCGTTAATGCTGACGTAACTGGAAGATTGTCAGCTACATCGCAGAAATAGAATTTACGGTTTAATTTACGGTTTCAACACAGCCAAACGTCGTCCACTGTTGAACATAGGCGTCGGTGACATGTAGGACTAGCAGACTAAAGACTTCCGAAGAATGTATTGGCATATTAAGCAATTGTTTTCAATTATGTTGATAATTAGTGTCCGACCGAACTTTCGGTTTCGGTTTCGGCCAGTTTCAGCCACAGTTTCGGTTTCGGCCAGAATCGGCCGAAACTTTTGCCGAAACCGAAACTCATTTCGGAAGATGTCGTGTGCGAAGTTATACGAGCGCACACGACATTTCTCGCGGCAACGTTATGGCAGAGCCTGGCGACCTCCGAAATTGGTCCGTGCGTTCGCCAGACACAAAAATTCTTTAGAGGTAATGGTTTGATGGAACTGATTACATGTAAGTTTTCGTTGAGACTATTCTGTTGGGAGCTCGATTCTCGGAGTTGTCGACGAGTATGTCTTAGCCAAATGATTCAAGTAGGCAGGTCCACCTTCGTAGTAGAGGTTAATCGTTGCATCCAACACGGCTGGGCACTAAGGAAAGTAAAGTCAGTTGGCAGGGCACATTGCACGAGAAACTGGGCCATCAGTTTGTGGTCGAAAAGTTCTCGAGGAGATATCGTTTGAAGCCAGACTCAGCGTGGGACTCCCACCACCAAAGAAGCAGAATGACTTAAAAGAGATTGCAGGGTTTGGGTGTATGTGGGCCGCCCATTATCAATCGCTCTGGAAATCTTATGGGGAGTCCTGATGTTCAGAATTGGACGTCGTGCGTGTAGTTGTTGATGAAGTTTTCGTTTCGTTTCTGTACTTGAATGATGTAAATAGTTCAATATTGGATCACTCAGATTATTTACTATCGCGTTAGAGGAAGTTTTTAGGCAGTTGGCAAGACCCTAGTCTACTGAAGGAGTCGATGTCGAATTATAGAAAACGACTAATCGTTATGCCGACGGCATCGTGCTTTTCGACAACACATCCGACGAGTGGCAGGGCAGACAATGTGCAAAGAACTAAGTGTAGCGTGCTATCGCATTGGACTGGTGATGAACCAGACGAAAACCACCGGGTCCACCGGCACAGAGTTCTTGACACAGAGATTACGGGGACCTCTAGATACGCGCTGAAGCAGGTCACCGGGGGATTTACTGAGTAATGTCTGCCGCCTCACGGCAGGCTAGCCTTACACACACCCCGAGTCCCTCTGGATCGTCCATAACCAGTCCAGTCCATAAACGGATTCCCCCCGAAAAAAAAACACAGTCTTCTTCGAGAACAGGCAGGATAAGGAAATCGAATGCTGAATCACCTAGAGGAGGCTTGAAAAGTGAGCACAAATAAATGAAGTTCATATAAATGAAGTGCCACCTTCCTATATCTTTGAAGCGAGAACTTCTTGACGTTTGCATTCTGCCCATCCTAACAAACGGTGCACAAGCCTGGTTGCTCATGGAACACCCTAAGTCAAAGCTCGGAATTGGTCAAAGGGTAATGGAGTGGACTGTGTTAGGCATTAAACACTCAGACAGAAAATGGTCACCACGATCCATGCCAAAACTGACGTTCAAGACGTAGGCCAGAAAGTCGCCAAACTGACAAAATGGCAGTGAGCACTGAGCAGTAGTTAAGATGCATCTATCTATCACTGAAAGACGAGGCCTAAAAAACGATGGTGCGACCACCTGGTACATAACTCTGGCGAATGGATGACTTGAGCAAAAGACAGGGGTAAATCGGAAAATTTGGGGGAACCCTTTGCCCAGCGGTGGGATCTCGTCTTGAAAATAAAAATTGTCTGTTACTTAGTTTTGTTCTTATTAGCAGAATAATGAATAAAATTCCTCAGAATTTAGTATTTGTAGGTATTTATACTTGACCACGTGAGTTTCGGTTTCGGTTTCGGCCGAAACTGAAGCCTAGGCCGAACATTCGGTTTCGGTTTCGGTCGGACTCTATTGATAATTGTTATTAAGAATCAAAAGACGACGATAACATGACTATGGCATCAGAATACGAGTGTTTAAGTTGGAAAAAAATTACAGTGTCGCGCAGTTATTCACAGATCCCGTCATAAGATTCAAAAACTGTTGATTGTTGCGCAAATAATTAACTCATGTTTATCATATGTTGATGAGTAATAATCAGTCACTATATACCTAATAAAAATACACACTATTTTGTACAAGAATATTTTTGCATAGCTTACCAGCTTCTTCCAAAGTCCTCTCGTGTGAGTGTTCTCTCAACAGGCCCGCGAGTGAAGCCAGCGTCGACGATGTCGGCTTGCCCGCGCTGGCGAGGCTGCCGCGGGTGCCGGCTGGATAGCAAACAACAGTTTAGCTTTATTTATTGTACACAATTAAACGGGCTTAACCCAGTAACATAACTATGTCATTTAATAACTAACGACTGTCTGCGAATATATTCAAAATATGTAGTGATAGATAAGATAGCTTATGGGTTGAGAAGGTTTATCTCGAAAAATATTTATTTATTATTCATATATTTATTAGTTCGTACACAAAAATATAGTTAAATTGAAAATAATTGGAACACAGAAAGTACAGGTGAGCTTGTCTCTAATAAGAGATTTCTAGAAAAGTACAATCACTTTCATAGGATTAGGTATTTCTTATAACACTTTGCTTGGCGTTCTAGTCAATACAATAACACATTTATTTATTCAAAATATTACATACTTGTTATTGAAAACCAGATGTCAGTATTGCGTGCGTATTCCGTCATTTTCGTTTTTCATTTAGCCTTTTGTCAAATTAATGAATAACAATGTCAATTTTTTGTAATAGACAGAAGTAAGGAAATGCCTGAAATTAGGCTAGCTCTCCCATAGTGATATCGCTGAAGTTACCTAAATTGTATTGCATAAATAAATATTGTCAGACAATTGGCTAATTTCGGCTAGTTTTGTCTGTGTCGCACACTACCATGTAAATGTACCGTCTGCCTGGCGAAGGTCATCTCTAGGATGATGCCTGTGGGCCTAGCACGAACCGCTAACGTTTTGGTAATCGGTTCGTGCTAGACCTACTGAATTGCTATGAGACGTTTTTTCGTTATTCCTGCTGCTTGGATAAACCTACCTAGAGATGTCCTAGAGAGATGCAGCGCGTTGTGCCTGGGCGTGACGGCCGGGCGCGCCGCCCCCGCCTCGGCCGCGCCCGGGCAGCCGGCCCCGGCGCCCCCGCCGCCCCCGCTGGAGCACCCCTCGCCGCACCGACGACGAATCCTAAGACACACAAAAATATAAAAATTACCTTCTCATTTTTTTATTAGATACTAACCACCTTATTCATAAAATTTAAACAGCTCACGTTGACTAAAACAACACGTTAACATTTGTATCACTTTGTCACTTTCATTATTGTTGCTGCCGCCATTTGCGAGTAAGTGACATAACACGTCAATTGCTAAAACTATGTTTTAGCGTTGTGTACGTTTTTATAAATAAGGGGGTAAGTTCTACCCACATTTATCGCCGCGAAATCGGCTTAAACCGAGAGCATATCACCACAATACTCGACTTATCGCCGATTAGCTGTTGCGACGGCGACAAACGGCCAGTGTCGTGTCGTGTCGGCCGAACCGAGCCGATGCGAAAGGTATTAGTAACACCCTTATTCCGTCGGCATAATTCTTTTTTGACAGACGTTAGCAGACTCCGATTCCGCGTCGATAAATGTGGGTAGACCTTAAGTCGTGAGCGTTTACGAGGAGTAACTTACGTTCAGAAGAGAAAATGAGATTCACGAGTAAGTATGTACCTTCAAATCTTTGCTGTTCAGGAGAATGTGGAAGTTTTGCTAGGCTTGACAAAAATAACTCCAGCGAGATAAAAATAAACTCGCTGTGAAGATATTCTCCATTTCCTGGCTAAAAAAGTTACGCATAGCCTCAATTTCAAAAAAAAAAAAAACAGCCTGGCAGAGTATTTCATCAGGATTGCCCTTTTATTGGTTTGATCTAGCCAATGTCATCATTGAGCAAGCAAAAACAGATCGTAGGGTGGTCAACCCTTTCATTCCGCAACTGTACATGATTGCGAAATGAGATGTTAGTCAAATGATTAGTGTAAATGACGTACATTCAAGTTGGGTAACGTTGAATTTCAGTGTCACATTGAATCCACTCTTTTAGATCAGCTACTTTTGACAAGTACTCCAACTAAAAGATGTTGTTGAGTCTATGAGGGATTGGCTCAAGAACAAACCATAAAACAACAGTATGTTGGTACTTTTACTGTTTTTAAACAGTGGATTCAATGTTACACTAAAATTCAAAGTTACCCAACTTGACCTTAATTTTTCAAATAAAAATAAACTATTTAAATAAATATCCTTGGACATTATTAAACACAGCGCCATCTAGCCCCAAGTGAGCTAATTGAAGCCCGTTTCTATGGGACAACGGATAAACATACTTAAATACTTTTTCTTTGGTAAATACATACTTATTATACATAGGAAACACCCAGACCAATACAAACAGACATGTTCATGCACACAAATGTTTGTACTGTGCGGGGATCGAACCCGCGACCTTTGGTGTAGTAGCCGACTTCTCAACAATTACACCAAGACGGTCGTCAATGATATTAAACTCATTTGAAAAACTGTTTATGGCAACTGGCTGGCATCTATCTCTAGAAAAGTGTAAAAAAAACATAGTTGTGTGTTATCAATGATGTGCAAATATTTCCCGTTGGGGTCTGGAGTTTAGAGAATAGTCAAGTCATCATCATCAGCCTATGCTGGTCCACTGCTGGACGTAGGCCTCCCCTAATGCGCGCCATCGCGCCCTGTCTTCGGCTAGACGCATCCATCTCCTGCCAGCAGCCTTTCGCAAATCGTCGCTCCACCTAGCCGGAGGGCGTCCCACACTACGCTTGCCGAGACGTGGTCTCCACTCTAGAACGCGCTTACCCCAACGGTTATCCGTCCTACGGTAAATGTGACCAGCCCACTGCCACTTTAGCTTACTTATTCAAGTAAGCTGAATAGTCAAGTATTGTGCAAGTATATAATATGTCTCACCGCCTCCAAAGCGCCGTAAGCCGGTCCCGCACGGCGCTGACGGTGACGTACGACGTCGTCAGCGGAGACACGTATATCGGGTAGCCGATCGGTCGCAGGATGAGTTTAGAGAATAGTCAAGTATGATTGTACAGTCAGCCAAGAAAGTGGTCTACCACTTTTGACAAAAGTTTCTGCGAGATGTAACAATCGCTAAGGTTGACTTTACTAACAGAGTTTAACACATACACAATTATGTTATGACGTTTTGTCTGTTATTTGAGATGCCTGACATTTAACGTCATTGGGTGACTTAGTTTGACCTCATTAAATGCGATAATCTATTTTGCTCAACTAAAACCATGTCGATCTTTTTGAAGAGAAACTTATTACTACTGTAAAAAAAAGTTTCACTGACAATTCTACTGTCAAATATTTCCGTCAATGAAATATTAACCAATCTGTGATAGTTCAAACTTGACACTTGGCATGACATGACGTTATATCATGAATGACAAAGAGTGCAATAGTCACTGACACAAACTTATTGCCAAGGAACATTGACCTTGTTGTTTCATGTCGTTCAAACGAATCTCAACCGTAGGATGGTAGACCACATTTTTGGCTGACTGTACAAGTATATAATATGTCTCACCGCCTCCAAAGCGCCGTAAGCCGGTCCCGCACGGCGCTGACGGTGACGGGTAGAGAATAGTCAAGTATTGTACAAGTATATATATGTCTCACCGCCTCCAAAGCGCCGTAAGCCGGTCCCGCACGGCGCTGACGGTGACGGGTAGAGAATAGTCAAGTATTGTACAAGTATATATATGTCTCACCGCCTCCAAAGCGCCGTAAGCCGGTCCCGCACGGCGCTGACGGTGACGGGTAGAGAATAGTCAAGTATTGTACAAGTATATATATGTCTCACCGCCTCCAAAGCGCCGTAAGCCGGTCCCGCACGGCGCTGACGGTGACGGGTAGAGAATAGTCAAGTATTGTACAAGTATATATATGTCTCACCGCCTCCAAAGCGCCGTAAGCCGGTCCCGCACGGCGCTGACGGTGACGGGTAGAGAATAGTCAAGTATTGTACAAGTATATATATGTCTCACCGCCTCCAAAGCGCCGTAAGCCGGTCCCGCACGGCGCTGACGGTGACGGGTAGAGAATAGTCAAGTATTGTACAAGTATATATATGTCTCACCGCCTCCAAAGCGCCGTAAGCCGGTCCCGCACGGCGCTGACGGTGACGGGTAGAGAATAGTCAAGTATTGTACAAGTATATATATGTCTCACCGCCTCCAAAGCGCCGTAAGCCGGTCCCGCACGGCGCTGACGGTGACGGGTAGAGAATAGTCAAGTATTGTACAAGTATATATATGTCTCACCGCCTCCAAAGCGCCGTAAGCCGGTCCCGCACGGCGCTGACGGTGACGGGTAGAGAATAGTCAAGTATTGTACAAGTATATATATGTCTCACCGCCTCCAAAGCGCCGTAAGCCGGTCCCGCACGGCGCTGACGGTGACGGGTAGAGAATAGTCAAGTATTGTACAAGTATATATATGTCTCACCGCCTCCAAAGCGCCGTAAGCCGGTCCCGCACGGCGCTGACGGTGACGGGTAGAGAATAGTCAAGTATTGTACAAGTATATATATGTCTCACCGCCTCCAAAGCGCCGTAAGCCGGTCCCGCACGGCGCTGACGGTGACGGGTAGAGAATAGTCAAGTATTGTACAAGTATATATATGTCTCACCGCCTCCAAAGCGCCGTAAGCCGGTCCCGCACGGCGCTGACGGTGACGGGTAGAGAATAGTCAAGTATTGTACAAGTATATATATGTCTCACCGCCTCCAAAGCGCCGTAAGCCGGTCCCGCACGGCGCTGACGGTGACGGGTAGAGAATAGTCAAGTATTGTACAAGTATATATATGTCTCACCGCCTCCAAAGCGCCGTAAGCCGGTCCCGCACGGCGCTGACGGTGACGGGTAGAGAATAGTCAAGTATTGTACAAGTATATATATGTCTCACCGCCTCCAAAGCGCCGTAAGCCGGTCCCGCACGGCGCTGACGGTGACGGGTAGAGAATAGTCAAGTATTGTACAAGTATATATATGTCTCACCGCCTCCAAAGCGCCGTAAGCCGGTCCCGCACGGCGCTGACGGTGACGGGTAGAGAATAGTCAAGTATTGTACAAGTATATATATGTCTCACCGCCTCCAAAGCGCCGTAAGCCGGTCCCGCACGGCGCTGACGGTGACGGGTAGAGAATAGTCAAGTATTGTACAAGTATATATATGTCTCACCGCCTCCAAAGCGCCGTAAGCCGGTCCCGCACGGCGCTGACGGTGACGGGCCCGCCGAGCAGCGAGCACAGCTGCGGCGACGTGTCCGCGTACGACGTCGTCAGCGGAGACACGTATATCGGGTAGCCGATCGGCTGGTCGCAGGATGAGTTTATTATGTTTCGGAGGGCCTGGCGACAAGATATTGCATAAATAACATGCAAAATATTTTAGGGTAGTAGTAAGCGGCAACTTGGCCGCGACGATTGCCTAAACATCTAGGACTGAAAGAAAAAAAGAAAAGAAAGAAACAAAAGTATTTAATTGGCCGTCTAGGCAGTAGACTCATTAAAAAGAACAGGCAAACAATTTTTAAAAAACTCAGAATTCTCGAAATACGCACAAAAAAGAACGTATGATTGGCACACTGGAATATACAAATAGATAAAATGAGCCTCCAGAGCGAAGCCAATGAGGTCCCTGTCTCAGCATTTGTTCCGTCGCAGCTTTAAAGCTGCAACGACGCTGGTATTCTTGAAGGTAACAGAGTTTGGCTTTGTGGGGTGTTTCAAATATGAAGAAGTAATACAAATCACGTAAATTAAAAGATAGCAGTCTATATTAGCAAAAGTCACATTGCATGTCAGGTTATGAAAATCAATAACAAAGGAAGGTTGACACTGTCTTTCGACTTGGATCTCTCTAAAGAGGTGATCTCTAACAGAAGGGCCTCAGCGGTAATGTCGTCTGACATTAAAACAACAAAAAAAAGGAAATCACACATTGGGTTACAATACATAATGCGAGCAATGAGAAAAAAGATAAATGAACAAATATTGAAATATGGCACGGACAATAAATACATATTGTCTATTGTACATAGTAGGCTGTCGCTTTTAATTTCTACGCGAGCGGCAGCGACGCCGTAGCAACGAAACACACAGGTGCCCGCGGACTTACGTACGGCTCGGCCACGATTGCCGCGACTGAAGTATCGTTAGAATCAAGAAAATCGTCAGTGTGTGCGTGAGGCAACGCGTACGTACGAGACACAAACTACTCTCGCTGCGTTTGTATGGAAGATGACATGCTAGGTATACTGTGTTCCAACGGACCTGTTTCGCGTTCTGAATAGAGCCCCTCTCCGGGTTGCGGTTCCGCAGGTAGACCAGCTCCTGTTGCTGTCCAGCCCACAGCCCGCGCACGCACTCCCGGTTCAGCTTGATCACGCGGAAGCCAAGGTGACGCTTGTTCAGCATTATTATCTTGTAGTCGTCGTTGCCTTCGTCCATCACGTGTCTGCAATCAAGGATGTTGACGGTAAGCTCTGTTGATGTCTGAATGAAGTCATTTTAAATGAAGTTTTCATGATAGAAAAAAATGTGCCGTGGCCAAGATTCGAACCCTCGACCACTGGGTTACAACATTCGGCTAAGACTGGCGCCTCGGCCGCTGATTAAGCGGCTTGTTTCTACGAGGATGAAATAGTTACTCAACGCGAGAACGCAAGAAGGTTCAACTGAGGCGTTATTCTTTTTTAATTGAAAAAAATGTCGATTCGAAATCGATTTATCACTAACTTTTTGCAATAGGCCCAACAAATGCCTGACTTGAAAGTAAGAAAGAAAATACTTTTATTAGCCACAAGGCTCATACAACAAACCATTTTTACAGACATCGCATATACAAAAAGACATTAACTTAAAAAATATATAGTATAAAAACTTAAAATAATAATAATAATGAAAGAGCCTATTGAGTGGGGCCATCGTCCCTGTCTCAGCATAAACCGCTGCAGCTAAAAAGTTGCAGCGATGCTGGTATTCTGACTTACCTAAGCGCAAGTAGATGTGGCGCCCCCCTGAGTACATTGTACCGCCAGGCCGGCGCCGCCTCGTGGCAGATGACGAGTCGTTGCGCGTGCGACGATATCGCCGCGTACAGGGTGGAGCTGCTGCAGTACTCCTCGGGGAACATGAAGTGGTCCTGGAGGCTAACGTCTAACCAATGCCTTACCTAAGCGCAAGTAGATGTGGCGCCCCCCTGAGTACGTTGTACCGCCAGACCGGCGCCGCCTCGTGGCAGATGACGAGGCGTTGCGCGTGCGACGATATCGCCGCGTACAGGGTGGAGCTGCTGCAGTACTCCTCGGGGAACATGAAGTGGTCCTGGAGGCTAACGTCTAACCAATGCCTTACCTAAGCGCAAGTAGATGTGGCGCCCCCCTGAGTACGTTGTACCGCCAGGCCGGCGCCGCCTCGTGGCAGATGACGAGTCGTTGCGCGTGCGACGATATCGCCGCGTACAGGGTGGAGCTGCTGCAGTACTCCTCCGGGAACATGAAGTGGTCCTGAAACAAACTTGACGGTTAGTGTATGTGCAGCTTGGAGGGAATTGTGTGAAATGACGTTAGACTTAGGCAATCTTTAGCTTAAACCAAATTTTCGGTAAGCTGCCGAACTTTTAAGCTTGGCCGACCTGTCCCGAGCAGCTACTACACCAGAGGTCGCGGGTTCGATCCTCAAACAGTACAAACATTTGTGTGAACTTCAGTCTGGGAGTAACCGGGATAGAAAAAAAAGATATCAACATTTTCTACAACTAGCTCCCCACCTAGGAAAAATGTGTACTACCCCTAGTACTAGTTTTGCGGAGCTGTGTGACGCTAAACTAGTACAGCATCTTACGATTGCATTGGTATTTCATTTGGACCCTATTCCAATCACACAAGTTTCAAAATAAGCTGGCAACTATTCTGTAACAACCTTATAAAAAGTTGGGGTGTGTTCTCACCTGATGCAGCTTGAGCGCCATCCGGATGGCGGGCGCGCGCACGTTATCTACCTCTCCTTCATTGTAATATCATTAGTTATGAGTGTATCTGACCTGATGCAGCTTGAGCGCCATCCGGATGGCGGGCGCGCGCACGTTATCTACCTCTCCTTCATTGTAATATCATTAGTTATGAGTGTATCTGACCTGATGCAGCTTGAGCGCCATCCGGATGGCGGGCGCGAGCACGTTATCTACCTCTCCTTCAGTGTAATATCATTAGTTATGAGTGTATCTGACCTGATGCAGCTTGAGCGCCATCCGGATGGCGGGCGCGAGCACGTTATCTACCTCTCCTTCAGTGTAATATCATTAGTTATGAGTGTATCTGACCTGATGCAGCTTGAGCGCCATCCGGATGGCGGGCGCGAGCACGTTATCTACCTCTCCTTCAGTGTAATATCATTAGTTATGAGTGTATCTGACCTGATGCAGCTTGAGCGCCATCCGGATGGCGGGCGCGAGCACGTTATCTACCTCTCCTTCAGTGTAATATCATTAGTTATGAGTGTATCTGACCTGATGCAGCTTGAGCGCCATCCGGATGGCGGGCGCGAGCACGTTATCTACCTCTCCTTCAGTGTAATATCATTAGTTATGAGTGTATCTGACCTGATGCAGCTTGAGCGCCATCCGGATGGCGGGCGCGAGCACGTTATCTACCTCTCCTTCAGTGTAATATCATTAGTTATGAGTGTATCTGACCTGATGCAGCTTGAGCGCCATCCGGATGGCGGGCGCGCGCACGTTATCTACCTCTCCTTCATTGTAATATCATTAGTTATGAGTGTATCTGACCTGATGCAGCTTGAGCGCCATCCGGATGGCGGGCGCGAGCACGTTATCTACCTCTCCTTCATTGTAATATCATTCATCATCATCATCATCATCATTTCAGCCGAACGACGCCCACTGCTGGGCATAGGCCTCCCCCAAAGATCTCCACAACGATCGGTCCTGCGCTGTCCGCATCCAGCGGCTTCCCGCGACCTTGACAAGATCGTCGGTCCACCTTGTGGAGGGCCTGCCCACGGAACGTCGTCCGGTACGTGGTCGCCATTCGAGAACCTTTCCGCCCCAACGGCCATCGGTTCTCCGCGCTATGTGTCCCACCCACTGCCACTTCAGCGATGCAATCCTTCGAGCGATGTCGGTTGCCTTAGTTCTCCTGCGGATCTCATCATTTCTGATTCGATCAAGCAGGGAAACACCAAGCATCGCTCTCTCCATTGCTCGCTGGGTGACTTTGAGCCTTCTTATGAGACCCATAGTGAACGACCACGTCTCACTCCCATATGTCATTACTGGCAACACACACTGGTCAAAGACTTTCATAATTTTGTAATATCATTATAGTACGAGTAATAATTGTAGTCAGCAAAATGACAACTTCAACAGTGACTGATACAAAAAAGGGTGACCCGCTACAATAGTGACGTTCGGCAATCACTAGACTTAGACATTTAGTCATGCTTTATTTTATTAGGTATCAAAGCCTTTTTTAAATAGGCTAGACGACTGTAATTTTTTTTTGTTTATTATCGAAAGACGTTACATTTATGAACGCAATCCTATAAGAATCACTCCTATAGTATTAATACTACCCGAGATATCACAATTTGAATTGCACATTTTTGGACTTGCCTAAAAGCGCTCCATTCAAACGTGTCCTAAATTATGACGTCACACCAACGTAGTTATAAGGAGCGCGTAAGAAGTTTGTACGACAGCTATATTAAATATTGCGTTTATGAAAATGGTCTTTTAACAAAATTGGTTCCTAATAGTCTCTGTTTGAAAATGGTATTATTTTTTTACAAAATATGTATACTTTCGAAATGGACTTGCCCACCCAACTTTGAAGGCCTATTGTGGCTTCATACTGAATCAAATTTTGATTGTGGTTTCGCAAATCCATTTGATTTTAATGATTTTATTTGGTAAACATAAAATAACACGCAAAATGCATCATAGTCGTCTACCCTATTGTAAATATTTAATAGGTACACAATGAATTAAATAATACGATTTAAGAAATATGGACCCTACCTCCATATAAAAACTTCACACTAAAAAATTATAACCATAGCTGGGGAAAAAATGTTCAAAGAGGTTCAGGGGAATTATTTTATTAACACTTGAAAGTCAGGAAAATACAAGTAATTATATATCTACGTTTTCATTCGTTACGGTTGCTATTGATTCCGACTCCGATTCTGAATCGGTATATTCAGAATCGGAATCGGAATCAGTTACTTTTGTAACGAAGGAATCCACATATTGGTCTATAATGTGGTAGAGATGACACATTTTGTCTTCGACTTTTATGGCATGGTGTATGCACTGTCTCCAATTATCAGGCGTCACCTCTTTCAGGCCTTCTTCAGATATTTTTTTTACCTCTTTTATTTTAAAAGTTTTATTGTTCCTGGCAACGTACCCCTTTGCTTGAGCCCAAACTAACTCTATTGGGTTGAGCTCACAGTGATAAGGTGGCTGACGCAGGATTGTGACACCGTATTCAGCGGCCAACTCTTCCACAGCATAGCGTTCGTAATTTTATTTTTGTAATTTTACTATTTTGATTAATTTGTTGATATTTAATTTGTTTTTCATCTTACCACTGAACAATATCACCCTTCCGCCAGTTTGAAGTGGGGATACGCTCGACTTTTCTTGAATGGTACAGTGCGTTTTCTAATACCAGCACCGCATTTGGCTTTAATTTTGGCAAAATGCTTTTAAGCCATTTCTCAAAACACTCTGTATTCATCTCTTCATGATAGTCCATACTATTTATCTTCGATTCAAAAATAAGTATACCGGAATCTACAAAACCTTCATCACTGCCTTTATGTGAAATTATAAGGCGTCGTCCTTTGCCGGTTGGGCCCTTTAGGCCTGTAGTCAAACCAAACCTTTAGAAAACGCTTGTTTGGAAGATTCTACTGTTGTAATGACATAGGGAAGTGAGACGTGGTCATTCACTACGATTTATTTTGCCAGGCTGTAATGTCGACTAACTTTTAATTGTGAAAACTCGATTTACCACATCACTATTTATTTCGGACTGAAAACCTGCCACACTGAAAATGTCATTTCACTGACTACAATTAAAAATCCTGGTATAGTTATGAGTGTATCTGACCTGATGCAGCTTGAGCGCCATCCGGATGGCGGGCGCGAGCACGGCGTGCAGCAGCGACATATCCGTGAACACCCACTCGTCGCGCGCGCACGTTATCCGGAAGTCGCCCTTGAACAGCGAGTGCAGCCCGTACAGGAAGAACTCCACACTGGAACAAACGGTTTGCATTTAGAATGTGAGCCGTGGCGCAGTTGCGACAGTGATCGGCGACGATCGTTGTTGTAAAGCAACACACGCCGGGTCGGAAAAGGGATGGGTGACCATCCAACCGAAATTTAGTGATAAGTATTTCGGGCATCTCCGTGCTTCGGAAGGCACGTTAAGCAGTTGGTCCCGGTTGACGTCGCTAGATGTCAGTCGTTAAGTCAAAGGCCTTAGGGCGGCTTGATAACATCTGACAATAAGGTTGCTCACTAACCTTACACCCCTCCAACAACCCGCACTGAGCCCGCGTGTTGGAGTATGGCTTGTTCCACCTCATAGTTGAGGTGAGGCCTGTGCCCAGCAGTGGGACGTATATAGGCCGATTATGTATGTGAGCAAAGGGATATAAAAAAAAAGAATCGCCAGGAACGAAATGTACAGTCGGGGAATGAAAGGGTTGACCACCCTAAGATCTGTTTTTGCTTGCTCCATGATGACATAGACAGGAACTGTTAATCACATTTGAAGTTTTAATCATTATAAGCAAAGAGGACGTAATAATTCGATTTATCAAACTTGACACTCCAGTGTAATGGCAAGATCAAACAAATAAAAAGTATTGGTTCAACTGTCAATCGTGAAGGAACATACGTAGGCGTATGTTCCTTTTAATTTTAATAATAAATTTTAATTTTATTGTCAAACAATAAAGCCTACTTTTCGACACAGCACTCTAACCTGTGAAACAGTTTAAAAAGGTAACATGTGCTTGCAACGCGTAAATGAATTCGTTTGAAAACTGAGCCATCCTTTCGTACCCGGACTGTACAAATACCACAGTAACCCTATAAAGTATTCAAAAAATCAGCTTCCTAAACCATGTAGTAAAGATGTTATTATACTGAATAACTTCATACAAAACAAACAAGAAGAGGAAATAATAATAGAGGTAGTAGCTTTTTCATCTAAATCGAAAGTTGAATATTTGAAATAATATTTCTTCCGAGTGTTAGAGGTGGTACCTATAATCATAATCATAATAATCATAATCATAATCATTTATTGTCGGTTATTGGTGTATATGTACGGTCGTAAAATACAAAAACAGCTCACAAAAACCTGCCTTCTAGGCGTACAATATTAAAGTAAAACAAAATAAATAAAATCTGAACATTAGCATAAAAACAATTAAAATAAAATCAAGGTTACAATAGAAAAAAGTTGCTAACTTAAATTATTAAAATATTTAAGTGTTTTCAAAACAACATGTAACAGCAAACATAAACAATCAAACTGTACAAAACAAAAAAACTTAACCACTAAAACTAACTTCAAATTAATTTCTTGTCATCAAAAAATTCTTGAAGAGAATAATAACATTTTCTAACTAAAATTTCAAAAAGTCTCCTTTTAAAACTATTGATGTCTAACTCTTTCAAACAATCTGGCAAATGATTAAAAAATTTTGGTCCTTTCGCATAAATACTATTGTCAAAGAAACTTGTGTGGGATGTTATGTGTGGGAGAATATCTATCTTGTTCTTGGTTTTCCTATGATATCTAGGTGTTCGAGTTTTAAAGTAATTTAAATTAGTTTTAACAAATAGGCATGATTGAAATATGTACATAGAAGGAAGGCAAAGTAATTTTAATTTTTTGAATAGTGGTCTACAACTGTCCCTTTGATATGCTCCGCACATTGCTCTGACACACTTCTTTTGGGCCCGAAACATAGGCAGCAAGTTGATATCAGCTGAATTACCCCAGTGAATCACTCCATAGCGTAAATTTGAGGCTACAAACCCGTGATAGGCAGTCAGTGCTGCTTTCTGCGATACAGTTTGTGTTAATTTTCGCAAAGGGAATGTAAACTTACTGATTTTATTAGCTAACAAATTTAAATGTTGCTTCCAACTTATGTGCTTGTCGATCATTATACCAAGGAAACGTATTTCTTCTACTTCGTCTATTGTGAGATTATTGTGCTGTACAGATATATTTTGTTTTTGTTGTTGTGGTAGAAAAAATTGCATAAATTTGGTTTTGGATAGGTTTATGGCAAGATTATTTGCTTTTATCCAATCAATTATCTGTTTAAGGGCTGAGTTTACCGATGTCTCATATGTTTTTATAGCGTCACCTTTGATAAGAACTGTAGCATCATCTGCAAATAGGATCATTTTATGACTAACGTGCTTTGGGAGGTCATTAATATAAATGAGAAATAAAAGAGGCCCTAGGATGCTACCTTGTGGTACACCGTTTTTAACAACTTTAGGACTGGATTTAGTGTAAATTTCGGTTTTCTTCTGGTCAATATATGTTATTTCGGTATACTGCATTCGGTTTGATAAATAAAAAGCTAGTAAATCAAGAACTGGACCTCTAATACCATAATTGTATAATTTTTTCAACAAATTTTCATGGCAGACAAAATCGAACGCTTTAGACAAATCCATGAATATCGCCGCTACTGGGATACCGTTATTAAGACATTCGGATAGTGTGCGCATAAGATGGTAAATAGTTAGATTAGTAGATCTGTCTTTCCTGAAACCATACTGCTCATCTGTTAAAATATTGAACTTTTCGAAAAACTTATACAATCCATTGTACAACATTGTATAACATTGATGAAGCCACCCTGGCTCATAGGGTAAATATACCAGAAAAATTAGGCCGGTCTGTTAATGGTCTCGGTAGCACAGTGGTTAGTGCAATCGCCCGGTAAGCGAAAGATACGGGTTTGATTCCTGCCTGGACTATACCTCGTCCTCCCTCCTGTCGTACCAGGAGAGCGTCGTGGCCTAGTGGTTAAAGACTCTGGCTCGGAACCCGGTGGTCCCGAGATCGAATCTGGCCAGAACACACTTACTTTGTGTTCATTCTACAATTTGCGGCTAACTCTCCGGTGATGGAAAACACCGATATAAAACTCAAACAACCCGGATAACGGCGGTAGGCTCGCCTCTTACCACGTTGGGTTCAAATTCTCTCGGCGAAATGTGGGCTTCTGAATGTTCCGTTCGCCATGACGACAACAATCAGTGTGCCTCTGACTAACCCAGTAGGGATATGGTCGTGAGGGTATGTATGGAGTATACCTGGAGGCTGAGAGATGCTGAGCGGCGGCGAGGGCCCGGCGGCCGAGCAGACTGAGCGCGAAGCACAGGGTGACGAGGGCGGAGTCCTTGGCGGCGGCGCGGCGGCGCCAGCCCGCGCCTCGACGCACGCCGCAGTGGACTATCCACTCTTGGTATATCGCGCAGAACCTACTCCTGAAGGGAAACAAACGATAGAAACAACAATCACTATTTTCTAAATTTAGTTGAAACTAGCTGACCCGACAGACTTCGTCCTCTCAAAAAGATTTGTAATGTGGCAGTTTTTGTGCCGTCGTATTTTAAAAAAATCTCCTGAACAGAACCGTCACCCTGGTGATAGGGCGTTGTGAATAAAAAATAATTAAATAAATCATATATAAGGATTTAAAAGTAAGTAATCGCTTTATTGCCGTCAATATGCTGAGTGGGGTTCTCCTTTCAGTTCCACAATAATCTTAGAGATAATAAGTTAGTTTTTAAGAAATGTATTTTTACTTATTGTTGTGGTTCCTGAATAAATATTTTTTCTTTCTTTCTTTCTTTCTTTCTTTATTGTTCAGTTTAAAGAGCTTTATTCTCATAAAAGTCATGCATGTCACTTATTTGAGAAATACACTCAAAACATAGTACAGTCACACGTCGTGTGTTAACATTAATGAAACTATAAATAGGTTAAAGGGACAATAAAAATTTCAAGAGTAGCATTCTCTGAAACTCTCCGCACTCTCAGCCCCGTAGTAAACTATGGTCTGAAAGGATATGGTTGCATTTTTTGGTTTTGAACGTTTTTGTAATGATTATTAATCATGTGAATCATAATTATTATTATTATTATCATTGTAGTGCTTTGTGCTTTTTGTTAATCATGTGAATCATAATTATTATTATTATCATTGTAGTGCTTTGTGCTTTTTGTGCCCGTTAGCGCGATATCACAATTCGGGACGCTCGGTGAGCGCGCTGTAATCGATTTTGACTCAATTCGGAACGCACCCTCAGTAGATTAGGTAACAGACAACTTTTTAAAAAAAAAATTGATATGACTTGAAGTCTAATCCTTTTAAGCCGTACGAATTGTTTTATTAAATTACTAAACGAAACGCGAGTTTCGGAACGCGACATTAAACTCCTCCAACTATCTGTGCTCCAACGCACACACGCACATTGTTTTGATAGATATGATCAATGATGTAAAGTAATAGATTGATAAAGCGCCTTTAAAAACGTTCCAAAAACTGAATTGCGCATGTGTGAGTGATTGTCTATGTATGCGTTGACAACTGCTGTCATTTAGCACAATAGTGTTGGTACTTTCCTTAACAATCTAACAGATTATCGAAATCACGAACAACAAATGAATAACGGTATACTCGTATTCTTGAAAATAAAAGGCTGTGGTTCTTTATTATTTATTAGGTTTACTCGTTACATTGTTTATGATATCTAAACATCAACTACGAGATGAAATAATATAAACACCATCAATTATTATCCTTTTTTTAGGACTGGGTTAAATAGTATTTTGTTGGCCCGTACTCTGTGGATTTGAATTGATTTTCTTGTTTCAGCCTAGGCATATAGTCTTTGTTAACATAAGAACACGGTGGTCTTGGTATCCTACAAAAATAAAGAAATTTTAATTATCTGCTTTTTCAAATAAGTACGGTAATGGTCATATGATCGGTAAATTGCTCAAAAATGGCGCCAAGTAGGTATTGATTGTTTTTGTTTAGTAGTTTTGTTAAGCTTCTAGTCTGAGCTAGCCAGCTGAAGCCATGATTCAGCTGTTGAAAAAATATCGACTACGCATATCGATATGTGTCATTCTTCATTTTGTACATCCCTATCGTACGTGAATCAATTCATTTTTTACACAAAATCTTTTTCAATTCTTATTTAATTTCTGAAATAATAACTTATGCAGCATGAGGAACTAATATAATGATAGCTGAAATAAAATAATTGAACTGGGTAGTGAAAATAATTGCTCAAAACACAGTTTGAAAAAAACAATTACTTTCTGTATTTACCTGTGAAACTTTTGCATTTCTGGATCATTTCTATGATTCGTTTTATATTTGGGCACGCAACAAACCACTATTTTATTTTTTTAAAGCTTCATCCACTTTTATCGCCTACTTTACATAAATTTTGCAAACTCAAATTTCCCGCTTTTGACAGTGGTGTGGTGGTGTAGTTTTCGGTTTGGTTTTGGCAACAAATCTTGGGCATATCTCTGTCTCTTTTCCTCTTGTGTGATGTCCATATATGCCATAGTTTCTCTTTTCCTCACTTGATCACTCTATAAGTGTTGAAAACACGCTCTGGAAGCTCTATGGATATGATCTTTGACGTTAGGAACACACCTACATTGCTTAGACAACAGTGAGTGCTTGTAATTCAATATGAACGTTATCCCATAGCAATAAAGCTCAAATTGTCTACGTTTTAGTTAGAAATCATTTGTATGGGAAAAAGAAAAGGGCTATTTTTAGGGTTTTTTCAGCAATAATTCTAATTTTTCTCGCCGTAAAAACCATCCTTGAACTTCAACGAACATTTTAAAAAAAGATTTGGCCAAATTGGTCCAGGAGTTGTTGAGTTATGCGCTTACCAACACATTTTGCGATTCATTTTTATATTATAGATAAAGATAAATAAAAACTTATGACAATCCATTCCATTCATTTTGTGAATAAAACATTGCCTAAAGAGCATCCTACCTCTTTGGCATACTACCTGTCCGCCATTTTGAAAAAAACGTCTTTCAGCGGCAAGTCGTAAAACGCATGTCAATCGAGGGAGGAAGTGATTACAAACAAAACATGTATAAGCACTATATGTCTAAGTGTTACGGTTTTTGAGATATTTAATCAAAAATCAATATCAAAAGCATTTCATAAAACTATTTATGAAAGCTGAAAACTAAAAAATTACAGAAATACAATATGGACTCTGCTCATATAAAAATGTTGGATCCTCTTTGTAAAGGTGATGCTAACGGCAGAAAGCATTTTAGAAAATGATGACATTTACATTCGGCGTAATGTATTTTCAAAAAATTGTTTGGCTTTGTAACCTGCTGATGACGTTTGTATACGGACGAATTTTAGAATTTGCAACCAAAATATTGATCCTTACGAGATGCATTTCTTCAAGTCCAATTTAAGGTCTCAGAAGGCATTATGTCACAGTTGACTTGTTAAACTAACATGACTTGTAATTAATATTCTAATTAAACAAAATGTTACAAACAAAACCATACCTCGTTATGCCTGAGGCTCTAAAGTCGTAATCCTCATCCAGGTTGACGTTGAATATCGGGTCCAGATCTACGAAGGCCCGCTCATTCATCGGCTTCAGGGCTTCGGTCAGCACCGGTGAGGACAACCACTCCTCTAGCTTGGCTGACTGGATTGTGTAGTAGATGATGCTCTGGGGATAAATATTAACCGTTAGTGGGAAAAATAACAGGTTTGGGTAGAAACTGTTGTCAGCTAGGGATTTTTCAACTTTTCTGTGTTGAGTTATTGTACTTTTTACTTCATAAGAATAAAAAATCGTACATTATTTTATTTACTTAAATTTTAAGCTGTACAAAAATATAATTAACATCAAATAAATAGTAAATAATTAATACTTAGTTAGTGGTAATCTGTAATTAGAGTACTATTGAAATACTTAAAAATTATTGTTTTCTTTGAAAAATAAATGTAAATGCGCTTTGACATCTAACTCTACGCTCCCTCAGAGGAGCTCCACTTAGTCACGAATTTTGGCCTACAGGTTTTATTTACTTCATAAAAAATAAAAAACATAGCGCAAGTATTGCAATTTGGCCGATAGCAAGGCTAAAAACGTTCAGTGATCCTATTTGCTGAATCCTTCTCGACTTTTGCACACATTTATGAAGCAATTAATGTCAAGTTGTTACGTAATTATTTATTTATTATTTACTCTGCAAGAAATGGGCCTTCAGATATTGCAAACACAATACGTGGTACAAAAGACACTACCCACCTTCACGTAGTAGGTCAGCAGCACCTTCCTAAAGTCGAAGACCTGCAGCATGGAGACGGCGCTGTTGTCGCTGACGCTGTACCCCTCGAGCACGTAGCGCGCGCTGGCCAGCTGCCAGGCCAGCCAGCGCAGCGCCCACGCGGCCCCCGGGGCCAGCACGCGGCCCCCACACCACCACACTCCGGTGCACACTCCTTCTGTTACCAGATACGGTGTTTACCTTCACGTAGTAGGTCAGCAGCACCTTCCTAAAGTCGAAGACCTGCAGCATACACAATACAGCTGGAGCGTTATCTAAGACACTACCCACCTTCACGTAGTACGTCAGCAGCACCTTCCTAAAGTCGAAGACCTGCAGCATACACAATACAGCTGGAGCGTTATCTAAGACACTACCCACCTTCACATAATACGTAAGCAGCACCTTCCTAAAGTCGAAGACCTGCAGCATGGAGACGGCGCTGTTGTCGCTGACGCTGTACCCCTCGAGCACGTAGCGCGCGCTGGCCAGCTGCCAGGCCAGCCAGCGCAGCGCCCACGCGGCCCCCGGGGCCAGCACGCGGCCCCCACACCACCACACTCCGGTGCACACTCCTTCTGTTACCAGATACGGTGTTTACCTTCACGTAGTAGGTCAGCAGCACCTTCCTAAAGTCGAAGACCTGCAGCATACACAATACAGCTGGAGCGTTATCTAAGACACTACCCACCTTCACGTAGTACGTCAGCAGCACCTTCCTAAAGTCGAAGACCTGCAGCATACACAATACAGCTGGAGCGTTATCTAAGACACTACCCACCTTCACATAATACGTAAGCAGCACCTTCCTAAAGTCGAAGACCTGCAGCATGGAGACGGCGCTGTTGTCGCTGACGCTGTACCCCTCGAGCACGTAGCGCGCGCTGGCCAGCTGCCAGGCCAGCCAGCGCAGCGCCCACGCGGCCCCCGGGGCCAGCACGCGGCCCCCACACCACCACACTCCGGTGCACACTCCTTCTGTTACCAGATACGGTGTTTACCTTCACGTAGTAGGTCAGCAGCACCTTCCTAAAGTCGAAGACCTGCAGCATACACAATACAGCTGGAGCGTTATCTAAGACACTACCCACCTTCACGTAGTACGTCAGCAGCACCTTCCTAAAGTCGAAGACCTGCAGCATACACAATACAGCTGGAGCGTTATCTAAGACACTACCCACCTTCACATAATACGTAAGCAGCACCTTCCTAAAGTCGAAGACCTGCAGCATGGAGACGGCGCTGTTGTCGCTGACGCTGTACCCCTCGAGCACGTAGCGCGCGCTGGCCAGCTGCCAGGCCAGCCAGCGCAGCGCCCACGCGGCCCCCGGGGCCAGCACGCGGCCCCCACACCACCACACTCCGGTGCACACTCCTTCTGTTACCAGATACGGTGTTTACCTTCACGTAGTACGTCAGCAGCACCTTCCTAAAGTCGAAGACCTGCAGCATACACAATACAGCTGGAGCGTTATCTAAGACACTACCCACCTTCACGTAGTACGTCAGCAGCACCTTCCTAAAGTCGAAGACCTGCAGCATACACAATACAGCTGGAGCGTTATCTAAGACACTACCCACCTTCACGTAGTACGTCAGCAGCACCTTCCTAAAGTCGAAGACCTGCAGCATACACAATACAGCTGGAGCGTTATCTAAGACACTACCCACCTTCACGTAGTACGTCAGCAGCACCTTCCTAAAGTCGAAGACCTGCAGCATACACAATACAGTTGGAGCGTTATCTAAGACACTACCCACCTTCACATAATACGTCAGCAGCACCTTCCTAAAGTCGAAGACCTGCAGCATGGAGACGGCGCTGTTGTCGCTGACGCTGTACCCCTCGAGCACGTAGCGCGCGCTGGCCAGCTGCCAGGCCAGCCAGCGCAGCGCCCACGCGGCCCCCGGGGCCAGCACGCGGCCCCCACACCACCACACTCCGGTGCACACTCCTTCTGCCATTAGATAGCCTCTTTTTAGTAAGTCAAAGTTAACTGGGATTTTCGCTATGTGGTCAAAACACGAAGAAAACGCACATTTCTTCACGCAGGCTTTCACAAACACTGAGGATAAGTCATTAAACCCCCTCAGATGTCGAAAACCCGCTGCGGGTAATTAAAGGCTGTGAAGTTGTGTTTTTCTTTTCAATTCGGACCGCGGCTTGGCATTTAATGTCTTAGACATATACCTTCCATTAAAAAAAAGTGAGTTTTAGCCTGTGGAAGTTAGGTTGGAAATTTGACACCTTTTTATTGTTGTACGTCAGGTCTCGTTGTAATTTTTCTGCTTCAAATAGGAACGAATTATTCTTATATCGTCTAGATAAGGCTATAACCTAATGAAAATAATATTAAAATATGGTAGTTATCGATTTCATTTTCAAATTAGGATGAGAAATAGCACAAAAAGAGAAAGTTTTACTTTCTCCACGTTATTTAAGAATTTGAAAACAATCAATTGTATTAAAAATTGTGATAAATAGGAAGCAAATTACCTTGGCTTTCTAAACATATAGTCAGATTCGATGTCCATCTCGCGAAACCTGAGATATCTTGATTTTAATTCAACCATGTGTTTTGCAAAGTTGCAAAAATAACAAAAAGGCAAAAATCGATTTGCAATTACGACGCCTGAGGGGATAACATACATAAACGGCCTATTATACGTCCCACTGCTGGGCACAGGCCTCACCTCAACTATGAGGTGAAACAAGCAAGCCATAGTTCAACACGCGGGCTCAGTGCGGATTGTTGGATGCAGATGTTATCAAGCCACACTAAGGCCCCTGACTAGGCTTAACGACTGACATCTAGCGACAGTCATAAAACATCTGTACGATTTTGATAGTAAATGTAAATTATATATGGTCGGTCCGGACGTTTATTCCACTCAGTGAATCCAGAAACAATCGCAATACTATTTCCTTCTTTTCAACAATCGAAAGAAGTGATTGTGGTTAAAGGACTACCTAGTTCCAATAAAAAAAAAGTAAAACTCATGGAAGTACACAATATGTGCATAAAAAGTGGGTTCCTTCACGATTAAGCATTTGATGGCAAACGGACGACTTAGTTAAAGTCGCATAATTACAGCGTACACTCTTTAACCTAGGAGAGATACCTTTAGAACTGCAAATCTTTTAACTTCTAATGACTAAGATGAACGCCATGGTGCAATTTTAAGAAAAAAATTAATAAAATTATCATGTGATTGAGTACAAGTCTTCAACTTACCACTGCTTTCTTCAGGCCCCTCTGAAATGGCCTCCACCTCCCTTTGTTGGCAGTATGTGCCTCTGAACTCGAGGCCGCGCAGTTGGAACGACACTAGACCGTTGCCCATCTCCACGATATGGACGAGGCAGTTAAGATAGTCTGATGCAAGCACTGAAAGTAAAAAACTCAAGTTATATTAAGGAATATTATAAGGGATTGCAAAAGATAAAATCATATGAAAATCCTTTCATAACATTTTAACTTTTGCAATGTCTTTAGGATTTGACTCGCCAACTTAGAAGATTCACCTTGTAACTTGTATTGTTGGAAAATACGTATTGTTTTTTCTCAGCAAAATCTATGTATCCATGTATCCATGTAATGATGGCAAAATATAAAATCCAAACCTACTTTTAGTTTGGCTAGAAAGCAGGAAAAACATCTTAAACATTTCTAGTCATATTTAATTGTTTTATCAAACGGAACATGGCAACGATTAATGATTATTACTAGCAGTCGCCCGCGACTGCGTCCGCGTGGACTTGAGTTGAAAAACAAAAAGTAATTTTTCTTTATAAATTGTAGCCTATGTGCGATTCAGATGAATTGATATTGTGACGTTTCATTAAAATCCATTCAGTAGTTTTTACATGAAAAAGCAACACGGCACATCCACACATACAAAATAACTTTCGCTTTTATAATATTAGTGGGTGGGACTCACCAAAGCAATCTCCTTGTTGTACTTGTCCCCACCGACCGAGCATGAGGTCGCCGCACAGATAGTGTTGTAACGAACGGGTCAAGTGTTCGTAGAATATTGAATTCAAGTTGTTGTCATCTGTAAATAATCAAACACATTAACAGTTACAATAAATTGATTGAAAACACGGACCAGTATCTTGTTAAGAGTTATTGAACTCAAATGGGAATTCTCTTATTGTGTGCTATTAAATATTTATCGAATAGATAGTGATGTATCGGAAAATTACAGATCCTCTGTCAAATAATTTGTAATCATTTCACTGCTGCTGCTATCTAAAATACCGAATGCTTGAGTTTGAATTTTGACCTTTCAGAATACTGGCCGCAGTGTTTTTAGTTGGCAAGTATTTTTATTTGAAGGATACTAACCCGCCCCGAGGTTTCGTTCCAGCTGTGACGACAGCCTCGTGTTGCTCTGATCGACCCTCTTGGTGTTGTAGTCTCGTTCCCAGAATTTCACTGGGCGCACGTATGACGTCATGAATATCGCGCTCCCTGATGTAAAGAAAAACAATTAGCAATTAAAAATAATTATTCCAAAGCGTCACTACACGTGAATTTGAAAATGTTATAGGATGTTCTAGATTTGCCATACATTTACGTAAAAATAATTCTTATGTTAATGCATACATATCATTTCCACTAAAGAGTTGCGACACCGACTATGGTGACCAAATTTTTACTAATGTACAGTCAACAGCACATCAGGTTACCCCATTTCCGTTTTTTCACTCGCTCTTACCAAATGACATTTCTTTGCAATAGAGCAAGGAGGACTGACCGGAAATGGGTAGCGTGATGTGCTGGCCACCGTACTACATACGACGAACGTTGCTCAGCAACTCGCGCTTCGCCCGCAGACATACCTTCGTACCAACTATAAATCGATTCCAATAAACATAATATTTAATAGAAAACGCAAAATAATAACAAGAAAAAAATTATGAAAAAAAGGTACTTTAAATAATTAAAGAACCCATTCTAGAAACAGAGCAGCGCATACCTATTTTATGCTGCAGATTTAGCCAGCTGTCATTCTAGAATGAGTCCGAGTGTAGTTGCTACCTAAATGGGTGCCTTAAATCTGACGCTATGTACATACCGAGCGCGGGTGTGAGGGGCGAGGAGAGCAGCGCGGATAGTGCGCACTGTAGGAACAGCATGGCGGAGTGCGGCACGGAGAACGGCTGCGCGAACGCGTGGAACGCACTGCCCCACGTTATCTGCCACGGCGCTATGTACGTCACCACGAACTGTATCTGGGTACGAAACCGAGAGATATAGACGCCTTTAGAATAGGCAGAACGACACGACAGTATCAAGTAATCAATGATTTCAATGTTTTAGGGGAAAATACATACTAAAAGCATTCAAAAGACACGTTTAGTTTAGTTTTTTAAATCTAAGATTAATTAGATTTTCGAAAAAAGATAAATTATTTCAATTCGCTACTTTGACTCAAACACGCGCACTGACGTCACTCCCTAGGAAATCAACAAATGTCACTGTTGTTGTCATAGAAGTGAATTTGACAGACAACTGATGTTTACTAAGGAGCGACGTCGATGCGGACGCCAAGACATAAAATGCGTTATCGTTTGGCCAGTCCACGCCTGGTGGTAAGCATTGCGAGGCCGACGCTCCAACACGATAACGCAGAAACTGCTCAAAGTAAGATCTACAGTAGATAAAACAGAGACGTTCAGGTAAAATACAAACCTTAAGTAGAAATTCGTAGACTTTGCTGAAGATAATAGCCGTGATGAAATAATCTACGAGGAATGTTTCCGATATGTTGCGACTGCTCAGATCCCTTTGAAAGAGCAGGAAGGCGAACACGAGGATGAGATATTGTGATTCCGGCTCTGAGTATGCATTCCTTAGACCTGAAAATAATGAAGTACTGTGAGCTAAACGTTTAATCGAAGCCAAATTATCGTGAGTAAGTAGGTAACTGAAGATGCTATTGAAACATAGAGCGCGACATACTTATGTATTTGTAGACAATATTTATTTATTTAGAAAACAAAAAAAAATGTACTACTTTTCTCCAGACCCATTCCCAAAGATTGTATTCCGTAATTCTAATGCTAACATAAGAATGGTAATGTTAACGTTCACGTTAAGAATGCAGTGATTTTCAAATTTAGTTCTGTTGCATACAAAAAACTCAGATCCACAACCTCTACGTTCGAAAGTATGCGTTCAGCTTCTGGTCATTGTGGACTTGGCTTTCTAATTAGGAACGATTTGATTGTTAAGGCATTGCTAGGTTGAAGGACAAGTATGAAATCACTGAATTCTTAACGCGAACGGACTATACTTTCTCATTTAATTCGACTGTTTTAAATCCTCATAAAAAGAGGTTTTCCTTACATTTCAAGGCGCACATGCATATAATGAGTGCCCCGACCGCGTCGCCGTATTTGGCCGCGATGGCGGGCGCGTCTTGCGTCGTCGCCGCGATCACCACCGCGGGGTACAGCACGTTTCGCTCCAGGAAACACAGGTACACGAAGATCTGCAAGAAAAAAGAATGTAGTTAGAAAACATATGCAAATTTTTGTGATGTTTCTTTGCCGAAAAATTGATTTAATGGTTGAATTACCAACAAAATTACAAAAGCAAATCAAAGTTGAGAGATTCTCAACACAACTTTTAACTGACAAGTATAACTGTCACTTTTTGTGAAATTGGGGTTTATAGGAGGTAAATCACATTGATACAACTGTGCCGATGCGCAAATCAATGTGTATATAAAATAGCGGCATTATAGTTGACATTTTAATGAGGTGCAATAAAATTAGAGGTTATTTGACAGAATATCTGTAATTTCTTTGGAAAAACTGTAGTTGTGTCAAATACCCTGTACTCTACTGGTATAGTAGCGTTGGTAATCTTGAATTAGAATGGCTTTGTCATTTTTAGTTTTCCATACCTTCATATTATCAAATACACGACAGACGTATCACTGGAGATCCGAATCTCGATTGTCATTTTTATAGGATAGTTTAACATTTATTTTAGTAAACAGCTTAAAGGCTACTTTCAAAAACAGTTTGAACACAAGAAATCGTCATCATGGTACCTTCTCGAAGCACATAAGCCTGGCGGGCTCGGTGACCTCGAACTGTGCGTGCTCGTGTTGCCGCAGCACCGGCCCGGCCAGGCACAGCCACGGCTGCTGCTTGCGCAGCTGCGGCGTCAGGTAATGCAGCACCCAGCCCAGGATGCTGGCTATTATCCACAGGGCCTGGTGACAATGCCCATCAACACTGTAGTTTGTAGAGGATAGTTAAAGAATAGTTTTTTTTTGACATCAAAGGGTCGCAAGTTAAGAGGCTGAAAAATTCAGAAACCAAGACGGTAGACGGTGTTTTCGAGTGTTACACACGCCACAGGTCTAGTGTAAACTTGGAATGTTCGAATCATTGTATGAAAACACTAAAAGTAATTTATGTATACTAGTATGTCACGCTTAACGTGATGTACAGTTATGGCGCCCGCTAGGTAGCGATCGCTTACAGACAACCACTAGTTTAGAAAAAAAAAAAACAAGGCTGAGACAAACAAAACAAAATTTTAACTCTCAAAGAGCATTCGAAGAGTTAAAAGAAGGACCTTGATAGTATGTCTTATTTCATTCATAAAAGAGAAAAAAGACGTTGTTTTGTTTTTATTAATAAGCTAAAAATAACAAAAAGAGAACAAAACGCCGATTAAGAAGGTTTACGTACCATATTCAGTTGTGGTCTCAGCGTAGTAAAGACTGTCGTACAGTGGAGCCCGAAGACGAATAACCCGAGAAATGTGCAAACAATAACGTCGTTCTTCAGGCGAGCATTCACCGTGGCCTGCAGCTTCTTAGGCAACGGGTCTTCCATATCTTCGTCTGGTTTGTCTGTAGGATCTTGCTTGTTACTGGTAGAGTTGTTCGTGTTAGAGTCCCGGCTTTTGTCTTCCGTTTCTGTAGGGGGATCAACTTTCAACGAAGTCATCGAGTTCATGGTATCACCCGCTCGAGGATCCATCCTCAGCGAACTAACACTAGACGTCTGCGATCGCTTTTGAGTCCTCGCAATGTTTGTTTCAGAACTAAAATTGATCTTCGACGCAGAGCTACCGATCGAATTCTGCTTCGATATGTTACTCTCTGAATTATTCTTCTTGTCATCGCTCAATGTGTTAGGCTCGTCTTTGGGTACATCAGGAGAACAGTCTGGACTGTGTATTACGTATAACTCTGGAGGCAACAAATGCTTCTTGATCAGATTCCAAATTAAGGTATAATCACTAGCACTGCGACTCAAGTGATAAGCGATAGGCACGAGGAGCCCGCAAAATATGGAAAAGAGAACATTATGCTTCTGATGTTGCGACTTTTTCCCTTCAACGAGGCCGCTGTAAGCGAATCCGTACAGAGCTCCAATTGCAGCTACGGAGCGCACAACACAGTACACTGCCGCGCTGAGACTGCTTGTTGCGTTACCGCCAAATACGTGCATGTCTATCTGCTCTAGCAAATACATGAGAAATGTATTAACTTGCGGAAACAGTCCGAAACTGAATGCCAAAGGAAAAAACAGCAGAAACTTCGACAATATTTCCTGAATCACATAGAAAAAGTCTCTCTCATTTAATTCGAAACCGTAGACTAAAAAAGGCTTCATATCTTCGATGCTTCTCTTATTTCTTATATGAGTCTCTTCTGAAGTAGGATCCGATTGCCCTAAATAGCTATTCACTGCGCACAAAATCGCACTGCATAGACAAAAATATACTGGCCTGGAAAACACGACCATTTTGTTAAATCCGTGAACGGGTGACGCCGAATCCGGCTGAACACTCTTTAGTAGGGAGTACTGACTCCCCGCCATGATGAAACAAAACCAAAAAGCATAAATGTCTCGGTAGAATCCAAGATTCAGAACCATTGATCCCAATACGGCTACCATTATCGCCAGGACGATGGACACAAAAGTTTCCCGAAACGTTAAATTTCGGTCGAAAAGCGCCATCAATTTTAACCTGTCCATGGTGACTTTCACTTCGAAGCACTTTGAAAGTTTGAACTTGTAATAGCTTTTGGGTTTGGGCTGGTTTGATTTCTCTATTTCGTCCATAAGTTTTGAGAATTTACTTCGGATATTAATTTCTACACTTTCTTCTCCTATAGAAGGCATAAGGCTCGGTATATTCACTGAGGTGTTTTCAGCCTGCTGCTGAGGCTGTTGTTGTGCTCTTTGTTGGCTCATTAAAAAGTTGATATGCATACTCGGTAGGCCCATCCTGGACTGCCTCTCGGCTTCAATTTGTTCTAACAAACTATCAGTCACATAAGCTACTGGGGATCTAGGTTGATCGGTATGAGAACCAGTTCCTCCATCAAAGACGTAAAAACGCTTATTCGCATTGTTAGTATTGATAGCCACTACGGTAGAGACATTATTATTGCTCGACAAAAGTGGGTTGTTACTTCCTTGATTTGAAGAACTTTGGTCTATGCTATCTCCACGCTTTTTGGCTAAACTTTCGCTATTTCCAGCTTCAGATTCTAAAGAGCCACAACTGCCCTCTCCAGCAGTTTCTTGGGAATTATCTGGATGATCAATGGGCTTTACCCTGTTGAGCTTTATACTGTCTTCTTTTTCTGGCAGAGGTATTGGCTGAGCTTGTGACCTCCCGGAACTGTTTTTGTCAAAAGTGTACGACATCCAGTTACCATATTCATCCATGAAGCAATGAATAGCTCCATCGGTGGTGTCTTCGAAAGACGTGGCAAAATGGACACTATTAGAATTGTTAGGGTTTTCTGCATTAGCAGGTTTATCTTTTTTATCAGGATTGTTTTGTGACGGATTATTGCGTTGACGGGTCGATCGTTTGATTTTCCGAACGCGGTTCCTATGATTCCTATCCATAAGAGGTCTCAATCTTGGTCCCTCCTCCACATTTTGTGCAGGTTCCGCGGGAGCATTACTATCAGGTACACAGCAAGGCATGAAATCTACTCTAGAATTAAGAAATGCAGCCAACAAAGGCATCGAAGTTGGTAGCAATGTATTGGTTGATTGTTGAGCCACTTCCTCTATAGAACGTTTTCTTGTCTTGTGCGCGTTCTCTCTCTCACCCCGAAAACTCTGTCTATGGCTTCGAGGTCGTTCTTCTCGATTTGTAGGCGGCATGACCACGGTGTTAGCATTAGTCGCAGCAAACAAGCACTCTAATCCTTGTACCAAAGCAGCTTGAGCTTCCACAGCATCTAGAAAGATTCTATCACCTTCAGAGTTTTCATCTTTCTCTTTTTTAGAATCTCTCTTCTTGTTCTCCTTCTGCGAGGAAGCTCTTGAACGTGCTAAGTTTTTTATCTGCTTTGGTATAGCGCCCAAGTTTTTTGGAACGTTGGAGGAAGATTCACCTAGAGCATTGGCAAGTTTCTGACACAGCATCTCTTCATTAGGTATTGAACCAGCTTCTGCCTCCATGTAACTGCAACCAGCTTCCGCTTCTATATAACATGATGCCGTCGGCTGCGCAGTCTCTTCGAAAAGCCAGTCTAAGCTGTATACACTTCTCTCATCGGCGCTTTTGCTATCACCGGTCAACTGCGATTCCTCTGTTTCCGGAGCAGTATTTTTATCGTCTTTATTGTCTACCTGTGGCCTGGCTACGTTAGTATCACTACTACTGCTAGAATTAGAAATATCATGGTCCCAGGGTTTCTTTTCAACCACTTTTTTAACATCTTTCCTTTTATCTCTGTGTTCGTGATTTTCATTCGATTCTAAACTAGATTTTTCTATTAACAAGTCTTTAGAACTCGCACTCGCCTTATCAAAATAATCAACATTAGGGGGAAATTTACACTCACACGAGGTACTAGGGCCAGGACGTTTGCTATCGTACTGTGGATCAATTTTCATAACCTTTTTTAGTCTTACTGGTTTGATTTTTTCATTTGAACAGTCAGGATTTAACTTGGTATTAGGATGGCGATCACAGCACTGTTTTTTGCAATCACTGTGATTTTTAGTACGAACAACTCTTATATCAGCTGATCGATCTAGCAACGGAGATCTGGACCCATTATTTTCAAAATCAGAGTCACTGGAGCGCATTGCCGGCGACTGCTCAGCATCCCAGTCAAAACCACGGAACTGTTTTTCATCGTCATAATCACTGTAACTTTCCCCACTAGAATCTAGGTCAGTTTCTTTTTGTGAAGTTTGCATTTCGTCAGATATTTCCGCAATAGGGTAAACTATTTCGGAGCCATAAGTCAGGTACGGATAGCTACAACCTTCGCCTGATTCGTTTCTAGGGTAAAGATTCAAATGTGGCCCACGAGTTAAACTTTTACTAGGAGGCGGAATAACGGCACTTTTAGGGTTTTTTAGCATTTGCCCACCTATTGTTTCTGCACTGTTCGGATGTGGGGAAAGATTAGATACACTGGGAGGTGGACACCCTATTTCCAAAGCTGCACTTTTTATTCGCCTTACTCCAGGGCTTTTACCTTTATTTTTATCAGCTTCCCCACTAGGAACCTCAGCCTTCACCATCATGTATTCTCCCAACTCGACACTAGCAAAAAAACCTGTATCGGCGTTATTCGAGTGTCTTCTCATATGTGACACTAGTTGGGCAGTGGAATTCAGAAGTGGTAACTGTATGGTAGACATGGTTGAGTTAGAATTCCTTCTCATATTAGAAGACTGTGCCGTAGCTAACGCCATGGCGGACTTGGTGCAGCTTTCATCAGGATAATTTGTATATCTCCGCCTATGGGCGATCCGTTTCTTTGGAGATGGTGGTCCTACATTCGGTTCTGAGTTGTCCCTTGAATCGGAACTTAATTGGCGAGCGAACTTTGACTGATACGGTTCTCCGGCTGCCTCGTTTCCGTCTAAGTACAACCATTCTTTGAAGAAGTCTCTGTTGCTGGATCCGCGTCTCGTATGCGAGCATTCGTGGTACCGCCTGCTAACCTTGGCGAAAGGACCTTCGTCAACAAACATGTGCACTGGCAGATTGTGATCTAAACGGGGATTCTTGGAAGCTTCTTCTACGATGAGCTCATCGATTCGATTGCCGTGCGTTCTTCTTGTTTTAGTTCGATGGTCTCTTTTGTGGCTGGATTTCGACCGGCTCCTGTTCGGGGGACGTGCTTTTGATGGCCCCGGCATGTCCGCGGCTTGCACCACGCACAAGTCTGATTTGGTGGTGGCCACTGCTTCAGTTGCTTTTGCGGACGTGGCGCTGTCTTCTATACTAGATTCTGAACTGTTTTTACGATGAACATCTACTTTTAGATCTGAAACAATTTTAAATTGAAATTAGACTGGACTAATATTACGAATACAATTGCCTGACTTTTTACGTTTTGGTTTGGTACGTTTGGTTTTGGATTAACTGAAATATTAGGGTATGAAAAGACAAATTAGTTTAAAAGATGTAATCATTTTATGCTTTACCAATCGTGCTATTGTTTGGTTTGTGGTACTCCAGAGACGTCACGGATTCGTTGTCACTACCCGCAGCGGCCGCGCCACCCAACCTCAGCATTTGCATCTCCATGCCTTCTTCAGGTCTGAAATAAGAACTTAAAATTAAAAATATTGAAGCTTATGCTACCAACTTAAAAAAAATGTAGATCCAAGTTTTAGTCATTGGTTTTGTTCTATAGTTGACCTCAATTACTTTTCTCGCTCTTTCAATTGCTGTGTCGCTACTGCGTAGCCGCAAGGGACTGGTATAGTGTTATCCGGTTACGCTTAGTGAGAAGCAACCAAAACAAACAATTGATCTATATTATGAATTTATTGTTTAATTTATATACAGTATGTCCTGTAGTTTATGATATTCAGTGATTTAAAATACAATTTTTAAGCTTTTAATGCATGTTTTGTTGTCCTGAGCATTCAATTCATGAGACTGTTATAATTTTAAGCATTTTTTAATATTTCAACATTTAATAAAAAATACATTATGAAGAATACTTACGCTGTATTATTGTTAGACGTAGATGCGTCACCACTGGGTTGAATGATGATGCACTCGCTTGTATCATACATGTGGTGGAGTCCGTGGTTAAGCAGCTTGAGGCAGGTGAAGAGCAGCGCCACCAATGCACAGTAAATGATCCAACCTAAGCTCGCTGGAGGGAAGTACTGAGAAGAAAACAGGATTAAACTTAATTAGGTACCACCAAATTGCTCATCATTGGGCTAATGTTACAAGTTATACCACATTTACAGACAACCCATTTAGCACAGTGGCCCAGGGACCAATTGGGACTCAAAGAGTCGAGGGTTCGATTCTCACACCAGCACAAATATTTGCTTATGAAACATAATATTTGTGGCAATTTGTGCTGGGTCTGGATGTTTGTGTTACCTTCGTTATTCCTCATGTCCAAAACACAAGGGCAAACCGTACCTTGGGGTCAGAGCAATGTTTGTAAATATCTCATAGTCATAGCACCACATGGTTGCATGTACTGAGAAGACATGGCAAGAATCCCAGCAGTTAGTTAGTAAAGTAAAAGTAAAAATATTCAGTGACTTGGTTAGACTTTCAGTTACTTTTTTATAAGATTATCTAGACCAGTGGTCTGCACAGTGTGTACTGCAACACACTTTTGAATAGGATTCAAAACTACTGGACCAATTAGAAAAAATGTTTCACAATTAGTAGCCAAATCCAGATGTAAAATCTGAATTATTTGTAGAAAGGTTATTTTCTAAATATTCATTTGTATGAGGAAATCTTTCTAATTTATACCTTATTGTAGTAATTTTAGTTTTTTTCAGTAAGTTTATTGGTGTATGGTCATGTTAGTCTGTGTATTGTATCTTTAGTTAGAGGATTTGAGGATTTGAAGGTATGTCTAACTGGTAAAAAGATATTTCTATGTGAATAAAAATGTAAATTATAATAAATACAATTCACATAGAAATATCTTTTTTTTCTTGAAGACTATCCAATGTCACACTCAAATGAGTGTGACATTGGATAGTCTTCAAGTCCGTGTAATATTAATGCTATTTCTGATGATATTTCAGCAAATAATAACTTTCGATTAAGATGAAAAAGCTATTACTATGTTTTATTATTGATTTAGCATTATCCATGCAGTATCTTTACTAAAGATCTGGAAACCAGAAAAAGACATTTGGTCATGTTGGCATCAGGCAGGACTCGAACCCGCGTCTTTCGCAGACCGGGCGAATGCACTAACCAACTATGCTACCATAGCATAGCATAGTTGGTTTGGTTAGTGCAGTAATAAAACATAATATGTACTATTATTTTTTATATTTTTTTATGATGGCTCATATCGGCGCTCAGATGGCGCTTTTAACAGTGATACACCTAGACTGTGGCGTCACACTCAGTTGTTTCAACCACTTTGAATTTCCCACATTTTTTCACACTTTTCAAGAATTATTTTTACATCAACAAAGAAATAAAATTAGGAAATACATATTGATAGAGACGTAATAAGAATTCAAAATACTACTAAAAAAAAAAATATGACGCTCATTTGTTCAAGTGCATAATCTCTATTGTAATATATCTTTATAAATTGTGGCCTATGTCTTATTCTGATGCATGAGCTATATTATTGTAAAGTTTCATTAAGATTTTACTTGAAAGAGCAACACGGTACATACATCCATCCACACAAACAAACTTTCGCATTTATAATATTAGTAGGATAAAGGCACTTTACATTACCACTACAACGAAGTGAACAAACTAACGAAGGAGCCATACAAATTACTAAAATGGGCTCAAGATGCATTCCAAGACCTATTTGATTATTGTGCTTATGTTTTTAATAATTACCTACCTATAAAGATATTGGAAACTAGAAAGAAAATTCACATTTCCATAAAGCAGTATTAAGGAGATGCCTTAGACATTGTTTTGGCCCGGTAATCAGTTTAAAAAGCATAAAGTGGTGGCAAGTGAAACAATAACATACAGAACTATGTTGACCTGATTTTGCAAATTACAACAAAACCTAATATTACTTGGCCACATAAGTTGGTAAAGGTAATCTTACTCACCAGGTACACTGAAAACGGCAGGCATAGCAAAAACAGCCAAATATACAAGTGCACCGTGTTGCAAAACAAATTTTGATGGGGATCATAGAACCATCCACCTGTCAACGATGCCCAAACACCTTGGCGTAATATCTCCAATGTCTGCGAACCCATCTTTTAATCTATGTCCACATTTCCGCATTTAATTCACTGTCCACCCACACACAACACTCAATAATGCACTTGGTATCATGATATTATATCAGCTAGGACTGCAAACCTCTCGTCTTTCCTGCCATTTTGTATGACAAATACATTGTGCAGGCGAAAACAGACTCTAAAGGCATCGGACTAATAAATACACTTAGCACGAGATTGACTCATAGTTCTTGCAATTATTAAACCTTAAAGATACTTTATAAGACTATCAGTTTTAATTAAAAATTGAAATTTAATTTCTAAAGGAAAAAAATATTGCTACACAACTTCCATTCCAATTCGTTTCGTTTGCTGGATGTTTGCTGGTTTGACTGACAGTTCTTCAAATTGGGTTGCAAGACTTGCAAGCACGTTGCAAGGAAACTAAAAAAGATTTTAGAGGGTATTTTTTAATGCACAAAATAGATTTATTACCACTAGGTCACACACTAGGTGGTGAACACAGACTAAATTATGGAACAAGTTGTGGTGAATGAGGAACAAAACACAAGACCACAAAATATGGACAAGACCAAGACTGAGCTTGACCCGCCTGATTCAAAAAAGCTACTGCCAAGATTGGTACCGTACGCTACCGTAAAACAGCGGTGTTTCACAACACTTCTAAGGTCAAAATTTGCCATGGACACAATATACCATGGACAGCACACCGAACCAATGTGTCGATCCTCCAGCAGCTGTCAATAAAGACAAGACTTCTTTTTCTTCTTTAAAAGACAAGACTCTCCACCATTTGCCTGCGTAGAGTCCTCGAGTATTTCGGCCACATTGCAAGAAAGGATGTCGACAACCTGGAGAAGTTAATTGTCACTGGCTAGGTCGAGGGTAAAAGACCGAGGGGTAGAAGTCCGATGCGATGGAGCGATCAGATTCGCACTACCCTTGATACAACTGTCCACAATGCTCTTCACTCTGCTTCTGACAGAGGCAGATGGCGACAAATAGTCCGAGGCAAGGTGTTTCATAAAGATGATCACGACCCTCAGCATTGAGGAGACCGACGCAAGGAGGATTAATTATTAATTAAAGGTGCCATTGTATTTTCAAATGAACTCCAATTTTTACAGTTAACTGCCTGAAATACCCACTACAACTTTTTTAATAAGACTACATTACATCTATTTTCAAAATTAAAAATTTGATTGTCTCGCTTACCATCAGGCAAGACTGGGGAGTCTTGCCTGATGGTAAGCGATGATGAGGTCGAAGGTGGAACACGCTTACTCAGAAAATGAATATTCACTCTTGCCTTGAAGACACCAAGGTTGCATGTATCCGGAAACACAGACACAGGGAGAGCGGACCACTCAATGATTTATGTTCCAATGACTTTAATGACCACGGACTTCATTCTCTAAGGTTCCACTCCTTAGCGGTGCGGACTAGAAATGAAGCACCAAACCGTTTAGTCCGGACTGCCGGAAAGTCAACCACTTGGGGTGAAAGCCCTCACGGCGTCTAGTGGTCCGATGGTAGAAAGTAGCGGTTGGTATCAGGTCATGAAGTTCCTGCTCACACTATCCGAAATACACCTATTAAAAAACCGATAGACATGTAACTCTACGCCGATGCGTACGTTTCTATCAGCCTCCTGGTCCTTGGGTCTACTGAATCAAGTACATCCAGCTCATATTTGTCAAAGCCATCCCAAAGGTGGCAGCAGTACACATACCATATACATGACCAAACTTGTGCGTGGTACTATTCAATGCCCGTACAGTCCGGTAAAGCTGTCAAGGCCATCTGAGGGGGCAGCAGAAGTCATTTAGAAAGAAAGCTCTAAGGCGTGGTTTCGGTGTGAAGCACCTCCTAACCATACAGAGGATGACCAGTTCTGGGAAGTGGTTTTTGCTTTAGACTCAATAGAACTTCCGAAGTTGAGGCTAGACGAATGGACTTCGTTTAGCGGACAATAGACACGCCTGCTTTTTGTTGGCGTTAAACTCAATGAGATAAGCTTCCGCCCCATCCGGACTCTGCTATCAACGTAAAGCTCATGCGCTCTACCATAGCCTCTCTAAGGTACTCAGCCTCAGCCGGACTTGTGCATTCGCTGGACATACATACTGCCATCAGTGACTACTTTTATTGACCGTTCACTCAGGAAGTCAAATATCCAGTCACCCAGTGCGGTGGGAATTCGAGATGACGGAAGCTTGCTTTTAAGACTATCGTGCCACACCCTGTCAAATGCCATTGAGCTGCCGAGAGAGACGGCAAGAGCCTCGCCGTTATTCTTGACAGCTACGCCATACCTTCCTACCTACAACCTACACCTCATCCCAAATAAGAATATTATCTTTTTAACTCAGTTAGCGGGTACCTTCTTTAATATAGCAACACCATTATTACACAAATAGGTGAAGCTGGGGCCCAAGTCCAGAAAAACTAAGAAAAAAAAAACTTTAACACAACAACAAAAGTCAAAAAGTTTTCAATCGTTCATTCAGTTTTGTGTGATTGTTTGTGTTTGTTTCAGAGTTTCTTTCAGTCAGACAGATTTCAGTCAGTCAGTGTCAAAAAAGATAACAGTGTGTTTGTGCCATTTGCGGATGAAACCCAGCTGACTGAAGCTTTAAAATAATTAAAGATAAATTTTACAAACCAAAACAAAATGTCAGATATTGAAAAACTTTTAAGGCAAGCCGCTATGCAAGTTGGTGCTGGTGGAAGTGCAGGATTTATTGAAGTTTGTATAATGCATCCTTTGGACCTTGTGAAGACTAGACTACAGCTGCAGGCTACCGTAACTTCTAGAGTCTCGGATCCACACTATTACAATGGAATAGCAGACTGTATGAAGAAAATGTACAGGCACGAAGGTCTGACTTCATTCTGGAAGGGTATTTTGCCGCCAATCCTGGCAGAAACACCCAAGCGGGCAGTGAAGTTCGTAACCTTCGAGCAGTATAAAAGGTTTTTCATGTTTGGCTCCAGTACACCAACCCCTTTAGTGAGATTTAGCTTTTTTTACTACTTTTTATTTTTTATATAATCCATTGAGCGCATGTTCATTATGTCTAAACTTAGGGATTATTTATACTCGGAACAGTATTTAAAGTTAAATTTTGGTTTTTATATTTAATAAGTATGGTTTGACTTTTAGTTTTTCTAACAATATCTTTATAATTTGTAGCATAAGTGTTAATCTGATTTATGAGCTATATTACCATAAAGTTCCATGCAAATCCGTCCAGTAGTCTTAATGTGAAGGAGTAACTAAAATCCATACTTACCAACCTTCACATATAAATTGTGGTGTTATACAACAATAAAAAAAATATAGGTTTCCCAGAAAAATACCACTTAAATTTTGTATATCAACATTAAATACTGTTTTACATACCTGTTTGTTAGTTACTTTGTGTGCAATAAACTTTGCTTTGAAAGGTGGGTGGATTACCTTTTGTAAGATTACCATACAACAAAATAGTTTTCTGGGTATGATTAAATAATGAGGAAGTATACCTTAAAGGTGCATCATATTCTTCCTTCTTCTTTAAACTTTTAGCAAATGATGGCTTATTGTACTTTCTTATATTATTTTACTATGTGAGTGAGATTGAAAAGGCTCTCGACAAAGCTTAACTTCCACTACTAGTGCTACCTACTTACCTCTACCTCAATTTTTTTTCTTAAATGCTACATACAATTTAAAAAATCAGTCTGACTTACTATATTTATTTAATTGACTTTTAAGTAGAACTTTAGAAAACTACAATAATTCAATTCAATCGTTTATTGCAAAACACAGGTACACAGTATTAATTTTCTCAATTATACATTTGAAATAATCTGTAACTGTCTATTATTTCACTATTGACTTGGCTCAAAAAATCAATTTTTAAAGAAGTGCATCCCCACTTTATGTGTATTCTTTCAAGGTTTTATTTTGCCAATATGCGGCTTGAATTATGTATATCCATGAACATTTTAGCTTCCTAGTAAGTCTTTAGCTCCATAAACAGCCATACCATAATTATTGAAATTGAATCAAAAACGTTGTGTGAACGTTTTCACGTAAATAATTAAGAAATAGACTGAAATTCATTTGCATTTTTTTTAAAATATAAAATTTTTAAATATTTTATTTCAGACATTTGCTCTAGCTGGTTTGGGTGCTGGTATCACTGAAGCTATCTTAGTTAATCCCTTTGAGGTTGTCAAGGTCACTTTACAATCCAACAGAGCTTTAGCAGCCCAACTGCCGTCTACATGGGCAGTCACTAGACAGATTGTGAGAGAACATGGTCTGGGGTCTAGAGGGCTTAATAAGGGACTGACAGCAACTATTGCCAGGAACGGCGTTTTCAACTCTGTCTACTTTGGCTTCTATCATAGTGTTAAAGGCTACATACCAGAGTATCAAGTAAGTATGCAATATTTTACCTCATACCTTTTAAGGCTCATAATGTCCCCACCCTGTGTTCTGGGGACTAGGGCGTTTAGAGCGTTAGAGGGCGTTAGAGGCAATTAAAGGGGGACCTTCGGGTCACTAGGAGTGCATACGTCGGGGTCTGTGTGCTTCCATTGTACTAGTGGCTCCAAGGAAGGGCGGCGGTTTGGGTGTGACCTCACATCGCCGTAGACCGGTGGGTGTTACAGGGGAGGCAATTCCCCTCTAGAATGGCTGGGTGTGCCGGCCTATCACGCCGAAGGTCAACTGTTTGAGTTCCTTTTTCGAGTTTTCAGGGACCTTTTGGAATCGCCCAGAAGAAGGTCACCCCAGGATTTACTGCGGTTTTCCCACGAATGTCCATTGATGTCAAAGAGTACCTCACCCGAAATATTTCTTACACAAAAAAACCCTTTCTCAAAACTCCTCTTCCTTTTTGCACTGCATAAGCTTTTACTTTTTCTCTAGATTGAGTTCAGCTTCTGGGCTTGAAACAAATAAACGAAAAACTAGCGTTCAGCACTTTTTTGCGCTACTAAAGGTTTTTGGTTTAAAAATTGTGCGACATAATGAAAAAAGTCCTACAGGGCACCGTCTTTGGGCCAATTGTATACAACTTGTACACGTCCGACTTCCTAGAAACATTAGATGTTGCTGTCATTGCTATCTTTATTCACAACCCAGGGCTGGCTAAGTGTGGAAGTAGAAACTTCGAGAGGAAAGCCAAGCCAAGGATTCAGCTGGGCTGTGCAGCGTTCGGTAAACTTCGTTAAGTCTTCTCGTTGCCCATTTATACCTACCGCAATGGAATTTGAGGTTTTTAGCCAGTCCGTCCTACCCGTCAATACGGAGCCGAAACGCACTCACAGTGCGGTTGATGCACCAGTTCAGGGTCGCTTAGCGAGCAATGGATAGAGCTATGCTCGGAGTTTCTCTGAAGGATGAAATCCGAAATGAGGTTATCCGACAAAGAGCCAAGGTCATCGACATAGCTCTCAGAATAAATAAGCTAAGGTGGCAGTGGGCTAGCCACATTTTGCCGTAGAACGGGTAACCGTTGGGGTAAGCGCGTTCTTGAGTGGAGACCTCGTCTTGGCAAGCGTAGTGTGGGACGCACTCCGGCTCGGTGGAGCGACAATTCACGAATGGCTGCTGGCAGGAGATGGATGCGAATAGCTGAAGATAGGGGAGGCCTGCAGCAGTGGGCCGGCATAGGCTGATGATGATAATGTTCAAATACTAATTACTTGAACAGTTGTGCAAAACTTAAGTACTTTGAACGCGTGCCTGTTTTTTTTTTTTTTTTTTTTTTTTTTTTTTTTTTTTTTTTTTGAGTAGGGGAAATGCACTTACGCATACCCGCCAACCGGGGGGTTGGACTGGTTATGTCGGACTCTCCACGGGGAGCATGCTCTACCCAGTGGCTCTACCGACTAAAAACCCTACTACTCCCTCTCTTCGTCCATAGTGGGGGAATACGCCGTATAGCTATAAGCCCTGTGCGCGTTCTCCCGGACGGTGCCCGCCTACACGGCGGGCCGGAAGCGACCCCCCCTTCGAGAGGGGGGGCCACGACCCCCCCTTCGAGAGGGGGGGCCAGTAGGGACAGCCGAGGGTGTCGAGCCGTCCCTACCAGGCAGTGGTCTAGGCCTGTGCAATGCCGGCAACGGTACCCCCGTACCGCGCGCCGGCTGGCCTCTACCACGGAGGGGTGCGACACGGCGAGCAGGTGCGCGCCGTCTTCCCCCCCTCCTCGGCCTGCGGAGCTCATCGGCTGCAGGATTAGGCTCCCGCAGCCGCTCCGCCTCTTTCTTAGCGGTCATCACCTCCTCGCAGAAGGTGGCGAACGCTCGCCAAGCCTCTTTGTCTGCCAGCATTGCGATCACAATGCTCGGCAGAGAGAGGTCCTGGCCCACCTTGGCGACTAGCGCCATGCGCTGTGGAGCCCACGTTTGGCACACCGCTAGTGTGTGGTGCGCCGTGTCCTCCACAGCGCCGCACTCATGGCAGAGTGGGGCTGCCTCTCGGCGGATGCGGTGCAAGAATGAACCAAAGCACCCATGCCCGGTCATAACTTGCGTCATCCGATATGAGAGGGACCCATGCTGCCTCTCCAGCCACTTATCAAGCACTGGAGCGAGTGCCTCCACCGTCCGCCGGCCAGACTCCGGAGCTCTTAGGTCCGCCATCCACAGTCGGACCAGGCTTGCCTGAGCCTCCTTGCGGACGGCCTCCCGCTCTTCGGGGCAGAAGCGGTCACCCGCGGCCCTCTTGGCGGCCGTCCAGCGGTACATGGCCGCCAACACGTCCGCCTCTAACTCCCAGGGAGCGTTTCCCGCCAGCGCGCAGGCCGCGGGAAAACCAACGGTGCGATATGCTCGCACGCTCCGCTGTGCTATCGCCCGCTGGGGCGCTCGGAGGAGGCGGACGTTCGTCTTCTTAGACAGGGCCGCCGCCCAGATCGGGGCGCCATAGAGAGCCATGCTCCTCAAAATGCCGGAGTAGAGCCTCCGGCATTTGGACCCCGGGCCGCGCATATTCGGCAACAGCCAGTGAAGGCTGTTTGCCGCTCTCAGCAGCCTGGGTGACAACTCCCGGAAGTGGGGCAGAAATTGCCACCTCGAATCGAGGATCAGACCGAGATACCTGATCTCGGTCTTCACCACCGTTCGGACGCCACCGAGCACTATTTGTGCGTCAGGTGGCGCCGGAGGTTGTCGCGAGCCATGGAACCAGATGGCCTCGGTCTTTTCGAGCGCCACCGTGAGTCCGAGGCGACCGATTCGGTCGGCCACGAGGTCTCCTCCGACTTCCGCAAGCGGAGCCGCGTCCCTGAAGGACTTCCCCCGGGCAGTGACGAGCGTGTCGTCAGCGTAACAGATTACGCTCATGCCCGGAAGGAGTGCGCCGCGGAGGAGCCAGTCGTAGCCTATGTTCCACAGGAGCGGCCCCAACACCGACCCCTGTGGAACCCCGGACTCGACGCTATAGCGTCGGATGGCGCCCGAGCTGTCTGAGAAGACAATTGCCCGATCTCTGAGGTAGCTCTCAACGAGTCCCTGTAAATACAGGGGTACTCGGAAGTACCTCAGGGCCTCCAATATTGTAGCGTGAGGGAGGGAGTTGAAGGCGTTCTTGATATCGAACGATATCGCAATCACTCCCTCTTCACACTCTTCAGCCTCCAGGATGAGTTCCCGGAGATGGGCCAGGGCGTCAATGGTGGAACGCCGTGCCCGGAACCCAAACTGGGCGCCCGCCAGGTCCGGGCCTACCTCCCGTAGGTGCTCGAGAAGGCGGTAAGAAACCACCTTCTCGAATATCTTCCCTACTTCATCCAAAAGGATGATCGGACGGTAGGCCGAAGGCGAGTCAACTGGACGCCCTGCCTTTTTGATAAGGCAGAGCTGACCCACCTTCCAGATCGCGGGGAACCTCATCTCCCGGAAACACCGGTCGAAGAGGTCCCTAAAATTGCCCTCCATTTGGCCAGCCGCTATGGCCACGACCTTGGCTGGCAATCCGTCTGGACCTGGCGCCGTCTTCTTGGCCCGCCACTGGAGCACCACCGCTCCGAGCTCCTCCGCAGAGATAGCGGGGACCTCCTCGGACTCGTCAAGAGCGCCGCGACACGGAGGCATCGCCGGCGGGACGAAGTCCTCGCAGCGGGCCGGGAACAGAACCCGGACCACCTGCTCCAGGAGAGCCGAGTTGAGAGTCTCGGTCAGGGGAGGGCCAATGGGACGCAGCTGGGCGCGTGCCGTTTTATATGGCCTCCCCCACGGGTCTTGATCGAGACTCTCGAGCATTTCTGCCCGGGCCCGATCCTTGGCCTGACGAATGGCGTACTTCAGGGTGCTCCGTGCCACCCTGTACGCCTCGTAGAGGTTGACCTCCTCGTTGGGGTCGGCCCTCCTCCGCCGGCGTTTACAGTTTGTATACGCTCTCCGGGCCGCAACGCAGGCAGCCCGGAGACCCGCGATCTCCTCCGACCACCAATAGACGGCGTGTCGGGGATCGGGGCGGCGGGACCGAGGCATGGAGAAATCACACACCTCGGTCAAGGAGTCCCTGAGTTGGGACGCGGCCTCCTCTACGTCGACGTCGGGTCGGGGTGGGCAGAACCACCCCTGGACGAACGCAGCCTCTCTCGCCATTCCGCGGTCGAGCCGCGATAGGGCCCAACGTGGGAAGGGAGAGTCCGGCTTCGGAGCCCTGCCTTGTGGGCCCCGGTTGGAGATCTCGAACCTGATGTATTTATGGTCCGAAAGAGTCTCCACCGGGTCCACACGCCAGTCTGCGATGAGGGCAGCCAATGCGGGGGTGGCGAAGGTGACGTCCACCACCGACCCACCATTGTAGCGGACACACGTGTGCGCCGTGCCCCTATTCACTAGGGCCAGGCCACACGACACCGCCCACGTCTGGAGGACCCGACCACGGGTGGTTGTGGTTGGGTTACCCCACGCTGCCGACTTCGCGTTGAGGTCTCCGGCGAGGACCACCTGTCTTGGAGCCAGCCGGCTCACGACCACCGACAGGGAGTCGAGGAAGTCCTCGAACTCTCTGAGAGGCCGGGTGGGGGAGAAATACACTCCCACCACAGCGAAATCCCCTCCGGAGACGGCGACATACCCGGACCCCTTTTCCAGTAAGGAAAGAGGGGGAAAGCCCGGGGCAGGCCGGGTAAGGACGGCCACTACTCCATCTAGATCGCCAAACCAGCGATCCAAGATGTAGTACGGCTCAGCCACCACCGCGATGTTCACCTGCCATTCGGCCAGGGTCTGGGCCATCAGATCCTGGGCCGAACGGCAGTGATTCAGGTTACCCTGAAGAAATTTGCAATGTCCGACTTGATACATCATTCGGACATTGCACCATCTTGCGCCGACGACGGGCCGGCACCAACAGCAGCGGCGGCCTTAGGCGGCGCCGGCTGTTTTCCCTTCTTGGGAGGGGGGGAGCACTTGCTCCCCCTCATGACATGCCCGGCTGGCCGGCCACTAGCGGCGCAGACCGCGCACTTGGGCTCGGCCGCCTTGCAGGTGCTCGCCTTGTGCCCCTCTGCTCCGCACCGGAAGCAGAGCTCCGAGCGGTCTACCGAGGACGGGCAGTGCGGCCTGGTGTGGCCGGTGCCCAGGCACTTGAAGCACCTGAGCGGCTCGTCCTCGATGGCGCAGACGGATGCCGTGCTCAGGCCGATCGCCAGACGACCAGCCTTCAGCACGGCTTTGGCGGCTGCGATGGGGCATTGAACGCGCAATGTCCCAGCGCCTCTGCGGCCGGTGCGAATTGCACCGACCTTCAGCTGCTCCACCGAGCAGCCGCCGGCCTTGGCCACCTTAGCGGCGACCTCCTCTACCGTTGCGGACGCATCCAGGTCCCCAACTTGCAGGGAGGCGCACTTCTCTGGGCGGACTACATTGGCCGCACCCGCCACCACCTGTCGCAGCTTATCTGCGAAGGTGTCCGCCTGGGAGCCGCTCTGCGCTCCCGGGAACTCAAACAGGCGAGCGCCCGTTTGAGTGGTGCGGCACCTTTTCGGCGTGGCGCCTAAGGCAGCGACATCGCCGATGGCCTCTCGAGCCCGTTTCAAAACGGTCTCGTAGGTCTCACCCTTTTTGACCGCTTCGTCCGTCAAGGTGACAATGACAGCGGAGGATCGGGGTGAGACCAACTTCTTTTTGGCGGCTTGGTTGGCCGCCGGTGCAGGGGAAGGCTTGCCCGCCGCCTTCTTCCCCTGCCTCTTCTTGGCCGCCGCGGAAGTGGACGCGGGAGCCACTTTGGGGGCCTCGGCCTTCTTGGCCTTGGCCTTGGCCTTTCGGCCGACGACCTTATTCCAGCCTTCGTTGGCTGGGGTCGTCGACGGGAGGAGCACGTCCTCCTCCATCGGCACCTGCGATGCCGGAACGGCCTTCGGAGCCTCAGCGACGGCGAGGGACAGAACCTCTGCGCTGGGTGTCACCGAAGTGGGGGCCTTGGTCTTCTTGCCCTTGCCCTTGCCCTTAGGCGGTGGGGGAGGCTTGAAGACCTCAGGCACCGTCACAGGCTCAGCAGTCTCCTGCTCAGCAGCCTTCTGCTGAGCAGCCTCCTGCCTGAGCTCGTGAGCGAGCGGCGGACGGAGCCTCTTCTCCGGGAGGAGGCGGTCCTCGATACCCGCAAAGCGGGTACGGGTGTAGTTCCGCTCCTCCGCGAACTTCCTTTCCAGGAAGGCTTCTAATCTGGCCTCCATGCCCATTGAAGCCGGAACCGGGATGATCGGCTCCGGAATGGGTGGAGGCGCCTTACGCGTCGCCGCTCGCAGGGCGGCCAGCTCTTTCGCCATATTAGCGAGCTCCTCCGAGAGCCGCTTGACGGTCTCCTTCAAGGCAGCAGTCTCGTCAGAGACGCTCCTCTTCGCCATCTCAGTGGAGATGCCAAGGAACGACAGAGCGCGCTCCTTCAAGGCCTTCTTGAGCGAGGCCTTCCCAGCCTGGTTGGAAATGGCAATGATGTCTTCCGCGTCCAGTTTCGCGAAAGACTCAAGGTCTGCCACCGCCATTGAGGAGTAGTCCACCTTACTACTCCTCTTCTTTGCTATAATCCGCTCTACTGCGACGGCCTGCTCCTTGAGCTCAGCCGCCAGCAAAGAGCGCTTTGCCGCTAGCTTGGCCTTGCTAGCGGTTACAACCTTTTCGTCGTCGTCCGACTTTATCGGGCGACCACCGACCGCGCGACCACGACCGCGCTTGGCCGTCGGCAGTTTCGACGATTTCGCCGATCCTGCGTCAGAGAGAGACGCAGGGGCCACGCGTTTGCGCGGCCTGAGGAACTTGGCGCGAATGCCATCGGCATCGCTCATTGCCGAGTCCACATCGGACGTTCCGACATCCGAGTCGGACATCTCAATGTCTTCGGGGCAAAAGAATTTGCTGCCCGAGACAATGGAGGCAGGCTTGCCGGATGAACCAGCAGCCGGTTTGGGTACCGAGGTACAAGCCGGGCCGGGTGACCTGTCCTTAGAAGGACTAGCCACACCGGCAGCGGGTGACCTATCCTCAGAAGGACCAGTCACGCCAGGGGCGGGTGACCTGTCCTGAAAAGGACCAGCCACACCGGGTGTGGGTGACCTGTCCTGAGAAGGACCAGCCACACACGGGGAGGTAGACCTATCCTGAGAAGGACCGGTCTCACCAGAAAGAGCTGCTGCTGCAGCCAAGTCCTGAGAAGGACTCGGCCCGCGCGCTAGGGACTTTTCAGTCATCTCCGACATTGCGAAAACAGCCAGGGTTTCGGTCGCAATGAAGGCCACAAGTTGTTGCCGTTGTCCAGTGCCACTCCGTTACGGTGGTCACTGGAACAACGTTGCCCGGGGTATACTGCGAGGAAGTCACTTGTGGGGCATACCCCAACGCGTGCCTGTAGTCGAGTCGTTTGATTTGCTGTAATGAATGATGATGAACTTAGACTAAGTAGGTATGCACTCACACAAAATTATTTTTAAAGACAGGCTTATACCTACTTTAATTTTACTGCAGTTGTTGTGTAATTTGGGAGGGCCTGATGTTCCTAAGTATTATCATCTTGTTTGTCAAAGATAGTGTGCGGAGATAACGTACTCTCCAGTATTTATCTTACGTAATCGTACTGTTTGTAACGTCTTGAACATAACAAAAATTTGAATAGGTAGATAGGTATTCATATTGTATTGTTAAACGAAGTTCTGTGTCATAGGTCGATCCTTGGTCTTACTCAGATAGTATTTTTTTATAAATACCTACTCCGTGCAGAAAACTCAAATGTACAGTATGCTAAAAAAAAAAAAAAAAAAAAAAAAAAAAAAAAAAAAAAAAAAAAACGAATTAGCCTTTGGTCTGATTTCAACGTATTTATAGCAAATAATGTTGACTGTTTAATACGGTTTGTATCTTAGCATTTGACAAAAATAAATGTACCTATTGGACATTGAGATCGGAGTAGGTAGAGTTATTTTGTGTATTTGCCACATGGTAGACTAGTATAGATATTCCTCGAATCCTGGGATTTAGTTTTTAAGCCTTGGTCGGTAGGCGCATCCGATACTTGCGTAGTGTATTTTATGCAAATAAATGTTTTAGTTGGAATTTATATACTTACGAAAATTGTAGGTACTTGTTTCGTACGCTTCGGACACTGTTCTTGGTGGTGGACTATACATATTAACATATTAGTATCTAATTTTGATCCCCTTTTTTTAGGATCCTCTTCTGGAATTCGGTCGCAAGGTCGCAATCGGCTTCACATCAGGAGTGCTTGGTTCCTGCATCAACATACCGTTCGACGTCGCGAAGAGCCGCATACAAGGTCCGCAGCCGACACCGGGCGTCATCAAATATAGTTCCACAACAGGCGCAATCGTTTTGGTTTACAGGGAAGAAGGGTAAGTCATCAGATTAAATACATATCTACTATTTTTCCTATAAATTGATTCAGTCACCTTCATGAGACGCAAGCAACCTCAACCCTTCGACGACTAAAATTATTTTCTGAAATGTCTAATTATATCGGTACTCTCGGTGGCACTGCTGATAATGCCTTGTACATTTGTGGGCTGTTCTGTTACTGAAGGTATTTTGTTTACATACCTATTCATTTATACTGGTAGTACCTGATGGTACAGCTGGTACCAAAGGACACTGAACAATTTCATTCATTTGCATAATTGGCTTAACAGCTAGGTTGACAGTAGGTACTTCAATTCGATCTGGCTTATGTTCCGTAAACGAACATCACGCTACCCAATTTCGGTCAGTCAGCCTTGCTCTATTGCAAAGTAATGTCATTGGCCAGAGCAAGATAAAAAACGGTACTGGGTACTAATGGGTAGTCTGATGTGACTGCACGCGCTTAACTATACGTTAGTTGAATATGACAGAAGAGCCATTTAAGTAAAATGAAAGCATTACAAAGTATCGAAGAAATGACCTTGCGACATACTTGCATATTTTGACTAAATTAGTGAAATTAGGGCTGGCACAGTATGGTCGTGTGGATTCAGGAGAATTGGTTCTACATAAGATGTGATAACTTTTACACATGAAAAACCATATGCACTCGCCATATGCAACAGTTTTACATGACAATGTTTTTGGTGGAATTTCTATGACATCATTAGGTAAAGAAAAAAGGCGGCGTTGTACGCGAGTGTGGCTAGATCTCTTTATATAAAAATGGATTGCTGTTCATTAGTCTCGCTAAAACTCGAGAACCACTGAATCAATTTGGCATATTTTGGTTTTGCAATAATCGTGAAAGTTCAGGGAAGGTTTAAAAGGTGAGTAAACATAGAAAATGCTAGAAAAATAGTGAAATTCAACAATTTAGTTTTCCTCAGCAACTATTTCTACCTGTCACGTGACACTGAATGTTTGACAATAGAACGAAGTTTGTTGGGACAGCTGTTTTTAATAAATTACATACCGACTCGGTCGAGTTGCTGTCGTAATATCATTATCAATGTTAATAAGTAGTAACCTATAAATTAAAAAAAAAACGGATTTCATTAACAATTAAGACTAAGTACTAAAAATGATCCTATCCTCGTTGTGAGGACAGAGTGTATCTCTCTCTATCTGCTTTCTTTAATAACAAACAACTAATTGCTTAACTAATAACGATAGATTATGTTTAATTATCTTCCTAAAGGTGCCCCTTCAACATTCATTTGAGTATCTTTTTCTTTGTTCTCAAAATAATTATTAATTATACGCCGCTTTGTTGTTCAAAAATCTTGGAACCTGAAAAATGCAGTTGCGACGTATACTTTGTTCAAAACTGTCTTTTAGCGTTCCTAAAGTTTTGGCCCTTCGCCAAATCTAAGCTTACGTGACTGAATCAGAATATATTTTGCGGCAATATATTTGTTGCTAGGTATTTACAATTTCATACAACTTTAAGCAATAATTAAAGCAAATTTTTTAGGCTTTGAAATAATGTTTTTTAAAAGATAAACAATATTTTACCATGATAAAACCAGTCAAACGCGAGTCTGCCTCTCTCTTAGGATCCCGTAAAAACTTGTAAAATACTCTACTACTTACTTAACGGTTTTCGGATTAATTTCTTTACTTGTGCTTATGCTTATTCTCTTCCGAGCAAGTTTCATGATGGGAAGTACCCTATATGTTTTGATTTCCTCACGAGCGTCAAAATATGGCAAAAACCTTTTAAGTGCGTTGGTTTTGAAGTTCTTATTTTTTTCATTTCTCCAAGGGCTTGTAAATGTATTCCGAATTGAAGTTTAAATTCGCCAGATAGATTTTATTATCTAAGTCTGCGTAGAAACTCGTAATGTTTCACCTACGTGCTGGATTGGATGCTATCCAAAATCTAGTAGTTACTTCATCAAAGTGTACTAGTTAATCAAAGTATCAGTTGCATATTATAAAGTTAATTTTAGCTTTAGAAAATGATAACATTAACTTTATGATTCAATGACACCTTTGCCGTGTAGTTGGGCTAAAGCAGAAATATCATTAACAGAACATTAACAGCTGAGGGTCTACACAAACATCGTTCAGGACATTACCAGAATTGAACAAACCGGTCTGGTCCTTTTTTTCAATGCTGATAACTAGTTACCTGCTTTATGAGAAGAGAAGACCTACACTGATCCTATCGTATGAGTACCGTAGAATAATGCTCGTACAAAACACACGATTCAAATGAATCCCGATTTTTGGGTATTCCAACCATTTTTTTTTTCTGCTAAATGACTACTGCTGTGTGGCCTCAGATGGCCTTGACAGCTTTACGGACTGTAGGATGAGCGCTGAGGGCTCTCAACCTCTAATGTTTAGAGTAACGAGCTAGGGGCACCCCAGAGTGGGGTCAGAACCTCGGCTTAGGGCGTTACTTGGAGAGGGCAATCGGACATAGTTCCAACCATTATGGTGGTCAAATTGGAGAAATAATGCTATAAAACACAGGTTTTTGGTTCTGGAAAGCGAAGAGAATCGGGTGTGACGATTACAGAATCATCTCACACCCGTTTCTCCTCGCTTTCCAGCTTTACAAAGTTTCACGAACTTTCGTAAATGTTCTGACGTAAGGTATTTCTTTGTTTTAAAAATCAAAGAACCATGTAACCACAGAACTAAACGATTCTCTGATTCATGAAACATGTTTTATTTTCAGATTCCGTGCTCTGTACAAAGGTTTGCTGCCGAAAGTGCTGCGGCTAGGTCCGGGAGGTGCCATAATGCTCGTCGTATATGATTACGTGTATCACTTTTTAGAAAATAAGTTTGAGAAAAAATATTAACTTTGACCCCAGAGTAAAGGTCATAGCTCATTAGGCCAGCACGGTTACTGCACGACTCCGGCCACAGCAATTATCTTGCCATTCAGATTTGCACCTTAAGTTTCAAGGACGCGAGCCGCGAGTTGAGTAGGTAAGTAGCGCGCTCGCCGCTAGGTATAGTAGCGGTGAGCGCGCTGGCCGTTAGCTCGTCGTTGGCTTTCTCATATAATATTGCAAAATATACTGTACCACTCACAACCAAATGGTTGCCGTGCTGAGATAATGTGCTACGAGCTTAAGATAAGTAGCTATTATGTAAAATGAACGACTGAAATGTAAGTGTGTAGTACTTAGTTATTTTTAACTGCGTGATTATTATTAATAACTAAGCATTTCTTTTAAGTTCAGTTACTGATTTGACGAAAAACGTTGTTATATTATTATAGGTGGTGCACCCTAAACCGCAGTTACCTTTTGTGGACCAATGTAAACGATAATATTACATGATTATGATTCATAATCATAAATGTTGCAAAATGACCAGCACTAAAAATAAACTCAAATTTATTTTCATACTTGAGATAAATAGTGTTGTAGTGTTTAACTAATTTTAATCTCGCTATTTTAGGTTCTATAAACAAGCTGCTAATAACATGTCAATAACTCATTTTGTTATACATTGCCTTACTTTTAAATGTATTTTGAATCATTGCCTTCTTTATTTGGTCAAATTTGTCCTAATGGACAGACAACAGCACATCAGGTTAACCCATTTCCGTTTTTTCTCTCGCTCTTGCCAAATGTCATTTCTTTGCTAGAGATATAGATTTGTATAACATTGCGTTTGACGTCGCAACGCAAAATATGGCCATGTCATTAAAATATATAAAACGACGCCACTAATGGAGCCTCACCCTTACTCTATTCCAAAGATTTTCATTTGCCAAGAGCAAGTTACAAAACGACGCTTGCATTTACTGTATTTTGAGAGTCAAAGTATTTTCGGTCAACGTTCTATATTATACCCATTGATATAAACAAAAAGAGGAAGATGTTACGTTCGTACTTCGCGAATTCGAAAACTGGCACAACGTTGACGTATGAATGACGTGCACGAAAACAAGTCGCTGTCATATTGGCTTGCGAACAGGTCCATTGTACCAGTTTTAGGGTGGCCACTTTTCGTTGGCACTTAGGATGCCCTATCTTCCTGTTCTTGTTTATATCAATGATTATACCTTATTATACCTACTGTTTGCATTTTAAAACAAAGCTTTTAAAACACCATTATATCGGGGTCCTGTCATTTGACCAAAAGACATCTGGCAAAATTACATTTGACAAACAACGTTTGGCAAAAAAACGGTTGGCCAATTGATCATTTTACAACTAATCATTTCACAAATGACTCACTTGACCAAATGATCATCTCATAAATTTTCATTTTACAAAAAAATGTTTCACAAAATGTACACTTAACAACTGTATCATCAGATAAAACTACGATTGGCCAAAAAACGTTTGACCAAATGTTTTATTTGACAAATGATTAGTTTTTGAATCCCGAACCCCGAATTGCGAAGAGTGTGAGCGGGCATGTCGTTTTATTGGTTTGAAGAAAAACGGTATGTCAAGAAGAAATGGGTAAACGCTGACTTGCGGTGATATTTGTCTGCCCTACTAGAGTCAGGGCAAAACCGACTCGGATAGATTAGGTTAGATTCGGATAGGTTGGTTATTTTTTTTTCAAACCCAAAAACGATTCGCCTGCATTGCATTTCGTTATTTTGGCATTCGGGATATTGTTCATTTGTTTACTTTAACATCGGTATTCAAACCATCGGTATTTCTGACTATAGGACACATTTGGCCAAATGCTTCATTTGTGAAACGTATTATTTGGTGAAATAAAAATAGGTCAATTGATTTTTTGTCAGTTGAAACATTTAACAAATGAAATGTTTGCTAAATGATCATTTGTTAAATGAGTTTTTGTAAGATGATACTTTTGTCAAATGTCTCGTTTGCCAAATGAATATTTGGTGAAACGTTGTTTGTCAAATGATCATTTGTTAAACATTTTTTGGTCAAACATTAGTGAACCCATTATATCACATAGTCTATACTGCAAATACTCGCGGTGTCTTAAAGTGATGTAACATCAACCTTTACAAAACCATTGCAAAATGTGTCTTATGTCAGCCATGTAAGGTGCCCGTATGTAAAGGTTGATGTGTGCGCCTTTGTACCTATGTCACCGAACGCCACTAGTCTAAGCGTTCAGAAAAGTGATAATTTGGAAACGAAGGCGAAAGCTATTCATTAAATTGAAGCAATAAACCCTAATTAAACAACTTAAGAGTCAGACAAAGTCTAAACTGTTGTTATGCATGATATTATAATAAAAAAAGGTGTAGATATGTTATGTCAGTACTGATACGTAGTCGAAAATTGTCCCCTGGCGTACCTACCTATAATTTGGCCATGTGAACAACATATATATACATAAACGGCCTATATACGTCCCACTGCTGGGCACAGGCCTCACCTCAACTATGAGGTGGATTGAGCCCTACTCCAACACGCGGGCTCAGTGTGGATTGTTGGAGGGGTGAACAACATATTATGATTATTTACTAGAGCGTAAACGAGACAGATACATGTTGCGCAGTGTTGTCTCAAACTGTCAACACTGTCAATGCTTTGCTCAGGTGCACTAAAGTTCTGATTTTGGGTGCCACTTTTTTAGCACAAGTAAACTATCTACCTCTTTTTATTATAATGTTATTGGTTGAATGTATTAAATGTTAGTGGGTACCTACATCCTTTGTAAATATGTAGTAACTAAATTTGATTAAACAAATGTTATAAACCTATACTAAGAGAGAGTTATGTACGCCATCATTAGGGTATTACCTATGAAAAATATATAAAATATGTCTACAATTGTTAAAATGTTATTTTTTTATAAATTGATTGCGTTTATTTGTTGCAATAAATTGCAAATAACGAAACCATCATCGTTTTTTATTTAAACACATCTGAGTACGGTGGATGGCACATCACTCCACCCATTTCCGGTCAGTCCTGCTTGCTCTATTGCAAAAGATTGCAAAGAAATGGCATTTGGCAAGAGCGAGAGAAAAAACGGAAATGGGGTAACCTGATGTGCTGTTGACTGTACACTTGACACTGTTACCTAGCTGGGTGTCTTTCTTGATCTCAGGTCATGAATGTAGTCATCCCATGGACAACAATTCTTGTAATAAAAACCAAGTCTCGTAACGCCAACTACCGGAGAAAGTTTTAAGATCCATGTATTATACCAGGGTTTCTCAAACTTTTGGCACCACGTACCCCTGTTAAAATTTCCAGGTGACAGCGTACCCCTAATTAATTAATTGCTCCCCCCATCCCCCCAAAGAAAATAATTAAATTGACTATTGAAGAAAATAAGGTTTTTTTAGGAAAATAAGGCATCAAGTCGATTTCTGTACTTAGTTTTTATCATGACCAGGTGTGAAAATCCACTCTCACATAAGTATGTTGTAGCAAAGGGTAAAAGCCGCCATTACGTAAATTTTGTCGCGTACCCCTTGCCTTCGAATGGCGTACCCCTAGGGGTACGCGTACCCCTCTTTGAGAAACCCTGTATTATACAACGTCGCTTATTAATTTATTTCATGTTTAAGGGTAAGTTGCACCATGGTAGAAGTTATAGTTAAAGTTAAAGTTAAAGTTTTTGTCAAATTTGACAATACCGGTATCGGTTAGGCCCAAAAATGACGTCAAATTGTCAAATTTGACAAAAACTTTAACTTTAACTATAACTTTAACTATGGTGCAACTTACCCTTAATGAATTAAATGACTCGTGCCGGTACTGGCCGATTCGGTACAGTCGACGGATCTTCGGGCTACCTTTTTCCGTTGTTTAACTTGCTCTTGTCAAATGACATTTCATTGCAATTTTTTAGAGCAAAGACGACTGACCGGAAATAGATAGCTGGTCATGCCGTCAACAGTACAACTAATTTCAACTTGTCCGTTAGTGGGGCTAATTTTTGAGCAAATCACAAATACGGTAGCCACCCTCCGCCCCAAGATTCTAAGTAAACCTGACTGTCCTGTTGGTCTGACTTAGAATCTTTGGTCCCGACGGACCTCTCTCTCCTGAAGTTGTATTTTATTACAGTGAGCGTTAAAACGTTACCCATAGATATGAAAAACAGGACAAGAAAAAAGACCACAACGCGGTTACAAACAGTGTTGTACAAACAGTGACATTCGGTATTTCGGATTCTCTCACTAGGCCTCACTCGACACTAGCGCCTCTAGCGGCAAAATTGACAAGGAATAGCCCAAAAGGGAGATAATCTGTTTGAAGTTGGCAATACCTGGCGGCTAAAAAAGCCAATACACAATGCCATAAAATCAGAAATTGCTGAATTAAAAACAAAAATGTCAATGTCATTTTCGCTAATGTGCCCGAGTTGCATCGTAATTTTGTTTGTTTGTTGTTTTCTTCCCTAAAAATTAGTTGGAACTGTGGCACATTAATCTTTGTGCACATTTTTTAGAAACAATTAATTAAATATCCAGGATCTACCTGTGAACCTTCTTGGGCAATGACAACGAGAAACCACTTGAGTACCTACATTCACCCACGCAGCCAGTAATAAAAGGTACCTTTACTTACCTACTTTGTTTGTTTGTATGGCTGTCTACTCTTCTACTCATTACTTCCATTAAATAACACGATAATTTATGATACTCAGATAAACTAGGAATATACTTTATACCTATCACCTGTCTGAAATGGAGCCAAAGTAATAACTTTAAATATCTTCACCTATAGTAAAATTGGTCTTTGTCTGATTGAATATTAAAAGTTGACCATCTCATTCCAGTGATTAACTATGGACCAGATGCAACAAGCTTCGATACCTCACATTGTGCAAGTCTATCAGCCTCCAGCTTCAACCACAAAAATGCAGAGCCCTCACATTCTCCACATCTCCCATCCATCTAATCAAACATCTCAAGAAAAACTGATGTACCAACAAACCATGACATCTAAATCGCTTCACATCCCTGTCTCGATTCCTGCGATGCAGAGTCAACAGATTCATATGTCCCAAAATCAGATAGTGATGTCATGTCAGCAAACACATTTGCAGAACATGCATCATTCCATGCAGACCCAAATGAGCCCACAGGTGTTGCAAGGTGCAGACATGGGTCAACCGGTGCATGTTATTCTGCCACAAGTGCCGATCTTCAAGCAGCACATGCTGGTGAGCGGTGTCCAGCAACAGTACTACGGAGAGTATGAGAGCTATCTAAAGGAGCGGTGCATTGTTGCGAAGGTTGAGCCAGAAGTAATAGTTCCAGCAGAGAAACCTATTGGGTAAGTTGTAGTTGGCAAAACTAATTAGCATCAGTTTACATATTTGTTATTAACTTACTTTCAGTTTGAGAGTGCCACAAGTTAGGTGTTACATGGCTTTACGAAAAATATGTTTTTTTCATTGGTACAAAGTTAATGAAACTCTTATATTGTATATGTCACCGGAAAATAACAAAAACCGTAAATTTATAAATTTCCTAGGAAATTTATCAACTTTCGTAGGATTCTAAACGAGAGATAAATTGTATTATTTTACGCCCACATTTCCGGAAATTTATAAATTTGCGACGACTCGTGGTAAATTTATCAACTTACGGATATCTTTCCGTAAGATTCTAAACGTTTCGACTAATCAGAGAAGAGCTTTTAATTTTACGCTTTTATAAATTACGGAAAATAACACACTGCTCTCTGATTGGTCGATGTTGATAGTAGCAATGCTTGTGTTCGTAGATTATGTAGATTATGGTACAATCACACTTGCCAAACTGTACATTTATCAGTTTCGAATACCTACCTGTCTGGACTTTTACTTTAAAACTGGGTAGGTTTAACGGGTTACTTTTTACAATTAATAGGCTGATAACCTCTACTTAATCAAAATAAGACGGCAGAAATCGTGTTTTACGATATCAAAAAGTTTATAAAAAATTAAATACACTTATTATAAAATATAACATACAAAACATGGCATACCATCTCGATCATATCCCAAATGGTCAGAGTCACACTGAGTTCCCGTCACGGTGAACGAACGGAACATTCAGAAGCCCACATTTCACCGAGGGAATTTGAACCCATCGTGGTAAGAAGCGAGCATACCGCCGTTATCTGGGTTGCTTAGATTTTTTATCGGTGTTTCTCATCGCCGGAGAGTTAGCCGCAAATTATGCAATGAACACGAAGATGAATTGTTCTTACAAAATATAAAACATTAAAACCGGCCTTCTACCAAAATTAAATGGCGGAGGAGAGGAATGACACGTGACTTATTCGACCAATCAGAGCGCACATGGCGTTTGGTTACCGCCCACTTATTATTTTACGGATGCGTTCCGAAAGTTTATAAATTTCCGGAAATGAAGGCGTAAAATAATACTATTTATCTCTCGTTTAGAATCTTACGAAAGTTTATAAATTTCCTAGGAAATTTATAAATTTACGGTTCTTGTTATTTTCCGGTGACATATACATCTTCATATTCATACCCTGTTTTTGATTTGCTATACTAAGTTATTCAAATTTTTGTCTTTCCAGTTGTAAATCTGAAAGTTCAGTAGAAGTGGAAACAGAACCTGAGCAGACCCAGAAGCGACCTAGAAGTCAGAAGCCCAATCCTGGCACATGGGCTTGCAATGTAAGAAAATTGAAGCACCAGAGAGGGGAAGCCTACATTAGTAGGAGAGGAAAGTATGTCCCAGAGAGGAAAGTACGGACAACAAAAGACTGCCTACAATCCTGCAAATATAGATGCAGTGAAAGGATCAATGACACAGACCGGGAACACATATTTAAGGCTTTTTACTCACTAAATGCTAATGAAAAGAAACATTTTTTGCTAAACACCACAGAAAGGAACACTGTCAAACATAAATCTGATGATAGCCATAAGAGAAAGCATTCATTTAAATATTTCTTCTTAGTTAGAGCAGTGAGACACACTGTGTGCAAGAATTTCTATTTAGGGACGTTAGCAATATCTCAGAAGCCAGTTTATAATGTACACACTGGTAAATCCGACATGAACATTCCTAAACCAGACGGCAGAGGGCTCTCTGAGGCCAGTACTCATTCATTACCCTCAGAAGTTAAAGATAGAGTCAGGAAACACATCATGTCCTTTAAGACTGAGGATTCCAAATCTATTAAACAGTTTTCTAGAAAGAAACAATATTTAGGAGCTAATTTAAGCATAAAACAGATGTTTAATATGTATTTTGGTGAGTGCAATAAGGATAATGTTATACCCGTAAAAGAGTCCATGTATAGAAAGATATTAAAACAGGAATTTAATCTACACTTTAGGAAACTTAAGTCGGAGCAACAGATTTGTTGTAAGTGCAATGGAGTTATTAGGAAAAAATAGTCTGTTCATTTTGATTTGATTTGATATTTGATGATTGCTGTTGACAGCACATTAGGCTACCCATTTCCGTTTTGTATCTTGCTCTTGCCAATTGTCATTTCTGTGCAATAGAGCAACGAGGACGGCCAGAAATAGTTAGTCTGTCACGCCGTCGCGACCGTAGAAATTTAAGTAATAGTTTCTACTTTTATTGGATTGTATAAGCTTAAGTGTTAAAAACAAGTGTCGTACTCTACCCAGTCCATCCACTCCTCGTAAATAAATAAAACTTTATGCAAATGTTCCAGCCACCCAGATATTGTTCATTGATACTTTCGCATTTATAATATTAGTAGGATAATAAACGGAGACACTGGACCCATAAACTAGTGTCCGACCGAACTTTCGGTTTCGGTTTCGGTTTCGGCCAGTTTCGGCCAAAAAATCGAGTTTCGGCCGCAGTTTCGGTTTCGGCCAAAATCGGCCGAAACTTTTGCCGAAACCGAAACTCATTTCGGAAGATGTCGTGCGAACTCGTATAACTTCGTTTCTCGCGGCAACGTTATGGCGGAGCCTGGCGACCTCTACAGTCGTCGGGAATTGTCGTGGGACATCCGGATGGCTCCGTAGCAACACAAAAATTGGTCAGTGCGTAATCGCCAGACGCAAAACTTCTTTAGAGGTAATGGTTTGACGGAACTGATACCATGTCAGTTTTCGTTGAGACTGTTTTGCTGGGAGCTCGATTCCCAAAGTTGTCGACGAGTATGTCTTGGCCAAATTATTCAAGTAGGTAGGTCCACCTTCGAGAAAGAGGTTGATCGTTGCATCCAACACCGCTGGGCACTAAGGAAATAGGTTGAAGTGTCAGTTGGCAGGGCACATTGTACGAGAAACTGGGCCATCAGTTTGGGGTCGAAATGTTCTCGAGGGGATATCGTTTGAAGCCACACGCAGCGTGGGACTCCCACCAGCAAAGAAGCAGAATGACCTGATAGAGATTGCAGGGTTTGGGTGGATGTAGGCCGCCCATTACCAGCCACTCTGGGAATCTAAGGGGGAGTCCTGATGTTCAGAATTGGACGTCGTGCGAGTGGTTGTTGATGAAGTTTTCGTTTCTGTACTTAAATGATGTAAATAGTTCAATATTGGATCACTAAGATTATTTACTATCGCATTGGAGGAAGTTTTTAGGCAGTTGGCAAGGCCCTAGTCTAATGAAGGAATGAAAAGAGTCGATGTCGAATTATAGAAATCGACCGATCGTTATGCCGACGACATCGTGCTTCTCACCAACAAATCCGCCGAGTGGCAGGGTAGACAATTTTCAAAGAACTAAGTGTAGCGTACTATGGCATTGGACTGAAGATGAACCAGACGAAAACGAAACTGACGACAAACGGCACCAAAAGTAAGGAAGTGGTAGACGGCAGACAATGCAACTTTGATCATGTACCTATATTCACTTGGGCCAGATTGTCTCCTTTCGCCTTGTGGTATTGGGCGTTAGAATTCTGGCACGGTTCCCCCCCGCCTGTCGTATGAGGTGACTAAAAGGGGCCTTCGGAGTCACTGGGAGTGCACACGGCGGGGGCTGTGTGCCTCCATTCCAAGTGGCCCCGAGGAAGGGCGCCGGTGTAAGAGTGACCTAACACCGCCGTACACACTGGCGGGTGTAAAGAGGGGAGGTGTAACTCCCCTCAAGGTGGGCTAGTTAGCATAGCGCGCAAGGGGTCCACCGGCAGAGTTCTTGACCAGAGATCACGGGGACCTCTGGAGTGTTTAGTGAGTAATGTCTGCCGCCTCACGGCAGGCGAGCACACACACACCCCTGGCCTTCCCTCAGAGTCCCGCCCTCTAGATTGTCCATAACCAGTCCAGCCCATGAACGGATTCCCCCCGTAAAAAAATATTGTCTTCTTCGAGAACAGGCAGGATGAAGAAATCGAATGCCGAATCACCTAGAGGAGCTAACTTTTAAAGTTAGCTGAAATAAATGAAGTTCATAAAAATGAAGTGCCACCTTCCTATATCTTTAAAGCGAGAACTTCCCGACGTTTGCATTCTGCCCATCTTCACAAACGGCGCACAAGCCTGGTTGCTCATGGAACACCCTAAGCCAAGGCTCGGAATTGGTCAAAGGGTAATGGTGTGGAGTGTGTTAGGCATTAAACACACAGGCAGAAACTTCACCACGATCCGTGCCAAAACTGACGTTCAAGACGTAGGCCAGAAAGTCTGACAAAATGGGAGTGAGCACTGAGCAATCTGTAAGATGCATCCGGCCTGAATCACAACCCAATGGCTCCTCAAAGACTGATAGTACTGAAAGACGACGCCTAAAAAAACGATGGTGCGACCAACTGGTATATTACTCTGGCGAATGGCTCACTTGAGCAAAATACAGGGGTGAATCGAAAAATTTGGGGGAGACCTTTGCCCAGCGGTGGGATCTTATGTTGAAAAAATGTGTCTGTAACTTAGTTTTGTTGTTATTAGCAGAATACAGAATAATATTAAAAATAATAAGAATTTAGCATTTGTAGGTATTTTATACTTGACCACGTGAGTTTCGGTTTCGGTTTCGGTTTCGGCCGAAACTGAAGCCCAGGCCGAACATTCGGTTTCGGTTTCGGTTTCGGCCGGAAAACCAGTTTCGGTCGGACTCTACCATAAACATTGCGACTATGTTCGCCTTCGTAACGATACAAAAGCGATCGTTCGATGCTGTACCGTGACTATCACTGACGCGGCTGCTTCACGTTTCATCGCTGCTTAGATCGTGCGTGTGAAGGTAGATAGTCGCAATGCAGTGTCGATGCTGCATCGCGAATGGATGGCGTTTTGCATCGCTGCTCAAAGTTACAATGTAAAATTGGCCTTAGAGACTGCGTATTACTGCAATAGAGATCCTCTAAGCTGAAATGTAGCACCCCTCCACCACATCTACGCAAACAGTGCTTGCTTGCTTCTATGCGTAGATGCAGTGGAGGGGCGCGTCATTTCAGCTCAGACGATCTCTACCATATTTGCAAAGTCTTCATAATTCATTTGAATAATATTAACAAAATCATTTGCATAGGCGGGATAAATACAAAATTTTTAATCAGTCTAGATATCAGACTTGAGATGAAATTTCCGTTTATTCCTCTAAAGGAGTTCGGCATTGAATTTACTTTCACACTGTTTGATAAACTTAACTCTCGATGCGGGCGAAATTATGTATACAGATAGCAAAGTTAAAACAGCAGTCAAATTGAAGTTCTAAGTTTGCTAACTGTAAAATGAATATGGAAGTAAGTTTGTCAAAAAAATAGCCTCACCCCAAATGCGTTACGTAGTCATGACTACAAGTTACAACGTAAACTGCAAAACTGTGGCTCAGTGAACTGATTTTAACCAGTGAAACTGACGTGCAAGAATTAGCCCACCTAATTCAAAAAACATTGTTTTTATTTGCTAGTCAAAAATGTAAGAGTAAAGAAATTATCTAAAGAGTGAATTAATGACATTATAACATATGAGGTAGGTACAGAATGTAATTATGTCCGATAAATTTATTTATTTTTGTATAACTGCGCCTGAAAGTGTAATAAATGAGATAAACATTTCAACATTATTTTCCTGTATCCACCCTATCCACAGTGTAGAAACCAATGTTTATTAAATAAGCACTCGTGCACCATGGCCGAGTGGTTTGAGTACTCGCCCGAAATTAATGCCAACCCCCTGGAACCTACTACATTTGGGCATTAAAATAAAAGCTAACTAAGTAAATCTGAAATAGAATCACATTATCATACAGGATAAAGCAATTGAATCTGCTATTTTCTCGTCCACATGATATCTCAGGCACCAGTCTCTCACACACAAGGCACGACCAAAACTGTATGTTACTAATTAAGGTACTATTGTGAGAGAAAATGAATATTATTATTTATTTTAAAATGATATGAAGTTATTCCAATGAATTACGCGAGCATTGCGATGGAACGAACTTACGCAAAGTACTTTCCGTTTATTATTTTGCAATCAAGCCGCCGCGCCTTCCGGTTTTCCGTTGATTAGGTATAAATATAAGTATTTCAGATACTTATATTTACGAATCGTATCAAAATAAAACTTCATATTTTTTACATTTCAAACAGTTTATTTTTCTGTATGTTGGGTCTTATAAGACTAGGCTTTTCTTGTTTCTTATAGGTATTAATGTTAATCTTCAGCAAAATATTAGGTAAGTAGATGATAAGTTTTCTATCTAACCGATCTAAAGTTTTGTTTATGTTTTGAGGTTTTTTTAGGTATTTTCACAGATTCAGTAACGCGTCGTCGACGATGTTGTGACCTACAAATGCACAATCGTCAATCAAAGTTCCGAAACCCTTCAAACTCATGCTGCCTTGTAAAGTGCCAATAGAACTAAAAGTATCAGCTATAACTGGCCAATATTTATTACTGCATCGATCGACAACGTGGTTTAGAATCAGCATTTTTGTAACTACAATCCTGTTTGCAAAAAACTTAGAGCACACAACTTGGTCTTTGGTAAATTTTGAAGAGCATCACACCCCCCACCGGTTTGACTTGGCGTTAGATTAGTGGATCCTCGTGGGGATGAGCACGCAGACGAGGTCCTCGCCGGCTTCGTTCTTCAGCTCCCATTTGACGTGAAGTTTGACTTGCGGGTATGACTTCATCACGGGCAGCGTGGTCTTGTAGTTAGCTTGGGTTCCAGCCTGAAACGTAAAACATGAACACATGAATAATCATGCAGAAGACAACTGCGTCATTTTCCTATAGTCAACAAGGATCATAGTTTCGAATCAGCGACCTTTGGTGTAGTAGCCGACTAGGTTTGAAGTTACAATACAAACTAAGCACTATACAAATGAGGCAGAACACCAATTTTAGGTGAAGCCAATACACGATTAAAGTTGGCGTTTATTCCTGATTGATCACGATCAAGATGAGATTTGGCGTTAGCATAGCAGTTCAGTCTCTTAAGTACTAGAAAGTTCGTCGTGAGGCAGTAGGTACGACAGTACATATCAAACTTTAGGTTAAAAGGAAAACTAATGCTAGTTGACTTTTCAAGTTATCAAGTAAATTCGACCAACTTATACCTTGGGAAGGTATTGTGGAAGTTACCTACCTACCTACGTTACGAAATCATGATACGATACGCTGGCCTCCGACACGCAATCGGCCGGTTTTTTTGTTATTAATATTTATCTAATTAATTATTAATATTCACTCATTCCTAGAGTCATTGATGTCTGCGATATAGATTGAATTCTGGAGTAGGGAGCAAGGTCTTGGTAATATTTAAGGTACGCATGTACCTAGGTAGGTACAGGCGTTGTCGAAATAGGTACCCACCTATTATTTACTGTAAGATAGGATATTGTTTTCGAAAACTGGCTAACAAGGGGTTCGCAATCATTTTTAATGAAATCCGGTTCTTTTCTAAAGAAGTGAACCTTTAGCTTTTCAGCCTGAATTTTGAATTGTTTATTCAAAAGTGTCGCTCTGAAAATCTTGCAGATTCTATAAAAAAACACAATATCATTATCTAAGAGTTGTACCTACAGTTGTTGTTTGAAATAAAAAATAAGCACCTTATCAATAATGGTTACGGCTACTGTAGTTCAACGACCACGTCAGGCCATTGCCCTTCAAGATCTGTAGGTATTCAATAATTGTTTATCGTAAATATAATATGTAATGCAAGGTCGATGAAAAACGTATCTGGCTGGAAATAAACTTTGCCTGACTGGAGATTAACCCCCTCATTCTTAAAAACGAACGCACGCTAAAGCATAGTTTAAGCAATTGATGTGTTTTGACATAAAAGAGACAACTCGATACAAAAGTTAACGTGTTGTTGAAGCGCTGTTGAAGTGTTTATGGGGTAAACCTCTACATTACGGACCGAGTGTTCTTATCACTTGGCCACCCAAACGATTAATAATTAGGACTCTATTTTATAAAAATTATTCTAATTGGACCCTAGAGTTAGCAAATATAAGATACCTACCTACTTTAATATGTTGTGTGATTTATTATGTTGTACCCTTTGCTTTACCTCCATTAGGTTATTTCCCCAAAGTAAGCAGATATAAGATGATATAAGATAGGTACTATAGTATTTTGTGTATGATTTATTAGGTTTTACCTCCATTAGTAATTTTTCCGGTTAGTTAGGACCTACTTATATAACCTTATTCATATACATATCTATAAGCTTAGGTAATATTCTGTGTTGCTCAGCAAATGAATTGTGAATGTTCTTGAAATAAAGTTTTAGATTTTGACAGCTTTATAGGGAAGCTGTCAAGTAGTGCCCTCGTGAACTGCAACGAGCCTTCATTTTGCCGAGCGGATTTTAACATCCAACATGGTAAGGGTAAGCCTAATGCTGTTATGTTTGCTTCGGTATTTTATCGGTGTTTTCAGTTTCAACACAAAGGAGGAGTCCAGACGGTCACCAGAGCCGAGGTTAAACTCTATTAACCACGGGGTCACGAAGCTCTAATTTGACATACAAAACTTAACATGAACTGCCTTTATACCTACGTCCCACAACTATGAAGTGGCAGGAGCCATATTCCAGCACGCGGGCGCATTGCAGATTTATAGAGTGGTGTAAGGTCAGTGAGAAATCTTAATGTCAGATGTTATGAAGCCGCCCTAAAGCCTCCGGCTAGGCCAGTCTTTCCCAAAGTGGGCGATAACGCCCCCTTGTGGGCGCTGCAGGTCTCAAGGGGGGCGGTAAGAGACCCAGAAAGAAAATGGGGGCGTTGTGTAGAGGCGGTAGGTGAAAAAATGGGGGCGCTAAAAAATATTTATTCTCAAAGTGGGCAGTAGACAAAATAAGTTTGGGAACCACTGGGCTAGGCTAAGCTAGTGCTCATTTGACCTGAATCATTGAATGATTGTTTACCTTCAACGGGCAGGTGAGGCCGTTGTCCTTGCAGGCGTCTGGCTGCGGCAGCGGGAAGGGCACGGGCAGGTTCATGATGACGCCGTGCACCTCGGTCTCGATGCTGCCTACGTCAGACGCTGGAGAAAATTACAAATATGAAATAATTAGTTGGTCCCCGTGAGATAACTCTTATATTTAGGTGCAGGGGCGTCATTCTCAATGCTCACTTCACTTCACGCTTAACGCGCTTAGTAACTCAATCACCTCACGACTGTGATCGTTTGGAGTGGAAAGAACTAAGCCAAAAAACATTTTGAATTGAAATTTCTATACAAATGGAGGAGAATAGCAAATAGAAGGAATTGGAGAAAACGCCAACTTTAATCAGTTTTCGTTTTCTCCAACGGCATATCGAGTTGAGATTTGAGATTTTGATGTGTTACCAGAGTTGCAGAGCTGGTTCTAAATCATCTCATAGGTGTGTTCCTAAACAGGTATAGGTAATTCACCGATAGCATAGTAGAATTCAGAATCTCGTAGGTAGGTAGGTAGGTAATTGTAATACCTACAGTTAAGAGCAATAAAGATTTCTGATTCTGATTCTGTCGATTTGGTAATTTTCCAAAAATAACCTCAATGAAACTCAGGATAGTCGAGCTTTCATTAAGATCTTAAAGTTTCTGGACAGTTCTAAAGGGCATGTGTGGAGCGTTTTAACATTAACAAGTGCTTTTCCTTTGTTGAGAATTAATCGATATCGTTCCAAAACCATGCTTTCGCTTTTATCTTTCTCTTTCTTCTCAACGAGGGTTAGAACACTCGACTTCGTTCGTTTTGAAACACATTCTAAGTAATTTGGGCCCGATAGCTCTTTATAGATCTGAGTGTTGTTTTCAGATAAGTTGCGTAGACTAATTCATTCCCCAATCTTGCCCCTCTTTGAGTCAATTCGTCAGTTGTTTGGTTAAATTTAAAATTAACAGACCCGTTCAAAAAAAAATCGTGTTCCATTAAGGTAGTTATGTCAATACAAGCCGGCTAAAAATCTGCCAAAAAATGCACTCAACAGCACGAAGAAGTAGGTTACATGGGAGTCATAAAATGAGTTCACTTCAAAATAGCACTCCATATTTTATTTTAGCATTAGAGATAATGCATTATCATCTAACTAAAGATAGGAAAACAGAAAAAGAACTAAGCCTCGAACTAAGAACTTTCTCGGAACTTTCTTTTTCTTTCTCGCTTTGCGAAAGACGCGGCTTCGATTCCCGCCTGAAGCGAAGACAGAATGTCTTTTTTTCGTAGTTTTCCTATCCTTAGTAAAGCACTCCTTATTCTAGTTTGTATGGATATTTAATAAGTGCATTTACTCGTATCTACTTACATGGTGTAAAGTCTATGGTGATGGTGGCATTCGTGTTTCTCTTGAGGATGCATTCCTTGGCGTTGTCAGCGCACCCGCTGACTCCCACGTTCTCGACTGTCGCCAGTTTCGATCCTGTAAGCGAATTATTAAAATTATTGCCACCGTTTACCATCCGATATGTGGTACAGTCAAGAAAAGAAGGTCCTAAACTAAACCACCGGCATAGCTAAACTCACAGAATGGACTTGCAAACTGCGCCTTTGCTCACTTTGAAAGCAATTAAAAACCGACTGATTGGTGATTTTAATTCGTTTCTAAGTAGGTATCCACTTAATGTACCACCTAGTTTTAGTAAATAAATAATAAATAATACGACTAAATTTGTTAAGATCACTTAAAATGTATGTTTCCGACTAAGTACCATTACCTTATTTACCCCTAATTCAACTAAGCACCTACTTAATAGATTATAGTGAGCAAAAAAGGAAATTAGGAGCAATTTTAGCAGACAGACGGGCTTGCGCGTATTTTATAATGAAGAACGCAATTTAGAAACTAATATGGCGTAATTTGCAGGTAAAATGTCATTATTGTAAGTTATGTCTTAACTAAGAAAAATATTAATAAAAACAATGCTTGTCGTAAATCATTAAAGTTACAATCCGATAGTTGGTTCGGTGTCGGATAATGTGATAGAAAAAAACGTAGGTATTTTTTTTTACTGCTGTTAGAGCGTTTAGCCACTGGGCCACAAGGGCCTCTCTATCACTCTGGCTCAGAACCTGGTTGGCACCCAGTTGAAGACTGGAATACCTACTTATTATTCATTTTTAATTTGCAGCTAAATCTCCGGTGATGGAAAACACCGATAAAAACCTAAGCAAAAGGCGCTCTACGCTAGGAACCCGACGGTAGAGCTAAATGCTACCGGTGTCGATTTCCTAGCCTTTTCATGAGAAAATGGAAATTCCTGAGTACAAATAAAAAGACTGAATTAAGTGGTTTCTATGAAGTTAAGTACATTCGGGAAAACGATAATGCCTGTCAATGTTTTGTACTGTCAACTGCATCAGGCTACCCATTTTCATATTTTTTATTTCGATCTTACCAATTTTGACAATGTCCTTTTGCTTGATGGAACAAAGATACATGACTTGAAATTGATAGCCTATTTGGTCTCCATTTCGGCTAAGCTTGCTGTCGTTAGTTTCGTCACTTATTTATTATTATTTAATCAATAGGCAACTGCCTAAAACTGAACGCACTTGTAGTACCTCTTACTTCTTGAACACATCAAAAACATGATGAAATTATTTTACCTCGAAAATCCAACTTTCTGAAGCCAAACAATGTTTCTGTTTTACTGGGCAAAAACGTTATTTTTTACATTTTCTTTTCGTCACAATATCAAACTTTTCGACCAAGATGCTTTGATCGTTAATGAATGTAGAGTCACGTTACTTAACGGTCGATATTCACGTTTATTTATTTTAAGGGGTTAAGTTTAAGTATAGTAACACAGCCTACAGATGGACCCCTTTCCTATATCTCAAAATGTGCCTAAATATGATGATTGATGATTTTTAATGACAACATCATGAGTATTTAAGAATATGTCATTAGCAACATATTCTTCGAATCGAGTGTCACATTACTATAAATGGTTGTATTGTGTTTATTTTCTTTGTTTAAGTATGTGTTTTGTAGAATTAAAAATCAGTACTTGAATAGTTTAAGAGTTGACTAACAAAAATGGTGGGCTTTCCTAGCTTTTCCAAGGAAATTTCTAGCCACCTATGCCTATTACCTACTTGGTTTTGATTTCACTATGTAGGTACTTTGGTCCTGTTTGTAAGTAGATTACCATATTATTATGCATAATACGAGTAGCATGTTAACTGGGCGTAGTCGTCAGGGTTCGTTCACAAGCACAATCGAGTAGGTATTCATTGCACCTAGCTTCGGTTACGGCGGCCAAGTTTATAGGAATGTACACAAACAGACAGACACCATTAATTATCTATGCCTACCGTAGGTAACAAATACTGCTTGTTATACAACTACTAATAGTATATGCCCACATTCTAGTACTTATGTAGAGATTTTTTAAAAGCAATAGAAAAAAAATTGGGCCATAAATATGAGTGCATAGTACTTAGATGTTCAATAGCAAAACGGAAGTTGCTGTATTAAAATATTTGAACTAAATCTATTGTTGATGTTATCCAATATTATTTAAATAATAAATAAATATCACTGGACATTATCATTACCAACTAAAAAAAGTGGTACTATGAGACAACCTATAATCATACATAAATACCTTTTTTCGTAATAATGCATAAACAACAACACGAAACACAGGGACGAATACAAACAGACATGTTCATGCACACTAATATTTGCACCTGTGCCTAGACGGTGACTCCAAGTACCTGTTGGGATCCCACAGCTGGCCAAAGGCCTTCTATCCCATCTCTCACCATAATTTAATATTTCCTATCACAGCATCCCTAAATGATGACCAAGGGAATCTCACAAGTAATCCTGAAGACGTTCCTAATGAGGATGTATTCTCGCCCTTTGTCCTTCCACATGTCACATTAATTGACTCTAGAATTAATAAGTTAATCTTGTTTGCAGCATGGAACATTACTGCTGATTCAGAGAGCTTCCTTTTTACGAACCCGAGTACTGTAACAGGCAAATGTTAGTAATTCAATAATTGAACGAAGGGTATACTTCAAAGAACGCGATCCTACGTCATGGAAAGGCGAGCTAGAATGTAATGTTTTATTTTTTGTATTTTTGCATTCACAATATTTCTATCTCGTAATATGTGTAGGGTAAACCACCTTTCAACAATATGAAAACAAACAGATTACACTTAGATAAGAAGAATCATTACAGTGCTTTCCGTGAAATAAACAGCTTTTTAAAATCAACTATTACAGTGCAGTAAATTTTTAATTTAATTCCGTTACACGGAGAAAAACTCAGGTATAAAACCGTTGCGTTTCAAAGAATGCGTTCAACTGGGCACTGTGAATTTGGCGTGTGAATTAGGAACGATTTTGTTTAGTTAGGGGGCGTGCTAGGTCGAAGGACAAGAATTAAATCACTGCATCCTTAACACGAACGGTCTGTGTTTTGACAATATTGGTGTTCTTGATCTTGAAAATAATTTGCAGGCCGCCCTAATTTGTTACTAAATATCTAGGAGTTCTTGTCTCTGTAAATGTTTGTGCAAAAGTTTATTCATCATAGGTATCTTGATTTTGATTCTTTGAACGTTTTCTCAGCCCGGTTGGTTTCTGCCAACGAAATCTTCCACCCACAATCTTCACTCTTGCACTCACAATATTTTCTTGGTAGTGGAACCTAACTTTTTAATCTACTTATATTCCTAAGGTTTCATTTACGGAATTGCCTATTGTTGTTTGGTTTCTCAATTGCTTTAACGTTCTAAGCATTCTCTGGGCTATTCTTAGCGCCATCTTTCGACGACGTATTGTAGTTGGCGCCCCCGCGGGCGCTCTGCCCCCAGTGTCCTTTGCCTTTAACCCAAATCTGCAAAAGATCAACGAACACCAACACGACTATAATTTGTTCAAGATTAAAACCGTAATCTCGTAAACAACGTTGGAAACGATTTCTGTTTGATTTGAAATAAATAACGACGACCAATTTCGAAGTAATAATTGGTAAGAAATTAGTTTGAGTACTTCTTGCTTGAGTAGCTCAGTGTGTAACAAAGGCCACAAACTTTATTGTTTTTGGTTTGAATTAAAATATAGGTCCTTTGTTAAGCATCAGTATTTTGCTAAAATGTTGCACAGGCTGTTTTCATCAATTCACATAATTTTACTAAGGTAGATAACTCAATTGCGTCTGCATCAAATATTTAGGTTAAGTTAGAAGGAACCTATTTCATAGCTATGTTTTATTCGACCTATTTTAAAAAGAAACCGAGTATTCCAACATGAACCAAGGATATTACAAAAGTATAAATTATTATCAACTACCTATTATTGAAGAAATGTGCTTTACCTATGATGTAACAGGGATATTAAAGCTTTGGATACAACAAAAAGAAAATAAAAAAAAAGTTAAATGGCGACTAATAAATATTTCATCAAGACAATCATTTCCTACGGTAACAGAAACAGTCTTGCAGTACAGTGGGCATATAAAAGCATATAAGCAGTTGTAAAAAGATCCTTAAAGCATTGATATAAGGCGATACAAAGTCCAACACTTGACCTGCCTGCTGTATATGTGGGTGGCTGTATAATTTATTTCGTCGGTAGGTAATATCGCAGTGGAAATATGCGGCGATCTTGTGCAGTATTCCAATACTAGTATTGCGTTGCGTGCGATATATCATTTGAATCACGTAATATTGAATTAGCAGAGACTGCAAAAAGTGGTAGCGCTAGAACGAACGTGCTAGCCAGAGGTTGGATACTTCAGATAATGTGATACTGTAATTTTTCAGTTATTACTTATATTCATAATTATCACCCTGATGCTAGATTCATTCCTAGGTCTACCTAGGACTCTATTCAGCGATTTGAAAACATTACCGAGATAAAAAAAAACGTCAATAGTCGTACAGTATAAATGAAATATTCGACGATATAAACGAGGCTGAGTATTTACCTGCGTGAATAAATCTGTACTGTAATCTGTCTGTCTGTCTGTAAGTAAAACTGTGCAATCATTAATTTATTTGCACGATTGAGGTACACAATAGTGATGATAACATCAGTGTTCTTATATGTGGAGATTGTCTCATAGTTAGTAGATAGTGCTTTCAGTTTCAGTTTGATGAAAACTGAAATGTACCTACGCTGACCTACAGTCAGTTCTATTTCTGTCTTCCGTGTCCCATTTCATGAAGTTTGATAGATTTAAAGCATTTTTTTCGTAGAGAGGAATAAAAACTTAAGACTAACCGTTCAGAATGTTTTAAAACCCTAATCCCGACCAACCTTCATTACTTATTCTGTAACAAATGAACAATGATGAATGCTTATTATAACATTATTATAATATTCACGCTTACAAATCTCAATTCTAGTTAAATATAATTTGATAACTTTGTTATACAGGTAGATCCTATTTCAATTTACGTTTTTGTTTTCCTTTTAAACCGTGTCCTTTCCTTTGTAAATATGATAGATAACAAATGCTTCCGCACCTGAAATAACCAAGCCAAGGAAATTCGTTAAACAAACCTATGTCATCCCTCATCACATCGTTAATTAAAGGAAAATGCACAACCATTGCAAAGACAAAAATGAAAAAAAAACACATGATAATATTGATATTAAATGTTATCACAAGTGGAATATTTTGAAAGCTTTTTAAATTCTGAGTTCTGAAATTAAAAAAAAACAAGGGACGTGGTTCTCGTTGCTATAAAAGTGCTAGGTCCAAAAACTTTCGTTACAAATGTATTTTTACGATAACCTGATTTATTTGGTGGTAGGTATTTCAATAAACTTTGTTACCACAAACTTTGAACTTGTTTACATAAATCAGTATCTGTACTACTCGGCCATTGTGGAAAGCGATCAAATCACGTCAAAACATAACGCATGTTATCAGACATCGACTCAAAATTAATTAGGTACCTACTTTTATCTTAATTTAGCAGCACGCATTGATAAAACAACGCCTGATTTGTGTGCATGAATGTCTGTTTGTATTGGTCTCGGTGTTTCCTATGTGTAACACAAGTTTCAATAAGCTTACTTTGAGGCTAAATAGCCCTGTGTGGAATAATGTCGAAGAATATTAATATACAGAATATACTGAACACTTAATCGTAGGCAATAAAGGTTACATACAAGGTAAAATGTAAGTACCTATGTGAGCTACAACTCATCTAACTATACCTATAGCAAAACTAATAACAGTAACGCAGTTACGAGTGTCCAACGTGGGCTCAAAAACTGTTGAGCCATAAATGCGGGCTCGGCTGAGCACTGTCTCGAAATGCCGACTATTTCGTGGCTTGTGCCGAACTATTTCTGGCGTTTTTACTATTCGGACCCAACCGATTTGTATTAAAGATACCTACTTACACTTGCTTTCATCGACCACCTTTTCACCCTCACGGTCATCGAACGTAAGAATCCAGGTATTTAAATATCATTAAATATCACACCTCTTTGTATCCTACATCCTTTAATTGTAAACTGTTACTCATATTAGTTGAAAACCGCTATAGCTATTTACTATCCCCCTTATTCATAAAAACCTAAACAGCGCTTCAACAACACCATAACTTTTGTATCGCTTTGTCCCTTTCATTCTTAATGATTAATGGAAATAATCTTAAAAATATATGGAAATGAATGAATGAAAAATATATTATTTTTCCGATAAATTATTTGTTGGATGACAGATGATGATGTCCTATCGAATAATAGCATTATGTCGAGACAGCTCGTATTATGAATAAAATTTGCCTCAATGAAGCATTTACTGCGCATATTACCTAAATAAAGTTAAACGCATATTACTTAAATAAAGTTAAACTGTATTTTTTTAAATTTTTGTTTACTTACTTTTGGGCAAGTCGTAAAGCGCCACACAGCCATTGGATAATGTTTGTTAGTCTCAATACATTAACAGTCATTTTCCTACAGCTCTGCATACCTACTATGTTTAAAGGTGATACGAACTGTCAAGCTGTATACACATGACCCATTCATACTAAATCTAATTTGTAACTAACTCACTTCAAATATTCTTACTCCGATGTGCAGTGAAATAAAAATGACCGATCACCTGACTGATTTTAAAGTTGCAATCAAGGCTCTTTCGAAACAATTTGTTTGGCACGGAACTCTACAACTCTATCGCAATTCGCAAGGACCGATTAGGACTTAAATTAACGAAATATTGTCGAAAAAAGGTAGCAAAAGAAATAAATACCACAGTCTGTGTAGAATTTAGCGTTGACACTGGCAAGAAGCACAGACACAGTTATGAAGAACAACATTTTGTTTTTGAAAAAAGAATGAGTTATCGCGCGCTAACGGTTCTCGACTCGCGCGTCGGTGACAGACTGGCCGATCGGATGGACTATGTGTGCCGACCTTTATTGCTTTATAATATGCGCGGGCGCTGGTCAAAGAATCGGTAAGGATTATCAGAACTGAAACTGCATCAAAGTTAGTTGAGTTTGGTGCCTACGAACACTAAGATGATACTGAGAATGTCATGACAGGACCTGTCCTTTTAATTATAGGCTCTTATAGCTAAAAAGTTTATAACAGCCAAGTTATGAGTATATGATACGGGCACACGCTACATAAATGAGAATCAGAATCATTCCGTATTAAATTTAAGTTTAGTTTAGTATTCATCATTAACATCATCAGCCTTGTCCACTGTTAAGCAAACGTGGGGGCCCCAGGGGGCCCCAGGGTATGCCACTTTAGTCGCATATTACAAAACAGTATTTAAAAGAGATTTTCAGTTTAAGAAAATATGAACAACATTTTATTCAGTAGTTAACTCAAATTGAATCAACGTGGAAAGTGAAAACTACTGTTGTCTATTATGTTACTCAGAATAAATAAGGCCAAGAAAAGTATTTCTCCAGAATACCTTGCTACAAAAGTTAATGAAGAAAGCAACATACCATACATCTTATTAGTACTCACTTGCGTGGAAAATTAAAAGAAGACTCATCAGCTTTGTTCAATTATCCCAACAAGATGTTTAATTTAAATAGAATTATAAATATTTATTCAAGGAAAATTTACACCTGTACAAAAATTAAATATCTCTAGAGCATACAGGATGTTTTTTTTCAAGTGCGCGTGGAATGCCATTTTCTAAACTATAGGGCATTGAAATGCTCAACGAAGTCTCAAAAACGATTTTGGCAAAAACAAAAACTTCATTCTTAAATTCTAAAAATTGGGTTTCGACGTGTGGTGCGTGTGGTGTCCCTAGTCATAAATTGACCAGTTGGTTTTGAAAAAAAAAACATTTAGTGTAATATTTCGCTACCCACTAGTGTCTTTTTTACAGATTGAAAACTCAGGGAAGGAATCTTATACATAATAATAGGTATGTCGAACTGAAAAGAAAAATAGATTTGCTGTTTGGCTTTTCAAAGTTTCACAATAGAAAATTCACGAATGTCACATACATGTGTAGTGAATGTCAATACGGTCACTACAGCTATTGGGTAGCATAATAATGCAAGGTTAGGTTAGTTGTCAAATCCCTGTTGAAGCGAAAAGCATTAAGAATTAAAATATGTAAAAAACGTCCTCCCTTTAAAACTCTGTAAAATGTTATTTTGTTTTTTTAGCATTAGGGATAATGCATTATCATCTTACTTATCTTATCTTATCTTTTTTTTCTGTAAAATGTATTTTTGTGCAATAAAGATTATTTATTATTATTATTATGTACTCATAGAATTAAAACTAAAAACTAAACGAGATCTATCAAATCCAATAGAAGGCGTGTTATGCGCGCCGCGACAAAATTGTCTCGAGATTTACCAGATTTCACTAAACCAAGATTCACCAAATTATGTAGCAGTTCGTATCTCAGCTCAGGTTTGCTTAATTCATAGGCTGATTTGCTAGCCGTACATGTAGATGTAAATGGGCTTAGGCAAAAAAACATGTCACTATAAAATAATAAGTTGTCGCTTCTGCAACTTCCGCAACCTTTGCCGCTCCGGAAGAGTGAGCCATGCGCGAGTTTCAGGAAAACAAACAAACGTGGCGAATGATATGCTCACGCGCATACAAAGAAAACAATCGCTTCAAATCATGTCATTACTACTTAAACTTATTGCAAAGTCGACAGTTAACGCAAAAAGACGATTTTGCGATTTTGTTAGTCATTAATGAACGATTATAGTACTAAGCTGCTTACACGTTTATGACTGTTCACGATTGTGTGATTGTGAACTTTGTTACGGTTTCATCGTACGATGTAAAACCGTTGGAAAGAGTAACGAGTCATAAAGTTCAATATAAATTCCTGGATAGGAAATGAAAAATGGTGGCATTGTAGTAGGTAGTAATACCTCTTTGATTTTAATTCCGAGTCGACTTTTCATATTCTTTCATGAAAGTTAAAATGAAAATACATAGATTAATATAAAACTTTCTATAAAAAATGATTTAACCAATGAACCAATAAGAAAGGTAATTTGTGTAAATCTCAATTTTCGTTTCTTTAAACACGCGTCAGTTATTTGAGCATTCTTTTCATCGACACTTACTCGTAGGTACTTCAGTGGTCCTTCATCATTTATGGTTGTGAAAACTGTCGTCGTAGACTCGTACTGTGCCTCCTTATTCGTTTTAAGTATGTTGCTTTCAGCGTTGTCAGCCTCAAAAATGTAAAAATACTCGTACCTACTCATATTTTATTTTATGACTTTCTGTTTTCAGTCGATAGTGGCATCATCGTCTAATGTCTCAGCCACCAATAACTCATTTTGATATACTCATTCCGTAAGAAGTTCCGTATTCAAAAATAAACTCCGTGGTTTATTTTTAGTTACCTAAGTATTCAGGTTTTTCCTTCATATAGGCTTTGTTTCAAAAAATGGGTTCGCTGGGCTGCCTGGTGGTGATGGGCGGACGAGACCGATCTTGGAATACCTACGCCGGGAAAATGCCTAGTTACTCTTCAATAATCTGTTTTAAATAAATAAATATCAATGGACATTACTCGTTGCACATAACGCTATCTCAGTATCCCTAACTACTTACACAAAACTGAAATACTTGACAACGGATGAACATAGACACTTATGTACTCTTTTTTTGTGAATATTTATTTACATCGGGAACACCCAGAATTCAAAGATATATCAAATTCAAGCCCCGAATGTTTGCTTGGGTGTACTGCGCGGGTAGCAAACCCGGGACCTCTAGTGCAATAGCCACTTCTGTGACATTACACCAAATCAGTCGTCGTGTTAAAAGTTACAAAAACATCCGGCGGTGTTTATTTGAAATGGTACCAACTACATATCTGTATTACTTTAAAAATAAAAGCTCATTTCGTAACTGCACTTAAAATTGTCGTCAGAATTTCTTTGAAAAGAGGGGAGGATGAAAATTATGTAGGGAGTGACTCGTGTGAGAGCCTATTACAGATTTCTCAGAAGAGTGATGGTGGGCAGTGCACCTCGTGGTCCGCCTCGACACGCGACGCGCCTCTGTGTGGCCCAAGTGAACTTACATTTTTTAACTTCAGACTTTGCTGTAGGAAAAAAAAATAGTAATTTAGTAATTCGCAAAATTGCTTCAAGTGTGCTCATACAATTTTAAACAAATTTATCAATTTCAATTTAATAAAAATAAAAAAAACTTTGCTTAAATGAATAATATCATGTTTTATACAATATGTATTTTAGTCTGCAAGGTATTTCAGTATGGACCGATTGAGTTTTTTAAGACCTGTAGATGTAATTTGCTGCCTGAATTGAATGATTTATCATTATTATTTTAAGAGTTCCTTCGATTCCTTCAGGATCCCATCATCTGATCCCGACATGATACTAGGACAACCTAGGAAATATACCTACTCTTTTAGGAAATTGATTGAGGCGTCGCATTTTATGCATTAGACATTTCCAGGATTTAATAAAATTAAGCTCTCGGAAGAACTGTTCAGGAGTTTAATTCCTAGGAAATTCAATTGAACGAAAGACAACGTCGACTAGCTTGCGGAAAAATCTAGAAAAATCTTCGAATAGAAAATTTCCAGAAACGCCTGTCTAGAGTCTAGATTTATTAAATATTTTCTCTAATATTTTTACTGGCTTGATTTCAGTTCTTAGGCCTACAATGCAAAGGAAGCCAGCATTTAGCGTACATCCTTTGTACCTACATGGCCACTGTCGACATTGCAAGATGCTTCGTACTTAGTTTCCGTAACACTCATAAATAGGGTTGACTGACTAATTGAGAGCGTCGTGGCCCCAGGTTCGAATCTGGCCTGATTTTTTTTTTTTATACGACTGAAGCAAACAAGCATGCGGACCGCCTGATGGTGAGCGGTTACCGCAGCCTGTGGACACGTGCAACAACAGAGGCATTTAACATTACCTACCTACAGTGTTTTCATTGTACAATTTGTGGCTAACTCTACAGTGTGTCGTTATTCACATTCTTTTTTTATATTTCTACAATATTTTCTGACCTGTGGTAGCTAGGTAGCTACTATGCTATTGTAATATTTCACAAAGTACCTTAGCAACTTTGGGGCCTGTTGAAAAAATAAGTAGAATGTATGCCCTACTTAGCGGAAGGGGGTAGGATCTTTTATGTATATGTGTGGTTTTACACTGATAAAATTAGTTTTAGCTTTAACAGAAGTTCGCCCCTCACACTGTATGACGAAGTTGAAAGTAAGACTATTAGAGTTAGTGGGGCTTTAAAAGTAAAAGATGAATAGTCGACAAAATAAACAATATTGTAAAGACCTACTTGGTAAATAGCTGAACTTTATACGAAGTCGCCGTATATATTTCAATAAGCATAAAATCTGCATTTGTAGCGAATAACTACAAAAACGCACTTGGCCTTTTCTTTCTTGTGTATTTTATTGTTCTAAGTAACTACTTTAATCTCACGTATAGTCCCAAAGAGCACGCCTTTTTGTGTATGACTCGCTTATTACACTTATTCACTTACAACAACAGCCACCCGTCACATAACGTGCGTTACTCGTACACAATCTGTTGATGGGGCAGCTCGTCCTAAAATAACATGACCACCTTTATGGCCACACTAGTTTATTACATCTTAGGATATTTGGGTCACTGTGGCTATGAATTCTACTAATACAGGATGAGTACCTATGGATCTAAAATATGAATAGATGCTTCTCATCTAGTTCTATTTAGAATCTCATTCCCGAGTTTTAGTGCTCTCTATGCTCTGCAAATGCAGAACAAATTATTTGAAAATTATTTCTGGTTTCAGCTTTACAACACACGTAGAACGTAGAGATCGTATTGCCACAATTCCCACTTATATCTCGTATAATGAGGTTCGATGGTTTTAATACGCACTAAAATATATTTTTCATTACTCATACTCTGAAAGTAGGTCATTACTGACCTGAGAAGCGGGCTGAAAGTAATACTTTTCATCCCTAGGGAGAATCACTTTCAACTGACAGCTGTCATATTATTTTAAAAAAAACTAGTTCTTTTTCACTTAACTATTGAACCATGTTCCAACTTTCTATACAGCCACGATGTAAAATTTGAAATAAGTTAAAGTTAAGTATTGATCAGAGGCTAAGTATGTTTTAAATAACTTTATTACAATTTAGTTTCAACAATTTCTTTAAAACAACTTAGCTTTGAGCAAAATATTTACCATTTTTCCAATGATGAAAATAAAAAATAATGGCTGAATAGCGGGCCAGCCACAGAAAAAAAACAAACAAAATAGGCGGGAAAGCGGCAATTCGATCTTCATTTATTTCCCTCATTTTTTCTTTAGCTAATTCATGTTTTTATTTTTACTTTCCTCGTATTTGTAATGAAAAGCACAGTGTTTACCTCGGGTGAAAGACTTATTTAGTCCCTCGAACTATTGGCGCCCTCACTTCGTTCCGGGCGCCAAACCCCGTCTCGGGACTAAATAAGTTACTTTCACCCCTAGGCTAACAATGTACTATTTCATTACTCATACTCTGAAAGTAGGTCATTACTGACCTGAGAAGCGGGCTGAAAGTAATACTTTTCATCCCTAGGGAGAATCACTTTCAACTGACAGCTGTCATATTATTTTTAAAAAAACTAGTTCTTTTTTCACTAAACTATTGAACCATGTTCCAACTTTCTATACAGCCACGATGTAAAATTGAAATAACTTAAAGTTAAGTATTGATTAGAGAATATATATATTTTTAAATAACTTTATTATAATTAAGTTTCAACAATTTCTTTAAAATAACTTAGCTTTGAGTAAAATATTTTCCATTTTTCCAATGATGGAAATAAAAAATAATGGCTGAATAGCGGGCCAGCCACAGAAAAAAAACAAACAAAATAGGCGGGAAAGCGGCAATTCGATCTTCATTTATTTCCCTCAATTTTTCTTTAGCTAATTCATGTTTTTATTTTTACTTTCCTCGTATTTGTAATGAAAAGCACAGTGTTTACCTCGGGTGAAAGACTTATTTAGTCCCTCGAACTATTGGCGCCCTCACTTCGTTCCGGGCGCCAAACCCCGTCTCGGGACTAAATAAGTTACTTTCACCCCTAGGCTAACAATGTTCTATTTTAGGTCCGATGACCGTTTAATAGAGCGTGTTATCATCTTAGTCCTAGTACCTATAGACTAGAGGAAAGACGTGAAACTGATACTTAAACGCATTTCTCAAGCACAGCAAAACAAAGATTCCTCTTACTTACTTGATTTAAAAAATCTCGAATAAATGATAGGCACCTTATCCTGAGGGACCTTTGTCGCCCTAGAGCTGGCTTTAAACGAGTATAAATTAAATACTTACTTAGTAGGTGCGTAGGAGAGGTCCGTGGTGATTGTGGGGTAATTAATGAGCCTTGGCGATCAATGGCTCGGGTTAGCTGACTAATCGTTTAGTGCGGCCGTATTTTGGCTTTTCTATGAAATTTTGACAGTTAATGTCACTCTTGTTTAGTAGAGTCTTCATTCTGAGAGGACTAGTTACTGAATGGTTCCTTTTTATTGATTGTATGTAATTTTTAATGTAATTGTAATTTTTGTGGAGAGAAAATAAATGACTTTATTTTATACAGTACATTAATGTATTACATTTGATTTAACTCAATCTAATTACCTATCTAGGTATTTGTTTTATTTTCTTCCTGTTTATTTGTCATATTCACATCTAATCTAATTTACCTATCTACAAATCAAACTTTATCTACACTGATCTTAGGATAAAAGATCTTCCTATTAATACTGTAAATGTGAATGTTTGTCTTGTTGCTCTTTCACGTAAAAACTTCTAGTTGGATTTTAATGAAACTTTACAATAATATAGCTCATGCATCTGAATAGCATAACTACAATTTATAAAGATACGAGTATATCACATTTTTTTAACCTAAGTCCACGCGAATGAAGTCGCGGGCGGCCGCTAGTGGTAAATCAACATTAAGTATGATTTCTATTTGTTTCCACTTATTTAATCGGTAGTCTATTAAAATGTTAAGCTAATGTTATATAGCCTACATCAAACTCTAGCTTTTCCTTTAATAAACTGTAAAAACTGGCTCCAACTCAGAAATGTTTGGTTTGGTCCGTTTCGTTGTTTTCTGTTTTCCCATCGTCGCCCACACACCGATTATTCGAACAACCAAAATATCACCAAATACCGACCCATTGAGGCCATTATGATGATTGGTCCAATGAGGATGTTCCCTGTCTATCGGCTATTGGAGGAAATTGGCTGCAATTGAAATTGGTCACAAATGTCACTGCTACAAGAGCACACTGCTATCGATGGCCGGTTGGTTTTGATCCAGTTATTTTGAGACGATTCCGTTTTAGAGGTCACCCTTTGGTGACGCTTTGGTCACCATTGATATTTAAAAGGGTAGATAAACGTTATGTCAGTACTGATGCGAAGTCGAAAATTGTCCCCTGGCGTACGTACCTATAATTTGACCGTGTGAGCGTAAACGAGACAGATAAATGTTGCGCAGTGTCGTCTCAAACTGTCAATGCTTTGTTCAGGTATTCGAGGTTCTGATTTCGGGTGCCACTTTTTCAGCACAAGTTACCTATCTACGTCATTTTTATTATAATATAATTGTTGGTCACCACACAAGGTATGACATTGGTGCCGTAATATTTGATATTGACAAGACATGACATAGTTTATTAAACCTGCCCAGTTGAAATGGCAGAAATACAGAGGTAGATGGGTGGGCCTTAATTATGGCGTTTTTCGTATCCGCATCAGTTCCGTGACGGTCGTCAAAACCATTATGTAACTATCGTTGAAACTTATTAAACATTGGTTCATATTAATGAATTTATGGCCGAAATGGTTCAGACAAAAAGGTTTATTTGATGAAATAAATATCCTTTGAAAGTCGGTTTTGAATGTATCTACGTTGATACCTACACCTTTTTGACTACGACATTGTTGTTTGCTCTCTAACTCATCAACATGTCTTTATTAAAATATAAAATTACTGTAGCTGTTGCTAAATCATATTAAAAGCTAATTACAACTCCAAAGGTGGCTACTGCTCAAAGCTAAAGCTACTTACTAACTAGCTAATTTTCTTCCTATTTACTCGAGAATTGGATTTAAGGAGGGAAAACTGCTTCTGATTGTGTAACTTACAATATTTTTGCAGCAAAGTTTACGTCTTTTAATTTACTGGAAAACAACCCTTAACAATGCTCGTAATAAGTGAAGTTGTTATGAAGCGTTGATAAATGTCTTATAGGTTTAATTTAAACCATATACCTACATCTACACCTATACCTTTTTTTTTGAGTAGGGGAAATGCACTTACGCATTTCCGCCAACCAGGTTGTTGGACGGGTCATGTCGGACTCTCCACGAGGAGGTGGTACCCCAGTGGCTCTACCGACTAAAAACCTTACTACTTACTCCCTCTCATCGTCCATAGTGGAGGAATACAGTGAGTGGCGCGAAGCCTTTTACGCGTTCCCCCGGACGTACCTATACCTGCCTACAAAACAAAGCAAAACTTGCAACAATAACAATGCCCAAAAAATGTGCTAACTAGTGCCAGATCACATCACGATGTGGAAACAAAAGCTAGGTATATAGTTTATATCTTTTCGTTTTTTTCAGATTCTGTAGACTTTCAAAACACTGGTCTGGGTGCGCCACAACTTCTGAGCCTTCTACATCTAATCTGATCCCGTCTTTAGGTTATTGGTATGTCTGTCTGGTGGGCCTACTCTGCGTTTGCTGGGTCGGATTAAAAATAAAACTTAATGTCACATTTAGCGTTAGGTTTGCCATTCAGCGCCAAATATTCATCCAAATCAATGTCATAAGCATAATAAGCATTAGCAGATAGGTATATTACGGATCGTTACCTTCCGAAGCCTTTCAGAATCCATGATACTGAATGGGCAGGAAGTATGGTTAGTGATTTTGTGATGTTTTTAGAATACTGCCCAATGACAAGGTGATAACAACCGTAATCTAGAGTAACTTAAAAATAGTTGGTCCACCATAGATATTACCAAACTACAGACAAAACAAAAGTACCGAGTCTGGTATGCTACTGTTCTAACGGATTTTAGTTCAGTTTTGATTAGAATAAGGGTTTGTTTTTGCATCTTTGAGAATACATTGTGAAACAAAATAAAAGATTTATCCAGAAACAAAAAAAAAACAAGAGACATTGCTGTATTTTTTGAGAGCATATCTCAATCAGAAACGTTGAATATGTAAGTAGGTATCTAAGTAGATAGTAAAGGAAGCCCGCCCACTGAGTGAGCGTCCAATCTGCGTGAGAATGGCCGTCGTAGCGGCTAGTTAATCATTAATAAGCAATTCGAGATGATTACCTCGATATGTCATCGGGTTGATTAGTTAGCTACTGCATGAGAACTTGCGTCTCCTACAGGATAGATTAATGCCTTGTGGGTTTGGATTTCCTGGCGACACACAAGTACTAGCACATAATAGCACTAGAGAGTATTTCAGTCGAAGTACCTAGTTGTCTATTTTCTAATTGTTTTTGATCAAAATCGATATTCAGTGATGCATTCTCCGTTCTCTTCCGGCTAACTTTGGTCGATGTTAGTCGCACCAGCATAGTTGAGTTGAGGTCTGTGCCTGGCAGCGGTACCTACATTATTAAGGTCGATTAATTTAGATTTAGTTTTCGTTACAGAGTTTTGTCTAGTGTCCTTTTTTTATAACTTTAGAAACTTTATAAATTGTGAAACGGTGATTGACCAGCAAAGTAGTTTTCAATTACTGTGCTTGTCAACCCCATATCTGGACCTCACGACTGCTTCCCATCAGGTGGAGTGAGGTCATCTTGAAGACCACTATAAAAAAAAAAAAAAAACTCACTCCTTGCAGGGATTCGAAACGCTCACCTCAGCCGTCCCGCTTTTAGGTTTGGTGTGCAAGGATTGTTTAGCCATTAATCCTAATACAAAAACTGTCAGCATTCGGAGGTAGAGTTGTAAAGGCACGTGTCATAATTAACAAACAAACCATTTGTACTTTGTAGGTTTCAAAAACAAAAGAATCCATGCCTATATTTAATAATAGTTATCCGTGTAATGTTTACAAAAATATAATTATTTACACACTAATCCAAGTGGTAATAGTTGAAAATTGAGAGTTCTCTACAAAACTACTAGGAGTTAGTTTCCGTAACTGACTAGCTTTAGTATACCTATAATTATACCAGTAAGCATTGATAATGTTTAAAAAGCATAAATTCTATCTCGAATTAGGTAGTAAGCTGTTTCTACCCTTGTCATGTTTTCTACCTGAGATAGCAACTCTTGTTAAATGAATTCTACCATTGTCATGAATGTCATGTTTTCTACTCAAGTTAACAAATCATAAGTTAAATCAAAGTCAAAATAGGTACTTACAATCATAATCGTATCACGTCACGCACAGTGAAACTGGATTGTGCAGAGGATGGCCATGTTATTGTCGAGGAATTCTTCCTACGTTAGACGAAGTAAATCAAGATTAATTAACCTAAATTTGCTTCACGACATCTTCCTATAATCCACTTTTGTCGTTTATCTTAATTTTGTTTCACCGTTTCTTTGGTACTTTCATATTGGTAGTAAATTGTATAGACACGTTTAACCCCCGATTCGTGAAAATTTTATCCGGGGTTTTTTTGGAAATTCTATAATGAGTACAAAGTACCTTACTTAGGTGTTCCGTCCAGATTTGATTTCGGGACACATACCTACTCTGGACTTGCGAGAAAATAATATAGTCCAAGCTTCATTAGTGTTCTTGAATCCCTGCTCAGTACTAACACTGTGTTTGGTGTTAATATCGATTAACCACCTTATTCATAAAAACTAACGCAACGCTAAGCAATAGATTAAGCGATTGGCGTGTTTTGGCACTTACTCGCAAATGGCGGCAGCAACGAGAATGAAAGGGATTAAGTTTTCATGAATAAGGGGGTAAGCCCGTATATAGGATATACCTGCGATGTTTGTCTGTAATTTGACACCCATGGTATGAGCTTCACTAATTTTCTTCTAACTCTTATTCTAATTTTATTTAATTTTTAGGGTTCCGTACCTCAAAAGGAAAAAACGGAACCCTTATAGGATCACTTTGTTGTCCGTCTGTCCGTCCGTCCGTCTGTCAAGACCCTTTTTCTCAGGAACGCGTGGAGGTATGAAGCTGAAATTTATATCAATTACTCAGGTCTACTGTCTCTTGAAGCTGTGAAAAGATCAAACTTCTAAGCCAACGCAATCAAAAGATACAGCCGTTTATGCCGCAAATTTTCGACACTTGCAAGGGAATCAAAACCTACAGGGTGCTTCCCGTGAACTCAGAATCTTGAAATTTGGTACGAAGCAACGTCTTATAGCATAGATAAAGGAAAAATTACGAAAACCATAATTTTTTAGTTACATCACATAATATATATTTTTTTAATAATTTTAAACTTACTACCCATTTCTTCATAAACGCGTAGAGGTATTAAATTGAAATTCATACCAAATACTCATTGTAAACCTTGCAGGTTTGTACGGAACCCTCGGTGCGCGAGTCCGACTCGCACTTGGCCGGTTTTATTCTTTTTGCTAACGACAAATAATTAATGGACCATCATAGGACCAGGAATAACCAAACGGGTTGCCTATATGGCCATTGACCGTACCTTTTTTTTATCAAAATGGGTTTGCGTTTGACTCCAGTCTCACCTGATGGTAAGCGATGACGAGGTCGAAGGTGGAACACGCTCACCCAGAAAAACCTACCTATGTTTGGGCAAGGTACTTCAATCGAGGCTTTCGCAGGTGGGTGGGTAATTAATAAAATAAAAGTCATCAGCAATGAGATATCATTAATTTCGCATTTTTGGCGACAGTAATAAAGACACTTAAAAGCTAGAACATAAATACGTCAATATTATTAAGGAATTCACATAAATGTGGTTTTACGAATATATCGATCAGCTACAATTGATGAAGACTTATCATTACATAGATATATAAAATATACACATTCTTTCATCTAGTGGAACGTTTTAAATGAATGGTTTACAAAAGATGGCAATTATATTTACTAAAGACTACCTACTAACACTGAATTTGTGAATAGTAAATTGAGATGTATACAATTTAATCAGACGGTAACAAAAGAAGATTTATAAATGACTAGGGAAATTAAAATAGTAGATCCTACTAGAAAATAGAAAAAGATGGGAAAATTGCTAACTTAAAAGATTAAAAACTCAATTAAAAACACCTTTTTATCATTCAGGAAATGCAGATAACAATCAATATACATTGACAAAAGTAGTAAGTAAATTAGTTACCTTTTATAGTTTCATCTAATTCAAATCACATCAATAGAAAATTTTATATTAATCTAAAAGTTCCGCATTTTTTTCCCCTTATGAATATTGTATGGTGTACTACGCGTGCAAAAATACATGAAACCTAAGTTTGATGACGGAACTATGGCGTACTTTACTAAAGTAAAAGACACAGTGCTATCAAATACATTTAACGCGAGTTTCATGTTTTCGTGCACCCATAATAAGTCACTGTTAAATCAGTTAGAATATAATTAGTTTCAAGGTAATAATGTAAGAATTGAACTTACATCTATATTAAAAACGACTCATTTTTTGGAATTCATTTGGTGCCTTAAAGACACAGCAAACACATAACAACAATGATTTGGACTAGATTTTTTGACTAGAACGAGAATATGCTTAATTATTAATTAGTATCTATCTATCATTGAATAATACATAATATTAATTTATAGTAGATAGATAATTAAATTAAATGGAATGTATAAGTTTGATGTTGTCGTCGTTATGCCTGCAATACCTATCCTTACGCTAGCGATAATAACCACTAAACGAAGGAAAAACGATATGACGTTCTTGTGCAAACTAACCCATTGCGAATGAATTTTCTTTCAAGTGTCTTTAAAAGTAAACTTAACCGACAATATCGTCGTTCAAAGCCGTTAAAGGAAGTCAAGTCTTACACGATAAATAAAATCAAACATAACAATTTTCCCGAAAGGCCAAGAGGGGTAGCAAAGAAAGTTCACTCTCAAAGTCGTCATATTTTCCTCTTTCGGAGCTGCGTACATTCGCTTGTGGGGGTCTGAACTGTCTAGGGCCGTCATCGCTGGTCGCTGTAATAGTGTTGGGTAGAGATTCGACTAGGTCTGGGTAGGAGCTAGGGCGCACCGGTGATGCATAGTATGTTTGGGCGGCAGATCGGGTGGCGCCGCCTGCTCGCCGAGGTTCGCGCAGCCAGCCTATGGGTCTACCGCCCCAGCCCAGTCCACAGCAGTCCCGGGTCGTGGTGGTTGGCTCCAGGGTATCCACCGTCCGCCTCCACGAACGATCTGCGGTTGTAAGATCTACGTACAACGATATTTTAGACAGTATTTTCATTTAAAAGGTTTCTTCATTAGCGATGGAGGAAATTCGACAATCTTTTAAAGATTAACAGAGTTTACAAAGTGGCAATCTATCAAACTCAAAAACTGGATGAGTGAGCACTGTCGAAAATAAGCTTAACAAAATTAGTGGTAAATAACGAACTACGTTCGATTGAAATGATGAAAACGGATTAGAGAAAATAGAGTGGTGTGACTTTTGATGAATGCCCAACGTGAAACTACTGCAATTTTTCCTCTTATTGTGTTGAAAAAGTGCTACCTATAACTAACCTTTGAAACACTGAAAGTAGTACGTTTTTTGAGTGCCGTACTGTACAGTTTTGTTTTATACTGAAGTGAATGTATCTCCCTACTTTTTAGAAATAACTTTCACCATAAAAGTTTATGTACCTACAATGCTTGACTACGAAAAAGTTTGCTCTTAGATAAATGCAGTCGCAGTTAGACGCCGTACGAATTGAATCATATCTAAACACAGCGAAGTTGTAGCATGGTAACAATCTAGCTAACCATGTCACAAAGAACATAATGATAGAAGCACTAAGCAATAAAGAGAATATGACAACAATCATCAACAGTAAGTAGGTACGAGCTATTTTACAAATCGGTAAGTAGATTTTGAAATGAAGAATGTTTGCCATAATATTATGACGTTAAGTATTTCTCCGAATTTGATCCTTAGAGGTTAGCATCACTACGAGAAAGTGCACTAATACATAGAGAGTTATTTTTTGTAGCCAACAAGTTTGATTCCTGGCTGGAGAAAAGTTATTTTTTAATCTGAGTTTGTTCTGAATTCTTGGTTTATGAGTTCATAGCATTTTTTTGTTTAGCCCGGTGAAATGCCTTTACGTACTTCCCGCTGCATGTGGGAGCGCAGCGGGGGATGAGTTCATAGCATAACCTAACGACTCTATCCCGAGCTGGGAGGTCAGAGCCACGTTGACTGTTGCCGTCATGGTCACACTTTGCCGGGTGAGTTTGAACCCAATCTCTGGCGAGCCTACCACCATTATTGAAATGACTTATGCTAATATAAAAGTGCCCACCTGATGCCGGAGGGTCGCAGCGGGCGCAGCGCGTGCAGACGGCGCATGCCGCTGCCGCCGCCACCGCCGCCGCCGCCGCCTGCACAACAAACATATACCTTTCAAAGAAACTGGACAGAGTAATTCTGAAGATCTGAAAACAGCATCATGCGGGAATAGAACCGCATCTTACGCAATCCGGGCGACTGCACTAACCACTGTGCTACCGAGACCATTAACAGAACGGCCCAGATGTGTTTTAGCAGATGCACATGGTGTAAGTAAAAGAAAGATACATAACTGCATAAAAAATGTGTCTCGGTTTGTAGTTAGTAAATTATTTGGAGAAGAAGTCCACTGGCCAACTAATTGTCTCGACATCCCTAGATTGGAAGAAATTTAATGTACCTAGAATAGCAGGCATTGAAGGTGGTTCGCTAATCACAGTCAATGAATGAAAAAAAATAAACCCGCTTAAAGCAACAAAATCTTACATTTTATGTAAAGTGTTTTGTGTGTGAGTACAAAATTGACATCAAATTCTACAGGCATTTTCATTTATTATTTAACATTTATTAAACAGCATTTGTAGTTACAATATTTGTAAGGTTTTCACTTGTAAATTTTTTACATAATTGTAGAGTTCATTAAACAGCACTTGACATAAAACTTAACAAATATGTAAGTTTTTTAAATAATTGTAGAACTGAGATCTACATTGAGAGATCTACATGAAGACATCCAATTTGTCGCACCGGCACATTAATTTGTTTCTTTTTGTCTCATATTTATTTATTTTATATCTTTCTTCCTAGCTAAGTAGGAACATACAGTAATTGTGTGACAAGAACGTCCGATGCGTCAGTTGGGCTGTCTCACGTACCGTGTCGGAAGGCCTTAATCGTCCTTAATTGACACTCTCATAACGTAGAGTTCAATGATAGCGCTAAGGTCACTTACATCTAATGTCAGAGGAATTATTCCTGTAATGCTGAACCAGCGATTGTGTATCACAATACAATGAATATAAATGCGGCATTTGTTTGAGAGTATACATATTTGGGGAAAACAAACTGTTTAGTTATTTATACCGGAAGATGCTTGCTATAAGAAATGTTTGGCGTAGGGAATGCAAATCCGTTTTCTTTTCAAAATCCGGATTTAAAAAATCGGATTCTGAAAAAATCCGGATAATCCGGATTCAATCCGGATTTTACCTCCTTCCACACAGAATTCTAAGTACTTTAAAAATGCCATATTTATAGTGTAAAATAAGTATTAAAATACGTATTCAGTAATCAGAAGTGCGCATAAGAAAGTCAAATCGCATAAAATAATCGTTTTTAAAACCTTTCATTCTGATTATGAAATTGATTCTGATTTTAAAAGTGAGTTTTTAGAGTAAAAATGAGATTGACCCCAGTCTCGCCTGATGGTTAGCAACGACAAGGTCAAAGGTGTAACACGCTTACCCAGAAAATGGCTATTTACTCTTGCCTTAGAGTCACGAAGGTTGTATGTATCCGGAAACACTGACACAGGGAGAGCGTTCCACTCATTAGCGGTGCGGACCAGAAAGGAAGCACCAAACCGTTTAGGCCAGACCACCGGAAAGTCGAACACAGGGCGTGGTGGAGGTGAAAGCCCTCACGGCGTCTAGGGGTCCGGTTATTGAAGGTAAAGGGTGGTATCAGGTTATGAAGTTCCTGCGCACGCTCTCCGAAATACACCTTATAAAACCGATAGACAGGCAACTCTACGCCGATGCTCTGAACGGATTGTGGCAGCAGTACCCCATACACGAACGAACTTGTGTTTGGTACAATTGTAAGAGGTGATTCCCTACGAACTAAACAACCACAATATTTCATTCTCGTACCATTTAGATACGATTTATCATGAATTGAATATCTAGCCTACCTGCCGATAGTGCCGATACTTTCTCATTGCTATGTTGCTCAAACCTTTAGTAAAGGCTGGATCCTTGGCACCTAGAGATTTATTTAATACTACATATTTTCTCGTTTGGACTCTAATAAACCATTTTATAATGGCACAATAACGTTAAAGATATATGGATATCCAACAAGGTAATCCTATTACTCAACTTTAAATCCAACAAAAAAGTTAAAATATACTTAAATGAAGCATTTGTTTGCATACATATCAATGCTCGTGATTTTACAGGACGTGATCGTACGAACATTGTCATCTTTCTAGTTCATAAAACTAGATTGGTTTTTTTTTATGAAATATTCGAAAAATCCGGATTCGATTTTCAAATCCGGATTTAAAAATCAAGTAAATATAACGGATTATCCGGATAAAACGGATTACGGATTATCCGGATTGCATTCCCTAGTTTGGCGGTAATAAAATAATAATCACCTTTATTAACAAAAAACCTAACACTGTGGCAATTGTTTAACTAGTTTAAAAAACATAAGAGATTGAGAATGTTGTGGCCTCGTATTTTAGTATTCTTGCAAGGAGGCGTGGTACCCATGCAATTGTCACCAAATCAAATTACAAAACTTTGATTTTTCGTTGGAAATTGAACCCAGCACTTTCGGTGCTTTACCGTTTGCGACAACGAGGCATGTAAAAATGTAATCGTAACTTTTGTAAATTATTAAATTAAATACTGCGGTGCGTTTTCTTCCCCTTTTCTTTTTCTAATGTTGTCGAGTTGAAAAACTCGTCGGGTAGCTTTCAATAACTTAAGAACCTATAAATAAGGAATGGGTACGACTTCTTACTAAACTTCAATCACTTCTGAAATGACCTTTTGCTCCTTTCAGGAAAAATAAGTTTTCCACGCTCTCTGAATAGAAAATTGATATATTTATCAGGAACTAATTTACTAGTTTTAATTTCGAATGGAGAATCTCGTTCTCGAACGATTTTATTAATGTTGCTTTTTTTAAATAGGTAGGCATACAAAAAAGAAACTCATTTTCACAAAAAAACTTAAGCTTTGCATACAAATAAACAGTATATATGTACAGCTATTTATTATGAAGATACTCGTAATATAACAAATCAAAAACCATGAGGCGTTGTACGAATAAAACGCCTGAAAATGAGTCGAGTTGAGTGCCTGGACCTATGGCTGGACCAAACTCGACTTTATCATATATTACTATAAGATGCCAGAAACATATTTTTTTCGTCACAATATTTATTTATTTTGCCACCAAAATACTCAGGAAAAATCAAACCTTTGAACGCTGTAACAAATAGCAGGTTCAGAGAACTTCTACCTTGAAAATTCCTTTCAAAATTTTGACCTGTTCACCCATAATTTAAACCCTTGACTTATTTGTTGAAATTTCCAATAAATATTAAACCCAGATCTTTAAAAACAATACAACACAAAGAGAAAGTGCATAACCAAAAATTAAAAGTACCTACATAGATAAATGCAATGAGGTTTTCGTAGTAGGAATTAGTGTGTGTTAGAATAGTTTAGATTAATGTAAAAAAAAAAATTATAAGTAACAAATAAAAAAAAAACAATGTGTAGCCAAACCAGGCTCGTGTCTTGTAATGAAACGCGCGAAAGCCAGGAAAATGGTATGGCATAGTATAAGGTACTTACATACTCAGAAAAGGTAAGTAATTAAACAGACTTCTTTTAAATGGCAATATCCGACTCTAAATATCTAAGTTGCCTCCTAAATTACTAAGTCAAATTATTAGTTACTCAGCCACATCAACGCGCATCTACATGATATTATTTTGACGCAATATTTATTTTCTATGTAAGCCACTCTACATAAAACTCAGCATGGAGGTTATTATTTAGCATCTGAATTTGTGGTCAGCATTCACTCAATAAACTTCTAAAATACTTATTAATATACGGCACCAAAATTATACAAGCAGACAAAATAAAATACTTTACTCATAAATACTTATTTGTATATTGAAATGCCATAACTTTCAGTAGGTTAGTGTGTTCAGTTATCCATTTCACTAATTTCTAAATTAGTTCAGAGGATTATTCCAAACACTCCGCTTTCTGAGGAGCTTGTAATGATGATGAGTTGTTAAATTTGTAGCTGAGTAAATAAAAAAGACGAGTCTGTTTATTTTAGGCTATCTAATTATCCCGTTGCTTATTTATAAAATAAGAAGTTAGCTCAAGTGGCCAATTAAAAATTCCGTGGCTGGGTTTATTATTCCCCCTCAGAAAATATCAACATCCGTCCGTCTGTCACAGCCTCACAGCGGAAGTGAGGCTATCCTTGGCCCTGCTACTTGTTGAATGCAAATTACCAACTTCTTCCTTTTGCATCTTATTTTTGTAAAAACTTTTGCTTGTTGAGACTTGAGGTAGAATTGTAAGCTGAACTTTAGATTGTACTTTCTCATTCTACTTTGGAATTGGAATTTAGACTTGGGAATTGGGAAGTGATGAATTATTATCGCTGCGTCAAATCTGGGCTCGGAACTGGAGCCACACGTGGCCAGAATACTTAACCACTGGGCCACAACGCTCTCCCATAGACGTTTCCGTTTTATCTGTCCTCTAAAAGTGAGTGCGTTACTCGATTTGTATGACGTTGCCTGCCACGGCGCAACGCACTAATGGTTCACCGTGAAAAATATATGTAAAACGACGCAGCGATTGACATATCGTTGAGTCGTCGCATCGCAACGCGCACTAATGCGGCCTCGCCCTGACAGTGCATTCCTTCTCTCGATAGTGAGTAATAGAAAAATTGGAACACAATTAAACATCTGCCAACATGTGTCAGGTGCAGGATTCTAACCCATGACCCTTTACGTCTCAACTCTTAACTTTTCAAGCTCATAACCATTGTGCTAAAGGCCTTAAAAAAATCCAATAACTTAACAGCTCGCTGGCCACATGCGGTTGTAAAGTTTGATTCGTGTTAGACATCTGCCCGGCGGCCGGCTTAGCCGTCCGAGGCGAACGCAACTTATGCTCTCCGGTGTTGTCTAACAACTAACTTAGCGTTAGACTTATGCTCCTGCTTTAATTGTTTCAGCGCACTAAGCAGAAACGACTGGGTGGTACTTCCATCTTCATTACACGGTACGTCCGTTCAGTGGAATTGTTTAGGATGTCTTGTCTAAAACTAAGTTACTTAGTAGGTATCTTGCGTAGATCTGAGCTGAGTTACTACTCAGCTTAGATCTAAGGCCAGTGTGGCCACGTGCGGTTTTTGAAAACTATCTTGTTGCAGGTTTTTAAGGCAAATTTGCACCTGTTAACTAAAGGCGACAGCTAACTTTAGCGCTAACTACGTATCGCATAACAAAAATAATGAAAATGGTGCCAACGATCCCATCGCAAAATCTATCCCAATTAAATGCGTGACTAGAATCGATTCGGTTAAAATATGTTTAAACGTCAATCATACTTAAAATATGACAAATAATAAATTTAAAAAAATCTTTATTTTAAACAAACAGGTTGCTTACAATCAACTCATTGGCTGAACAGCAAAACGGTAAGTAATTCAATCTACATTTACTTTTGTAGGTACATAACATACTTAAAATTAAACAACTTGCTAACAAATGTAGCCTATGCCATTGAGTTAGGTTCCTCTACTCTTTACACAATTCGCTTGTTGTGAGTTAAAGATCGTCTTACCTGATATGACGCGCCCCTCCACTGTATCTTAGCTTAGACGATCTCATCGTAGGTACTTCGTTTGTGAATAAGGAAGTAACTAACAACCCCTCGTTATTACGTTTCTCTTAACGTTAAAAAGATGCCTTTTTCAATTTATTTAAAACGAATTTTATGGTTCACCTACTTAAATGTTTATTTTATGATGTAGCGTTTTAAGAGTTTTTCCTCATCCTGGCGCCTTATTACTTGAAAGTCTTTAAAAACTCGCGAGCGCATTTTTTCAGTTCTAAAATTGATTTGCTTGTTAAATAAATAAATAAACAAAATAGGCATTTAATTAAATATACCATGACATACTCATGGCTATCACGGCTGGCTAATGTTTTAAACCCAGTTGTGTGTCAATTTGATATCAACTTATTCTAAAAAGTAATTACTTGACAACATCTTTTTATTAACATTTGGTTTTGCTGGTAAGGGGCGAACTTACGACCGAAATAATGGTTAGGTGGTACTTAGGTTTTTTATTGACGTTTTCTATCACCGGAGGGCGAGCCGCAAGTTGTATAATGAACACAAAATAAGTATTCAGGCCAGACTGAATTCGAGTCCGAGTGTTTAACCACTGGGCCACAGCACTAAAAAATAAATTCTCTAACTATGACTCACCGGAGGACGGGGCGTGGACGACAGAGGGAGAATCTTGAAACAAGTGGGACCTTTGTTGAGGAGACAGGGACGCCAGGGCCTCTAGGTTGTCACGCAGGGAGTCGAAGAAGGAGCCCACATCGTTGAGGACACCTGCCGAACGACACCCATTAGTCTACACATGTACAAAGTTCCCAAGTGGCACACTCAGGGAAACATCCACTATCACATCCTTGTGAAATTTGATTTCGTATGAATCTTAATGTGGCTGATGTCTGATAATTAATGTCGGTGTTAATGAGCATGCTTTGGAATAGTATTAAGTCATAAGCTTACCGTTATGCAAATTGCTAAGTGAGATCCACAAATGATCGTCTAAACCAACCAATGACCAATTTTTGAAACAGACAGCAAAATAATGCTAAGTGGAAACTTTAGTCATTGGTGAAAAAACTTCTAACCAGAGCAGGATAGTTCTGCCCTTTTTCAGTAACCCGAAAACAATATTAAAGTTTAATAATAATAAATAGATTTGCTTTATTATTAAAAAAAATATAAAAGCACTTATTTTATGCGTAGGTATAACTTGCTAGCCTTATCAATTAAGGGTCCATACTAAGGTCGGCCGGAGAGAAAATCTGTCAAATTTGAAAGCGATCGTGACAGCTATGGTCACACAGTGGTTGGGCCGTGCAATCCGTGCATAAATGCAATGCATAAATGCGGACGACCGTCTTGGTGTAATTGTTTAGAAGTCGGCTACTACACCAAAGGTCGCGGGTTCGATCCCCGCACAGTACAAACATTTGTGTGCATGAACATGTCTGTTTGTATTGGTCTGGGTGTTTCCTATGTATAATAAGTATGTATTTACAAAAGAAAAAGTATTTAAGTATGTTTATCCGTTGTCTAGTATCCCATAAAAACGGAGTATAATTAGCTCACTTGGGGCTAGATGGCGCTGTGTGGAATAATGTCCAGGGATATTTATTTATTTATTATTATTATAAATCGCGGCATGATAATCATTTGATGCGTTCACCAAAGATATTTTTATTTCGCCACCCAAAATATTTCAGGATATAGGGCAAACAAAAGAAACTAAACTAATCAAAAATTTTATTTTAGTAAACATACTAACAAGCGGTTTTGCCAATTATTTTTTTACACTATTATTTGCAATCTATTCTCGTGACCACGTTATTTGCACAATGTTATATCTGGTACTTGACGATTCCATCGAGATTTAGTTGTAACTTGGTTTATCCGTTCGATCATCATCAACACAAAATATGTCTTACAACCAATGCATATGATATAGCAATACACGGAGCCATTTCTAGTAACATGCAGAAGAACCCACTAATAAATTGGTCTTACTTGTAATGAAAAGCTGCAAGAAGCATTAAAGGGAGCTATCTTGTTACTAACTAAAACGAGGAATTTAACAGTTGGCAACAGTTGAGACACTTTTAGTGGATAATTTATTTTAGATAATAACACTTGAGTATAATACCTTTAGTATAGTGTAGTAATATAATACAGAATACACCGTGATCTTCATCTTACTGGAATTGATCAACGAGTAGAACATAGTATGAAAGGAAGTCACTCTCCGCGTTTTTCTGTCTGTTTTTACATAAGCTTTCACTATCTAAATGATAGTTGATGCTAATTATATTTTCTAGAACGTTTGTCTGTATAGTTCATTCAAATTACTACTGGGAAAAGCTGTGTGCAAATAGCCAGTTAGAGTTAAGAATGCTTGCACTGCCATTTTTCCATGGCTGACGTAAATATGATAATTCATATTTATATCAAAGTTCTATCTGATCCATTTTTTTAAAATTTAAAATGGGTTTGCGTTTGACCTCAGTCTCGCCAGCCACGCTTACCCAAAAAATGCTTATTCACTCTTGCCTTGAAGACACCAAGGTTGTATGTATCCGGAAACACAGACGCAGGGAGGGCGTTCCACTCCTTGGCGGTGCGGACCAGAAAGGAAGCACCAAACCGCTTAGTTCGGACCGCTGGAAAGTCGACCACATGGAGGTGAAAGCCCTCACGGCGACTTGTGGTTCGGTAGTAGGAAGTAGAGGGTGGTATCAGGTCATGAAGTTCTTGCGCACATTCTCCGAAATACACCTTATAAAAAACCGATAGACAGGCAACTCTACGCCGATGCTCCAAACTCGAGTTTGGTTCCAACGAGCGTCTCGTCACCTATCAGTCTCCTGGCTCTTCGGTCTACTGAGTGCATCCAGCTGATACTTGGCAGAGCCATCCCAGTAGTGGCAGAAGTACTCCATACACAACCGAATTTGTGCTTGGTACAATTGTGAAAGCTGTTTCGTTGTGAAGTGTGTTTCCATTTCGAATAACTTGTCATTATGTTCTATTGCAATAACTATTTCTGTTTCGTATAAGCAAACGCAAACTTTCATTTTTCTTTGCTCGAGATCTCCATGCTAATTACTATGGAACGAGTGAAGTTTCTTTGACAGCCGTCTGCGCAGTCCCACAACTCAGTCTTCCACATGACGCCGGGTGAGTGCACGTCACTGTGTGAAGAATACAAACAAGCACAAAAATACGGCGTGTGTAAGTACACGAACTCGATGCATAGTTTTCTGTTCGCATTTTTTCAAAAACTTAACTTAACGTAAGTATTAACTTTGATTTCTGCTCTATAACTTTGTATCTTTATGTTTCGTCAAATTTTTTTGTCGAACAATTTCAGTTATGATAGAGGCCTCCAAAATTAATTTAGTAAAAAAAATTGTTCAAAAAAGAACCTTTAATCTATTCAGACACCTTAATCAAGCTTTCATGATCAGAAAACATAGTAGCTTAGACCACACAAATAACATAGTTTTAATCAATTCGATTTGAAAGCAATCAAAGCTATTTGCGTTCTTACTTCGTTCCCTTGTTTTGCTTGAATATTTTAGGCAGATCCCGTATTGGCATTAACCGATGATGCTGCAGATTGACACCATGCTAAAAGTAAATACATAGATTGTTTTTCAAATACCAATAGGTAAAAACTTTCAGTTTAAGTTACAAATAGTAAAAATTTACAAGAAAAAATAGGAAAATGAAATGGCAACTAGTACCAAATTGTCAAACCCAAGAGAGCTTTTAATCAAGTGTACTTATAAATATAAACCTGCCATATTACTCTCATGGTGAATCATGATAAAATCATACGTTTGATAAATTATGCATAATGCATATGAACAAACAGTACGGAGGAAAAAAAACAAAGTTGTACTATTTTCAACAAAAGACCCTATGTGCGCCTATTTCGTGTAAATTATCCGCGTAATTATAAATGTCATTTTCGTCAAAAGCGACGTGCGTTCACCTTGGGGACATGGGGGGGAGTGAGCTGCGACGGTGCGCGGACAGCTATCAAAGAAACTTCACTCACTCCATAGTAATTTGTATGGAGATTTCAAGCGAAAAATTCGGAATGTTTGGGAATTTTTTGCACAAAACTGAAATAAAGCAATGAAAAACAACTGATTGGCAATGCTTCTTTGATATCTGATTTTAACACGTTATTTAAAACACGTAAGTTGTTAGTTTATATGATGCCTAAACTTTTGAAATACGGGAGTGCGTTTTGCACGTCTTTAGCGATATTCTGATTTTTTTTCACATTAATCTAGTAAGTTGATCCATATACTGGAAGTTTGAGCTGATTGTGCAACTCTTTGACTACTATGACGTTTTTTTTCGTGCCTCACACTTCATATTTTCTATATAAAACTTTAGTTTTCCCGAGAGCCGTTTTCCTGGTATCGCGCCTTAACTTCCGCTAACATTTTTTTTGTACACTTGCTTAAAATATTTGTAACTAGCCATTTAATTTTTATGTTTGCTTTTTGCATCGCGCGGTAACAACATTTTCATTCGTCGTCAATTGTTTTTCTTTTCTTTTTCTTTTTGGCGCGGTCCGGCTAGGCGTCAACCAGCCAGGTCGCGCTAAGGCTCCGAAGAGGTTTTAAGTTATTTCCGTGAGAGCTTATTGAATTTAGTTAAAGCCACATAAATTCTGAAGTAATTTATTTTAAATGAGAACAAATGAGTGTGACATTTGGCATATGACGTAGATTTTGATGAGTTCGGCATATATCCTAAAAGTTATAATATTTATTGTACTTTGTACCACCACCAAGTGTACCTTAAAAAGAACCTTTTATTACTTCTGTCAAGTTCTGTCTAATGCTATAATAAATGGAGTATAAGTACTTCATAAACCTAGGGAAGTTCTCTGGAATACTTAGATGTTCTAATTACAAACTTTGTTCTTCATTCAACAAGTGATAATGGTATCTTGATTTTATTGTTCTTCAGTTACAATCAATGATCACGGACTTCAAGCTCTATGGTTACAATACAGAAAGGAAAAGTTAGCACTGACTGAACTAGGTCTGTGAAAAAAACGGACTTCTTAGAAAGTTTCTTGTGACTGGTGCTTTTTTGTGTAGATGTACCTACCTAATAATCTTTACTGTCTTAAATATGAAGTGGAAAAAGAAAAATTTATGATACGGTATGGCGGGACTGTTCAGGAAAACATCAAACACCGGTACGTAAAGGAAGACAAAGTGCGTTAGGATTAGTAAAGATGTGCCCTCATCAGGTACAGTCGTGTCCAAGGCTTAGAGAAGCTATCTTAATATCTTAATGATAGGGTTCATAAAAAAACCAGATACTTCTGTTATTTTCATTTTGAATGAAACATTTAGAAAAAGCCTGCCTTACTAGGCATTTCATGATGCCTAGTAAGGCAGGCTTGATGAAATTATACTAAGATATAAATAGATTTAATGCCAGGAAACGGTTTAATGACAATGAGGAAGTCTCAAGTTAGCTTCACTAAGTAGTATATCTGTCGGCAGTCGATCGAATAATCAGGCAGATTATTATGCATCTAGGCCAATATATTGATAAAAAAATAACACATAATCAAAAAAAAGGCTCGGTCCAATACTTACCGTAGAAGAAAATGTGCATGACTGTATGAATAGAAAAAAACAAATAATATTTGGCTCGTCTCGAGGATTGACGATTTGATTGGTCATGTTAGAAAAAATATGGGAAGATGAGATTGTAAAACTACCGTATACCAATAGCATCAATCACCAATAGCGACCGGCTAGACAAACTAGGAATTTCTGGAATGGAGGAAACGATTTTGAGTCGCTGAGCCATCATAACAAACTAGAGATCTCTCTAGCTATATACGTGCACAGTGTCGATGGAATTGCGCAAAACCTTCTAGGGGTTAATTCTGGCGAAGTTAAAAAAAAAAAAACAAAATTCAAACAGTAAGACTGGGCTGAACAAAAATAGACCAATCGCCAAATAATCTGCCTGACCATGACGTATCCGGATCTGCCTGTTTCCTATCGAGTTGCTTGACTTTACTATCCATGGCGTGCAGTGCAAGAGACGGAGTGAGTGTTTGCCGTTGCTTACCGACGCCGACATACGGCGTGACTGCCTTACCGAGCGCCGGAGTAGGCTGGCGTCTCCGGCGCCCCGAGTTCAGAGCCGTCGCTACCGCTGACCGCTTATCCGAGCTCACCCTGGGGAAACGTAGATGTTTAGAACATGTGACAATCACTCACTACATACGTTAGAGAACTGAACTGGCAGTGAGCTACATCTGTCACGAAACCGGTCGTTTTCGAATGAAGCCCACGGCTGGCCAAACATAGTTTTGGACGCCTTCCAGCCCGATGGACTGATGTTATGAGTAAGGTAAGCTGGTAGTGGCTGGATAGGGAAAATGTAACAGCAGATTTTCTTGTCTACCCTAGGAGTAGCAGTGGACTGCCGCAGGCTGATGTCAACTGTGGATGATCGAACAAGTAGGTTGTGTACATACAGGCACAAAGCGAGTGTGTGAACGTCTTGCTCCGAGTTGATAAATGCTGCTCTTTTACAAACAGAACTTAATGCTGTATTTTTTCCTTACACTCATGTTATGTTTGGGACACCATGAACCTAGCACTACGGTGACTGTGACGTGGGAAGTCCTGCCTTGTCTCAGCTATTGTGAGACTTCAGTCAGATTCAGGCACTAAAAAATCTACAGAATCTTACCTTATATCATCGTCAACGAAGTTCCTTATGTCCTCCTCACCGTCCAGTGCCGATACGGGCTGGATGCGAGGTCCCATAGCTCCTAATTCTGTGTCAATGTGCGGAGGCCTATCCCAGCGGTTGAGGGGCCCCTGCCCGATCCATGGCTTCTCGGCTAAAAGTCTGAGGAGGTCCAAACTCTGCGCTCGGTAGTCTCTGCCTTGAGCTCCGACTGATGATGTCCCTGTGCAACAGACATACATCAACTTTTACTTTCTACCTTTCGGCCATAACTCAATAATAGAACGAATGAATGGCGTATTTTTTATTTTATTTTATCTGACAAAATCAAATCAATTTTTACGACCACTTCGGTGTAATGGTTTTAGTTAGTTTGCCGTACAAAAAATGTAACGGGTTCGATTCCCGCACAGTAAAATCATTCGTGTCTATGAACATATGTCTGTTTGCACGGATCTCAGTGTTATTAAATTATATTCAAGTGTGTTTTTATACTGCTTAGCCTGGGTGGCGTGGGACTGTGTGGATTAACGTCCTATGATATTAAAGAATAACCTGGGGGGCTAAAACAGCAACATTTTAGCATTTCATATTATGAATCATCTAACTGACGTTTCATCTAGACCGCGGTCCGTTTCGAGTCAAAAGTGAGTAACAGCGCGCTCACACGCATCCCGAATTGATAAATTGTATGAACGTGAGCAACGTCAGCGCGCTATTACTCACTTTTGACTCGAAACGGACCGGCGCGGCCTAGATGAAACGTCAGTTAGATGTTTCATAATATGAAATGCTAAAATGTTACCGTTTTAGCCCCCCCAAACATGTTAACATTACCATTAGGTACACATTAGGGGGTTACCCCCTTATTCATAAAAACTTAAACAGCTCTACAACAACACGGTAACTTTTGTATCGCTTTGTCACTTTCATTCTTGTTGCTGCCGCCACTTGCGAGTAAGTGACAGAACGCGTCAATAGCTTAAACAATGCATTAGCGTTGCGTTCGTTTTTATGAATAAGGGGGTAAGTATACCTATATCTCTAATGGAATTCACTCGGCTCCTTTGTGAAGCCTGACATTTAAAAAAGAGGTTATTTTTCTTCAGAATGTAAAGATTAGATCTCAACTACGGTACTTATGTAAATAATATTCGACTTGTAGGTTAATTTCGCCGAAATCAGGTGAAAATAGGAGTACTTTAGCGATACATCGTGTCGTGTGTCACTGTGTAATTTAGTTAGAGTGAATTTATAGCATTTGGCACTATAGTTAATTGGAAGCTTTTCGTATTTTGTCCTTGGTGTGTAAGGTACTGTGCACCACAGTGTTAAGTGGTACTTTACATTGAACAAAGTTGTTGATTGTACAAAGTTCGCCGAGTGAGCTAGTTAATAATAAAGTTTCTTTAATAAATTTTTCATATTACTGAACCCTACGGGTCCGACACCGGTGACCAGACACACTGTATAATTAGATGCACCATACCATTAAGAAGGCAGGTATGTCGCCATTAAAGCCCAAACTATTAATAGAGTAAGCAACAGAGTCCCGTGAAGGCAAGTTGCGTTATGTTTTGTTACGACACATTACGTTTATAAGAGGGTTTAGAGGGTTATGTCTGTCTGGGGCCTATTCAGCCTGGCATAGGCCACTAATGTCTTTAAATAGGCGTCAAACCGTGCCTTAAGTACGAAGGGGAAAGGGGAACCACTGCACTACAACAAACAGATTTGTTCCACTATGTTTAGGTAACTTCTTCACAAATCCCCATCTGGTTTTTCATAGTGTTTGGGTAAATACTTCTATCTTAAACTAGTGTCCCTAATTGTTAGTTCACTCAACCAGTTAATATCGGTGGATACTAGAATAGTTACAGTCCAGTAAACAATACTAGACTAGCAAATAGGACTGCTCCTTGTGAATTGGCAGTGTCGTGCAATCCATCGGTTTTCAAACTGTTTTATTTTGCCGTTGAACGATACACGTGTCTGTCTCCACAAGATAAATGAACTAAGCTCTATTGTATGATACAAGGGGGTGAAAATACGCATTTGTAGGGTAAGTACATCCTACTAATATTATAAATTGCGAAAGCTTGAAATAAAGAAAATACAATTATTATTCGGGACACCGCAACCCACAGAATATAAAATAACAAAAAGGAACCAACACAAAAAAATGAAACAAAAAAAAAGTATGAAAAAAAACAATAATAAAAAAAAAAACCACGCGTACGAAGTACCTAGCGGGCGGTTGTAGTATACAATAAAGGATTTATTAAAATACAACAATAGATACAATAAAAAAATGGCATCTGAAATGTAATTTCTGTTATTATTTCTACTTTACTAGGAAGAAACAATTTCTCTAACAATATGAATCGAAAGAGTTTGTTTGTTTGTTGAACGCTCTATTCTCAGTGCTCAATTTGAAAGACTCGATTAGTGTTTAGTATCTAGTCCATTTATTGAGGAACGCTAAGGTAAGCTACTCATGACTAATAGGAATAGAGCAGCAATAAAAATGTACTGAAAAAGGTTTTATTTTCAGTGGCAAAAATATAAAGTCGCGAAGTCGCGGTTGGCCTCTATTTTGGATAACAGTAAAGAAGGTTAAATTGTAGGTGAAAAGCTATCCAGTTTTAAAATTAAAGTTGAATTAATAATGACTTACATCTAGCTTTCTTTTCAGTGCAAATTATGTAGTTTTATTTTAGCAAACTGCAGAGAAGACTGCATTGGCACCCCCTTTAATCATGCCATCAGTTTAACTACAGGGGGCTTGCGTCTAACTAATTTGCAGCGGTTGGTGGTAAATATGTTTTACGGTTATTTGAACCTAACTTTTAACTATGTGCATCGTGCGTAGAATAACTAGAACTAATTGTTGAGAACTTTGCTACAAGAAATGAAGTTCCCGACACTCGTGAAATAGTAAAATGTGAGGATGATAATCACTATACGGCAATAAAATAAGTTGAAAAATTTCCATGCAAAAAAACCAACTGGTAGGGTGTTCTTCTAAGAAGTCAATGGGAGAAAATCATACGTTAGTAAATTGACCGAAACAACCACATTTACGTAAAACCCGTTTATTTCGCAAGATCACAACCTGAACAGGTAAACATTTGCCAAAATCTAAAGCAATACCAAAACATTCACGTGTTCAGTAAAAGCGAGGATAAAGTATTTATTACCGTCTATTTTAAAAAATCATGTAAGTTCTAAGGTTCATGATGTTCAAAGAAATTAGCAGCAAACGGGATAAATTATATATAGAACCGTCTAATACGTCACCTTTAATCTAGAGAATTCCTCAAGAAATTCTTATTTTTCAGTTTCCTCAGTTCCTCCTGAAATTTCTTTTGTTATTTTTATTAAAAGGCGTTACAGGTAATTAATATTGGGCATTTGCTAAAGTGTCATGACCCGGTGTTGGTAAGAGTTAGGTCGATGTTCCGACCAGCTTCTTATACTTCAAAGGTAAAGTTAATTTGAATATTAAAATTGTCCGTTTCTTATTACAAATTAAACAAGGCTTTAAACATTTCTTTTTGTATTTATTTGGAGTCTTCGGATGTTGTTTGAGGAACTGATACGTTCGTAAATTTACATTTGAAAAATCTATCATCTTTATCAACCCGAATGAACTATTGAGTTAGTAAATTGCGATATAAATATATTTTTTTTTATAAATACATCACGGCGTAAGTAACTTAATTTTAGTCCGATTTCTTCATTTCATTTTCCTTGACTACCTACTTACTTCATTAAAGGTCATTTTATATTTTTTTAAGAAAACAATGTTCTTTACTTTTGAGGTACCTATAAGCGACATAGGCATGTAGAGTTACTAGAGTTCCTAAACGAATACTCTAGATAGTGATGTCTTTATAGGTATGCTTTTTAGTTTTTTTCCGAGATATACTTGTACTTAAAGAGAAGTTGCATTCGGCTTATAAGTATGTCAAGTAGGTCTCGCATTCCGCAATCGTGAAATCAATTTGTGTGCCCGAAACCTGAGCATCTGACAAATGGAATTGTCAATCGTCCCCCGGGTCTCAGCTCTCGTCAAATTACGTATATCACGAGCTGGATTTGAGTTGAGACTACCCTCGTCATTGTAAGATTGGTGTCCGATGACTGCGCGCCCATTTCTTACTATATGACAAATCAATTCATTATAATGACACCTGCCTATCATTGCCGAGTTAGGATATGTAGGAGTAACCTACAATGTTCCCACTTCAGAGAGTTATGTTAAGATTTACCATAATGCACACAGAGAACAATTACACAACAATGTCCACAGAGATTTAGGATTTACAATTAAGGCGGCATTATCGCTAAAAGCGATCTCTTCCAGACCAGAATTTGACAGAAAATTGCAGCTTTTTCATGGGAGAGATTCTCTGACAATTTATCTGTAATTTTGCTGTACCTTTTAAATTTGGCTTTCTGACTGGAATAAGAAGTTTGTTACACAGACGTATTAGTAAAAGTAATGTCGTTTGGGTTTTGTAAGATAAATTATTTGCTCGTAAAATATATATACTTTGCTGATTTGATCAGAAGTAAAATATCAAAGCTTTGTTTAAAAATAAATGTGCCTTTGAAGGCTCACTCAATTAATATGGTAAAGCTTACGTGGATGTGTATAGAAATAATTAGAAGTAAGGCAACTCGCCCCACAAAGCGCCTTCGTTACTGCACACACGGGGTGCAAGGGAGCGTCTTCTTTGGAAATTAATCATAAATTAATTAGGCTGTACCTCATAGCAAAAGATAAGAGGGAAGTGGTTTTAGAACTTTTACGCTCCTATCGAATCAATAACAATGTGTGCTCGCCGCCTGAGTGCTACTTTAACTGGCTTTCAACAGAGCCAGTTCAAATTATTTATTAACTTATTTGTGGCTTAAAATTTAATAAACTGGCTGTTAATCTAATCAGTTAGTTCTAACATATCTTACCAATTGGAATATGAAAATTGATGATAACTTAACAACTACTTCTGAGAACCTACTCATTTATGTGCTTAACAGATACCTAATAAAAAATAACACTTTGTCTTCTAAAAGCTATAATTAAAGAGAATTTACTCTAGAGTTATTGAAATGAAATAAATGTAGAGCATTTTCAGATGATTACTGTAACATTTCCTTAAATGAAAATATTTAAAATAAGTATGATATCTTACTATCCTACTAATATTATAAAGAAGAAAGTTTGTATGTCTGGATGTGCCGTGTTGCTCTTTCACGTAAAAACTACTCAACAGATTTTAATGAAACTTTACAATAATGTAGCTTATACATCTGAATCACACATAGGCTACAATGTATTAAGAAATATGATTTTGTTTTTCAACTTCAGTCCACGCGGACGAAGTCGCGGGTGGCCGCTAGTTATCTATAAAGCTGTGCTTGGCTTTGATTCTCTAAATAACATACTGAGAAGAAACTTACAATTTACTTTCATGGCGATACTTAACATTTCATTATGTGTACATAAAGACGGCCTTATGGACAATATGCCAGGATCCCGCTGAGTCATTTTATGCCTTATTTATTTATTATAGGTTGAACCTTACCTATATTAATATGCGTGACCATAATCTTCAAGGGAGACCAATTATTTGTGTTTGGATACCGAAATAGTGGGTACCTAATAGTCATGTACAGATTTATTCATGATTCATCAGCTATTTGGAACTTAATTTTTTTGTAATGACAATTATAGAAATCTATATTTAGAATAGGTAAATCTAAGTACTTATCAAACGAACAAAGTTGGGTTTGTGAAAACACTTATAACTCTAGAACTGCGGTACCGCTTTTGATTGTATCGGCCTCCAATTGGAGATATTACTTAGAACATAGAAAATTGATAAAGGTGAAATATAAAAAAAAAGATAAAGAAATGGCATGTTAGGTCACAGGCATGACAGGCGACTCATTTGTATTGCAAAGAAATGTCATTTGGCAAAAGCAAGATAAATCGAATATGGGAACCCTGTTCCGTTGGCTGTACTTAGGGTAAGTTGCACCATAGTAGAAGTTAAAGTAAAAGTTTTTGTCAAATTTGACAATTTGACGTCATTTTTGGGCCTAACCGGTACTTTAACTGAAAGTTTGATGTTTGTTATTGTTAAAGTCAGATGGTGCAACCCACACTTAGGTTTTTGGGATATTTGTTGGTTGTCAACCTTAAGGGTTAGTTGCACCATAGTAGAAGTTAAAGTTAAAGTTTTTGTCAAATTTGACAATTTGACGACCAAAAATGACGTTGAATTGTCAAATTTAACAAAAAATTTAACTTTAACTTTAACTTCTACTATGGTGCAACTAACCCTAAGTCTGTTACGGTCCATAAGCATTTGACAGGACAGTTCGTACTAGATACAATTAATTTACGCTAATAGGAATCAGGTGGGATTCGAACCTGCAAGCTTGCGATTCGAGCGACTGCTATTTCAATTGAGTTGCCGAACGTTTGTTAGTAATTCAAACCCGTTATACAATTCTCCATAACGCCAATTATCACCTTGAATTGGTATTCTCCCTCATTTGTATAGAAATAATTTTGAATTGTTATTTGGCTCAGTTCCTTCACTCAAACGATCACATTCACGTAGGTAGTTATTTTTACAAAACGTCAAAATACAATCTCACTTAGAATTTGTTCGACGTGCACATGTAGAATGCCACTCCAGGGCTAATATTATGAAGGGCTCAACACCTCGAATTTGAACCTGGGACCTTTGGAATTTGAACCACGCGCATATGGATAGATGATGGATAGCTTAAGGCCTGTTTTCAAAACTCAGTAGAGTGGATATGAGTGGAGTTGTCTTTCAAACTGCCAAACATAATTTAAGCTCTGGGTAGAGAACTAGTTCACTTAGTCTTAGTCACACTTAGTCAGATAATAAAACAACTTGTTCCGTTTTTTAGTTATTTCTTTCTCACAAATGTCTAGCACAAACATATGCATCCATTCTTTTTATCTTGGTATACAACCTGACTCTGAAGGTATCAGGCCAAAGCTCGCTTACTTCAAAAATAATACAAATGTCTTATAAGCGCCCCTAGGAGCCAGAGAAAAAGTGCTTCTCTCAACCGACTAGGTACACACAAAACGGTGCGCCTTTGCCGCGACGCGTAAAACCATAAAATACATCTCGCTTTTCTCATAATAACACTTGAAACCCAACAAGAAAGAAAACCAAGCGTACGAGCCACGAGATTGCCAGGGCCCTGGACGACCGAAGACTGCGTCTTGGGGTGAGTCGGGCGGCAGCCTGTGGAATCTTCTTTAAGAGTGCAAGGTTTTAACGTTTTCCCAAACACAATTGAATGCCTTTAGGTTAACGTTAGAATTGGCTTGACGCATTACAGCCCGAAATCAGTTTTCAAAAGCGACCTGGATAAGAACTTTGAAGTGTAAGTTTAGCTTCACTAGACGAGCTTTTTACTTACTTTGGAGCTTACTATAATTTCACCTTTGAAGACTCTGAAGACTTATTTGAAATTCCTTCATTCCGGGAATTCACTGTTCTAGCGAGCATTTATTAGCTGAAGAAAGCATTAGATATTCGCGTAAGTTAAATAAAAGTATACTTACTTAGTCATGAGATAATACTCGTATAATGGAATACAGAGCGTTACGAATACATTCATACTTAGAGGAACCTGCCCTTTCAAGACAATTATAGAATAGAACACATCCTGACTTGCAGATGGCTTTAATGAAGTACCCAGATAGAACAGTTTTGTTTGTATGACCAGCTTGTGGGTGGAGTAGGATCCCCGTGTCACACCAAGTTTTGAAAACTAGTTATCTAAATTTAAATTTAGGGTAAAGTTTTAATGAAAATGGACCTGTCATGCAATTCTGGCCAACGCCGAATCTTAATCGATTTCGCTCAAAAAAAAACGCCCACTTTAATCGCCTAATGACTTGACCTTCATTGCGCACAATAGGAAAGCGAATAGGCTGCCTACATTTGGGGTGGCCTTCCGGCTAACATCTCGGTGCTTGTTTACTTCAATCATCAATGCGCTTTACTCTGAATTAGTATTTTCTCTCATTTTTAATGAAAATAATTTTTAAATGTTATCTACCTTAAGTTAGTTATTTTCTCTCAAACGTTCACAGTCGCAAAGAAACTGAATTTTAAAGATACCTCACCACTGCCGATGTAAGATTTGGCGAAAACCGAAATAGCATAGCTGGTCTCCGGAACATCCCAAAGTTTTAAAAAATATAGTGTAGAGGCCACATCTGGGCAAGCGCGCCTCAATACCTTACTTTTTATTAGGCCTAACAGTTTCTACAATTACAGTTCATAACGTCTTTCAAAAAAGAAACATGTCGTTTCAGAACATTTTCGGAATCTTCCAAAAGAAGAAACGGTTCCATGAAACTGAAATTATTCAGAAATAAGATAATTATTCAGGGCTTTTTTCAAGGAATAAAAGTAACGTATTTTTGGAGGTTTCTTCTGAAAAACGATTGCCCTGTTCTTTCTGGTAGATGAGATGTTTAAACTTTCAGGCGACCGAGCAGGGCGCGCTTTAATTAATTATTTTGCGCGAATTGCAAAAAATGCGCTTTCTCAGTACCTACAACAAAGAGAAAAGGAGCAATGATAAGATTCTTCGCGTCAATTTGTAAGGGAATAAAAGATGCAGGTATTGTTACAGTGACTAATGAGTTTCATCTTCACCTTAATAATCAATTTGCATAATTGATCATCTTTTTATAGGTATTTGGCTGTATTTCGTAATTCTGAAGACCTGAAAGGTATTTCAGACGTTGTACGCAACATACCATTTTCTTATTCGTTTTTGAAATGGTCGGTATATCTTCAATATAAAAACTGTATCAAATACACAGTTAAATTGAAAGAGAAACACAAATAGGTACATGAAGAAATCAAAGAATAAAATTTTTTGGTCTTAAATATCTATTATACCGCTTATTTACTAAAATACTAGGTAAATTTTTTTCATTTTTCCTTGATAATTATGTCGAGATTATTTTTAAAATGAAAAAAAATTGTTACGCATTTTAGGGTTTTGAAATGCATTCTGTTTACATTACAGAAAAAAAAAAATTGTATTCATATTCAGTTTGTTTGTTGTCTTTTTGGTTTGTATCGACGCGCTAATTTCGAATTGAAAAAAGGTTCAAGTGTTGAATAGTCTGTTCATTGGAAAGGCCATAGATTATTAACATAACGAATAGGAGTGCAGCAGTAATAAAAAATCTGTGAAAATTAGTAAGATTTAAATATTTTAAGAGCTGCCTTGCGTTAAATAAAACTGATAATTCAACTGTAATTTGCATATAATGATATACTGACCTACAAACTATAGATAGTTAAAGCATTTAGCTAAATCGGACGCAAGAAATGTTCAGTCCCTCTTAATCTCGCCTAAAACCAAACTATAGGATCTAATCGTGGGACTCAACGAATAATCCTAGTCGATCTGTGGGATTGCCTTATTCTGAATCTATAATTGGGGGATCACTGCATCATCTCATCAAACTCCTAAGGCCGAGCCGATAATCGTCTTGTGCGCGTTCTAGAAGACTTACGTGAGATTAAGCTATGATTTAGTTTATGATGTTTGACCATCCAAGTATATAATTTAGATAGATCTAACAACTAAAGATAATGTCCTCTCAAGATTTCACTCACAATGAAACACAGCTGTAAACATGTTGAAGCAATTTCTGAAAATTTTATTAAAATACCTACATAAAGCTTTTTGCTATCCGTCTTCGAATTTGTACCTTTGACTGTACATATGTTTCCTTTCTTTTTTCTTTAAATCGGCGATTCCACTTTTCGAGGCAGCAACAATATGTGCTCCGTCCTAACCTGTTCAGAGAATCAAGGTCTTTTACTTATGAAGACGCATTTAATTGATTCTGGGAAGTTATAAAGGGTTTCTTTGTTGATTTGCTTTTTCCAATCATTGGGTGTGAATAAAAATACACCAAAAACGCACAAAAGCAGCACAATAGGAATATTTTTAATTGTGGGACCCGCGTTTCCATTTTGTCCCCGATATGCCACAGCAGTTGGAGGTTTTTAGGCTACCCTCAGGCTACGGTTCCATTGTTGTTTTACTTAGCTTAACGTATAAGGTTGATGCCTAAAATTTTAAATGAGTTTTTGAATCACATTGTTTTTCAAATAATTAACTGGCTTATTCACACGGAAGTAAAAGAAAGACGGACGGAACACCACACTAAAACAATGTGAAGCATTCAAGCTGCTACAATTTGTTCGTTGTACACGACCTACTACACTCACACAAACACACTAGGTGCTACAAACTACCCCATTTTACTCCGTGTGACAGCGCTAATGACACGTGCTAGTCACGCACACACCTACACTGGCAGATAACATGCTTCACTCATGATTAGACGAGATGACATCCGTCTTTCTTTTACATCCGTGCTTATTCAATTATGAGAAAAAATAAAATCTTATTCAGACTTTGAGTAAAATATCAAGAAAATCTGTAACCCCTTGCAAAAATATAACAATAAATACCACCATGCTCTTTCGATGAGGTGGTAACGAAGTCTAATTACCTACTTAATAGATAATAATATAAATGATTAACATATTCATGATATAAATATTGCATTAAATAATTAATACAAAGAGTTTTTATAGTGATGTAAGTGAGAAATAATAGTTAATTGAGTATTCTATTTTCTTCAATAATCAAATGAGGAGTTTGATCATCTATAACCCTTTTGTGATTTTGCTCATGTGAACTTGTTTTTTATGTAATGAATTCAGAAACACCTCAAACACTTGTATTATTTTATAAGTAATTAATCAAAATTATCAGTTAACAATAATAAGCGAGTTTGACAAAAACCTCCCTAAGGATCTAGGTAATATCCTTTTGGAAAGTGTAGTGTAAACAAATATAAGATGAATCACTTTAGCCGTCCTTGAATTTTAACTAGACTAACGAACAGTAACACATTGTTATATGGTTAAAAAAGGGAAGAGATAGAGATAACAAGGTTTAATTGGAGGACCCAATACCTAACTGGAGGTACGTAAAAGCCTAGAGTGTACATACTATTATTCCTTTACAAGGATCTTACTATCTTCTACAACAACTACTTTTGTGAACCTTTTTAGTTTTGATTGAACGATGGTGATGAAACTACATAAGAAGGTAAAGGGGGTCGTCGGAGCAGACGAAATCGCGAGCACGAGCTAATACCTGTTGTGCAGTTTAATCATGTTCACAAGAAATCACAAGCCTGAAAGCATTTCTTAACTACTAAGTATTCACTTCTCACTTATGTTTTTCCTCATAAACTTATGTGTACCCGCCTTAATAGAACGGCCAACAGGTGGCTTCCCGACTTGCGGACTTTCGCGGTGCCTCCGAAACTTAGCTGAAGTTTTGTTAATACACAAGACTTACAGATACACTGAGGAAATAAGTCTACTTACTCGGAGTACATACTTAATTTAGTTCAACAATGACACTTTTTTTTGGCTACTGTCGGAATTTGCCTTTTTTTAAAAAAAAACTATCCCATTTTGAAGCAGAAATAAACAGTTAGGTATTCATTATATAACAAATATTTGTTCTTATAACTTTATTACATGCAGCAAACATCCTTACTGTAAAGTTAATTTTACACCCAATAACATCCTGATTAATTGAATAGACTTAACCCTAGATTAAACCTTTATTAAACCAAATTAATTCCAAAACGTGAACTTTTTGTTCGTTACGGCCAACAACCTTTTAACCAACCTTTAAATAGCTTTTGTAAAATGATTAATGTACGTGCAAATTAGTTGCCTAGTTGATTAGAAAGTTCCGCAAAGTTTTAAATTGTTCAGAATATGCTACAAGTTATTAAATTAATTGACTTACCTAAACCACGTTGTCAGACGTTAAAAAAGTAAGATTAAAAATAAAAAGGTTAACCAAAAAGGATTATTCCAATTTTGAATCACATGCAGGAATTAAAAAGAAATGAAACTTTTTTAAAAAGGGAATGTCACTGACCGGCCAGTAGCACCGCGAGCACGGCGGTCGTGCAGGCTGCTGGTGACATGGTTGCGGGAAGAATGCCGCCTCTGCTGCTGCCGCCCGCCTTATAGCTGCGGAGCTGTAGGGCGCACCGCCCCACGCCGTAGCGCGTAACGCACACGCGCGTTGGGCTTGTTGCGAAACTTTGGTTTTTGGTCACTGAATTTGTAAGCTTAAACTTTCAGGCGTGAAACCCACTATATCAAGTAAGATAAAAGAAATAAATACATGTTGGTTTGAAAAAAAATAAAAAGTCAAAGTTAAAGTTGTAATTATTATCCTGATTTTAAACTAACATTTGACATATCCATCCCAAGTACAGCTTATTCAAAGTATGGGCTTAATACCGCTAAGGCGAACATAAATTAATTTACAAATTAATTACTGAGCCGTTATATTGTGTTGTAATCTTATGGAAATAATTTCATTGACTACAAAGTAGTAAAAAGTAGAAACTAAAAAGTAGATAAAGATAACTCATTTTGACGTAATGACCAGTTGAAACTGCTAAAATTAGCAATTAATTTATTAATTTAACGCATTTTCTCTTATGCGTAACGCGCAAGTAACGTTCTACGTCAGCCGGTGCGTACCGCCCACCGCACCAGCGTAGACAACAAAAGTAGCGACCTTTATTTATGAGTAATAATGCCCATTTTTTACTTACACGATACATATATCACGAATATCCTGATTAAATGGAAAATTGAATATTTTCACCGATCCGATGATCGACCTTCGGGAGTACGACTTTGTTTTATTAGTCCTGTATATCAAATGGATATAGACGCGATTTGCTGGTCATTTTAATTTTATGGCGCGTTATTTAATAATCACGCGACGTTTTGTCTCATAAAATACCTCTGAGTAATGTTAAAGTTAGAACTTTATAATATTTTCTAATATTTACGCGAACACTTAAACATCGAAATAATAGTACATTGTTACACGAGGGGTGAAAGTGACTTATTTAGTCCCGAGACGGGGTTTGGCGCCCGGAACGAAGTGAGGGCGCCAATAGTTCGAGGGACTAAATAAGTCTTTAACCCGAGGTAAACATTGTGCTTTTCATTACAAATACGAGGAAAGTGAAAATAAAAACATGAATTAGCTATAGAAAAAATGAGAAAAATAAATGAATAAGTATCGAATTGCCGCTTTCCCGCCTATTTTGTTTGGTTTTTTTTTCTGTGGCCGGCACGCTAGCCAGCCATTTTTTTTTTTCATCATTGGAAAAATGGTAAATATTTTGCTCAAAGCTAAGTTATTTTAAAGAAATTGTTGAACCTAAATTATAATAAAGTTATATAAGAAATAAATATTCTTTAATCAATACTTAACTTTTTAAATTACTCCAATTTTACATCGTGGCTGTATAGAAAGTTGGAACATGGTTCAATAGATGTGTGAAAAAGAACTAGTTTTGTTTTTATAATTTGACAGCTGTCAGTTGAAAGTGATTCTCCCTAGGGATGAAAAGTACTACTTTCAGCCCGCTTCTCAGGTCAGTAATGACCTACTTTCAGAGTATGAGTAATGAAAAACAACTTTACGGATTCTACTCGCGGTCTTATTAGCCTTTTTTTCCGTGATCACGGCTGCTGTAAAGCAGTCGAAACGTCGGGTTAGAAAATGAAAGAAAATATGCGAGTAGAATCCGTAAAGTTGGTTTTATATAGTTGTTGTTTTTTTAAAATTTATTTTTATTATTTAGTTAAGTGGATACGATGAATATCTACCTATCTATATGTGGCTTACCTATAGATCAGAAACGTAGTTTCATGACCTCATAAAAAAGCTTAAGACCTCTGAAAAGAGAGAGAATGCAAACGATACATTTAAATATACATATAATGATGTAAAGTTTCGGAAATTAATTAACAACTAGGATATATTCAGTGATCTTACCACTGACTTAAACAACTAGTAGATGAAAGTTAAATTGGCATAGGACACATAGAGAGAAGAACTGATGGCCACTGGGAGTGAAAAGTTCAAGAACAGAGAATATTTGACAGCCTGAGTCCTGTGATGCCCACGCGCAAGGTGGGCGGACGACCTGCTACCTAAGGAAGTTAGCTAGTAGTACCTACGTTACTTATTTGTCTTTTGTAAGTAGGTAAAAGGATTAGATAGAAGAAAGAAATCTAGATTATCTCGTTTGATATATTATTTATTTACTAAAAGAAAGTCTTGGAACTAGATCAAGCCTTTTGTAAGCTCGTTATTTAAGCTTTCATAAAACCTGCTTGAATGTATACTATTATCTGTAATAATGACATTAACCCAGGAATATTTCTGAAAAGTAATGTGTTGTTAGGTTGATGCTTCAAAAATATTTTTGAAAAAAAATCACGCTTTTTAAGAAGTACTCATTTACTTCCGGATGACTTTCAGCTCTTACACAGTAAAGGAATATTTCTTTACCGTGGCTCTTATTGGAATTAAAGATCATGTGCCAAAATGTCTTACTCTTCAATATTTCATTACATCTCGGTTTATGTTGGACTCCTAGCGACTACAGCCTTACTGCCCCACTTTGACTTCTGTAAAGTTTTCTTTGACTTCTGTAAAGTTTTCTTTTTCTTCTTTTCTAGTTTTGTGAGTAAAGGTACAATTCCAAGGCGAACCGCAGATCGAAACCTACAAGCGACACTACTGGTTTCTATGAAGCTCTTGAATGTGATTCTGAGCATGGCCGCAGTGCAGCGCCGCACTTAGGAACAAAATGTGTCGCTTGCAGTTGCAGTTTGCGGTCCTTCTTCGAATTGTACCTTAAGGGGGGTTAGGCAGTCAGCGAAAATTCAGATTTCGTAGCTCTTCGCGCCTGAGGTGAGGGGGTCGGGGCCCGCGTTTAGTATGGAATCAACGTGCTCGAAACTAAAAATCGTAAGCGCCATTCACATTTTTATCAAAAAGGGAATGAAAATATTCAGTATTTTCGAAATCTAAAACAGTCACGAAATCGAGAAGGTAAATAAATACCTATGTATTTGTGATTTTATACGAATAATTATCGTAAAATACAGTTGTAATGAGCATTTATATGATATTTTCGGTTTTATTTTTATCGAGCAAAGTTTTTCCAATCGTGGTTTGGAAACAGTCATCCCATCACACTACGTTACGTAATACATATTAGAAGCTTCAGTGCAGAAAATATTCAATATTTTCAATTAGGTATAGCTCATAGATAACAGTCCATTTTGCCGTTTTCACCTACTAAGGGCCCTTTAGTGATTTGAATTTTTGAATTGCTGAACCAATGCTCCAGCACTGAATAAACTTCAATGTAAAAGGGGGTATAATAACGTTAACGGTACTCGGATACAAGGATGATCTCAAAAGGGTAGGCTATGATGCAGTTGATGAGAGAGTCCAAAACGATCTTATTGTTTGAGAGTAGCGTTATGATACTTCTACTTAATTACAAATTACAATTGAAGCCTTAATCAAACCTGAATCAAGTGAAAAACTGTTTTAATTCTTAGGGCTGTTTTCTTAAATATTTTAGATATTTTTGACCATACTGAAAGGTCAAATGGTTCTGATGCTGATTGTACAAGAAATAGTCATGCAACGTGGGCGGCGGTGTTGTCCCATATTATCTGGTTTAATGACGTAAATCTACATTCCATACGTACAAAAAGCTGGAGAGAGCTTAAGTATTATAAGCGTGGGAAATACGCCCACGGGTGGGGAGGTTGTATATCCCTATCTATGACAGATTCCTCTTAAGTGCATAGATATAGTACTCATTGCAGCAGAAACTCCCTTTTTGAGTCTTCGCTTTAGCATAGATTGACTTCAAGTTGTTTTTGGAGCTTACATTGCTAAGTATAAAATGTAACTGTTCACAAAATGTTAGTACCTACCTACGTGGTGGTAAATTCATGATTACTGAATGTGTTTTCTGGTTTTGCCGATACGGATAAGCTATCAGAAAATAGGCGAGATAAAAGAAAATACTTTATTTTTGAGACGCAAAACGTGATTTCACCCTCCGACCAAATCAAAGCTTCTTGACTTCTTTTACACTCTTCTCCACTCCATTTAAAAATATACTTACGCCCACGAACCAACAGTCCGTGTTTACGACTTATTAATTCTTATTTATAGATGAGATCCAAAAAACAAGCAAACCAATAATACTTATTTGGTCCATATCTGAAATGCCTATACTTCTCTACCTATTGACGCGTTGTTGATCGATGGATGTTCAGGTGCTCCATCAAACTTGAGCCTAATAGTTAAGGTACCCAAGCGTAAAGGCCATGGCTGAGCAAGGGCTTAATAGATTAATAATTAACTATGCACCGCTTGCCTTATAACTAGAGCAAGGCGATTTCCAAAGAGCGAGCAAGCTGACCTAGGAATAAGAGTGTTCCGCTCTAGCCCCTAAAGTAGCCTAACAATCAGCAAGTTAAATAAGTAACTACCTACATGAATTTGGCTGAATCGATACATATAGCTTCACACATGTCCTTTACGCTCACTGCGTAGGTACTATCTACAAGGGAAGGAAGAAAGGGCTGGTTACCGCCACCGCCCCTCTTAAAACTTCGCCAACTAGGAATCTTACAAAAAAAAACTCTGACCAATAAGACTGGCCCTTAGCAAAAAGGTAAATGTAAAGTGTAACTATTTTTCAGCAAAAAACTCTCAATTTGCGAAATAAAATAACTCTACGGTTTCTACTCGCGGTCTTATATTTTCTTCCATTTTCTAACTCTTTTAATTTTGCCAATGTCGCACCGCTCGACACAGCCCTATCAAAATGCTGAAGCCAAGTAAACAGGAAAAGAGTAAGAAAATCTATGCAATATGTTTACTTGAGACCTGTAAACGCCGAATTGGCAGTGGTAGTGACGCGACCGCAGCAAATAGCTCTTCCAGCCGAATTAATCTTCACCCACATGTTGTTGAACGTAGAATTCGATGCGTACTCGCGAGCGGCTGCAGAAACAGCGGCTGCCACCGCTAAGAGCCTGTTTTAAGAGGTGCTCAATAAACAATCATCTGGGACATACTTACACCAAGATTAACTGACCCCAAACTAAGCAGAGCTGGCTATGAGAGAGATTGCAACACCAATTACACCATCAATAAGTTACAGACATCAAGTGTCCTACGTTCGAGAATTGTAGGGTTTTTAATCTTTTTCACTATTCAATCACTTTCATAGAGTTTAGTTAAAAAGGAAATTAACTGCCAACCGTTATTGCTATAGAAGGTGGCAGCGTTTTTGCATAGTAGACGTTACCTACAAAATCTGTATCAGAACTGTAAAATTTTCAAATCGATAATGTGCGACAAAGGTTTGACATGCCAAGAGATGATTAGAGCAATCTGAATGAAGCTGCAACCTTCTGTGGCTGTCGCTCTTGGGACTACACAGACCTCCAAATTCACAAACGTCAATGGTGTCACGCTGGACGCTTTGACACGCTATCATAGTAAAGCATGAAATGTTATAAGTAGAGTAAGGCCCGGCGCCCACTATCGGCATCGGCACGCTTCAGGATTTTAAGGTGGCAAATAGTAATATACTCTAACATAATGGCAATAAAGTAGAAAATGCCGAAACAGCAGCCTCAAGCATACCGAAGCAGTATTTTTGTTTTTACGAGAACACATCACGGAAATTTCTGCTTTATTGCCATAATGTTAAAGTATATTGCTATTTGCCACCTTAAAATCCAGAAGCGTGCCGATGCCGATAGTGGGCGCCGGGCCTAAGTACTCTGAAGTAGAATTGCGTGCTGTCGTATGCTGTTGCAAATAAGTATTTGATAGCAACTCGTTATCAACACTTCATCTACTTCGCTTACATATTTTCTTAATTGTTCTGCTGACTTAGCGACCAGAAGTGGATCTTGGCCTCCCATACAACAGGACGCCTTTCTTCTTTATTCTTCGCTACCGCTAATGTCCAATCCAAAGCTCGCGCGTATCCTCCACTAGGTACTTCGTCCTACCAGCAATACCTGCCTCGCCCCACAGGACGCCTACGTAGGTAGGTATGCTTGCTTTACAGTTCGATCTCCCCCCATTTTCTTTAGGTGACCAAGCCAACGGAGTCTGGTAAATAGATGTTGAAACGGTTTGCTAATTTTATAACTGATTTCCTTCATAATAATCGGATGTACTTATAACCCTCAAGTCGCGAGTTTCACGGCCCAACGTAAGAGAGATCTACATAATTCCGTGTTAATTAATAACATGCTGGCACTCTCCTTATGCACTTAATCTCATTAAGGTTAACCTCCCCTTAAATAATAGGAATTCCAAGAAGCATAAAGTTCTGATAACATAATAATGTTCTGACTAAGTACTTAGGTTCATTATGAAGCCCACACAGACAAATTGCTTTGACAGAATTAATAAAATGATTTATTATTGTCTTCTGCTAATAACACATTGCTCAGCATAACATCAAGTACTTACGTAGGTTTGAATGTGTAGGTATTTTGAGTTTAACTTGTTTGCCAGAAACGGCGTTCATTGTGCCGGCAAATTGCATTATACTTAGCTACATTTTCATAATTACTAATAATTTTCCCGCTTTCGCTCACAATCTTCTCTTGTCTTCACTACTGCATACCGCTACCCAACTAAAGCTACTGAAAGTATAAGGACCAAATTACCGTGGTACAGTTAAGAACTGACTGTCCGATTTTTTCTGGTGTATTAAGCTGTCAGCCAGCTTTATCTTACCCTGTACCTTGCCTTTCAAAAAATACGTCACCTTTCTGTACTTTCGACAGTCCAATGAAAAAGTTATGTTTTACGTTTTCGATGAAGATGAAACTAGCATTTATTCATTTTCTGTGATGAGCATCCAAAATGCAGTTTTCTTTCTAAAGATAAGAAATATCAGAATAAGCAATTTGGACTGGTATTAGGCGGGGTTCGAGCCTGCATCTAATAGCGAGCGCGGCGAAATAACGCAAGTTTACTGTTTCATAACATTAGGCCAGCTGGATAGTTTCAGCTAAGACTGGCCAGCTGTAATTGTCTTGGTCAACTTCCTTAAGTTACTCGGATCTAGGGGGCTAGCCAACGCGTTAATAATAATTTTGAATTTAAATCAATTCTCTGTAGTATTACCGGAGAGATACGACATTGGCGCCTTCAAGAAAAAAGTGTATTCATTCCCAAAAAGCAGCGCAACGCAGCCGCGACACTAGCGGTGTTGCGGTTGTCCATGGGCTGAGGTGATCTCTTCCCATCAGGTGACCCTCGAGCTCGTTTGTTCCCTCTTACATAAAAAAAACAAAACATTACAGTTCCCGGCGGTAAATATAATTTCGACCGTTAGATATCCCACTCTGCCCACTGGTAGTAGAGATGAGTGTCTAGGGACGTAACCTGTTGGCCGAACATAACGGCTAACAGTAGGGGCTATAAAACCTGACTACGAGTATGAACAATTTAAAGTGCGTCCATTAAGAATGAACGTAGATACTTTACTATCGGCTAGATAAGCCACAGTTGCTATGCACTGCTTGCAAACCCTTTAATGTTTCTAAAGATAAATCTAAAATAAGTAAAAACGCTTTGGAATCAAAATTAATTCTATAAATATCTTTACACTATTATCATCTGACCCGAAACTAACTACTTAGCGCTTGTACTTTGGGTGTCAGCGACTGATAAATATAATTACGACGAGGATTGAATCCGCTACCGGAGAGACACAGATTGGACCTCCATTGCGCCATCGCAACGGGTCCATTGAATAGTTTTTTAACTGTAACAAACGAGTACCGAAGCAATCATGATGCCTCTAACTTAAGTCTATTTACTTACAAACGTAGGTACACTCACGAACGATGAGCTTTCTTGACGTTGTTATGGAAATGATAAATCACACTGCATCCTACAGTTTAACAAACCACCATTTGTTTTTTCAAAGTGTTTTTTGACGATTCTACAGTAACTGCGCAACGGTTCTTGATTAAAACAATATTGAATTTTGAAGATGCTGTCAAATTAGTCAGCGTACCTACGACAAAATATTAAATTGTTTCATTATAATCCTGACTTATACTTCTGAAAAAATACCTACTCCCGCCGACGGTAAGTTTCCGTTGATCAGATTCCCTTACCTACAAACGTGACTTTTTTTAACAATTACTCATAACATTGGTTAGTCAGAAATGTATCAACAGAAGCAGTATTTATAAGGTTTCACGTTCTCTTAACTCCGGCTAAGAATTTCGAAATATTTTTTAGCCGTTGAATTTCAGTTTACGTTCTACTGAAGTTTGGAAACCTAAGAATTTCCGAGAAATCGTAATTTCGCAAAAAAAGTTCCGAAGTTTAGCAGCTTAAACCAGGCAGTATTTCCTAACACTCGTCGTTGCACGTGCCAACCAAATGGCTGAGTATTAGGCCAGTTTTCCTCAATAGTTCGTTCGCGTTAAGAATGCAGTGATTTTCAAATTTTATTCTGTTGCACACTAAAAACTCAAATCCACAACCTCAAACTTGACTTTCTGATTAGGTTAGGGGGCGTGCTAGATTGAAGGATAAGTATGAAATTACTGCATTCTTAACGCGAACGGACTACCTATACAGCGGGGAGGATGCAACACCGCTCATGGACTGCTGGACATCTTCGTTTTGAAAAAAAGGTATTTTGTTCTTTATTGCACAAACGTAACGTACAAATAGCAGACCTGATGCTCAGAGACCTTCTCTCAAATAACTAAATTAGTTTGGTTATTGGCACCACTCTACAAGTCTCCTCTCCACGCATGTTTGGAAGCCCACGGACCCAAAGCTTTCTCAGATTCAGGCGCTTACATAACCAAGCATTTGCATAACATTGACGACTAAAAAAGTATGAAGAAAGTTGATTCTGTTCTTTGTTCTATCGAAGAAAGAAATGTGCCAACAAGTTTTCCAAGAAAAATCTATACCTATAGGTAATAAATCGTAGTATTTGTACGGCATTACAAGAATACTGAATGGATTGTTATGAAACTTCGTACGACCTGAAAAGGCAAACCTGACCGACTTATGCAACAGCGCACCGTCGAAACTATTGTACACAAGGTGAAATTGATTTTTTATCATTTCTGGACCTAATAGTATGAAAATATGTAGCACTCTGCTCTAAGAACGTGTAAATATGTAGTATTAAAGTTTATATAGGTACCTGCCTACTCCATTATAGTGCCCTTACAGGGTCCGTGCGCGACTTATTTTCGTATTTAAGATCTTTACACACCACATGTAATAATGAATAAATGAATATGAATATATGAAATAGGTATGTACCTATATGCGTTCTTGATTACAATTTCAAAAGGATCTATGTAGGTGAAATAGAGAAAATCCACACTAAAGGGATAAAATGGAGGAGTAAGTTTATATCTATCACACGGACGAAGTCACGGGGTCTAGTTATACCTTGAAAGCAGTGACAATATATGCGATACTAATAGATTCATATACCTCCAATATTTAAATTTACTTACATTTTTTGGGGAGCTCTTCAGCGATTACGGATTACTCTTCAGCGATTAACCTTCAATCATTACGAGCTTATTAGTTTGTAAAAATATTTATTTCCATATTTAAACTTAACATAATATGTAATAATTACCACAAGACTTAAATTAACATAAAATATTTTCTGTGTCATCTTACAGCTACAATGCTGTGACATCTAGGAGATAACACAGGATCGAATATCTTAACCAAAAACGCCTTTTTAAATCCATTCTCACACAAATACAACAACCTGTCTAGCAATATTACACTTTCAACAACTTGTGCGAGGCACAGCCTTAACAAATAAAATATCACGAGTTGTTTCCATTGAATGTCTATATCCTTGCAGAAGTCAGCCAAATAGTTTACTGGTAGTGTTTTGAATAATTTCAAATCCAACGACTCGTCCGCCATTTTGAAATACTGCTCGAAATCTTTACATTTGTTTGTTATTCGTTTTAATTTTCCGTCGGATAGCGGGGTATCTGGTAAGTGCTTTTTAACTATGACCTGTAAATAAACGACCATTAATGTATAACATTTAGTGACGCTTATGAGCCCTAGGGGAATTTAACATGTAATATAGTGAATGCATCAACGCCTCGTTGGGTTGAGTAAAAAAAAAGGTTTGATTACGTACTTAATTTGTGTAACAGCCCACGTTAGTTTTTAATAAGTTTTGTACGACATAGTACAGACAGTAGTGCAATAACAAACACTTCACTAAACATTGATAGCAATATTTTTTATTTAACCTAACGTGTCCAACTGCTGGGCAAAGGTCTCCCCCAAAGCTACTTATAAATTACTTGTCTTAATTCTTGATTTTATATGGGCCAGTGGTGTTTTTCTTTTTGATGCAATACTGTCAGTTTTAGTAGTTTTAAAAACTCAGTTCTCATTATTACTTTTGGCAATTGTATCTCGGTTCGGACTGTGTTTAAAGGTATAGTTGTCTTAATAAGATTTGTTCGCTGGATCATTTTCAACATCAAAAATAGTTATGGTATATGTTTCAGCGAAATAAATGGCACTCATCAGACATTGTCTTTTGTAAGCTATTTAGCGAATGTCCGTTTACCTGTAGCAAGGCCCTGCACAGCAAACTCTTGGACGGCAACTGTCGCAGCCCGACCACCCGGTCGATGGACTGTGCAGCGAGCATGCGGGCGTTCCTGCCCAAGTTGTAGCCTGTACAACAATTTGGATACTTAAGGTACGCTCAAAAAATCATATCATAGAACAGAAGATAAAGAGTTAAGAAACCTTTGCAGTTTGTTACAAGGACTCAGAAGGTTTGGTCAATTCTGGACGACCGATTTGGTATATGGTTGAGAAGTTATTGGACAAATACTATTGGACTGTACTGTGACAGTTCGATTATAACAATGATCGACAGCCAACAGATATCCCGTTTTACAGGTGACTAAACTCAAGCAGTGGGGTTAAAAATTGTTGTTTTCACAATTTACCTTGTATTTTCCTCTCTGAACTTTTTAAGACTTCATGAATCAACAAGAACGAAATCTGCCCTTTTTTTTTCAGCCCTTTTCGAGTTTTGCGGTTAACAACACTTTTGCAATTAATTTTAATTTATATAGATAGCGCATAAAAATTAGGTACATTTGGCAGAATCTATCAACAAGGGGCATTCTTGACTAGTTTTTTGTAAAGTTTAACACATAACTTAGGAAGTTTGAGCACTGCAAACTTCAAGAATAGCTATTAGAGTATTGCTACTTGGTATAAGTGGTCCTCATAGTTGAGGACTACCACTTTTGAGCCCGCACCCAGGCTTAAAAGTGAGACATAATATGATGAAAATGAAAGATTGCAGACTTGCAAGTTGCGTTATTAAACATTTCTTAGTTTACCTCTAAGATGTTCCGACATAGGGAATCCCTGGCTCATCTGTTCACCGCACCCATAGTCTTTCTGGAAGACGTCGAACATGGTGGCGTCCACTTCTTCGGAAAGAAGGTGGTAGCAGCACGGCACGTTGAACACGGCTGCCACTGCCGGCTGGGAGACGAAGATGCGCAAGGAATCCGGTCCGAGATTGCCGCATGTGTGAAGGCCTGGTAAGAATAGGTAGGTTTATTCTTCATTGGACACTTAGAAAATTATAGTAATCTACGGGTGAAGAAAGAAACACTTCATTGTAGGAGAAACCAAATAATGTACAATTAAGATATACCTACAGTTTTCGGGTTGATGGTACATTCAAGCGATCTTACTGTTAAAAGTAACTTATTCTAGACACACTACAAGTCATTTCTTTACTTAGATGCCCGTGGGTAAGTATAACAAATAAGATGGTTTGGGCTGCATTTTCGCTAAAAAGCGACTTCGAAATAAGAAAGGTAACAAGTCATGTAGGTGCACGGGCGATTACTGCAATTCGTCAACATATTCATACAATCAAACATGCGTGTGCATGAACATGTAGGTTTGTATTGGTCTGGGTGTTTTATATGGACATTAGGTAGGTATGTAGTTAAAAAATATTTAAGTATGTTTATGTGTATGTCTCGTATCCCATAGCACAAGCATTTAGTTGCTTAATTTAGTGCTGTGTCGAATCGCGCTGTGTAAAATACCTAATGTCCAGTGACATTATTCAAATGCGAAGTTCAAAGTATCATCTAGCAGATTCTCACATATAAGGTAGGGAAACAACTGAACTTAAATACAAGCAATGCACCATGTACCCTAACAACTTTTACAGAAGATCTAAAATCATTCTTAGCGAGAAAAGAGGTTCATCCTAACAGGCTATTTCCCCTTAGAGAGAGCTATTTCACGCCCAATTACTTCCAATTTTGTGTTCATCTAATTTGTTTCAACGACAATAGACAAACGACATAATAACAATATTTATTAATAGATTAAAACCACATGTATCGTCGATTTTTATGAATAACGACAAAACGAAACGTGGAACAACTCGATACAATTGAGTAATATAAATAGGAAGAAACTCATTTAACTTTTAGTTTATGTCTGTGCCTTAGGTTCATGAATATTGGTCGTAAGGGAAATAAAAATGCATTGATATCAACTTGTGTGGAGCTTAGAATCGTACATACAGTCGGCTAGACACAACTTTACTTTATGGACTTTGTAGAGTTATCGCGTAGGATGTTAAACAAGAAAGAAAGATGTCTCAGATTTAGTGCTGTACAAGCCTCCAAGTCCTATTATTGAAGCCTCGAGGCGTAATTCTCTGAGACACTGTGAGCTCGGCAGGCTCAGACTCTCAAGTCTAGCTGAGCCGCTAGCTCTCTGAGCCATGGCTTGACTAAACGAGTTCGAGCCTTCAGAAGAGCTTTAACCAATCAAAAGGTCAAGTTTATTTATCCGAGTCGGATTAGCCTAGCAGCGAGGGCAGCAATTGCTGGAAGACCTGCGCAAATTATTGACAGTATTAATAATAAAATTCATTTATTTCGACCAGCAAGGGATCATAATTTAGTTTCAGACAAAAATCATTCATGTTGGAAAACTACTATTCCAATACGGACAATGGGATGTGAGATCATATCAATGATAGGTAGTTCAACTTATGCCGGCCAGTGTTCCTTCCTAGCTGTCGACTGTACACAATCTATAAAAGTGCTTATAGCTTTGGAATAAAGGTAATTTTCCAACTAAGATGAGCTTGATGTAATGGCCTTTTGTAATGGCTTTCTGTACAATATTCGGTAACCATCGTAGAAATGTGAAAATGGTGATGAAAATGTAACCTGAACAACATATTCCATTGTTTTGAGAGATTTTTTTATATTTTTACATTAACAAGCTTTTTTGGTACTACACGATTCTACCCTGAGATTGTTTTTGTAAAAGATTTGTGTGGCAAACTAGTAGGTAGGCGATTGCCAACTACTTGATTTTGAACCGGTGTCTTCGCATTAGTTGTAAGGTAAAGATCTTGTATATTTTCTTGGTTTGCTGCGATCCAAGCCTCAAGCTTAGTGCAGAGACCACCGTTATTGTAAGTCCTGTGTAATATGTTTTATGGTCAATAAATTTATTCTTATTCTTCTTACTTAAAAGATGAGCATGGATTGTTAACTTAAGGCGTGTGGTGCTGGTGAGATGATGGAAGTGTATAAGACCACTCGTCGAGTAAGAGTATATTCGTTAAGGAATAAAAAGACTACGAATCTTCGCAGTTTTCAAAAGGTCAAGGTGACCATGGATCACAGGATTGTCGACAACTCGAGCTGCTGGACGCTTTATGCGGTTTAAAAGGAGATTTTGGCTGTTTAGTACCCAATTGGATACCAATTTTGAATCAATAAAACCTGTGGAAGTTGCTTACATCTTTTCATCACCTGAAAGTTGCCTTACCAACTTGGCCTTCGACGACAAAAAACGTTGAATCTAGTCTTCAAATTCCAGATTCTTCTTCTCCCCTCTAGTTTCATCTTCTGATTTCGTTTTCCGGAGGATCTTACACTCTGCCAAGCTTGGTCCGCCTACCTATATGAGCCACATTTTAGCTAATTAGAATACAACAGCACTCACCAGTTAAGAGAAGCTTGAGGTCTTCCTCGGCGAATTCTGGAAACTTCTCCCGCACGATGGCGGAAAGATCGGTGCTCCTCGTGATGAAGGCGCTGGCGAACCGATGAAGGTTCCGGTTCACCCCCGTAGGTAATTTCTCTTCGTTGCCGTCTTTTACTTTCTTCGCGATTGCGTGCCATTGTTTCTACAGTATGATGATTTAATTACAATATTGCAATAGGACAGTTACATTTTGGGGCTTGAAGGTCTTCAAATCGATAATTTAAACACGGAATAATTTAAACAAAAACAATTTTCGAGTGAATCCAATTATTTCTCTCCAATTATTTTTAGATTAAACCAGTTACTCGCAACAGTTTGGTACCCGCTTACTCGCAACTGCTTGGCAAGGTGTCAACTAAAAGAAACAGCCTGTGTATGAAGCTAGATGAGACCACAATAAACAAAATTACCTGTATAATCCTTATCCTTTCGGTCGCAGAGCTCAAAGTCCTTTGATCGCAGTCGATCGTAAGGCTTGGCACACCGTAGCCGAGAGTGAGCGCAACGGGTAGATGTCCGCGTCCCCCTCCCGCTTCTACGCAGCAAGTTGAAGCACACGCATCATGCAAGGATGACACTAGTCGAGACATCTTTTGTACCTGAGTCATACAATCTATTTATTAATATATTTCAATACAGAATATGCAGTATTTATAACAATAACTGTTTTCATTCCTTCTGACGTCACGCTATGAATGGCAGAAAGGCTGATATTGAAAGACTTACCCCCGAATTCTCAAACGTCAATAAACGCTAAGCAAGTGCTCACGCTCATGCTGTCTCGTAAAATGTCAATAGAACTGAAAGGAACAGCTATACTTCTGAGGGATGCTCAACGTTGACTTGCGTTTGTGGATTCGGAGGTTACCCCCTCATTTATAAAAATTCTAACAGTGCTTTAGATAGCGCCACGTTAAGTTTTGTAACGGTTGTCCCTTTCATTGTTGTCGCTTTACCACGCGAATAGCTAACTAAATTTTGCAGCGTTGGGTTAGTTTTTATGAACGACGGGGTATGCGTATACGCTATTAGTCCGAATACAGTCCGACTAAGATCGTTGTCTGTGGTATATTTATGGCATTCGGTAAAGCGTTTACAACAGAACCTACAAGGAGCCATTTTTATTTTTAGCTGTCGCTTCATCCTCTGCACTATTATGTAATTCAACAATCAGAAAGAACTCGTCAGTATTGAGAAGTACTCGCTGGGTAGCCCTTTAGTACGATGAGGGGGCAATTACCTGTTTTCGTACGGTTTACTCACGTGTGCTCACGTGGTTCATCATTAAAATCAACTACATCAGGGATCTTAGTGCATACCACTGTCGTACCAGGCATCATTACCTTCTCTTAATTGTTGTAGTGCAATCGAATTAATATGGTGCGTTATTTTAACGAAAACAGACAAACTATAAAGAAATTATCGTAAAAACGAAAAATTATCGGAATAACTCAAGACAAATAAATAAAATTAAAATTAAATTCAAGTAAATAGCAACAACCAGAAATCAAACTGATATTTATGAGAAGAGGCCAGCAGATTAAGCAAATTACGATTTTTCTGCTTTAAGAGGTCAAGATCAAAATCTATTGGAGTAATTAGTCAATTGTGGTAGAGATCGCCTTAGCTGAAAAGACGCGCCTCTGCACTGAATAGCTACGCATCACATGCTAGCGCATTTCAGTTTAGACGATCTCTAGCCACTATTGCTAGCCTCTTCACATCACATGCAGGTTTGCAAACTCGCAGCTTACCAGCCAGTAACGAAAGACAACCCGAAATAGTCGTAACACAAAAAAAATAAGGCGAAAAAATAAAATAAGATCGTAAAAACAAAAGAAAAAAGGTAAAACAAAAAAAAAGTTGAAAGATAATTTTACCAATCCTCTTTTGTTTTTCGGCTTAAGAACTGCGTCGTATTGAGCCTATACCTCGTAACTCTTTTTGCTATTCATAAACTCCTTGACCCTGATCTCTGATGGTATCTTCCCACCCCAGCCCTTGATGCGTTCTTGCAGCTCATCTGGAGTTATGCAGTACTCTTTGTTGACATTAATACAATTTAATTTGGTTGCAGATATCCATTTGCCGAGTTCAGAATTATCTGAAAAAAAAAAAAAACACAGATCTTAAAATACTGTGATTTATTTCACATGATTTGTATTTCAGTACCTTGGGTGTTTTGTGATTTGTTTGGTGTTGATTTCGAATCTTGCCAAATCTGGCCAATTTAAGGAAGGATCAAGTCAAGCTAAATGATTGTCAATGGCATGCCAGGCTACCCATTTTTAGTAATTCTTGCCTGCTTTAAAATCAAAAACTTTCATATTAAAAAAGCTGAAATGGTAGCCTGATAACCTTTTGACTGTACAGTCAACAGCACATCAGGTTACCCCATTTCCATTTTTTATCTCGCTCTTGTAAAACGTCATTTCTTTGCAATAGAGCGAGGAGGACTGATCGAAAATGGGTAGAGATGTGTCGTCCACTGTACGTCACAACCTACAGTTTGCCAGAATTAGGTTGAAAAATAAACAACTGAATGTGATCTGACATCCATCCTTGCCTTCCCTATTTCTAGATTACCATACTAACCATTTAAGTCATGAGGTTTCTCAGCTATTCTCCAGAATTTCTCTACTGCTTCATTCTGGTCTAATCCATCTAAGGCAGCTTTGAGACTGGCTGGGACAAGTTTGTCCCAGTGGTTTTGTGTGAAGAACTCCACCATGTGGCAGTTGGCTAAAGGCAGCAATGGGTTTAGGAATGTCACAATGGAGTCAAGGTGATGGCGAATCTTCGACGCCATCATTTTTGATGAATCTGTGATAGTAGGGAAACAATATAGATGAATAACATGGAATTAATTAACAAAATTTGTAAGATTTTAAAATGTAATTTTATATTAGAGGATGAAATTTAGTTATACATTTACTATTCAACATTTTTATCTGCAGAGTTTGTTTGTTTTGTTGAATTTGTGATCTGTTAAACAGGTTTCACCGATCTCAGATACCAGATCCTCACAAAATATGGAACAAAAGTAAACAATGTTTTCTATGTTTCTACATCACATGTGTATTTATTTTTTTCATTTTAGTGAGGAGAAATAAACAATTATATAATTATTTTACTATTATTTATTGTTACAGAATTTATTGGGTTAATAAATCATAAGTGTCTTTCAAAAAATCAATTATCAATTCTTATATCTTACCTTTAGAATGAGATTCCTGCATCATATGGATTTACAGAAGGGATCTTTAGGAGTGCACAGACTTTTTTGTACTGGGCTCTTATTGTTTCTGCCAACCCGAGTATGTCATGATCCTCCGAGTTGGTGCGAGGGAACTCGTCAATCAGCTTCTTCACTTTCAATAGCTGGCTTGAAATTTTGTCGGAATACTTTGTTTCTGACTTTTTGTTTAATTCAATATGACTTGTTACAATACCTAAATAGTAGCCTGAAAATAAGTGAATCTTCTGTTAATAATGTTTCAGTATAGAAATACACTTTAAAAGGCATACAGAATGCCCAGGACAAAAAAATGGACATGTCCATGCATTACAATGTTGTTACTGTGCGATGAGTGAACCCACAATCTCTAGCGTAGCGTAGGCAACTAATCACACAGAACCAGTCATCCATATATTTCTAGTATCCAAATAACAGAAGCAGCAGTCACACAAACAAAACTGTTACAAAGTGAACCCTATTATTCTGCTGGGCTATATTTTTTATTACCAGTAAGTAGGAAAATTGAGAAGCCAGTGCAGCAGAATTTTCATGATTACCTAGTTCACGACCGAGCTCTGCCCCTCTATGGTACCCTAGATGATAGCCCTCTGAATTTCCAGCTTCAGTTCCATCTTTGTAACCTTCATTGTAGCTTTGTTGGTAAGATTTGTCTTCGCTCAAAAATATTTCATCCAGAACATCGTTATAATCTTTCTCTTCTGCCATTTATCGAGATATAGCTGTTTCAAATCCTTTCCCGTATGTTATCAAAGCAGAAAGATATGTTAAAATAGGCAGTTCAGTCATTAAATTTATTCAAGCCATACAATTGATAAAAAATAAAACACATTTTTAGGTTATGTTAATAGTTGCTTTGCTGAGACGGACTGACACATGACAGGCAGGCGACAGCCAGCTGGGCAAGCACATTGACAGTTTCTTTTCTTCATATTTTTCACGGTCTTGGTGCAAACAAGCTGCAAATACATTGGGTCCGAAACGAGCCAAAAGTGATAAAAGTGGACTGATACTTTGTATTTGTAATAATTGTATTGAAATCGTATTGTTGAATGCAAACATATGCTTAACAATTCTTCAATCTAATAATAACTGTTTTTATGCGTGCTTTGAATGGTATAAGACTTGCATTAATGCGCTCAAAAAAAGTGTTTAAACCTTAGAGCATTAAGAACTGGAGATGCCTTACGTGCCTTACCCCTCTGCACGCGTTACGATTAAAAATCCGAACGTTGAACAAAACTACTTGAAACTCTGAAATTTTGACATAACGAGTCAGACGTCGATGAGTAAAGAGCTCTTCAAAAATGCCGTTTTGTGCTGTAGATAGTTGTAAGAACACTTCGAGAAACTTAAATTGGAAGAAGGATAATGTTATGTTTCATCCGTACGTATTTTTTTGGTTCAATTTCATGTTTCTTTTGCAAAAATCACTAATCATTAAAATACCTGAAACATTGTTTGAAATGACATTTGAGTGTTTTCGTAATCACACTAGTGTTGGGGTTAATGGCAAGAAAAATCGATTGGCAAGTTCCGATTGCACTCGAATGAAATATTTCAATTAGTTCGATGGACGTAAGAATAATGTTTCTAATGATTTATTTATTTATTATCCGACTGCGCTAGAAGGCGGGTTATGTTTTTCGAGTGTTTGTATGTATATATGTAAGTATGTTTGTATGTAATAGTGTTTGACACGCTCTGCAGCCTGAGCGGCTCGATTTATTTCAGCTTGAGATGTGTCGTTAGATTTGTAATTACTGCGAAAGTGATACTGGGCCTAACAATATAAAAAAACATTTAAATTCATTTTAAAAAAAGATTATTCACCCGGTAGTTAAAAAACCACACTGCGGTTCTGTGTAATGTAAAAACCGGAAACAGGAAAAAAGGAAAGTTGGCATACTCGAAGGCACTTAACTTCGGGACTCATTCTAGAATGGGTCGGGAGTCGGGACCCATTGTAGAATGGTTCCCCATTGTTACAATTTTTCTTAAATTAAGTGAGATAAGCATTGATATCAACAAAAAGACGAAGATACGACACCCTCGTACCAAAAGTGGCCACACTAAGCTAGGTCCAATGGACCTAACTTTCGAGCTAATATTGTAGCAACTTGTTTACGAGCACGTCATTCATATACGTTATTGTCATGTGCCAGTTTTCGAATTTGTGAAGTATGAACGTAACGTACTCACCTTTTTTTGTTAGGCGGGTAAGCCGACTATCTCGTTTTAGGTTTTTTACATTACACATAAACGCAGTTGGGTTTTTTAACTTTTTTTGGCAGTAAATTGACTCGTTATAAGTGTTTGCCTGAAATTAATGCAAAAACTTTTTTTATCGAATGCATACGTCAAGTATTCTACAATGTTATACAGACACCATTTGAATCCTTGATTCATTTATTGAAATTAATCGGATGAAATATTTTTTTATCAGTTGAATAATTAAGAGAAATGATTTAAATATTCATCAAAAAATTACTGTGGGTGAGGTAGGTAACACTGTTTGAAATAAAACTTGTTATTTGTCCAGCTGTAAGCTTCATTATCTCACAATACGAAAGCATGCATTTAAAACCGATGTTTCCAATCACATAATATCAAGTTTACTAACTTAGGCAGTCTGTCAAGCCCTAGAAACATACATACAGCTCGTTTCAGTTAGGATTATTCAACAGTTAGATCAAAGTTATCGGATGAACAAATAATAAATCGGCAGATTTCAAAATATTGAATTACGAAATCTAAATGTAGACCATCTATTTCAGACTATGCACTAGTCATGGGTAGATTTTAAAATCTGCGGCGTTATTAAAGGTTAAAAATAAAAGGTTAACCGGTTCACAGTCGACAGTCCACATATGGGCTGCGAACAATTAGCTTTTAATTAATATTTGTGGATAGTGAACCTGTTAATTTATCAGACCAATAGGTCTGATAAGTTTTTAATCCTCAAAATTGGCCCTTAATCCAAATTTTTACTCTAATAATTTATTTAATGATTGCTTACTGATTTATTGCTTTAAAAGATTAGAAGAATCTACACGTTTCAATAAGTTTGTAATTTAAAATATTTGTCTAATAGTTTTAAGTAAATGTTCATAAAGGTAAAAAGCCTGATTTTAACTGTTTACGTGGACTTCTCCACGTAAACAGTTAAAATCAGGCTTAGAATTTATGGAAAGTGCGTAATTTCCAATACATAATATAGTTCACAATTTCTAATCGAAACATTTGTTCAATTTATTTTTGTACATCCAATAGATGTGTTATGGTCAGCACTAGCCAAGTTGACATAAGGACCGTGTAAAGACATAACTAATGTCAAAAGTTGTGGTAGTGTGAATCATTTTATTGACATGTGTGTGTAAAATATCCATGTGTTGCTTATTTAGGTTTGTGTACGATTGTGCCAACAAGCCTCTTCTGTTATAGTAGAGGTAAGTTTCTTTGTGTGAGTGTTCCCCCTGCCCCCGCATAAAGGGACAGACTTTTTTGCATTGACGGGCGGCCCAATCGCGAGTCCATTTCTATATTGTCTAAGGTTTAAACCAATGTATTACCATACTCTATGCTTTAAACTAATAATTTTACCGCTTATTTCGGACCGCATTCCATGGTCTCAAAAGGTGAAACTCGGAGCTGTAAAAAAAATGATTGAAAAGTTGTAGTGTCAGCAGTCAGACTTGCGACTTTGACATAAGTCACAAAGGGTCTGTTCCAAAACGAGCAAAAGTCACTCGGGTGGTGCGAAAATCACTCTGACGCGTTCCTAAAGCAACCCGAGTGAAACCGAGAGTAACCGACCGTTTACTCTGACAGTTTTACATGCAATTTGGAACGGGTTGGGTGAGAGTAATTTTTACACTGACAAGTGCGATTTCTACCGACGTCTGGGGACCGGTAGAATTCACCTGACAGCTGTCAGGTAGAAGTTTTGCTACTTTCCGTGGATAACTTTTGTCAGACAAACTGAACATCAATCATGAAGTTTTAGTGAATGAATTCAGGTAGTATCTTCGTTTTTTAGAACATTTGAAACTTATCGTTGTTTGCTAAATTTGCTTGAAAATTTGACAGTGACATATTTACCCGAAACCGTTCAAAAATTATCTTTCGTTAAAAACCACTCAATAGCGTTCCTAAAAGAAATTTATCGCTCTGGTCTTTTCTCTTTCTAATTTATAGTTCTGTCTCCTTCTTTTCACCGAGGGTAAGAATCACTCTACACTACTCGTTTTGGAACGTACCCAAAGTGTCAAAAGTCAAAACACTGCAAAGAAAAAAAGGGTTCTGGGCCCCAAAAGTTTCATTTTAAATTATTTCAGTGGTGGTTCATCAACACATAAAAATGGCTCCAGAAATTAGTCTGAGCGAAGTCAAAAAGCATAAAACCAGTAAAAGCTTGTGGATGGTAATTCACAATGATGTATATGATGTGACTAAATTCCTGGAAGAGGTTGGTAAAACATATTTTAATTTTCTAGAAATATAATAAATAATGTATTTATTTTATCATCTTTTAACCTTACAATTCGCCGCAGTAAGGCTAATAATTCATTGAATATACTGTGTTATTTTTGAAAAAAATAAATAATATAAATTAAAGTATTTTTATGTAAAATCTAGACAAATCACGTAAAAAATTTTTTTTGTGCTCATTGCTGCTTTAAGTTTTTGTATAGTAGAATGTAAGAATTATTAGGTAGTGACTGTTCAAGGTCAACATGGTTGAAGGTTTTCATGTTCAAGTACTGTTACTCAGTCTGCTAGCAAAATGCAAATATTATGTAATACCTTTGATGTTAATCTTACGGATTGTTGTATTTATTTAATGAGAGGAGATAATAAAATCTGTTGTCACCGGTCAGTCTGATTCTGTTTGATCTACATGTTATTTTACTCTTTGATTACTTAGTTGAGCCAGTTACTTTTCTGTAAAATTACTTCTTTATTTAATGTCATATAGAATTAGCAATAAATGTCTGCTGTTGAAATGTGCCTTACATGCTATAATTTATTATTTAAACTTGTTAAATATGTTGAGCCTCATGCTGCCACTAGACTTAGCTAAAGAAGGTGGTCAGTAATTTCATACTGTTGACTGAATTTCAGCATCCAGGAGGTGAAGAGACATTGTTAGAAAATGGTGGAAAAGATGCAACACAACCTTTTGAAGATGTTGGGCACAGTGAAGATGCAAGGTCAGTGTCTTTCTTTATGTTATTACCTATTTAGTGGCCTATTGCTAATTGCCTGCTAGCTTTGAGGATACTTCAAGGTAAAAAATAAAAAGGTTTTTAAAATCATCATGTGATCCTATTAACACTTCATAACAAAAAGATGATTCTACATCAAATGTAGAATCATCTTATATCATCTAATAAAATCGCACCTAGATAGAAATAGCATGATTAGGATCTGAGACAGTTCAAACTGCCCTCAATGAATTTGCAACCACCTGGCAACACAACACAACCTGGGTTACTGAACCTTTTATAATTAATATCTCTTACAATTAATAAATCAATAAAGTTTTCTAATCTTGCATTACAGGGAATTATTAAAGAAATACAAAATTGGTACACTACCAGCATCTGAAAAACCAAAAGATATCCCACTAAACTGGTAAGTAATTTTATTTTGTAGGTATATAGTATTTTTTGTTCTAATCCAAATCAGTGTGACACCAGTATCTCCCACCGATATGTTTCTGCTGTTATCATCGAAGAAATATCCTTTACCTTCAAACTAGACTACTAAAGAACTTATTTTGTAACACTAAAAATATTTCTTATTTAAAATTGCAGTTGCAAAAAATCAAAATCATCAAAAAACTACAGGTTTTTATTACCATTGTTATTGTATTTATTGATTTTTAGCAATCTAGAGTTATTTAATATAATAAACCCTAATACAGTAAATCTCACTAAAACGGCACTATTAAAAAAACAGAAAGCTCGGTCCAATCAACGTCTATTCAAGTTTTGGTTTTTTTTGTTATTATATCCCTGTATTTTTTTTTCGTGGGGATATCCTCATGGATACCTCGCTGCCCAGACGACGACGAGGTTATGTCGGACTTCTACCAAGTAAAACCCCACGACACTCGAACGTGGCACTTTGGCGGCGAAGCTGGATCCTAAGTAATACCGCACTGCTCCGCCGCCAGTGCTAGCCCCTAATGGGCCCCCTCCAACCGACCCCCCAACGAAGGGGGTGGCCACAAAAGCGCCTGGAGTACGTTGCCACTTTCGCCGTCTCGGTGGACGCCGTGCAATGCAAGCCAGAGCACCCCCGCACTCCGGCCCGCTGGCACCCACTGTACACAGACCCTACTGGGCCCGCAACCACGAGCCACCCAAAGGGGGGCTCCGCTGCCGCAACCAGCGGTACGGCCCCGCCGGGTCGCGACGCACAGGATCAGCCTCAGATCACTGGCCCCCTCCAACCGATTGTGCGCCGCGGCCTCTTGCCCTTGCGGGCTGCAGCGGGTGGGTGGCAAGTCCACCACACTGCCACGCCTGAGTTGTCTTGGCTTCCCGGTGGTTCCACTCTACCACCGGTAATAAGCCCCCTCGCCACGCCAAGGAGAGAACTCATGAGGGGGCCCTGTCCTGTATATTATTTCATGGATTGATGGATTTCATGGATTATAGTATGGATGAACATACAATTTTTTTTTCTGTAAAGACATACTTAATATACAATGGAAACACCCTGACCAACAGACTTGTTCACACAAATGTGGGTACTGTGCAGAGATCGAAACCGCGATCTTTGGTGTTGTAGTCGACTTATCAAAAAAAGTGCTGGATTAGTGAGATTCTACTGTACTATTCTCGTTATGAGATGATGCAATACTATAAAGATTAGAGTAATATAAACCTTACTTATCTATTTTATCATCACATGTGCGAGATTAATATGGTGACATTGTAGATGTAGAATATTTGCTTATTAGAATTGCACAACATTACACCGACAAAGTATGACATAAGTAGGACGCAAATAAACTTTATGTTATTGTGTTGTAATAGTCGGTGATTAATCGGTAAAAGCCGCCGAATACTTCTCATACCATCCATTCGATTTCTGCAAATACAGTAACCAGGCATACATTTGACAAAACACCTCAAAACGCCGCAACCGGCATACGAGTATTCCTTTAGTTTGTAGCGTGTAGCGTGTGGTAGTCACCGGCGTTACCGAGTGCGGCGACTCCAATCAAATAATAACTATAATACGCTTTCTCGAATGCCTTTGAAAGCTGGTTTTCCTTTTTTGCATAGCGACCTACATAGCTGGCCCATGCCCATACCGCCCATATTTAGTTTTATTGTTCAGCCTGGTTCATGAATCAATGAAAGCAGTAAGGTAAGCTGATCTTCGAGTAAATTTACAAAAATGAATAAGTTTTTCATTTAGATTAGAACATCATTATCTGCACTGTAGGTACTTTTTTCTGTTTTTCAAAATAAGTTAAATGCATTTAAATATTTCAATTCTTTTATTTGCAGAACTCCGTGTCCAAGTTGCAATACAGTCAGGTTACTATGAACTATACCAAAATAAGTTATGTTATATTCTGTTTATTTAGAATTTTATAAATAATTAAATATTTACAGCGCTCCTAAAAACGAGTCTAAAACGTGGCGAACTTTTGATGGTTCATCGTGCAGGTTATATTTTTTCATTTATTTTTGTTTTTGAATGGTTATTTTTTTCTTTTTTTAATTTATTTTATTCTTATAATAGCAAATCGAAACCTCCAAAATCTAGTTTCAAAAAACCCAAGGATCCGAAAGCAGAACGAAGGGTGGAAGCGATAGTTGTGCCAACTGAAAGGTTTCTTTTTTTTATAAATCCTATTTTCTAATTTTGATTATTCCATATACCTAGTATGAAAATATAATATTATCTACTTCAGCTTTCTTCAATAGATTTTGATTTGTAAGTTCGCCAAAGTGATAAGGTTTAAGACAGATTGAGGCCCAGAAAGCAGGTTGATCTGCTGACATTTGCGAGCCTAACATGCGCACCGTGACATGATTATGTCGCTCTTTTTCTCGCGCATGAGTAAACACGCGACTAAAATCTTAACCCGGCTGCACATTATTAAATGCTAGTGCATCGGGTGATAATCAAAACAAAACCGAAGTTAGCTACACTGAAAAGTCAAAAAGTGCGTCTCTTGTTTGTGTGTCCTCTACCTCATCATTTGACCTCTTGGGGCGTCATATTATCTCCCCATATGTTATTGCATTATCAAGTTATTTACTACGCTGCTTCAAACTTCAGTAACGCTATGTAAACATAGCTGTTATGTCCTATTTCGGTTCCTTATTGCTGTCAAACCTAATTGTTATGAATAATAGTTCTTTAAAAAATATATTGAAAAATAGTTTTTCTCTTTTAAAGACGACCTCGAGGGCTGCCATGCCAAGAAAGGTTCAAACTTTTGATGTATAGTGTTTTGTAATTATAGCTTTAGTGTTGTAGGTAGAGTAAATTAACTTGTCACAATTTGTTCAAAGGAGAAGGAGGCCGCCGTCTCCTCCGCCAAGGTTTTAGTTTTTATATTTGTTAACTTATAGATATTTGTGTTAGTTAGGTATCATTCTTGTAGATTTCATTGAGTTCACAATCACATTCACACACATGGACATGAAGTACCTAATTTTAAACATCGAAGTAATTATTCAAAAAAGTAGGTAACTACCTATATTTTTGTTTATGTTTTTTGCGGGAGTCTTCTTGATAAAATAAACGTCTAATAAACCAGTGCTAGAGTTGCTTTAAACTTATAGATGAATGTTTGTCTTGACTTGTCATAAATGCTTTTAAAAACCACGTTGGGTTCAAATTCCCTAGGCGTAAGGTGAGCTTCTGAATGTTCCGCTCACACTGATTGTTGCCGTCATGGTTGACCATCAACAATCAGTGTGCCTCTGACTACCCCGTTTGGGAAATAGTAGTGAGGGTATGTTCAAGTATAAAGCAGTTGCATTACTGTGACAATTGTTTATCATACTGCAGAAATCTACGAAAAAATATATTTGGAAACCTTTCAAAATTGTTTTTTGTGAATTGTAGGTATATCTTATATTGACAAATATGACATTTGCCCATTGCCCATTATACAGTTTTAGTCCTAAATTATAGTTTGATAACATAATTCATATCTTTTAAGTTTAGTTCTGGTATAGATAGCATAAACATATCTACCTAGTGTTTGTAGGTATAATACCTTAGTTTTGGTTCGTATTTGTCTTAAGAAATCCAGTTCCTTTTTTTGTTTATCACTCAAATGAATTGTGGAAACATGCGAAGAAATGTTATCAACAAAACCATCCAATGCAGATAGATAATGATGTTAACTATTTCATAAAAATGGCGAGTCCGTATTCAAGAACGTTATTCTGGACTTAATGGTCTCAAGAGTGACGTGCTCGAATAAACTGATTGATTAAGCAACCCTCTAAGCGCTGAATTCACAAACGCAAATCGGAGTTGAGCCGCTCTCATAAGAACCTATAGCTGTAACTTTCAGTTTTATAAACATTTTATTTTAAAATTAATTAGTCGAGTGAACATAATGCGTTTCATGTGAACATTAAAATACTGGTATCATGTATTTGCATTGTGGAGTTCTTATGGTTATTCACGCGGCTGCAATTTCTTTACATGCCATATGGTCATGAGGATATGCCTGATGGCAATCCATATGACTCAAATCACGGAATAGACTCAATGGGTCATGTAAAACGATTTATTTTAATAAATTATTTAACTAACACCTCCGCGGAACTTTACTGAATAGTTACACTGATATCTCGTTTACCCACTCAAAACCACTAAATGTTAATTAAAGTAAAAAAATAGATCGACCACCAGCGGTTTGAGTACCCTCAAAAAACCTATAGACAATTTACGGGACGGCCATGAGATTGAAGGCTTACTCAACCTTGATTGACGTTTATGAATTCGGGTGTTAGTGACGAAACTAACTGAATTTCACTCAAGTCATGACCTATTTCTGAGAAGAGAACTTCTTTTCTGTAATGAATCTGAATTGTAGTAAAAAAAAATATAAGTAGTGTTAAATACTCATTGATTTTATCTTCTAATCACCTAGCTATATTAGTATAATTTATAATGATTTAAAGTGAAGTAATAATGTTTTTGTTATTTACATGCCTAATAATATTTAAAATACTCGACGAAGTCGCTTTTCAACAAAAATCAAGTTAATTGAAATCGAATTACGATTGCGATGCCACAGCAACACACACACTCATGTTAATTTTGTCACAACTCTGTACTGCTTATGTTTCAGAAATTTTGAATAAAAGTAAAATAGGTAGATACATTTTTAATAAACGTGTCCAGATCAAACCTTTTGCAAATTGACTTTTTACGAAAGTTTAAGGCGTGACTATTTGGGGGGTACCGCAATAGTCGCATCTTAACTTTTCGGACTGTACGGTGGCCGGCACATCATGCTACCCATTTCCGGTCAAATGTCATTTGGCAAGAGCGAGAGAAAAAACGGAAATGGGGTAACCTGATGTGCTGTTGACTGTACAGTCTACGGCACACTAGGCTACCCATTTCCGTTTTTACCTTGCCCTTGCTGAATGACATTTTCATATTCTGCAATAGAGTAAGGAAGACTGACCGGAAAATGGTAACCTGTCATGCCGTACATTTTTTTTTTGTAATAAAATAACTTTGGTTTTGCAGTAACAATCTGAAGTGGGCGCTTCTGGCGCTGGCTGGAGCACTGATCATAGGAGTCGTGCTCAAGAAGACAATGGGATAAGTGGGATTGGAGAATGTGATCGGGTCCAATAACACAGGCTAGGTGGGAGCCAATCAATGCTGCGTATTTCTCCGGAAATAGATTTCGTGTGACCTCATTCCCTTACTAGTACAAATTCTAATTTTACAAGTGTTATAAGTTCACCCCCTTATTCATAAAAACTTAAGCAGCGCTTTAACATCACGTTAAATTTTATAACGCTTTGTCCCTTTCATTCTTGTTGCTGTCGCCACTTGCGATTAAATGACAAAACACGACAATAACGTACTGTATGTTTCTACGTTGCATTAGTTTTTTTTTATGTACCTATCCCTTTTATTTATAAAAACGCAATCAGACGTAATGAGTCAACATTCAAACAAACGTGACACAATATTGTATTCACTGAACAGATTCAAGGTACCTAAGTACATAATTAGTTTTTATGATTAAGAGGGTTTGTAAATTAATAGGATAACGTTATTTAGAAGCTCTCTCAAAATAATAGAAATAGGATGGCTTAGCAAAACACGAAAGCAATATTAGAACGATTCTACGTTGTTGGTATCCACTTTTATAGGCTCAAATATTTTTATGTTATTCTACTTCATAAAATGAAACTCAACAGATTGTACATTTATTTATTTAACACTAAGTGCATTTTAACGATATTATTGTGATATGATATTTTTTTTATTTAATGTGTAATAAACGTGAAGTGGTGATCAAATTTATATCGTGATCTTGTAATATTTTACGGCGCATAAAATGTATTTTGATGTCTATATTTGATGTGACAATAAAGCGTAGTTTTTTTAAGACCAGTTGTTTTATTACCAAATATTTCCTATTTTCCTATGTATTGTTTGAGATGCAATAGGTACGTATGTTTTGTTTGATCAAGCAGGTAGGTAAATGAAATAAAAAGTGTTCGGATGTTCAACTTCCATTCATTATAATGAATTACAAAAATAATACTAGAGCAAGCAGTAGGTACACTATTAATGAGATCCTATCTTAGACAGCGCCTTGAAGTGTACGTTATCGCGTATAGTCTCGAGTTAGACTCCATGTGTCCTTACCCTATCACGTAAAATTTAAAGAGGCTTAAACGTGATCAATAATCACTGCCTGATCCAATGCATTAGAGACAAACCCACACAACTGACTGAATTCACAAACGTCAATCAACGCTAAACACGCGCTCACGCTCATGCTGTCCCGTAAAATGTCAATAGAACTGCAAGGAAATGCTATACTTCTGAGGGATGCTCAACGTTGATTTGCGTATGTGAATTCGGGGTAGTGTCGTATCTAATAATTGATACCTAGTAAAATACCACCACACCTCCAAAGGAGTTTGTGAAAGTTTCAACAAGGTCAACAACGTGCAAATGATACCCTTTACTACTTGATAGCATTGCCTGCTGGCGGTTCACAGGCTTGCTTGCTAAAAAAAGTTTATTTGAAACTGACATAATATTATCTAGTCTGATGTTTAATGACCACTAACATGTTTAATACTTCTTTGGAGGTTTGTTACTTACAATGCTACGGTAGCATTTGTTTTTCTTTCTAATAAGGCTAACAACATTGGGATAGTGTATCAAGGTCCTTAGAAACTAAGAGCTATATAAAAGTAACAAAAAATGTGTACCCGTATGGATTCCTTACTAAAACTGGCATACGGCAAATACGATACGAACACGTGAGTAACGATTCGATGTTTTAGGTCAGGCGACGAAACCGTTACTCAATAACGAATGAGTACGGTTCACTTGCTCTTCTAGAAACCCAAGCCCCGCCAGTCTCGGCACTGCGTCCAAACAAGTCCAAGTAACAACAGCGCGCTCAACGCTAGCGCGTTAGATTGCGCGTCAGGAGCCGCTGAGCGCGCGCCCAGCTGGGCGGCGTGCAGCACGGCGTGGTACACGTAGTGCTGCTCGTGCACGTTGTGGAATAGATGCGCGTGAGGACCTGCGGATACGGACGTACATTTTCTTCACCTTGTTTTGTAAAAACTCAACGAATACTAAGTTTTAAAATTTCATTAGCAGACGGCGTTGTTACAGATGTTTTATTCAATACTGTACAATTAAGTAGGAGGACGACCCGTATAGCGAAGTGGAACGACTACCGGTTGAGATTCAATAGGGTCGTGGGTTAGATTCCGGCACAAATGTTTGTTGAAGAAATATTTGGCACTTTCGTTCCTGATTTCCGTTACTCAATGAAAAACCTTATCTTCAGATTCGTATCACAGCAATGTATGTGATGTTGTCTCATATTTATATAACTTTGGCTTCACCCCACACATTTTAAAATAGGCTTTCCTCATTGGAGTCGTTGCATCAGTTAAATTATCTCCGAAGTAGATCGGTATTTGCTCTTCCAGTCGTGAAGGTAAGAGGGTATTGTGTTGGTATGTAGAAAGGAAGACGACATGAAAAAACCTTATAAGAAATTACCCACCTCTGGCGTAAATAATAACATCGCCTCCGCCGTGGCTGTTCTCAACCAGCTGAATGGCAGCGATCTGGTGGTAGTCCCAGCTGTCCGTGTCGTGCTGGGCCGCATCTTGTCTCTCAACCTTGGTCTCGTTCTCTTCGGTCTTCACGAAGTATTGCATTGAACCTGGACCGCCGGTTGCGTACGATAGGGTTGTGTAGTTGGCGTTGTTGAAACTTCCTGCCATTCCTGGAAAAGTAAAATTCTACTAATGTTTTTGTATTCAATCTTTTACGAGCTCATAGCTACTTCTGAGTTTATTAAATTTCTTTGTAGCTAACATACATAACATAATCGGCCTATATACGTCCCACTGCAGGGCACAGCCCTCACCTCAACTATGAGGTGGAACAAGCCATACTCCAACACGCGGGCTCAGTGCGGGTTGTTGGAGGGGTGTAAGGTTAGTGAGCAACCTTATTGTCAGATGTTATCAAGCCGCCCTAAGGCCTCTGACTAGGCTTAACGACTGACATCTAACGACGTCAACCGGGACCAACTGCTTAACGTGCCTTCCGAAGCACGGAGATGCCCGAAATACACATCACTAAATTTCGGTCGGATGGTCACCCATCCCTTTTCCGACCCGGCGTGTGTTGCTTTACAACAACGATTGTCGCCGATCACTGTCACAACTGCGCCACGGGCACCTAAATCTTACCAAATATATTAGACCCCCGTTCCGGATACCCGTTGATGGACAGCGTGTGGGTGTGGTCACTGGTGACGATCAGCAGGGTGTCCTCTTCATCCGTCATATCCATAGCCACTTTGACGGCATCTTCCATGGCCGCTGCTTCATTGATGGCTACCTTCGCGCGCCCGCGGTGGTGGGCCATGTCTATGTTACCGCCTTCTACCTTGAAGAAGGGATAGGAATTGTACTTCTAATTGTTACAAAACTGGGCTGCTGAAGTTTTTTAGATGCTGACTAAGGCGGGATTCGAACCTGCGCCTGCTGCAAGTTGTGTGACTGACTTGCTTTTTTGAAATCATCTGACGACTGATTTAAGGTTAAGAAGGTGGCTTACGACACAAAAGATTGCGGGGTCGATGCCTGCACATCTACTGATACAAACATTTAAGTGAATGAAGACTTCTACATTGAAGGTGTTCTAATGTAATAGGATGCATGTAGTATTTTCAGAAAAGGCCTGATGAGCCACTGACTGTAGCCTACACCACAGAACTTTAAAATATGTTTAACTGACCATAAGGAAGAATCCTTCTTTGTTCCTTCTCAGCACTTTTATTGCCGCTGCCACCATGTCTGATATTGAGGGTTGTCCATCAGGCCCAGAGTTTCGCTCGTACTCATAACTCAGATGACTGTCGGAGAATATTCCTGTAATCAGGGATCAATTTTTAATAGCTAAATTTGTTTAGTCCACCACGGAACCACATAACAAACGGTAACTTTACTGATTGAAAAACCGTGCGTGAGAATTATTTGAAGAACCCCCTGCCTGGTCTAAGAAGCGACTGAAGGGATCTTAGCTAGGATGAAGGGCTGTTGCATCTTCTCATTGCAGGGAGGACTGCGGAGCAGTTAGGGCACTTCTGCACCATGTGGACGCATACCCCAAAAGGGGAGAGGGTCACCAACTGTGAAGTCTCCTGATACAATTTTTAGTGGATCGTGACTCGTTGCTTGTGCAGACATAGACATCTGTTTCAGTTGGTAGAAGAAACATAGCCGCTATCCGCTATTGAGGATCCCAGGTTGAGGATAGTCGTAGTTCCTTAGCTGTCACATCATACCAGTCATGCCTTCTACTTACCCATGAGGTAATCCGTCTCATTAAAGTTTACGTTCTGCAGTTCCATATTGTTCGACACCACGCTGTATTTCAATCCCCGACTCTGCTTATCTTTTTTATACTCCTCGATTAGGTTTCTACCGTCTCTTCTCTGACAATTCCAGGGATTTGGCGATGGTTCAGTGCTTGATACAAGCCCGTTTCTGCCACCTCCCATAATTACCTGTAAATATATATATATTTTTGGCATTAATAATTTGCCTTAACGTTAGGCTGAAGTGCCGTAAAATCAAAGGAATCAAAATCTGATTTTCTGCTACCTAATTGGAACCTGGTTTTAAGCAAAGCTGAGCTGAGCGAAGGTGACCTATGTTGAGAACTCGTTGGAGCCTTCAACAACATCGTAATCAATATTAAACTTATTAGAACGTTTCCAGGTTTACCAGATGGTAATTTTAAAATCATGATTTAACGGGTGCCAAGAGAAATAATTTCAAATAATGCTCATCTCACATTTAGATGTTTCCCTGGTTCATCTTCGATGAGCTGCCTGGCGATATCCTTGCACTGGTTAGCTTCCGGGGGCATCTTGGTCTCGCACTCCCAAGTCCGGTCGGCACTGTGGGCGTACAGAGGACTGGGGGTTGCGTGTGTCACTCTCATAGTGGTGACAAAACCTGAAAATAAAGGGGTTTAGGACACGTCAGGGCTCAGTTCAGATTCCCCAATAACTAATAGCTTAATTCTTCGTGGTAGGATTTATAATCTAGACAAAACAAAAAACAGCACATTCTTTATCCGTCCCACTTTTAGGCACATTCATCACACCAACTATGAGGAGGCGCGTACCATACTCCAACAGGCAGGATCATTGCAAATTGTTGGAGGAGGGGTGAAAGGTCACTGATAAACCGCACTGTACTGGCATGTGTTATGAAGCCGCCATATGGCCTCCCAACTAGGCTGAATGACTGACATCCAGGACCTTCTAAACGTGTCTTCTGACGAATCAAGAATTTTTTTTTCGATTTAGGCGACTTGGCTAAAGTTGTTGAGGTATAATCTGTCAATGAGTACCAGCACTTTTCCCGGCCATCAAAGCAGCAGCAGCAAGAGACTCGAGCCTGGTCTCCCGTACGAGAGACCTCGTGCAGTCCTTGCGCTTGACGCTGGCGTCCACCCCCACAGTATCCTTGTTGATCTTCACGCCTCCGAACATGGCGGACGCGGTGCATGCCGAGTCTGGCACCATCTTGTCAGCTGCGTAAGTCTGGAAAAGTTGACCAAAACGTTTTAAAAGGCAAATTATACTTTAGTAATAGTAACAAGACTGACCGCCGAATTCACAAACGCTAGTCAAAGTTGAGCCGCTGACAAGTACCTATTGCTAAAGCTTTCAGTTCTATAGACAATTTCCAGGATGGCATATAAAGTTTGAAGGCGTGATTCAAACTTGATTCAAGTTTCCGAATGTGGACTTAGCCAACGGGGCTCACCAAAAAATGTCGTTAGTTGATGCGTTAGGCTAGCCAGGTTACAAACGTTTCAACGTCTGTTCTTACTTAGTTTAAGCCAGTTGCTCGCCGCCTATAATACGAATACTACACAATATTTCTTCGTGAAGTTTTGATTAATTAACTTTTCGCTACACCCAGCATTAGTTCCGAATTGCTGTTTGCAAGTACCTAATAAAATGATGACTTCTGGTTGTCCAGGGTTTTCTACGGTAGAAGCGACGTGGAACTAATCCTTACCTTCAGCAGTCCGACATGAGGGAACCTCTCGAACAGCAGTCGATGCGTCTCCCCGCCCTTGTAGACGCGTGTGGCTGTCACCGTATTCGGGCCCATGCCGTCTCCCACGAACAGGATCACATTGCGGGCCGTGTTGAGGTTCCATTTGACCTGGAGTGCTTCTTTGAGTTCTTGCCTCGCCAAGTCTCTCCAGTACTTTTGATCTGGAACGACTATCTCTATTAAGAAACAGGGTTTAGAGAGGTACAAGGTAAGATATTTTTATAAGGGTCGCCATTGGGCGAAACTAGGATGGAAAAATAGAAAAAGTCTTCCCGCAGTTTATTGACATAATACATGGCAAACCAAGTAAACAAAGGCACGAGGGAACCGTGGAATAGCCTATGCCCGGCTTAAAACTATCAAGTTTATTCTGGGTATTTTTTAGGGTTCCGTACCTAAAAGGTAAAAATTAAACCCTATTACTAAGTGTAATAGGGTGTAAGTAAATCATGAAACATTATGGCAAGAAAGTTTGGCAGGTTTTCTTTCCATAATTATTTATGACAACAAGCTTATGCTTGTTTATCACTACTTATCCCAAACTGGGAGCCTGACTGATCATCTCTCATTTTGTATGTAATTAATTAAAAAAAGATATTTGGCATAGATAGTTATTTTCTCTCAAACGACCATAGTCGCAAAGAAATTGAATTTTAAAGATAACTCATCACGAGCGAAGTGAGTTTTGGCGCCCACCGGAATACCATAGCAGGTCTTAAAACTAGTGGCATGGTACTAGTGGAGCTAACAATATTTCAGAAATTGCTTAGCAGTGATGTCGATGTTTAAAAATTCCTATAAAAACTACTGATTTGTTTATATTTTCTTTCACTCGTGATGGAATGTTAGCGCTTGTGAAGGTAACTGGATGTATTTGAAGTTCAAACAACGCAGACATTGAACGAACACTTGAAAAGTATGTCTAAACAATTAAAACAAACATTTGCATTGTGGTTAAATTTAGCATTTTCAATGCTTCGTTTGTCGAGGACATAACTTTTTAGTTTTCTTTATTTTGCTGTCAAGAATAAGTATGGTCTTGTTAGGTCTTACACTGTGATTAAAATATGTGGAGAATACCGATCTTTACATCCCAAAAAAATACTTTCACTCGAATACGGTGGTTTATACTATCTGCGATACTGCTAATAATCTGTGTGTTCGTTCGTAGTAAGCATTCTCAATGTACACTTCGAACGCCACACGAATTCGAAGTGAGATTCCGTTTTGGCGTTCTGAAAAACGCGAAAGTTTTAGTTTGAGAGAAACGAATTGATTCCAAACAAATGGTGGAGAATACTGATTCGAGGTCAAGCGAATAGTCGATTGAAGTGATAATGCTGAGCTCTCCTGCTACGCTATCCTGGCTAACGCCAAATCTCATTTGGATCGTTATTATTATAACTAGCCTGCGTTATCCCACTGCTGGGCAAAGACTTGGATCGTGATCAGGAAAACACACAAATTTTCATTGCGCATTGGCTTCACCTTGAATTGGTATTCTCCCTTATTTGTGTAGAAAGAATTTTAAAATGTAATTTGGCTTAGTTCTTTCACTCAAACGATCACATTCGTTTAGTTATTGAGTTTTACATAACGCCAAAATTCAATCTCACTACGAAATGAAGTGATATGCCAATTCAGAATGCCACTCCGCTCACAGAGATCGAGATGTGAAAAGATGTTAGTGAGAATCGCTAGTCTGCTGTACCTAGATATCTAAGATGCCTAAGCATTCCTTCGCATTCGTCTTAATGCTAGGTAGTTCCCCTTTTCTATTAACATGGATATAGGTAGCTATTGCGCGTATTATACGCGACATACCTATTATCGTCATGGCAAAAGGGCTATGGCAATGATGTATGGTCGCCCTCGCCGGTTGTCGACACGGGTTTTAGCATTGAAAATGAAACATTTAAAATAATTATTGAATTATTATTTTTTGTTCATCTTTCGTTTTTTTTTGCTTTCGTTCAAATGTTTGTTTCGTAAAGAAGATCGAACTCGTGACTTTTGTATGAATTATGGTTTGTTTGTGTGTATACCTACGTAAAAATATTAATTTGTGTTTAGCTTATAGGTATGATATCTATTACCTACTATTATAATAAAATAGGTAAATAATATCTCAATACTGTTCACTGACCACCTTGTCTATGTACAAGATGGTCAGTGAACAGTATTGAGATACGATGGTACCTTTCTTTACAATAGTTCCTCTCATGTGGCGTGGAAGAGATCGCTTTTAGCGATAAGGCCGTCTAATTATACGTTCCGAATCTATGTAAATATTGTTGTGTAATTGTATGCTTTGCGCTATGAAGTGAAGATGTACTTTATCTTACTTAAATAATTTAACTACCTACCTACTAACTAACCGTCTTTCTACTCGTATAATTATTTTTGTCTCAAATGCATTTTATGCGATAACCGGCCTACGGTTCACTTATCAATGAAAGTAAACACACTCACACGAAAACACTTGAAATTATTGACTTACAGACCGTTTAAAACAATTGTTGAATAGGAATAACTGAACGAATAATTTGTTACCTAAATGTATACTTGAGAAAACAACACGCTGTTTTGTTTACAACTAAGTTACAAGCCGGGTCTGCAACAAGCAACGGAATACAAGATCACGGCCAACTGAGTTTCCAAACATAACAAAATTCTAACCAGCTAAAACATGTAACACGTAAACTTAATTTCAATAAAAGATAGACTTATTAATTATCATTGGTGGCCTCGCGGGCCAAAGGAAGTAGGTACTTACCGGTTCGGAGGGAAGTGAGTGAACACGCGGAGTGAACGAGGAACGCGACCGAGAGAACGGAGGCGGCACGCATGGCAGACGGTTGTGCATTCGTGACTGGAGTGGACTGATTAGCGTCGGAGGCTGAGTGCTGCCAGCAATAATGTGGAATTTAGCCCACTTTTTTACGAAATTCGTTCAGAAATCCAGTAAACTTTGCTTTTCTATCATCAAAAAATCCGTCTCCGTCTGAATTTATGAAGTAAAATTGAGGTAGGTGCACCAAGGCTATTGTAACCACACGGGGCAACTGCAACTTATCTGCATAATAGGCATGACGAACAATTTTGAAATCTTCTTTCGTGATAAGGGTACACATGTTTTGTTTACTAAAAAAACTATATTTCGGTTTCAAAGGTCAGTTGAACAAAGTTTGAGGACATTATTCTAGTATTTTATCAACAGCGCTCGAAAAAGCTCGCAGGTGTCATGGCGTCCGTGTGACGTAACTCCAATGTAAATATCACGCACGTGTCTGTCAAACTCACTTGTATGAAATATGACAGTGACATTTGTTGATTTCCATTATAGTGACGTCATAGTGCGTGATTGACGTTTGAGTCAAAATGGCGAATTGCAGTATTTTATCCTTTTACTTTATCGAAAATCTGATTAATCTCAGATTTTAAAATCAAACTAAATGTGTCTTTTAAATCCTTTTAATATGTATTTTCCCCTAATGTATTCAAATCGTTGATTATTTGATACTGTCGTCATGCCTATTGTTTTTATACGAATTTCGTGAAATGTGAAATCGGTGAACATGACAGTTTAAGGTCATATACAGGGTGTTTCTTTTAAGGTGTCAAGCCGGTGCGAGCTGATAGTAGGTTACCATACCTATCGATTTAACCCACATGTATGTTCTACGATCTTTTTGTAGTTTTCGAGATAATAATATTTTTGTTATTTTTTAAAATTTTGTGAGCACTTGGCTTTAAATAATCATAACTTTTTTTTTGTTTGGTTTTTATTGGATATTTTCCTTTTATTATAATGTCTATTGATTGCAGTTTCATGATTAGAATAATCCCTGTCCTAACTTTACTACAAGATACAAAAATTTTGATTGATAGTGAAAAAAAAGTGAATCATGCAGAACATAACGAAAATTCAATCGTAAATTTTAAAAAACACAAGGTATTCCATAGCTTCTTACTAATTTTAAAAACTGCGCAGCACCATAAGCTTCCATAATAATACAAGAAAACATGTCCTTCGTGGGGCATTATTCGCTGTAATTAATGATCAAGTCTTGAGTATCATCAGTACAGGGTGTTTCTTTTATAAAAGAAACACCCTGTATAAGCTTCACTTTTTACAAAAGGCACGTAAAAAATATTAATGGGAAATTTGCAGTTACCCCGTGGTTACAATAGCCCCGGTGCACTACTTAAATGAAGGTTGACATAAAAATATTAGGTCAAGTTTAATCAAAGTGGATGGAACTCATTTCCTTTTCGAAAAGATGTGAACAGAGATCGCGTCATTATTTTACTCGTTGCTACCTGTCTATGATAGGCACATGTTTAGTTTTTTAAGAAGAAACGGTCTGGTTATCATAATTTCAAAAGTACAAAATAATTTATTTTTGGAGATAAAAGAATACTTATAGGATTTTTTTTGTACATTTTTTGCCATACAATACAATTTCTTCCGTTTCTTCTTTATCATGATCTGCTAATAAGACGGGAAATCCGTTTTCCCTGGCAACCCTGTCTGAGTCGGACGAACAACAGACGGACGATTGTTGAATGAAATGTGTGACGTAAGTTAACGTAACTTTTGTTCGTCAGGGCTGTCGATGTTATGTTTTACGTTATTTATTTTAAAACTTCAAAGCAAATGGTTGCAGAATTCTTAAAATAAATACCTACTTACCTTAATTTTAGTTGACGAACTTTACTCTAACGAAAGTGTCCACAAAGTTGACTCTTTTGAGCAATCAATTCAAGGAATCAACCTGGTGTGGTGGGTGGCATTTTGAATGTGCACAAATGTTGCAAATGTTTGAACGGTAAATTCCAAGGGACAATTTTTTTGGCGTTCAGCAAAACTCAATAACTAAGCCGCGATTGTGATCGTTAGAGTGAAAACCAGTAATTACAGAACACCAAAATGGAATCTCACTTCGAATTCGCTCGTGTGTTACAAGTATGCATTGAGAATACCACTCCTGAATAACCCTAGAGTAGAGTACACTCACACGTTCCCGTATAAAAATATGCCATAGCAACATACCTGCCCTCAGTTCATGTCCATCACACGTAATTCAAAAAGTTTTATTGCGATTTATTTTATTTATTTATTTATTTAAGAACACATAACAGGTAGCAGTCAAAGAACAGTTTTAAAACTTAAGATTGTGGAAGCCCTAGACGCATTGTGCTATTATTCACTCGCTAGCAATACCTCCCGGCCCCCCTCACCTAGTCGTACGTCTCAGTCTGTCTATTCATCACTTTGTTTTTTGTCTGCTAATGAAACTCAATAAATACCTACCTACTTCTTGTTTAGGAACAATCTATTGCACGCTGGAATGGGGACCCATTCTTTACTCTGATATCAGGAGAATAGATAGACCCCTGCAAGTTACATAAGTCAGTCATCATAATTATCAGGCGAACGACGCCCACTGCGGGGCATGTACAGTCAACAGCACATCAGGTTACCCCACTTCCGTTTTTTCTCTCGCTCTTGCCAAATGACATTTGTTCGCGATAGAGCAAGGAGGACTGACCGGAAATGGGTAGCGTGATGTGCCGGCCACCGTACGTCTCCCCCAAGGATCTACACAACGATCGGTCCTGCGCTGTCCACTGACTTATCATTTCTACGTAGCTAAAACCACAGCATAAACTTACAGTAAGCTATCTACATACAAACGTGCCACTCTCGGTTTGAATGTGTGCGTGCGCGTCGCGCGCAGTACGGACGGGCTGTGCCGCGTGTCTGTGTGCACGCTAGGCTAATAACTCGGCGGGCGGCCTTAGATAGCCTACTGTATGGTTATACTGTGCTAAAACCTACCCAACGAAAGTTATTATTCACGTTTTTTCAGTTCAAGTTTCAAATAATGGAAACACTAGGCAAGTAAACAGCACGAATTTGAACACTTTTACGATTTATTTATTTATTTATTTAAGAACACATAACAGGTAACAGTCAAAGAACAATTTTAAAATTTAAGCATGCGAGTAACTTAAAGACTAAACTATTACCCAAAAACATGTGTCCCTGACTTGATGGACAAAGAAAAACAAAATTTAACTATCTTAAAGACTATACTTAAGCTTAAACACATTTGTTTTAAAGTGCGATTTTATAAACTAAAAATACGTGCAATACAAGTGATCAGTGATCACTTGTAGAAGGTTCTGAGGCTCCTCTTGAAGGCATTTGGACTGACAGCGAAGATATCAATGTCTACCTCTTGTGAAAGGTCATTGTATTAGCCAGTATGACAAAGTAGATTGAAAAAAAAAAGAGTTTTTATCTTCTAGACGTTAAAGTAAAATTGAATTTAAAACATCATTAAACATATTCACTTCTCCATGGTGCCGAGTGTATTAAAAATTCATTAAAAACTCAGCCTTTGAACCTTATTGGTGTAGTACCTAGGTACTGGATAAAAGTGTCCTTTGTCCGTTTCCTGGTTCTAAGCTACCTCCATAGCAATTTTCAGACAAATCGGTTCAGCTATTCTTCAGTTATAAATAGTGTAACTACATAATACGATTTTCTTTCTATACATATTTCAATAACTGAATTAAAGAGTTTGTGGTTATGGGTAAGATAATAGAATACTACAAACTATCAGACGAGAGCGTCGTGGCCCAGTAGTTAAACTCTCTGGCTAGGAACCCGATGATCCCGAGACTAAATCTGCCCGGAACACACCTACTTTGTGTTAATTGTATGCGGCTAACTCTCCGGTGATGGAAAACACCGATATAAAACTCAAGCAACCTGGATAACGGCGGTGAGCCCGCTCCTCACCACGTTGGGTACAAATTCCCTCAGTGAAATGTTGGCTTCTGAATGTTCCGCTTACTATGACGGCAACAATCAGAATGCCTCCGACTAACCCATTAGGGATATGGTGGTGAGGGTATGTTTATTAGACTTTGTCAATTATGTCATCGAAGTAAGTACACCAAGTAACTTCTCGTTTTGTTATACCTACTCGTATTTAAAAAGGTATCCAGGTCATAAGGTCTAATTGAGATAGCACGAGCACCCAGTTCAGACACTCACACATGCTAAGCTGAAGACCTATTCCCCAAAGACTATTGATCGCGCACAGCTTCCACTACGCATGCGCTACGTGACCGAGGGTTAAGGCGACAAGATTCCGTGGGTAGAATATTTAATTTAATAATTGAAATGGCATTAGAGATCAAGATTTTACTAAAAAAACAAAGAAACTAATGAGCCAGTGGGCTATGGACAGCATATTGGCCGTAAAATTAAAACCGTAAGTTAGTAAGGGGTACATTTTTGGGAACTAATGTGTCGCAATATTTTATATTTTTCAATTGTTTTTCTTTGAGGCTTTTTTATACTTATTAGATAAATAGATAGTAATGGAACTAAAAACTTAACTAATAATTTTAGCAGACTTTAGTAACTGCATGAGCAAAACTCGTGTTAGGTCCTCAGCAACCCTACATTTAAATATCACTTAGTCACATTGTAGCTTTCACTTGCTTAGCCTTCTCCTTAACATATCCGAAGACTTCAATCAAAGTTACTCTTACGAGCTGAAGTTGCCCCTTTTACAATGGTGTACCGGAATTACTCGTGTTAAAATGATCATGTACGACTTTTTTACGTAGGCGTGCTGAGTTTTGTGCTGCAGGCATTGTGTTGTGAATTCTCTGGTTATCGTAATATGGTATGTAGTTATTAGGGTATTTTTGTGTATTTAATTCTGCTTCTATACATCACTTCTCAAACTAAAATTTTAGGATAAAATACGAGATTAACCTAATTCCCCCGTTTTGAAGTTAAACTGTTGGTTTAGTGAGTCTTTCCCTTGTATTTTAAAATAAAACTAGAGTTAAGGCGCCCTTGAAAGTTTATGCTGTCATTTTCTGACCTACTGACAAATTGCCAGGCAGAATGAATTTAAGGGGCTCATTACTTTTGTAGATAATTTAGCACCCAGGGGCAAGAGTAGGCGCGAGGTGCGCGTGGTAACGGCCATCGATGATACACGACTCGGTAGGCACGCCAGTTTGGGATGGGTGACCTCAACTGAAATTTGGTGATGCGTTGTTCTGGTGTCTCCGAGCATGTGGGCACGTCAAGTAGTTGGTCCTGGCTCACGTCATTTTGAGCTTAGTTAGGAGGCGTTAGGGCGGCCTGATACCTAATATCTTTTTCTTAGGTCTTACTGCAAATCGAACGCCATAAGCCGAGGCTTAGGCACGTTACTTAAATGTTAGGGTTCTGAAAGCCTTCCGGTCACCCTATCGTCCGATAAGGCTGGGAAAGACACAACTTTGGCTTACAACTGTTCAAAAAAAAGTCGAACACACGAGTACACCTCTTCGAAGCAGTCCGAACCGCGTGTGTTGAAGCATGAGTTGTTCCAACTTATGGGTTTAAGCAAAAGCTGAGATGTTGTCCTGTGCCCCGAAGTGGGATATGTAGAGGTTCTTATATGTTTTTGGGTTGATTACTTCTAATACTCCTACATGTGACAACGGAAACCGTTAAAAAATTAAAAGGAGGTATGTGAGCCGGCTGCCCAAGAGATCACAAACCGCACCTCTTTGCACAGTCACCTGATACTAAATTAAGCCAAGCGAGTCAGCTTGTCATATATGCTCACATAGAAAATTGTACACAGATAATACAACTGCACAAGATAAATTAGACCATTAAAGCAGAGTCACACCATCTCACTAAATAATGAAATATTTGTTGGTTTCTAGGCAAGAATGGAGCTCCCAGTACTGGACAAGTTCTGCTTTATATTCGAATTGAATACAGGATGTATTTCTATGGGCATTATTAACTCCGTAAGTATTTAAAGTACCTACCTTAATTTTTCTTTGTTATTTGATGCCTAAGTTGTTTTCTAGGAATCTTCTGGCCAAATCCCTAAGTTTCTACTATGGCTTAGTGGTTTAATTAGCCAATATACAGCAAGACAGGTGACATCATCTGGAAGTTGACGATACTAAAGAGGATTTACGAGGCTGTAACTCAGTTCGTTGAACAGATTGAGATAAGACTTTTATCGCCTCTTCCTTACCTACTCGTTAAACAAAGAATTCGATTTTTATGCGTCGATGATGGACGAAATTCTCGTGTGACAGTGTTTGTTGCCAAACTCCTCCGAAACGGCTTGACCGATTTTGATGAATTTTTATATGTATGTTTGTTAGGTCTGAGAATAGGTCATAATATTTTTTTTTACCTTTTTTTCATCAGGCATATTATGCCCATGCTGACTTTCTTGAGGATGCTATTTGACCTTGCCGTTATTAACAGTCCTATTTATAAAAGCTGTTCTAACAGATCGGGGGAGTTTTTACTTATCTGTAAATCACTCTGATTTGTGTGAGTTAAAGTGTTTCTTGTCTTAACGACCGATTGGCCCACTAACACTGAGAAGTTTTTTTTCTTTCATTTCATTGTTTTTAATAAAAAAAAAAAAGAGAAACTTTAGTGCCAATGAATCTAAGAAAGAAAGTTCTGCCTGAAGGACACCGGCGCCCAACTATTTTGCGAGACAGAAATGCTATAATATATAATAACCTTACCATTTAATTACAGATCCTCACCTTCACACTGGCCATAATCCTGATAACGTTCGCGGTGGACATCAAAGACGCGACGGAGCAGGTGAAGCGCGCCGAGGGCGACGCGATGTCGTCCGTCGTCTACACCATCGTCGTGCTGCTGGTGATCCTGCTCTTCATCAAGTTCCTGCTCGACCTGGTCTTCGTTTATGCGGTCTACAAGGTACAGTTTATAGTAATGGTGTAATAAGAAAATTAAGCTAAGATATCCACGGCTTCACAGGCTTTAACCAGGTCCTCTGCAGAGATGACCATGTAGAAGGCAATATCAGACAGGTGTTTCGGCTACACGGTTTGCAACAAGTTCCCAACTTCAGCAATGTGACCATTAGAGGCAGATTCCTATCTTTTAGGCAATTTTATTCTATGCGGGCCGATACGTTTGACGCATCAATTAAGGTTCAGTTTTCAAAGTAGTAATAAATTTCCTTTACTTTACTTTACTATTATGTTTACCACCACCTAAAAAAATCCTGCTCAAGCTCGTCGTCGATGATGCAGTTTAGGAGTTACAGTTATTCCTGACGGCTGTCCATGGCTCCACCAGCTCTATAGATCCTCCACAGTGGCCATAATCCTGAAAAAGTTCGCTGCGGACACCAAGGATGCGACTGAGGCGCCGCTAAAGTGCGACGAGTGTTAACTGGCAAAGCACGCCTGACCATGGAGGACAATGAAAGTTGTTTCGGGCAACAACTGTCTACACGGTAGAAATGGCCAGTTGGCAACCGTCTACTTCATGTTTAGGTTTAACCAAGAAGTTTCTCTGTGAAATATTTATGTGTTCTTTCTTGCACTGTTATTTAAAAAAAAGTCACATTATACATACTTAAAATGAGTTCTCTGGCTCTTCTCTGGCTTCTAAATTGTTACCATGAATTTCATAAATAAAATTGTAAAATGTCTTATCTAGTAAGCGTCTGTTTGTTTATTCTTCAAAACTAAGTAGGTATTTTTAGATTTTTCTGGTAAGTTTGTCTGTAGATGCTTATAGCGAAATAGAGGATATCCTGTCGTTATGATTTACATATTTGTAACTGGCTTTGATAAATACTTGGTATTTCAGGAAAAAACCGGCCTCGTTAAGAAATACTGTATCTTCTGGGTCGTGTTTCTGGTCCTCTTCATCATTGGATTCCTGAAGAGTTTATTCCATATGGACGCCGGCCACGTAATCGCACAAATACTTTTCTTGGGTAAGTTTTTTTTATAAACGTAATCCAGTCAGTAAAAATTGGCCCTAATTCATCCTTTTTTTTTGGTACAAGATATTTTAAAAGTGTCCTTACACGTTACGTTAGGTCAATAGTTAGAAGGTAGAAGAATTTATGGTATTAATTCAAATAAAAAACAAAATCATGCTCAGTGTAGATCACCTCTTTGACTATCTATTTCTTTATATTTATTCACATTATCATTGATTACTTTTCAGCCGAAAACTTTTATTACATCATCGTGATTCGTAGCTACCTGTTATCGATCAACGAAGACGGTGTTCTCTAAACATTTTACGAATTGACTGCCGCCAACGTATACTTACAATGTATTTATTTTGCGGTACCGAAGTACCAAAACAGCAGTTCCTTTATATTACATTAAGTTAATAATATTTTTGACACGATTATAATTTGATGGAATAAAAAAGGAGAATTTATCATGGTTAAATATATTTTCTAGTAATTTGTTCAAGGGGTTCGAAGATTTTGGCAATAAAGTATTTACAGCAGACGATTCGACCTTATTGCAGTCAGCATCAGAGTATGAAACCTTACTTTAAAAGGCCAAAAGTAAATACCTAACCTGTTTAAAAAAAAGAACTACAATTCTATGCTGTTTATAGAGTCACTGGAATCATAAACAAGTGATCAAGTATTTGAATCCTGTGCTAATTAATATTATGGAATCATGCATGGTTCTGAAGCTGACTTTACATAGTTACACAAGCGAGTAACTTTATGCCAAAATTTTTGAATCCTGAAGTATAGTGTGACAGCGAATATGGAATTACGAAATTAAAAATAGACTACTGAAAAATATTCTAGTTCCCTCGTTAAAAAAATAAAATAAAAGAGAATTTTATATTGTAGTTTCGTGAAAATAGTTCCCTGCATTTATATCAGAATAATATGTGTGTTTTGAAATAGTATGTTAAATAAAACTTAATATTTAGATAGAAACATATCTATCTAGTTCCATGTAATATTTACGTAAATTAAAGGAATTATTAACGTGGTAACTTTAGTCCAATTTTAATAAATGTAACTGTTTCGCGTTTGTAATCCGAAAACTTTAAGTCGAACTATTTTATATTTTTTGACTTATCAGTGCCATAACGAGATATTTATTTCAGTTGTTATAAAGATATATTCTTTTAAGATGTTAGCGTTTAATACTATCATGTTTGTATTAGTGACCAAGGTGTAAGATAATAATATTATTAAAACTGTCATATTTACCCTCAAATGGCGTAACGTAGTGTGATAGTCACCCGTTCAGGGATATTCGCCGGGCATATAAAAGTCTCTTCATGAAGACAGTATACAGGGTGACTTTGCAAAAACTTGCCAATTTTTTAAATAATCTCTAAAGAACAGAACAATATTAAACTAAGTAGTTTTTTTTTAAATGTTTCTAAATATCCTAAGAAGTAAATCATTAAAAGGCTTCTACACTTGTAGTTCAACTCGTGCAGTAATATCGTGACGTGCGATGGCGTATTTTTCCATAAATGAAGTAATAATTCCCAATTTAAAGATAAATTCTAAAAGTATTCAAAATCACTCAGTTCCTGGTCGATCACTTAAAGTTTGGCAAGAACTTGCAAAATGCCTAAAATAGACATTATGGTTACTCGGCACCTTTCACCAAATCATAAATCCAATGGCGAATGAAGAGATAGTAACTACTAAGTAAATTTATGACAGTTTTAATATTGCTGTAGGGTTGAATTATTCAGATCATTTCATACGCAAAGACATTAGGACCAAGAAAGATATAAAGATGACGAGCTTGTTTTCAAGAGAATGAGTAAGATTTGTTTATAAGTATAAAAGGTGGAAATTGGACCATTTGCGTGAAACTGACAAAATATTGATGCACTGGTTTTCTATACATGATTTTCTTTACGAAAGCCTCATAGTTACAGGCTGTAATGCCTTTACGAGGGAAAAAAAACTATTGGGTTACTTCCACAAGGCCCTTGTATCATCTTGTATGAGACATTGATATGTTTGGTGCTCTAAAAACAAATTGTTGCAATTATTTATTTATAAACAATGTGTAAAGAGAACTTGCTTATAACGCTATCAAATCATATGTATCGCTTCATTAATTGGCTACGTAGGTACTTATGAACTTTGTTAACATATGATTTATTCTAACTTTGAAAGAAACTACCCTATTAAATGTATTCAATTGAAAATTCAGGTTGTGAAATATTTTTTGCTTCGTCTACGTCAAGAATATATAAAAATCTTGGCTTTTATTTAAGACACTGGCTGGTTATATTTATGTGTGTAATAAGCACGTTGTTGTTAGGGTATGTTTTTACATAAAATTAGGGACGTGTCTTCCATTTAGTAGGAATAAGTAAACATCATTGTTTCTGTTTTAAGTTCTTAAATGTTCCACTTATGTTAAGTTTGACCGAACTGAAAAAGGGGGTAGTCAGAGGGCGGGAAAGGCTTACGTATTAGAACTCCTCGTAGAAAGAGTTCACCGCTCTCCTAAGTATAAACTAATTCACTGTATTTTTTTTAACAAATACAGGGTGGCTCCACAAATGTATGTGTGACGTAGGGAACCATATCAAGATTTGACTTAGTTATTATTAAGTAATATCTAAATGTTGGGTGCAAATTATTGCCATATCATTTAACTAATTCCGTTTACGGTAAAATTCAAGGTCATACTTTTAATTGGGTACATTAATATTCGTAAGTGGTGAGCGTACGCCTAGTTTAATTTCTAAAGCAATCATTCCCAGGTAAAATAAGGTTATAAATGGGAGGCAGAAAAGACAGGTGGGCACACTTGCCTTCACACATACTAAAAAGAAGGTGTGTTGGTATCGTATAGTAAATCCTTGAAAGTACCCCTGTCTAATGGATATTAATTATGGACCTACATGGTAGCGTTAAGTTTGATTGAAATCTACCCCTATATTTATTTGTAAATAGTATTTTGTGTGACACCATGTTGAACGAAATATTTCACCCCAATCAAAATATTGAAACCAATATCCGAAATGATATACAGGGAGATAATGTATGATGACGTCCTTACTAAATTTTCTCGTTTCTAAATCAATTGAATCAGATGATTAAATTCATCACTTTCAAAAAATACCTAGGCCGGTAAATTGTAGTGTTAAATTAGAAAACTATGTAATCAGTATCATCAGCAGCCATACGACGTCCACTGCTGAACATAGGCCTACCCCTAGATTGTATGTAATGTAATGTCGTCTATAAAATAGCAAAAAACGTTACAGTCCAAGTATGTACAACGTACGTCAATGATTGATTAAAGCAAAAGTGTATATGTCGTAAATTGACACTGAAATTAGGCTATGGCTAAGCCAGAAAAATATACATTGGGGCGTTTATTTTGTTTCGTCATAATGAGATTTCTTGAAATCTTGTTGGTATGACTATTCACAGAATGACGTTTAAGGTTTTGTAAACACACAGTTAAATTATATAGTAATTTCATTAAATAAACACGAATTTTGATAAGAGTTGCTTAAAGCAACCATTTAAGTTATTGTTAAAGTTATGTTAAATTTGATTTGACCCAACTTAGCCTAATTTCAGTTAGTCAAGTGCAGGAACCAAATTAAAAGAACGACAATAATACGTCCTTCGCTTTAATTAGATCATAGTTTGAAGTGTTCTATATCTCTTCCTGTAGGAACTTTGTAATATAACAAATAGTCATGACTATTTTGATTTATACATGGACAAGAAAAAATAGATCGCCACTTGAATATATATATTTTTTTACAAAAATGATTGTTTATTTTCTCAACAGTTACTCGTCTTACTCGAATTTTTGTTTATTTGTCAAAAATATGTCACTTACTTCCATGAGACCACTAGAAATATCAAAGTTTTGTATTTAAATTTACTTGTCTTTTTATTAAATAAATAAATGTACTAACAGGGATTTTTACAATAAACATTATCTTAAAATGAGATATTTATTAACCAACAGACTTTGGCCATAATATATTTACACACTGATTGATTAATTTAAGAGAATTTGATGCCAGAATGTTTTGTAAACCTTAAAGGTATTTTAAATAATTTTACGATGTTTGTTTACCAATATTTATAGTCTAAAGTTTGATTCTTACAAGATCTAAAAATACAAGAGAATCCCAGAAAATTATGAATGTCTATTTTCCTAACAAAATTCTTCAAGCGATAATCAATGATTAGGGATTTTCTTCGATTTTTACCATTAAAGTCTTGACTATTTATATAAGTGTTTACCTTTCTCTTTACGATGAATGTACTCCTTTGTATACACTTAGACACTAGTAGAAGTGTTTTTTATGCATGTATTTAAAATTATAATATAGGCTTGTTCACATTGACTACTATTATTACTTACTCTTAAATTTATACATATCTTAACTTATGACTTTAGTATCTAATTAAAAATTAGAGTGACTTTCATTTGAACTAAATGGACAATAATAATATCGTTAAGGTGACGTATCTTTTATCTAATATCTATCTTCTAATAACATGTTGAATATCTTCGTATACAAACAAAAATTGTTATACTAATAAATTGATATCAACAATGTGAGGTAAACAATTTTAGTCACCCTGTATGACTAACTAACTAAAAGTGAATATTTTTGCTACTTTCTCAATGTGAATAGGCCTCATGTGGATGTCTGCAACTATCGATCAATTAATAATGCTTTAAATGTTGTGACAATTATTTACAATGTGAATTAAATTTAATTTTATAGAAATTTTGATGTTTGTGACTGTTGTACAAGGCTTTGTTAAATGCATTAAGTATTTAAATAAAACGTTATAGTAAAAATGGTTTTCTTTCACCTTCATTTTTATCCTAAATTCTATTTGAATGTGTTTTTCTTTTAAAGCGCGAGCGGCAACGCGAAACTACATAGTAATAAAAAGCATTAAGTATTCATTAAAACGAAACAAATTGCTCAATACATATTATGCACACATACATTTCTTATATCATATTAAGTACATGGGCCATAAAATATTAAACAAAGCAAGCCGGGTCGGAAGTTAGATTTGGGGGTGATCGCCGCGACCAAAATTTAGATAAGTATTTGTCGATCTGAGTGATTTGGAAGGCACGTTAAACAACTGGTCTCCAGGCTGACTGTCTAGATGTCAGTCGTTAAGCCGATTATCAGGCTTTAGGGTGGCTTCATAACATCTGACAGAAAGGTTTAGCATACACCCGTCAAACAATCCTCACTGAGCACGCGAGTTGGACTGTGCCTCGAGCCACCACATGGTTGAGGTGAGGCCTGGGCCCAGAGTTGGGACGTATTAGGGCTGTTGTTTGTTTGTTGTCATGCCCTGGCCAATTTTATTCAAAATACAATTAATCAGGACGAAGAGAACGATCTCATAAGAAGGAAAAACATATTTGTCTTCTGAGTACCTATTTATATAAGGTAATCGTATTAAGTACAGTTACCGCGCGAGTTTGATGCATTCGTTGCCTGAGGTAAAGAGCGGGAGCATCTCCCCCCGCCAACCGCACACATCCCCCTCACACGCCTTCGGTACAGTGCTGCCATTGACACTCTTGTACTTCTATCGCATTCTTGAACCCTGCATTCGACTCGCACTCTATAGGTACACTTATATTTGACATTCATAGTACAAGTTCTTCTTATAAGTAATAGTTTGATCTCCTTTACATTTCTATAGCGATATATATTGTGTGGATTTATTCACTTAAAATCTTTGCTGGCACTTATTTTAATTGTCACCGGTACACAGGATACCTATCCTAAGAGATTGTCACTTGGCTTGAAATATATAGTTCATATCATTTCAAAAATAACGAGATTGTTTCACCACAGGTCATGCAACACTGTTTTTCACTATGCACTTCAAGTTGACCCAACTTTGTCTACAACAGACTGGTCATGTCATTCGAGACCCACCAGGTTCTCCAATTGAGCTGCCCTCATATAGGTATCGCACTGTCGTCACCATCCTTCATGGTTCTGTAGAGGGTGTTCACTATCGTCAGGTAATAGAGGGAATATCCTGGAACAAGCAATGAGTAAATATGAGGTGGTTAAATTTTCATGAAAACTTAATGCTGAGAAGTATCCTGAGTTGGGTTCACAATGCATACAACTTATGTTTCATACAAAATAATAGATAAATGATTTTTTTAGGGGTCTAATGATTTCTGTTAGTTTTTTCATACATGAAAATATAAATTCACAATAAAATTATGCTGCTCCATTTCAATTCATATGTTCAAAAAACGTAGAGTTTGTTAGCGTGATACCTTTTCAGTAACTAATGTTGCGTTACCTATTCCAAAGAAGAACATGGCGACCACCAGGGCTATATTGCCAGGTGCTTCCAAGAACTGGCTCTTCTTGAGCTCGGGGCTGAAGAGCAGCGTCACCACCGCAATGAGGAATATGCACAGGATGAAGACGGAGTTGAATACGATGGACAACTGCAAGTAGCCTGGCCGTCTCTGGAATTAAGTACCAAACAGAATGTGAGATAAAATAAATAAGTAAGTTTAAAAAAATAGGTTTAAGGTTTGAATGACACATTTTAGAGCGACAACTCGTATTATGCTTTTCTCGTAGTGCTAACATGCCTTGTGTAACTAACCGCCGCACTCAGAGACGTCAATTAACGTTAATGGTTCATTAGGGTCAAAATTCCATTTTTGAAAAGAGACTTTTTAACAAATTGAATAAAGAACTTTTAAGAATGTAAAATTTTGACTCTAATGAACCATTAACGTTAATTGACGTCTCTTAATGTGTAGCCCTGAAGATTCCTACCTACGTTAACTTACTATCTATTTCGTTCTCGTAACGAACAACAAACCGCTTTAGCTCACTGAGCAGGCGCCAGTCTCAAATTAATGGTGTAAGTCACAAAACAGCTCCAAATACATTAAGTGAACTCCAAATGGAGTTTGACGGCCCCAAAGCGTTCTCTCACGACTGTTAGGTAAAGAAAGAAGAAAAGACAAAAGCGGTGGTGCAATTGGTGGCCATCTTTTTATATTGCCAATTATTCGACCGCAGTGAAAAACGCAGCTGAGTAGTAGCAGCATTTGGATGGATAGGATAAAAGTTGATAGGCCAAAAAGCTGAGCTGGTAGGGCACCAAACAAAATGTTCGATACTAGCCTAGACGCTATTTCCTTGTACATTCAGTCTTTGAATTAAAACGTTCACTGGTTAGTGAAAAACCTATCAAAAGAGTATCTCTTGGACTGACCTTTGTCTAGAACTCAACACGAGTTTCAATCTTACGTAAGCCCTACGTCACAATCCACGTCCTTCACAAATCCAATGCCAGCAGGGGAGCCAATAATAGCGCAGTAATGATTTATTCACGTTAAGAGTCGGTTAATAATAGTCATACCGACGGCAGTTCAGACTATTGTTCGCTGTCTAGGTAGACCATTCGTTCTAATTAATTTTATGGCAAATAATGGCTAGGACGTAACTCACCGCATTTTACTATTAACATTTAATGGACTATTCACAATTCGGACGGCGGTCTTTTGTGACTTGTTGTTTACTTTCCATTGTTATCGCAGTCCAGTTTTAAATACAATCTTTAACACTGTCACTTCTTTCATAAGCTTTTTTCAAGAATATCTATTCCTACCTGAATAGGTATCATACCTAGTTTAATCAGATTGTGGAGCTGCTACATGGTCAGAGCTAGCTTTCACAAGCTATAAATCATAATATTTACAAATAAAGAAGTATCACGATATGGCTTTTTTAAACTTCACGATCCCACTGCTGGGCAATGGTCTGTCCCAAACCTTTCCATGCCATTAATAAAATACAGTAAATATAAGTACTTAAATTATCAGTTAGATTACACACACAGACACAGATAGATTTGCGTTTCAGGACTTATAACCAACACAACTAGAAAAGTAGCTCAGTGGAACTTGGCTGGCCATGCCTGTCGTATGCAGCAGGAACTCTGGGCGAAGAGAGTCACAGATTGAGTCCTAAAAGACCCTAAGCGGCCACTTTGTATGGCTAAAATGTGATGGTACGATGCAGAGACTTGTTTGTGGATGATTAGCCCCAAAAGCAAGATAAGTAAAAGAAGCTGAGAAATTCCATAGAAAAAAATCGGCTTTGTCAACACGGGGGTCGTCAACGACGGGTCCTCAATGCCATTTAATCTGCGTTTGCTTCCTCACCGCGTCTGGTCGAGCAAACTTTTACTTGGCACTCAGTGGCACATTCTGATCTCCCAATAAATCAATAATCAAGTGGCTTGACAAATTTCAAATTACAGAAATGCTATAGAAGCACCAAGTTCATGTTCTATGCTATTTTGGGAAACTTATGAAGTCAATGCTAAGGCTACCGAAAAACGGATAACTCACCAAGTAGGCCCCTAGTCCTGCTGTTATATTCCCAATAGTGCTGAGCGTGGAGAACATCACCATGCTCATGGAAATGAGGTTGTCTTCAGGCTCCCTCGACCGGTGCCGAGGAAGGTTCCACGCCCCGGCTGTGATGTTGGCCACGCAAAGAAGCTGAAAGTTAATGAACGAACACGCTCTTACTTATGATTGGTAGTCTTAAGTATATTCCTCCAAGTGTCGGAGACATACGAGCTGTCAAGCGCGTCATTGCCGAATCTTACTAAAATGACGGTAGATCGTCGTGCGTCATAATTTGGCACCAAAACGGCCCAAATGCCAAAAAGCCAAAATGCCAATGGCCAAAATGGTTAATTTTTTAGCGCGAAAGTCATAATTATACTAGGCCTAGGCTTAAATTTTCCGCTTGGAACTGCTCCCATTTCCTGATGAGCTAAATTAGCTCCTCCGACACTCTAGGGGATATGGTGTTTTAGGATGAAGAGCAGTGATATTACGTTTTTCTAATGGCTACTGCTCAATAACAACTTGCATTTTTCAAGGAAAGTGGCAAACGTACTGTCTGGACTGGTTGGATAAAACAAAAGGTGTATTTAAAAATGAGAAAAAAGTGTGATTAAAAAAGCGAGAACCTCTACTGTTTTGTAGTATTTTTAGTGTTTTTTGATTATATTTTTTTATAATTTAATTTATTTTCCGTTATTTTACCTTCCTGTTACTTGTTTTTCCTAGTTTAATTAATGCTTTATCTTTCTCAGTGTTCGTTGTTTTCAAACTTCCATCCTTTTCTTGTTCATATATTTTTTTCCAAGACTAAATTTTATGAGATTTAGTTTACAATTACCTCAGTTTTATTTCTCAAAGGTTTACTAGTATTTATCTACTTACTGCGTGTAGAAAATCAAGTGCTCATACCACTTACGTCACGTGCAATAAACTCATTGATACAGAGTAGTGTGGTCAGGCTTCATTTGATATTTAAATAATATGATTGTAAAATAATGAAGATATACTGACAATGGAGAAGAGGCACAGCGTGTAGAATCCCCCCCGCAGCGGGAACAGCCCGCAGAGTCGCTTCACCATCGGTAGAGGCATTTTCTTCCTGGAAGGAAACATGTGACTAGTATTGAAAATCATTCTGTATTTACGCTTTCCAGAGCGACCTTATTTTAGAATCCTTTACGTTTCATTGCTTAAGTTTGTTTTCAAATAGTCTTAATTTCAATACATTTACGACTGACATTTCCTGCAGCTTTGTGTCTTGCTCGCCCTACACTCGCTTAGTAACGTACTAATTTTTGATTCAGTCACGTAACTTAATACTGAGCTTAGCCTTTTCCAGAGCCTGTTGAGTGAACCTTCTTGAGTCGTCTCGAATTTATGCCATTCATCATCAACAACCACACGTCACTTAATTCCCCATTGATTTCTAGAGCAGCTGATTGCAACCGGAGCCTGGTTAATACGAGTATCAAAATCGGCTTTTATATCTGATGCTTTAGTCAAAGATAATTGATATTGGAGATATTAGATTGAATGAAAAGGCTGCCTAAACAGCGCAAGTCATTTACCTACAAATTATAAATGCGTAGAATTATTTTTTACTTAGTAATAAAGGAAAAAAGTAGCTCCTTTTGTAAAAGAGCACGTTTGATAAGAGTGATTGTTGTTGTTTATTTCTAGTGCTTCTCAGTGCAGCAACAACTCTCCGACAATAGTGGTAGAGTCATTTAATTTGATTTTGTAATATTCATTTCATTATTTTTTACGTCTTTTATTCAGTATCAATAAAAAATCACTTAAACAATCAGTTATTTTCATTAAAAAAACTAGCTCACCCGGCGAACTTTGTTCCGCCTTAAGGGCAATAAATAAAAAAAAGGAAAAATAAAAAGAAAAAAAAGTAAAATAAATAAAAGTATCCCATGCCTTCTCCTGGCTCTAAACTACCTCCATGCCAATTGTCAGCTAATCGGTTCAGCCGTTCTTAAGTTATAAGTGGAGTAACTAACACGACTTTCTTTTATATATATAGAAGATAATAATTTGATAATTAAAAATACAAAAGACTAATAGGTTTTACTCACTTTATTACTGTCAGGTATCCAGCTCACAACTATGTTTATATTTCAGATTCTAGTCAGTGATTTTATGTTTTTTTTTTTTTTTAATAACCCTCTAGATCCTAAGACGTTGGCCTAAAAGCCGCAAAACTGAAGTGGGAGTGGGCAGGTCATGTTTGCAGGATGCACCCGGATAAATGGGCCCGAATTACCACCTTATGGCTCCCCACAGACGGACGACGCCGAAGAGGAAGGCCTAAAAAGCGATGGTGTGATGACCTTGTAAACCACTCTAGAGACTGGCAGGTTTTGGCTGTGGATAGGGACCGCTGGAAGAGCTTGGGGGAGACCTTTGCCCAGCAGTGGGATCTAGAGGGTTTTATGGTATTAATTAATAATAAAAGCTCTGAAGAAAGTTCAGTTACTTGAGTAAGGAGGGACCTACGTTGAACGAATGATTGGTCGATATCAAAATCACACAAGTGGTAGCCGAAGAAAGCTTCCAATTTTGAAAATGTAAGATGTATTTTAGTGAGGACACTAACGAGTAAGAATAAACAATGACTCAGATTTAATTTAATTCCGTCTGGCTAAATTGACGATATTTGAACGATATTATTTAAAACTACTTTAAATAGGCTAGTAGTATTTTCAATTTAACGGCAGCATGAGCAAATGACTTTGTTAAAAACATTTGAAATACACTATCCTTCTCTTTGATCATAGCATTTTAGTCGAAAAAATAAAGGGTACTGAATAAACTGAGTGCTCATAAGCGACTTATAAAAAGTTAATTCCTATTGACTTACTCTGAAGAAAACACTGAAATCACTAACTGCTTCACAAAACCCCAATAAAACAGTGGACAAGCGTCGTCGCGTCTATTTCAGGCGTGGCGTGTGTCACTCGCGGGGCAACTCTTTAATATGTCCCAGGGAATGTGGATGCGAATAAAATATTCATAACGCCATCTCCCGGACATGATCCAGCCAAGAATGGGGTCGGGGATATTAAATCTTACGATCAGGACATACGTTGCGATTATGAATGCTAGGAGATTGAATATGAGATAAGTAAGAGCAAGATAGACGTCCCTTGGAATGGATGTTCTATAACCTCTCTTGTGGTTCTATGTGGTGCGACATAGGAGTCGTCTGATACGCCTGAATGGTCTCAGAGACGCCACAAATAAGTTTTATAGATTAATTGTGAAACTTGATCAAAAGCTCTACATCGTTATCCCTTAATTATCACAAATTATGTGTCAAGTGTTGTCTATTTTTTGAGGAAGGCTACATAACATTCTACGTAAACGTTGGTCAGATGTGGCAGAATCTGACCAATAGGATTCAAGTACAAATTGCTTGCAAAAAAGAGGGTAAAGACAGGTAAAATTCAATTCTTTCCGGAGCTTTCATTGCGTATGCTGCGGAAACTCTCCAAGGTACGCAGAAATTACTTATGTCGTTTGCAACAATATGAGTCTGTACAGCTGTAACTGCATAATTGTATACGCGTTTTTAGAAACACGATATTCGTCATCCCTATAACATTCATGTAAAGGGTAAGAGGGGGTATCGATTCTTTGCTAGGAAAGCATGACTATTGACAGATCACCGGTGGGTTAAAGTAAAAGTTAAAACAATGTCTGTGAACGAAGTAGCATTGTATTCTTAAACTACGTCTGTCTTTTCTGTGCTAGCCAATCCCTTAGATATTCCCAAGATGTTTACAATAGTAACTGTGGTCACTGTGGTTTGAAAATTAGGAATTCAGTGATGCTAGTGACAATTGATCACCAACGTTCCATTAATGACGCCCGTATGAAGGCTGTTTTTTTCGCATACACACCATCACGCCTCTCTCTCAGCGGGGTAGGCAGATATCACTTCTTTCCACTTGTTACGATCTTGACACCACCTTGCGCTTCCTCTACTTTCATGAGTCTTTTCATACATGATTGTCGCTTAAAGGTACTCTTGACCTTTCTGAGAACATCTTGATCAAGTCCAAGAAACGTTCTTCTAGGTCTTCCCTTTTAAAAATTCGATTCACCCTCGCCTTATAAATCCGTTTCGTTAATCGTCTTTTATCCATTCTTTCTATATAACCAAACCACCACTCAGCTGTCTGTTTTTTGTTACATTATACTCAGACGTCTCCTAAAATGCTAATTAAGTACACCGAAAACATCTGAATGAGGAAGTAACGTTATCTGTATGTATGTAACTAGAGCGTTGACTAATCTAAATTAAATTGAACGGATCAGTGGCCCGCGGGAAGGTTGAAGAGTCAAAGTGTCATTTCCATGTCGCCCTTGAGATTATCAATATCATTAGACATTATTCCAAACAGCGATGTCTAGCCACAAACTAACCAAAGCTTGTACTACGAGGTACTAGACAAGGGATCAACATACTCAAATACTTTTTGGTCATTACATTTTTTTTTTCCATATATATGTTATAATACCGTCGAGCATGCCGTCGCTAGAGTCGGACTTTGGTTTTGCAAGTGCCCTCCCCCCACTGACTACATGCCTCCTGCGGAAATATTACCACCCGGCTATGACCAGCCGTGGCCAACCTGGAAGTCACTTAACCGGCTCCGCTCTGGGGTTGGCCGCTGCAGACAAAACCTTGTGTCGTGGGGGTTTAAGGATTGAACTCAAAGCGCGTGTGACTGCGGCGTGGATCCTCAAACTATGGGTCACCAAGACCCTGCCCTAAGACCTGCACAGAGGAGGATCTATATAAATATAGCAGAGAATGACGCAGTCGAGAGCGCCAAGTTTTGGTCGGGTTTTATTTGATGCCATTGACATGAAAGAAGAAGAATACACAGGAAACAACCACGCCAATGGAAACAGAAATGTGCATGAACACAATAACAATTGTTGGAACTGCGCTGGGTTCGACTACGGTACCCCTGGTGTAGTCGTAGTAGCCAGCTTCCATAACACCACATACCATGTCGAGTCAAACGTCGCCGTCGACTGATAATTCAATAAACTATTTATAATAAGTATGTGTGTTGATCCTGTGTTTTTACGTGCTATCATGTAAGTATCCCGAAATAATAGGAATTATAATTATTTGTGTTGCCACAAATCGGGAACTTGACGTTCTCGAAAGTTTTTTTTTCATCCATACAAATAAGTATTATAAATGAGAAAGTAGAGTGTCTCTGTGCGTAAACTAACTAACTATTAACGTTTTTAGTAAACTATAAAAATCTCTACAAAGACTATATTCAAGTGCAAAGCCAATCTTTATTCCCTGCTACAAGGCAATCAGACTAGATATGAATGGCTTCAGAATACTAGTATCTATAGATATAGTATGTAGATACCGTAATAGTTATAGCAGACATAAAAACTGCTAAAAGTAGTCCCAATGTCATCTCTTACAACGTAAACAACTTCTTTCAGAAGATTTATGTGAAACATAAAAAATAAGTGACTACCAAAGTTTTAGTACCTTGTAGTATTATGTAAATTTATATTTACTAGCAGGCTTGGTCGATAGTGATATTTTCCCCTGAGCTGCAGGTCGTGGGTTCATCCTCGTTCAGGAAGCCAAATCCTGGATTAACATTCAAATGACGATATCCATCAATACAAGCCTAGGGTTAGGACCTTCCATGTATAAGAATTATGGCCGTTGGCTCTCTGAAAAGTTCTCCAGTGGAGACCATTTGAAGCCGAACGCAAGGTATGACCTGCCTTTTTTTACGCTGAGAAATTGCGTCACGCATAGGTATGCACGGGTGTCAACCGGGGAGAGGACGAGTATCTAATAAATTTCTCTTTCTTTCTTTTCTTTGTTCCTCTTCACTGGGAGGTTAACCCAGTGGCCTGCCGACTAAAAACTCGGCGACTCCCTCTCATCGTCTATGATGGGGGAAACCGGTAACTGGCACGAAGCCTGCTACGCGTTCCCCCAGAAAGTATGACCAGCCTACAAATTTTCACCAACACCATTTTTCATCTCGATTTCACTCAAACGATCACAGCTATTGAGCTTCACCGGAGGCCAAAATCAAAGAAGAGTGAAGCCTGAACTTAAGTGTGCCTACAACCGGCCTCTCTCGAAATGTATGGGGCCTATTTTCAGCAGTAGACGTCGTGTGGCTGTTGATGATGATGAGGGCAATCTTTCCATAGGCAACTTCAAGTTTAAGTATTTTCAGCGTGTCTTCTGGCAAAGACCTCCTCCAACTCCTTCCAGGAAGCTCACCCAAGACCAGAGTCATTTATTCTATAATACTAAAAACTAAAAGAAATAACCGATAAGGCAACCACGAGGTTCTAAATCAGGGTGTTATTACCTAACTACTTACAAAAACAACTTACAATATGACAAATTAGATTACCTAATTACCCGCATAGTTTTTGACTGATAAGATAAGATAAGATAAGATAAGATAAGATAAGATAAGATAAATAATCTTTATTGCACAAAAATACATTTTACAGGGTTTCGGTAAAAAGAACGTGATTTGTACAATTCAGGCGGTCTTATCGCTACAAAGCGATCTCTTCCAGACAACCTTCGGTGGAGGATTTTTGCAAGAACCAGAGAGTTGGGTTGTGCAAAAAAAAAAAAGATGAGCTAAAGAGCATAATAATAAGCAAATAATATAAATAATTATTAATATGTAACTAACTACTCATATAGGCGATATAAATGAAAATAAAATTACACAAATAAATATACATAAATAAACATACATAAACAATAAAACATAATACATACTTAAAACTTGAATGGATTTTCCAGTAATCAGTCAGAAGCTAGGATAGGAGAAAGAGTCAGAGGGAAAGGAAGTGCAGTTTTACTCGGGACTTGAAAACATGTACGGATTGAGATTGACGGATGGATAAAGGTAAAGAATTCCACAGACAGATGGAGCGAACGACAAAGGATTGGGAATAATAACAAGAGGAGTGTTGAGGGACTGTCAGGTGGAGTTTCCGGCAAGACCGCGTGTCGTCACCTTTGGTAGATTGCAGGAAATGAAACAGTTCCTTCAGATATGGAGGAGAGAGGGGGTTAAACAAAATGGTGTACAGGAGAGAAAGAATATGAAGATCGCGGCGAAGACGTATTGGTAACCAATTAAGTTGGGCACGGAATTTTGATACGTGATCGTACTTTCTTAGGCCGAAGATGATGCGTATGCAGAAATTTTGAAGGCGTTCAAGTTTGTTTAGCAAATTTTTATTGATATCTACATAGCAACAATCCGCATAATCTAAGAAAGACTGATTTTAAATGAGGAGTTTAATGTATAAAGTTTACAGCACTTCGCCATGTAGGTAGGTTCAGGAGGGTGGGTAAAGTGGGCACCTTCTTTCTACGAGCTAACCGCAAATGGAAATCTTGGTATCTTAACATAAGTTAACAAACACATAACAAAATGTTCATTATTAAAATAACATTTGGCGAAATCAGATATACTTATTAAACATAAACAGGTATATACTTAGAATATTAAATATAACTGACGATATTAACGTTCCATCTAGCCTCTGCAACACGTTTTGTGAGTTTACGTAGTCCAAATTAACAATTTAGCTTTAAAGTCAACAATTCTATACAAAATGAATCGATTATTTATATTTTAATATCAAAGCCAAATAATTTTGAGAGAGTCACGATAAAGTAACGTCCTAATATTTAACTGAATAAAATTCATTCAAAGGTTAAGGTGTCCACTTTGCCTAACCTTCCTCTACCTACTTAAACGTGATTATATATTATTCACATGACTTACCAATTTTTTAACATGAATAAACTTCCAAGATTCTGCTGAAAATTCAAGGCACGAAGTCACACACACTGTATTTTTTCAACATAATAGCTAATTTTCTTTCAAAACATTTAGTGTCATACTCAGACATTAACTAGAAAGTATAAAACTAAAAACCCACTACAGAAATGGGATAAAAACAGACACTGATATGTACACAGCTGCTTACGTTATGTAGGCACGTATTTACGGTCCAGCGAGCCGTTCGCTCACATCATTCGTTCGTTCAGTCTATATTTACATACAGTTTAATTATATAAATTTAGTGTATGTATACTATTGCTTCTATTAATACACGAGACGCGATGCGTTCCCTAGAAATGTCAACCCATTGTTGCATTGACGGCGCTTATTGGTCTTAATTTGTTGATTTACTAACTCATTAAATAGCCATAGTTAATCAAGAAGTTTAAAAATAAAAACAGTTTGAAAACTTGAAAAGAACTTGTATGTGTGGTCGATGTTTGATACGACCTCTTCGGCCAGTTCAAGTTTTTGAATTTCGAACGTAGCACATCACAGATGAAAAACTCGCGCGCTTTTACTTTTCTTTACGTTTGGATTTTTCTTTTGATTCGTAGCAGCCAGTGCTGTTTACGACGGCCAGTGATCAACTAGCGATGTGGCGCTTCCTACATCCGCTGTTTGATGGACGGCCCTGGCCTTGTAGCGACTACGCAACCGCTGCAGCGCTACTTTATCAATTAATTGACTGACCCTTTTGATGGTTTTTGAATATTTTATTATCTACATCAAAAATATTTCTCACGCTACAAAAAGGTTTTATTCCCTGTTAAATTTTGTCCCTTGGTTCGTAAATAATATGTAAGTAAATACGACTACTTTTTCATGTTATTCAAAGTTTAGGCCTGTCTAACCTGGTTTTAGTTCTGATATTTATTTTATGAATGTACATATTTTTATGAATTCCAAGCATTAAAAAGTAAATGAAAGAATCAAAATTGATGGGCAGAATAATTTATTAATAATACTGTACATACATTCAAATTTGTGCATCACTGTAGGAATAGCAACTAACATTACCGGGAGTGACAAAATTAACATTTTCGTCAATGGTGCGTCAACACTAAGTTACATAGGTAAATAGTAAAAGTAGAGAAAAGTAAAAATAATCTTTATTCATGTAAGCTAAATAAAAAGCACTTATGACAAGTCTTAGCATAAACATTAAAAATCAATGAATACCTATATTGTGATTCTATTACGCTTTGCTTTGACGCCCGCTTCGCCAGCTGGACCACCGGACTCTACATTCAGTGGGGCAAATGTTTGAGCACAAATACGGTAGCTCCATACATTGTATACCTAAATTATATTTATAAAAATAATTGGAGTTTCATTTTACTCCAGGGCGTACAGAAACAAGTAAGATTTTGCATTGCGAAAAAGCAATGAATGAATAAAGCTTCTTCCGTTGTAGAGCTAAAGAAAACAGCGCCACTAATAGATTGGTTACTTAAATATACCTACCTCTAGTTATTGGCATTGAGGCTGGCCTATCGACCCGCCGTCATAATAAACAAGGTAAAGTGCTGGGTATCCATGAAGGTTTATGATGGATTTAGAAAAGAAATTCAGAAAGAAATTCAAAATTTAAGGAAATTCAGTAAATCTTGTCATATTCTTAACATTTTTATTTTCTTCATAACAATTATATGAAAAATCATTGCTCATAGAAGCAACTATAACTCTGGAGCCTTTCCAACTGTGTAGATTGGCAGGTTGAGTGTCTTTACGAGCTTACTAAGCTCCGATGAGTAGTTCCAATTGATCCCATCCTCACCCTTCCACTCCCGCACCACATTCATGCTATCCAGCAACTATTGGCTCACACAAAAAGGTTTGGTGACTGGTTCTTGTGTCGTGCTATCCAGACGTCGAACGCGCTTCCAGCGCATCCATCCTTCTTTCTTCACTCCCGGTTTATTAAGCAAGGCGTTAAAAGGCTTCTATGCAGGCCTTCTAGATGAGATTGGCCAGCTCTGTAGTGTAACTGTATTACTGCACTTGTCAACATCATAAATATGGACTTCGAGACCGGTTACAATTAGGTAGAGTGAGGTGCATCAAGAAGAGCCCCATAACCAAAATAGTATCACATAAAAAAACACATTCATGGAATCTTTTAAGTTACTAATTCCGTTAATCTTATAGTTACAGTCTTAACAATAGAATCTCTCAATCTACTTTTTAGTATTATGATGAATATAGCAGTTGTGGGCACTGTGTGAAAAGAATTGATTACACAGAATATTTTCACAAGCAATAGATTCCTAGCAGCACCACTTATGTACGATATGAGATCAGTTACGAGAATTTGCAAACATGTCGTTGTTATCAAAAGACATGCAACGAAGGCAGATTTTATTATATCCTTCAAATTCCTAGTACTTTCACCACCTCTTTTATACGCGACATAAAATATTCTAACATATATTATCAAATTCATAAGAAGTATAAGGAATTTCAGAAGGGCGTATATCAGACTGCAGTAAAGTTGGAAATATTGTATGCCATACTTCAGCATGCACACACCAATAAGGCCAAAAGGTAAAGAGATAGACCATACGTATATTGATGTGAGAATGAGGTTGAGTTTCTTGGCAGAGAAGACAATGACAATTTTATCATACAAGTTCTTAGTGAACACGAGCATCCAGCAGACTAAAGCGAAATCGGTTATGAAGTAGACAGTGAAGATGAAGTCCAGCCAAGGGCGAGTCTTGTGGCGAATGTAGACAACGTAGAATTCGCAGAGCGTGAGTATGATCCTGGTGAAAGTGATTTGTGCAAGTAGTTTTTCATCTGTCTTCCTGCTGCTTCGTATGAGGACAAAGAATGATAACTGCAGGAGGAAGCAGAAGCTGGACACCGCGATGCCAGTGAGCCAAACCACCTTGAAGACGAAAGCCGCTGTCTCCGACTCTACCAGGATCGAGGTTGGAGCACTCGCGTTCATTTTACGGGATCAATCTCGTGTTTGCGTTTCGTATTTCCATTCACCAAAACGGCGTCATACCCCACATTATCTGGAACCGAGAATACGTATTGATTAAATTATAATACAATAATAAACTAATTACAATGAACATGAAACGTTATCACCAAATGGTGCGTTGTTCAAACGCATGGTCTACTGCGTAGTGCGTACTATACTGCAGGGTGGTATAACTATTACAGTATTCAACGACTGTTTGAAGGCAAAAGATACCAGATACTTTGAAAATAAAATAAAACTGAAGAAAAAAAAAAGAAAAATGACCTTCCCTGATGAGGAATCGAATTTGGCGAAATCGTCCTCGCGATTCCTTTGAGCATTTTCCATTTACCTATCTACCCAATTATTTATGATTCAGTTTACCAGGCCCAGTTGTGAAGGTGTACGTAGGTGTGGGAGTATCCTACGTACACCTCAAAGTAAAGCTTTAAAAATGCCTCAGTACTATAAACCTACGACTGCCACCTGCTTGCACGTGAAATCCAAACTTATTTTAGAGCACGATCGGTATTTTTTCTTTTCATACACCGCTGCACTGACTCGAAACCGGTGCTGCTGTGTCTTAGAAGACCTTTGATTCTGCAAGCTCTTGTTGTATTACCAAATGTCAATGTACTGAAGATTATTTTACAATTGTTATGATACAATTGACGCGTGGCCCTCGTACATGCACACAGGAGAATAGTTTCATTATCACTGTGAGATAGACACCATTCAATGACTCATCTTCAATCTGTATATCCTACCTAATGTATAGATAATATATAGGTAGTTGCATACTAACGACCCGCCTAGAGTATTAGATATTTATAAAAAGATTTCTAAACATTTGACTCATTGCCAAAGCATCTACAAAAGAAGGTGGAATTGAAATATTTCTCAGCGTTATGTTTATTATTTTTTATTTCAATGGATTCTTAGGAGCCAATAACCTACCTACTTACTGATTTTCACAGAGGTCACAGTTTGTTCTTGCCTAAAACAATCATGACAGTTTTTCTCGGTATGGAAAAACTGGTAATGATACGTAACTGTTTTGTTTTTCTGGTAGTATTTCCTTAATTTTACGTAGTTACTTAAGTGCGTTTACAAATTTTTCGGTTTTTTTGTGAAAACTCGGATGACATTTAAAAAGTACCTCCTGAAGGGTAAGATGTTTTTCTTGCCAATTGACTGTTGATACGGCCCTAACTCAGTTAGGATGTATTGCTCACATATTCTGACCTGTCTATTCTGGCCATTTGCGAAAATTGGTGAGATGTTTGTATGTAAAATAACATACATACATTCACGACTGTGTCAGACGCTCTGTGATTGTTGGTCTCATGGTGAACGGACCATTCTGAAGTTAGATTTGCGTCTTGCAGTTATCCATGTTCCTTGGGTCAATACTAGAGAGTTAAACGCAATTTGCACAATTATCACAAACTTTATGTTCAGGCTAAATTTGAACTCGGGGCAACACGGATTCCAACTCAGCGTGTTCAACCACTAGACCACAACGCTCTGATGCAGAATATGAAAGGATTAAAGCTTGACGTTAACTGGAATCAGGTGCGCTGTATTCTCCTTACTAAACCGCAATTATTGTAAACAAACAAGAATAAAAAAGAGTAACTATCGATTCATGCCCGTTTCTTCTCGGCAGAATCAACACGTCCAAAACGGTAATAGAATAATTTTATAATTTTTTGCTTTTCCATTTTTTGTGCTATGACTTGTCATACTCAAAATACGTAAGTGTTTTTTTATTAAGCTCACATGAATAAAGATTTTTTATTTATTATACTCAACAAAATAAAACCAAAAATAAAAAAAAACACCAAAACAGTGGTAAAACTCTCTGGCCCGGGAACCGGTGTGTTTATTGTCTAACTTGCGGCTAACTCTTTGGTAACACTAAGACTGATTAAAAATCCGAGCAAGCTGGGAAACCACGGTGGTCTCGTCGCTTACCACGGTGAGTTCGAATTTCCTCAGAATTTTGAAAGTTCCATTAACCATGACGGCGAACAATCATTGTGCCTCTGATTAACCCGGGGTTATGGTCGTGAAGTTATTTTATGTTAGAAAACTCACATTTCATACTGCATTCAAAAAGCTCGTAGACGGCATAAACTTGCACATAAAACAAAATAACAAAAGCACTCACTTCATTGCACTAACTCGCAATACGAACGGAGACTCGCACGTGTGTTCACTTCCGAGCACAATTGCAAACGTCGATATCTTTTATTTTTAGACCACTCCTCCAAGCAATTTGGGAAGAATTTATCGATGGGAGTTCCACGAACGATGGTCAATGGAGATATCAATTAGCAGGAGCCAGCCGACCGCTGTGATGGCCATTACCGAAAATTAGTCTCGTTATCATCGCCACCTCCCACTTCATTTTCACACATGTGTATGTCTAGATTAGAGGTCCATTAGCCATACTTATCGTAGGTTATTAATTAATTACGTGTCCCTTAACAAATAACTGCGCAACCGTCCACAGTGAACAATACGCTGAAAGGATGAACGAATACTGCTCTCTGGAGCACGGAGTGTTATCAACCAGTTCATTAATAAGTAGTTGTTTATTACACGAACTATTTTTATTAATAACGACGGAGGCTAATCAAACTAACATGTCAAGATATTTTGCGACATGTTGGTGTTATTAAATTTGGTCGTCATTTCATTAAATACTGTTAGTACCTATGGTTATTATTGTTTTTAGCATTTTTCTAAAGGTCTTACTAAAGATCTGAAAACCAGAAAAAGACATTTGGTCATCTTGGCATCAGGCAGGAATCGAACCCGCATCTTTCGCAAACCACTCGGTCTCGGTAGCACAGTGGTTAGTGCAGTCGCCCGGTTTGCGAAAGATGCGGGTTGGATTCCTGCTTGATGCCAAGATGACCAAATGTCTTTTTCTGGTTTTCAGATCTTTAGTAAAGATACCTACTGCATGGAAAATGCGCAATGGAACGTCAAGTCGTCAACGGCTGCGTCCTGTTTCCTGTCTCACATTATTTTGAATGATAGCCCTCATAGTTCGTAGCATCGTCACACGCAATGTCATAAAAATCGAAAGATTTTATTTGCCAATGCTTCATTAATTTACCTAAAGTGTGAGCGTTTATGACGCTGACGCCGACGGCCGGTTCTATCCTGAAACACGGACTTCATGCTCTAAGGTTCTATCACTGTACTTGCCAACCCCCTATCCAGACCACACTGCTGCTTCAGGTGGAGTGAGGTCATTGTCATCATCATCATCATCAGCAGCCAAAGACGTCCACTGCTGAACATAGGTCTCCCCCATAGATCTCCAGAGCGGCCGGTTGTAGGCGGCCCGCATCCACCGAAACCCTGCGAGCTTTATTAGGTCATCCGTCCACCATGAGGTCATTGTGGTTAGCACAATTAAAAGAACGATGTCATTTGTGTGAAAATAGTCTATATTATTAAATTACAATCGTAACATCATGATGGGGTTTGTATTTGAGTAGTCCAGTTGTGTTATCTTTGGAAGTTGATCCATTGCCGGTTTCTATCTTCTTCTGACTTCGAAAAGAGGCAGCCAGGACCAAAAAATATGACACTAGCACTGAAAGAAGGGGAATAAAACAAATTAGAATCTGTTGAGTGATAAACCCACGTACCCGATAACTGGGTGGCTTGATGCCGAACTGTAGGTAGGCTAGGTAAACCATGTCGGGACTCATTCCAGAAACGGAGGCTTAGCGCATATTATATTATTTACCATATTATTTTCACTGCAGGTTTCATCAGCTGAATTTTAAGGATGGGTCCGACTGCTACAATTTTGCAGCAATGCAATGAGTTGCATTTAACTTAAGAAAATTTGTAGCAGTCGGATGCTGACTTCCTTTTTTTTTGGATTTTTACATTACACAGAAACGCAGTTGGTTTTTTTATTTTTTAACGCCGCAGGACCTTTAGCTGATTATTTAAAAAAAAAGGTGGTCCCGACAGCCTTCGTTCTGTTGTCAAACATTCAGTTTCATTTTGTTTACTCACCTTACAAACTTCCCTGGACTTTCACAAATTAGTTCAAGACTAAAATTAGCCTAATCGGTCCAGTGGTTCTCGAGTTTTAGCGAGACTAACGTACAGCAAACCATTTTTAAATATAGAAGATATACGTGACTTACATTTCATTGTCATGGTAACAGCAAGTATAATAAGGCTAGTAGTGTCGGAGAGTCTCAGTCCGAAGTAGTAGTAACTGAATATCATGACCGATGTTTCAATCACACAGCAGATAGCGCCTGGCTCCAAAAATGCGTGTATGTAAGTGCGCTTGTTCTGAAAATAAACAAAAACACAATCAATAATGCTGGCTCACAGCTAAACACACAAACAAACACAGGATAGTTAGTGGTAGTACATAGTGGTTAGACCAGTCCCCTGTTTGCGGAAGATGCAGGTTCAAATCCCGCCTCATACCTTCACCCCATTGTCTTATCCCGTATATCTTTTTCCAATCATAGTTTTGTCTTTATATCTCTTCACCATAGCTGTCTCTACGTTTAACTTTATGCATTTATAAAAATAATGAATATCAATTAAGCTACGTAACATCAAGTGTTGTTCGGACTAAGCGCTTCGTCCAACGAAGACTATGAGCTATGAGTATGTTGGCTGTTGGCCTTAGAGCCATCGAAAAAGTATACGATCCTAAGCTGGAACGTAATAAATGTGTCCTAATATTAACGCAAACATTATAAAACAAAAAAAAAACAACTATACGGATCCTACTCGCGGTCTTATATTTTCTTTCATGTTAGCTGTTAATGTTAGTAGTATGCTATTGAGAATTCGAAATAGTTTCATTCGGTCGCAGACGCGACCTCACTCACTATTTCGTCTCCTCAATAGCATACACAGACCTATCGTTGATGCTGGCGTCAAAATGGAAATTAGTAGTATTCAAGTACACCATTTATAAGTGCATCCAAAACATAAAGCTGCTCATTTTGAATAAAGCATCAAGAAACAGTAGACTGTATATTTGCAATGAAATTTGTGAAGCAAAAAGAATCGTTAACCTTGAACTGTGTGTGTCCTGCTCCTCTGAACAAAATAAAGCGGCATGGACCATTATTACCAAATACAATTCGGTGTCTCGTCTGTGGACCTTCTAATTGTGGCAAGACTAACTTAGTTATAAGTCTGCTGTTGCATGAAGATGGTCCTCGCTTCTGTAACTTGTATATTTATTCAAAGTCATTGTACCAACCCAAGTATTTGTTCCTTGAGAATGTTTTAAATATGGTAGACGGAATAATGCTTTATAAGTACAATCACAATAGTGAAATGTTAAGTCCCCATGAGGCTAAAACTAATTCCATCATTATATTTGATGATGTTGCATGTGAAAATCAAAACAATATCAGAGATTATTTTGCTATGGGTCGCCACAAAAATATAGATTGTTTTTATATTAATCAAACGTATACTAAAATTCCTAAGCAACTTATAAGAGATAACTCTAATTTAATAATACTATTTAAGCAAGATGATATTAACTTGAAACATGTCTACGACGAGCACGTAGGTCCTGACATGTTGTGGACGCAGTTTCGCGAACTATGTTCGAAAGTTTGGGAGAAACCGCATAGCTATCTTGTGATTGACAAAGATAGCGAGAAAAACAAAGGTTGCTATAGAAAGGGGTTTGATACATTCATTGTATTTGATGATCATTAATAAACAATAGACGATGTGCTATAAAATCACTTGGATTTGTGATGCCGTGCGGAGTCAACATGGAGAGAAACCTGAAGGAACAAATTGTTAGATCTGCTGTTGCTGTGAAGAGAAAAGTGGAAATGATGAAAGATGCTAAAGCTATGAATGGCATGGTATTTGACACTATGTTTAAGCCAATAGTTGACCCTCTTAAAGAGCTATCTAAAAAAAAATACCAAACTAACAAACCCACACAATCTGAACACGACCCGGTAATAAAACAAAACAAGTATAGTGAAAGCGAAAATACATACGGTTCTGACGAGGATTTTCAAGAAGATATTAGCACAGAACAGAATTCAGATGACGACCAATACTCGAATGAAGGAGAAATTTCCAATGACGACATTGTTCACAACGAGTTATCCAACCAAACTCTAACGAGTGAACCATCCGTATCAGAGAACGATATACACGAAGATTCATTCAAATCAATGGAATCGCCACCAAGTATGAAAAATCAATCTTTATCGTGGTCTTTGTATCAGAAGGCATCAAAACCCGTACCTTATGGTGTCAATCTTTCAAGAGGGAAACTCATGTTAGGCAAAACACGTGTTTTCGATCAAGGGTGCACATTCAAAATCGGAAGTAAAACCGTTAAAAAGACCCCAGGTTTAGTCAATTTGTTATTTGAGAATACACCAAACTTGGATTGTGTAACGGAACAAGACATGCAAAATTATAAGTCATTGTTAATTGAAACTAATGCTCATCGACGCGATTGTAACCCCAAGAAAGCTATAAACAGCAACAAAGGAAAAAAATATCTGCATGTGATAAAACCACTATTTAAATTTTCCAGAAGTAATACCATAAGTACAGAGAGTCTTCAGCAAGGGAAAGGGCTTACTACTTTGAAGCAAGTTAAAAATAACATGGATTTAGTATACTGGGATGATCCAAACGAGTTAGTAGAGAGATTAAAATTGCTCATCGCATCTCGTGATGCGGGTAATACAGGTTTAGATAATGAAATAACGGCAATAATTGAAGAGCTTCATGAATTCGGAATCGTCAATTAAGATATAAATTGAAAAAATCAAGAAACAAAATACAGTCTAGCAATAATTCACAACGAGTAAGCACGACTATGAATGTCGATAAATTTGGCCATCACGTTCATAAACGATTACGTATTTCTGAATATATTGAGCCAACCAACGAGGTGCTAGTAAAATCAAACGAAGGATGGTTTGATTTGAAATCTGCTAGACTGATTGGTTTACCAACTCCGGTACAAGACGAGGACGCTGTAAAAAAATCTTATGTCGATCAGCAAATCCAAGACATGAACTCAGAAATAAATAAAGTAGAGACTAATGTAAAAGTGTATTTAAAGCAACTGGAAAGATTAACTTCAGAGCAATTATCTTTTTCATACTACACAAAAAGCGAAGTAGACAAATTGATTCAAGCATTACAAGGAAAGTTAAGTAAACATGAGTAAAAAGAACATCGTTGATGAACTTCATAAGCCAGCTCGGAAAAATTTTTTACGTCGATCGACCATCATAAAAGGTATTGATGATTTATGGCAAGCTGACCTAATCGATATGCAAAAATACTCATATGCTAATAATGGCTTTAAATACATTTTGGTTGTGATAGATGCCTTATCCAAATATGTTTGGGTAAACCCTCTAAAAAGAAAAGATAAAACCTGTGTTGCAAACGCTATGAAGAGAATTATAACAAAATATAGTCGATTTCCTAGAAATCTGCAAACGGATTTAGGTAAAGAATTTTATAATAAATCATTCAGTGAACTTATGAGTACATACAAAATTAACCATTATTCTACATATTCCATTAAAAAAGCGTCGATTGTGGAACGAGTCATAAGAACATTGAAAAGTAACCTTTATAAAAAATTTAGCATGTGTGGGCAATATCAGTGGTTAAAAGGTAATCTCAATTCAGTCGTTGAATGTTATAACGACTCTGTTCATCGTATAACAAAATTAAAACCCAAAGAAGTTAATAAATCCAATGAGCTATTGGTAAAAGTAAACATATTGAAGTCACACAAACGAACAGTTAAAAGAAAGCCATTATTATGCATAGGTGACCATGTTCGTGTAAGCAAATATAAAGGAGATTTTGGTAAGGGCTATACTCCTAATTGGTCTTCAGAAATGTTTATTGTAAAAAGTATCATCAATTCTGATCCTCCCAGTTACCACCTCAAAGATATGCATGATCAAAATATTTACGGCTCGTTTTATGGATACGAATTACAGAAGACTAAATTTCCTGACTTATATCTGATTGAGAGAGTAATTAAGAGAAAAGGTAATAAACTGTTTGTGAAGTGGTTAGGTCTCGATGATAGCGAAAACAGTTGGGTTGATAAATCATCATTGGTGTTGTGATATAAATAAAGAGTTAAAACCACCTCATTTGTCATTTTACTCATATCCATGAAGCTAGGCAGGGGTATTATCGATAGCTTGATTGATCGTTTACCCGTTGAGTTACATTTACCGGGATATCAATTTTGCGGACCTGGAACGAAGCTTGAGCAACGGTTACAAAGAGGAGACCGAGGAATTAATAAGCTAGATCAAGCTTGTATGCTTCACGATATAGCTTATAAAAATCGTGAGTTGAACGCACGACAGAAGGCAGATATAGAATTGTTAAAAATGGCCAAAAATCGACTTAAATCAAAAGATGCTGGTAGAGGAGAAAAAGTAGCATCGTGGATTGTGAAAAACGCTATGAAGGCTAAATTAAGAGCTGGTGGCGGAGTCAAGTCGTTTATGACGGGTCTTAAAAAAATTCGCTCTAAAATAAAGAAAATAAAATCCAAAAATAAGGGATCAGCTATTAAAACAGCTTACGAAGTAGCAAAAAAAATATTCGCCAATACGAAGAAAATGCGTCTTCCCCGTTGCATTCCAGTTCCGAAGTGTGGCGGAATATTGCCACTCATCCCAATATTCGCGGGTCTATCAGCCTTAGGTTCACTTGCAGGAGGTGCAGCAGGCATTGCAAAAGCTGTCAATGATGCTAAAGCTGCTCAAAAATCTCTCCAAGAATCAAAAAGACACAACCGAGCTATGGAAACTGTCGCTATTGGTAAAGGATTATATATTAGATCACATAAAAAAGGTACCGGCTTATATTTGAAACCATCAAAAAACTAAGTAAGCAGCTACCCAAACGAGCACTGACAAACTGGGATATTTTAGAACACAGCAGTAATATTCCATATTTCAGAGGTGTTTTCATGAGAGACACTTTACCGGTAAAGCCGAAAAGAATTGAATGTGGTATATTTAATTTGGATAGTTCCGATAACCCTGGTACTCATTGGGTAGCTTATGTTAAGAAAAACCACTATTGCGAGTATTTTGATAGCTTTGGTGATTTAAAACCACCATTGGAACTGATTAAATACTTGAAAGGTCTAACAATACATTACAATTATCTACAGTACCAAACATTTGACTCTGTAAAATGCGGTCACTTATGCATTTCCTTTTTGAAATCTTTCTGGGAAAAGAATTTAAAATAGCCATGTAATAAGGATTTTTTTTCAGTACAATCATGTCTTTCACTGTATCCATTACCGGACGAGGAGCTGCTCTTACAACTAACTATTCAACAACCCTAGAGCTACGAGGGGAATACGAATGTGGACTCTTAAATTTCTCTACATTTAATTCAATCCCTAATGTTTATGAGGAGAATAATAAGTTCCACTATGGTGATAATGAAACAGTAGTTATCCCAGAGGGTTCTTATGAACTTCAAGATATTTGTGACTACTTAAAAAGTAAAATAAAAGCTAATCTATTCAAACTATCTTGTAATAATAATACACTAAAGACGAAGCTCGTATGTTCAAATAATATTTATTTCGACAAACCAAATTCAATTGGAACTATTTTAGGTTTCGGTAAGGAAACAATAAAGGCTAATATAAGTAGCGAGTCGCAGTATCCTGTTAGTATTTTACCAACAACCATTGTTCGCATCGAATGTGATGTTGCAAGTGGATCCTTTGTGAACGGTTTATCAAGTCATATTATTTACGAATTCGCCCCTAACGTTCCTCCTGGTTACCGAATCATAGAAGTTCCCAAAAACATTATTTATTTTCCTGTTAATCATAATTCAATCAATGCAATCAACATAAGGTTGTTAGACTCTAAAAATAAGCTGATCAATTTGCGAGGTGAGGAAGTACAACTGTACCTTCATTTTAGGAAAAAATGTTGAATTTCAGCGAAAAAAATAGATCTTCCAATTACCATAAAAACCCTATCACGTCTTTTGAAAATGCCAGTTCAAGGAAGTCACCACGCAGAGCAACACAACGTTTGCTAAGAAAGAAATTAACAAAACAGAACATAGATTTCCTGAAATTTATAGGCTTACTAAAATGAGTATTTTAAGTATTTCTAATCCTGTAGAAGCGGATAACAGCATCGAAAGTTTCGAGTACCATTCATATAAGCCATATGTTACAAGTTTTAATAAAAATGATGAAATAAGGATCCCTATCAACCAACAAGACTTGTACGTACTACCGTCTGCCAGCACTTTATATATTGAGGGCAAAGCAAACGTTTATGATAGCTCTACAAAAAAAGAAGTGACGAGTGTGCATTTTACAAATAATCCAGCGCTGTTTTTATTTCAAGATATCAGATATGAATTGAATGGAGTTGAAATTGATAAAGTTAAAAATGCTGGTATTACAACAACGATTAAATCCTACCTTTCTCTGAATGACAATGAATCAAAAAGTGCCAGGGTTTGGGGCTGGTCTGTAGATGGAAATACTAATGTTCACAATGGTGTATTTTCGGCTTCCATTCCCTTAAATAAAATATTAGGCTTCGCTGAAGATTATGATAAAATCATAATAAACTGCAAACATGAGCTAGTTTTATTAAGAAGCAATACGAATCTTAACGCGTTAAAACTGAAAAGTGGCGAAGTTGTAGATGATATAGTCATCAATAAAATAGTTTGGCGAGTTCCTCATGTTAAAGTTTGTGATCGTGGCAGGATTACTTTACTAAAACATTTAGAGAAGAATCGCAGTATAACAATACCGTTTAGAAATTGGGATTTGTATGAATATCCGTTGCTACCGAAATCACGTAAACATTCATGGTCGATTAAAACTTCATCTCAGATAGAAAAACCTCGATTTGTCATTATTGCTTTGCAGACTAATCGCAAGTATAAAGCGGATATGAGTTTGGCAGAGTTTGATCATTGTAAAGTTAGTGATGTGAAAGTATTCTTAAATTCTACCTACTTCCCATATGAAAATCTAAACGTCAGTTTTACAGAAGACAAATATACTTTATTATACGAACAATATGCCAGATTTCAGCAGTCTTACTACGGGCGTCGGTCAGAGCCGTTGATGAGTTTAAAACAATTCAGAGATATTGCTCCCATGTTTGTAATAGACTGTTCGCGTCAACACGAAACACTAAAAGGTTCCATAGATGTGCGAGTTGAAATTGAAACCGAACAAGAAATACCTGACCAAACTGCGGCCTATTGTTTATTATTAAACGATTGCATCTTTGAATACAAACCCCTTAGTAGCATTGTCAAGAAGATATCATGAATAGCAATACAGTTATTTTGGATTTACAAGGATTTAAAGATAGTAAAAATGAATTTATTGTAAAGGAACTAGTTGTAGCCACACAAGAGCACACTCATCAATTTTTGATCAAACCTCCATATCCGTACTCTTCATTAACAGATGAGGAGAAGAAACATGTTTGGTGGATAGAAAGTAACAGAGGTTACCGGTGGAGTGAGGGCTATATCGACTATAGGGAATTCCGAAGAATTATAAGACCTCTATTAAAAGATTGCAAAATTGTTGTGAAAGGCGAAGAAAAAATTAAATGGGTGCAAGATCTATGTGACCATACAAACGTGATGGATATTAGTATCAAGAACATACCTAATCTTAAAAGTCTATGTGCAATGTATTGTAAAGGTTCAATGTCATTTAATTGTTTGACTCATAAAAGTAAGGAATGCTGTGCGTTAAAAAATGTTTTGTGTATTAAAAAATGGTGTTTAGAAAATAATCTAGTTTTATAATTTTTCCATATAATAAAATTTTTAAAATGAATAATATTTAATGTTTTATTCGACCCTATCGCCTCCAATTTCCTAGCATGACAAAGAAAAACACTACTAAACTGAAACATTTTATTTTAATTCAATGAGAGCATAAACAAATAACAAATTTATTTTAAAACTAGTCTTAGAACATACTCAGCTTAAATAAAAAAATAACTTTACATAATAAAAACGATCTAAAAAATTTAACTTAGTTACTAATTTAACATTTTATAAGTTATCACTACATAGTTTTTTTGATATTTTCTTGATAATGCACTCCGTCATGTCCATTATCTCGTCCACTGGATCACGGACCACGTATTGAGCGCTGAGCACCATTTTGTCCTGACTATCTGACTGTGGCTCGCATTCGCCAGTCAGATCCAGCACCCTTATCTGGATGAGTTTGGTTCCTCTTTGCTTTTCACTAACGACATAGGATCTTGGTGTGGTCTTCTTTTTCTTACAAATTGTTAGCTTGGACGAGCCTTTCTTCGTCTTTCTTGACAAGTCTTCTGGTTTGGATGGTTGTTGCAGTGGAATTTCTGAAGACTGGGAACCGAACAGATCGAGGCACTGCTGCGTAAAGTTCTCCAAAGGGTCTTGCGCGTACTGCGAAAAGTCTGCCATGATCTGTGAGAAAACAATAATGTGTAAAATAAACATATCAATCCACATTGGTTGAGAATACGTGAATTATTGAAATAGCGTAATACTCACTAGAAACGAAGATTAGGAGCACAGGGGAGCTGCTTTGAGTATGAGCGTCTTTCTGAAAGGCTGCTTCAATAGTGATCAAAAAACGTGGTAGTATATATATTTTGCATTTCATTTTGCATAGTTTCCTTTTTAATTTGTAATTCTGTAGTCATCGATTATTATGACCTAAAAACAACACGTGTTATGAACACATGACTACAAAATGGTTCTGATTTTAGTTAGGATATGCATTAAACAGAAAGTGTCAGCATTATTTTCTACTTGTTATGACATGTTGGCGTATGCAACTCACTCATCAAATAAAACCAGGTATTATTATTATGTGTATTTATTTATAAATATAAAACGTAAATAACTAATTTAAACAAATAATATTAACTTATTTGAAAACAATTATTAAAAAACTCAAAAAACCCAACCTCATTTTTTAGGTATTAGTTTAAACAAAAAATACATTGTCAACATTTACACTATTTACTAACAATACAATTACAGTTTAATATAAAATTAACAAAATGAGACCACGTTTACTAAAATAGCTACTTTAAGGCATAACCTGACATGTTTTTATAGGTTATATCTATATATACATCTAAAAATAAAAATGTTAAATTATCTGGCTGTGACCCCATGCTTTAGTCGATATTTTGTTTCGATGTATAATTCGTTTATCATCAGCATTCGAGAGCGCAATTTTGTTCACAGCTAGTGTAAAGATTTCATGTTTGATACATCGAAACAAAATATTTTTCTTGCGGACTATATCATCATTGATGAGCACATTTTTATAATCTGATAGAGTCAAGTCTTTGATAACACTTTTTTTTGTACCCTTTGCCTTTTTTATGACTAAAGATTCCGTTTTAACACAATACAATTTAGAACGAAGACCCACAAACTCTGTTATGATTTGGCCACCCAATTCGTCCTTAAATAAGCCGGGTATCTTTTTGTTTATTAATGGCAACCCGAATAAATTAGATGCATTGTAATTACTGGTGTCAAAATAATTAAGAAAATGTTTTTTAACATCATAGTAAAAGTCCTCAGTGTTAATTTTATAAATGAAACTATCAGTATCAGTATAGCATAACTGAATATTATCTCCATAAATAGGTTTTACTACATTGTAGTGAAATTTATACATATGGCTTTTAGACAATTCCAATACAGCAAAACCAATATATATTGGTTTGTCCAGAATAATCCTTTCAGGTTTCATCTGGACTGCTACTAAATTTTCTGAAAATATTGTGGCGCTATGAAAATTAGGTCTAGCAACTAATTTGTTAGCACTTAAAAACTTTTTGGTCTTGTTGCTTTCATCTTGCCATTTATTTACCAATTTAACATCTACTCTACGTTCATTATCCTCTAGAGTTTTTCCAAATACGGAATTGTTGAATAATTTAAATAAATCTTGCTGAAATACAGTTGTAGCCTCTTTTCTTAAATTTGTGTTTAGATTGATGTATTCCCCTAAAAACGAACTCTGCTTGAAAGTTAAAACCCGATGAACTCTAGTCAATATCAGCCCGTTAAGAATACACGTTTTCAAATGTACATAATGAATGACATACTGATATTTTGGATATACATTTGGGATAAGCTTAGATGTTTTACCACCAGGAGGAATGAATTTTTCTGCGCAAAAGGGATAATCATTATGCAAATCATGTAATTTCTCCGGATACAATAAATCCACTTCAAGTATGTAACCAAAATCAGCATCATCTGGAATACTCATTACGTCCAACTTATCAATCTCGTTTCTTTCTAATAATTTAAAATTTGATACCGGCAGTGACTGACACATACTATATCCATACAAATTATTGCAATCGATATAAACTAAAAAGGAATCTGACTTAGTATGATCATAATTTTGCATGTACTTGTTGTTTGCCTGCGCGTATCTTGTTGAACATAAACAAATACCGCCCCGGATACCTTTTTGGATCATACGAATGATTTCCAAATCTGTTAGTAATTCCAACTGAACACCGGTTTTGAACAACATTGCATCGAATGATAAACTCGGTGCTGTTAGGTAAAATGCAGGATCCAACTGATAATTAACTTTACAAACTTTGCGAAAGTTTTCAAAGACGTCAGTTAGAAGTAATACGTCGGTCTTAAGGTATAGGTCTGTATATTCGCCCAAATTTTTTATTTGAAATGTAGACCACACCGCATTAGCATGAGCGAAATCGGCATCACTAATACCCTCGTCTGTTAAAGAATTATAAAAGCTCTTTCTATTTGGTAGACGTTTCTCTGAAAAAGATTTAAAATCTCTCATGTGATCGTAGGGATAAACGCCTTTACGTGTAAGTAGTTCGAATTCCACGTTTACGGGGAATTTTTTTCTTAAATAAACAAAATCGGCTTTATCTAGGCCTTTCGCTAACTTTTCTAAACTGGTCCCTAAAAATTTAAAAGAGTCTACAAATCGTATTTGCGCAAATTTATCATTTTCCAGCTTCAAGAATTTTGTGAATGAAATGTAGTTTTCTTTATTTTTGGGTATAACTTTAATGGGTCCATCGCTCTCCGCCAACTGTTTTATAAACAAATGACAGTCGTAACCTGCCAAGTTGTGAAAGAAAACAGGAACGAGTTTTGGGACACTATATCGCAAGTTACAATATTGATGGGCGGGCCCGCGATATCGCCCTGTCAGATGACAGTGGTCTCTGACTTTGTCATAGAATATAACTCGATTACAAATATGACAGACAGATGTTCTCTCGTAGGCCTTTGCATCGTCTTGAGTAAAAATCATAGCTATCTCATTATTCAATACTCGGTAAATGGTTGCAACATCATCATAAAGCCGTTCCGTAAATACTTCTACACAATCTTTGCCTCTATATTGTACGAAGCGGTTTAGCTTTGAATCAAATGAACATACTACATGATAGGCGAATGCAGCTGGAATATGTTGTTGACGAAATAATGTATAACTAGAAGTAGGATCCGGTTCGCAGTTATCGAAAGGCGCTAGAATAATTTCAAAATCCGCGTACACGACAAAAGGAACGTCTTGTTTACGATCAAAGTTTTTGAACTCTAGAATAGTCCCCTTGTCAGGTAGAACAGTACAAACACCGCTACAAACATGGCTATCAATAGAAGTTTGACTCGTGAAATAAAGTAAGCAATCGTCACAAAAATATAGTCTACCATGATGTTTGGTGATCTGACTTCTAACAAGACGTGACAAATTTTTTATCAATACAAAATGAGATTTATTGCTATTTTCAAGCCAAAGTAAATTAACCTTGATTCTAGACTGAGAACTAAACTCTGACCTGTAAATCGGTCCGACTATCTTACTTTTACTATCTAATGCATAAACGTTAATACTAATACTGGGATTGTTAACCTCAAATTTTGAAATATCATCAAACGTAACTGGGAATGACATACCTTCGATGTTAAGAACAGTTTTGAAGTGCGGATAAGACGTTGTTCTATCACCGTTCCTCGCAGCAGGGTGTAGGGCTGCGGTAACACTCCACAAAAAGCAATATTCGTCTGAATTCTTTACATTAATGCAGGCCCTTTTCTTTTGAATTATTATTGGCAACTCAATGAAAGACGACCCAGCTCCATTCAATGGATCGTATTTATTAATATTTACCTCCAAGTACACATTATTTAGAAAAGTCCAGCCGCTGTCTCGTTCCTGAAACTCTTCAATTTTTTTTTTAAGGCTATTCAAAAGAGATTGAAACATATTATCAAGATCACAATTGCGATGAACTATAACATTCCTCGTAGCGAATGACTTAGCTTCTTGTGTGTCGTTTTTAAATAAAAGGAAGTGAGCATAATATTCTAAATTAACCTTTAGACTAATATGTTTCTTTAGAGATCGTTCTATGAGTTCAAAAACTTTAGACTTAGTACTCAGAATAAAAGATTCGGGTAATGAGTGTTCAAAGTGCTCAGCGACTGAAATGCGATAAGAAGCACAGCGACCGCGAAAGGCGGATGCGATCACGACGACGCCCTCGAGAGCGCGCGGGGCCGGCTCGGGCGCCGTGCACCGGTCCTTGTGCGCCGTGCTCCGTAGGTGACCTACCCATCGCTTACTCTCAACTTGTGCGGAACAAGAGACGCAAAAAGGCATCCTTTGAAATTTTAAATTTTATTACTATGGAAAAAGAAGCCTCAATTAATTGATAAACCTAGATTGTATGTTATTGACTCTGGCTAAGCTAACCTATTGATATTGTAAAACTTTAAGTAACGAACTATCTAAATACCTACCTAACTATACTACCGTAACCAGGGTGAATAAAAAGATATAAGCACTTAAGTATTTAACTATAAAAACGTGTCAGGTTATTCAAATATTTATTGCGCTAATTTTTCCGCGTAAAAAGTTGGCTGAATGTCCGCGAAGAATGTGGCTTTGGCTCTCCTCAGGAACTTTTGAAGTTGTTCCCACTCTTGATGGTCTGAGTCGAGCTGCAACTTCAATGTGACCAGCGCCTTGGTGTACCGCTGGTCCGGACGAGTGTCGCGCGCCTCTCGCGCTGAGTAGACCCGTACTTCAACGTAATTTTCGCCGTCCAGCGAGCCCGCGCTGCGCACCACCGAGCCGTTGGCCACCCGGCTGCTGATCGAGCTGGTCAGACTCTTGTCCCTACCGCCACTCTTCCGCGATGCGTTTTCAGTCGCCAAACTTTCCTCGCCGTCGGACAACAACCCGAACAGGTCGTGATTGTTGGCTCTCTTTTTTGATGATCTGAAATCAGAATTAGTAAATAAATTAGTCGTGTGCTTTATTCATTGAAGACCTAATCACTGAAATTGTCAACAGATTAATCGTTTTATCGTAGTCTAGTAAGCCTATGAAAAGTCATTCATTTGAATCCATTTACAAACTGAAGTTAGTTAGGTAGCATATAAATTTACCTTATAGGAGCTCGACTTTTCCTCTTCACCGGGGGTTTCACTGGCGCAGAGCAGCTCTCAATGTCAGATTCGGACCTGAAACATAATAACAAAATTATTAACACAAATTTAAACAAAAAGTAAGTAAGTACTGTAGTAAGAACCGTTAACTCTAAGTAAACTTACTTGATAGAGTGCCTCGGCTTTGACTTGGGCCTATTCGTTGCTTTCGCAGCCTGGTATTCGTACTCAGAGTCCGACCTATAAAATACAAAAATTACTTCGTGCTGGTTGTGATATGCAGCAGCTAGGAACTACGGAAATTTATGTGTTTCAAAGTATTTCAAATAAAATCTATTTAACACTTGCATCAAAACGAAGTTATTTACTAAGTTCTGAAACACGTTAAATACAATGCAGATACTCACATGATAAATTAGTAAGTGCAGAATAAACTCACTCGAATTATAATTTCTTCTCTCGAAGTCTGGACTGGACCACTTGTGACGTCAGGTAGGTAGACTAGTTACCTTGGAGTAGTTAAAACGTAGAACATAATGAAGATCGTTTGGGGAAATCACGTATTTATTGGCAATTTTATGACAATATCGCAATTTGACAGGGTTGTCACAAAATAGTTTTTTCAACACGATATCAGCAAATTCAAAATTTATTTTGCATTGCACATTAGATTTTGATGGATTGAGACAAATACGATTTTAAACTTATTTCTAAATTGTATAATTATTAAAAAGTCTGTTAAATATTTTGTGCTTCGAACTGTAAAATAACTGCTAATTTACACTAACTTTTGATTTTTCCATAATGGTGGTTAGAAAAAGCATTGAGTCCACTCTAAAAACAGTGACAATACAGTGGAATCCGTTTATAATAACCTCGAAGGGAAATAACAATCACGTCATACAAAACATTCAGTATTAAATAAACATTTTTGGTTTATTTCAAACTAACGGTTCCGTCCACTTCGTCCGCGTAGACTTTAGTTAGGGGCTGAAAATCCTTTCTTATTGATCACTTACATAATGAAAGGATTCACTCTAGCAAATTTCACGTACAGAACAAAAAAAAAAGCCATGTTCTTGCCGAACGTTGTTGGATATCACTTGACTTTTCCCAAACACTGTCAAAGGTGGTAGTTATTAGTATTAGGACTCATGTCAGTCATTATAACTGTACATAATTATTTAATTTATGAGAAATGTTACTTTAAGCAAAATCATTATATCTGACTTAGTTAAAGAACTTTATATGAAAACCAAACTTCACTGTGCAATATAACATTTGGAGTTATTTAATCCTGAACTTTTCTCTATTTTATTTTTTTAAGAAATCTAATTTAAACCTACTAAAACTAGTCTTCAACCTACATAATAACACATCACCATATATTATATTATAACATATAATGAAGTAAAATTATAAGAATACGTTAAGGATAAACTAACGTTGAAGGTTTCGATATGTTCATAATATTCGGTAGTGATTTCATTTCACCGAAAACATTATGCAAATATTATTTTCATTTTAAGTGATAATTTGTGTCAGCCCTGTTATAAAATGCGAGCATACATTTTTGCGTAAACGTAGATTAAAATTGATGGTCTGAACCGGAACAAATGACCCAAAAAAATATGTTGTGAAACATAGTTACGTTTTCTTCCACAAACAAAATTATGCATGTATTTTAAGGTAATTTTAGTAAGTTTTTTTGAGACGTTTACTTTTATCTCGTTTAATAGGTAATGAAATATCGCGAACAATGTAACTACGTAAGGTTTGTTAGAAATTACGTTAAACAATTTAAAGATTAAAGCTATTCCAGCTGCTGATAAACATACATAAATAATTCTAAATGCATACTCAAATAAATATTAACATCCAGACTCACAATCAATTTGTATTTGATGTTCATCACATAAATGGTTGTAATGGCTGGTAATCGAACCTTTAACCTTCAGTGTTAAGGGCAGGACTATAACAATTGCGTTAGCAGGGGGTCCGACACCAGAACAAAGTTTTAGTAAAACCTTAAATTAGATACCTAAAAAGCTAATAATAGAGTAAAGATAGGAAAACCAGAAAAATACATTTGGTCTTGGCTTCAGACGGGACTCGAACCCACGTCTTCCGCTAAACAGGTGCAGCACTTACCACTGTGCTACCGAGACCATTACAGGCCGACCGATTTTTTCTTGTATATTTTTAACCCTGTCGGGTACCCTGTGTGTGGATCGGTAATGGGATGGAGAACCACTCCGACCGAAGCTTAGTGATGTATTTTTCGGGAATCTCCGTGCTTCGGAAGGCACGTGAAGCAGTTGATCCCGGTTGACGTCGCCAGATGTCAGTCGTTAAGCTTAGCCGGAGGTCTTAGGGCAGCTTGATAAAATCTGTCATTAAGGTTTCTCACTAACCTTACACCTCTCCAACAAGCTGCACTAAGCCCGCGTGTTGGAGTATGGCTCGCGGTATCAAATAGTTTAGGTGAGGCCTGTGACCAGCAGTGAGACGTATATAGGCTGTTTATGTTTTACGTATTCACCCTGTAAGCCAGGGTTAATAGAGTAAAGTTCATTAGTTTGATGTATTCCAGACAATGAAATATTGTGCTGAGAATAACGGAAAAGTCATATTAGCATTTATTTATCTCCGAACAGTATTTTAATCTATTTGTATCGTTAATAAGATTTTATCATTCTCAGTCAGAGATTGTTTGAAAAGCAAGAAAAATAAACTTAGCTAATTATATCAGGATTTAATTTATACCAGTCTTGATTCATTGTTACATACTCACTCTCACGGAACATTCATAGGCGGGTGAATCTTCAGGCGTTTGGAATGCTGTCATTGTTCTAAATACAATATTTTTATAATTTTAACCATGCTTAAAGAAGGAAGAATGGTTTAAAGAATGCTTTCAAATGCTGCAAGCCTGGGACAATTGCTTTATAGCTTCTCTTACCCTAGAATATCACGAAAACTTGTTGAGTAAAATGACGGCGTTCCAAACGCCTGAAGATTTATCCAGGGCCACATTTTGCCGACGAGCGCCGAGCACTGCCTAGCGAATTTGAACCCAACGTGGTAAGGGGCGAGCCTACCGCCGTCATCCGGGTTACTTGGGTTTTTTATCGGTGTTTTCCATCACCAGAGTTTTTTCCGGAAATTTTACAATTAATGCAAAGTTCCTACTTATGTGTTCTGGTTTAACCACTAAACCACGACGTTCTCTTGTAAAATGAATGCATTACAATAAAGTCTACATTGCTTTATTTTGTATGGGATACTCGTGATGGTATGGTAACAGCTGATCGAATACGATCGCTTTTGTAACGCAATGCGTGCTGTGATCGAAATTTAGTCGAAGATCTTAGGACGGTTTGATAACATCTGACAGCAAGGTTTCTACCTCTCAAATAATCCAGACTGAGCCTGCATGTTGGACTATGACTCGTACGCTCGTACCTCCTCATAGTTGAGGTGTGGGCTGTGCCCAGCAGTGAGATGTATGAGGGCTGAAGTTTGTTTTTTTGTTTTGTTTTTGTTGATAACACCCTTATTACAATGCTATGTGATGAACATTTTGTATTTGTGAAAATAAAAAAATATACAGGGTGACTTCGCAAGCACTTGCTAACTTTTAAAAATATGTTCTATAGAACAATATAGAACTACGTCTTCGTCGTAGTTTTATAAGCATAGTGGTTATTATTAAAATGTTTCAAATTAGATTATCCGAAAAAGTAAGTCAATAAAGAATGGGGCTCATTTACGTGCACAAAAAGGACTTCTACACTTTTAGTTCCACTCGTGCAATAATATCGTAACATGTGCTTGGCACGAATTGAAGTAAATAAAGAATTTAAAAAATATTATTTTAACCCATGATAGAACTCCAAGAAATGAAAAAAAAATTTTTTTGATGTTCATCTTCTCAGTTCCTGATACCAATTCGCCCTTATAAATTAGGCGTGTACTTGCGAAAAATCACCCTGTATACTTAAAGTGACTTTCATATTTCATTCATTGAAGATTGATTTAATTCAAGTTTACATCTAGTAGGTTACAAATGTCGACCGTTGTTGTCGCATCAGCGTTTTACATCCGGCGCAAAGTGGGTGAGCGGATGCATGGGTCGCGGGGCGTGCGGGCTGACGGTGTCGATTTTGCTAGTGTGTGACGCGGGCGCATAAGTCGTGGGCGAGCGGGCTGACGGCGCCAATTTTGCTCATTTCATTTCTAGTTACAGTCATAACATCAACTTGGACAGACGGTTATTGCGTATTACCGCGAACTGTTGTTCGGAAACTAAATGAGTAAACTAATGGATAGTTTAGTGAATGCGATTGTAAGTAACAGACATTCTACTTCTACACACATTACATTCATATTTATACATTCACATTCAACTGTAACTTTCGATGCGATGCAATTACATTAAAACTGATGGTGTACTTGAATACTACTAATTTCCATTTTGACGCCAGCATCAACGATAGGTCTGTGTATGCTATTGAGGAGACGAAATAGTGAGTGAGGTCGCGTCTGCGACCGAATGAAACTATTTCGAATTCTCAATAGCATACTACTAATGTTAGTGGAAATAACGGTAGTTAAGTGATGGTTTTACTCCCCTCGAGGTGAGCTGGGACACCGGCACAGCGCGCCAGGGTTTTACCGGTAGAGTGCCTCCCTGGGAGAGTCCTCGGTAAACCCTGGTCACGCGCAGAAGAAGGCCGCCCCGGTGTTTTAGTGGGTATTCTCACCCTTTGCAGGGGTGGGCGAGTCCCACACCCCCCCGCTGCCCCCCCAAGCAGCGGGAAGTGCGTAAATGCATTTCACCGGGTTAAAAAAAAAAAAAAAATGGTTACTGAAAAATTTAACTGTTTTGTGACATATAACATCTTTGTCATCCCGTGAGTATTATACTCCCGGTCTTATAGGTATTTCCTTTCATTTGCTTACCCGACGTTTCGACTACTTTACAGCAGCCGTGATCACGGGATGACAAAGATGTTATATGTCACAAAACAGTAAAATTTTTGAGTAACCATCACTTAACTACCGTTTTATTTCCATAGGTAAGTACTCACTTTGACTAATCCAATGAGTACCAGCAAACAGAACAGAATCTGCAGTAGCAGCGAAGTGAGGGAAACGCAGTTGCCCACTAGGACCACCTTCTCCAGTGTTCCTATCATATATCATAGTAATTCTCGGAGAAGATAAACCGACTGAAATGGTAAAAAGTCACGAAACTCCAAACAAGTCTTGCTGCTTCCAATATCTGAAAAATATCATTAATTTGTGTAAATTGAGCAAACTGTTTTTAAAGTTTCCAGATAGGAATTTATTATTCAGATTATTATCTCGTTAACACACCAAGATCATCTGGACCCGAACTTAAGTAGAACTTAAGCTATGGATGGTCAGATACTGGTGAATATACTTAAATATTTATAAATACATACATAAATAGATAATAACACCCTACCATAGAAAAAAAAAAATGTGGTCACAAAGACACAATAAGTAGTCCCGGGAAGGAATCGAACCCGAGACGTTTGACGCAATCGTGAATGTTCTAACTCTTTCAAATAAGAGCTACATTTCTTTGTACCAAACTACTGACTAACACGACTACCTGGTTTCAGCTGTGTTATAAATACCTATTGTATTTTTGGGTTATGGGTATGGGTACTCTACTAAAGACCACCTAATTTTTACATTGGTCTCTGTAATTTAATACAAAAGTGTAATGTATTTTTTTAAATTAATAGTTAATTTATTTATTCGATCATACTTACCAATAGAAAACTTCCAAAAATAATAGATCCTTTGCGTAGATCAAAACATCCGAAGCATTTGGTAAACATTATTTATTTCTCCAAGACTGAGCGCCCACGGCAACCAGCAGAAACTTGTGCTCTCGACTTGGCGTGCACACAGACACGTTATGTTTTCTAATATGACTGTGTTTCGTTGTATGTTTGTTATAAAAGACTTTATACGTGAATTAGTGACTATGTCCTCTTTGAAGTTTTTTCAATTTTCGGGGTAGATCCGCGTATTTGTCTGTATAGATATTTCTGATGCACTCGTTCTCAATATAGTACGAGTATAATAGTGATACTTCTCTAGAATATGCTCCTCTTTTTAACTGAAATTAAATTTATTTTTGTTTAAATTAACAATAAAGTAAAGATATCTATTTAATAGCATCTAAAAAAACGAACTTACCGCAAGAACCAAGATGACACTCAGAATATCTACTAACTTAGTAGAATCACTTTATTTTTTTATTACAAACAACTTATTTAAATTACATTTAAATTAAACTTTCACTAACTTAAGTCTTATTATTGTCAGTCCCGTATTCGAAATGAAACTGTTCCAACGAAACTTCGAAGAAATAACAAAAATCGGGAATGCACTTAGGGGTTTTCACTTGAGATAAAAAAGCCCAGACTGCAAACAGTGATGTGATTGGCTAGCGAGCAGTCCAAGAGTGCAGACTGGCAAAACCACTTGGTTTGTAGATAAGTTAAGTGTTATCTAATAAGTGTGTATTGTGTGTGACCTATAAAATCTACCTTAATTAGAGATTCTTGCTGGTGTATTAAGTTTCGTGGTTACTAATTTGATTTGAAAAATCAGCCCGTAGTCAGCTACGGGCTGATTTCTACATTCTTTATTTTTGTATAGTCAGTTAAAATAATGTATCAGGCGAATGATTTACAACTTCACGTATTTTAAGATTTAGTGCCAAAATTTCAATTTGTAATAAAGTACAGATACCTAACTAAAGATTTTGATATTGTTATCTGCCGATTTGTAATTGTATCGTTCTGATGAAATTCAATTGATTGTTTGTAAGAGAAGAGAGTTCTCCTCCTAATAATAATCCACACGTAGCCCTATTTATTTTACGTTCATGCCTTTTCACCCCCAAATTAACCTACATTTTGCGCTGCTCACCCATTTGGAAATTTCCTCATTTGACATCTATTTTAGACCTTTCATTAAAAAACATCGTGTCACAAATTCTAAATTCAAATTTAAACAATCGTTCCTGGACTCAAGCGGTGCTCCCAATTAAATTTGGAGGTCTGGGCATTAGGTCTGTCACCAGTGTGGCTCTCCCCGCTTTTCTGTCTTCTGGGTACAGTTCGCTGCCTCTTGTCGGTAAAATTTTAAATAATATTAACCAATTTTCTGACATTGAGGTAGCTTGCTTGTCCGAAGCCAGATTGGCGTGGAATGCCGCTCATCCCTGTGAGACAGTCCCTGATGAAACTGCCAGCCAAAAACATTGGGACCTACCGTTTTTAAAATTGCAACAGTCCATTCTACTAACAGAGAGTGTGGACAGTACGGACCGTGCCAGGCTCCTTGCGGTCTTTGAAGTAGAATCTGGGTACTGGCTCCACGCACTGCCTTCAAAAAACATTGGCACGTTGCTGGACGCCAGTACCTTGCGCATAGCTTGCTGCCTTCGGCTCGGTAGCAAGCTATGCCAGGAACATACTTGCCATTGTGGACGAAGCGAGGGCCAGCTGGGGCATCATGGGCTTTCCTGCTCGCAGAGCTCAGGCCGCATTTTCCGCCACAATGCCCTCAACGACATCATTCGTCGCTCTCTTGCCACCGCCTCTATTCCTGCTTCCCTTGAGCCACGAGGCTTATTTAGGGACGATGGCAAGAGACCCGACGGTGCTACTCTTGTGCCATGGACGTTAGGACGAATCCTTATTTGGGACGCTACCTGCGTCGACACGCTAGCAGCTTCCCACGTCCATGGCACCTCGTTGAGGGCTGGTGCTGCGGCCGAACAGGCCCAACTTCTTAAACGCCGCAAATATTCATCGCTTCTCGGTGACCACGAGTTTGCGGCGTTCGCAGTTGAAACGTTGGGTCCGTGGAGCTCGGACGCAAAAAAGCTGATCAAAGCTATTGCGCCCAAGCTGGTCCACGCTTCAGGGGACCCTAGGGCTGGTGCGTATTTCGCTCAGCGCTTGTCACTAGCAGTCCAGCGCGGCAATGCGGCCAGCATCTTAGGGTCCATGCCTCAAGCACCTCTTTTAGAAGAAATTTTTCATTTATAAGTAGTTTAGTTTTTATATTAGGTTAAGCTTTATATAAATTTGTTCCTTTTTGTTTTAATTTTGTATAAATAGTAATAGTTACTAATAAATAAACCCTCCTAATTAATTTATCCACGCCTGTTAAGGTCTCAACTGATAGTAGGTCATGGATGACACACAAACCCCAGTGCGAAAAAATGGACTTACCTTGCGACAGTCTGTTGGCCTTCCACTAGATAAGACATTTGTTTCTCTTGTGATATTTAAGTATTTTTTATTGATTGAATTTCCCAAAGCAATCGCGAAATATTCTGTTAGAAGGGTCTCAAGCAGACAATCAAGTTGTCAGGAATTTCTAGTGGTTCTCTATTGTGTCTCATAAAATTTTTGGCCATAATTTAACGTGTCATAATGTTTTCTGACATAATTATCATTTGTCCGAATGATAGGTAGCCCTAATTTACTGTCTCATAATATCACTTGCCCTAAAATCATAATTCCGAAATGTTATATGTCCTAAAATTCTTTGCTATAACTATCACAATCCATAATATTTATAACACCTAAAATCTTTTCTCATAATAGTGTTTAGTCCTAACGACTCTTCTCATAATATATCGAGCACTAAAATCGAAATTGCATAAATGTTAATAAATGTCCTAAATATTATTTGCTATAAAAATTGCAATCGATAATTTGCAAAAAAACATCGGTTTTCTAATCATCAATTCATCGGATTCACCTTCCTCATTCAGCATGCAAGCAAGCATGAAGCATGCAGGCAAGCATGCAGGCAAGCATGCAGGCAAGCATGCAGGCAAGCATGCAGCATGCAGGCAAGCATGCAGCACGCAGGCAAGCATGCAGTTATGCAGCATGCATTTTATTTTAGGGTTTGAAAAAAAAATAACTAACCCTCGAAGGTTAAGGCGTGAGCTGCGCTCACGCCTTAACCTTCGAACCTATCACGTCCATGTCGGATCCGCCCTCGGCATTCACTATGTAAACAAGCATGCAACATGCAGGCAAGCATGCAGCATGCAGGCAAGCATGCAGCATGCAGGCAAGCATACAGCACGCAGGAAAGCATGCAGCATGCAGGCAAGCATGCAGCATGCATTTTATTTTAGGGTTTGAAAAAAAAAAAACTAACCCTCGAAGGTTAAGGCGAACCTATCACGTCCATGTCGGATCCGCCCTCGGCATTCACCATGTAAACAAGCATGCAACATGCAGGCAGGCATGCAGCATGCATTTTATTTTAGGGTTTGTAAAAAAATAACCAACTCTCGAATTCGGACTTACATTGTTATAATTAACCACCATTCGGACAAACATTCATTATGTCAAATCATACTTAGACCGAGTGATTTTATAGCTAGTAAAATTAGGACGTCTAATTATTATAGCACTCAATTTTATAACACAAAACCATTATAGTTGTAGACGATTAGGTAAAACAATGTTTCGTATACGAGAGCATTATGGATAGTGATGATTATAGAAAACGCGTTCGGGATATCGATTTTCGGACGTACGATATTCGGAGAAGAAAGGGACTACCATTTCTAGTGGCTAAGCACACACATCTACACACTTTTTGTCTTATGGTAGTTATGGTACTTAGTGGTTGAAAGATTGTACAATTTATCCACGTTCTCAGTTGTTTTGTTATTTATTTATGAGTGTTTCTCCGAAATCGCGTTCTTTGTCTGATTCATATGGTTTAATTTTTTTTACACATTTAAGCTTATAAAACATATTTTAACGAAAGATGGTAACCCAAGAAAGACTGTCTGAAGAAGGCACACTTTTTGATAAAATGGTTTCCGAGATAATTAACTTTAAAATGTTTGTGGCCATATGAATCAGAATTAGGGATAGAAATGAAGTTGTAGTTAGGAAAATCAGTCAATTATTTATTAAAATCACATTAAATGCACATGATGCTTATCATAACACCTAAATTAAGTCAATCACAGCTTATGGCACTTGACAATATCAATCATCACAATATTAATGATTCTCGCAATTTCACTCGTCATACATTATACTTGTCTGGATCTTTCCTTATGTTTTCCATCCTAATACGTTCTCCAATTTTCTTCTTCTCTCTTTTTTCTTCTTTAGATAGTACTAGTGGCTTTTCTGTGTACTGCACTATAAAAACAAAGATTACAAATTTATTAATAATTAAACTTAAAAATGCCTTTAAATAACACTGTCTCAATTTTGACAACATGCAGGCATTTTATTGTTTACCTTTATTTTATTACCTAGACGAACGGAGTGTAATACCAATATACCTATTAGTTTTAATTTCAGGTATAGTCTAATTTTTTAAAATATACCCATCGATAGATATGAAACCCCTTTGACGTTATTAGGACTGCTGCGAAATTTACAGCTACTGTTTTTAGACACGTAAATAACATTAGGTTCATATGGAATGACTTGTTACAGGCGTAACGTGCCGCCATTGTAACTTTTCAGTAACAAAATGTGTGAAATTTAGATTAATATGGTATTTTTACCATATGAATCAGGCACATATTAATCAGAATTTTACCCATTAAGATAGATAAATCATCGCACGTATTCAAATAAAGATTGCTATTTATACATAGGTTTCTGTTCCCCAATGGCATTATATTTCCCGCAGATTCAACTTTGAAAACCAACTACCTTAATTATAAAAACGATCATACTAATCAGAAACACAGGTGTACCAAGCCTATATGAATCAGATATTCACCTTTATATCTCCGTGACAAAGCGAACCAGCCACACGTCTCGTTGCGACCACGTCAGCCGAGCCACAGGCTACCGCCAGCGCGGGGAGGGGTCGCCTAATGTTTCGTATTTAGCTGGGTATGTTCGAGTGATGCGCCGTAATATGAATCAGACTTTTGTGCCGGACACTCACATTTTTTTTTATTTATAAATAAACAATCGTAAATATGAGTACCATTTTTTTTGGTGTAAAGAAACAAGTAATATTCTTTCGTAATAATTATAATTAACATGAATTTATCAATGTGAATTAGTGTTATCGTTACTAATGTTCAAGAAACTAGGTTACGGACACACCATATTAGTCAGAAGAACTACTTTTAAATATTTTTTTGAAATATTTATAAAGATATTATTTAAAAAAAAATAACTTGTGCAAGATAGGCAATAGTCTGAAGTATGCTATGAAATTAATTGCAGACTGATTTGTCATTTAGTTACAAAAATAAACCTCAAGACATCGAAAATTGAGGGTTCGGAGAATCACTCCTATACATTGCAATAGATTTGGTTAGTTCCGAGAAAACTTATCCGAATGCCATCCATTTTTTACACGATTCTCGACAGCTAGTTAATTAAGTTTTCAAAATCGGCTGTTACAACTGCTTGGTGTTCATTAAAAAAACAGTGGCTAACCCTTCGGTTATGGATAAGAAAAATTCAAAAACCCAAGCGACACGGATTATGTGAGTCGGTTCGCCACATCATAGATTTCCCGTGCAAGATCCCTTACAGACAGAGTATCTAATTTATGGACATTGTGTCAGTCTTGCAAGTCTTCAGCATACGTGACAGCAGGAACGAATTGTTAAAACTATCCATGACAAGAGTAAAACCTAGGGTAAAAAACCATAATATTTGGAAGGAGTATGTAACTACTGGGCTTCTTGCCGGTAGGTACCTACCTGTCAAAGTAGGAACGACATTCCGACATCGGTGGTGTCGACACTATGTTTGTGTAATGTGTACAAACTTCGTATTTTGTTTATGTGGAAAAAAAAAGGTTAAATTGCCACTGCGTAAGTACTTGTATGGGTCTATTTGAAAAAAACATAGTTACTTACTTTTGATTATGATTTCCAAGGAGAGGACCGTCCTGGTGAAGAACTATTCGGGAGTCGGGGCCTTACAAATGTAGAATTGTTTTTCAGCAGGTTCTTGTTGTTTTGTATCTTTGCCTGTCTACCGAAGATAGCCCGATTTTGACTCGCAAAGCTAATAGCCTTAGCTGTTTTCTGAGCAATCATCTCCGCTAAAGAGAATCTTCTCAACCATAGTAAAAGGGACTGATCGATTGTGATGTGTTGCTTTGGGTCAGTTAAAAAAGGTTCCGGTCAGATGGATGATGAGGGGTTTCATTTGACTTATCGTTCTTTCCTTTTCGGATAGCTGATATGATTGATATTGTCTAAAAAAGGTTGAGTTGTGTTCAGTCAAGACATTAACACAGTGGAATTAAACTTTGGACATTCAAAAGACCTTGAAACTCATTATTTTTAGTTTAATAAAAGTTCTAACTATCTATAGATACAATTAAAATCTTCAAGTCTAAGAAAAAAAGGATCTTTACGTAATCAAAGCCTTCGACCATAATAAAAACTCGATCGAAGATTTTCACATTTGAACAAACCGGAAAGAAACCGGTATCCCAAAACCCAGCTTTCTAGACTCAATACACTAATAAATCAGGTTTTGTTACCATTTTACAACCACCTAATTCACGTGTCAATTTTTCTGTGCAACCAGTAAGTTACACAAAGTTGACTTAATAGGTGAGTAAAAAACAATTTTCGTTTTGGTAGTTTTATCGTTTCATACAATTTAAAAGTTATATTCATAAGATTAAAGTGCCGCAGTAGCAGTTCCAGTAGCAGAAGAATCAGGACGGCTGAGTACAATTCCATACTCGCTTGGCGCATTGGCTTGTACTCGTAGGCAGTAGCTTCTGACTACTAGCAGGAAGTATGGTGTCAGAACTGAAAGGAAAATAAAACCAAACATTAATGGTAGTAAAGGAAAAGTAAAGTTAAGTAAAGTAATTTTACTGGTCGCTATCTACATGTCTCCAGGATGCACTGCTGCTCATGACTAGCCCACCGAGTCTGTTAGTCGGGATGGCTATTATTATTATTTTTTTATTTATTTTTGCAATAGGAAACATACAAAAAGTTGTATAGTAGCATCTTAAAACCGATGTTAGGTTTATCTAGATACAAAGTTATATTAATATAATTGGAATATATTAGGTAATACCCAAATCAAAATGTTACAGAATTGGGAGAGCAGTCGCTAAGACAAGCTCAGACAACAAATTACTATATTGCTACTATTTCTGTATTTAGAATCTAATCTAAACAAAGCATTGTAGATTACTTAGTACCTAACCGACTAGCATGTATGAAAAGACTCATGAAAGTAGAAGAAGCATGTGTCAAGATTGTAGCAAATATAAAGACGTTGTCTCTGCCTACGCCTTTTGGGAAAGAGGCCTGATCGTAGTATGTAGAGGGGCGCCCACATCAACCTTTACATAGGGGTACCTTATGTCGCTAACATAAGACCCATTTTGCTACAGTTTTGTAAAGGTTGATGTGTGCGCCTCTGTATGTTGATTCTGATAAAATACTTACTAGCTCTTAGAAGTGTGAAGAAAAATGCAGTGGCATTAAAAGCATCATCGAACGTAACGCCGAGGTACGACCATTCAGTAATTATTAAAACCATTTCAATTACGTAAATTATTGCGCTCGCCCTGTAGAATACAGCCATGTAAAGTCGTTTTTTCTGAAAAAAGAACAAGTGAATTAAAATATTTTTTTTAAAAGGCGAGTGAAAATCTGTGAAAAGGAATCTACATCTCAGACCGGCGAAATCTTTCTGGTATATTTTACCTGTAAGCCAGGATTGCATCACAAAGTTTTCCTTTAGCCATTCAATTAAATGTCGCCATTCAATGAATGTCCTAGTCATTCAATCAAATGTCAGATTTAACCAGATGACTCCGACATTTTAAAATGGCCATGGGTAATTCAAATAGCATTGGGATAAAACTTCAGCTTGAACTAATTTTCTTACCTTAGCCAAACCAACAAAAAATATTAAAATAAGCACGATTTGCGTTATACATATGACTTCGTATATTATTTGCATTGCCAGCGCCCCTTTTAATAAAGGTAGTATTTCATCGGGAACTGACTCAGCTAACCATTGATGCATTTGAAAGATTGCAATGGAATTCAAAATTAACCATGCTAACTTTTCAACCTGAAACAAAAGAAGTAGGTATAGTCAACCATAGATAAAATGCAGGAATACCAATAATCAGCGTTAACAGGGTAAGAAGAATACTCCCTTCTTTATTTGACATAGCGTCCCCGCCCTTTGTGCGGTGATTTGTAGAGTAGCCTTGTGTACGAAGAGCCTTAGCGGCAAACGCCCCTAACGGCATCGCTGCCTAAAAACGAAAGGGCCACAAGTAACTCAAAATTTACCAACGGCCGCTTTCCTCGAATTTAGTTATCGAATACAATATAGAATAATCATTTATTGCAATAAATGTGGTACATATGGAACATTTCTCACATTTAACCAACAACAATGGACATGAAATAATTGAGAGACAAGCACCTCGGGGCGATAAATGCTAAAAAGGCGACTCAATTTTGACTTGTGGCCCTTTAGTTGATAAGCAGCGAATATTTCTTGTAGTTTTAATACCTTTCATAAAGACTCGACCCACATGTTTCACGCCACACGCTACAAACTATAGGAATTGTGGCGGCGTTTCTGATCCGTGTGCCGCTGAGGCTCTTCGTACACAAGGCTACGCTACAAATCTCCGGTACCCGTCGGTTTTGGTGTAGGAGCGACTAACGCAATACGCGTGCGCACGTGGCCTTTCGCATGCATCTAGTCTGTGAATAGAGTAAACAGGATAGGGGCCAGAACAGAGTCTTGACGGACTCCGTCTTTTATTGCGTGTGGCTGAGATAGATCCCCTTCCACTCTGCAACGAAAGCTTTGTTGGGTAGTATCGATTGGTAAGCAAGAGACGATGATGATCCCATCATCGTCTTTCAATTTCAATTCTATTTTCATTTCAATTTCATTTCAATTGGTATCCACCAAGTAAATTTAGCAAGCCGTTGTGCAAGACCTTACCAAAAGCTTTTGCTACATCTGAAAATTCTTAAGTCCCGGTTTTTTGGGAATTCCACCTACCAAAGCTGGTTCGGAAGTGCTTGACTATGCGATGCACTGGCTGAACGCGAATGTCGGGGTCTAAAGCCTAACTGCTCTTCAAGAAGGAGGTTCTTGGACTCTACGTAGTCCTGGAGTCGTCTTAGAATGAGCCGCACATAAATGTGGTTGATTGGAAGAAAATGCCTTTAGGCATTAGGTCCACATTTTTACTTTACTTTTGTGCATTCAATAATAAATAAATAAATGTTTCCTATGGAATTAGAACGACTAATAGGACGGTAAATAGGGAGCTTAGATCGTGGTAATACCAATGATAATAGCTTCGCAATTGCGCAAAAAATATTTAATTATTGTTTCTTTGCTAATTTAATAAACTACCATAATAATACACACATCAAAAGTGTCATTGATTTTGCTAAAATTTTGAAACCTTTTAAAAGAAAAATCTGTCTTTTTTTTAACGTCCTTACGATTGTACAATAATGCTACCACAATGAATTTCTTTATACAATCTGAAAGGGCAGATATAGCAGTTTCTGTGTCCTAAAAATTTCTACGTTGGTATCAATATTTTAATTTTTACAGCCTCCCCAATAGCTATACCTTGTATGAAAATGCTTGAGATATCCCTAGACACTTTTGATGTGTGTAGATACTGTAATTCTGTTGTTACAATTCGTCTATTGGTTGCCCAAATTAAGGCTGTGCCTAGTTTGGGATCCCCTGTTCATTCTACAAGTATACTTGGACTAATCGACGAATAAGACAAAGGTCTTGAAATGCCATGTATATGTTTAGTCTAGGAGAATTCAGAGATCAGTAAAGCATTATAGTAGAAGGTATTAAATGTAAAGAAGAATCCATACTTACCATCAAAATGTGCCCTATTAAAGTGCTGCCTAGTTGAAGGTCCGAGATTCCAAAGCAACTATTCACAACCAACCGCTCCATTTTTAACTTTTCTTTCTTCTACTTTTCTATACTATCTATTTTAACAATTTTAAATATAGCTTACTAACTATATTTGCACTTCACTTTATTTCAATACACATATTTCTATACCAATTGTTGCAAAATCACTTCAACTCAATTAAAACAGCATTAAGTAAACAGGTTTTTTTCAAAGAAAACTTGACCAATCTGTCAAATTCAAATTAAATATTTTTTACTTGTATGAGTTCAACCATCGTGTTCAACACTGGATGGCAACGAAAACAACAATGATGGGGAACACTTCACTAGTAACTGACTAATACTCGGATATCATTAACCGTTTGGAAATATCTTTAAGCAGGTACACGCATTAACTAATGTTGGGCACAGACTGGGACTCAAATGATAATGATAATTGTTCCGACAGCTAATAGCTCATTAGAGGTACCCGTGGTGCAGTTGTGACAGTGCATCGGAAACGATTGCCGTTGTAAAGCAACACGGCCGTCCTTACGGCATTCCTCAGGCAGAAGGGTCAGACGCAGAAAGGACAAAAAGGGCGACAAAAAATGGGCATTTTACATTTGGTGCCTTTAAGGAGAAATGAGCTTTATGTGGCTTGTAACTAAGCATCGTAACAATGAAGCTTCCTTATCATCACAGTATTCATCTTAACGGTAATGATAAGTAAAGATGTTCATTTCCGTAGAAGAATGGGAACTAAATACTTAATACCTGGACTGGTCGTTAGTGTAAATTTTTGCTTGAATAAAGAGGAACATTATTAAAAAGATCCCACACTAGCGGATTCGAAGTGAAATTCCATTTTGGCGTTCTTGTGAATGTGAACGTACGAGTAAAAAGAACTATGCTGAATAATATTTTCAAATGATTAGATACCGATTACCATACAAATGAGTGAGAATACTAATTTAACGTGTTTTCTCCTGATGGCGAAAACACTTGGGGTGAGATGAAATTTGTCGTTACCGAGAATTGCATAGTTGGCAATGTTACCAGCTGACTCATTAGTAAAATCAGTGGTTATTAGGAAATAATTAGTTTACGAAATTAGGTGTAAAAAGATGTTTTAAATATTAAATCACAATGACGTAACAACCATGTTGCTTATGCAAAATTAGCCCTTTTTTAGTTTTAAATGAGTCTCCGTCTAAACAGCCTTCGCGATTACAAAAACGTAGATTACTGGTATAGATGATCGCCCCAAAGCACTTAGCAGAGAAATTCACAGAATACTCGATTTTCTCCGCCATCTTGTCATTCACCCCTATTCAACCATAAAAAAAACTTAAAATTAATTTGGTAATATGTCTATATCCATCCATCCATTCCATTCCGAGTGCTCCGAATAGTTATTTAAAATCTAACCGTCCGGTCCGTCCTCTCGCTTCCATCACTGCACAACGCGTCATAAGCTGAATTTCCTTGCTCATCACCTGGAGAGTTGGTGCTCTTCAACTGTGCGATTCACGTGTCACTTTTTACCGTGTTCAGCTAAAATATGTAACCGTCTTCTAGCGGTAGTGTTTCCGGAAGAGTTTGTCTTCGGAGCCTTCAAGAAATGAGCGTGTTCCTTTTTGAAAGGCAAGGAACGCATCTCGTGACACCTGTGGTGTTGCAGTTGTCCATGGGCAGAGGTGATTACTTTCCATCAGGTGACCCTCTAGTTCGATTGCTCATATTGCATAAAAAAAATAAACGCAAGACACAATAAGTTATTCAACTTGTTTTCATAAAATTAAACTTCGTCAGTTTCCTCAGTCTTTGTAAGCCTTGATTATACTTAACATGTTTTACTGGCCTAGGTATAGGCATCTAGTTAAGAGTAAGTAAACTACAGTCCGATTGAAATCTGTTGCACACAAAAAACTCAGATCAGCCTTTGCCTGTCACTGTGGACTTGACTTTCTAATTAGGAACGATTTGATTGGTCTACTAATTACTGCAATCGTCACGCGAACGCGAACGGACTATAGTTTTGTTTGTTATTTTATTTGCTAACGGAATAAGAATCAATTATAATTGAAACAAAATATTTTTAGAATATATTATTTCTTCAACTTCCTCATCATAAAAAAGAGAATTTAACAAAATAGACAAGTTAATCTTATTTTACTTTTGTAAAATGTTATGCCAAAATATTTTCAAGTAGGTATTCTTTGAATAAATTTATATATAAAAATATTTTAATAGATAAATGCATCAAAAACTTTATAAATTTTCAATTAGTTTCTTATATGTATAGTTTCTAAATCTGTTGTATTTCTAAAGTTGATACTTCTTCAACTGTAGAAATAAAACAGAATAATCGAAATTTGCATTCAAGTGCAAATTACAATGGCACTTTTCATTATTTTGACTTAACCTTACTTAATTAGATTATAACCGCTTATAGAAATATATAGCAGGTACTTTATACCATAGATGAATTTCAATCGAAAACCACAAATTTGTAGCAAATAATTATGTAACTATCTAATTTCGAATCATTTACTTTACCAGTGGTCTCATTCTATCAGATAAATATATTTATTACACATAGATATCAAGCAGGTAGCAACGACAAATAATAGAGAGCTTCATACCTTAGATATCTATAAAAAAGTGCTAACAGAATAGAAACGTAGTGATTCAACAAAATAGTGAAAAATCAACATACAATTCAGATAACTAGACTATGTTAACTGGAAAAAACTGAAACTGAAACTTATTCTGTCATCATTACATTATTATAAACCATTTTAGTGTAGTTAGGTACTTAATACTCGTTCAAAGGTTGCAAATTCTCATTTGCGTCATTGAACATTTTAATAATTATTACATTAAACATAAAAAATAAAAATTATCCTAATTCTTGTTAGCCTGTACTGTAATTCAATACTAAGCCTTACAAATCAAATTAACCTCTCTAAAAACACTGTATTTAGAACTTTTTTAGATGGATATTATTATTTTCATTCATGTTTGTTAAGGTACTATATTTCTATAGTACTTTAGCTTTTATGCAAGAAATCACAAATTAATCAATTACAGACCAAGTCGGTCTTAATACAAAGTTAGAAATTCAGTGCGTTTCAGTTAATCGTTAAGTTAAGATAACGCGTAAACCATAATGGACGCTTACTTAACCTAATTATAACCTAAATTGTTTCAACAATTTTTATACCTAAGCAACATGTTTAGAATCAATCGAATAATAAAGCATAGATTTAATACTTATTTGAAATTGTAAAGAATAGTTTAAGCAGCGGTGTTGTAGATGGCGGGCTGGCGACTGGCGTCGTTCATCCTGTAGTAGAAGCTCCTGATCACCAGCAGGAAGTACACTGATAGCACTGAAAAGAGAAGAGAAGAAACTTTACAATTAACATCTTATTTCTAATATAATATTTGCGAAAGGCCATTTGCAGGAGGAGGATGAGTCTAGCGTAAAATACAGCACGATTTTACGCATTATGGCATGCGTACAGTACAGTTAGCATCAAAATGACACGTGCGTACAAAGTGGTCAAATATGTCTGAAATTTTAATGAAAAGCAACCTTATCACTACATGATTAAAAATAGTGCTTCACTTAGTCATTATTGTTTTTGGCATTTTCCATGCAGTAGCTTTACTAAAGATCTGAAAACCAGAAAAAGTCATTTGGTCGTCTTGGCATCAGGCAGGAATCGAACCCGCATCTTTCGCAAACCGGGCGACTGAACTAACCACTGTGCTACCGAGACCATTAACAGACCGGTCGAATCTTCCTGGTATATTTTACTCAATGAGCTAGGGTGATTTCATCAATGTCAAAGGCACCTTTGTTAAGTGCTTCACTTTTTATAGTTTGGTGACGCTTCAAATGACATACGACTGTCATTGTAGTATTAAAATTGCTTTTGTCAAACCGCCAATACAGACCTACCAACTTATCTGTGAACTGAAGGAGGACGACACCGTCGATTCAGTGTTGCTAATTAATATAAGGTGCCTAAAATTGAGTGAGTTTTACAAGTAGGTAATTTTTCATATGAAATAAGTATGAAGTTAAATAATAAAATTAAATATTGTAAATTAATTTGTAGTTAAGTAGGTACGCTAAACAGTTGTCCTTCAGGATAAAAAAATGGCTTTATTTAGAAAGTGATCCAATGAAATGGAGATCCTGCAGATATTAAGGTTTGATAGCTAAAACAGTTACTAGAGAGATAAACTAGATTCTGGAAAACTTAACAATCATACTAAATGTTCCACACTTAAAACTTTCATTCAATGTGATTCATGTTGTACCATCCCTGCATCAGGTACCAGGTACTATTTGCAGCATTTAGTTAAGACCGTACCTAACCCCTAACAACGATATACTAATAATAATTCGCAGTGGTAAGTACCTAATGGATGTAATAAAAAAAACAAATTGCTTAACAATTATTTATTAAAAACCACATTTACAGTAATTATGATCTTTAGATGAACCTGCACTACCGACATCATTATCGCTGTCCTGCGTAATTTATTTCTGTCTTTAAGACCTCTAGGAGGTTTTTAACAGTAGGCACCTCGTTTTTGGCAGAATCAAATTCATGTACTCTCCTCCGTAGAACTCCCATGTCAAAATCATCAACGTGTATGATTCCACTTTTGCGTTTTCTATCCTTGCCTTGTGTCCGAATTTTAGTAACAGTGTCTTCTGCTGCATGCCCTTCTTTATCTATTTTTGAAATGAGTCCTTGACTCACACCTGAAACATAGGATTTTATTTTTCATCGAAATTCAAAAACCGGCAGGTTAGTTGGCTCACCCATTTCACAGGTGACCTATTAGATGTGCGTTACCGTTACGTTAACCTACAGTAAGAATATATACAAATATTCCGTGGGCTTAAATATTTGGTTAAGAATATAGGTATTTATAAAAATAAAGCTGACAACACTAACCTGTTGCAGCCGAAATTCCTTTGTATATTTTGGTAAATGGAGTAATCGGAGTCTCGCCCGAGCTTCTTCTTTAAAAAAGGTTTCAACCTTGAGAATAATGTTTTGAGCATCACTTTTAATGGCTTTCGGCATATTCAACTTCATAAATTCCGAAATATCACAATAAAACAACCATAGTACTCAAAAATTGTTGACATGGACAATCGAATGACATTTCAACATTTTCAACATGGCGGTCGTAGTTCCGATTTTAGCCATTTCACAGATAAGTTGGTAGGACTGTACCTTTCTGACCACTCTGTTAGCACACATCATTTTGATGCTGACTGTACGACCAGTAATAGACTGATGATGATGATGGGGTAACTTAAGCTTACCACAATATACCAAACGGAGTAGTCAAAGGCACACTAATGGTTGCTGCCACGGTAAACAGATCCGGATCTGCCCTCTCTCAATCAACAAAAACTATAATTCAATATTTATCTGCTTAAAGCTGCTTCTCACATTATCTGGAGCCTCAGCCCTCTGAAATGAGGCGTGTTTGAGAGTACCAGAATTCAAAATATTTCATATCTGACATAATTAACTAGTTACAAAAAGTGCCAACAACGGCTGTTTTTGGTAGGTCTCTACTTTAAGATACTGCAGTGTAAGGTTTGTCCAGCTCCTTGTAAGTAGCTTGTTTACTTACAAATGAAGAACAGGGTTTGGATCGTTGTTCCCCAGTTTATGGGGGGAGAGGCGAAGCTGCCCAGGAATGCTATCGTGTAGAGGACCAGGAAGATGACGCTGAAGATCAGATAGGCCTTGACATGTCCCCGCTTGTTCTGCAAAAAACATATAACATCCTTCAATATTTCTTAATACATACCTAATATAATAACACCCAGGAGCCGAACTAACACAAAATTCATTGGTTCCAAAAACCACTATAATTCAACTAACACTATTAATTCAACTGGCGACGTTAAGTCCATCGTGATGGCTCTGCCTCGCCTTTCCTTAAACTACAGGAAATTACTACGAGACTGAAAGGAAACGCATCGTTACAATGGTATCTAACTACCTATCTTAATTGTTATTTGACATCACCGACGACAGCCTTGGATCGTGTGGGATGCAGACTGGGAGGGAAGATCTTTGCCCTGCAGTAGAACGGAATGGTCTGATCCTGATTGAGATAGATTTTTGATAGCTGTTTGATTGAACCGTCTTAATTAATCTCATTAAGACAAATCTAACTCATGCCTTCATAGGCATTGACTGTTGCCGAAACTCCAGTTCCAGTCACGGTAATCGTACCTATCCGTAAAACATTCCTTTTTGATTTGACATCTTAAAATACATATAACCTGTCTTAAGTATTTCCATAATAGTCAGCGTCAAAAAAATCTTACTACCTGACGCATGGGTAACGTCACTAAATTAGCCAATACGCCTAATGTCCAATTAGTGACTTTGTCGCGGAAATCGCAGAATCTCTTTGGTTGGTAGATTCCGAATTCAGAACTAAGTATTTATCTGACTTGTAAGCAAAGCCTCTCGTCATTAAGAGTCTATTGGCTATAAGGTCGATGAACCACATAAACCTGAACATACCTTGTGCACTCCAACCACGAAAACAATGTTGAAGATCAAGAACAGCAGCACTATCAGGATGATGAGGATGGCAACGACGGAGACGGCAGCAGCGGCGCCAGTGGTGTTCAGCTCCGGATGCTTCTGGTGAAGCTCCGAGAAGTCAGTTGTGCTGACTGCCACGGTAGCCCCTAGAGCCAGGATCAGGGTGAAAATCACCACGACGATACTGTACACCTGAAAATCATAGGATTTGCTCTGTTTAGTATTAGGTTTTAAGTAATATGATTTGTCCGTAGCTCAGTTGTGTCAATGAAACAACAATGATCGCCACTGTGACGCTGGACAGGGTGGCGATTCACAACCGAGTAATCGTACGATTCGGTAAGTTTCACTTAATTCTAGTTAATCAGTTGTTCAGCGAAAGCGCTTGATTTTTGTAAATGTTAAAGCCAATGGCATCTAGTATTTATTATGAGAATAAAACAGAGACCTCCCGCATTAAAAAAAGGGATTAAACATTTTACGAAAATTACCGAATCGTACTCGGTTGTGAATCGCTACTTATGTCAGAAATTGAATGGGCGAATGAAATCTAATGTTAGTTCAGTGTTAACAAATGACGGCGGCAGGCATTCTGTCATATTGTTCTTACTACATACTTAGGTATACGGCAGTGGGCGTTACTGTCCATCACCGTGTTAATTTAGTTACTTTAAGCAAATGTTTCCGGCTGATGCCACTAGATGTCAGTCGTTAAGGCCAGTCGTAGACGCGCATAGTAGGCGGCTTGATAACATCTGAAGAGATTACTCACCAAGTTCAGATAGCCTATGACCAGGCAGCCCGTCCTCAGCTCGATGCATCCGCAGCAAGTATCAAATACTAACGCCGTCATTTTGGTTTTGATCTGAAATACGTAAATACGGTTATTAATTATGTTTAAGTTTGAAAGTTCTTCCACCGAATTTCATTTCACGGACATTTATCTATCTAGCTGAAATAACATTCACATAGAGTAGGTATGGTGTTTCCGAACAAACGTTATAACAATTCTTTCATTTTCCATATTTAATAAGATTGACTACAAGGAAAAACTAAAAATATTGGGAGGAATAAATAGATAGGCAGATAGCCAAATGCGAAAAGTTTAACAGGACTTTAGCCAAATTATATTGAAAATCGGTGAAAGGTAAATCGGTTAAATAATGCTAGTGTCAAATGTTATTCCAATGGTCTTTAAATAAGGTAAACGTACAATGAGGGACAAAACAGGCGTTGATGAAACAGAGACAAATAAACGGTTCTTCTTAAAAACGTAATCTATAATATGGACAAGGGGTTTGGTTTGCAACTTCATTAATTGTGAGTAATAAGAGTAAGTGGGAATCCTATCAATAAGTTTAACATCATCATGAGCAAACAAGAGGACCTATTGTGTTGGTTATTCAGTTGTTCAAGTCTCTTTTTGGTGGCCAGTGGGACAACCAACTCTCAGATACTTATACAAATAGATTTAGTATTCAAAACGACTGCATTGTAGTCCTAACCCTACCTAGTACCTAGGCACTAGAATATAAATAAACGCGAACTTGAAACGATACAGCTGCCGATTCAAAAACCGCGGTGACCTTGGAGATACTAATTCCCGAAATGTGTGTATCGGCACAAAATAATTTTGTGGTATCGAAAACGTTGAGAGTGAACAATCAAACAATTATCGACGAAAACAAGGAAATAATTGGTTTAGAGAGGAAGCAGTACATTGTGATAGCATAGTTATTTTAAGATCCAATCGGTTTCCATGCAGTGGGTTTAGTCTTGATTATAAATATGAGCACTCAAAATTGTTTTTAAAAGCTAATGCGCGCGCCCATACGTCTACTACCGCAATCGATGTTAGACGCGCATGGCCCGCCCGCCTAATATTTATCATACTGAATACGAGTATACCTACGTGTTTTGTTTGTATGTAGTTATTTAGTGATAGCTCGCCGAATTTCAAATGAAAGATTCAGAGTACCTTAAGTACAGTCAGGCCTCCTTGCTGATTCGCGAAGAAATGTAATTTGTAAAGAAATAAAATAAGGGAAACAACTTTTTTTGCTTATACTACCATTGTTTATCTCTGTTTTTTTTTTATTCATTACTAGCGACCCGCCCCCGCTTCGCACGGGTGCAATAGGATGTTATTATACATATAAACCTTCCTCTTGAATCACTCTGTCTGTCAAAATCCGCATCAAAATCCGTTGCGTAAGTAGTTTCAAAGATTTAAGCATTCAAAGGAACATAGGGACAGAGAAAGTGACTTTGTTTTATACTATGTAGTGACTAGCTGTCCCGACAGACGATCAATGTTCTGTTGTCAAACATTCAGTGTTTGACAGGTAGAAATGGTTGCTCAGAGAAAACTAAATTGTGTTTTTATTTACCTTTCCGACCTTCTCTGAACCTCCACAAACATTTAAAAACCAAAATTAGCCAAATTGGTCCAGCCGTTCTCGAGTTATAGCGAGACTAACGAACAGCAATTGATTTATACATAGAGATTATACAACAACGTACCTACGACACTAAAGGCGGACTTAATGTTGATAAGACAGTCTCTATCAGTGAAAAATAAAGTAGTGTGAACTCGATCCTTTGCATAAAGGTGCCCGTGGCGTCATAATCCATCTATTTTAGAGGCCGACTCTCTGGCGCCTTTTCAAGGTGAACCGCGCCTTTTTTGTAACCAATTATAAATATAAACCCATCCTACGGACATGAATTGAGTAATTTACAACAATAGCCTCAGACAACGAAATAGTACATATTTTTGTATATCATCTAGGCATTCAGTTCAGTATTTCTTTAAGACCAGTGTAAAAACTCATAGGTAAATACAACACCAAACGCTTAGTGAAATAGAAAAACTGGGTCCCCAGTTTAGAAAAGTTTTAATGAAGAAGGTGGATGAATAATAATGGTAACGATTTGTTTCATAACTTATGCATCAACCAAGAAATTTAAAAAAAAAAACTTAACTTGGGAGGAAATGGCAGGGGCTTTGTATAAGTCCTTGTTATTTGAACATAAATACCTACATGCATTTTAATAACGCAGGTGAAGTCGCTGACTACAAATAAAGGCAGGTATCTATAATTGTGTGATCAGTGGTGATTTTACAATCGGGTATACCTCTCTGCAGTTGCACTTTTCCTCATTCGTAGTTAAAAGTGTTTACATCCTCATATAGGTAGTGCAGTAATTTCCAAAGTGATTGAAATACTAAAGGAATGAGGAAAATAACATCAAAGGGCTTGGAAACCTTCTTTTTAATCGTATCCTGTCCATGGGCCGCTGGAAGCAATTTCTTAATAGATTAAGCTCTCCTGTATCTTTGTTGTTATTATCCATTGTTACTTAATTTTTATGTACGACCAAAATTAATAAATGTTAGTTAACAAACAACTAAAAATAAATGGCTTTTATCTAATAGTAAAAATTTGCAAATCGACTGACTTACATTATGATTTCGTACAGAAAAAAAACCCAAAATTTGGGGAATATCTATATTATTCCGTCGGTACATACATACATAAACAATCCCACTATTTATTACATTGATATAAGATGCAATCATGCAGTTAAAAGTGACTCATTTACATAAAAAATAACCATGTTTAAATGACTACACGTTACCACGCAACAGGAAGTACGGTTGGCTGATGGGACTAATTCTATGCCCACGATGTGGTTTTATATTTTGAGGAAATTCCGGCGCAAAGGTTTGTAGGAAAAAACAAAACACAGCCTTGGGCACAGCCTAGCGATTCTTACTAAAATCACTTCACATCTCGATCTCCTTTAGGAGAAAACGCCCTTTTTGACGTGAAATTGTCTATTCGCTCACCTTGTATATGTATATTACTTTTTTTGGTTTGTATTTTAAAATCTTACGCGATTTAGTTAGTTACTGCGTTTTACTCAAACGATCACATTCGAATAATTTCGATTCGAATTCCCTTGTGTGAAAGCCCAGGCATCACCTCAATTATGATATTAAACAGGTTACAGTTTGGATCACCACATATCGATGCAAAAAGGTAATTTTTCAAACTGCGATTTTACGCTGTATTTACATTGTCCACTAGGTATACCACAAAACTTATAACACCGCCTTCCCAACCACTCCACATCTGCTTGCGTCAAGGATTTAAAAAAAGCATTAAAAGAAATCTGAATAAAAGTTGTTGCATTATTTCAGGATTCAAGAATTACGTGATGGCAGCTAAAAATAGCAACACCAGCAGCCTTGTCCCGAAAATATTCGTGTCAAGTACGGCAACACTCGCGAAGGATTGCTTCCACATGGTAAATAATTCAGGCGAGTGAAACAAAACAACGGAATTTAATCAATCATTGACAAATATAGACATACAATTTGTATTCTTTTTATGTTACCTGGAAGGGATTGCTGATAGCGGTAAGGCGGCTTTGCAACTGTGCATTTTGTATGTAGTACATAAATGTGTGTTTTTTTGCTAATGGAAAGTCTTGAATATTATCTGAGAATATTATTAAGTATAATAAAATATTTGGTATAAGCGTTCTTGAGTGAAGACCTAGTCTCGTCAAATGTAGCGTGGGGCGCCCTAAGGGTTACCAAGTTTTCACCCGAAATAAAATATTTATTTAGGTCTATGAAGGATATTAAACAGTATTTTAGTAAAATGAACAGTATTCTATTTATTGCCTTAAGTATTTGAGGTGTAAAAGTGCGAAAAGCTGTTAAAATATGTATTTACCTATTTTAACAGCTTTTCGCACTTTAACACATAATAGTGTGTTTGCACATTTTGATGCTGAAAACAGTATTTTGTATACTTTATTTTTGTTCAACAGTAAAAAGTTTACTTTGGCAAAAATCTTAAATACTGTTTATAACAAACAGTATTGTTAGAGTGACGAGCTGGACGCCTTTGCAGGGGACTGGCCGAAAAAGGTCCAAAATAGACTCGCGTGGAGGAGGGGAAGAGAGGCCTTTGCCCAGCAGTGGGATCCTCATGGCTGATTCAGATTAGATTGTTGGCAACCCTAGGTCCCCTACGGCTAGGTGTGGTGTCTGGCTGTGGATACGGCGTGATGGCGCGCTTTAGTGGAGGCCTACGTCCAGCAGTAGACCCGTATAGACTGATGATGATGACATTAAGCTTTCAAATCGAGCAACGATAGCGACAACATATTTTCCAAAGTTTTGAATTTATGTATTAGGTACTAAGATACATGTTTTATATTTCTGATCCAAACTGGTTTCTCAGCAGGATAATTAGAGCAATAAGGAAAATATGAAGATACCATGCCTTCCAATTAGGCACATGTAAAGTGTATCCTGTATATGTGAGTTCTGCGATGGCTTGATCACCATCATTCATCAAGAATGACGTCACGATCAGCGCATCTACGATTAATTTAGTGATCTATAACTCAAGGGCCATTATTATAATTAAAGCTTGGACTCCACATACCTAAGAACTCTTATTATTTTCAAACCTATGTAGGAAAAAGAAGATTAAGTAGGTACCTACGTAACTACCTCTGATACACTATTGAACTATTTCTGTTCTACAATGCAAACTACAATGATTTTCCTTGTAAGGTACATACCAAGATATATTAATAACCGATACATAAATAAATAATGAATATTACAGGACATCAATTCTATGGGAATGGAATTCGCCGTACTTAGAGCATTTTAAGAAGCTAAGCTTGACCTAAACAGCAAAAGAAATTAATCCGAATTATAGCAAACATAGCACAAAGTGATAGCTGCAAACCTCAATTTCAAAAACTTAAAGTACTGAGCCTACCATGCATTTACATTTTTGAAATTTGAAAATTTGTCTTTAAAAACCCAAATTTATTTACTAAACGACAAGATATACCCTCAAAATATAGCTTCCGGCCTAAACTTCACTTATATTCAAAAAGCCCCTTAGTTATGTGCATAAAAATATATTAATGCAGTACCAACTTCTTTCAAAAGTATTCAAACAGAAAAGGATTTCCTAAAACAACTAAAAGATCATCTTTGTTCGAAATGCTACTATACGCTGGAAGAATACTTAAAAGACTGCACTAAAATATAGTTTTTAATTTAATGAAAATTGTAACCTCTGAAACCGTAGAACAGCTTCACCTAGTGTTGCTTATGGATGATGGTGATAAGCTCACATAAACTTAAAATATTTTTTTGCTGTGCCCGACAGGGTCCGTATTGTTACTTCAATTACTCTTAAGACCAATGTATTACATACGAGAATGCAATAAATAAATGAATGAAATGAAATAAACTTTGAACCCAAGGCCTCTTACCTACCTACCACCTACCTACCTGAAGTATTAGAGGCCAAACAGGAAGACACCATAAGAATATAGAAAGTGAAAGTACTTTGTAACAGGTCTATTTATATAAAATTATTTTTGATTTAAGAATAGCAATAAACAACAGCTTTTATACGAGTTAGTTCTGGGCAAAGACCTCACCTTAACCGACCTGACTGAATGAGATGGTGAGCGCCATACTCCAACACGCTTGCTCAATGCGGATTGTCGGAGAGGTGTAAGGGGTAGTTTTAAGCCTTACTGTCAGATTTCATCAACGCTCAAGGCCTCCACCTCGGTGTCAAGATGTCCAAAAGTACGTAAATGAAGCTTATGCCTTGGCCTTATAGACTCAGACATTGGTTTTTATCAGTCAACCGAGTGAAGTGATATTAATGCTACTGATTCACTAGTATTGTTTAAGATATCATTTACTGCGGCGTCTGCTGTAATTTCCCCGTTCTGAGAACCATGTCATCAACATTGAACATGTGCGATGTACGGCTTGCATTTATCGTATTAAATTTCACTGAAAGAACTACCAGGAAACAATGTTTGCATTGTTTATACCTACCACAATCACTGAAGGATTTTGATTTAAAGGGTGAACAAGAACGGTTGAAAGTATTCGTAATTATTGTAGCTTTTCTGACAGATTTACTGTTCAACGTATTCTAGCAGATTCTAGCATACAAGAGTACGTAGTTACGGATAACTAGTTATTTACTTACTACACGACAGTAAATTGAGATTTTCCTCGCAACAAGGACACAATATTTGTTGTTAAATGTACTGATCAATATTTTGTAATTTAAAAAAAAAAACTATATATTATGTGTGTCATTCGCCTGAATAAAGATTACTATACAAAACTTTTTCATCCACAAGCACGCATCTCAATTTAGTATCAAAACGGTTGTTCAAACAAACAACCAAAATGAGCATTGTATTGAGCTGTGTTGACGTAACCGCGATAATTAGACAAAACTGGTACCAATTAGCTACCACTTAAGTAATTAAACAATATCATCACAAAACGGGCGGCACCCAGCACCAGCTCTTAGTGGCTGGGAGCTTGGTCAATAAAAAAATAATTTATTTTTTCAAGGTTCACAGATCAAGTTACAGTCATTAAAATTTAAAAATTTTGAGATCTAGGCCATAATTCTTAGCATGTGGGCACAGCAAACTCTTAGATCATATTTTTTTTTCATTATTCAATGAAGAGGGTAAATAATTTAGAAGTGTAAGAAAAAAAACATATACTTAAACTATTAAAAATGTGATACAATCAGGTACAATCATGTAGGGAGGTGATACCATTTTTTCCAAAAAAAAAACAAAATAGGAAGTGATCCCATGTTATTTATTTCTTTTGTCCAGGTAGATGCGCATTCTGATCCACAGTGCGAAGATTTCATTGTATCGTATGTAGGCTAATTAGGTATTAAAATCGAATATTTTCCAGATTTCTAGTGCATTATAGCCACTTGTGTTGATAAGCTCATAAATGCGCCCACGCGTTTGCTATTTCAGCCTCGACATAAACGACATTCCTCGCACAATAGCGAATTTGCAGTTGATTTTAGCAAATCTTAGTTCAATTTGGAGATAAGCTAGCTAAGGTTCGGCTAAAAAAGTTTTTTATGACTGTGAAGTCATAAAAAGCGTGTTTACAGATATTTTAAAATGTTGTAACATAGGTAGATTTACTCAATAAAAAGGGTAGAAGTGCAATCATTACATGATCAACAATGGAAACGATTGGGAACACACTGCGCCGTCATCATCGTCCTTATAATTTATTTTCTTAATTTACAAATAGATTCAATTACCTACCAAAATTAGTATTATCTGTTTCAAGATTGATTACTTATTTAATTAATCTTTAATGCACAAACCAATACAAAAGGGGGACTTAATTATAAAAGCATTGGTTGCCTGGTAGAGACCAGTCAACCATAGGGCCGACCGACCGATTAGGTACTAACATTTAATGGCGGGCATTCATGGCAGTCAAAATAAATACACCATTGCCTATATTTGCTGTTTTTCGTATATAAAGAACTGACGAAAATATTAAGAATCCTTAGAAACAAAAATAAACCAATTTTATACAATCAAAAAGGTTTAGTGCGATTGCATCTCGAGTTTACAAATGGTTGAATCTATTTCGATCAATTAGTTTTGAGTTTAATAATGACCTTCAACATTATACACTACTCAAAAGTGTCTAGGGATATCTCAAGTATTTTCATACAAAGTATAGCTATTTGGGAGGCTGTAAAAATTAAAATATTGATACCAACGTAGAAATTTTTAGAACACAGAAACTGCTATATCTGCCCTTTCAGATTGTATAAAGAAATTCATTGAAGTAGCATTATTGTACAATCGTAAGGACGTTAAAAAAAGACAGATTTTTCTTTTAAAAGGTGTCAAAATTTTAGCAAAATCAAACCGTTTTTTTTGTAATATTCTTAACCTTTATCTTATGCCTCTGTCCTCGCGTTATTCTAAGATAATGCTCAACTTGTAAACAAACTTAACTTTATGAAATATTTGAAAAATGATATCCCTATACAGTTTTGATGTGTGTATTATCTCATGGATAAATAAAAGACCAAATCACTTTTCGTGTGATCACCGATTTTAAACAATCTATGAATTGTGAAATGCGACATCTGTTTACAAATTAACGCATTAGTTTTCGATAGGTGATGCATCCTTGGCAAACCGACAAATTGTGAGATTTCGTTTTTTGGTTTTTTAAAAAAACAGAGTAGATATAATTATATATTGAACAAATAGATATAGGTTTTTTTTTACTAACATCATATGAATTTTTTACAAAAATAATAGGCTGACTATTACATAAAAACTATGTCTTCAACATATTTTTTTTAGGGGAATTGTGTTTTTTTTTAATATTATAAAATATCCTAAAGAGTAAGAGGGATTGGGCTTATTTTCGCACACAAAAACTAATTCTACTGTTTTATTTCAACTCGTGCGTGTTTTTGCGTATTTTCACATGAATAAAGTAAAATAATTATTTAAAAAAAATACGCATGATAGAAAAAAAAAAACAGAATTAAAAAAAATACATTTTTTTTCATTCTAATCAATTTCAAATCTTTACTCAAGCGGTTGCTGTGTCAAATGAATATTTTAGAGACACATACATGTGATTTGCACGGCCATTTGCAAACTGCTACCTTACAAAGTAAACATCAAGTTTACTGGATCAAGGATAACCAGTTTGAGCCTCCTTTATATGCGGCCCCGTATAAGGGCTGTAGACCAGGGGTTTCATTCTTAATCCACACTTCACTTCGATTTCGGACTCCTTTTGAGTGTAAAAACTAAGCCGCATGAAATAAATAAAAAAAAGAACATTTATTTAGGGTAACTAAGAAACATAATAGTGACCATAAAATAAAAATTACAAATTAAATCATATGAACTACAATAATTAAAATTAGGAAAATTCACTAAAACACCTACAATCTCAAGTCAAACGAAATAAAATTAATAATAATAAGACGGTTGAAGTGAGCTTGCTGCATCGAGTTGTGAAATGATGATGAAAAAAAAACTATTTTAAAAAAATGGTATAAAGTCTTTAGGTTTTTTTGTTTTTAAGCATTAGGGATAATGCATTATCATCTTACTAAAGTCGCCCGGTTTGCGAACGCGGGTTGATACCAAGACCGAATGTCTTTTGTCGAATAAAGTCGGTTTGCACAAAACTCAAAACGTTTTACCTTGTAATTAACTGTACTTAGAATTACTAATGTCAATTTTAAGTATTATTATTTCGTTTCAATCAAATGAGTTCGAATTTACCTTCGAAGTTAGAAAACAGAATCAACTGCTATCACGCGTGTTTGTATTTGGACGCCGACAGAGCACGCACTAGTTACTTATTCACTCAGAAATTAATAAAGAAAATAATTTTCTTCTCTTAGTGCTATTAGTTGTTTATTGCGTTAAAGTTTATTATCCCTCCGGTTTCATAACATTTGCCTTTATAGCTTCTTTGAAATTAAAACGTAGAGGGTAGATCGTTATTTTTACTCCTTAATAATATCTACTATCAACACCAACCAAACCAAAGTACCTACTTCAAATATAGCCTGAACCGATTATTTGTTAATTAACAAACCAAAACAATTTAAGAATGGTACCTATGTTAATGGAATAACTTGCTCAACTTTCATGTTCCATTTTTCCCTCATTAAATTCCCATGGTCTGCTAAAAGAAATATCCTTTCAGAGATAAGCACATCTTTTATTCCGTTTTCCTAAACATAAGATGTATTTCATAATTTGTGTTTTTGCACGAAAAAAAAATGCTCCTTACTGAAAACAGGACACAGACCCATTGTCTATAGCTCATAACTTCAGAATCAAACAATTAAAAAACACTCACATTTTTTTTCTTTCCAAAAAGTAACTGCAATGAAGTTTTCAATCCGTGCGGACGCTGGCTACTCGGGTACTCGACTAGGCACGCCGCTTGCACCGCACGCTCTTGCCGGTTCGTCTCATGCACAGAGCTCAAAAAATTATAGAAGACGCATTATTATTCATCATTAAGCCTGTGCCCAGGTGTAGCAACAATTAAACTACTTATATGTATGTGGGTACCTGGGAAGTTTTAATTGTTTAAGAAAGAATATTTCTGATTCTGATTCTGAACAAGATCGCCTCATTTGAACATTTAGTACCAACAACATCAATTCCTTACATTCCTTCATATGTTTATTGCAATGAAGCGTTTCTTAACTTATCTTCAACGTCAAAATTGGTTATTGTTTTTACAGGTTAACCAGCGAAGTATGAGATTGACCAGCAAAGTTGTTCTCAATTACTGTGCTTGTCAACCCCATATCTGGACCTCACGACTGCTTGAGTGAGGTCATCTTGAAGACTACTATAATAAAAATAATAATTAAAAAAAAAGCTGTAATATAGACATTTCAGTACGTTTCGCTTAGAATAAGACCAATAGAATCTAAGTAATTATTTATTTTAACTAAAATCTGTTACTTACATGCTCATCTACAGATCTCAATTAAATTAATGAATGATTTCACACAATTTTCCGTGAATGTAGCAAATAGAGTTTAACTTTTTAATTTTGGTTAGTTCAATAATCAATTTGTTTTGCGGGGCTATTTGCATTACACCATCATAACACTTAAATGCACCCATTTATCCTGCCATGTCTATTCCCTGCCGTACTATGGTTTATGATCACGCCGCATTCAAACCGGCACCCGACCATGACGTCACTGCATTGTAAAGCTTTTAATCTGTTGCGAACCAAATAACTCTTTTCATTATAAGAAATACATAAGTACTGTGGAAATACCTCAGCAGATAGTAAAATGAAAGAAATGATGACTAATATTCGTCCACTATCCTTTTCCAGCTTTATCTGTAGTGTCTACCTACCTAGGTTTTTCCATTGGAAGCTCCAACGTTGTGTTACGCGGGCGCCGGTCGCGATACTGGGTGGACTAACGCTGCCCTAAGTGTCAAAACTAGGTAGGCACTTTGAAAAAAATATATTTGATAGTCCTTCACCTATGTTTTACCAATCCCTATACAGTTTTTAAAACAAGTCATTCATAAAACAAATTTAAAAATGTCCCAATTTTTATCAAAACCTCAATAATTGTAAATACTCAAAAATCAAAAAAAAGGCTGCCCATAAGGGTTGTTAGGGAAGAGGAAAAAAACAAAACAGCCAACGGGTCATTTTTGTATAGAAAAGCTTAAAAGCTTCACATTTGTTGGAATGACCTTCAAACGTAAACAAATGCTTAGTTACTACGCGCTGACGTAGGTTGTTTGGATTGTTTTTTGTCTTTGTGTTCACGTGTTTCTTGTTTTGTTTTGTCTGGGGCATCCTGCGCTTGCGCTTCGTCCGTACTGTGAACCAGTTTTAGCGTGTTTTTTTATGAATCAAAACAACATACAATGCAGGCTGACATTTGTAGAATGTTATGAACTAATATCGTTGTTATTTGATATTAACAAACTTCATGAGTTTGCATAGGCCTTCATCATCAGCTGAAACCCATCGTTACGGTCCTTCCTGGGAACGGCGACATCATGCTGAGGGTCGCCCTTTTGTCTAAATTAATGTCATCTCGTTATTTTTCTATTACCTACCTATTTAATTCTTTGGTTTGTATTACAGAATTATTTTTTGCTTCCTATTTAATGTATTTTAATTTTTTTGTTTAAAATCTCATAACTTACGTCTTGCATTTCTGTGTAACCGTCGAAAGGTATAACATGAGCGTGAGCGCGTGCTTAGCGTTGATTGTCGTTTGTGAATTCGGGAGTGAGTCTGTAAAGTATATTATATTTATCTTCATCACTATCAGTTTATCGTAGTCCACTGCTGGATATAAGCCTCTCCAAAGATGCGCCACAACTCCCGGTTCTGAGCTATCCACTCCATACTCACTACTGTCTTCAGATCCGCGAACCATCTATTACCAGGCCTTCAGGTGATAATGTAGTAGAAAGTTTACCAAACTATATTTTTGAAAAATCTATGTAGGTAGGTGTTTAAATTCCAAATCATGATTTATTAATTTAATGACCACTTATCTGATTTTCAGCAATTTTAAGAATGAATTGCCACAGGAACATGATTTAACGAAATAACACAAAAGTCTTGAGAGCTAAATAGGCAAAATACATACAATACAACAAACAAGTAAAATACATGTTTTTTTGGCGCGAAATTGCTTAAAGTAGGCCAAGTTACAGAAGTTTGCGTACCCAAACTTCATTAAATTCCGACATGAACTGTTAAATAATCCTTTGCGATAAAAACCTGCTCGTGCAGCGAGTTACGCTGCAATTTGACCTCGGGATGAATCTCGGGTACGCTCGTAAAAAACCAGGTAGGTAGGTGAGCAGCGAGTTTCTTTTAACTCTTAGACCACGTGTCAATCTTGTTTATGTGAAATCAAAACTCATGTCAGTATTTACTCGGAAGGAGGAAACGTTTTTTAAGCCACATAATAAAATCAGGTATTGAGTAGTCATTTGAGAGATTCTTTCGTTTCAGAATTGTATGGATTAATCATAAGACATACAAATAGGCACAGCTATGGTATTCCGGTGGGCGCCAAAACTCACTCACTCTCTCAACCGAGCACAGTTGCAGAGAAATTGAATTTTAAAGTTGACTAACCACGAGCGAAGTGAGTTTTGGCGCCCGCCGATATACCTACCATAGAAGCAACGAGATGTGAAGTGATGTCCGCCGGAATAGCACCCCTGCTATGCTATTCCGGCGGACGCCAAAACTCCTTTCGCCTGTGTGAGTGAACTTTAGGTAAATTCAATTTCTTTGCAGCTGTGGTCGTTTGAAACAAAAAGGACTAAGCCAAAAACATTTTTAAATTATTTACATCCAAAATGAGGGAAAATACTAATTCAAAATAAAGCGTATTGATGATTGAGGTAAGCGTGAAGCACCGAGATGTGAAGTGATGTTAGCTGGAACGCCACCCTTGATGTCGAGACACTCATAAACTCTGTTTAATTTGGGTCAGATAATCATGGTGTAAGATTATCTAGATTTCACAATGAAGAATTACAGGTAGAATTCAACTCCTTCAACTCTCACAATCACGTTTTTTTTTCTCTTTCTTTCTATTTCCTGATTACTTAGTGATTTTTAGGAGAAAATTCCAAGAAAATCCAAAAACCACACATATTATAATATTTCATAATTCACTAAAAGTACGCATTATGCATGCAGATAGCCTAATATACTAGGTAAGCGGTAACCGCAGTCGATGAATCGAAGGTATTTGATAATCTGTAACATTAAGGAGATTTTGGGTTATCAGCAAGATCAGGTTATCAATGACGAACCTCAATGAACTAGTCGAGAACGAGGGTGTTCTTAATTCTCCCACAAACGTTACTTTCTCTCGAGTCGGGAGTTGCACAGACTTGCCAGACTTATTGATTACTTTCATAGACATTTTGGCGCCTTTAGCTTGCCAAAGAATATGCAGATGAACAGAAGTCGCATGGAAAACATCGTATTTTGATTCGATAGGTCTATAAATTGAATTGAACTTTGAATTGGTTGCGGGTGGTTGAAAGTTCGGATCGAATTGAGGTAAATTACGGAAGTCATTGTACTTTTCCGGCGGTTCAGAAGTTATATTTCATAAATCTCTAAAAATCACCAGATTTACAGTTCAATTTTGTTCAAAAACAGCGTTGCAAAAGTAACTAAATGTTGACGGTTGTTAAATGCAAACAAGATACCATGCAGCAGCTATACACGGTTGAAAGAAAACCATTTCGAAACTACGAAGCAGGCAATAAAATTAGCTACTTATCTACTTTCAATCAAAACTGTTTCCGTCCCGTTTAAAACATTACTAAATTACTGCTAAGACGTAATTTTGTAAAAATTAAAAAAAATATATATTTATTTTTCGTTCAAAATGCATAGGTCCTAATAAAAGTTAGGGCCGGCGCCCACTATCGGCATCGGCACGCTTCAGGATTTTAAGGTGGCAAATAGCAATATACTTTAACATTATGGCAATAAAGTAGAAATTTCCGTGATGTGTTCTCGTAAAAACAAAATGCATTTGTTCTGTTTCTGTTTCGGCATTTTCTACTTTATTGCCATTATGTTAGAGTATATTACTATTTGCCACCTTAAAAGCCTGAAGCGTGCCGATGCCGATAGTGGGCGCCGGCCCTTAAGGAGACCTATCAATGAAGTTTTTCTAGTTGCTGCCTAACACTATTCTTTGACGGATTTTGAAACGTGCCGGTCTGGCATCCCTCTGGACCAACAGATCGTGCAAACCAGTGGCACTGTACGTTTGCGTGGCCCTTTCTACCACAGATCTTGAACGTTTATCCAACCAAGAAGTTAATTTGAGTACTGGTAAGTTTGGTGAATTACTTAAAGATTTTTAATTTTTGTTCGTGTAAAAAAATATGTAGTTCAGTTATGACTTACCCGTAGTAGGTCAGGCTCTTCAACAATATGTAAGTGCCCAACAACTTCTATGAAATTACCGCTGAGCAATCCTCATTTGTCATGTCATGTCATGGGTGGTGACCCATAAGAACGACGGCGTTTCCTCGGCATTTCTGGAGCTTCAGGTGGTTGCTTAACGCGTTGATTACACCACCAGCACTTGCCCTTTGCGTAGCCTCACCATCCAGATGAAGCAAACACGGACTTCTGCCTCGGTTCTTTTTTTTACTAGCTGTTTGAACGAGGTGTGACTTTACCGAGCAAAGGGGTGAGCGGAAGGCTCACAACCCCTAACATTTAAGTAACTTGCCTCGCGGGCGAGCCTCGGCTTAGGGTTACTGGGAGATGGCAATCGGAAGTAACTGACTCAGTTCACGGTGAAAGCAGTCAATTGCTAGAAATATCATCACCACATTGAACTGTCTAAAAGTACCATTGTGTGGACCAACGGCTCCCCCCAGGTACACTGCAGCCGCCACCTCGTGCTGGCAGGCACTGCACTTTTCCGAACTTTTCCGAGAACTTGCTGGAACTTAGTTAGATAAATTTTAAACCTAAACAAAGAACTCCTATCAAAATCGTTGATAGAAGGGACTGAATATTTAATATTTGATAAAATATCCCAACCCTGGACCACACTGCTTCGGAGCTGAACTGGAACCCTTCACTCCTAGGCAACGGGTGTCCGCTTAATTTCAAATGTACGTTTACTTTCAGGAAAATGGGGGTGCCACAGCTAACTACATGTTGCTTTTGTGTCGAACTGAAGACTGGAACTACTATAATTGCATGCATCAATGCGGTAAGCTACCATTTTTGATCAGGGTTTCTGAAACTCTTTATTTTTGATAGATTTGGATGTACCGGGTGTTACAAAAAGTATGTTGAATATTATCATCAGTAATTCTGGCAGAACTTAAAATGCAGTTGTCTTAAAGCAAGGCTTATACTAAATTTTGTTTTAATATATTCATATTTTCTTTTAAAATTAACCGTCTTGCACCACCGCATCTACTTCCCTTTCCAGTTTCTCTACCTGAAGGTTGTCTGGAAGAGATCGCTCTTAGCGATAAGACCGCCTGTATTGTACATTCTAAATGTCTATAAGCATCGTTGTGTTACTTGTTTTCTTTGTGCAATAAAGTATATCTTATCTTATTAAATAAAAGCTAGTTTTTAAGAGTCAGCTAAACTCAAAGTTTAGTAACTAAATTAACAACTGTACCTTTAGTATTGAAACTAATTGTTAACAATAATATAATAATAATTCATTTATTAAGACATAGATTGCTAAATTTGCAATACGGTTTGTGTATTTCTAGCCCAAGACGGTGTCATCATCCGACCTGGATCTACTCCCGATCACATTAGCTCATTTCTAGCAATTTATCTAAGTTCACACCAATATCGATCACGGTCAAAAAATCCAAACCCAAAAGTCAAAACCTTGTGTGATCTACAAGACATATTAAATGTTGTGAAAATAGCATCATTCGATTGGTTTCTGCAACTGCATACCCGATTTAACATTTTTTAACCCCTGATAACAAACATTAACATCTTACCTCAAATGTATTACAGGTAATGACGTTCATTCTGCTGGTGACATTGATCGTGACAGCCTCCATGTTCGGCGCCCTGCAGAACAACATTGTCATCGAACTGGATCCTGATGCCGAAGCCGAGATGACCGGCCTCTACGTCATCACCATCATGCTGGTGCTCATGTACGTCACCAAGTTCCTGTCAGATCTGCTCTTCATCTATGGAATTATGAGGGTTAGTATCGCATTGTAGTGCAATTATTTTGATTAGCCTTCAGTGAACTTAACAGGGATAGGGAACCCTGGCGATTTGAATGGCTGAGATAAAATCAAATCTTTCTTTTACATCCTTTAAAAAAATATTGTGTTAAGAACTCAGCTGTTCCTTGTTGGTAAGAAATTCTATGTGTATAATAGACTAGCCTCTATTTTATCAACGTCAATCACAGTTTAGCTCGCCTCCAAACTCATGCAGTCCTGTAAATTATCTTGTTTAAATTAAAAGGGCTGCCCAACTATTATTTGCGTTAGTGAATAGGGCCGTCAGCAGCATAAAATACCTAAACAGATAATGGCAGGAGCTATTCTAATCATTGTGTCAGACATGGTGTGTTAGCCACCCACTTATTTATCAACTTAAAATCTAAAAACGGGCTTTGAATGCAAGAATCTAGTTAGAACGTTTTACTTTTATTCAACAATAACCTCGTTTGGTTCCAGGAGCACAAAGGCATCATCAAGGCGTACGGCATCGTGTGGTTCATGTTCTTCCTGCTATCCAGCTTCCTCTTCTTCCTACACGTCACCGACTTCCATGCCTTCACTATTATCTCCGAGCTCATCTATATGAGTAAGTTTAACGCAATAACACAGTAAACCACCACAGCCACCCTCGACGACGGAACGCCCAGGCTAGAGGTGGACGAATGACATTATAAAGATCGCAAGGTTTCGGTGGATGCAGGCCGCCTGCAACCAGCCGCGCTCTGGAAATCTATGGGGAGGCCTATGTTCAGCATTGGACGTCATGTTGCTGCTAATAATGATAATGGAACAACACACCACCCGATTCTTTGACCTCCAGTGTTAGCTGAATTTAGTAAGTAACTACTTGGCTGGAGCTAAATCTGTCTGTTTGTTCTCGTTGCTAACACTATTGCGAAAGGCGTCAAATAATGGATCTCAGTGGATGATAAAATTAATTTCAATGTCTTCCAGCCCACATATTGCCTTTGTAAGTTTGTAAAGCAATCAGACAGAGTAAAGGCTAATTATTAGTAATCCAAAATTGTATTCAAGATAGACAATTATCTCCTAATATGGACATAATAGTTGTCAAATTGGCAATTTTGGACAAACTGGCTCCGTTGAGCAATGATCACATTTTTCCTGTCTGTGTTTCAGGTCTGAATATCTACGCAGCGCTCCTGGCTTACAACTTCTACGAGCAGATCAACAGTCGGGAAGAAATCTAATGTTTTTGTATAAAGATGGAATATTTGTTACACATTATACTTATGCATATTGGTGCATTCTCAACGCAGTAATATTTAGTCCAACATAAGTAACCATGATAGATAGTTTTTCTTAGCCTATGTTGCCGGAATATCTTGATGAGTTTCAACCATTGAATAGACTAAATGTGGATAATGAGAATGGGTTCTTAAAACAGACATATTTACTTGAATCATTGTACGTTTGCAACTGCAAAAAATAACAAATTAAAAGCGGTTGAATTCGCTGTCTTTCGCTGTGACCAAGAAGAAATACTCGTACCTAGATGAACAGGAGTGTAACTTCGGTTATTGTAGTAAAAGTAACTGTCTTATTGGATGCAATACCAATATAGGTTAGAACAAAATATGTTGAAGAACGTGCAGAATCTCGAACAAAATAGAGAAATTTCAAAAAGTTTTCAATATTTGATGATTCGATGTACGAGTACCTTAGTGCTAGCCAAATTTATCTTATTTAGATAATATATTATTTGTGACATGTACCTAAGTACCTGAACTTGAATGCTAGATGTTATATTTACGTTATAAACAAAAAATCAAATCTATGAACGTTAAATGTTTGAAAAATAGTTTATTATCAGTTGGTGAAGTGTTTAATTTTAACCAGTTGAAAGAAATCCATGGTTATGGTTGCTCGTTATGAAGCTAGGTAGTTTAAGATTACTTCTCGATGTTTATGGTAAAATGCATCTATGTATAAACTCTTCATAAATGTAACTACATCATCATCATAGGGAGTCATATTTTGTAATTAGGAAGTTAGCAAACGGAATCCAGAAACCCCATGTACTGCCTAATAAAATAATGTTGCAACAATTTTAATAAGTATTTTTTTGCTTCACTTACTTTAACCACATAATTATTGGTTACGTAAGTTAAAGGCCGAAACTAAGTAAGCTAACTGAACACTGGAGGTTTTCAAGAGCCCAGCAAGCCAACCTATAGTCCGTTCGCGTTAATAATGGATTAATTTCATACTTGTCCTTCGATCTAGCACGCCCCTAACCAATCAAATCGTTCCTAATTAGAAAGTCAAGTCCGCAGTGACCAGCTGAACGCATACTTTCGAACGCGAAGGTTGTGGATCTGAGTTTTTTTGTGTGCAATTTCATGAAATTTAAAATTCACTGCATTCTTAACGCGAACGGACTGTAGTAGCGAAGCGGGAGTGGCGCAGAATTATGAAAGTAGTAGACTAATTTGGTAACAATATTCTTTTCATGAAAGCTATTCAGAACAACAAATCTTATGATTATTATGATAATTAATCCGAATCTAGCAAAACCCAATTATCTACCCAGGTACTGCCTACCTAATAGTCTTCCCAAGCCAATAAACCAACACGGCCTAGAAGTGCTATTTAGCCGATAAACCGTATATTATGTAATTTGCTACCATTGAACACAGTCTTGTACAGAAATTAGGCCTTTGGGAGATGCCAATATTTCCGCAACGATTCCTAGCCAGAGAAAAAGTAAAAAAAACAAAGGATGCAAAAAAAACCGTTTTTGGGAAAATCACCCTAGAAACCCCCTTCACATTTTGGCCTACCACACCCAGTTCAAGAAATCAACCTTTAACATAAAATATAAATATCTAGCAGCGGGCTCAACATGCGCACACCGTCTGATCAGAATAGATCAATTCATCAAGTAAATACATTTATTTATTCAAGATCACCAACAAGGTTACAACCTCAATTTATGCTGAATTTCAACACTGAAATTTTAAACATGCTAGGGATCTACAAACCCTGACTCAAAATTAAAAGTGACAATTGCATGCACTGATGACAAGCCCAATACTTAAGAATTCAAGTTTTATCAAAATCTCAATTCAATGGTAGCTGAGTACTTTTTGCAAATTCACGAGCTGATTCACCCTCATACGGCCTAGCTCGGCATCTGTTAAAACTATGTTTCAGAATTCTAATGAAACGCTTCTTAGGAGAAACCACCTTTGTTTTCCTTAGCCTCCAGCATAGACTCCGTCAAAATACACGCAGTATGCAGTTAGTGGTTGAAATATACTTGTCAGACTTATCGATTACCTTTCTAGACATTAGGCGCCTTGCGTTGGCCAAAGAATAAGTAGGCAAAGAATGGTATGAGGTGAACATTGTAGATAATAAAATAGAAAGGTTTTGGTTAGACGAACCCTGTTTATAAGGTGGGACAAAGTTTTTCTCGTTTCATTTAAACTTGCGAAGAATTGGATAAATGACCTTAAATAGGTACCTATAAAACTATACACATTCTTCACCCAGCAAGATTATTAAATATTTGAATTTCTTATGATCCGCTGTCGTCCTACTTCAGGAACTCCTAAGTAATGAAATCTTGAGCATTGGCCATCTTCTAGTAGGTACCCACAGTTACTTGAGATTCGTAACTTTTTCTTCTCTTATCACTAATCTAAACTAATCATTATTGTAAGAATGTGACAGAGATATTTTCTTCGAAGAAACCAGCTTTTCCATTTCTTCCGCTGACAGTAAGTAATTATTCTTTTGCGTTTCTGTTTTCACTGTCGTAGAAACCCAGTCTGTCTTCAAAACACAGACTATGATCCTTCTTCCTTCCCACTTACCCTACAATGGTTCTAAATTACCAACACTGCTAAAAAAAGACAACACATTTCTCTTATATTCAATAAATTCTACACAAATGTACTTTTTGAATCGTATATTAACATAATTGTCTAATGGAAAACATCTGTTATTAGAGATAAGCTCACCAGTACTTTTGTTGTTCTAAATATTATCCATTGTTACTCTACTTGTGTACGAACTAAGAAATGAATATAGCTACCTATATTTATATGGTTTTTGCCTACTAAGTAGGATTGCCTTACATTACTTATCTACTCTTTAGCGGCTTTCGAATCATTCGGTATGGCATCCCTCTGGACCAACAGAACGTACAAAACAGTGGCAACAAACGTTTGCATTGCCTACTTTATCGCGGATTTTGAGCGTTTAGTAAGTTTTAACATAAAACTGTGATCTATAATAGGATAGGATTATATTCTTGGGCAGCAGTTTGATAGTGTCAGAATAGCTTTTTTTTTCATTGTGACAATCGTCGTGGATGATTAGGCGCTGATTTCCTGCCGCATCTGGGTGGTACAGCCGCGCCAAATCTCAAAACACAGTGAGAGTTAGCCGCTGATCAAGGGTTCCGTCAAAGCCTTTGTGCATCGTCATTCTACGCTGAAAAAAGGCGCTCGCTGACCCCAACCACCATGGGGGTGCGATTTTCTCCCGCTGAGCTGCAATACAAAGCAGGGAAGAAAGTCGCAGACCTCTTTGATGCCCCCTCCACTTGCACTTCAGGTGTCACTTCGCACCTGAAGGAAGGACTACTGCTCTACCACGCCTCAGTTATCTTAGCTTCTCAGTGGTTCCACCTTCGAAAGAACCTAGGAAAATCAGTTTTGAACTATTAACTAATTGCCGCTGGTTGAGTTAGCGATCCATGACTAAACTAAGACTATCTAAGATTGAAAAAACACTTTTTGTTAATGTCTTCAATAAAAATCTTATGCTGTGTAACAGAATTACACTCCACGAAAATGTAATTGACAAAATTACTCAAAACTGAACGTTCTGTTCGCCTACATTGCCCTTAGGTGGAAGTGAGAGTCTTGTCATGCCACTAGCTTGGTTTACTTATTTACTTTCATTGATTAACCTCAGTAATTTATTACAGGAAAATGCTAGCTATTCCACATTTCAAAAAATGTTGCTGTTGTTTAAACCTGAGAATCGGAACTACTCTCATAGCAAGCATCAATGGGGTAAGCCATCATTCCTGTGGTCATTTTCAACTTATAAGTTTTAGTCCAATTTTATTATACCGTTGCAAAGATATGTTACCTACAAAATTAACAAAAGCGTTAGATACAAATAACATTCTCAAAATTGATATTTTCACACTTACTCGAGGGTCCTCCATTCGAGGGTAAATTAGTGAAACACTTTAAGTTAATTAACTTAAGCCTAATATGTGTATCTAAGATTCACAAGACACTGAACTATGAATGTCTTGTATGGTGTTGCGGTTTGGAAAACTTATCATCTATACATGGCCGTACCGCGGCTAATCAACTGACCACTCCAGAAATCTATGGGAACGCCTATGTTCAGCTGTGGACTTCATGCGGTTAGTGATGATGACAATGATGTACCTATTACAGGTGATGACATCCTTATTACTGGCGGCACTGGCTTCGACGGCGGCCATCTTCGAGCTGGACAGGAGCGTGGTCCTCCAGATAGACCCTGAGTCTGCCGAGAGGAAGCCCCCCATGAGCGACATGTTCGTGGTGACCATCTGTATCGTGGTCATGTATGCGGCGAAGCTCTTGACCGATCTGGTCTTCATCTACGGTGCTGCGATCGTTAGTATCGAATTATAATTATTTTATTTTAATTTTTAAGTCGAAGTTTGGCCTTGCTTGTCACATCAGAGCCCATCGCCAGAAGGACGTAACCTGAATGGTTTGCAGGAGTCGCCGTCGCCGGACACGGTGTGGACAACATGATGATGATGATAATTATTTTGAAGTAATGTGTTGGGGGATGTCCTTGGCTCAATTGTGTGGATCGGCAACGATGTCTTTTGCTAAACCACACACGCCGGATCGGAAATGGGACGACTGACCCCATCCGAAATTTAGTGATGTTTTTTACGGGCATATTCGTGTTTCGGAAAGCACGTAAAACAGAGTGATAATAATCGTTAAGCCTGGCCGTAGGCTAAAAAGCGGCTTGATACAATCTGACAGCAAGGTTTATCACTAACACCAACAATTCCCACTGAGGTGAGGCCTGTGCTCAGCTGTTGTTGTTGTTGCTGTAATAAAGGACTGCCCTCATATTATTTCAACATGCCAGAATAATGTTTCCTTTATTTACTTATCTCGTTCTTCATGGAATGTCTGATTGACCGTAAGAATATAAAAGTTGTTCTGCGTCTGGGTTTGTTCGATATATGCATGAAGTATGTTTATGGTTTCTAATACCCATACAGTAGAAGCTCTGCCTAATGCCCCAGATAGCAATGAATCTATGATACCGATTTAGTTTGTCCATTCCTGGTTTTCCAGGAGAACAAACACATCATCAAGGGATACATCAACACCTGGTTTGTGTTCTTCCCGCTGTCCAGCTCTCTCTTCTACTTGCACGTCACCTACCACGCCTTCACTATAGTCGCTGTGCTTTTCTATATGGGTGAGTAAAAGTCGTATCCCCTTCACACAATTTCACACCGTTGACATAACACACAACGTTGAAACTATATGCTTGCACTATATGCTTAGTATAGGTACTAAGCATATGGTGCAAAAGACTATTATATAGAATTAGGATTCTAGGTCTCTACGCTAGCCTCAACTTTTATTTCTGAACTTAGGTATATTGCATAACGCCATTGACTATGTTTTTTTCATGTGTTTCAGGTTTGAATATCTACTCAGTGATCCTGGCTTACAACTTGTACGAGGAAATTAACAGTCGGGAACAATTACTCTAAGAATTTGTATAAGTTGTATGAAGGCATGCAATTCATTTGTCGTTTCATTTAACTTACGACTTTGAAGAACAAAAAAGGAGGGCTAAGTGGTTTATAACACGTATGGATATGAGTTCAAATCTAACCCCCGAATTAACAAACGTCAATCAACGCTAAGCACGCGCTTACGCTCATGGTGACCCGTAATATTTCAATAGAACTGAAAAGGGCAGCTATACATCTGAAGCATGCTCAACGTTGATTTGCGTTTGGGAATTCAGGGGTAAGCCGGATAACGGTGGCTGTCACGCCCCTTACTTATGTATAGATATACATGGTCGTAAGCTTATGCTATTTTGTGAAAAGTAGAATGTGTAAATAATAGTGTCCGACCGAACTTTCGGTTTCGGTTTCGGTTTCGGCCAGTTTCGGCCAAAAAATCGAGTTTCGGCCACAGTTTCGGTTTCGGCCAAAATCGGCCGAAACTTTGCCGAAACCGAAACTCACTTCGGAAGATGTCGTGCGCGCTCGTATAACTTCGTTTCTCGCGGCAACGTTATGGCAGAGCCTGGCGACCTCCACAATCTTCGGGTATTGTCGTGGGACATGGCTCGATGGCTCAGTAGCAACACTAAAATTGGTCAGTGCGTAATCGCCAGACGCAAAACTTCTTTAGAGGTAATGTTACAACGGAACTGATTACATGTAAGTTTTCGTTGAGACTGTTCTGTTAGGAGCTCGATTCTCGAAGTTGCCGACGAGTATGTCTTGGCCAAATGATTCACGTAGGCAGGTCGACCTTCGAGAAAGAGGTTAATTGTTGCATATAACACGGCTGGGCACTAAGGAAAGTAGGTTGAAGTGTCAGTTGGCTTGGCAGGGCAAATTGGACGAGAAACTGGGCCATCAGTTTGGGGTCCAAAAGTTCTCGAGGGGATATCGTTTGAGACCAAATGCAGCGTGGGACTCCCACCAGCAAAGAATCAGAAAGACCAGGACCAGATAGAGATCGCAGGGTTTGGCTGGATGTGGGCCGCCCATTACCAGCCGCTCTGAAAATCTAAGGGGGAGTCCTGATGTTCAGAATTAGACGTCATGTGTGTGGTTGTTGATGAAGTTTTCGTTTCGTTCCTGTACTTACTATGGCATTGGCGGAAGTTTTTACGCAGTTGGCAAGACCCTAGTCTAATGAAGGAGTCAATGTCGAATTATCGGATCTTTATGCCGACGACATCGTGCTTTTCGCAAACACATCCGCCGAGAGGCAGGGCAGACAATGTTCAAAGAACTAAGTGTAGCGTGCTATCGCATTGGACTGGTGATGAACCAGTCAAAAACGAAACTGACGACAAAGAAAGCCGACTAAGAGGTGACTAAAAGGGGGCCTCCGGGGTCACTTGGAGTGCACACGGCGGGGGCTGTGTGCCTCCATTCCATGTGGCCCCGAGGAAGGGCGGCGGTGTAAGAGTGACCTAACACCGCCGTACACACTGGCGGGTGTAGAGGGGAGGTGTAACTCCCCTCAAGGTGAGCTGGTTAGCAGAGCGCGCTAGGGGTCCACCGGCACAGAGTTCTTGACCAGAGATTACGGGGACCTCTGGATACGCGCTGAAGCAGGTCACCGGGGGTTTCGTGAGTAATTTCTGCCGCCTCAGGGCAGGCGAGCCTCACACACCCCCGGCCTTCACCCAGAGTCCCACCCTCTGGATGGTGCATAACCAGTCTAGTCCATAAATGGATTCCCCCGAAAAAAAAAGATAGTCTGCTTCGAGAACAGGCACGATGAGGAAATCAAATTCCGTAACACCTAAACCTTAAGCTTATGCATTGAAAAGTTAGCTCAAATAAATGAAGTTCATATAAATAAAGTGCCACCTTCTTATACCTTCAAAGCGAGAACTTCTTGACGTTTGCATTCTGCCCACGATGCACAAGCCTCATAACTGACAAAATGGGAGTGAGCACTGAGCAGTCTGTAAGATGCATCCGGCCCGAATGACAACCCAATGGCTCCTCAAAAACTGATATTATTGGAAGACGAGGCCTAAAAAACGATGGTGCGACCACCTTGTACATTACTCTGGCGAATGGCTGACTTGAGGGGTAAATCGAAAAATTTGGGCGGACCTTGGCCCAGCAGTGGGATCTTGTATTGAAAAAAAATGAGTCTAACTTAGTTTTGTTGTTATTGGCAGAATAATGAGTAAAATTTTTCAGAATTTAGTAATTGTAGGTATTTTATACTTGACCACGTGAGTTTCGGTTTCGGTTTCGGTTTCGGCCGAAACTGAAGCCCAGGCCGAACATTCGGTTTCGGTTTCGGTTTCGGCCGGAAAACCAGTTTCGGTCGGACTCTAGTAAATAACCTATGACAATAATTATCAACAATTAAGTAATACAATGAAAAATATATTTTTGAAACTAGATAGCAAACATTTAAGCGTTTTTGTTAATAGTTTAATGTTATTTGATTAAGATTTGGTTGTGTTCTGTCTTATCTAAGTCTTATTAACTAAATATTAGTCCAGAGTATTTAAGTACTTAATCTTGAAAGACAATTGTTTACAGATTTAGTAGTAGGTACTTGATCTTAAACGAAAACAGTCATTCTTCATATTATGTCCAGTTAACACCGAATCAGGCTACCCATTCCCGTTTTACAGTTCTTATTAATAGATGGAGCAAGGGGGAGAACCCGGAATTGTAAAGCCTGTCATGACGTTGACCGTACTTGCACAGTTGTTTAACATCTAATATTAAAACATAGGTAAGTAATCATAAATTCATTTGATTAGGAAATGGTTTGGAAGAAGAACAATGGGGTTTATTGTTGGTAAAACATCAGTTTCGTGGGGGTTAAAGAGTATTTTGGTTTCTTAACAAAATACTAAGAAGTACTGCTAAAGTATCTTATAAATACGTAGGCAAATGTGATAATTAAATAAGATTACCCATTTCAAGGACTTTTATTTGAACCGTTTGTAGAAAAACCTCCTCAGAGCACAGAACTCACTGAGCAATTTAATTAGAATCTAAATCATACTTGAGATAATCAATCAGTACATCTATAACATGAGTAAGTTAGGCTCACTAGGTAAGAAAATAACTTGACAAAATCAGTTAAAATAGAGCACTTGCCTTTCTTCCTCCCGTTTTAGGGGGGTTGCCCCTTTTTCCTTAACAGGAAGCTCTACATAAGGCATCTGAATTGACCGTTAGACCAAGCACTGCGTTGTAAGAACAGAAGCAAGCACAGAATTGCGTTGACGTAATAGTACATTGTTATCCTAGGGGTGAAAGTAACTTATTTAGTCCCGAGACGGGGTTTGGCGCCCGGAACGAAGTGAGGGCGCCAATAGTTCGAGGGACTAAATAAGTCTTTAACCCGAGGTAAACACTGTGCTTTTCATTACGAATACAAGGAAAGTAAAAATAAAAACATGAATTAGCCAAAGAAAAAATGAGAAAAATAAATGACGATCGAATTGCCGCCTTCCCGCCTATTTTGTTGGTTTTTTTTTGCTGTGGCCGGCCCGCTGTTCAGCCATTATTTTTAATTTTCATCATTGGAAAAATGGTAAATATTTTGCTCAAAGCTAAGTTATTTTAAAGAAATATATATATTCTCTAATCAATACTTAACTTTAAGTTATTTCAATTCTACATCGTGGCTGTATAGAAAGTTGGAACATGGTTCAATAGATATGTGAAAAATAACTAGTTTTACTTTTTAATAATTTGACAGCTGTCAGTTGAAAGTGATTCTCCCTAGGTATGAAAAGTATTACTTTCAGCCCGCTTCTCAGGTCAGTAATGACCTACTTTCAGAGTATGAGTAATGAAAAATATATTTATAAAGAAATGTTGTGGTGCCAGTGTTATTTCGTTTATAAACACTAGATGTCCTTGACTTTTGTACATAAACAATTTGACTTTTGCATATAAATGAAATCGGTCGATTGCAAGGTTCTGAATCGCTTACTAGATGGATCCTACTAGTCTGTCCTCACGCCTTTCGATATACAGGATGTCTTAAAACTGGACAATACATCAAGCGGGCCCGGAGTGACTTTACATTCTGGTATGCTCAAAAATAACGATTGCCTATCTAACTCTAAAAAAAGAAGATTCTGTTCAATATTACCAAAATAATTAATATCAGTGCCAAAGGTAGAGTCACGTACAAAATAAATTCAGAAATACAGTCAACCAAAATCCAGGTTTATTTGGTCTTATTTTCAATCGTTCTTAGTTCAACTTCCACATTCTGAATCTATGGTTCAAACAGCGTCAATGCAGTAAAACACAAGGACACTTGCATACCAAATTGAAGAGAAAGTTTGCACAAACTTGCTCTTGTCAGACTTATTGATTACTATATTGTAGACATTTTGGCGCCTTGGGATTGCCAAAGAATATGCAGGCGAAGAATTGTCACAAGTTAAATACACTGCAAAGCAAATGTTAATCAGGGTTTCGGTTAGGTGAACCTTAAAAAAGGTTTCAATACCTACAGGGAAAGTAGATCTTTCACAACTTTTATATGAATCATACGATTCGGTTGGACTTATCAGAGACTTCGTAGGTATGTTTTAGGTACTAATCCGAAGGCAAGTAAGTACATAACTTTAGCCCATTCTCAGTGACAGTCTAGCACTTAATTATTTAATTGATTTGTTTAAAAAGTAAGAACCTGATATTGTCAGTCAGTTTGTTTTAGATAATAAGTTTTTGAGTTTTTTTACTTAGTTCTTTTGGGTCTATGATCAATAAATAAAAAAAACTGTTAGGTACTACTCTTAAAATATTATTTAGGTAAGTACATAAATTGCTACATTGCTAAAAATAAATAGTTTTACTGATCTATATGATCTATTTCACACTGAAATCACACCAAAAAACTAAAAAGTACAAAGTTTTTATCTAATGATAAGCAGGGAAACTAGCAGTCTTTTGTAATCGGACATGCAATGATTGAAGATGTTGCTACTACTATTCCATTGAGAAGTATCAACTTAAGTTTTACTAACGAGATGTAGGTACTCGTTGGCCATGGTTTTCCTAGAGTCATTCACTGCCCTCCACTATTCTTTGACAGAATTCGAAACGCACCGATCTGGCAAGGCAATCCTCAGGAGTTCAGGAACGTTCAAAAAAGTGGCACGGAATCGCATTGCCTAATTTCATCGGAGTATAAACCTAAAGTCAATTTTGTGCTTTTTTTTAAACTTGGTAAGCTTGCTAACATAAAGGAATACCTAGTTTTGTTTGTGTAAAAAACCTAAGTAGGTTAAGTTCCATAAAATTTGGGTGTTTACGTGTCGTCCGATCACAGTGCCTAATACAATCCTTATAGGTTTACAACGATGGGTTTTGGGGGTTTCCTCGTGCATGAATTCCTTACCCTATACGGGGCGAAGTTTTCGGGACTCCTAACGACGCTGGTGGTGGCTTGAGCCTCTCCGGTTGGCCTCTAAGAGAAGACTAAAGACACACAGCTGGAGCTGGAGTAGTCATGGATTACAAACCATTCCAACCAAAAGGGGAGAACAGTTGATAGTTTAAATCTTAAGTGATCCATTCGTCATAATGGCAGCAATTTTTCCTCGTGCATCTGGAGTCTCCGGTGGGATAGGACTGGATGAGGAAGGCTCAGAACCGGGAATTGTGGAAGAGGCCTATGTCCTGCTGCTGTGGACCACTAGGTATAGGCTGAGGATAATGATCTTGCTAGACCAAACAACTTTCATGTATTTATTGATAACAGAAAAGACTACATGTTGAAAGCTTTGAAAGGCAGAAACTTAACTACACTATACTTTTCAGTTAACTTCGAGTAGAGTTCTTCGGAAAATGGCTTTGTTTCCGCTTCGATGTTGTTGTTATAACATAGAAAACGGAGCTGCAGCTGGATTCCTCATGGGGGTACGTAAATGTACATACTGAAAATCATCTTGCATCAATGCAAATTTGCCATTGTTCTTGGGCCCAAAAAAATTACATTATTGTGCAGATATTTGATGTATTCTACGTGAAAGACCTAACACACACCCTCAACTTTTATTGTGCTGATACCATAATCGGTCTCAGAGAGAAAAAGTTTTTTAATGTTTAATTTCAAATTTTCAATCAAGCGTGTACTAACCCACAATTTAGGCGTCCACATCGCTAAAACATTCATTTTGTCATTTAAAACACCTAAGCATAACTGAAAACTAAATAAATAAATATCCCTGGACATTATTCCACACAGCGCCATCTAGCCCTAAGTGGGCTAGTTATAGTCCGTTTTTATGAGATACTAGATAACGGATAAACATACTTAAATACTTTTTCTTCTGTAAATTCATACTTAATATACATAGGATACACCCAGACCAATACAAACAGACATGTTCATGCACGCAAATGTTTGTACCGTGCGGGGATCGAACCCGCGACCTTTGGTGTAGTAGAGTCTTAGTCTGGTGTTACAGATGATGTCATTCGTAGCGACGGCGCTGTTAATGATGGGAGAAGCTATATTCGACAGCCTGAGGACCAACAAGGTCATCGAGCTGGCCCACAACGACAAGATGGAGACGCCTGGGGTCGCCTTCGTGCTGATTATCATGCTCGGGGTGAAGGTGCTGGCTGATGTGTTCTTTCTCTATGGTGTTGTTAAGGTTAGCATTAACTAATACAGTTGCTCGATTGACTGAAGTGATGTAAAATACAGGGCCTCTGCCAGGGGCTCACTGGTCAATACTGGCGACATGTTTACTAATTAACATACGTAGGTTTTATTTTACTGTCGCGGCCGCCCGCAACTTCATAAGCGTGGACTTTAGTTGAAAAAAAAATATTACGACCTATTCTCAGACCTAAAAAATATGCATATAAAATTTCATAAAAAAAGTCAAGGAGGAGGAGGAGAATTTTATATACTACATGCATGCATGCTCAACTAATATGAGTTGGAACGAGCCATACTCTAACACGCGGACTCAGTGCGGATTGTTGGAGGGGTTTAAGGTTAGTGAGCAACCTTAACGTCAGGCTAGGCTTAACGACTGACATTTAACGAAGTCAACCGGGACCAACTGCTTAACGTGCCTTCCGAAGCACGGTGATGCCCAAAATACACATCACTAAATTTCGGTCGGGGTGGTCACCCAGCGATCGTCGCTGATCACTGTCACAACTGCGCCACGGGCACCTCCAAAAATAAAATCGATAAAAAACCAAAACAAAGTACGATAGACGATTTCTAAACAAATGCTGATTTAAATCATTTTTTCTTTTTAGGAGGAGATCATGATCAAGCCCTACATCAACGTGTGGTTCATGATCTGGCCGATAGCCAGCTTCTTCTACTTCTACCAAATCACTGCTTTCCACGTCTTCACTCTTGCCGCCGGACTTAACTTTTTGGGTATGTCTGACACCCACTTCACATAATGTTTTACAATGTGCCTAACAGCCTACGATTCCCACTTGTAGCCGTTACCGTTTTTGACTTATTACTATAGATAGATAGACCTATTTATCATCTGTTTAGTTAAAGGCGGAATGGCTAGTTGACTGCGAGGAAGGCACCCCACAAGGGAGATTGGTTAAATTAACTCGTTACCTACCGTCTCTATTTGCTACTTCTACCTGGGTACTAATAAAAGTATCTTTAATTTGAGTAAAAAACTCGTGTTTCCTTCTGAATTAAGTAGTGGGCAATAATAAATACTCACATATATCACACACTCACATCTTTATTTGTAACGCTAAGCACGCGGTCAAGCTCATGATGGCCCAGGGATAGCTATGCTTCTGAGGGATGCTCAACCTTGATTTGCGTTTGCGAATTCGGCGGTTACGATTTTTTTCTTAACAACTAATAAACTATTTGTGTAAATTGCAAAGGAAGATGATTTCCGATCAGCGTACAGTTAGAGTTTTTAGGGAAATAAGGAATATATGCACTGTTTCTTTTTATTTTTTTTTATGATAGCTTATATCGTTTTATGACTGATCAATAATATTCATTAATAAAAATGCAAAATGTAGTATATTTATAAAGTGTTACAAATTTCAAACTTTTTCAAGCGTATTCAAACGCCGCCATTATGGCGCGCTCCGTTGTCATGGACTTGGACGTCACCCGAGTCTATGACAACACAAATGTAACCTACAAACTGTTGAATTCCTCTTCTTATCGCGCTTGACAGTGACATACGCCTGGACTGTGACGTCACACTCGACCCATTCTGTTTCAACCACTTTGAATTGCCCACATTTATTTGCACTTTCCAATAATTATTTTTACATCGACAAAGAAATAAAATTAGGAAATATTGATAGAGACGTAATAAGAATTCAAAATACTACTCAAAAAAATAATATGACGCTCATCTGTTTCAAGTGCATATTCAATCAAGTGAATCAACACCTCCGAACCGGTGGTAGAATCACATTATGACTTTTTAATTTTTATGTTGTGGCTTGCCATAAGTGCTTTTTAATAAGTTAACATGAATAAATACTATTCTTACTTTTACTTTTTTTACTTTTATATTCCCTATTATGAATTTTCTGCAGCTGGTCAAAACAGTGACGCCCAACCTGGGGCAATTGTATTATATCAAAATGGAATGTACCCAAAATCACAACGTCAACACGTTTTCCTTCTCCGCTCTACACGAAATGCTTCTGCTGTCGATTGAAAACTTTACCTATGAATAATCACCTCTTTCGCCTTCGTTTGAAGAGTACCTATGTAGTCTCAAATTATTAATAAGTTGTGTTGCTGAACGGCTTAATTTTCCTTATGTTTGTTTCAGGTTTGAGTATGTACGCAGCGCTCTTGGCTTACAGTTTCTATAAGGAGTTTGGCAACAAAAAGTAAACAAAAAGTGATAGCTGTGCATACTTGTAAGAACTGTTCAACTCAACTTTGATTTGCGATGGCTAATTGGGCGGTCAGGTTCTTAGAAGGCTTTGTCACTGTGGCAAACGCAGTACTTATCATGGAGGTGGCAGAGCCAGCCAATTGGGAATATGCACTTGGAACAGATGAGGGTCATATTTTTTTTTTTAAGTGATACTATTTTGAATTCGCGTCACGTCTCTATCAATATTTCCTAATTTTATTTCTTTGTCAATGTAAAAATGATTATTGAAAAGTGCAAAAAAATGTGGGAAATGCAAAGCGGTTGAAACAGTCACGTGAGAGTGTGACGTCCAAGTCCACGCGTATGTCACTATCAAAAGCGCGACAAGAAGAAGAATTCAATATTTTGTAGGTTACATTTGTGTTGTCATAGACTTGTGTGACGTCAGAATCCATGACAACCGAACGCGCCATAATGGCGGCGTTTGAAACGCTTGAAAAAGTTTGAAGTTTTTAACAATTTATTAATACACTACATTTCGCATTTTTTTTGATAAATATTATTTATCAGTCATAAAAAGATATAAGCTATCATAAAAAAATATAAAAAAGAACAGTGCATATTCCCTATTGCTAAGATTGTCTATGATTGCAAGTTGAAGACGTGCATTGACGTAAGGTGATAAGAACTGTTAAAGTTGTCTTGGCTAAACAGGGTCTAGGACGAACCCAATTTCCTCTGGAGCTTGGTTAAAGAAGGAGCAAGTACAGAGTGGTTCAAGGACTGCAACGAGGGCCATATTATGATCTCAGAAAACTAGACTAATTATAATATCCTATCTTCTTGTTTGCGTATTACATTGCTACAGCTACATTACAATTTCATTTTTGGAAGGTAAATGATGCCAAATCAATGATGCAAGCATAATTCATAATTTCTTAATAAGATTATGGTCTGTAACTCTTGTGGTTTTAATGTAGTTTGGTTCAAAACACCCACGTTTTTCTCTTTTTTAAGATGTTACTTTACATTTTTTTCTTGTAAAATAAATTTGATCGTGACCTGCGTTTGTAAAACTGCGACACCCAACTTGCTCTGGGCCTCTCTCTCTCCTCAAGGTATCTAATATTGTTCGAAATAAAGTAGGTAGGTAATCCTTCAGTACGTTAGTATTTAGCAGTGAGACTAGCTCAATCCTTCAAACAAACAAGCTGTGACAATAGTTTTGTTTTAAGGTAGGCATGTCTATTTGTGCACAAATAAAAATCAAACAATTACATTAAATAGGTAATTTTATATCTTTAATCTAATAATCTTAAACATTGGATGTGAGATTTTAAACTAACCTACATCTGTAACTTCCAGGAAGTTTAGCTGTTTAAACAGTGTATGTGCCAGTGTGTTAATATAATATGTTTATGGTGCTCATTCCGACATAGTAAACACCGTTGAAGCAACATTGTTGCGAAGCAAATTATTACTGTGCGTCCAGTGCTCAGCGTCAAATACCTAAGTTTGAGAATAAAAAAAGATAATAAAAATCGTTTATTCTCTCTTACAATGTTAGCATAATTTTTACTTAATTCTAAAAACTACTAAAAAGAAAATTTGTTACCATCTCATTAGCTTTACAAGTTTTGTACACAATTTCAAGCAAACGCATTAATCTTACTGACAAGTGGATTACTTCAGACATCTTTGGTAATGAAAATGGCATCGGTAGTGTTTATCAAACAAGTAAAGGTAAATAAAGTGTTAACTGCGTATTAAATTACATTTAGAGCAGGAAATAGTAAGAGTCTTTGGAGACTGCCGACGCGCTACAGCCCCAAAACGCGGCCAAACCGGCATACCTATTTCCTGTAGATTTCATACTCTTTAGATGGACTCGCCGCACACGGTTGGCGCCGGTGGCTGCCACAAGCTACAAAATATAGGAATTATGCCGGCCGGTGGTGGCGTTTTGTGGCTGTGGCGTGTTTGGCCCGTGTGCGAGGACACTAAACATTCAAGCTGTGTAAAACTGCCAACATACGCTCGTCTGTCATCACTCTAAATTGACGCGAAAAAATAGGATAAAATATTTTTGGATTGTTAAAACAGTACAATTCCAAATCATTACTTTCATTGTAGGATCGAAAAGTACCAGAATCTGCGTTACTTTTGGTAACTACGTTAAATACGATACTTTATTGTGACAAACGGAATCTTAAACCTTTTTTTAAGTATCCTACGTTAATATTTTTCATTCTATGAAGGCGCCATTTCTCCGTTTTAATTATACGGGTCCTAAATAAAAGATAAGTGGCACCTTCTACTTTTACCCTTTTTTTCGCCATGTTCTGTAGGCCTAGCACGAACTGATAACGTTTTGTTAATCGAAAAGTACTTAAACGTTTTTTTTTCTGAACCACTTTTTTTCCGTCCACTGGTCGTATGATTCAGGCAAAACGTTAACGTAGAATGTTATCCAACCAGAAGCTGTTCGTCCAGTTCCTCGGTTTCAGGGAAAACTTTGCCTCTAAGCAGAAGCTCGTAGTACGAATTCACTACCACCAGGAAGTGAATGTGAATTACTGGAAATAAATAAAACAAATATTATACACAATACTAATTATCTAATGTAAAATTGTATGGGTATGAACAATAAACAGACAGAGAGAGATAAAATCTCAAGGCATACTGATGGTTGCCGTCATGGTAAACGGAACATTGAGAAGCCCACATTTCACCGAATCAATTTGAACCCAACCGGCTAAGGAGACAACAGTGGTCACACCTGTTATTCGGGTAGTTCGATGGATTTATCATTGTTTCACACCAACAATAAAATGGAATACCTAATTCAATTTAATTATCTACTTGAAAAGATCTTTCAAAATGTTATTTTTTGAAGGCAATGACGCACATCTAGCTCATGCTTGATGTAGAAGTTAAATAATTGGACAGGAGTTTTTTCGACATCGTCTCACACAATGCTTGCCGAGACGAGGTCTCCACTCAAAACGCGCCTTCTTCAAATGCGTCAGAGCACTATTAGTGAACTAGCCATCACTGATAGTGCTACAAAACACAGTGCTTACTAAAAAGCAAGAAACAGTAAGAATAGGTAACATTTTTGAAAACTGCAAATCCAAAATAGTGACTTCCAAAAACTCACTTTTGTCTTTTTTGTAATGATCTAAAATAATCAGCTAGATTGTGATTACGTAAATATACCTATGGTCATGAATAGAAATTCGTATGAACTCACAAGAAACAGCAAAGAGTCCCACGGCGACTATCATACAAAACTGAAGCAGGAACAGCAAGGAACTCAGCAGAGCCACGACCGTGATGAAGATGCCGTAGGTGAAGTAGCAGAGCACGAAGCCAGCCCGCTTCTGGAATGGTTATTCTATTTTGACTGACAGCATTTTAACAAGTAATCAAGTTTAAAAGTACCTATACATGAAGCACACTAATGGGCTAATCATTGAACTCGCCATATTTCATGTCAGCCGTTGAGCCTTAGGGCGGCTTGATAACATCTGACTGCAAGGTTCATGACTCCTCTCATCAAAACCCACTCTCTATTATCAAAACACCGGTATGGAAAAAATAGATAGATAGATATATTATTTATTGCACACCAAAACAACAGAAATCAACAGCAAAAGTAACACAGATTGACGTAAATGTACAATTTGGGCGGCTTTATCGCTAAAAGCGATCTCTTCCAAACAACCCACTGGTAGAGGAAAATTAACTAGAAGGGTAGAGTGCACAAGTAATAATAGTAGTAACTAAAACTGACGGCAAACATCAAATACATACTTAGATACATATGTTAAGAATGAACTTCTATATATTCATTCATTCCTTATTTCGAGCCATCTAACTGCAGAACACTCAAACTAACAACAAACAACAGTTTTTAAACATCCAGTTGGACATTGGGTACACCACAACACAACTATGAGGTGGTACTACGAGCCAAACTCTAGGTCAGAGCAGATTCCATGAGATTCATTACTTAAGTGGCAAACCTTACCGTCTCTCAGTTGTTAATAAGCCCCACAACCCACAAAAAAATCCCTCAACACAAAAAAATATACACTGCTCAAAAGTGTCTAGGGATATATCAAGCATTTTCATACAAAGTATAGCTATTTGGGAGGCTGTAAAAATTAAAATATTGATACCAACGAAGAAATTTTTTGGAACACAGAAACTGCTATATCTGCCCTTTCAGATTGTATAACGAAATTCATTGTAGTAGCATTATTGTACAATCGTAAGGACGTTAAAAAAAAACAGATTTTTCTTTTACAAGGTGTCAAAATTTTAGCAGAATCAAACGTTTTTTTTTGTAATATTCTTAACCTTTATCTTATGCCACTGTCCTCGCGTTATTCTACGATAATGCTCAACTTGTAAACAAACTTAACTTTATGAAATATTTGAAAAATGATGTACCTATGATATCCCTAGACAGTTTTGATGTGTGTATTTATAAAATCAACAAGAGTGTCTAGGGGGATTCTTGTCAATCAAACGCAACTACTATAAAGGGAGTTTAAGCGAATTGGCCTTTAAAAAAAACGGTTACGTGTACCCGCCACCAGGGACGCCACCACAATTCCATACGAACGCGTTAACTTTCTCTGTGCGTTTGATCGAAGGAACTCGCAACTTACCGACTTAACCCCGAACATAAGCGCCAACGAAGACATCATCCACATAATGGAGATGAAGAGGATGATTCCCATAATAAGTTCCTTGGAAGTATGGTTCACGTCCAGGTGTACAAGGCCCAGCAAGTGATGCAGGTTGTTCTTTAACTCCTGGTCATACCCCTTATCACCCTCCACCACCAGCATGGCCATTGAGGCTGTGAACAGCAGCAGTGAGGTACTCTGCAAATATTTAAGTTAGGCTTTAAGGCGAGTAGTAGATAATACTTACTGTTTGGCTGTAAGCCTTATTCCTTTGCCTTAAAAAAAGCGCTGATGGGCGCGCATTGCTAATTTGTGAAAAAGTAAAATATTTGTGTTTGTTTAAGAAAGTCCGGGTTTCATTTATTTCCTCGCAAATATATATTACCTATAAAACATCAATTATCATCTTTACACATTGGATGGTTATGACTTGAGAGCTAAATACCTGGCGGAGCGCGCCATAATGGCGGTGTTTGAATCGCTTGAAAAAGTTTGAAATTTGTAACACTTTATAGATATACTACATTTTGCATTTTTGGTGATGTATTTTTTGATCAGTTATAAAACGATATATGCTATCATAAATAAATATAAAAAAGAACAGTGCATATTCCCTAATCACAACAAAACAAAGGGTAAAAAAACAAAGGGTATCAAATAGGTTTATACAAGTAAGTTATGGAGCAAGTACTTACGAAAGAAATAAAGCCTATCCAGAGGCATCCCAAGTTCAACCGCACTGAGAAACAGCACTTTTCCGTTAAACACATTTTGCTTATGCTGAGCTGAAACAAGACCACTATGTTAGGATAGTGTTTTGTTTTCCTATTGCCCATATAAGTAGCCTAGTCAATTTTTCCTCATTCATAATCAACCGCAGAACGGATTTCGCAATTATAATTAATAAAAAATATGCATTTATATTGCTTTTTACTATAAGTGACATAATATTAAATTATCATTATCTAATGCCGAACAAATAAGTTCTCAAAAATACCTTTATCAACTCTTTTGCAGGGTCTCCAGCTTCACATAAGCAAAAAAAAAGTTAATTTGCCTCAGATCAACAAATAAAAATAAAAACGGAACACCATGCGAACTGAACTGAAATAATGAAATAAGATTAAGTTATAGATGAAGTGGGTCAACCTCGAAAAATATCCCCTCCTGTGACTCGGCGTTGACTGTAAGTAGACACAGGAACAAAAACTCTTTGACAGACACTCAGCGATTTACTCAAACAGGGGCGGCTTGAGTGAAATTTACTAAATTATTTATTCACTAGCGGCACTTTGGCCGCGTTGAACTTAAGTTTATAAAAATAAAATATGTGATATTAATACAAATTGTAGCTTAGGTCTTATTCCGATGTATAAGCTAGGTATATTATTATAAAGTTTCAGACACATCCATCCATCCACACAAACAAACTTTCGCATTTTTATTATAAACATTAAATTACATAAAATAATGTACCTACCTAATACATTAGCGTTAAAGTTCATGCAAATAGATGGACTGTAATTTGATGTACTTGGTCTGTATCAGGGCGATTAAATTTCGCTGTTGACGTAAATCACTTAAGTTGGACTCACATCGTGTATTTCTACCAAGCGAATGCCATAATTTTCAGATTTTACAATGGTATGATTATGGAAAGTAGGTAGGTATACAGGGTGGCCCAAACGGTGAGGATAAAAAATTTTTTTTGGGTTCCTGACATATAGAGGTACCCGAAAATACCCCTTGTATGTTTGCCGATTTTTTATTGTTTTCGAGTTATGATTTTTTTAAAGTAAATTTCAGAATAATCGATCTGACCTCGTAAAAATTTTTTTTTTTCGGAAAGTATGCATTTTTTATTAATTTATTTTTTTGTATCATAGACCTTATTAGTTGTGCTTTTACCCATAAAATTACCAGCTTCATGCCATTAATTAAAGGTACAAATATATTGACCAAAATAAAAAAACTGGGTGAATGCGAGTCACAGTGAATTTTTCAAAGTTAAATTAAAAATTTTAAAAAAAGGTTCCATGACTTTCAAGTAATTTGAAAAACTGCTCAAAACCCTTAGCTCCAATTATAATAAAAAAACTTGGTGCTTAATAGGCCTTTTTTAGCCGAAACTTGCCTTCAAGTAAACAAAGGTGGAATTTTCCGAGTAAATAGTTTGTTGTAAAAACGCCTTTTGTTAATTTCTGGGGTTTATGTGGGTTGGACATAACATAGTTAATAAATATAAAGTGAATTAATTTTGGATTTCTTATTATTATAGTATCAGCCCGGTGGCATTTCAACAGCACAAGTCAGTCTTTGTCCCATGAATAGTAGTTAGCGATACAAGTGCGGAATGTATTATGTCGTTTTGCATTTGTCCCAAAGTATCAGATAGTAAAAATCGAATATTATTAAGGATATTTGAAAGGAAGAAAAAAAACGTCTATTTAAATAAACGTTAAATTGCTGACGGCTTGACTTTTGACAAGGACATAACACTTGAACCCTTTTCCATCCCATTTCATCCCACTACTGGGCAAAGGTCTCTCCCCATGTTCTTCATAGATCTCGATCTTGTACCAGGGTCTGCCAATATTTCTCATGGAATCTCTAATCGTCACTCCACCTTTTGTGGGCCTTCCTCTGAACCCTTTTAGCATTGTATAAAGTTTAATTTCTAATGACACTAGCAGCTGTCAAAATGAATTTCTGAGATGAACTTTACCAAAAATAAAATAATAGGCATTTTTTTATTTACCGGGATTTGAATGAAACTCATGTTTAAATGTAATTACCAATTAAATTACCGTTAGTACCGGGAAACTGCCAATCCTAGCATTTTCATGCCCGTTTTCTTCAAGATTTAATTTAGTAAATCATACGTAGGTTTCCATGTTTTTATCATGATTTTTAACGCAAATGTATTAAAAATCGTTGTCCGATACAGAACGGGTATGTCATTTTCACTCGTCCCGACTTTTGATCCTCGCCTTCCACCTTTGTTTACTTGAAGGCAAGTTTCGGCTAAAAAAGGCCTATTAAGCACCAAGTTTTTTTTATTATAATTGAAGCTAAGGGTTTTGAGCAGTTTTTGAAATTACTCAAAAGTCATGGAACTTTTTTTTTAATTTTTAATTTAACTTTGAAAATTTTACTGTGACTAGCATTCACCCCAGTTTTTTTTTATTTTGGTTACTAAATTTGTACCTTTAATTAATGGCATGAAGCTGGTAATTTTATGGGTAAAAGTACAACTAATAAGGTCTATGTTCCAAAAAAATAAATTAATAAAAAATGCATACTTTCCGAAAAAAAAATTTTTTTAGTAGGTCAGATCGATAATTCTCAAATTTTCTTTAAAAAAATCACAACTCGAAAACTACAAAAAATCGGCAAACATACATGGGGTATTTTCGGGTACCCCTATATGTCAGGAACCCAAAAAAAAATTTTTATCCTCATCGTTTGGGCCACCCTGTATATCTAAAATATTTCCACCTGAATTCACAAACTCCAATCAACACTAAGCACGCGCTCACGGACATGCTGTACCGTAAAATGGCAATAGAACTGAAAGGGACAGACACTCCTGAGGGATGCTCAACGTTGATTTGCGTTTGTCAATTCGGGGGTTGGTTTAGCCAATAGGCATTAAAGCTTCTAAAACTAAGATACCAAAGGCGTTTCTAAAAAGTTATCCAACCGAATGTTCAGCACATTGCGATACCCGTACCGTAAACTATACGCACGACAGCTAGACGAAAAAAAAAACAAATCAATCACAACAGGACGCCCTAAAGAAGCAAATCCGCCCCTGGTTTGTTTCTAATAAGTCATCAAGCACAGCTCTTATCGCTACGTGCTAAACAGTCTAACTTATTGCTAGCTAAGCTTGCTTGACATAATAAGCAGTTACTTGACTAATTTATTACATCAAACTTGCGACGATTATGGACTCTATTTTAAGGCTAGGTTGGATCAGTTTACAACTACTATATTTTTTGAAATACTTATGAACCTTCACATTCGACCGGGGTCGGTTTGTTTTTCTTAATTTTCTTTCGAGTTTTGTTAGCTGATTCGGTGTGGACATGTGTGTAAATAAAGTGTTTTGTATTAAGATGGCCCTAATCATTTTGCCCATAAAAGGTAGTAGAGTCACTGAAATCAACAAAATTCGATAAATGTAACAATTTTATCAAGTTATTTTAAACTAAGTAAACAATTGAAGATTCTTATGTACCAAAAGCAGCCAGAAAGAAAAGTAAGAATAAATAAAAAGACGGGAATATTTCCGCAAGAGATAGGCAGGCAGGCTAGATTGATAGTCGACAGCAGGCAGGTTAGGTTAGCAACATTACAAGAGCAGTATGGGACTTCCCCGCCACTTCTCAGTAATGAATTGTAAACAGTTTTTGAATGAGTAAAAGTGTGTAATGGATACCAAATTAATAATGCAAGCGAAACACGTTTTTAGAGCGATTCAGAACTTGTAATCACTAACCAACCGATTCGGTAATTTTATGTCAATTTCAGTAAGTCTAGCGAAAGCGTTCAATTATCTATTATAAAAGGCCAAAGGCCTCTAGTATTTTTTTCTAAACTCACATCTGCTCACATTTCCAACAAATTAACAAGAGCCACCACTGCTGGGCACATCTACACGCGGGCTCAGTGCGGATTGTTGAAGTGGTCAGTGATGAACCTTGCTGTCAGATGTTATTAAGCCGCCCTAAGGGACGCCTTGAACTCTTAAAGACTGACATTTACTGACGTCGGCCCGGACGAAGCTTAACGTGCCTTCTGCAGCACGGAGATGCTTTAAAATACATCCCTAAATTTCAGTCTGGGTGGCTCACCATTAGTAACCATTCCACTTTACGACCCTTCGTGCGTTGCTTTACAATTGCAATATGCACTGTGACAAATTTTAATAAACGAAGGGTCACACCAGCTACATAAAAAGAGGAATGAAATTAGTCAAAGTGAGCTAAGTGGCGCAGTTTTTAACAGTGATCGGCGACGATCGCTGTTGTAAAGCAGCACACGCCGTGTCGGAAAAGGGGTGGGTGATCCCGACCGAAATTTAGTGATGTGTTTTTCGAGCATCTCCGTACTTCGGAAGGCACGTTAAGCTTGGTCCCGGTTGACGTCGCTAGATGTCGGTCGTTAAGCCTACCTAGTCAGAGGCCTTAGGGTGGCTTGCTAACATCTGACATTAGGGTGGCTCACTAACCTTACACTCCAACAATCCGCACTGAGCCCGCGTGTTGGAGTTTGGCTCGTTCCACCTAATGGTTGAGGTGAGGCCTGTGCCCTGCAGTGGCACGTACATATATAGGCCGTTTATGTTATGTTATTAAGGATATCGTCGTTAACGGATCAGAATCACCCTCCAGACAACATTTATGGCAGATCAGCAGCTCTGTCATCTCAATCATGGAATTCTTTTGCGTTTCAAAAGAATAAACATTGCATGCTCTCACGCAACAACTAACAATTTGATGCAGTAATTTCTAACTGTGCTGTGCTACAAAACTATGATTCACTAGGAATGATATACGTAAAACTATGATGAACGTACAATACAAAATACCTATACAAAGTTATATTTTTTCTTGAAAGATGTGGTATTTTTGTCCACCGCTTTACTGTGTGAGGTAAGCATTGTTCGTAATTTTTTTGGGTTATCTCAAACCATTTCTGATATAATGAGCCGTTCATGAAATATTCTATTCGAACTGTTATTCATTTAGGTACCTTACATACTTAGACTTGTAGCTGTAAATAAAGTAGTCAAGGCATATTTATTATTGACTAGATATTATTTTGACTAGGTATTAGTAGATACCTATGTATCTGCCTAGTCGAAATAAAATCTAGCGACTCTCTTGTTGATATCAATTTGAAACAGGTGACCATTTACTTTAATTACGGCAACGGTCCTCTTTGGGCTCGTCAAAAATAGAACTTGTTAGTAGGAACAGTCAGCAATGTTTGTATACTGTGTATTTATTTATTATTTCTATTATAGCATTCAAGACTATTATTAAGGGTAAGTTGCACCATAGTAGAAGTTAAAGTTAAAGTATTTGTCAAATTTGTCAATTTGACGTCATTTTTGGGCCAAACCGGTACTTTAACTGAAATTTGGATGTTTGTTATTGTTAAAGTCAGATGGTGCAACCCACCCTAAGTGTATTTTTGTTTGGTTATTTTATTCATGACGATTTAACAGCACTTGTACCAGTCGATTTAAATAAAGATATTTTGAACTTGAACTTGCATCAAACTTATCACGGTAATTAACTATTACCGTGGTATATCTAGGCTGACGCTATCTGATTTATAGACATGGAAGATATTTATACAATACAACATAAATTCGATGCTTGATCGTTACAAAATTACATATAGATTTCATTTGTAGCCTCGGTATAGAAAGTCGTAAAAACCTAGCGAGTTGCGAGGATTACTCAAGCACCTACTTGCCATTATTCGTGCTTGCCCTACTGTGACGAGATAAAATTTGATTAAACTTAAGGCCATTAAAGGTACCTACCAAATTAGTACATTACAGTCAACCAGACTATTTACTAAATAGGTACTCTATGAGTCAACCACAGTGCTTACGTAACAGTTTATAAAACTTTGTAGTGGAGATGGTCTCTTATTAAATGTACCTATTTAAACTTTGACGGTTCACGTTCATATCAACCTAAGACTAAAGCAGCAGTACATTAAAACAATCATTCTTTAACTGCTATGTTACGTAAGGGACTACTTAGGTAGTGTGGCCCACTTGACTGTACTTAAGTAATTAATTAATATGTAACATAAGTAGGTACTATATCATACACATACGGACGAGTAAACAACGACCCGTCCACGACGATAACCAATAGGTAATAACTAGAGCGAAGTAGGCGGGTTCATAGTGTTAACATTGTGAGCATCTCAGCTACTGTGTCTCAGCTTAGTAAACTACGCTACGTTGACCGTAACTAAATGAATATAAAATAAATGTGAATTGAAAAATATGTATATAAATGAACACCAATGAGTGAAGTTCTATATTTACTCTCAAAATGCCTATGTGCTTGGGTTAAAAAACGCTTAACTCGATCAAACTACAGCAAAACTGGTTTCGAAATGTATCTCCATTCAACTGGCAAGGCATCTACGTTCGGGCCGAAAATGTCGATAGACCGAAGTATTGAAATCATCTCACGAAATAGTGTCTGTATCAAATCGACCACAAAGTTATTTACTTAATTACTTAAAACACATAAGTAGGTATACATGTATTTTTTTAGAGCAGTCCTACTTTTAAACTAAATCTTCAACTAAAGTCTGTCGATATAACGGGTTTACATGGCATTTGAATAAAATAAGGTATTCGTATCGTATTTTATGACTACATGAGATTTCATCGACAAACTACGTAAACTTAATGTTCTTCTTCGATCACTTGCCCATCCCTAGCCTGCCATCTCTACTGAGTGAGTGTGACCAACTAAGATTTTCTACTGTTTAGTGGTTTTGTTATCTCCTCTAGTTCAGTTTTATGCAGATATCGCCATTATTTAGATGCATATAAATAGAATTTTGATTAATAAACTGGAGTTTATGAATCAAAATTCCATTTAATAGACGAATACAGGAATATTGCTTTTTATTTATTAACGTGTTTAAATCCCTGTGGATATTTTGGCCTCTAATGTGGTTACGAAATTATGTCAGACTTTTACCTCGGACCTCGGCTTTTTGGCGGCTCCGATGGGTTCTCTACCAAGATTTTAACAATGCTCCGTCATCTCCGCCGACTCTATAATAAAGAAAGGCGGCCACGGAAGCGCCTGGACTTAATTGATTTAATTTAACAGCAACTAAAAATATATAGTCGTCAAAATCAATATCTAATATTTTTCTAAATTTTCTGCTGACCTTAGAATAGACAGGGCCGAGATTCCGAAACGGAAACGTATCTAAGTACTATGTAAGAATACTATAGGAATTATGAAAGCGGTGGCGTTTTTTTTGCCGTGTGGTGTGTGGCCCGTGTCGGACGCATACATTCATTATTTGCTACACTGTATGAGTCAATGGGATAAGGGTATTAGGCGAAGTTAGTGCTGGAAACCAACTTTAGTAGATTTTAAACATACTATTTAGGTTTTTTCTTAGGTAGCATTAGTAAAATATAAAATGGTCACACCTGTCGGATCGCTGTCACAATTTTGTTTTTATTTGCGACAAGCGCGAAGTTCAATGATCCTTGACTTAATATCAGTTTGGTTTGGTGATTTTTTCAGTATTCTTGCTTCTTAGGTGAATTATTACTTTGCGATTCGATTCGGAAATCACTTGTTTTTTTCCAAGCAACTTTCGTGGAACGCGAGACAAGTACCCAATAAGGTAAGTGGCTGGAGGGCATTGACAAGACAACTTATTACCCAAACGTGAAGCAGTTTGCCAACTTTTGATCCACTTGTTATAACTTTTGTTTTCATTCAGAATAAGGATTTGTAACTACTTTGTGTTGATATTACTGCATGAATTACTTGACATATCTTTGACTGTCCTCAAAACTTTTAAACATCTGAAAACTTAATCAAATAGGTAAAAGTACTTAAGATTAAACTAATTAAGTTGCTTAAAGGTACAAAATATCAGTGTTTTCAATAGTTATTTTAATACATGGTACTTAAACATTAATTTTAAATCCCTGGTAATAACCATGAAGAGCTAGGTAGTTAGGCAAACAACTAATTCAGTGTATATTCCCAACCCTGAAAGGTAAGAGTAGTAGGTAGATACTATTTCTGGCAGACTGGTTTTAACTGTGTCTCGATTCTTAATTTTTTTTTATTGAAAGCTATCCAGTTAAGGGAGTTGAATAAATAAAGTTTTTCAAGTGTATCTATCAGTCTGACATCTAACTAAGAGTTTATTTGTAATTAATTTTTAATAAATTAGATTTGTCCTAAACTTTGTTGATTTTTATGGACAGCCATTTTCATTGACCTCCAAACTCAGCTGTTTGTATACCTACTTAACCCATTTGGACCCAAATGAAATCCAGCAGTGCAAGTTATATTTTTTTATCATTAATTGGTTGAAACAATTGTTATTATAAGAAAACCACGAAAAAAAAGTTTTTTTTTAAATTCCTACTTTCAAAAAAAAGCCGTCCTTAAATGAGGACGCTGGGTCCATGGGGAGTGAATTTTTCGAAGCATCCTCTTTCAATACATTATGTCTTTACGCGCTTTTTGCATTGTCAACGTGCTTTTTTTGTAAAGTGGAGCCAGTTTTTGTGGAAAAGTGACCATTACCATCATGGTGGAAACTTGGTACTTCAGAATGTCCGCAGGAAAAAAATAATGACGAACATTGCAACGACGAAATTGAAGCTAGTCTAGGCTATTCATGGGTCAGATTGTGGTTGTGCCATGCATTTGCAACTGCAGGATCCAACATGAGGACGTAATCAGTAACCACCACCATTTTATTCCCATGGATAGCAGGGTGGTATAGTGAAATAGACTGGTCCGCTTGATCAATACCGCCCATCCGCTTGTTTCGATTTTGGTGAAGATCTGGGATACCAAAGTCTAGTTTTTTCTTCCGTACCGCTCCAGCAGTTTCTTATCCTAGAGGCAAGACGTGGTTGTCCAATCAACTGACGAATAGAATTAGATTGACTTTTTTCTAAACAGTAGTCAAAATTAGTACAGTTTTTCGTCTTTATTCACTTCACCACAACTAATGGTCAATTTATGCTTCTGCTTTCACGGACAGTACCCGTTCCACGAAAGCTACTTTCCGTAAGTCTTAGAAAATCAAAACTGGTGAAAGAATTATCAATGAAGGCAACATGGTCTCTAAGGCTGGTGCCAAGTTTGTTGAGCTATTGCTTCACTATTCTTATGCCCAGTGGCTCTGTACGATTGCCACCTGGAGATTTCCCGAAGTATATTCTATCTTGTTCTTCTTTATCTCGATTCCTGATACTTCACGTGGAACTGCATGGCCTTGTTTATTATCCTCGTCGTCATTTTTTCGTCCGTCAATACACTGGGCTCTGGAGGAAAAGTAACTCAATCTATCCATGCATCATCATTTTCACGCATAACAGCATAATATAGGGCTTTTTCACCTCCGCAGTACTCCTTGACACTGCTAAATGTTTGTTTTGCGATTTCTGAAGGAAAAATGACCTGGTAAAAAATACGAATAATTTACCCCTAATGTGCCCACCGACCTCGAATGGGGACACCGTTGTAAAAAAACTTATACCATCATCAATACTCAATTATTCATTGCCATTTATTTTTATATTGAAAGTTTACATTATATTCCGGTTATTTATGAAAAATAACCAGCAGTTTTAGCTGTAAAAATGACAAATAAAAATTACTGAATCTTGGCTATCCCTGATTCTTGAAACACCTCCACAAAACGCACGGTAGAATCACTCTCAACTAATTTTATATAGTTTTTGGTGTAATAATAAGCTAACAGGTTCCCACTTATTACGTATTCGCAATAAAAAATCACAAACATGCAAATGCTAATAAACTGAGGGTATTTGTTGAGGCGTCCTCGTTTGGGCACGGCGGGGCTATATGGGTTAATTATGACTGGTGTCAAAAACATTATGTAACACATATTCTAATAGGTAATACAATCATGGCTTATTGATTTAGCTGACTCACTCAAAGTCCATTGAATATTAGTTGTTGTCAAATTTGGACATTCTGCAAAGTTGTATATGTACCTACATAGAGAATTTAGTTTGTTATTCAGTTTCTGTTGCAATTTTGGAGTTTCATAAACTTGATTGATATGTATTTCTGAGTGCATACTTAAAAAAAATAATTCCACCTTTAGAATCATTCCTATTTATAAATAACTGAGAAAATACATTAGTATCATTTGTCATGGTCATACATTAGCTTACAGTTCTAATTAAGCAATTGTGTACCGGCAGTTTAGTCAATCACTACAAAAAGTAGGTAAATAAATAACCGAAATAATTATTTATTTATTATTATTTTGAAATTGCTATCAGGTAGATACTAATCAGAAGCATGTCAAGTTGCTTATCTATTTCACTATCTATCATTTATGTGTTACATCTTGTCAGTATCTACAAGAACAAAATCTTAAAATTTGTGATAGGTATAGGTAGTCTAATTTGAACTTTACACCTTGTCAATAAAACTATGAACTGCTTGAGACTGACACTCGAGCAATACGAGTTATTGATATATTTTATAAAGATTGACAAGTATTCTGTGTTAAGGGCTGCCTATCGGCTGTGTTACCTATTTATTTATATTTATTATTATTTTTATTGCAAGAAAATGAAGATGTGTCGCTACCAGTTAATTACACGGTTTTAGGTACAGCAAAATCAAAGAGGTAGGTACTTGGAAAAAAAGCCTGAGCACAGGCTTCACCTCAGCTATGAGGGGCCCGAAGAATAAACAAAAATCTTTATGTATTAGCTTAAGTAAATAAAGATCAATGGACATTATTCCTCACCGCGCAGTCTAGCCAGAAGCTAAGCAAAGCTTGTTTTTTGAGGTACTAGACATTGGATTTACATACTTGAATACATTCAAAACATAATAGGTAGAGACGCCTTTAGATTTAAGTGACCTATCTCAGTGTATTGAAATAAACAAAAAGAGGAAGATAGTTACGTTACGTTCATACTTCGCGAACTCGATGCGTATTGCGAAAATCAGGCATTGTGTAGCCGCATTTTGAGATTTCAGGCGGCCTTACATTTCCACCACAGTAATCGATGTTTGAGTAAGAGATATCTTGCAGCTGATAGATCTGACGCTGGCGCTGCGGGAACTAAGCGAATATTATGAGAGCAATGCGCTGAGACCTAACCCTTCCAAGACACAGTCATGTGCCTTCCACCTACGAAACCACCAGGCAGATCGGACCCTTAACATCTCATGGCGAGGAGAAGCAATTGCACATTGTACTAACCCCAAATACTTGGGTGTCACATTAGACAGGTCTCTCACATACAAAGCCAATTGCACTAACATAAGGAAAAAAGTTAGTACTCGCAATAACCTCCTGCGGCGGCTTACGTCGACAAAATGGGGAGCATCTGCGGAAGTCCTGCGGACGACTGGTCTAGCTCTATGCTACTCGGCTGGCGAATATGTCTGCCCTGTATGGAGCCGCTCAGCGCATGCAAAGCAAGTGGATACAGCCCTTAACGATACTTGCCGGATAGTAACGGGCTGCTTGAAGCCGACCCCGGTAAGCATGCTGTATCCACTGGCCGGAATTGCACCGCCGGAAGTCCGCAGAACTGTTGCGGGCTCCTCAGAAAGAGCCAAAATGGAACTAGGCCCCCGTCATCCTATGCATGGCTACGAAGCCGTTCCCCAAAGGTTAAAGAGTCGACGAAGCTTTGCCAAGTCTACTCGACCTTTAACTGGCTACCCTTCTCAAGCCAGACTTGCTCTGTGGCAGGAGAAACTACCCACTACACCATTTGTCGCGCCCTCAGAGAGTCCTCCCCCAGGCCATGACTTGCCATGGCTGACCTGGAAAACCCTCAACCGACTGCGGTCCCAGGTTGGCAGATGCAAGGACAGTCTAAGCAGATGGGGGTACATCGAGCCAGCTGACAATGTGTGTGAATGTGGGGCCTCCCCCCAAACCATGAGCCATTTAATATCGTGCCCGATGTGTCCAACCAGCTGCACACGGGATGACCTGATGAGCGCTAGTACTCATGCCGTAAGGGTTGCAGAATACTGGTCTCATCAAATTTAGAATTGTCTGCCATCGACACGCAAAGAAGAAGAAGAATATGCTGGGTGTCTGCTGTAACACATCCAGGGTTTGGATGATAACCCTTTTGGTGCTATTGTAGGCGGTTTAGCATACTGCCTGTTTATATTCAACAGCTGCGGAACACTCGCGGTTGTACCAAGAACCAGTTTTGCTAGTTACTACTAGTAACATCACTTAAAAACATAAAACACACCACACAATCCGCTTTACTCGAAATACTCAAGTACTTTTGACTAGAAAAATAACAAGTGTATAAGTATGAGAGCCTGACAACCCTATCTCTGTTGATTCTATCTTCAGTTCTTTATATAATTTATTCGTTTGCAGTTACGCGGTGCGGGCACTTGTCTCCTCGGTTGTGTTCAGTGCTGAAGATGGATAAAATATACTTCACTGTTAATGGAGAGAGTTATACATTGTGTAAGTGTTGTTTATAGTTTTATTTACTAACAGACTCACTCCCGAATTCACAAACACAATCAACGCTAAGCACGCGCTCACGCTCATGCTGTCCCATAAAATGTCAACTGAAAGGAACAGCTATACGGCTGAGGGACGCTCAGCGCTGATTCGCCTTTGTGAATTCGGGGGTCAGCTATACAGTCATCGGAAGATGATCATGCTGTGTTTTGTTTTTTTGCTTTTGCTCGACTTGGCGGTTGACTGCCATACCCACTGGTAAGTAGAGACAAAATCACATACATTGTCTTTATCCCAAAGGTAGAATTCCATCATTTTATGAAAATCGAAACAACGAAGGCATCACAAAAATTGATAAATACCCATTTACCATTAAGTGGTTGACAAACAAACCCTCGACCATTTTTCTGACAACCAGCACTCGTAACCAAAAAACTTCAAATAAAAAACAAAAAGGAACTTCGCTGGAAATACTATAAAGAGTGAGTTTGCAAGGTGTCGCTAAATTGTTAGGAGCGACTTTAAATTATATTTACGTGAATAACAATCTATTTATTATTTTATGAATCCTATCCGCTGTTTGAACATAGTAGATAATTTACTTTAATTTGTTTTCATTCATGGAAAAATACTCCCGGGCACGTCACGTTATTTACGCAATACCTAGTTAAACTCTAAGGTGAGGTTGTCATTATGGTACGCGAAAATAAGCCTTAGCCCTTTGTAACACGAGGTTAGGGCGCCCACGCAAGCTACAGGGATGCGGAAAGCGTAGACCTGCCAAGGAAAGAAAAAGTGGCGCTATTCGGGCGGCTCGGTACGAAAAAGTACTAGGTAGGTAAATAATATGCACAGCATAATAACTTCTTGACGCGCTTGGCGTTATGGTCAACGTGGTCTGCATGAGGTCGTTTTTGCCGTAGATCCTTGATGAATGATGGCGCACGTGTTGTCTTATTACGATATACGTAGTAATATAGTTAGAGCTTAAAAAAAATGCCAACACCTTGCCAAGTCACACTGTATGTAGTATACATACTTACTCATAGGATAAAGTACCTAATAAAATACAAATGTTAATCCCAAAACATACAGTGTACACAGACCTTCAAAATACTCCACACTCATCACAACACCACACATTTTTAGCTCCCTTCAATTTTGGTTACTTAAATACAATAAATACAAAATTGCAACTGTTAATGCACTTTGAGATCTCAGCCATTTGACATGTTGTGTTTAAGATATTATCGTAAAATGGTTTTTTTATGGTTTTTCGTTTTTTTATGCAGCGGGCTCCGAGGTGAGGCCCATGACGTCGCTGAATGAGTACCTTCGGGACTACCTGCAGCTGTTCGGCACGAAGGCCATGTGCCACGAGGGGGGCTGCGGAGCCTGCATCGTCTCTGTGACCCAAACTCACCCCACCACCAAGGAAAAGCACACATTTTCTGTCAACTCTGTGAGTTCATGTTACCTATCTTATTTGTCAATTCCGATGCAGAACCCATAAGGAGGTAAAAAATCGAAAAATATTTCTTTCACTAATAATGTACAAAATGACAACTGACGCTCTGCCAAGTGAGGGCGCCACAATACGAGGCAATAGCGCGACAGTGGGAGTATCATTCAGTCAAAATAATACTAGGCAATCAGTAATAAAATGACCTATACTAGGACTTTTATTTTGATGTACTTAGCCATCGAGCTTTCAGAGCGTGTTATCACAAAATAACCGTGTATTTGATAGAAAATCTGTCATTTACTGTCGGATTACCTGTCGTTTTATTTCAATTACTCAACTATAGTCCGAGTATAGGTACTCAGCCTCCTGTGAGTAATGTTTTATTTACTAGATACGAATGGTCAATTACGTTCAGTGATTAATGATAATACAAAGTATGCCACGTGAATGTCGTAGAGACCTTGTATTAAGTTATTATAACAAAAAAGCATCATTATGTTTGACCTTTGTTTAGGATGACTATACAAGCTCTGTTTCGTTTGAAGTCAGGTGATTTTTGGGTGTAAATTGCCCCAGATTCCTTTACCTATTTACTACCCATTTGAAACGGGACAAACATCCTACTAATATTATAAATGCGAAGGTTTGTATGTGTGGATCTGCCGTGTTGCTCTTTCACGTAAAAACTACTGAAATTGATTTTAATGAAACTTTAAAATAATGTAGCTCATACATCTGAATCGCACATAGGCTACAATTTATAAGGAAATATTACTTTTTGTTTTTCAACTTAAGTCCACGCGGACGAAGTCGCGGCCGCTAGTCTGAAAATAAGTGCGAATAACGCATTTAAAATACGAAATAAGTGCAATGATTCAAGAAGACTTTTCTTTTTTTTCACGATTGAACTGTGGGCATTATTACGACATAATATGTAATTAATCTTTTATAGCACTGTCTTCAGGGGGCCCCTGAAAAATAACAGCCTAAGTAATTGGAGCAAAAACATACCTAACACATTTTGTCAAAGTTTAGTTGGTAATTCAAATATAAAAATCTACATAATCAATTTGAAGTGAGAGTTATTCAACTTTGTAGGTATATCCCTAAAGATCTTAGACAATATAGAAAGCTGAAGATACTCGACCAAGTGACTCACAATTGTATAAATATCAAATATCCACCTTACCTTATACCTATGTCTAAACAGCCGATGTTTATCTCTATAAACTTAATCTTGATTTGCCTGTCTCATACCGGCGCTATCTTTCTCAGACGTAAGATATCAGCGCCACCAGTGTCGCAAAATGGGACTACCTACATGTGCTGGTTAACCAACCATCATTATATCGAGGTGGTCAAATCGGTTGTTAGAGCCCTGAGGCATGTCATACACGGACTCGAGCAGTTACCCAGTGATCAACATACACGGACCGCTTTTGCAGCTCTGACGGCAAAAGTGTCAAGAGCTCGTGCAGTTAGCTATTTCAATGTCGGTTCCGATTTTATTGCACCTGTCACCTGGAATGCTGAGGTGGTTTGATCATAAGGAAATAATTGGATGACAGGTTATTACTGAAAAGGATTTATAGGTCGAGGATAAATGGAACTGTTCGAAGGGGAAGGCCTAGACTAACTTTTCTAGAACAAGTTCAACATGTTCTCAGAAAAGGTAAGGCCAGAAGTACCCTCAACTGACTAGTATGTATGAAAGGCTCATGAGAGTAGAAGAAACGCAAGATGTTTGCCAGGATAGTAGCACTATCTGTCTACCCCTTGGGTAAAGAATGTGATGGTATGTATGTGTACAATCGATGTTGTCGTCCGTTGTTTTCAATAAACAAACAAAGCGTGGATGAAGAGCTTGAGAAGAGGTAAGTAACTGCGCGAGACTAGTCGTGAGCTCGATTAGTCATGGTGAAATTTTATCGTGCTTTCCGAAGAAGACTGCCGACAGAATCAGTTGCAGCTGCTTGAGCGGTTCGTTTATGTACGTACGTAGGTAGATGTCTCTAGTTCGCTATGTTGTCGCAGCATTCGATCCTGACTGCTTCCAGCAGTCCGTAAGGGCAGGCCTTACACATTGCGACTTCTTGTAGCCGCCGCGTGACTGCACCGGAGCGCCAGTGATCAACAAGTATTTGTATGATTCATACGCGCGTTTGTATCACTGCCGTGATTCCTAATGCAAGACCACATGTACCATTTGACTCCGATTTGTAATTTTCCTTTCTATTCCGCAGTGCTTGGTAAATATACTGTCATGTCACCAATGGGACATAACCACGGTCGAAGGGGTTGGCAACCGTAAAGATGGCTACCACGCCATCCAGAGCAGGTTGGCGGCTTTCAATGGCACTCAGTGCGGGTACTGCACTCCTGGCTGGGTTATGAACATGTACAGGTAGGTAACGTGTTGTTCTAAATCTCGTAGAGTTACTGTGGTAAAAAAACAAGCAAATTAAAATGAACAGGATGAAAGGAAAACAAACGACGAAGTCCAAAATAATTTGTGCTATTCTCAGCGATTGCATGGGTCTGATAGGCTCAGATGATAGTTTTCTGTTGCCCAGCTAAGTAAACAAACAAAAAAACAGTCGGGGCGGTATTCAAATAATTGTTATAAATTGATATATTGATGACCAAAGTCGGGGACTCGAGTTTAAAAGTAAGCGAACGAAAACGCTTCCAATTAAAATAAAAAAAAATGACAAAATAATTCTAGGATGTGTCCGGCATAAGTATGATTTAATTACATACATTTTTCATTACTCATACTCTGAAAGTAGGTCATTACTGACCTGAGAAGCGGGCTGAAAGTAATACTTTTCATCCCTAGGGAGAATCACTTTCAACTGACAGCTGTCAAATTATTAAGAAAAAAACTAGTTCTTTTTCACATTTCTAAACCATGAACCATGTTCCAACTTTTACAGCCACGATGTAAAATTGAAATAACTTAAAGTTAAGTATTGATTAGAGAATATATATTTTTCAAATAACTTCATTATAATTTAGTTTTCATTACAATTTCTTTAAAATAATTTAGCTTTGAGCAAAATATTTACCATTTTTGCAATGATGAAAATAAAAAATAATGGCTGAATAGCGGGCTGGCCACAGCAACAAAAAAAACAAACAAAATAGGCGGGAAAGCGGCATTTCGATCTTCATTTTTTTTTCTCATTTGTTCTTTAGCTAATTCATGTTTTTATTTTTACTTTCCTCGTATTCGTTATGAAAAGCACAGTGTTTACCTCGGGTTAAAGACTTATTTAGTCCCTCGAACTATTGGCGCCCTCACTTCGTTCCGGGCGCCAAACCCCGTCTCGGGACTAAATAAGTTACTTTCACCCCTAGGATAACAATGTACTATTAATGATGGAAGCCTTTGTCATTGCATGATAACTCATGTTTAAGATTAAGCTAAGTAGATTACGTACATTTCGCGCATCTTACCACCGAATTCACAAACGCAAATCAACGTTGAGCATCCCTCAGAAGTACAGTCTGTCAAGTAGGTACTGTCCCTTTGAGTTCTATCGACATTTTACGGGACAGCATGAGCGTCAGCGAGTGCTTAGCGTTGATTGCATTTATGAATTCGAGCTTTAGCCCGATAGGTTGCATTTTCACAAAGCGGTTTGTATAAAGTTATGTTTGTATCTGTGCAGCTTATACAAAGGATCCAATTCGAGGCTAACCACAGAGCAGGTGGAGAACTCGTTCGGTGGCAACATCTGCCGTTGTACCGGCTACCGGCCGATCCTGGACGCTTTCAAGAGCTTCGCGAATGACTCTGATCCAGACCTGAAGAGAAGGGTTTGTGTAAGTATAACCCGTGTTATTTTGTTAATAGAATTTATTCATGTAGAAAAGGAAACACTTACAGATTAGAATCACATTGACTGTTTATGTCCAGCCGTGCTATTCCGGCGGTGCACATCGCACGTGCGAGTATCGATGTTGAAATGAGATTACCTCAATCATCAATACGCTTGACTTTGAATTAGTATTTTCTCTCGTTTTGTATGTAAATAATCAAAAAGTGTTTTTTGGCTTAGTTCTTTTCTCTCAAACGACGACGGTGGCGAAGGAATGGATTTTTAAAGTTACCTCGCACAAGCGAAGTGAGTGTCGACGACCACCGGAATAGCATAGCAGCTCCTCCTGTAGGTACTAACTTTTTACCGCTCTATTTCGGATATGGTAGTTCATTAAAATAGTGTTTAGTTTTTTAAGTTTGAAAATATATTTATTTGCAATTCAAAAGCGTTAAAATATACATTGTCACTCAACTGAGTGTAACCGAAGACGTTGTCTACAATCTAATTGCCTGATTATTCGTTCCACAGGATCTAGAAGACTTAGACCAAGTGAAATGCGCCCAAAAGTGCGAACGGCGCTGCAGTGTAGTAGACGAGGAGTGGTGCGTCATACACGACAAGGAAGACCATTTGCTGCAGCTTGGTGGACAGACCAGCCGCTGGTATAAAGCTTTCACACTTCAAGACGTGTTTCAGGTAGGTATCTAAGTGATATTTTTCACACAAGCCACACGCCACAAAACGCCGCCACTTGCAAAATTCCTGTAGTTTACATACATTTTAATGGACTCGTGAAGTCTTCGTCGGTAAAGCTGGTGGCCGCCACACCTAGCCGATGTGTGGGGACGCATACAGGTAACTTGTTTAGTTTTGTACATAATATACAGGTTGAGTTTTTCAGTTTTGATGTGTGTATAATCTTATATTTCAGATCTTTACGAAAGAAGGAATTAACGATTACAAGTTGATAGCTGGCAACACCGGTTCTGGAGTGTTCTCCGACGCCACTCAGCCGCGCATCTTCATAGACATATCGTCCATAGGAACCCTCAAGGATACCATGGTAGACGCCAACCTGGTGATCGGTGCTGGGTCCACACTTGCCGAGCTGATGCAGATATGCCAAACTAGATGCAAGGATAATGAGTTCAAGTATTTGGAGGAGTTCTTAAGACATTTGGACTTGGTCGCTCATGTGCCTGTACGAAATGTAAGTAGTTGCTCTATATTCCCTAAGTTCAAAATGTCTTTATTTAAATAGACCTGTTACATTACAAGTGTTTTTAAATCGTCAAAAACTAAATCAAACAAACAAAAATACACTTATTAATAGACTTAAATACTATAGTGGAAATAATAAATAAATAGATACACAGTATACAAACAAAATGTGACTCAACCACCGGTGTCGGAAAGTTGTTTCTGTACTGAGAAGAAGCGGCAAGAAACTTAGCAGTAGGTACTCTTTTCAATATGTTCTGTACAATAATCCGTTAGTAAATTACATTAGAATATAAGTACACATCAAATTATACAATTCGAAGAAAATTGTTAGTAAGGGCACAAATTATGTTCAAATTATTAGAATTAAATAAAAGTAGAAAGATAGAACAAAATGAGATTCAACTTTTAAGACGCCTCAGTAATAAGGCTGGTGTTTCATGTAAATATTTTTCATCAGATTGGAACTATTGGCGGTAATCTGGCTATGAAGAACACACACCACAACTTTCCATCTGACTTATTCCTCTTTCTGGAGACTGTTCAAGCTTTCGTGACAGTTGGTAAGTAGATATTAGTGATCGCATAATGATCTACAAATACTGCCGAACCGACAGTGCCGACCTGCTTATGTGTGTAGCTACCTTTACACACCTTTATCACTTATTTCTTTACTAGCGACCCGCCCCCGCTTCGTTGCGTAGTTTCAAAGATTTAAGCATTCAAGGGGACATAGGGACAGAGAAAGCGACTTTGTTTTATACTATGTAGTGATTACACTAAAATTACATGTGTACCTACTAAAGTTGCTGAACTATGCCAACCTTTGTATAGGCTACACTACACACAGGTGTAACATACTTAGTCGAAACCAAACAAATTAAAGATGCTTTATCAATTATATTATACTGAACATTTCTTTCGACCAGAATGGCTTTTCCTAAGTAGTAGATATAATTAAAATGAACTTTATTAATGCACATTCATTTCAGTAAGCGATAAATTGGTAGAAACGAACTTAAGCATGCAGGATTTCTTGAAGACAGATCTTAAAAGCAAAATTATTTCTCACGTGAAGATGCCGCCACTGTCTAGTAATAACCTCATTCGATCTTACAAGGTGAGTGAGTCAGCCGCATTTTATTAGATTTTATTTTTGATAATATTAAATCATCATCATCAAGCAATTAATCATCATTCATTAGTTATAGACATATAATAATCATCATCACCATTTTCGCAAAGTTCCACTCACTTCTGAGTACAGACCATTTTGATTGCATCTCGGCAATCACTTACATACCTAACCTCACGACCATATCACTAATGGGTTAGCCAGAGGCGCATTTTTTGTCGCAGTCATGGTGAACGGAACATTCAGCAGCCCACATTTCACCGAGGGAATTTGAACCCAGACACACAACACACAAATGTTTGGACTGTGCAGGGATCGAACCCGCGACCACTGGTGTAGTAGCCAACTTCTCAACCATTACACCAAAGCGGTCGTCAAACTTACAAATCAAAAGCATATAAGACGACGGACCTGTTTTCTGCTACCGGTCGAAGTTCCAATGTGCCGGCTGATTTATCTCAGATGTTTAATGTCCAACGGTCCTGGGGTGCTATTCCGGCGGACATCTTTCACATCTCGGTGCTTCACGCTTACCTCAATCGTCAATACGCATTACTTTGAATTAATATTTTCTCTCATTTTATATGTGAATACTTAAAACATGTTATTTGGCTTAGTTCTTTTCTCTCAAACGACCACAGTCGCAAAGGAATTGAATTTTAAAGTTACCTCTCCACGAGCGAAGTGAGTTTTGGCGTCCGCCGCAATAGCATAGCTGGTCTAATGTCTAAGAACCCGCGTGTGCAGCAAAAAAAATCGGTTAAATTCCTACTTGAGACATACATCTTTATATCTAATCTTAGAACAGCATTTGAGCTGATAAATAATACAAAAAATATTCCTACAATATCTAGATAATCTTACACCATGATTATCTGACCCAAATTAAACAGAGTTTATGAGTGTCTCGACATCAAGGGTGGCGTTCCAGCTAACATCACTTTACATCTCGATGCTTCACGCTTACTTCAATCATCAATACACTTCACTTTGATTTAGTATTTTCTCTCATTTTGTATGTACGAGTATATAATTAAAAAACTTTATTTGGTTTTACCCCAGGATTCACAAACGTCAATCAACGCAAGCAAGCGCTCATGCTCATGCTGTCCCTTAAAATGTCATTAGAACACTGAGGGGACAGCATGAGCGTGAGCGCGTGCTTAGCGTTGATTGTCGTTTGTGAATTTGGGGGTCAGTTCTTTTCTCTCGAACGACCAAAGTCGCAAAGAAACTGAATTTTAAATATAACTCACCGCGACCGAAGTGAGTTTTGTCGCCAACCGAAATAGCATAGCTAAATACAGAACACTGTAATTACACTAAGATATAGTACTAACATAAATGCTTGTCGCATGAATGTTTGTTCTGGGTCAGGATCGAACCCAAAACCTCGTTTTTGTGCTGTTTGTATTTACTTACCTAAATTGTCTTCAAGATAATGCCTCGAGCACAAAATGCTCTAGCAACCATCAACTCTGGCTTCTTCTTCAAAGTGGACTCTAAGAACAAGATAGAGTTAGCCCGTCTCGTTTTCTCGCCCATTTCGGCCGGCTTCGTGCGTGCGAGCGAGACGGAACAACTGCTGGTTGGAAAGGAGTTATTTAGCGAGGAAACGCTGAAGGCTGCGTTAAAGAAGTTGAACGAGGAGCTGATGCCGGAAGATGAGCCACCTTTAGCGTCGCCGGCCTGCAGGAAAACTATAGCACTTGGGCTGTTCTATAAGGTTTGTTTTGCTGTATCTTCGTGCAGTTAACGTAGGTTACTTTCGGAAAAGTCTCTGCCAAATGTCGGCCTTTAAGTCTCACTGCTGGTTATAGGCCTCACCTCAACTATCAGGTCTTTCAAGCTATACTCCAATATTTTTTTAAATTACAACCTCATAAGATTCATGTTTGCAACTTTTCTGCTACAACAAAAAGATAAGAATTTTAAAAACAACCATTTTGTCGACAGGCAGTCCTGTCCCTTTGTCCCCAATCGTCGCTGAACCCTCGCTTCGTGTCAGGGGGCAGTATTCTCAAGCGAGGGGTGTCCCGAGGTACGCAAACCTTCGACACGGACAAGACCCTGTGGCCGCTCAACAAGCCGATGCCCAAACTCGAGGCGCTGACACAGGTAAGAAAAAAATGGTAAGAATTATCCCTTAATCGGATAGTGGTAAGTTTCATTTTCCATTGGTTTTCGACTTTATGTCGAGGCATCAAGGTTCAAATTCAGGTGGGTACTATTTTCCCACTATCCAATTAAAGGTTATAGAAGGGCAAAATCTTCTTATATATAAAAATCAATGGCTGTTCGTTGGTCTCGCTAAAACTCCAGAACCACTGGACCGATTTGGCTTATTCTGGTCTTGAAATAATCGTGTAAGTTCAGGCAAAATTGGAAGGTGAGAAATCATGAACAAAACGCTTGGAATATATTAAAATCCACGATTTGGTTTTCTTTCAGTAACCGCTTCTGCCTGTCACGTGGCACTGAATGTTTGACAACAGAACGAAGTCTGTCGGGTCGAGACCGCTAGTACCTACTTATACATTATTTCAAATCGTCTCTTAAGAACGGATTTAAGTCTCGGAATTAATTTTCGGTTCTCCTCCTTTACTGATGTAAGCCCTTTTTGTATCATTACAAGGTGTGCATTGTAATGCTCGGTTCTCCTCCATCTCTGATGTAATGCTAATAAATCTGTAACGGTCCCAGACGCTAATGGTCCTGGTGAGGGAGCACCAAGGGTTTGAAAGATTGCAGCTGCATGAATTACTGCACAAAAACTCCACGTAGCATTAAAAAACACGATGCCAGTATTTTAACAAATACATGCAAACGGTTCTTTGTACTTCAATGTACGAATGGACATTCTTGATTTGATCTGCAATGTATCATTTTTTATAGATTCATCGACATATTCTAGGCAACTTTTTGCTCCAAGATAAAAGAATTGAAAAATATTGTGCAATCTATATTAAATATTATGCAATCTTTGAATAATATTACGCAATCTTTATTTAAACTCTTAACTTTTGCAATAGTATTCATCTTGCTTGAGAAGTAGTTAGTGGCACAAGAGGTGTCACGTAATTTTTGGGACTGATGTTTTGGCATTTTAACACTCAGTACCGTTTGCAACTTAAGCTGTCAAGTAGGTACGCGAAATCGAATTGTGACCACGCTTTTTTTATAGCTATTGCTTTTCGTTAGCTTGTTTTATGTTGTTAAGGTTTGTTGTTATATTACTGTAGTATTTGCAGTGTATGTTACTATAATTTTCACTTTATCTAATGTTCCAACTTGTTTACTTACAGTAATAAATAATTGTTTAAGAACCACGAATAAACTTGATTTGACAGCTCAAAATCTTCCATCAAAATTATTTCAGAAATATTTAAATATTTTAAATAGGTAGCATTTTTAATGGTTTTTAATCGTTTTTTTGAAGTCACGTGGCTCTCAGTTTGACAAGGTTCCAGCGCATTAGCAATTGGCAAGGATAATACTTACCTACTTGCATGATCAATCTTCAGTTACAATCATCCTTAATAAACATTGAAATGATTTTGTAAAACTTATAACATTTTAAACTAACAAATTACTTTTTAATGTCCATAAACACGAGCGTGAGCGCGTTCTTTAGCGTTGATTGACGTTTGTGAATCCGGGGGTTAGTTTGATTAAAAGTAATTTGGCAAAATTAAAAAAAAAATACGAATAATTGTTTTACAAAATGAAATAAAACATTTACTTGAAGATGTTTGTATTTAATATGTTTACTGAAATAATGTTCTACCTAAATCAATTTGAATAACACTACTCATCATACTTTTTTTTTAAACCAGCTTCGTTTATAAAAAAAACTTTCTCGACGTCTAGGGCGGCAGATAAAAGAATTTATTACGTGAACACTTTATGCCGAATACCTCAAAATCCCCAAATAAACGTTTGAGTTTAGTTTACGTAAAGTCTTACTACATAAAATGTTTCAGCAGTAAGGAATGGCTTGTTTACATTGGGTTAACATTTTAAAATATTTCGCGATGTTCGATAAAAGGACTTGATCAAAAAAAAACCCAGAATCGCCAGAAATGCCATATATGGTATTTTAACGAGCATAATGTGTAGATTAAAAATATATATAAATCTACTGCAAAAGCTACGCGGTATACTAGATATTAATGATTAATGAAATCAATATTTGTATTTTTTAGTTTCTGAAATATCTATTGTAGCCGTAATCTATGAACTCTTTTGGGTAGGTATTATAAGAAAAGTTGTTATTTTAAAGTTTCATATCATATTCTGGGAAAATATTATACAGAATGAGTTTTTCAAGTGGGCGCGGTGTTCCAAATCCTAAACTATGAGGAATTCAGAAAAATTGTCGGAGTCTTTAGCCCGATTTGGACAAAAACTAAAACTGTATACTCCGTTTTTTTTAAAACTTCATTCGTAGCCGGGTTTCGAACCAGTTATTTTTGGGAAAAAATGACACCCTGTATTACAATGCCATCTTGTAGTTTCGCTTCTAAGGGTCAAATAATGAGAAGTAACATTATATGGCAAACTGCAGGAAAGATCTCATTTTTAATAAAATATTTATTTTCATTATATTCACATTGACCATTTTTCTGAATTCCTCATAGTTTAGGATTTTGCCTACCATGCCCACTTGAAAAACTCACCTTGCATAAATGTATGTTAAAATCGTGATCAAACTCAAAACACGTGTGTATTTAAGGAGGAGTGTTAAAGAGTAGAATAATCTCTTTTTCATTACTCATACTCTGAAAGTAGGTCATTACTGACCTGAGAAGCGGGCTGAAAGTAGTTTTTTTCATCCCTAGGGAGAATCACTTTCAACTGACAGCTGTCAAATTATAAAAACAAAACTAGTTATTTTTCACATATCTATTGAACCATGTTCCAACATGTCTATACACAGCCACGATGTAAAATTGAAGTAACCTAAGAAGTTAAGTATTGATTAAAGGATATACATTTTTTAATTAACTTTATTATAACTTAGTTTCAACGATTTCTTTAAAATAACTTAGCTTTGAGCAAAATATTTACCATTTTTCCAATGATGAAAATAAAAAATAATGGCTGAAAAGCGGGCCGGCCACAGAAAAAAACAAACAAAATAGGCGGGAAAGCGGCAATTCGATATTCATTTATTTTTCTCATTTTTTCTTCAGCTAAATCATGTTTTTATATTTACTTTCCTCGTATTTGTAATGAAAAGCACAGTGTTTACCTCGGGTTAAAGATTTATTTAGTCCCTCGAACTATTGGCGCCCTCACTTCGTTCCGGGCGCCAAACCCCGTCTCGGGACTAAATAAGTTACTTTCACCCCTAGGGTAACAATGTACTATTGTTACACGTTGTGATTTTACTTTTTACTCATTTATGTCAATGTTCATCATCCTATTTGTCATTGCCATTCCATTCTATGTTCTTATATTCGGAAACTAGCACATGACATTGGCGTATGAATGACGTGCGATGTGAACAAGTCGCTGCCATATTGACTTGCAAACAGGTCCATTGGACCTGTTTTTTATGTGGTCATTTTTGGTACGTGGATGCCGTATCTTCTTCTTTTTGTTTTTATTAATGAAGTTTTACAGTACAATAACTTCTATACTGTATGGTTTAGGAGGCTGATTTTTTGAATACGTGATAGGGTTACTTTAGTGAACCCATTTTTATACATTTTGTTGCTGGCGATTCTAGGTTTTTTGTCTATGAAATTTTGATCAAGTCCTTTAACATAAAGTCGGAAATCTTTACGTTTGTATTTTACGTAAAGATTTCCGATAAATTTAAAAAGATACTTCTTGCGAAACGAAAAAATGGTTAAAATGCCGAGACCACTTCAAGAGGTTTTCACCAATAATTTATATTACCTACAATACTTACTAAAATAAAAGGACCATAGATAGTTTAAGACTACCAATACTATGGACAGTATCAATACTATTAACAGTTTTTGTTCACGAGTAACAATACTATCGATAGTTTATTCTTCATTGCCAAAAAAACTTACGATAGTATTGCACGGATCTAAGCTATCGGTAGCATCCTTTATTGCCTGTGTTACTACTACCGATCTTACTACTAGTAGTAACATTGGTAATTGGCTTACCCTACTTACTACTGAAGTTGAAAGTTGTTAGAACAGCAATCGAAATTTGGCAGTGTTACTACCGCAAAAATTAGAACTACAAAAACAAACAAAATAGGTACTTAGAAATTTACTAAGATTTAATCAAAATATCACGTATTTTTTTTTTAAACGACATGTTTTTAAATAATATTTTTGAAATTTTGAATTGAATTAATTTTTATCACATATTATTATGGTTCCTACATGACTATTGTAGTTTCTTACCAAATTTGAAATGACTCAGAAAAAAAATACGTTTACAAATACTATTGATATGACGTCAAGTATCGATAGATTATCCATAATCGACAATCAATCGGCATCACTAATCACTATCGGCATTTAATATGAGGACAGGTCAAGAAAGAACAAGATGCAGTGAAAACAGTTTTCCTTTTTAATAGATATCTTAGTTATTCATTTTATTAATTAGTTCAATAATAATTAATGAGAAACAAAAAACCAATGACTTCACGCTTAAAAAGTAGTAAATTAGGAATTCACGAGTCGTAGCTGCAGGCCTGAGTACAATATGTAGATCCCGAATTCATCATGGAACCAATACATAGGATTCTTGAAGTTACGCATCCGCATAGAGTCTAGCGCCTGTACTCTGGCTTAGCTACCACCTGCGTAGGTGCCACCAAGCCATGAAGCACATCTGCAATCCTGGCCAACACTTCCAATGGCGATGTACTTACTAACGCTATTACCTCCTGGGCAATGGTGGGAAGACGGCTCGTCCAATTCTTTTTGAGAACATCTTCTGGCGCATAGGGCCCAGCCAACTGCTGAAGGTGCTTCAAAAACTCCGACGGCTTCCTGTCTCCAAGCTTTTCGCTCATCAGCACTTTATTGATTTTCGTTTCTACTACTGCTGGCATACGCTTTATAACCTCGTACTTGAGCTTGTCGTACTTAAAAACCTCTGGTGGATGTTGGCTGAGTATGACGTCTTCTATCTCGGCAACGTATTGGGAGCCCATTTGACTGATTATGAAGTTGAATTTGAACGAGTCAGATGTTATGTTGCGGATTGAAAATATAGCTTCCATTTGCGCAAACCAAAGTTCTGGTTTCTCTGGCCAAAATTCTGGTGCACGTATTTCAAGTCCTTCCGCATGTCCGATGACCGTAGTAAGTGCCATGTTTCTTTTGTTTATTCAAATTACTTTCGGCGCAGTTTTAGGTTATAGCTTTTATAACCTTCAAATCAGTTTACTTAGCACAAGTCACTGCACGACAAAAGTTCCACACTAATAGAATAGTGGAAACAACAATGTGAGTCTTTCACAAGCTTATCTCGAACAACATCAATTACAAGATTAAACCCATGGACATTAAACCTTAGTAAAATTATCAAACTGCTTGGTTGACGTTTCTAAGATGACATCACGACATTTGAATTTGTATTTCGTTCCAATCTCCTGTTGACAGGAAGTAGGTCGGTACTTCCTTATTCTTATCTATGGTCGGTACACCCCGACAACTTTGCGCAAGATTGACGCCAAATAAATTGTACATACGTAAATCTTCCCGGCACCTTTTGTATTTTTTTTGACGTGATAACGTCTTTAAAATCGTTTTAGTCGGGTGACATGTTCAGAAACTTGTGTCACACCAAAACCTCACGAGCGCGATCGCAGGTGAGTGAATCAACTAAATTTTCGGTTCTCCGAATGTTTATGCAGATTAAAAATCCCTGAATTCATGAAAGTGATCTCAATATTTTTTTTGTTGTACCGGTAAGATGGGGGTAATTGGTATCTGGGTCTTAATTGGGATAGGACTGTGAAGATGTTTCAAAGCTTTATTTTTCTTAATTTCTTGTACGTTTTTATATTCACTACAGATAAAAACAAAAACACCCAAATATAAAAGAAATACAGCTCTTCACTTGAGCTTTGAAAAATCTTCAAAGTACTGTCCCAATTAAGACCCAGATACCAATTAACCCCATCTTACGGTACTTTAGCTTTTGTTTTTCAATGCGCCGACAAAATTGAAGCTGTAAATGTGTGCATTAATTTTTTACATATTTTGATATGGTCAAAGAATCATCACCAGGTGTTGTTAAATCATTAAACACCAAATAAAAAAATAAAAAACTGTAAATAATAGCTCAGCTAATGCGTTTTTGAACCATCCACAGTTAACTTGAAGGTATTGAGTATTGTATCACATGGGCGAAATTAATAGGAACATCACAGGAAACAAAATAAAAAAATATTAAAAATTGTCACGTATTTTTCGTCAGTACCAGTAAAGAAAGACAAACTACCATTTTTTTTCTTCCTGACTTCTTATGCGTTTCAGTATTATCTCCCGCCTATCTCATCAGTCTGTATCACGTAGTAGTCGTGTGTATCAGTCACTGAGAGTAAAAGTGGTGAAAATATATCGGTTTGAACTTCCAAAAATAAAGTTTGTCACGGTTTGTGTCATTACCGTAGGATTTTTTATAAGCGAAAGTATTTCTTTAATCTTTACCCTTAATTATTGTAGCATAGTTGATTCAGGATTGCTTACCCACGTATTTTTTTAAACCACGCCCCATTAGTATTTATCGCTCACGTATTTTTTTTCTCCAAAAACTTCATTACCGGTATTTCATCACCAGGAAATCACCACGCCTGGTGATGACAATGGGTGACTGGGAATGACGTTACTATACAGTACTTAGAATTTTTGTACTTGAAATATACGTATTATACACGAATTCACCTAATCATTAGACTCAAGATATAATATTTTACCATGTTATCAATTGTATTACACAAATCAGACGAGTTTAAGGCGTAATGACGGCGATTTATTTAACATCCATATATGTATGTATTGGTTTCAATTTAAGGGGCACACGTAGGCCTCTGCCTTATAATGTCGATCAAGCCTTAATAAGGCCCTGCGTCAGCCACTAAAAGCCCAGGCGGAGACCCTTGGCAGGCTGGCCTGGACCAACACAAACGGACTGGTGCACGCCAAGGCTCTGATAAAGGGCTACTCACATAAGTTCACCGCGGAGGCCCTAGGGCTGAGCAGGGGTCATATCAGAATCCTCACCAGAACCCTAACAGGACACTGCCGGTTGAACAAACATGGTCACAGGATTGGGATCTCAGAGGTCCCAACCTGTAGATTTTGCCAGGACATGGACGAAACTCCGGTCCACGTCCTCTGCGACTGCGATGCATTATCGCAGTGTAGGTACCACGTGCTGGAGAGTCACTTGCTTGCTCCCCAGGACGCCAAGAACATCGCTCCCGGGAAAATAGTACAGTTTATGAAGGCTGCTGGCCTGGAGAGTGATCTCTAAAGGGATGATGGCCACAATAGATCAGTAATGGTCGCAGTGGCCTATCGCTCAGGCGACATTCCCATCCACAACAAATAACGAAGCCTTAATAATGAAACATAGCTACAGCATCCAATACATTTGAAAAAAAGTAGATGGTTACGAAACTATAGGAGTGCGTATTAGGGTGAGAAACCTCTCACTCAGAATGTCCGGAAGATATTAGCTGAAGGACATATAGGTGGTGGCGAGGCCATTCTCGAAGATATCAGTCCAAATTGATCTGCCGTCAAGGCCTATTTCAGTGTTATTCTGGAGAGCTTCAACTAAAAACTTGCCAAGACAATTCCAATTTAGGTAAGGGAACCACAAGAGAGAAGAGCTGATCGACTGTCTGAAAAAAAGGGGAACTCTTCACGACTATCTCTTTTTCCCAGAAGCCTTCTCAAAGGTAACTGATCTGGAACACTCATGACTACGAAGAGGCACATATTAAGTAATGTATCAGTCAACATGGTGAAAACCATATGTGATAACTGTATACATAGTAACAGGTACGTTGAAATAAAGGACATATTAGAAATAACATGACTAAATTCTAAATTCCGAGAACTGAGAAGGCTTTCTAGGAAATGTTCACATGGATGGATCCAGATTTGATGACCTGGCTGTTAGAACAAACCACAGAAACTTTGGATCCATACCTTTGGCCCTCCTAACTGAATGTCGGTCTGCAAATCCCCAAGTCTTTCGACTTGCAACGATCCTGCCACACATTTTGCGCTTTTTCTACTCATCATTTCAGCCGAAAGACGCCCACTGCTGGGCATAGACCTCCCTCCAAAACGATCGGACCCGTGCTGTCCGCATCCAGTGGCTTCCCGCAACCTTGTTCAGATCGCCTGTCCACCTTATAGGGCTTGCCCACGGAACGTATTCCGGTACGCGGACGCCATTCAAGACCCTTTCTGCCCCAACGGCCATCGGTTCTTTGCGCTTTGCGCCCTCTCACTGCCATTTCAACGATGCAATTCTTCGAGCGTTGTCTTAATTCTCATGCGGATCTCTTCATTTCACGTCTGACTCCCATAGGTCATTATTGGCATACACACTGGTCAAAAACACGCGATTATATGCCGCAGCTTCCCGAACGTTGCCCCTCCGAGCTGGAATCGACGAGAGATCTCTTTCTCGAAGTTGGAATTACCTAACTAGACTGTCTGTCCCAGGTAAATAAAGTGGTCAACAACTTAGAGTGTAATGTTAACAACGTTAACTGGAGCGGGTGCAACATGGGCATTTGACATCTCTTCTACTCTCATAAGTTCTTTCATACTTGCTCGTCGGTAAAGGTGATGATGGTGATGTGAACTATCGGCTGCTTGCTCAATGGACTTATATGGAAGACTGTATCCGTGTTTTTAACACGAATCGTATTAAGGATATGATCGAATGGAACAAAGGTTCCAACAGAGAAGTATATTGGGCAGTATTGGTTGACAAAACTGAAGACGGAAGACAACAGTAGAAGCAGTGTTGAGTGAGGTAGAGAGTCTCTAAAAGCAGTTATTTTTAACCTCTTTATGCCAAACTAAAATTCGTAGCACACTAGAAAAGCACGGCAACTGCACGGCTCCGACCCAGCAATTATCTTCCCATTCAAATTTGAACTTTCAGTTGTAAGGACGCGAGCTTGAGATGGACTAGGAGCATGACTCAATGGGACCGTGATCGATGGGCAGACCGATTACCTATTGCTGTGGTAGCCGAGCAATGGTTAATGGAGGTTTAGAGGAGATTGGCGTTGAAAAGAGGAAGCCTATACCCATCAAGGGGTGTTGCTGGTGTACTCAGATGATGATGACAATATACGCAATACTACTCTTAATGAAATCCTACTTCATTGACATGATTCTATAGCATTTATAGCAAACGATCATTACCAGAAACATAACATCATTACCATGTCATTACAAACCTATTGCGGTCATTACCGGTAGGGCCTAAATTTTGAAATTAAATATCTCTGAAAGTATTGACTACAGATAAGTGCCTTAAACAGATATTCCTTAGTTTTTTTATGTTTTATAACAAAACCTTGAAATTATTAGTGCAAACTCATTTTTAAAAAACCATCCAAAATAATTGCTGGAGAATCGATTTAGGTTGATTTACCCAGGTATAACGAGAGAGAGACGGACCGATCTCCCGTCTCATCTCGAGGGCTGCCAGTCATTCGGTCATTCCGTGAAATGCCGTTATCACGTAAACATCTCGATCGTAAACCTACTTTAAACAACCAATTTTTTGTTTTTTTTTCGTACAGTAAAGTACAGAGTTTTTTTGCGTCCCGCTGACACCTAAAATGTTGTTTTGCGCATCGACTCGCGCGGTCACAAACTTTAACTAGATAGGGAACAGGTTCGGACGGGTAACTTCCGATCCGAAGCCAAAAACGCGCCTTAGGATCCATAGAGATTTCCTCATGTAATGATCTTGACAGCTTTTTTTTTAAAATTGATTTTTCATAAATCCACAAATATAGATGAACAAAAAACCTATATTATAGGTACCTACCTAAATTCTGCTTGTTTGCTTTGGAAATATAAATTGGGTATAAATTAAACAATTTTCACTTATTATGCCTTTTATTTCTTAATTTTGTTTAATATTTAGTAAATGATTTACGCTGCATACAGGGCAAAATCTTATTTTCCAATCTACAAACATCGGTACCTCTGAGATTTTTGTTTATAATGTTGCACCAATTGAACACAGATAATCGCAGAGTTAAATCAAAAAAGCTTTTCGCAACTACACTTTTGTGTTGCTTACAACCCAAAGAATCATATGAATGCTGATGAATGCTTGGACTGAATTTGATGTTTCAACTTTTTTATTAAACCCTGTTGATGTGGGCTATTTTCTAAAACTTGATTGGCTTCTACAATTATGTTTCCAAACAATCTTACCGCATTTTCTGTTGGGTAGGTAAGTTTATTTTCTTTCAAGCATTTATATTCTCTGAAAGAAATATAGTTGTTGACACAATGACAGCACAGATCACTATTTGACGGATTAAAACCCCGTCTGCCTCTCCGCTGTTGAACTTGTAACACCACTAGTTACTTGTGGAAGTCTTCATATTCCAAATTTTTATCAGTAAAACCATATTTATTGACTGGATACAAGAAACTTTATTTTCACATAAAAACCATCCTGACAATACTTGACAATCAACAAAAACGTAACCTAGGTTAAAAACCAAAGACAATCCTTAGACTAGAAACCTCATCATCCGCGGGAGGAGGGGAAGCTGCCATTTACATTACAAGAATCCATAGACAATCTAAACGTTAATGCTATTATTTTTTACATGAAGACAATCGGCCGTGCGCGCGTTGTTCACTTCACATCAGCTGGCCATTCAGTTCGAATCGAACTATAGGAACATAAGCAGTCGGGGAAATCGGGGAATGAAAGGGTTGACCACCCTAAGATCTGGTTTCGCTTGCTCAATGATGACATTGACAAGATTAAACCAATAAAAAGTAATGCATAGAGAAAGGTATTACTAAGTAGATATTGGTTCAACTGTCAATCGTGAAGGAACATACGGCTAATCGTTTTTTTTGTCAAATGATAAAGCATACTTTTCGACATACTCTAGCCTGTTATATAGTTTTAAAAGGTAACATGTGCTTGTAACGCGTAAATGATTTTTTTAAAACTGGTCAACCTTTTCATTCCGCGACTTTACCTACTCTTTGACCCAAATATAATTATTTACCCATGGATATAATATCAACCTCCAAACCACCCACATACAATGTGGGTAAACGTGGCGGTGTTTGTATAAACGCGAAATAACGTGTAGCACGTCAACGGCGGCGCGAGTAAGGAGGTTCACTGTACACCCCCATCCCGCAGTAGACAAGCCTGATGGGTTACAAGCTTAGAATAATTACACTTGTTACACTAATTACATTGTAATTGTTCTAAGGTTACAAGTATAAGCCCCCTCACTAACAATAACTTAACAAAAATGGCCTATTTACGTCCCACTGCTAGGCACAGGACTCTCACCTCAACTATGAGGTGGCGCGAGCCACACTTCAACACGCGGGCTCAGTTGGATTTGTTGGAGGGGTAGGGTCAGTGAGTACCTAACCTTGATGTCAGATGTTATCAAGCCTCGAACTAGGCTTAACGGCTGACATCTAGCGACGTCAGCCGGGACCAACTTCTTAACGTGCCATCCGAAGCACGGAGATGCCCGAAATATACGTCACTAGATTACGGTCGGAATGGTAACCCATCCCATTCCCTGCCCTGCGTGTGTCCATGCGTTGCTTTACAACAACGATCGTTGTCGATCCACTGTCACAGCTGCGTCAGGGGCATCTATTTAATACTTCGAATATATTTGACCAACTGTACTTTTTTTACCACCCTGTGATCATCACACATTATTGTAATGATGACAGTACGTAAATCGTAAAAGTTATAAAAAGAAACCTCATTGAAATAAAAAAGGGTTTTAAAATAACTTTAAAACACATAAATAAAAAGCTTGGTATATTTGAGTAAAGCCATTGAATTTCTAAATGTGCCTACCTAGTTTTTAAAAATGTCGCTTGACGTAAGTTACATATTAATTTGCTTCATAAAACAAAACATTTTTCATATTTTAGTGCTCGGGCGAAGTGAGGTACGCGTGCGACGTCGTCTCCTCGGCGCGGGAAGTTCACGTTGCCTTCGTTCTGTCTACAATTTGCTTGGGAGAAATTGTGAGCTTCGACGCGAGTGAGGCACTGGTGAGTACTTAAACAGGGTGTTTCTTCTAAGGTGTCAAGCCGGCGTGAGCTGAAAGTAGCGTACCATACCTATCGATTTAACCCTCATGTATGTTCTACGATTTTTTGTAGTTTTCGAGATAATTATGTTTTTGTTATTTTTTAAAAAAATGTGCGCACTTGGCTTTAAGTAATTATAACTTTTTTTTTGTTTGACTTTTATGGGATATTTTCTTTTTATTATAATGTCTATTAATTGCAGTTTTATAATAAAAAAAAACTATGTCCTAACTTAACTACAAGATACAAAAATTTGGATTGATAGTGAAAAAAAAGTGAATCATGCAGAACATAACCAAATTTCAATCGTAAATTAAAAAAAACAAAAGGTATTCCATAGCTTCTTACTAATTTCAAAAACTGCGCAGCATCATAAGCTTTCATAATAATACAAGAAAACATGTCCTTTGTGGGGCATTATTCGCTGTAATCGACGCTCAAGTCTTGAGAATCGGAAATAAGTGTAATTTTCATACTTAATAATTTTCTAGTATTTTGGCATAATTTTGTCATTTCTGATATTTATTGTCTTCTTACGTTTAAACAAAGCTCACTTGTTAATAAAACAGACATTTTTTAACTTCCAATCATTCTAAAGTCAGAACTCCTGGTGTAATAAAAAATTTGAAATTGCGGAAACCGGACCATCTTTATTATTTTTTAGGTACGCGTATTTTGAACATAGTAACTCAAAACAGTTCGATAATCGATTCAAAACATGTTCCGGTTTCCTCAATTTCAAATTTTTTATTACACCAGGAGTTGTGACTTTCGGATGATTGGAAGTTCAAAAATGACTGTTTTATTAACAAATGAGCTTTGTTTAAACGTTAGAAGACAATAAATATCAGAAATGACAAAATTATGCCAAAATACTAGAAAATGATTAAGTATGAAAATTACACTTATTTCCGATTCTCAAGACTTGAGCGTCGATTACAGCGAATAATGCCCCACAAAGGACACGTTTTCTTGTATTATTATGAAAGCTTATGATGCTGCGCAGTTTTTGAAATTAGTAAGAAGCTATGGAATACCTTTTGTTTTTTTTTCAATTTACGATTGAAATTTGGTTATGTTCTGCATGATTCACTTTTTTTTCACTATCAATAAAAAAATTGTATCTTGTAGTTAAGTTAGGACAGAGATTATTTTAATCATAAAACTGCAATTAATAGACATTATAATAAAAAGAAAATATCCCATAAAAGTCAAACAAAAAAAAAGTTATAATTACTTAAAGCCAAGTGCGCACATTTTTTTAAAAAATAACAAAAACATAATTATCTCGAAAACTACAAAAAATCGTAGAACATACATGAGGGTTAAATCGATAGGTATGGTACCCTACTATCAGCTCACGCCGGCTTGACACCTTAGAAGAAACACCCTGTATAAATACTAAACAATGTACATAATTTGTGCATCACTTACACTCTGATAGAACTATCAACCATAGCAACCAAGTTAGATCTTACAGTTTCTTTGTGAAACCTGGTGGACCACTTTCTTGGCCGACTGTACATAGAGGTTTGATTATCTATACAAATATTATAAAGAGGAAAGGTTTGATTTTTTGTTTGTTTGTATGAATTGAATAGGCTCCGAAACTACTTGGCAGATTTGAAAAATTCTTTCACTGTTGGAAAGCTACATCATTCCTGAGTGACATAGGCTATATTTCATTTTCAAAAAAAATAGGCATCCTTACTAAAATTACGATAACGTTAGTCCACGCGGATGAAGTCGCGGGCGGCTGCTAGTCTGTTAATAACTTTGCACTTAAGAAAAAGCATTTAAGTATGTTTATCCGTTGGGGGCGTCCATAAATTACTTAGACATTCTTAATGCTCTAAGATAAATTACGTGAGACTATTTAGGGAGGGGGGGGGGGGGGGGTTTAGTCAAAAATCTCATCTAATCTCACGTTGGGGAGAGGGAGGGCCCCCGACAAATATCACGCATTTTTTTTCTGATTGAAACATTACAAATTCAAGTAGGTATTCTATTGTTAAAATTTTTGTTACATTCATAAGTCTCAGCAATATTGATTTCTAGTCTTAAGTGGTCGTTAATAGAACAAACAGCTTTTTTTAATAACAACCCAACGCGTCTACGTAAAAAATCCACATTCTGAAAAATCTAGAGTCTAGAGTCGCTGTATGGAATAATGTCCAGGGCTATTATTTTTTATTTTTTATCTAAAAATATCTAGGAAATTCTACACAGAGATCATCTGGGCCCAAACTAAGCCGAGCTTCTTCAGGCAGAATCAGAGAGATATCAGAGATTAATAAACTTACTTGTCGTTTTTTAATACAAACTCAAATTGAAAATATATATAAATAGATACCCAATCGTAAAAAAAGCAGTTCTTCACACATATTATTTGTCCTTTGTTCGAGCTCATGACGTTTACAGCGACCAGATACTTACGAGTAACTATAAAGTTAAACATGAGTCAACATCACATACATGACTCTGGTGTCAAGGTTTTCCTATCCGATACGGAAATCAGAAGCAACGAAGGTACCACTAACTCCCAGACGTAGACAAATATCTGTTTCATCGACAATAACGTAACGGATCGTTCCCGCCCTCTCGAGGTGAGCCGGGACACCGGCACAGCGCGCCAGGGTTTTATCGGTTGAGTGCCTCCTCGGGAGAGTCCTCGGTAATCCCTGATCACGCGCAGAAGAAGGCCGCCCCGGTGTTTTAGTGGGTATTCCCACCTCCTTCTGTGGTGGGCGATTCCCACACTCCCCCGCTGCCCTCCCCCAAGCAGCAAGAAGTGTCTCAAGGCAATTCACCAGGTTAAAAAGGTTGTACTTCTTCCAGAAAACCCCAGGTGTGGTCGCGTTCTTCACCGCCGCAGACATTCCTGGCAAGAACACGTTCACTCCCACCAACGTGCCCTGGCAGGAAGTAGAGGAGGAGGTGCTAGCTAGCAAGACCGTCTCGTACTACGGTCAGCCCGTGGGTTTGGTTGCGGCGACTTCAAGGGACCTTGCGTTGAGCGCCGCTGAGCTGGTCAAAGTGACGTATAAGAAAAGCGCGGCAAAACCGGTGCTGAGCATTGAGGATGCGTTGGTCGCCCCGGATAAGGATAGAAGAGTAAGTAATTTTTTCAAAAAACTGCTTTTTTTTGTTAGTGGTTTATAACCGCAATAGGTAAAAATCCTTATCGAATGATATCTAAAAATGTGATGTGTTACTTTTTTCCGGGTTAGATGCAACGATCATGTTTTTTATTTTATTTTTTGTTTTATTTAAGAATAAGAATAAGATCAATTGGGTCAATAAATGTTTTTTCTTTATTTCTTTCTTCTTGCTAGAGTCGCTCTTTTGGATCCAATTCTGGGAAATTATGCATGGCAAATTTAAATAAAAGGACTTATTTTTAATAAAATATTTTTATTTTACTTTTAAACGTTATTGGGTCGAATACCTACAAAGGCGGAATATAAACCGTTTGACGAACAGAGAGATTATTATCTAAGTCTTAAGTTGATAAATAACTCGTGCGATGATTATCCAGGTTCGTAACGACAAGACAGTGACTCCTAAAGACAAAGGCGAGGACGTAACCCACGTGATCAAAGGCAGTTTCTCGGTGCCGTCGCAGTACCACTTCACGCTCGAGACGCAGAGCTGTTCCGCGACCAACACGGACCGGGGGGTCCTCGTGCGGTCCGCCACGCAGTGGATGGACCTCACGCATGTGGCCGTCGCGGGGCTGCTGGGGATACAGCAGAACAGGTGAGCGCTCGGACACTCTACCTATCTCTCTCACACACATACTAATCAAGCACAAAAATTGATTTCATTATTTTTAAAATATTTGACTTTGTTATTGAGAATTTATTTGAATGTAAAAACTGTTAATGTGAACCGAAGCTTGTAAAAACAGAAACAACTTTTTGTGAATCACATTCTGGCTACTGCAAAACAGGCCTGCACATGAACAGTAGGCTTAGCACGAACCGATAACGTTTTGGTAATCGAAAAGTAAACGATACTTTTTTCTTAAAGTCGTAGTAAAAAGAAAACAAGGTTTTGTTTACTTTTCGATTACCAAAACGTTAGCGGTTTGTGCTAGGCCTACAGAGTAGGTGTTGGCAGACGAGTCGGACCACACGGGGTCCAAGTCAGAGTGTTTAACCTCTGGACCTCGACGCTTGCTGTAACACGTCATAGGGAGCCTTTTAGACATTTGTTTTAACTATTTGCTGTGGACAATGATATTTATAAGGTGTTATGTTATGTCAGTACTGACGCGAAGTCAAAAATTGTACCCTATGATTACCTATGATTTGATCTCGTGTACAAGATAGCATGATTATTTACTAGGGCGTAAACGAGACAGATACATGTTGCGCAATGTTGCCTCAAAGTGGTGAGCAAAGTCCTGATTTCGGCCACTTTTTGAGCACAACTAACTATCCTACTGGCTGTATAAATTTTATTGTTAAGTTTTGTGTCCAATATATTATTTTCATAATGATTGAGTTATTTAACTTCCAGAGTAGAAGTGGAAGTGGAGCGAATAGGCGGTGGGTACGGCGGTAAGGCGACGCGAGCGGCGCAGTTCGCGTGCGCGACGGCGCTCGTGGCGTTCAAGCTGCATCGGGCCGCGCGCTTGGTGCTGCCGCTCGCGACCAACATGGCCGCTGTGGGCAAGCGGCAGAGGATCCTGACTGACTATGAGGTTTTATTACTATTTTTTTTTATTTATTAACCCTCTAGATCCCACAGCTGGGCAAAGCCCCCAAGCTCTTCCAGCGGTCCCTATCCACAGCCAAAACCTGCCAATCTCTAGAGTGGTTTACAAGGTCATCACACCATCGCTTTTTAGGCCTTCCTCTTCGGCGCCGTCCGTCTGTGGGAAGCCATAAGGTGATTACTAAATATATATATTTTTTTTAATTTAACCCGATGTGTCCCACTGCTGGGCAAAGGTCTCCCCCAAAGCTCTCCAACTATGCTTGTTATGAGCCAATATTTGCCATTCGCTGGAGGAATGGCGTCACACCATCGTTTACGGGGCCTAAATAAATAAATTATACTTCATTATTTATCATATGGAGTGAAGTTGTGTAGCAACACATGCCGGGTCGCAAATGGGATGTGTGATCACCCCGACGGATATTTAGTGATGGGTATTCCGGGCAACTCCGTGCTTCGGAAAGCACGTTAAGCAGTTGGTCCCGGTTGAAGTCGCTAGTTGTCAGTCCGTTGTTCAATGTTCCGTTCACCATGACGGCAACAATCAGTGTGCCTCTGACTAACCCATTAGGGATACGGTCGTTGATTTTATGTTATATATGAATAACTGGTGGGAGAAGGGATATGGGCGTTGATGTTATGTTATGTTATATGTTAACAATTCCCAGGTGGGAGTAAACAAGGACGGAATAATCCAATACTTAGACCTGTCGTACTACTCTGACTGCGGGTTCAACTTCAACGACACGGCGGGCGGGAACACGGCCGAGGTGATGATGAATCTGTACGAGAGCGCTCGCTGGACCATACGAGCGTACAGCGTGCTCACGGACAAGGCCCCCAACACCTGGTGCAGGGCTCCAGGTTCGTTACACACTGACATTTGACAATTTGACAGTAACTGCCGCCCTAAATTTTCAAAATTTGACAATATGAGAAGTTCTTCGATGCTTTGCTAATATTAATTAGCAAAGCAGACTTCATAATGACTTTAGCATTTAGCAGATTTGAAGTGTAATCATTTACTTTAATTTACGTCTCTAATAAGTTTCAACTAAATCAGATCACTTTTGTGACTACTCAATGGATTTTATTAATGAAACTTCACAATTATATATGGCTAATACCTACATCAAAATAACACCTACAATTTATACGACAGAATTACATATTTTTTTAAATGAATTTCACGCGGCCTATATCGAATTCCTTTCATCTTGAGGCATGAGGCTAACCCCCGAATTGACAAACTTCAATCAACGCTAAGCACGAACGCTCATACTGTCCCGTAAATAGAACAATTGAATAGAACTGAAAGGGACATCAGCGTGAGCGCGTGCTTAATCGTTGATTGGCGTTTGTGAATTCGAGGGTTAGTTGCCTAGACTATTGTTGGTCATCTTCTTTGACTAACAACCTTAATTAACTATTACAGGAACAACAGAAGCTACAGCGATAACCGAACACATAATGGAGCGGATCGCGCACGTGACCAAAAAAGACCCAATCGAAGTGCGACTGGCCAACCTCGCGCCCAGAAACGCCTCCATTAAAGACCTTATCGACACACTCAAACACGACTCTAATTACACCGAGCGTACGGCTCAAATTGCAACTTACAACTCGCAAAATGCGTGGAAGAAGAAAGGATTGAAATTTTGCTTGATGTCGTTTCCTATAATTTATTCCTGGAATTACTCTGTGACTATATCTGTGTACCACGGAGATGGCACGGTGGCGCTGTCGCATTCCGGAATCGAGATGGGCCAGGGGATCAATACGAAGGTGGCCCAAGTCTGCGCTTATACTTTGAACGTGCCTTTGGAGAAAATATCGGTTTTAGGTATGAAAAATTTATTTGGATATTTTTATCAGTAATAGTATTTTATCTAGTTTTTTTAACAGGCACATCAAGTTTCCACCCGCAGCAGACAAGCGTGGTGGGTTACAAATCGTATCCCCATACACTAACAATGACAATGAAGCGTCACTAAAAACAAAAACAACTGAAATACCTATCAACTATTTTATTTCTGTTTCGTTTCTTAGATATCTTAACAAAAACGGCCTATATTACGTTCCACTGCTGGGCACAGTGAGCTAAGTGCGTATTGTTTGAGGTGTGTAAGGTTAATTAGCAACCTTTAGATATATCAGATGGAAACTAGCCGGCCTAAGACTAGACTTGACGACTGACATCTTGCGACGTCAACCCGTATTTTTTACTCATGTATTTTATAACCACCTTAAATTAATACATTTTGAAGACTTCTTAACGTAAACATATGTTTATTAGGCAGCAACAGTTTCACGTCTCCAAACGCGATAGCCAGCAGCGGCAGTGTGACGAGCGACTGCGTGGCCTACGCGACGCTGAAGGCCTGCGCCGAACTGTTGGCGCGCCTGCAGCCTGTGCGACAGGCCATGGACCAGCCGGAGTGGGGGGACGTGGTCGCCAAGGCCTATGAGAGAGGTAGGGGAGGCTACAGTGTAGCTGCAGCCTGTGCGACAGGCCATGGACCAGCCGGAGTGGGGGGACGTGGTCGCCAAGGCCTATGAGAGAGGTAGGGGAGGCTACAGTGTAGCTGCAGCCTGTGCGACAGGCCATGGACCAGCCGGAGTGGGGGGACGTCGTCGCCAAGGCCTATGAGAGAGGTAGGGGAGGCTACAGTGTAGCTGCAGCCTGTGCGACAGGCCATGGACCAGCCGGAGTGGGGGGACGTCGTCGCCAAGGCCTATGAGAGAGGTAGGGGAGGCTACAGTGTAGCTGCAGCCTGTGCGACAGGCCATGGACCAGCCGGAGTGGGGGGACGTCGTCGCCAAGGCCTATGAGAGAGGTAGGGGAGGCTACAGTGTAGCTGCAGCCTGTGCGACAGGCCATGGACCAGCCGGAGTGGGGGGACGTCGTCGCCAAGGCCTATGAGAGAGGTAGGGGAGGCTACAGTGTAGCTGCAGCCTGTGCGACAGGCCATGGACCAGCCGGAGTGGGGGGACGTGGTCGCCAAGGCCTATGAGAGAGGTAGGAGAGGCTATATAGGCAACAGTGTAGCTCCACGCGATGGCAGCAAGAGAAAATCATCAAAAGAATGATTGTTTCTCTAATTTGCAAACGTTCGTAAAAATGATACTGTAAAATAACAAGACTCAATTCTTCTACCGGAAAAAGTTGTTAAATCCTAACAAGTCCTTATTAATTTATTAAAAGTTTTAAATAAATAAATTGCCATGCAATCGCAGACACAAGATAAATTCAAGTACCTATTACGTATTTCAAATTAAATTGTTTAGTGCATTAACATTTGAATTCCTACTCCCTCAGATATCATTGTTTTCGTATGAGAACTGTGAACGTAGGAACCCTGAGATGGTCCCGTTATTTGTGTTTTAGATAATGAATTTCACTACTTACAATTTAGATACGTAGGTACTAAGTAAGCATTTTGTATTTACTAAACATTTTTTAATTTTATTTACAACTAGCTACACAGACTTCGTTCTGTTGTCAAACATTCAGTATCACGTGGCAAGTAGTAACGGTAGCTATGAGAAAACTAAAGTGTAGTTTATACTATATTCCTAGCATCCCTTCATGTGTACTCACCTTTCCAACCTTCCCTGAACTTCCACAAACGTTATAAGACCGAAATTATCCAAATCGGTCCAGTCGTTACCGAGTTTAAGCGAAACAATCCATTTTTATTCAATTCAATCGCATATCCTGTCACCTTAGTCTGCTGGAAGAAATCTCTTTTTAGAGATAAGCTCAGCTGTACTTTTACTGTCCTAAATATTGTCTATTGTAATTGTCTTTTTGTGTACAAACTAATAAATAAATAAATTTTATTCATATAGAACACTTCCAAAATTCTCTGTTACGCCTCGCGGTTGACTGGTAGAGAATGCCTCCAGGCATTAAGTCCGCCAATTGTACATTTTATTTTGTAAACTTTGTGCAATAAAGAATAAATAAATAGATATGACATCCTTCCCCAGGTATAGACCTGCAGACATCATACATGGCGGGCCCGCTGGACTCGCCAGGGGCATACAACATATTCGGCGCGTGCGCGTGCTCGGTGGAGCTGGACGTGCTGACGGGGCAGCACCAGCTGCGGCGCGTGGACCTGCTGGAGGACGTGGGGGTCAGCGTCAGCCCGGACGTCGACGTTGGGCAGGTTAGTACCGGCATCCCACTGCTGGGCATAGGCCTCCGATATTAAACCATTCTCCAGGTTCTCATACATGACAGCAGGCAGGTTAGTACAAGCATCATCATCATATCAGCCGAACGACGCCCACAGCTGGGCATAGGCCTCCAAAATAAAACCATTCCCCAGGTAATATCAGCCGAACGACGCCCACAGCTGGGCATAGGCCTCCAATAAGAAACCATTCTCCAGGTTTTCATACATGACAGCAAGCAGGTTGGTACAGATATCATCATATCAGCCGAACGATGCCCACAGCTGGGCCTATGCCCACAGCTGGGCATAGGCCCAGCTGTGGGCGTCGTTCCGCTGATATTACCTGGGGAATAGTTTCATATCGGAGGCGGATCCTTCATATTGGAGGCCTATGCCTCCAATATGAAACCATTTTCCAGGTTCTCATACATGACAGCAAGCAGGTTAGTACAGGCATCATCATCATATCAGCCGAACGATGCCCACAGCTGGGCATAGGCCTCCAATATGAAACCATTCTCCAGGTTCTCATACATGACAGCAGGCAGGTTAGAACAGGCATCATCATATCAGCCGAACGATGCCCACAGCTGGGCATATGCCTCCAATATTAAACCATTCTCAAGGTTCTCATACATGACAGCAGGCAGGTTAGTACAGGCATCATCATATCAGCCGAACGACGCCCACAGCTGGGCATAGGCCTCCGATATTAATCCATTCTCCAGGTTCTCATACATGACAGCAGGCAGGTTAGTACAGGCATCATCTTCATCATCATATCAGCCGAACTACGCCCACTGCTGGGCATAGGCCTCCGATATAAAACCATTCTCCAGGTATAGACCTTCAAACATACATGGCATCGCCATCGCCATGGCTGGACTCGCCGCAAGCGTACAACAATGACGCCCACTGCTGGGCATAGGCCTCCAATATAAACACATTCTCCAGGTATAGACTGTAACGTAGTGATTATTGATGTATTTATATTAGAAAATAAGTAAGCGGTTTAATGTGGTGACGTACGGTTTTAATGACTAATCAAAACATGCCATAGACACTAATAGACAGGATTTGGGATGACAAATGATTGTCTATACTTTACATCTCCCTTTCTTTGTAAACTAAAACATTGTTTACTAAACTTATAATAAGACTCAACAAATTATTTTTTATTTACCATGAAAATATCATAATTTGCAAAACCACCTGTTATGCAAATGGTTAGCTAATTATACCTATAATCATACACTGTTTCTTAATTATAATAGGACTTAACATATTAATTTTTAATTGCCATTAAAATAACAAAGTTTGCAAAACCACCTATTATGCAAATGGTTAGCTAAATAGACAATCATACATTGCAGAGCACAACTTAAAACTAACTTATAAAATAATATTGTAATTACTAATCTAAGTATCATCAAAGATCAAGTCTATTTATTGGTTTAATTATTCTACCAAATCTTGATGTCTGATGTGCTGTCGCTGGTTGAGCCAGGTTAGACTTTTGCAAATGAATAGAAGTGTTTGGTGACGAGCTTGTTGATGCTGGGAGTGACTTAGGGACAGCTGGTGATTGTTCTTGTGCTGGAACCTGTTGTACAGCTGGTTCATCTGTGTATTTAGTTTCAGGAACTACCACTCTGTTGCTGGGAATGTCTGCTTGTGTCTTGTGCAGATGACTGAAGTTTCTACGTAGGATTTGGCCTTGATCAGTTTGGATGATTACAGATCTTGGTAGACCTTCTGGCTTTTCTACCACTCTTGCCCCTTCCCATTGGCGATGAGCAACTTTGTGTCTAACTTTTTCATTAATTTCAAAGTTCTCTGGTCTTTTAGTGTGCTTATTGCTGTAGTTGGCTTGTTCTTCTCTTAGACGTTTTAGTTCAGCTGTGACTCCTTGTATTATTTTAGGTTTTAGGTTACTGTCTGTTGTAGGTAATGGAGATCTTGTAATTCTGCTGTATAGACGTTGGTTGGGTGAACCTAAAATATCATTTCTTGGTGTATTTCTCCAGTTTAATAAAGCAAGTTGAACATCGGACTTGTCAATACAACATTTTTTTAATATGTTCTTGGCTACTTGAACTGCTTTTTCGGCAAGCCCATTGCCTTGATGGTGATGTGGACTGGATGTGACATGGTTGAATTTCCACTCTTTTTGAAATATCTTGAATTCTCTAGACATGTATTGTGTTCCATTGTCAGTTTGTAGCTCTTCTGGTGTTCCATGTACCGCAAACCATCTTTTCAGTTGTTCAATAACTTCATATGAAGACTGACCTTTTAGCTGTTGAAAATCTAAATATCCAGAGTAGCTGTCACAGATTACGAGGTAAGTTTTTCCTTTTAATTCAAATAGATCAGATGCAACTATCTGCCAAGGAAGTGTGGGAACCTTTTTAACTAGCACTATATCTTTAATATTGGCTTTTTGTGTTTGTTCACAAACAGAGCAGGTTTTAACTAGTTTTATGATGTCGTCATACTGACCTTTCCAGTAGAGAATTTGTCGTGCTCTTCTTAAGCAGCTTTGTATACCTGCGTGTCCTTGATGAATATTCTTTAGCATTTTAGGGATCTGTGATTTTGGTACTACAATTTTATTTCCTTTGAAAATTATTCCTTTGCGATAGCTCAATTCTTCTTTGAAGTTAAAATAGTGTTGTAGTTCTGTGGGAAGTTCACTGACTTTTTCTGGAAATCCTTGTATTATTGTCTGAAGTAGTAACTGTAAATGTGGATCTTCCTTTGTAGCTGTAATTAATTCCTCTTTTGCGTCAAGTGACATAGGTAGTATTACTGCAACTTTCAAATTTTCTTCTTGTTCATATTTCAGATTAGATGCATCGCAGTCTCGACTTAGGAAGTCTGCTAAGGGTATTTCTGTGCCCTTTTTAAATATGACTTTTGGTGCGTATGGTGTAAGATTGAATATTATGCGTTGCAATCTCGCTGGAGCAGATTGAATGTTTTTCTTGAAGATTGTCTCAAGTGGCTTATGGTCTGATTCCACTGTCAGTTGTTTGCCATAAACATATTCGTGGAACTTCTTACATCCAAACTGTATAGCAAGTGCTTCTTTTTCAATTTGTGGATAATTCTCTTCAGACTTAGTTAACGCTCTGGCACCATAGGCTATTGGTTGTCCTTCTTGAAGAAGTGCAGCTCCAAGATTTTTCGAACTTGCGTCTACGCTTAATGTCACAGGTTTATTTACATCATATAGTCTCAATACTGGTGGACTTTGAAGAACTTTTTTTATTTTATTCAAAGCTTCTTGATGATGAATTTCCCACTTAAAGCTTGTGTTTTTGTGTAACAAATCTCTCAGTGGATTTGTTAGATCAGACATTTTTGGAATAAATTTGTTGAGGTATGTGATCATTCCTAGTAGTCTCTGTAACTCTGTTTTGTTCATTGGTGTCTTCATTGCTTGTATAGCTTCTACTTTTTCTGGGTCTGCTTCTAGTCCATCTGCTGAAACAATGTGTCCCAGAAATTTTATTCTATTCGACTCAAAAATGCACTTATTTTTATTAAGTTTGAAGCCTGATTTCTTCAGTGTTTCTATGACGTTACTAACAGTTTTTTGTAGTTCTTCTCTACCTTTGGCATAGATAAATATGTCATCAATCGATACTCTTACATTTTTAAATTTACTGAGTAAATTAGTTAAAATTTCTTGAAAAATTTCAGGTGCTGATGACACACCAAACGGAAGTCTTTTGAAAGAATATCTCCCCCATGGGGTAGCAAAAGTCAGTATTTTTTGTGTCCTTTCTGACAGTTTAATTTGCCAAAATCCTTTTGTGCAATCTAATAATGCAAAGTAATTAGAACCTTTAATATCAGCTGAAATTTCCTCTATAGTAGTAAGTGGAAAATGACGCCTCAGTATGTTTTTATTGACATCTGATGGATCTATACAGATTCTTATTTTGCCTTTTTGTCTAACAATTACCATAGGACTTACTGCAGGTGTAGGCTCTGTTACTGGTTTTATGACATCTAATTTCACCATTCTATCAAGTTCTTGCTTTACCTCATCTCTAATAGCATGTGGAATTCTTCTTGACGGTTTGATTTCAAGTTTTGGGTTCTCGATCAGGTCAATATCATACTCATAATCTTTATAACAGCCTAAACCTTCAAAGATGTCGTCTTTATGTTCACTTTCCTGTAGTGTTTTCACTCTTGCAATAAGTTCTAACTTTTCACAAGTATCAAGTCCTAGGATCGGTGTCACCTTTTCTTCAACTATTTTGAATATTATGTTGTTTTCTTCATTTTTTATTTTGCAAAGCAGCTCTGCTTCGCCTAAAACTGCCATTTTATCTTCTGTATAGCTTATTAAATTTTTTGTTCGGCTTGGCTTCATACTTGCATTTGTTTTGCTCATTAAGTGTATTGGTAATACGTTGCATTGGGCTCCTGTATCTAGTTTAGCAATGAATTTCACATTACCTACTTGTATTTTTTCTGTCCAGTCTTTCTTTTCCCCGGCACGTAAAGCTGATATGTATACCTCATCTTCAGAACTATTTGAGCTTTCTTCTACTGTATTCACTCTATTTTTCTGTTTGGGTTTGTTCCTCATAGTGCGGCACATACTGGCAAAATGACCATTTTTATTGCACTTGGTACATACTTTGTTAAATGCCGGACATTCTCTGCGTTTATGGTTTGTACCACATCTCTTGCAGTCAAAATATTCATTCGTTTTATTTTTGACACCTTTGTTTCTCACTGCTAATACTTTATCTGCTTTGTTCTTACTTTCGAACTCGTCTAGTTGTTTGGAAGCTTGTTCACTAGTTTTACAGATCGTTATAGCTTTGGTCAAGTCTAGTTTATCTTCTGTCAACAATTTTTCTCTTACTTGATTTGATTGGATCCCAAATACTATCTTGTCTTTCAACATTTCGTCGAGTAAGTTGTCAAACTCACATTTACTTGCCTGAGTTTTAATTTTAGTTAGAAATTCGTTAAATTGTTCGTCTTCATTCTGTATAATTTTGAAAAATATATATCTTTCAAATGATATGTTTGTTTTAGGTGCGAAGTACTCTTTGAACTTTTCTTTGATTATTTGTAGGTTGTTTTTTTCTGCGTCGCTTAGGTTAAAACTATTGTATATTTCGATCGCTTCTGACCCTATCACCGCCATAAATGTGGCAGCCTGGACTTCGGCTGGCTTTTTATCTAGTTGTACAGCGATTGCATACCACTCAAACTGTTGCAGCCACTTTTTCCAGGCCGTGCATTTGTCAGAGTCAATTTGTAGGTTGGCTGGCGGCCTTATTCCGGATACTGCGTCGTTCGTCGCCATTTTACAACTTTCTCACTATTTTCTTTTATTTGACACGTTATTTCACAATTCTGACACCATGTAACGTAGTGATTATTGATGTATTTATATTAGAAAATAAGTAAGCGGTTTAATGTGGTGACGTACGGTTTTAATGACTAATCAAAACATGCCATAGACACTAATAGACAGGATTTGGGATGACAAATGATTGTCTATACTTTACATAGACCTTCAAACATACATGGCAGGCCCGCTGGACTCGCCGCAAGCGTACTGGGCCCCAAGTCTGCTAATTTAAGAACGCTTCAATTGAATCGTAATTGAGTCTCAAGTGTCGAATTTGATATATTTTTCATTGCAAATGTGTCAAATGAGCCGATTGAGACTCAATTACGATTCAATTGAGGCGTTCTATAAGTAGCAGACTTGGGGCCCAGCATATTCGGCGCGTGCGCGTGCGAGGTGGAGCTGGAGGGATGTCGGTTAACAGGCAACGATATTTAAAAGAGGTATAGACACGTTATGTCAGTACTGACGCGAAGTCAAAATTGTCCCCTGGCCTACGTATCTACCTATGATTTGACCGTGTGTACAAGATAGCATGATTATTTTATTTAAAAGCTTGTGAAAACGTCTGAATTCTAAAATTGTATAAGTTTGATCCTGAATTAATCTTACAAAGGCAGGATTTGAAAACTACCATCCTGTATAGTCCTCAGATTACTCATAAATTAGCGACTAGATGACCGATTTGGTGTAATGGTTATAAAGTTGGCTAATACACCAGCTAGTTCCATCCTCGCACAATAGAAAATATTAGTGTGAATAAGCATGTCTTTACTAAAGATCTGAAAACCAGAAAAAGACATTTCGTCGTCTTGACATCAGGCAGGATTTTTCTGGTTTTCAGATCTTTAGTAAAGATACTGCATGGAAAATGCTAAAAACAAAAACAACCATAAGAATGTCTGTTTATATTAGTCTGGAAGTTTTCCAGGTGAATACCATATTGGCTGATAACACTATCCCTAACATTTCAGATAGAAGGCGCGTTCATAATGGGCCTAGGTCTATGGACGAGCGAGAACCTGGTCTACGCCCCGTCCGGGCGCCTCCTTACCCAGCGAACGTGGGAGTACCACCCGGCCGGCGCCCGGGACATCCCCGAAGACTTCAGAGTGGCCTTTACCAGCAACACGCCTAATGCAACTGGCGTACTGAGGTCTAAAGGTAATCTGAAGGACTACTATGTGTTTTAGCTTACGCAGTCCAAAGCGTCAGGATAGCATTTCGAATTCACTATAGCATTTCGAATTCTCAATAGGGATATCTGCACGAAGCTTTTGTAATACAAATAAGACGGATAATCGAAACCTCATGGTCGATTTACTGATTTTAGAGCGTATTAGACGTCGGTCTAATAGCCAGTTAATGGTTAAACGTTGTTTTGTGTTATCTCTCTCTCTCTATCACTTACTGTAACTGCAACAACATTTGTTGCCGTCTGCTCGTTATTTATTTAGGAATTTAAAAGCTTATACGAATTTACAAGATCTTATATCAGTTGACAACATTATTTTCAACCGAATGCTATCAGCGCACTTTCACTTTTCGCGTTTTTCTAACCTCAGACGTGCTGTCTGTAAGGTCAAGTTGGGTAACTTTGAATTTCAGTGTAACATTGAATCCACTCTTTTGGATCAGTTACTGTTGACAAGCACTCCAACTAAAGGATGTTGTTGAATCTATGAGGGGTTTGGATCAATAACAAACCATAAACAACAGTATTTAGCTACTGTTACTGTTCTTAAACAGTGAATTCAATGTTACACTGAAATTCAAAGTTGGCCAACTTGACTGTAGTATTGTTGTGATTAACTATTAACGTTTTGCATGTGTTGTTTAGCGACTGGCGAGCCGGCGCTGACGCTGGCGGTGGGCGTGGCGCTTGCGTTGCACGACGCGGTGCGCGCCGCGAGGATGGAGTTCGGCTACTCGGACGAGACCTGGGTGGACGTCGGTGAGTACAACTGTACAATGGCACGGGCCTGATAGGGTAGATGACTATGAGCCTTTTCAACGTTTTTTATATTCACCAAAAATGATAATTGATTTCAAATGTTATTGTCGAAATTTGGTTCAAAATGAAGCCACAATAGGCTTGCAAACTTGGGTGGGCAAGTCAATTTCAAAAGTGTTTAATTTTTGTAAAACAATATCACTATTTTGTAACCCATTATATTATGAAGCAATTATGTTAGGAGACTATTTTCATGAACGCAATATTTAACATAGCTGTTTTAAATATCTTAAATAAACCACAATTAATTAAAAACTGTTGGTGGCGCTAGTGGGCAGAGAGCGGCCCCTTAATTGTATTACTTAATATTAAGACTGAACGCCTGGTTTCCTTTCTTTCAGATACACCATACAACGCAGAAAATATACTCAAAGCCATTTCTTCGAAGATAGAAAATTTTAAACTAAAATGATCGATGTACTCAATATGTAATGTTGTGATATTAAGAGCACTTGAATTTATATTAGCTTTAACTTAGCTTTAGGTATTTTACCAACATGTCTTTATTCAAAAAATAGACTACTATTGACTTATACACTAAATGTGGTTTTATTTCAAACAATTTTTTGAACATATTGTATTAAAACAAGTGTAATACTTAAATTATTTATTTTTCAGACAGATTTATAAAAATAACCATGTTGTATTTACAAACAAATTTCCTACTACTTCATGTAAGAAGAAGCCTTAGTAACTCCAATAAAGATCCAGGCGTATTCACTATCAACGTAACTATCCTATTTTAAAACTTTTAGTGAAAATTCGACATGTACGAGTTTAACAAAGATTGATGAAAGTTGTGCATGAATCAGTAAAATATTATTTAAAAAAACAATTTTATTGAAAATTAGTTAGTGGTATATTTTCTAATTCTATTTGTAAGCTTAGTAACTTGCTACGAAGCTGTGATATTTAACGAACGCTGTACGACATTAAAATGTTTTTATGATAACTTATGTTCTGACTATTCGTGTAGAAGGCTTTCAGAAAATGAAGGCCGCTTGTTAAAATCTGAGTTTTGTTTAGACTTAGGGACAACCAACACGTTTGCTTCTAGGTGGAGAAAACCTCACTCGCTCACAGGTCGAGACTCGAGTTTTCTACAAAAAGCGTTGATTTACATTATATGTTTTACTAGTAAATAACTAACACATATTTTAGAATTTTTAATATGAATATTTATATTTAATTAAATATTTTGATTTTATTTGGGACTAAACTGAGAGCTTGGAGGCACTGTTGGAAAACCGATTGAGTGGAAGATATTTGTCTGTGGTCGTTGAGGATAAATGTTGTCTGGAGCCTGTAGGACTGATGTTTGGTACCTTTAGGACTCTTGTGGGACTCACGCGTGGGACCTATAGGACTTGTGGTGTTGTGGGTTACTCCATTCCGGGAGGCAGCGGTTCCATGGGGTTGGGGACCGGTACTGGTTGCGGCGTGTAGTGCATTTCTTGTGGACCTGGTGGTTGTTGGGGCGGCTGGAATAAAAAAATGTTAGATAAGGATAACAATAAGAATAACAGCAGTTGGTCCCGGTTGACGTGACATGTTAGTCGTTAAGCCTAGTGAGGAGCCTTAGGGCGGCTTGATAACATTTCAATAAGGTTGCTCACTAACCTTACACCCCTCCAACAATCCGCACTGGGCCCGCGTGTTGGAGTATGGCTTGTTACACATCATAGTTGAGGTGAGGCCTGTGCCCAGCAGTGGGGCGTATTTAGGTAGTTTATGTTATGTTAGAATAATAACAAGATGTTCACTGTCATACACTGTCTTGTTCACATTATAGGTATACGGACGTAGTGGATAATTTTTGACTTCACATTAGTACTGACAACCTATCTACCTTTTTTAAATATAATATCATTGTATAACCTGTATTGCGTGTTGGAGTATGGCTCAATATGTGCTCAATGGCACCTCATAGTTGAGGTGAGGCCTGTGCTCAGCAGTGGGACGTATATACCTAGGTCGTTTATGTATTTATGTAAAACCTGTATGGCGCGCGTGATGTGGCCCGGCAGCAGTATTTCCCCTGTAGTGTCGGAGGAGCTGATTCAGCTCATCAGGAAATTGGAGCAGTTCTAAGCGGCAAATGTAGGCCTAGTATAATTGTCTTTCGCGCTAAGAAATATCCATTTTGGCCATTGGCATTTTGCCATTTTTTAGCATTTTGCCATTTTCCTAGTTTTCGGCATTTTGGCATATTGCCATTTTTTGTCATTTTGCCATTTTTGTCATTTTGGCATTTTTTGGCATTTTCCTATTTTTCGCAATTTTGCCATTTTTTAGCATTTTCCTATTTTTCGGCATTTTGGCATTTTGGGATTTTCCTATTTTTCGGCATTTTGTCATTTTGCCATTTTTTGGCATTTTGGCGCCAAATAATGACGTGCAACGATCCACCGTAGTATACTTAAAGTAAGATCCAGTTCAGTAAGAAGCATCAAGGTACCTGTATGGCTATGGTGACGTGGTCGGGCAGCAGCGCGCGCCCGGCCGCGGACATGGCGCCGACGTGCGCGTGCAGAGCGCGCAGCAGCCCGCGCGTGCACAGCGCCAGCGCGCGCGCACCGAGAGATACTAGCAGGAAACAGGAAGATGGGAGGAGACCCACAGTGTGTAGCTGGCCATTTTGGCATTTTGCCATTTTTTAGCATTTTGGCATTTTGCTATATTTTGGCATTTTAGCCATTTAGCAATTTTTTGGCATTTTGCTATTCTTTGGCATTTTGCCATTTCTTGGCATTTTGCCATTTTTTAGCATTTTGGCATTTTGCTATATTTTGGCATTTTGGCCATTTAGCAATTTTTTGGCATTTTGGCCATTTAGCAATTTTTTGGCATTTGGCTATTCTTTGGCATTTTGCCATTTCTTGGCATTTTGCCATTTTTCGGCATTTTGCCACTTATTAGCATTTTGTCATTTTGCTATTCTTTGGCATTTTGCCATTTCTTGGCATTTTGGTATTTTGTCATTTTGCCATTTTCTAGCATTTTGGCATTTTCCTATTCTTCGGCATTTTGGCATTTTACCATTTTTCGGCATTTAGCCATTTTTTTTGGCCATTTTAGTGCCAAATAATGACGTGCAACGATCCACCGTCACTTTAGTAAGGTTCAGTTCAGTAAGAAGTGTCTGTGTACCTGTAAGGCTTGGGTGACGTGGTCGGGCAGCAGCGCGCGCCCGGCCGCGGACATGGCGCCGACGTGCGCGTGCAGAGCGCGCAGCAGCCCGCGCGTGCACAGCGCCAGCGCGCGCGCAGGGAGAGATACTAGCAGGAAACACGAGGACGGGAGGAGACGCATTTTGGCATTTTTGGCATTTTGTTATTTTCCTATTTTCGTCATTTTGCAATTTTTTGGCATTTTGCCATTTTTTAGCATTTTCCTATTTTTCGTCATTTTGGCATTTTCCTATTTTTCGGCAATTTGGCATTTTCCTATTTTTCGGCATTTTGGCATTTTCCTATTTTTCGGCATTTTGGCATTTTCCTATTCTTCGGCATTTTAGCATTTTCCTATTTTTCGCCATTTTGTCCATATTGGTGTCAAATAATGACGCGCAACGACCTACCGTCATTTCAGTAAGATCCAGTTCAGTAAGAAGTGTCGCGGTACCTGTATGGCTTGCGTGACGTGGTCGGGCAGCAGCGCGCGCCCGGCCGCGGACATGGCGCCGACGTGCGCGTGCAGAGCGCGCAGCAGCCCGCGCGTGCACAGCGCCAGCGCGCGCGCACCGAGAGATACTAGCAGGAAACAGGAGGATGGGAGGAGACGCAGTGTGTGTACCTGGCCATTTTGGCATTTTGCCATTTTTTGACACTTTGGCATTTTGTCATTTTTTGGCATTTTGCATTTTTTTGACATATTGGCATTTTTTGGCCTTTTGCCATTTTTTGACATTTTGCCATTTTTTAGCATTTTGGCATTTTCCTATTTTTCGGCATTTTGCCATTTTTTGACATTTAGCCATTTTTTTGCATTTTGGCATTTTCCTTTTTTTCGGGATTTTGTCATTTTGCCATTTTTTGTCATTTTTTGGCATTTTGGCTATTTTGCCATTTTTAGACACTTTGGCATTTTTTGGCATTTTGGCATTTTACCATTTTTTGCCACTGCTCTTTTGGCCATTTTGTCATTTTGCCATTTTGGCATTTTGCCATTTTTTGGCATCAATTTTTTGGCATTTTGGCCATTTCGGTGCCTAATTATGACGCGCAACGAACTACCTTCATTTCAGTAAGATCCAGTTCAGTAAGAAGCATCAAGGTACCTGTATGGCTATGGTGACGTGGTCGGGCAGCAGCGCGCGCCCGGCCGCGGACATGGCGCCGACGTGCGCGTGCAGAGCGCGCAGCAGCCCGCGCGTGCACAGCGCCAGCGCGCGCGCAGGGAGAGATACTAGCAGGAAGCAGGAAGACGGGAGGAGACGCTCGCAGCATTTCACCCAGCCTTCCCAGGCTACTTTGTTTAGCCACACCTGGGGACAATCAATTGACTTTTACAACCATACATTTATCGCTCATATTCGCTATTGGACCTAAAAGCACTGATTAGATTGAATCCTGTATAAGTTTGATTAAATTCAACTAACTAATACCTGACAAATTAAGTCAAAATTTAGAATAGAAACTAGCTTCTGACCGGCCGGCCTACGGCTGAAAACCTAAGTAACATTTTCTTGTAAAAAAACATTGACTACCTGATAAAACAATTTTAAGGAATTTTGAAATTGGATTCTTGACATTTTACACTTTTTACGCCATCGCAGTTATATTGCAAATAACGGTATCATTAGATTTTTTCTATCTTGATCAGAACTTCCTCAAGAGACCTTCTAAATCACCCCTAATATTATAAATGAGAAAGTTTGTATGTGTGGATGTGCCGTGTAGCTCTTTCACGTAAAAAAAAGAACAATTTGAATGGAACTTTACAATAATATAGCTTATACATTCAGGCGAGAAACGCGCACCATACAAGAAATAAACATAATATGTTCATTTCTTGTATGGTGCGCGTTTCTCGCCAGTATAATATCAGTATTATGTCATAATACTGATAATAATCAAAAGCTACGCTTAGCATTTAGTTGTCACCGTCCCCTGGGTGAGTTTTGTTCACGCAAAAACGGACTCATTATGTTGAAACTTTCCTAGTTTCATATCTAAATAACACAATCGATCTCAAGAAGGCTATGCCTAGCAATGAGACTAAAAATCCTAATCTATCATCATCTTCAACAGCCGCAAGAAGTCCTTTGCTGAACATAACCTGCCCCATGAAGTACCTGAATGGCCGGTTGCAGGCGGCCTGCATCCACCGAAATCGTGCGACTTTTATTAGATTAGAATAAGAATTCATTTATTTGCAAAATTTATTATTGTCCGTTACCTTGTAGGTTTCACACTGAGTTTTTGTGCGCTATTTATACTCCATTTATCATAACATTAGGTAAAAGAGACTCATTGAAGCAGGGGTGCCAAGAACTGCCACTACTAAACACTAGGGCCCGCAGTGCCTTTTGCCGGCAGACAGATTTGTATAACCTGACAAAATTGAAAAGCCCTTCTGCCATGTGATGTGATTTGGTAGAGCTCTAATGACAGTAAAAGTACGATTGGATACTCAACCCCTGCCTCTTTCAGGTTTTCAAGATCGACAGTATAGTTTCACGTAAGACAAAATAATTTAATTTAGTGAAAGCCTCATAAATTCTGAAGTTATTTACTTTATATGAGAACAATTAACTGTGACAGTTGGCTGAAGCTGTAGATTTTAATAAGTTCGGCATAGATCTTAAAAGTTATAATATTTAGCACAAAGTGTACCCTAAAAAGAACCTTTTTTTACTTCTATCTAATGCTTTAATAAATTGAGTATAGTCGTAATTTAGGTTACCTCCTTCTCGATGAGCAGTTGTAGTATGTTCAGCACAAGTGGCCCGAGCGCCGGGTACAGCGTCAGCGCCTGCAGCACCGACCGCATCATCAGCACCGGGATCTCCGGCTGCTCCGCCAGGCGCTGCAGCACCGACGATAACACCTGACAGATACACACAGATCATTAACATGCAGCAAATTAAATCGCAATAAGTACTTTCAAATAGACAGAAATACTAAATAATCTAAGGGTTGATAGTTCAATCGTCCTATAAAAGGAAAACAATCAGGTCTCGAACTAAATATACCCAAAAATGATAGTGCCGACCAGACAAAAATAATACTGGATTCTCATTGGAAATGACGCCCTGAAGTTTTCTTACTAGTATTAATAAATTAATTACTAAGGGTTAATTGTAGACGGTTCTTGTGCTATAGATAAACTTTCAGAAACTTTTCCAATAGGATGCCAGTATTATTTTTGTCTCCTTTATCAGCCGAATAATTACAACTCGGCTGGAAATGTATGTCAGAATGGCATATTGTATTTACTATAAATCTATTCATTGCAAAAAACTCAAAAGTATAGTTCACGGACTGAATGACTAGAGGCATTCTCTGCCAGTCAACAGCAAGAAATACTTGAAACTTGTTAGAACAACATAAAAGGAACATAAAACAGACGATAATCTAATAAATCTTCATTTTGATCTACGATTTAAAAGTAGTAACTTTACTTTAAATCAAAATATAAACAAACAAAAATACAAAACAATCTCTATGCATCAACAATGACGGAGGGCAAAACTTTATTTTAATTTATTCGAACACATGGCAAATTATTCAAGGGGTGTATTAAGCTATGATAGGCCTACAACTGGCCTTAACGACGCCTCTTTCTCTCCATTTCTAGTCTAGTCAAAGGTTAATTCAGGATAAGATAAATCCAACTTACGTCCTGCGTGTACGTCTGTTTCTCGGCGAAGCACAGCGCGGTAGCTTTGATGATGTACTTGAGGTCGGCCGTGCTCGGGTCGATCAAGTGCAGGTGGATCATCAGCTCCACTGGAGAAACTGTACACGGAAATGTAATCTTTAATTCAGTAGCATTCGTTTGAAAGTGCGAAAAGCACCTAGTTCAGTTGTTCAAGTACGAGTGTTTCCAAAGCATTAGACGACCGATTTGGTGTAATGTTTCAGAAGTGGGCTATTACGCCAGACTTCGCGGGTTCGATCCCCGCTCACTACAAACATTTGTGTGCATGAACATGGCTGTTCGTACTGGTCCAGATCAGTAAAAACAGCCATATTCATAGGATGTATATTAAGTATGTATCATTGACAAAAAATAGTATTTAACCCGTCGAGCGCTAAGCATTCTAGCGGCATCAAGTAAGTTTTCTCCTATCAACAGAACACTTTGCGCTCGACGAGTTAAATATTTTATTTATCCGTTGACTAGTATCCTATAGCACAAGTATTTAGTTGCTTAGTTTAGGGCTAGATGGCAATGTGTGGATAATGTCCAGTGATTCAAACTAGGGTTTCGTCAAGGAATGAGTGAATAGGCATCAGCCGGCCTCTGCCACCATACCATGGCCGTATTCGTTTTTTAGGGAGATCTCAACTCAAAGCGACGATTAATAGTGTAGGTAGATGATACATGTGTGTATAAGGTATCAGTCCACTCTGGAATCAAAGTCTCCCAATGGTACTGATCGGGAAACACAATTACAAAGCGTTCCACTCCTTACCGGTGCGGATTATAAAACTCAAGATAATAATATGTATGGATTGTGGTCAAATGCGGCTTCCCTTACAAAATGAGAAAAAAACACTAATGGATGCTCGTCTTTATGGAAGTGAACTTTGTAGACAAACATGTTTTGCAAACTTTGTTCAGAATTTTTGTGAACTACATAGCAAATCGATTTCGTATGTGTATTGTGCCTTTCAGATATCGAAATGTACTTGGAGGGCTATCCGAACCGCGTAATCGTACGGTTAGGTAAATTTGATACAATTTTAATAACATGTTTTGATATGGGTGGTGTCTGTGCTATTTTGATTAAAAATACCAGCTGCTATTGGCTTTTACATATTAGAAAATCAAGCGCTTTCGTTGAACAAGCAATTTACTAAAATTTAATGAAAATTACATCGGACGATGATGTGGTTCGGAATCGCCCATCAAAACGCCTTTCCCTTTCGGGAAAAGTTCTCCCTACATCTTTCCAGTTTGATTAATCGGTATTAAACTTGCTATCAGTCAGAAGGTTTGAAGGGAATGCGTTCCGGTTCAGGAGAAAACCAATTGGACCACTGGTGCCATTAACACGTGTGTGTATGTCAAAACATAATATGACGGATTAAGTACTTACAAATCTCACAAACTGCAAAACAAGAGATAATTTATTGCAATTAAATAGGTATTTGTTTTGGTAATTCTAATTATTGTGTATCGTCATCGTCATAATTAGAAGACCTAAAGATTAATAATATATACAGTTGTAAGAACAAAGAAAGTAGGTATAATCTTACCTGGTGATTTGTCACTTTCATTAGGATTTTGTAATCCAAGCAGTTTATTAAATACTTCTTTCACAACTACCGGGTTCAACTTTATCAGTTTTGGTAATGCCGCTAATATCTGAAAATAATAATTTACATTTGTACATACTACACAGTAGAAGCATGTCAAACATTAAAATCTTACGCTAATCATGTAATCTTTATAACTAAAAAATTATTGCCTGCATAATAAGTGCCACCTGTTGTGGGCGATTTACATTACCCATTTATTAAATGATTTATTATTATTATTTCACCCATTTCCTGTTTCCCATTCAGTCTGGTAATCTGCTCCACCTGTACTGTAATTGGTGTAATGTCTAATTTGTCTGACCCTGTGACCTTTTATCTGGTCTGTGCGTACTCAAGGCATTTTGCGATAAGGTGGAGATTTAAATCCTTATTTAAAAAAATTGAAAAGCCCTGAAGCGTCAAGGAAACGACGGAAGAATTTGTGAAGTAGGGTAGGTATTGCTGTAAATTTTGCATGTAAGTGACAAGACACGTCCATAGCTAAGTTAAGGCTGTTTCGTTTCGTCTATCGCAGTGTTTCCCAAATATTGCTCTGCCATGGCCTAGTAATTTATCGTTTATTTGTTGGTTATTATTTTTGAAACAAGCCAGTAATGTTGAGATTTTATTCTGATGGCCCGATACCGGGTGGCGGCCCACCGAATGGGAAAGCTGCGGTGCGTTCCGAATTGAGTCAAAAGTTATATTAGCGCGCTCACAAGCGTCCCGAATCGATGATTTGTATGAGGCGTGAGCATTGTGAGCGCGCTCTCACCACTTTTGACTCAAAACGGACCGCGCCCTCAGTCTATAGGTTACATATTGTGTGTACCTCTTTCTTGGAGAGTCCACTAAGCACGGGGATGAGGAAGCGCACGTCGGAAACGCGCGTCGCGTACAGCTCGCGCACGCGCGCCACCAGCTCCGTCGACGGCGGGCCTAAGTGAAGACAAGAACTACTTAAAAAATACTTACAAGAGGAACAACTAAACTTTTCTTGTTATTTTGAAAAACTACATAAAAAACTATTTGAAACATCTAGAAGAGTAAAAAAAGCTCTCGATAAACTTGAGAACCTTTCGCCCTTGAGAATCTTTCACCCACCCCATTGCCCGATAAAGTTGTGAAAGTCGCACTTTGGATTAACAGTTAATCAATTGAAAAAAGAATACAAAGAGGGTCAGAAAGTTCCCTTTCAATTACACGAATATTTTTTTTACAAGCTTGGTCGATCGAAAGTTGAAAGATTCAGCCGGTTCGCTAGGGTTTCAGTAGTTTAGTGGTTAGAGTAGCCGCCTGGCCCCTCACGGGTTCTCGCCTCGGCGTGGCGAGGGGGCCTAGTACCGGTGGTATGGGCACCACCGGGAAGCGAAGAGAACCCAGGCGTGGCAGCGTGGTGGACTGGACACCCACCCGCTGCGGCCCGCAAGGGCGACGTGGGGCTGCGGGGCCAGTGGGGCCTGCAGGCGCCTTTGAGGCGCGTGGTTGGGGCCGCGGCGCACAACCGGTTGGTGGGGGCCAGTGATCCGAGGCTGATCCCCCCTGTGCGTCGCGGCCCGGCGAGGCCGTACCGTCGGTTACGGCAGCGGAGCCGCCCTTTGGGTGGCTCGTGGTTGCGGGCCCAGTAGGGTCGCTGCGGCCCGTAAGGGCGACGCGGGGATGCGGGGCCAGTGGGGCCTGCAGGCGCCTTGAGGCGCGTGGTTGGGGCCGCGGCGCACAACCGGTTGGTGGGGGCCAGTAACCCGAGGCTGATCCCCCCTGTGGGTCGCGGCCCGGCGGGGCCGTACCGAAGGTTACGGCAGCGGAGCCGCCCTTTGGGTGGCTCGTGGTTGCGGGCCCAGTAGGGCCTGCGTACGGTGGCCAGCTAGCGCGTGGTACGGGGGTGCCGCCGCCAGCATTGCACGGGTTTCACCGCTGCCTGGTAGGGACGGCTTGACATCCTCGGCTGTCCCTTCTGGCCTCCCCTCACGCGGGGGGGGTCGCTTCCGGCCCGCCGTGCAGGCGGGCTCCGTCCGGGGGAACGCGTAACAGGCAGGCGCTATTCACCGTGTTCCCCCACTAACGGACGATTAGAGGGAGTAGTAGGGGTTTTAGTCGGTAGGGCCACTGGTATACCATCTGTCCAGTGGTGAGTCCGACATAACCCGTCCGTCCCCCGGTGGACGGGTATGCGTAAGGCATTTCCCCTACTTAAAAAAAAAAAAAAGCCGCCTGGTTAGCGGAAGACGCTGGATTGATCCCGCCTGATACCTAGACTGAATGTCTTTTTCTGGTTATCTATGATTAACTCACAGGTGTCGGTGTGGATGTGCACCAGGCGCGTCAGCAGTGTTTCGGCGCCGCGGGGACACTCGTCCAGCAGCAGCCGGAAGGCGGGCTACGTCTAGTACAGTGCAATGTAGTGTAGTGTACTGTAGTGTAGTGTAGTGTAGTAGACTCACAGGTGTCGGTGTGTATGTGCACGAGGCGCGTCAGCAGTGTTTCAGCGCCGCGGGGACACTCGTCCAGCAGCAGCCGGAAGGCGGGCTACGTCTAGTACAGTGTAGTGTAGTGTAGTGTAGTAGACTCACAGGTGTCGGTGTGTATGTGCACGAGGCGCGTCAGCAGTGTTTCAGCGCCTCGAGGACACTCGTCCAGCAGCAGCCGGAAGGCGGGCTACGTCTAGTACAGTGCAATGTAGTGTAGTGTACTGTAGTGTAGTGTAGTGTAGTAGACTCACAGGTGTCGGTGTGTATGTGCACGAGGCGCGTCAGCAGTGTTTCAGCGCCGCGGGGACACTCGTCCAGCAGCAGCCGGAAGGCGGGCTACGTCTAGTACAGTGTAGTGTAGTGTAGTGTAGTAGACTCACAGGTGTCGGTGTGTATGTGCACGAGGCGCGTCAGCAGTGTTTCAGCGCCTCGAGGACACTCGTCCAGCAGCAGCCGGAAGGCGGGCTACGTCTAGTACAGTGCAATGTAGTGTAGTGTACTGTAGTGTAGTGTAGTGTAGTAGACTCACAGGTGTCGGTGTGTATGTGCACGAGGCGCGTCAGCAGTGTTTCAGCGCCGCGGGGACACTCGTCCAGCAGCAGCCGGAAGGCGGGCTACGTCTAGTACAGTGTAGTGTAGTGTAGTGTAGTAGACTCACAGGTGTCGGTGTGTATGTGCACGAGGCGCGTCAGCAGTGTTTCAGCGCCGCGGGGACACTCGTCCAGCAGCAGCCGGAAGGCGGGCTACGTCTAGTACAGTGTAGTGTAGTGTAGTAGACTCACAGGTGTCGGTGTGTATGTGCACGAGGCGCGTCAGCAGTGTTTCAGCGCCGCGGGGACACTCGTCCAGCAGCAGCCGGAAGGCGGGCTACGTCTAGTACAGTGTAGTGTAGTGTAGTGTAGTAGACTCACAGGTGTCGGTGTGTATGTGCACGAGGCGCGTCAGCAGTGTTTCAGCGCCGCGGGGACACTCGTCCAGCAGCAGCCGGAAGGCGGGCTACGTCTAGTACAGTGTAGTGTAGTGTAGTGTAGTAGACTCACAGGTGTCGGTGTGTATGTGCACGAGGCGCGTCAGCAGCGTTTCAGCGCCGCGGGGGCACTCGTCCAGCAGCAGCCGGAAGGCGGGGCTGAGCGCGGGCGGCGCTAGGGTCGCGCGCACGGGGCCCTCCACTGCGCGTAGAACTACTCGCTTGGCTTCGGAGCCGGCGCAGCCGTAGACGCGGGCTACGTCTACTATCAGTTCTGGGGACAAATATTATAATTTTAAGTACAGTAATTATCTGGTACAGTTGTGCAACTTAGGGTGCTAAATTGAGTTCCATCGGTCATCGGAAATTAAGTAGATATCGTCTCTCTCGCCCTTCACTGCAACTACGCATTCAAGCAAGCACTCTTGTATGCGAAAATAGGCGTCATTTCAGCTTACACAATCTCTACCATAATAAATTCGGTACATTAAACGGCTATACAGTAGGCCAAAAATAGGATGGCGTGGCGGACAAGCTGTACTCGTGAATCATTAACACAAAATAGCGCAAAAACAGCCAAAACGGCAAAGGATGCTCCTGTGATTTGTTAGACAGGTTTTGTTTTGACAGCTATACGTCTTTCTAATTTATCATTTGGCCAGTTTCAATAATTGCTTGGACTATCACGAAAATACTTACTCAGTAACTGTAGAGGTGAAGGGAATGAAGGCCAACACAAAATACTTAGGGTGTCTGATGGTACATACAGTTTTGTGGTAGTCCACGAGCAGAATGGCCTGCCGCGCAAATTGTCAAAAATAAATAACAATAACTGACAAACAACAGCCTTTATAAGACTCACTGCTGGGCACAGGGCTCATCTCAACTAAAGGTAGCGCGAGGGGTGTAAGGTTAGTGATAATCTTGTTGTCAGATGTTATTAAGCTGCTCAAAGCCGCTTAATTAGTAAATCATGCAATGAAATTCCATACCTTCATTGAGCGGGTACAGAGTCATCACCAAGTTGAGGCACATCTTCAGCATGTCATCGGTCCAGGGCACCCTCAGCCCGTGGTGGCGCGCGCTGACCAGCTCGGGCGGCGGGCTCGACAGTGAGATAAAGCCCAAATACAGGAGAGCGTGCTTTTCTATCACCTTTTTCACCGAATCTGAACCTTTTTGGTAGATTTTCACTACGGATTTCAGGGTTGTGTCGCGGATTTCCTCGTTTTCGTTCACTGAAAAGATTGGTATTGCTGGATGAGAATGAGCGAAATTAGATGTTAGAAAGGTGAAAGAGAACTGTATGTGTGTGAAGAGATACAGTTGTAGTCCTATGACATTAACACACACACAAGTATAGCTCGCGTGAGATAGAACTGTACAAGATTTGATTGACACCATTTTATGCATTATCAGGAAGTATACATCATGCATTATTTTATGCTACAGTAAACAACCACGATACAGATGATTTCATCAAGCTAATTATTGTTCTTATTCAAAATAGGTAATTTGGTATTAAGAGTTTTTTGAATTTAGGTATTCTGGATATAAATTAACAAAAGTGTACTTACAAACATTACAGATTAAAGAGGCCACAAACTTATGAGCGCGAGGCGGCCTCATCAGACACAGTTCTTCTAATATCTCCAACGCTAAGAAAGTCACCTTGCCCTCAATGACTAGATGTTTCAAATAATCTACAGCTTCTTGCGTCACGACCGGCGCTTCTGAATATATCTTCCTCAATAAAACATCTTTACTATTCTCCATAGTAGGATCCCCTCTCTCACATATTTCAGTAATCAAAGCGCAAAGCAATTGATTGTAATTCTGGTCGTGTTTCTCGTGCATTTTCGGCTGTAAGGTGACCGGATGCCGATTAAAACCCTGCATGAAGGCATACTCTTCATACAGCCATGCCATCGCTAAATCTATCCTGTTCACAGGATCTTCCAAGATGTAGTTAAGAACCAATTCTCGTATTTCTGGCGTGTAACTTGATGCAAAGATCGTAATGAATTTTGCACGTATTTGCGACGCACCACCTATCGCAGCTTCTTTGTCAGCCTGTAAAATCCTTCCAACTGCTTGAAGCATTAACCTTTCTTTTATCTCTTTAGGAATAGGGCGTGTTATCTCCTGCAGTTTCAACAGTTTAACTTTCTGCTTTAGTTTAGGAACTGAGGGTGTTTGTGGAGGAATAGGCTTTTCTTTCTCTTTGGCTTTCCTTTCCTCCTCTTTCAAATGTTCCTGTCTCGTTTCCTCCATGAGTTTCGAGACTGCACTCTCCATTTGTCTGTCTGCTTTAGTCGATTCCTGTAGCTTAGCTACAGCGTTTTTGAGAGTGATTTTCTCATCGTCATCCCTGAGCAGCGGTATCTTGGCAGCTATATCAGACAGTGACGGCTGTGGTGGAGGCGGAACAGGTATCACAGCTTCATCCTTTATTAACGCAAGCATCATTTTCGCCAAATGTTTCTTTTGGGCCTTGCTTCCCGAATTGGGAATAGGCTTGTACGCGCTAATAAAGTTGTTAGGCATTTCTGTCGGTAGTTGATTCACCAATGTTGTTGTAACCAAGTTCACGACATTTTCGACATTGCTTAGACCATCAAAGAGGCTGTCTTCACTGGGTGTGATTGGTTTCTGCACTGATTGCTGAGTGTTTTGACTGCTGCTATCATCTTCGTATGATGCAAAGTCGCTGCGGCTGTTGCTGTCACTGCCTTGGCTATTGCTTTGAGGGGAATCAATCCTGAATCTCTTGGATGGAGTTTCACTAGATTTTATCTCTCCTAGCCGTTTATTTCTCCTCTCTTTAGGAACAGCCTTATTTATTTCCTGAGTGGTCATACCTATATCTATAAGCAGCTGCGTGAGCTGCGGCAACATTTCATTTGACGATGGATGCTTTATAAGGTTGATGAGTAACATCTTCAAGTGTTTCCGGACTGAGTTGACTTGTGACTGCGAGAGAGTCGGTGGTAGCGTCGTGTGCAAATCTCCCAATGCTTGTATGACTCGGGGCATGTATCTGCTTGGTCTTAATTTGGCCAGAAGGCATAGTGTGGTCATACAAGCCATCAAATTCACGCTAGATATGTGTTGAGAATTGTGGAACTTAACTAGCAAATCAAAAATATGTCTGAAAAGAATTATTCTGATTAGTTTAACTACATACATACATACATTAAGGTACATTTAAATTATTTTATATTAAATTAATTTTGCTAATTAAAACATAATCTTGATCATTGATAAAAACGATGACGATTAATTCAATTACAATATGATAACATTCATTATCATAATTAATCGAAAATCAATCATCATCACCATAAACAGCCGCATGAAGTCCACTGCAGAACGATTTCAGGCACCTGCATCCATCGAAATCCAGCTACCTTTATTGGGTCATACGTCAACCTTGTGGTTAGAGTACGGCACGGTAGCTTTCGGTAGCAATTTCGCTAGCTGTATGCCCTCGCTAACGGAGCATTCAGATTCAGTCGCGATGCAAAAGCGATACTGACGCGCTATTGACGCGATGCAAGCGCGCTTCAGTTTTCTTTTTCTCTCCATATCCACGAACGCGCGTTTCTTGCATGAATTCAGTAGCGCGTTGGTAGTGCATTGGCATCGCTACTGCGGCGCATTGCAAATGCGACTAAGGGTCTACCCACATTTATCGACGCGGAATCGGCTTAAGCCGATTGCGCATCACCACACTACTCGACAGCACCGTACTGATGGGATCAGCTAATCGACAAACGGCTCGTTTCGCCGTCGGCCGGTGTCGCATCGGGTCGGCCGAGCCGAGCCGATGCGAAAAGTATTAGTAACACCCATATTCCGATTTATTTTGATCGTCGGCACAAAGACTTTTTAGACCGGCGTAAGCCGATTCCGCGTCGATAAATGTAGGTAGACCCTAACACGCGTTAGTAGCGATAGCGAATAGCCGCGCTACAAAAAGCCACGGTCGAGAGCCCTAAGACATCCGAATCATATAATTATAGCAACATCCTACCAATTGGTCTTGATCGTAAAGCAACTTACTCAGATTCCTCTTCAAGGGCCTTTCGGTTGAGGAAGGGCAAATTAGGCAAGTTTTCCAGACTGAAGTCTTCATCTGTGCCGTCCCCAGGGCACTGCAGTAGGACAACTTCTTCCAGAAACTTAATGGAGTGAGTCCGAATGCCTTCATTGTCACTATCTATCATGTTAAGAACTAGTAGCTGTTGGCAAATGCAAAAAAAAAATTAGATTGTTTAGAAATTCTTTTCTCTGTTTGTGAAAAGTTCACCTAACCAGATTAAAATTGCTGTTGCAATGAGTCAGAAGGTTTAATGGCCAATGAGTTCTGTGTGAGTAAATCCAGTATGATGAACATGCACCCACTTGTGGATAGGCCACAATTTTAGTCACAATAAAAAATGCTCTAATTCGTCACTGCATATGCACTGCACTGAATCAGCTGTTAATGATGCAACACCGGCCGGTAATGATACCTAATCAATCATCACATTACCATTTTTTTTTAACATTTCACCATTTTCTTTGTCTCTATTATCTAACCACCATTTTGGTTTTTCTATGAAGATACCATCATATAACTCTGAGCTTTTGTGATACATTTCTTTTCATTTGTAAGATAACAGTGTTCCTAATTTTCTTTGTTTCAAAGTCATAAATAAGTGTTTAATAACTCATCATTTTTAAATGGTCCTTGTTCAAATATTTATAAAACTTACCTTGAGCTGGGTGATATTGTCCCACACATATTGCATTTCAGAAAGGTCAGCTTTGCTCTTTGCAATCCACTGCAGAGTGTTTCTGTAGATAATGCTAGCAGCTTGAATTACTCGCTTCTGCACCGCTATGACATCATCAACAATGAGTATACGGAGCTGTCCTATCACCTTCGGAAGGTATTCAGGATGCAGTTTGCTAGATAATAAAACATGTAATTATTTCCCCAAGTTGCAAACATCCAATGTACTTATGTGTTGTGTTTGACTCTCATATGCAAACTACAATATTTATGCTCTTGTGTTCCAAAACCTTCGTTTGTGTTGGGTTGTCTAATATTCAGATAAATTTGAGCCTGACTGAACATGAATAACCAATGCTCGATATGATTTTGTTGTTCTCTTTAAAGCCTCCACTTGAATATTTAATAGGGTTTCATAGGTAGCCAAGAAGATTTAATATAAGGTAACCTCATGATGGTACCATGGCCAGTTCAGTAGGTCTAGCACAAACCGCTAACATTTTGGTAATTGAAAAGTAAATGATACTACAACAAATTCCTTTTTCTATACAATAAAGTTACATTTACTTTTCAATTACCAAAACGTTAGCGGTTCCTGCTAGCTCTACTGAATCATACCAATATTGGGTAAACTAAACTATTGAGATAATAACTTGAATGTGTACATCAAGACAAAGTCTCTACCTCATCTCCTCAATAAAAGCAGTAACTTGTTTCTTGACATCTGTAGATTTATCGTTAACATAACTCATTATATTATCCATGTAAACTGGTATCATTTGAGAAGCAGAATGAAGCAGATATTCTATGATCTTTCTCAACAGCCCTGATTTTTTGTTTCCCTCGCTCATACCGGCTTCGTTTATCCATTGTATCAGCTGAAAGTGGAAATGGGAAATAAAATACAATTTTGAAAACAGAATTATAATTATCTAAATCTAGAATATGTACAAAATAAAATGATATTCCAATCCAAAGCATTGCCGCTTTCGCAACCTGAAAACCAACCTGATTTTGAGCAACAACGCTGCTACCTTGATGAAATTTTGTCGACATCTTGGCCTTTATTCTTTATTTCTGAATTAAATTAATGCAACATTGTCAATAATCCATTCAACAAAATACAATTTTTCATTCAAATCCATACAACTTGCGAAGTGTACGTTTTCGTAATGCAAAAATACATATACGATTATATGTATAGATCAGTAAATCGACGGAACAGAACAGAACAAAGCATATCGTTTTACACAAGAGGGAACGAAACGACCGATGAAATGACTGTACTATCTAATTTAGACGAATTATACGTCATGTTGACAGATCATGGCGGCCATTTTTCACTGCGTTCATTTTTAACTCTTTACAAGTTTTTTTCTAAGGAAGCATGGCTGTGTGTGATCTAGGCTTAAGCCATGAGGTCGAAACATGAGGGCGATTCAGGGTGATTGGTCATTATTGGCATCAAGCCGACCAAATAGCATGAGGAGAGAAAAGACCTTGTTTAAATGTTGCGTTTATGTTGCGTCTGGCGAGAATTAACACAGACAGATGGGACGACAGACGTGTGGACGGCTCGTGGTGATCCATCTGCTTACGCATGCTCTAACTTCCTCAGCCACGTACTTCGAATTGTGTGTAACCGGCATAGGGGTTGTGAGGGGAATTAGACCCAGTAGGTCGGCTCCCGCTGTTTTGTGATATCGAGACGGGGTTTCACCTGGCACTACTTAAAATATTCTGTTATGTTAAGTTGAGAACATCAATGAAAAACTTTTGTATTATGGTTTTAAATATTTATAATTGCATAATCACCAAATCAAGGCTTTATTTTTATAACGTAATCATTTAATAAGTACTATAAAACGTAATCCAGCAGCCCTTTTTTGTGGTTTTTCACTTACAGCTTGGCAAAGAAGTCCTGAAAGGGAACTAAAAAATATTATCACTGGCAATACTGTATTTAAAAAAAGCAAATTGGGAATCTATAGCACATTATAGCTAATTGATACTTTTTTTTATTGATTTTAGGTTTTAATTTTTTTTTAATTTTCAAAGCAGCGTCTGAGCCAGCTTTCGAGAAGATACCGAAGAAAGGAGAAAATCATGTTAACACGTGATTAAAATAGAAAGTGGTTATTACCAACGGGGACAAACTTTGAATAAGCAAATCTTTTGTTGCTTTGTTGTTTCTAATTTAAAAAAAAATATGGTTTTGCTAGTTTCTTCTTTCATTTTTTAGGGTTCCGTACCTCAAAAGGAAAAAACGGAACCCTGCTGCTGTGAAAAAATCAAACTTCTAAGCCAACGCAATCAAAAGATACAGCCGTTTATGCCGCAAATTTTCGACACTTGCAAGGGAATCAAAACCTACAGGGTGCTTCCCGTGAACTCAGAATCTTGAAATTTGGTACGAAGCAACGTCTTATAGCATAGATAAAGGTAAAATTACGAAAACCATAAATGTTTAGTTACATCACATAATATATATTTTTTTAATAATTTTAAACTTACTACCCATTTCCTCATAAACGCGTAGAGGTATTAAATTGAAATTCATACCAAATACTCAGGTCTATAATACCTTTAAGCTGTAACAAAATCAAATTTCTATGTCAACGCAATCAAAAGAAACAGCAATTTAAGCTGCATATTTTGAAACTCGCAAGTAAAAGATACAGCCGTTTATGCCGCAAATTTTCGACACTTGCAAGGGAATCAAAACCTGAAGGGTACTTCCAGTCGACCTAGAATCTTGAAATTTGGCATGAAGCAACGTTTTATAGCACACATAAAGGAAAAATTCTGAAAACCTTAAATTTTTAGTTGCATTACAAAATATATATGAATTTCATTTTGCAATAAAAAAAACCATAGTTATGACTCGATTGTCGTAATGAACGAACTTTGTAAACCTTGCAGGTTTGTACGGAACCCTCGGTGCGCGAGTCCGACTCGCACTTGGCCGGTTTTTTACTTGGTAGTGGCAAACCGTCCAGACAATGTGTTTGTATGTGGTGGGAATCAACTGTGTTGGTTCCACTGCCTTTGCATTTCTGCCACCTAGCGGTTCACCCGATTGACCTGGCTGCCTGTATGACTAATTCCATTATTCTACTGGATATTGTGGGATTAAAGACATTTAACGCGTTTTAATAATATAACGCGAAACTTATAGGAAAGACAAAGTACTGAACTAAAATTTGGTGTCCTATCAGGTGGTCGACACGTGATGCATTCGCGCGAACTTAGTACGTGCGAACGCGAGATCAAACCTATTGATGATAAAAATTACAAATGTATTATTAACCTGTGTGACCTGTATTCTGTGCAAATAAAATTTATTCTTATTCTTAAAGGAGTGTCGTTACTGTGGTTCGCGCGATGACTGCGTCAGGCGAATAGGTAGTGGGGGGGTTGTATAGGGACAACGAGATAGCCTGTAAGTAAACTATACACTACACAGTAAACTATCAAAACTGTTCGTGTCGTAATATACGGGGTGACCACTTTAACGAAAGTGGCGCCCTCATTAATTTCACGACTTTTTTGCCAGGCTATAAATTCTACGTTTTGCCAATAATGATATCACTTGGATACTAAAAAAGTTATGCAGATATGGTGTGGCTGCACTACTGGGGTTTCCTTTGACGTGCCGCCGCGCGTAACGAGAGCGCTCCATGTTGTCTTTCTAAGCAAAACCCTGTAAAACCATTATACCTAGGTATCTATCTACGCAGATCTACGCAATAACATTAGTTGCGTAAATAAGTTAGGCCACAACGCCCAAGGACATTAAAAAACAAAGAAGGTTATCAGTCTTTTTATTTCTAAACATTTAAAGGCGCTGGTGGACTGTAGAGGCTCTGCATTTCGTACACCCTTGGCTTATTCTCTTCCAGCATTTCAAGATGCGTGCTTCGGACCACCAGTAGGCAAATGAAGTGGGTTACTGCAAAGGAAAGCTTGATTACTTGGGAAACAACAGAGAGTTCACTCAACGACACTTCAAGGTCATCCATTTCCGTTTTTTATTTTGCTGTTCCCGAATTACCGGAATTATGCTGCCTGTGTCATGCTGTGACTATAGGTAGGTACTTTGTTTTTATTTACACTTTGAAGAAAATAGATGTTTTGTATCTCCGAATGTTTGTAAGGATGAAATGAAACTTAAAAACATTTGGCCTGTTTCTGAAATTCTGCTAGATTATCTTTGAGTAACATGATAATGTCGCCTTTGCTCCAACCATCAAGCTTGAAGAGACAGTTAATCACTATTACATCAATTGCTTTATATATACTTTATTTGAAAATTCATCCATGCGAAGCCAGACGTGGTGACGCTAGTTTTTATCAATAAAGAGATAATAGAGTGAAGCAACTGTAAAACGATGGTGAGTCCAACTTGGTCCGATTCCGATACCATCTTAATAAAATATTATTTAGATTTAGACTGGGTTAGATCATGTTAGGTACACCTTCGCCCTGTGTTCTGGGGCGTAAGAATACAGCCAAGGTCACCCCCGCCTGTCGTAAGAGGCGACTAAAGGCCCCCCTTTAGTCGACCCGGGGTCGCTAGGAGAGTACACGGCGGGGGCTGTGTGCCTTCATTGCACAAGCGACCCCGAGGAGGACGGCAGTGTGGGGTGGCCTCGCACTGTCGAACACCGCGGCGGGTGTGAGAGGGGAGGTACTACTCCCCTCGAGGTGAGCCGGAACCGGCACAGCGCGCCAGGGTTTTACCGATAGAGTGCCTCGCTGGGAGAGTCCTCGGTAAGCCCTGGAGGTCTACCACAGAACACGATAATCGAACCTTCGTGCTCTTCCTCGTGTCTAACCCTACTCTCTTACGCATCGTTTCGACCATCGTTTGAACGAAGGAACGACCGAAACTTTTTTTGACAAGGGATGTCGTATGTTACTCTTGCGTACACGATAAATCGAGTTTGACGTTTACACAGATGTCAAATTTCCGAACTTTCTAACGATACCAGCCAAGCTATCGTGTCCATCATCGTTTCCGAATTTTTATCTCTTTACCTGTGATTTCTTCAACTATTGACTAATTTTTTGTACACCGGACTCCGTATCTTCTTTCCCGGTCGAACCTCGCTGCCTTTTGGACTAAGTGCATTGCTTAATAATTAAAATAGGTAAAACAAAACAAGATGTTTACAATAATACTTGCACGCATGGAAATTAATTCACTATTTAGGTACTTACACAACTCTTTACACCTTTAATAAAGATAACTGCACAATACTAAATTTGATTTATGATTAGCACATTTTTTTTTAAAAAATAGTTCATCAGTTGAAACTGTCAAAAAGAATTTATTTTGTCACTTTGACATTGACGACTTCTTTTTTTAGTAGGCAACGAGTCCGAAAAAAAGTTTGTTTTCGTTTAACCAATTGGGGTGAAAAGGAGTGAAAACAATTGGTTCAAGGAAAACAAACTTTTTACTCAGTCATTCATTCACGATTATTGTCTATGATAACGACGGTCGTGGAGAGATACGACCACGATACGACAATGTTACGGAGTAGCTACTAGGCGAACGTATCGGGGCACTGTCGATGGATCCGCATATATCGTTATCGATTTCCGTGGTAGACTTCCTGGTCACGCGCAGAAGAAGGCCGCCCCGGTGTTTTAGTGGGTATTCTCACCTCTTGCAGGGGTGGGCGAGTCCCACACCCCCCCGCTGCCCCCCCAAGCAGCGGGAAGTGCGTAAAGGCATTTCACCGGGTTAAAAAAAAATAGGTATACCTATTTGGCTGTGTGGTTTAAACCACGGCCATAAAACAATAAAAAAAGGTGAACTGTATTAACCTCTCGCGTTCCGTGAAACTAGACATAATAGAAAATCTTTTGTATGTGGGCGCGATATCGCATCAACGGGACGTGAGGGGTTAATTACGTCGTCGTACGGTCGTACTGTTGGCGGTAAAAAATGGAAACACAGCTGCAATTTTGTTTTCTTTTTTAAGCCCTAAAAATAATTATATCTGCCGCTTCAATCAATGACATGAAGATAGTCTCGTGTTCATAATTCAGATTAAACAACAGTTCTAGAAAATTATTCCTCAGTTTCTTCTTATTTGAGGTTTCTATTTGTTCATTTTTACGGTGAATTTTACTATCACTACGATACGATTGATTACCAAAACCATACGACTTTATCTGCTTCATCGGCAAGTGAGTTTCGCGCTATACCTACATAAACTTCAGAAGCCTGATTAAAAGGTTCCTGTGGGAACACACAGGCAAAAATTAATTCAGTGTGCACTAAAAAATGTCAGGCGCTATTCACGTTAGTTATTCTTCTTGATAAATTCAACCCACCTTAACGAATGACTAAAATGTTGTATTAAAATAGAGTTTTTTTCCCAAAAAGACCTGTTACGAATACTTTGAAATCGTATATATCTTATTTGTAATAATTAACCATGTAGATAATCAGTTAACACTTTCTAGGGAAGACACCACACCATTTCGTCAGATTGGCATTTCGCGGTAACGACCTAAGCCGAGGCTTCAGCCCATAAGCTTACTGTCAGTCATTTTATACGTGCAGCCTATGGGCTAGCTACACTCAGCGGGCATACGGCGCCCTGCGCGTCCAGTACAACAACGCGCTCAGGGTGCTGGTGGGGCTGCCGCGATATTGCAGCGCCTCGGCGATGTTTGCTCAGTTGCAAACTGATGATTTCTATGCCATCATTAGAAAGAGGAGCAACTCGCTGCTAAATCGCTTCCGGGGCAGTACCAACGGTATACTGAGCGCGCTGGCCGAGCGGTGTGATTCCCCAATGGTACACAGGTGGATAAAGCTGCATGCCAGTTCATCACCTTTTATAAAATAAGTAAGAAGCCACCACAGTGTTTTAATTTAACTATTTGATTTTTTGATTTTGTGACATGAATTTTATTGTAACTGAATTTGTAATTGTGATTTTATTCCAGTTTTTAATTGTATTTCATTTTATTTTTTAATTGTATTTTATTTTTTTACTGTATTTTATTTTTCAATTGTATTTTATTTTTAATTTCATTTGATTTTTATTCGATTTTATTTGTTTTTAATTTGATTTTATTTGTATTTACTTAATTTACACTATGGATTGAATTATCTGAAATAAATGAATTTTATTTTTTTAATTTTAATAAGCACGTTACTTGAATGTTAGGTGCTGAGAGTCTTCCCCTCATCCCATGGTCTGCTAAAGCCGTGAAAGCTTTCTAACATCTTACGGCTAGTCAAATAAAAAAGAACTCACCACACCACTTAAGAAGAGGTAATGTGGCATAGAACCCTACAAAAACGAACGTCACCACGAGTAGTGAGACGGCCATTCCCAACAGGAAAAACCCACTGAACACGTAATACTTGAGCAGGTGAGGCTTTCTCTGAAAGAAAAAATAATTTCAATTAGAACAACTGCAAATGGTGTTTCGATCCCCATTGATGAAAATACAAGGATTGCTTGTCCCACTTTCTGCGTTAGTCACGTGCACAATTTTATTAGTTTATCTTTAGACAAAATCACTTTAAAAAGTAGGTATTTAAATCTTCTTTAAGGTTGATATCGTCGCTAGGTAGTTGTTGCGTAGCGATGCTGCCGCGCGTTTGAAAGCATCGCTACAACTTAAGCTCGTAGCACATGTTGCAAGCACGGCAACTGCAGGGCTCTGACCCAGCTATGATCTTCATATACCACTCAACCTTAAGGTTGAGTGGTATATCTAGTGGCGTCGAGTGCGCTGATAGCTCGCCGTTGGCTATCTCATATTATTATTGCAAAACATAATGTACCACTCAAAACTTAAGGTTCAATTTTGAATGGCAAGATGATTGCTGGTTGAGTTGCAGTGCTGGCCTAATGAGCTATGACCTTAAGCGTCCTTAATACCTATAGGCAACTTCAGTGAACAGATTGACTTTTGATGTTTTGCACAATGGTGCCTTCAGCAATGAACGCTGAAAATACCTACTTAGGTCATTGCATTTTTTGTTGTTAATTTATCAAATGCCTCATCTTACTTACCGTATGAACACCAACTATCATCATAATGCTAATCACAATAAGGAACAGGAAGACCAGGAGATAGCACGCTTGGGACACGTAGACCCCCAGCGCCATCTTGGCGACTTCATCCGGCGGATGTGCCGGGTTTGGGTGGTTTTTGTTTTCTTTCACGAAAGTAATTACTACCGCTAGGAAGTAGGACAGTATGCTCATGAAGAAAAAAGACGCCAACTGAAAAGAAGGAAAACAACAATTTTAAATTCAGTACGTAACAAGGAAAGGGTTTAAGATTTATAACGAGTACCTACTACCTGTCTCTGTAGAGATTCATGCATTTCTGAATGGTTTTTGCTAAAATAGTAGTTCCATACGTCAGAAATAATTCTGAAAAAATTACCTAAAGGATGGACGCATTCGAGATCGACACAGATTGAGGATATTTTGGACCGCCATACGTTCCAACCTATGCGTTGATTTTTCCTCAGCTGAAAGTTGACGATGAAAGCCCGGAAAAGCTTAGGGTAATCGGAAATAAATACAGAAGGAAAACTACCACAAGGCCGTTACCGACAAGATAGAACGATCAAGTGACGGATGCAGCTACATTCTACGCGGTCGTAAGAAAAGCGCTGGTTCTCTATCCAGCGCTTCTGGTCACTGACCGGTGAAGGCTGATTATCCGCTCTGAGAAAACTCTTGGAGAGCGATCACAGAGAGAGATAACCTTTTCAAAAAGAGAACCAAAATCCTTAATGGCATAGGATCTATGTTCCTTAACCAAGGTATCAAAAAATGGTCAAAGATGTGGGTATTCTGTCTGCCATAGTTGATAATTCAACATCATACAATTGTTTTAGCATAGAGTTAGTTACCATAAAAATGCTAATCTCCAAGCGGGGAGAATCTATAAAACCATCTTTATTTTAAACAGGAGAGATAGAAATAGACACAATTAATTTGCTTAAACGCTTTTCACTTCGTCGTATGAATAAGTTAATAATTTTAATTTAGCAACACAATTATTGAAACTGCAAATAGACTTGACGGGCAAGAACAAAGTTTTTTTAAATGTTACAACAACATTATTTTGATAACTTATTTTTAGGAAAAAGTATTGTTGTTTTCGAATTCTCTATCAGACTCTGTTTTTGCTTTTAGCCTTCGAAAGCATGTTGTTATTGTTATGTTACTGTTAAAATCGGTTTATCTTTCATTTCTTGTAATTAACTAAATTAGCCGTGATCATTTTGGTTTTACCCATAAGTATTGTTTAAAAAACGAATTATTGTGGATTGGGAAGTGCAGAGGGTATAATTATTATAACTGAATTAGTTTTCTATGTCAACAGTGGTAAGTTGCTACAAAACCCACTGGCACAGTGAGAAAACTGAGCCTCGCGTCAGATAATAAAAACAAAAATATAAAACCTGAATTAAATATTATCTAACTAGGCAAGCCCTTCCCTAAAAACTTAAATATAATAAAATTTCAAAGATTACTCACGATTGACACATATCCGATTATCAAAGAACCAGTCCTCAGTGACATACAAAAACAACAATTTGTTAACCTCGGCAAAGTTACTGCCATTTTGAAACCAAAAATTAAATTCACTGAACAATATTCAAAATTTCATTAACTTTGTTTGTGGTGCCTGGGTCACTATTCAAAACAGAGTTTCTAATGAAAAGTCAATGTTTTAACTTTGTAGTGTTGAGTGACGGAGGGCGGTAGACACTATCTGCCGATTCCACCAAGTGTTATCTGTATCTACAAACCTGCTTATCGAATTTACCAAAAGGCCGGACTAGATAAAAATCACCAATAAACTTTCAGTCTTTTGACTATTATGTATTTTTAGTAACAGTTGTTAACTTTAGTTGCTCTATTCATAGTAGGTACCTACATATTGATTTTGTTAGTGTCAATAAATTACGCTAGAAATTAATCATACCTACTTTTGCGGTTGCAAGCTGATAGTATCTAGAGATCATTGCCGGTTGTAGGCGGCCAGTATCCGAGGATATCCTGCGACCTTTCTCAGGGTCGTCCACGTTGTATTTAATAACTTATCTTAGTTATGTAACTTGGGTTTTTCATTGTTCTAAAATATCACCCTTATACTGCTGAATAATTTGGCAAACTGGGTACTTCTAAACTTCTCGTCAGAAAACGAAAGGAGTTTAATTTTGACGTCCCTGTACTTACATAACTGGCCGTTTTATCTGCTCCTATTTTATAGCAAATTTTCTAATTTATTTAAAATGTGTCAGTTGTAGGTAGGTAGGTTGGAATAAGGACTGAACTCCTAGAGGTCAACCTCTACCTTCAAGGTCCGATGAGGTTTTCCGGGTGAGCATAAAGCATGGAGTATTTCAAGAGGAATTCGAAAAAGTTCTTTCAACGCGTGAGTGAAACTCTTGGTGTTAAGTACACATTATTATCAGACGATCCCCTTGCTTCATTAAGCAGAAATACCCCTGAATTCACAAACGCAAATCAACGTTGAGCATCACTCAGAAGCATAGCTGTCCCTTTCAGTTCTATTGACATTATACGGGACAACATGAGTGTGAGTGCGTGCTTGGCGTTGGTTGTCGTTTATGAATTCGAGGGGTTGTAACTTAAAGGTTATAATATAACAACATATGAACTTACATGATTCCCAAGCCTTAAATTGTTTTTACAAGATTCCATACACCAGCTCACTCTTCATCCTTACAAGGCTGGCATGCGTCCGCTAAGTCCCAGAGGATCGTGTAATAACTGTATACCACTATGAACCCGTATAACTCTAGCACTGAAACAAAAACAAACTTAATGTTTTTCTCAACAACCATTAAAAAAAAAACAAAGTTAGAATATTGCTCAATAAAGAAACTTGTAAGTAAGAAAGTAGTAGTTATCTCAGCTAATCCAATGTTTTATTGATTGAGCCTTACAAGAACCTCTCAAGAACGTCGCATGCTGAGGGCGTGTTTGAGTATGGTTCGCACCAAGGATCTACGGTTCGCATCTCACATAGTTTTTTAGAAATATTTTTTCTTTATTTCATAGGTAATCAGCTTCAACATTGCGTGTGTTAATACACCGTTTTTATATCAAATATTTTCATGTAAGTGTAGTGCTATTTAATTGCGACCTCATTTTGAACGTATGCTGTTAAGTATTTCAGGGTTTAAAAACATGGACAAAATTCTAATACAGGCATCTTACCTACAAAAAATAGGAATCCTAAATACCATCCAATCAACAACTTATGGGCCACGCACAGTAACACTAAAAACAAAATTTCACCCATCCACGTGATGAGCCGTGTCACTAGGAAAGTCACCAGTACCCGGGCGCTCTCCTGCAAGGAAAACACTCAATTAAGTATATTCAATCAATACTGAAATACTAGAGAGCATCGTGGCCCAGCGGTTAAGCACCCTGGCTCAGAACCCGGTGGTCCCGACATCAAATCTGGAACAAGATTTAGTACACCCCTAAATTGTGTTCATTGTACAATTTGCATCTAACTCTCCGGTGATAGAAAACACCGTTAAATAATCCAATCAACCCGGATAACGGCAGTAAGCTTACCCACAATTTTGGGTTTAAATTCCCTCGGTGAAATGTTGGCCCCCGAATGTTCCGTTCACCATGACGGCAACAATTTGTGTGCGTATTTACCGCCATTCACACCCTTGTACCATTGCGGTCCGAAAGCGCCCATGCAAAAAGGGCTCTTGCGCGATTCACGTCGCGGTCCAAATCACTCATGGTGTGAAACGACCCAAGACCCTGGGGGTTATTGGGATACAAAGCTGCCCCTGTCGGCCAGTTCATTACTTAACATTTAAAGCACAAAATCGCAATCATACTAAATAGATAAGTAGATCCCTAATAATATAAAGTTAAGACTTCGAGTGAACCTTATGTGGTGCTTGTCGGGGATACCATTTTCCATAAATTCTTAGCATTCTTATAGGCGTTGTTGCAAAACTACGAGCGTGCCTAAATCCGTCCTGCGGTAAATTCGTTATCACATTGCACATGCGAGATAACGCGGTGTTGTGTTAAATGTATTAATTTGTAACTGTGGCCAGATTTTTGTCATACTTTTCCTTCTATGAGACATTATTTAAGCGAAATCATAATCTTATATCGAAACTCATGCTATGACCGTGCATTTATCCGAAAGCAAATCATGGGTTTTGACTCATGAATTACTGCGGTCAGTTGATTTCTACTAGAGTTACAGTCAGTGGCAATATTAACTGTTCACTTTTGATTCATTCCACATTAACATCGCTCAGAAAAAGTACTCAGGCACTGTACAAACTGTCATTTCAAACAAAAATATCTCCGCACCTTGCGTATGCCAGCTGCTAACTGACTGTTGCTTATTAGCAGAAAAACTTCTATCATCGTCATGGCTTGATAGTAGAAATATACCAGGAGTATTGACGATGCAGCTATGGGGTTGGCAGTGTGCACCAGGATTGGGCCGAATGGTAACTGGCGTTTAATCAGCACTTCCAAGATGGCTACCATGAAGAAAAGCAAGCAGAACAAGGAACGCAGCTGAAAAAGAAACTTGTTTTATCTAAGAAAGAAAAAATATGTAACGACGTTAAAAGCTAAATTTTAAAAGTCTTTATGGAGTCACGGACAGGAAGGTTCATTCTAGCTTTCTTTTCGCATTTCACAAGTAGAGGGAAGTCTCGTAACCCCGGATGGGTCCTAAAGCCAAACCAACGTCCATCTTGTTTCACGGTTAGCCTCTAATAACCCCCCTTATTCATAAAAACGAACGCAACGCTAAATGATTAAGGCCATTGAGATGTTATGTCACTTACTCACAAATGGCGGCAGCAACAAGAATTAAAAAGACCAAGCGATACAAAAAAGTTAATGTGTTGTTGAAGCGCTGTTTTAGTTTTCCATGAATAAGGGCGTGATGATGATATGTATGATGATTGTTATAAAATGTAATGTAATAAAATTGATAGTCCTGAATTAACATCCTTATTTTTACAATCAAGAACGCATTGAGGCGCACTAGGCATACACCGTTATTCCATGTTCCAAGTAGCCATACCAGCTATTCCCAGAACTCCGTGGTTTTCGTGGTTTACTGTGGTGAAAAATTTCCACCACAGTAAGGCGACATTTAAAAAACAAATTCTTTATACGAGTATTTTAAAAAACCTAAGTGATTCAAACACTCCGTTCATAAAGCTTAGTACCTATGTATTATGTAACAACATTCACCCACTCGAACACAAAAATGCTGTTGTTTCTAAGATCAATAAAAAAATATTTAAGAGATAGATACGTTATGTCAGTACTAAGGCGAAGTCAAAAATTGTCTCCTGATGGCGTACGTACCTATAATTTGACCGTGTGTATGTGAAACTAATTTGACCGTGTGTACGTGAAACGAGCCACATACTGTTGCGCAGTGTCGTCTCAAACTGCCAATGCCTTACTCAGGCTATCGAAGTTCTGATTTCGGGTGCTACTTTTTAGCACAAGCACGGTAATGTATATTCCATCACAGTGGCACAAGTAACCTATCTACGTCTTTTTTATTGTAATATAATTGAATAAGGGAGTCAGTATAACAGTTTTGGTACCATTTATACTTATATATCTTACTAGCGACCCGCCCCCGCTTCGCACGGGTGCAATAGGATGTTTTTATACATACCTATAAACCTTCCTCTTGAATCACTCTATCTATTAAAAAAACTGCATCAAAATCCGTTGCATGGTTTTAAAGATTTAAGCATTCAAAGGGACATCAGGGCTGTCCCTATGTCCCTTTGAATGGACAAACAGAACAAAGTCGCTTTCTCTGTAGAAAGCGACTTTGTTTTATACTATGTAGTGATAACACACACGCACATATTATGTTACACATTATGGCTAAGAAGGCAGCAAAGTTGTACTTACCACAGTCCACAACAGAATTGTAATTGCTCCTTGTCGTAAAGTATACAAGAACAGGAAAGTTTCTACAGTCGGCACAGTCACTTCGAACTTTATACACATAATTATTTACAGTAAAATAGTCGTTATGCATTACGAATCATAATATTTTGCATTGTTATCATGATGCCCCAGTACCTACGCTCGGTACCTATAAAACCATAGAACCATATCTTGCGAATAACAAAAACATTACTCTGAATTTTTTGTGATTTAGGTAAGTAAAGAAGATGATAAATTAAAGAGACTCTGTATTTAAACAATAATTACAAATATTTATGTACAGGAATTGGAGACGTTACGATTTGACATGAATGACAATATCAACGCAACGGGCAGACTATATAAAAGTTGCACTGATCATGACAACTTTTTCTTCTTTTATAGTCTGTGGTCTTTTTTTGGTGGGCTCGAACTGCATGCGTGAGAAAAAATCCTACTAATATTAAGGGCAAAGTTTGTATGTCTGGATGTGCCGTGTTGCTCTTTCACGTAAAAACTACTGAATGGATTTTAATTAAATTGTACAAGAATGTAGCTTAAACATCTGAATCGCACATAGGCTACAATTTATAGAGAACTAGCTGACCCGGCTAACTTTGTTCCGCTTTAAGGACAATTAATAAAAAAAGTAAAAAAATTATCATAAAAAAAAGTAAAATAAATAAAAGTATCCTATGTCCTTCTCCTGGCTCTAAACTACCTTCATGCAAATTTTCAGCTAAATCTGTTCAGTCGTTCATGAGTTATAAGCTAAGAGTTCTTGAGTTACTAACACGACTTTCTTTTATATATATATAATAATATAATATATAATATTACTTTTTGTTTTTCAACTTAAGTCTACGCGGACGAAGTCGCGGGCGGCCGCTAGTGGTTTATAAAAATGGTAAATCTAAAAAACTGATGAAACTTTGCGTAAACAGTAGAACCTCTAACCCGCAATGGAATAATGCGATTTTCACTAACACTAAAATAATTGCAAATCTATTTATTACAGAAATTAACAATAAAAAAAGGGAAGCCGTGGAGTGGCGCTACGCTACAGAAAGGGTGATCAATCTAAATACCTAGCTAAAAAGCGACAGATTTCGCTTTTTAGCTAGGTATTTAGATTGATGATGATGATTGAGATTCTTATGAACCAATGGCTTCGATTTAAAGTTAAATAACAATGCCATTCAACCTTTTTTAATGAATATTTTACACATAACCGGCATCGAGGCTCAAATGGCATATTTTTCGTAAATATGCTTATATACGTAATATACATACTTATATATGTATACAGGAAACACCCAGCCCAATACAAACACATGTTCAGGCACAAAAATGTTTGCCCTGTGCGGGTATCGCACCCGCGACCTCTGGTGTAGTAGCCGACTTCTCAACCATAACACCCAATTGGTCGTCTGAACATAAAGTTTTATCTAAATACCATGATAGAGATATTATGACAAAATTTCCTGGGTATTCGACAAAGTAAGTTGGAAGCCAGTAGTCATTCTGGTTGAATGTCACCTAATTGATATGTCCTCAGGTAGTTTATTTCATCAGGTAGAAAGATGAATCAACTTCGTGCTGGCAAAATGCTCACTTACATCTGAGTGTCGGTCGGTCGACTCATCTCTTAGTAAGAACTCATCGTTCACATCATTCAGACATAATAATACATAAAGGTATTCTAGGAAAAATATATTTGTGCTTGTTCTTGAAGGATATAAGTAATATCCAGTAGCATAATTATGAGTTGATATTTGGAGATCTCAGAACTATAAACCAATTGAAAACGGCCTAATCAGCAAACTGAAATATTATATTAGCTACTAGCGCCGCGCCCCGGCTTTGCACGGTTTAATGGCTGTTAATGTACATATTATAAAACTTCCTCTTCAATCACTCTAGCTTTTAAAAAACTTTTTTTTTTTTTTATAGTAGGGGAAATGCACTTACGCATACCCGCCAACCGGGGGGTTGGACGGGTTATGTCGGACTCTCCACGGGCTACCCCAGTGGCTCTACCGACTAAAAACCCTACTACTCCCTCTCATCGTCCATGGTGGGGGAATACGTTGTGTAAGCACGTGCCTTTTACGCGTTCCCCCGGACGGTGCCCGCCTACACGGCGGGCCGGAAGCGACCCCCCCTTCGAGAGGGGGGGCCAGTAGGGACAGCCGAGGGTGTCGAGCCGTCCCTACCAGGCAGTGGTGGAGGCCTGTGCAATGCCGGCAACGGTACCCCCGTACCGCGCGCCGGCTGGCCTCCTCCACGGAGGGGTGTGACGTGGCGCGCAGATGCGCGCGGTCTTCCCCACCTCCTCGCCCTGCGGAGCCTATTGGACGCGGGATCCATATCCCGCAACCGCTCCGCGGCTTCCTTGGCGGTCACCACCTCCTCGCAGAAGGTGGCGAACGCTTGCCAGGCCTCTTTATCTGCCAGCATTGCAAGCACAATGCTGGGCAGAGAGAGGTCCTGGCCCACTTTGGCGACTAGCGCCATGCGCTGTGGGGCCCACGTTTGGCACACCGCCAGTGTGTGGTGTGCCGTGTCCTCCACAGCGCCGCACTCGTGGCAGAGTGGGGCTCCCTCTCGTTGGATGCGGTGCAAGTATGACCCGAAGCACCCGTGCCCGGTCATAACTTGCGTCATCCGATATGAGAGGGACCCATGCTGCCTGGAGAGCCACCGGTCAAGCACTGGAGTGAGTGCCTCCAGTGTTCGCTGACCGGAGTCCGCCTTTCTCAGGTCCGCCATCCACAGCCGGACCAGGCTCTCCTTTGCCTCCTAGCTTTTAAAAAACTGCATCTAAACCCGTTGCGTAGTTTTAAAGATATAAGTAGGTATACATAGGGACGGAGAAGCGAAATTGTTTTATACTGAGTATGTAGTGATTAAGTCAGGCGAAATTTGATAATGTGCTAAGTGCCAAATATGCAGGTAGAACTAAATTAAAATACCTAATAATTACTAGTAGAATTATTAATTAGACATACAATTTATTTTAAATCACAATAAATAATTTTTGATTGTTTAAAATGGCGATAATTTATTATCTTAAAATCAAAACTCTACGCATCATTGTAGATAATGACTTTTGATTATCTGGCAATGTAAAATACGGAAAAAACATAGTTGTTTTGATAAAATAAATGTAATAATGTACTGGTGATAAAATAACAAACAGTAACAAGTTGCAATCTACCATTCTGCAAACGAAGAAAAACCTATTTATGGAAAGAACTACGATTTTATTTAAGAATCATGTTCTATTTTAGAAACATATGGATGATGTTTCATATTATGTGTATAGGTAAGTATACAAAGTTAAACAAAATCAAAAGAAGTTCTAACATTAAATTATAAACAAAAGAAAACCTAATATTTACCAAAACTACTTAGTCTAATAAAAAATTGCCTTTACATTTTGATTGTTAATGAGATCATACTCGCCTGTTTGCAGTTTTCATCACCATCGCCATCTTATCAGCCGAACGACCCCCACAGCTGGGCATAGGCCTCTCCCAAGGATTTCCACAACGATCAATCCTTCATTGTAAGTATCCCGCGGCTTCCCGCGACCTTAACCAGGATCGTTGGTCCACCTGGCGGAGTGTATAGGGTCTGATGCCCACGAAACGTCGTCCGGCACAGCGGCAATGGCTATCGGTTCTACGCGCTATGTCTCCCGCCCACTGCCACTTCAACGATGCAATCCTTCGAGCGACGTCTTCTCCTGCGGATCTCATCATTTCCGATTCGATCGAGGGCAGGGCAATACCAGGTATCGCTGTCTGGGCGATCATAAACTTTAAAAGATATGACCGACATTATGAAGTTCAATGAAGCAGAACTAAACTATTAGGAAAATAGTAGTTAGGAATTAGGATTGTAAGGAAGAACAATTTTAAGAAGAACATTTTGTAGTTACAATTTTAGGATAGGAGTTAAATTTTAGGTGAACTTTGGCGCGCCCGATATTAGGAACACTAATTGACTATACTATTTGTATGTCTGTCCTTGGTTGTGTTTTTCGTATCCTAGTACCCATTAAAAATAAAATATCATCAAAAATACAAAACAATAATATAATTAACCGCGCTATCAGACCACAACAGAACGGGGAATGTCCATGTTGTCCATCCGCATCTCTTTCTGTTATCATTGGCACAGTTATATTTAAGTTTACGTCTTATCTCCATGATGTAAGGTTTAGAATGTGAACAGTGGTATCTCCGACGAGTAAGGTCCATATATATGTGCTAGAAGAAGTTTTCGTACTCATATATAAAGTCACATTACGTTGAGACAGACTACAGCGGTCTGTATTAGATAAATGGTGTGGTAGTTAATTTTCTGTGAGCTCCAAATTGGACTTAAGTCAGTTCCTGACGTATTTTTGTGGTGTGCATTCGTGGGTTAGACTGTTACTGAAAACCGTCATTATGTATTGCGATTGGCCTGCTTTGAGAAGGTGCTGCTTCTGTCTGCCCCTAAGAAGAGGAGTGCTTGTGTTTGGGTACTTGAATATTGTAAGTAATCAGTTTCCTATTCAATTTATTGCTTGACTTAGTTCAACACCTTACATATACTGAAAATGGCTAATTAAGTCTATTGAATTGCGCAGAAACGCTAACTTAAAGGTCGTAGCTTATTAACCTTATGTGGTGTCTTATCTCAAAGTGTGATGTCTGCATCAATAAAAAAAGGCAAAGTCAACCTGTCACTTTTGAATCTACATATTATATTATGAGAAACAACATCATATAAGAACCTAAATGAGTTATAGGCCGAGCACGAACCGCTTAACGTTTTGGTGATCGAAAAGTAAACGTTTCTTTTTTTTCAAACACATAGGAAAAAGAAGTACCTATCGTTTACTTTTCGATTACCAAAACGTTAGAGGTTCGTGCTAGCCCTACTGGTCCCAATCTAGAGTTTCCTCTAAACTCCGACTTCCAATTTTAAAAAGAAAACTGAATCTTGATTTGACTGAAAATTACAGATGGTTCAAGGAAATTACAGACTGTCTCTCAAACATAATAATTGTTAGGGAATTTGAAGAAGACGGCCTTATGTCTACGAGAACCAACTGGAAACCAATAATGACAGCACAATTTGCTGTCTAAGGCACATGATCATAAATCTAGGTACATCCTCACTTAATAATGACATTGAATGAAGGCTTTTTAATGTTCCAGTTGTTCAGCGGGCTCATGATAGCAGTAATCAACCTTCCTGTGTCCGTGAACAGACCTTCCGACTTGCCGGCGGAGTTATGCCTCGCCATCTACTGCTTCGATGTGGTATTCAATGTCCTCCTGTTGTACGGGGCACATAAGGTTAGTGGCATCTTGAATTGGATGCTATATGTATTTCTTTTAAGGAACTTTCTACTTTGCCAGACTGCATACCTGTGCGTATCTTATTTTAAACTAGCTGTCCCGACGTTGTTCTGTTGTAAATAATTGACAAGTAGAAATGGTGGCTAAGGAAGACTAAATCGTTGTTTTTTACCTTTTAAACCTTCCCTGGACCTTCACAAATATTTCAAAACTAGAATTAGCCAAATCGGTCTAGCCGTTCCCGAGTTTTAGCGAGACTAACGAACAGCAATCCATTTTTAAATAAAGAAATATACTGAGAATTTCAAGTAACGCAGGTAACGACGAAAGTATATGGTGACTGTTATATCGAAACAAAAGTGTGGACAAACAATGTGAATTGCGAGTATGACCTGAATATTAACCACGCTATGTGTGCTGTCCCTGAATACTGATAATAAGATACCGAAAACTCCACTTACTTCACTCAGGTGAACATAGTTGGATAAACAATTTTATGAAATTCATGGTATGCGTATTCACACTCTCTAAAAAGACTAACAAGGTATATATTTAATTGTTTCAGAAAATATATAAGTACGTGAAAATATATTACTACTTCGCGATTGCGACGACACTCTCCTCACTTCTGATGAACATATTGGACATAGCGGCGTCGACGCACAACTCTCTCCTTGTGTTCGAGATGATCATGTTCGGATTCGTGGGGCTGAGTAAGTATCTCCTAAAGAAAACGCTTAATCGTTAACATAGCTAATTGTACCTCCTACTGCTGTGAAAGAAAGAAAAAACGTTTATTGATTCTGAACATCGCAACGGATAAAAACATACAGAACACGGTGGTTAGGAAAAAACAGGCAGGAAAGGCAGGCAGGCAGGTGCACAGGCTTTATCTCAGGTATGAGGTGGCAAAAGTCATACTTTAACCCGGGGGCACATAGCGGATTGTTCGAGGGCTGTAAGGTTAGTGATAAACCTTGCAAGCCGCCCTAAGGCCTCCAAAACATCAACCGAAACCTAAAGTAAAGAAATTCTTAGAGAGCTCTACTTATCTAAGTGGTAAGAATTCGTAGAAAGATCTAACGAAGTATCACTAGAGTATTTCCTTACCGTCCAATGTTAATGCATAAGCGTTGCATAGTCTGGGAGCATATATTATTATGTTTTTTCTAGGAAGGGCACCCAACATAGGTCTTTTTTTTTTTTTTTTGAGTAGGGGAAATGCACTTACGCATACCCGCCAACCGGGGGGTTGGACTGGTTATGTCGGACTCTCCACGGGGAGCATGCTCTACCCAGTGACCCAACATAGGTCTAGACAGCACTTGTCTATTTTTAAGCAAACTGTTTTATTTTACAGTATTGGAGCTATACCTGATCCTTTTGGTGTCCAGTCTTCTGAAAAAACTTGAAAAAGAAGGCCCTAATGTCTATGAGAACCAACTGCACCAGTTCATCAACGGCGAGATCAAGGTGGAAGCAAATGGGGAGGAAGCAACACCGAATGCTAGCACTGTCTCCAAAGATACTATGTGTGTATAGGAATGGGACTCCTAGAAATATCGTTGTGCCCAATTGAACCAGTAATTGATTTAATACCCAGTGATACTGCGGTTTGCGCTATGTGAAAAGGTAGTAGACTAAAATCTTGAAGAACAGAATTCAAGAGAGACCAAAAATTTGCATTTTTCACTAACAAATTGGATTTAGTATTTGGAGAAATGAACATTTAATCTTTGAAATAATCACACAAAACAGAACATTACATCAAGTAGACACTTAAACTTAAGGAAGTGTAGTTTGTTTCTGGTGGTGTAAATTACCAAGTACTTAGGTATTTCGTTAGTTGTTGAGTTACCTAATAGTCTGTTAATAAATACTCAAGTTGTTGCGAGATATCAGAATATTGAATCAACAATCTATAAAAAATATGTTTTGTTATAAACAAAGCCAGTATAGACATCTTGAGATTTGTGTGTCGAATTTGTAAAGTAAAAATATACAAGTACTTTAAAAATAAGTAGTGTTAAGTACTTTAAAAATAATATAATATGTAACTCTACCACCAGTTTTAAACGATGATTCTACCTAGAAGACTCCGAATTAGCATTTTCAACTAGCTTAAAAAAAAAATGGGTAATTAGTTTGCCGTGTTTAAACGGTTAACATAATAATAATGGCATGATATTAATAAGTTGCATTATCTCTATATATAAAAATAGATTGCTGTTCGTTAGTCTCGTTAAAACTCGGAAATCGCTGGACCGATTTGGCTAATTTTGGTTTTGAAATATTTGTGATGGTCGAGGGAAGGTATAAAAGGTGAGTAATCATGAGAAAATGCTGGGAATATAGTAAAAATCTCAATTTTAGTTTCCTCTTAGTAAATGTTACTACCTGTCACGTGACACTAATTGTTTGACAACAGAACGAAGTCTGTTGGGACGGCTAGTCTTACAATAACATTAGGGTAAACCACGAATTTCAGTGTCGTCGAAATTAAGTTAATGTTACTGTAAACGTTGAAAGGTGTAGCTTACTAAAAGTGTAAAATTTAGTTTTTTTAAAACTCAAAGCATAATGTTCTGATAACTAGTTCATACAAAGTTCATTACCCAGATAACATAATATAGATACTGATATTTTGAGAAATGAAAATGATAGCACGAGAAAAGAGGTACATATAAGTTATCTTAAGAATAACAAAAGTACGATTAAACTATTAAATGTTATTTTGAATAATGTTATTCACGTTGTTAAATATATTTCATAGTTAGTATTTAATTTAGTAAGTATTATAGGTATATTGTGATAAATTGCACCGGGTCTCTAGTTTTGTGTGGCTAAATATTCCAAATGGGATGCTTACAACAAAACTGAGACTTTTAACTTTATGTATTAACAGCATGACAGGCAATCATCAGGCTGAGCCGTTGACTGTGCCTTGAACATGATCTGTGAGCTGTTATGTAAATACTCATTAAGTCAAGGGATCTAATTATTTTTTAAGTTATGAACGATGTTTGTGATATTTTGATAATAAACAAAATCCTAAATAAATTATAGAACTAATTTGGCCTGTTATTTATTGACGGAACGAGAAATGATTATAGGTACAAGAGAAAAATCAAACCAAAATAATCAAAAAACATAAGGTCATGTTACAAAGCTACAGCAACCAAGGATATAAAATGACAATTAAAGCTAGGTCATTATGCTGTGTCGTGGTGTGTCGTGGCGCGACAGAAAGCTATAGATTATGTTCAAATAAATCAACTCTAAGTTATAAAATTTACATAGGTGTGTTATCGCGTGATCGCGCTAGTCCACCAGTCCGAAAGCGTTTTGTTGCGCCACGACACACCCCAACACAACAATGTGTGTGAACTAACACACTTCAGTTTAGCAAACCTAAAAAAAGTTACACGAAACGGTAATTTCAACGTAATAGTTGATAAATCTAATCTAATCTAATCTACTATATAAAAATAAGTCGGGTTTTCCTTCCTGACGCTATAACTCCAGAACGCAACAACCGATTTCCAGGGTTTTGCATTCGTTGGAAAGGTCTCGGGCTCCGTGAGGTTTATAGTAAAGAAAATTCAGGAAAATGCCAACAGAAAAGCGGGAAAATCTTTTTTCACATACAGCTAAGTCCACGCGGACGAAGTCGCGGGCGGCTGCTAGTCTACTATATAAAAATAAGTCGGGTTTTCCTTCCTGACGCTATAACTCCAGAACGCACGAACCGATTTCCACGGTTTTGCATTCGTTGGAAAGGTCTCGGGCTCCGTGAGGTTTATAGCAAAGAAAATTCAGAACAGAAAAGCGGGAAAATCTTTTTTCACATACAGCTAAGTCCACGCGGACGAAGTCGCGGGCGGCTGCTAGTCTACTATATAAAAATAAGTCGGGTTTTCCTTCCTGACGCTATAACTCCAGAACGAACCAACCGATTTCCATGGTTTTGCATTCGTTGGAAAGGTCTTGGGCTCCGTGAGGTTTAAAGCAAAGAAAATCCGGAAAATACCATACGGCTAAGTCCACGCGGACGAAGTCGCGGGCGGCTGCTAGTAACTTATAAATTCGTCATACAATTCAAAACAATCACTATTAAGAACAAAGAAGATAACACGACACGATGTTGTGCAGAGGCAAAAGTAATAAACCAGGTTTTTGAAAACCATCTAGGCTTTAAGAATGGTAACAGATCTATCGTAGCGTCTCTGAGTATTATTTAGCAAAGTGGAGTGGTCTGCGGAATTGTTCAATCATATACCAGCCGCTCAATTCCATCATCTTACGCCTCGCCAAAAGTCCAAACTCCATGCTCATCATCTGGATGGTTGGGGTTCGTTCGTTCCGCGTATATCGAAAATATGGAACGGTCCCATAACGGTATTTCCGGAGAGGTACGCGATGCCGAAAGGACCTTAAAAAAAGCGTATTCCTTCCACCGGTGGAGTCGTGGTTGTCCATGGGCTCAGATGTTCACTACCTACCAGGTGACCCTGAAGCCCGACTGCTCGCTCAACCATAAAAATAAAATTCAATCACTCCAGAAATGGTTCAGACACTGTAATACTAACAGCCAGGTAAAAGTTTTTCGCCGGAATGGTCTAGGTAAACACTAACGCCGTTGCTTAAATGTTTTATTTGGTGTTCATTGTTTACTTCCCCTGTTTTCCAAATTCCGTCACCATTCAAGATTAATTTAATGAATAGGTATTATAGCTTGCATAACTAGGGTGACGGGTTACATTCAACCCTTGGTTATAAATCTACTATTTCCTTAACACAAAGTTTTATTGATCATCGTAAATAGCTATAATATTTTAGGTCAACTATTTATTTCCTTTACATTTTTGGTAATTCTTACTATTTTTTTTTTGAGAAATTACTATCGGGCTAGGTTGACTAAAAAAATGTTGAGAAAGTAGATACTATCCAGGTTGAATTTTCTGAGATAATATGATTCTATTTCTGTTCTTCAGTTCTAAACCAAAGACAGCTACTCATTCGTGTTAATTTCTGTGCTTACGTATATTCAAAATCGTCGGTCCAGAATATCCTCCCAATCCATCCATTCATTATTAATAACCCGGGTTGAATAGTAATAAATATACCTACATACAAATTGTTATACATTGTCCTGACGAAAAATATTTCTTTCACATTGTTGGGAACACCTACTTATTATCTATATTTGTTTGACTGAACTTGATGACTATTAACGTTCCCTAGTAGTTCCCTATTATTGATAAAATATTATCAGAAATACAAAACAATAATATTTACCCGCGCTATCATACCACAACAAAACGTGGGCGGTTAACGTTCCGGGGAATGTCCATATTATTGTCCATCCGCATCTCTTTCTGTTATCACAGAAACATTCAAGTCAACGTCTTATCTCCTCTGCAGTAAGGTTTAGAATGTGAACAGTGGTATCTCCGACGAGTAAGGTCCATATATATGTGCTAGAAGAAGTTTTCGTACACATCTATAAAGGAACATTACGTTGAGGCAGACAATGGCGGTCTGTATTAGATAAATGGTGTGGTAGTTGATTCTGTGTGGGCTCCAAATTGGACTTAAGTCAGTGGCTGACGTATTTTTGTGGTGTGCATTTGTGGGTTGGACAGTTACTGCAAACCGTCAATATGTATTGTGATTGGCCAACCTTGAGAAGGTGCTGCTTCTGTTTACCTCTCAGAAGAGGAGTTCTTGTGTTTGCGTACTTAAATGTTGTAAGTAAAAAGGTTCTTATTTACTTTTTGCTTGACTTATTTGAACTCAATTGAACAATCTGCAAATGAATAATTACCATTACAATGCGAACTTAACGATCGACGTTCATCACCCTTTTTACTTATTTTAATGGTTCAGATCGTTAAACAAGATGTAGGTGTAATTCAAATAAGTGATCAATAACTTGGAGCATGCTTACTTCAAACGAGTAAAACATCAATAATGATCAAGGGTTCCAACAACTACTTATTACGGCTGCAACACATTATAACAATACATCATAAGTAATCTCTTGTTGCTAACCTATACTGTATCCGCGTTATTGTCAGCCGGCAAAAAATCGTTTGCTACGTTCAAGAAAGCTGAACTTTTCACTGGTTCATTTTATATATTTTTACTTTATTGAACAAAAAGAAATGATACATAGGATCCAGCATCAGCTGAGAGAAATTCCAAATATACTGTTGTTTATTTTATATTATTGTATTATATTCGTAATTATTAGGCAGCTAATGTGATCACTTCTTCGAAAAGTATATCCGCTGTATTCTTATAAGTAGTCTTCCCCTGCCTTTCGATAATTTAAAACATTTATTTCAATAAATAAGTAGTAACATCATCACACTGCCCAATGAACGAATAAAGTAGAGTTCCAATAGAGATTACTCCTATACGCGGACTTCTAATGAGGGCAGAAGAAAATGAAAGGTGATTTTCAGAAATTAACAGTGTCTGTCAAATAACCTGTAGCAACTGTTTAAAAATCGGAGCTGGAAACCAGAATCAAAGAAAGCACAATTTGCTGTAGGTAGCTGGTTGTGTGGAGCAAAGATCGCGGTCCTCAATAGGTTAAAAGACGCATAAAATGTTTCAGATATTCAGCGGGTTTATGATAGGAATATACAGTTTCGCCGTGGACTCGAACCGACATTCCGACCTGGTGTACCATGGAATGACGGCCAATGTCCCGGCGGACTTGTGCCTCGCCATCTACTGCTTCGAGATAGTATTCAATGCCCTCCTATTGTACGGGGCCCACAAGGTTAGTAGGCCATCAGAAAGTGCATCTATATGTTTTAGTTCTAAGGTTTCTTTTAATGCAGTCTGCTGGGTCAACTGTGCGTTTAGAGCCTGTCCAAACCTGGTGTTTGTTGGGCGACTGCGAGGTCGTCTCGCCGCAAAATCGGCCAACGATCGCGTGTGTACAGGCTCACACGTTTCTTGTGCGTTACCTAGATTACCTACATAAAGATGGCGACGAAAGGCATACATTTATTACAGTTATATTAAAGCAAAGTCTGGATATTCGGTATGCTGAAATTTCCCTACTTACTGCCTAGAATTGGTCCGAGCGGCGATCCAGCTTCACAAGTTTTTCCGTATGCCCCCCATTTCTGATGAATGTGTTCACATTCTGTAAACTTTGGGGTATCTTAAACGCTGAGCATAGTTGAGCATCCCTCAAGAGGTATACCTAGCTGTCCCTTTTAGCTCTACTGACATTTTACACGTGAGCGCGTGCTTAGCGTTGATTTGTCTTTGTGAATTCGGGGGTCAATGAATCAGACAGCGAGCTGTATCCATCGCTTTCGGTCCGTTGCCTGCTTAATTTTCAGGCTTTCGTTATCTTGATCCGATCACCGTTTAGAACATTGGCCCCTAGGTCTCTTGTGAACTTTATGACACATATTATTTAAGTATGAAATTTTAATCTGTAAATAGACTAAAATATAATATCTCATGATTTCAGAAAATAAAGAAGTACGTGCAAATATATTACTACTTCGCGATCGCGACTACACTCTCCTCCCTTCTGATGGGAATATTGGACATAGTGTCGTCGATGCAACATGTTTACCTTGTGATCGAGATGATCATGTTCGGATTTGTGGGACTAAGTAAGTATTTTACATTATTTTAAACGTAAACTACAACAGCTATACGTTTCAGTGCTGCTATGCTATTCTCGTTAACGCCAAATCTCATCTCGATCGTCTCGAAAAAATGCCAACCCTGAGGACAGGTCTCACCACAAAAATGAGTTTGTTCGAGCCATACTTCAACACGCGGGCTTAGTGCGGATTGTTGGAGGGGTGTAAGGTTAGTGATAACCTTGCTGTGTGACGTTATCAAGCCGCTCTAGGGCCTCCGACTAGGCTTAACGACTGACATCTAGCGACGTCAGGGGGCCAACTGCTTAACGGATCTTAATATAAAGAATGTTATAGAGCTCTACTTGTCTATGAGTGGTATGAAATTAAAAGTAAATCTAACATTGATCTGTTTAATATTTCTTCAAGGTTCGGTTTCATTTCTCGCCGCTGTTTAATTTTAATATTTCCATTTAGGATTATAATTTAACAAAGTCGACTGACAATAATACAATTGTGGGGACGCAGTAGCGTCATTGAGTAACTCAAACCCAACATTTCTAAGTCTGGGACGAAGTTTTCGGTCTTAGTGGCGCTCAAGTATTTTAAAATAAACTATTTTGTTTCACAGTTTTACAATTATACCTGCTCGTTTTGGTGTCCAGTCTTCTGAAGAAACTGGAAGAAGGCGGCCCCCATGTCTACGAGAACCAACTGCACCAGTTCATCAATGGACAGATCAAGGTGGAAGCCAATGGGGTTTACAATCCTAGCACTGTGCCCAACGATGTTATGTGTGTATAGGCATGGGACTTATGTTAAATATGTTATGTTGCTCATATGCTCAAAAGGACCCAAACTCAGATTTTTTACCCAGTGATACAGGTGATTACTATGCAGAATGAAATTCAAGCGACAGATTTTTTTTAATGCAACAAACTTAGGTCAAGTCATAATGAGTGAAGTCAAAGTAACATGATTATTTGGGGTGAGAGGGATTCGAGTGATATAGAAGCATATAGTAAACTCTGTAATGATAAGCTGGAAGTGGTTGACTTTCCCTTAGAATTTAATGAGTGTTGTGACTGTACTTGTAATAATAAGAGCGCGGTTCACTTGGCTGCCATAGACACTCTTTATACTACTATCATAACGACATTGCAGAAGGCCGCTGTGTCTTGCTATGTGGGTCCTGGGAAGGGAGGTGCGATGCCGATCCCCCGATCCCCGATGATGAGTTAATAAAGATGAATATTTTGGCCACAAAGCACAAAAATAAAGACTTTCGGGGATTTTGGAAACACACAAAAAGCTTAAGCGGGAAACCTGCTGTCCCGGCGAGCGTTGAGGGCATTAGTAATCCCAGGGACATAGCAAATATGTTTAAATGTCATTTTAGGGTGGAGTCTCCAATTCAGAAAGGTGTGACTTGCGGTGGGGAGGCCGTGGTGTCGGGGACGGGGGTACCAGATCGTGTTACAGCGAAACAAGTCGCTCTGATAATAAAAGGCATGACTCGAGGCAAGTCCCCTGGACACGACGGCCTCAGCATCGAGCACTTACTGTACGCAGGGCCACACCTTTCAAGACTACTAGGACTGTTCTTTACTCTCTGTATCCGGCATTGCTATCTTCCGAATGAGCTGATGAAGACGGCGGTAGTGCCTATAGTGAAAAATAAAACAGGAGATATATCTGATAAAAGCAACTACCGCCCGATTTCATTAGCCACCGTCACATCGAAGGTGCTTGACGGCCTGTTTGAGCGACAGCTTAAAAAACACCTAGCCTTTCACGAGGCACAGTTCGGCGTCAGACCGGGACTGTCGACTGAGAGTGCTATTATGTCGCTCAAGCAGACCGTCAGGTATTATACTGACAGGCACACGCCAGTTTATGCAGCTTTCCTGGACCTCTCGAAGGCATTTGACCTGGTTAGGTATGACATCCTCTGGCACAAACTGAAAGGTACTGGTGTGCCGGATGAGTTAATCAATATCTTAAGATATTGGTATGGCCACCAAGCTAACCGGGTCAGGTGGCTTGGTGAGTTGTCTGACGAGTACAGGTTGGAGTGCGGGGTGAGACAGGGGGGGTTGACTTCTCCTTCGCTATTCAACTTGTACGTGAACCAGCTGATTGTTGAGTTGAGCAACACAGGTGTCGGCTGTTCTATCGACGGTCAAATCATAAACAGTATTAGTTATGCAGACGATATGGTGTTGCTTAGCCCATCAATCACTGGACTCCGAAGGCTACTGAGTGTGTGTGAGAGGTACGCGACGGCACACGGTCTTCTGTACAATGTCCAGAAGAGTGAGCTCTTGGTGTTCCGGGCCAGGGGTCGTAAGCTGGGCGATGTGGCACCTGTGCTGTTGAATGGGACCGCTCTCTGTAGGGTTAAGGAGTTTAAATACCTAGGCCATGTGGTCACTGAGGATTTAAGAGATGATAATGACATTGAGAGGGAGAGGAGAGCGATGGCGGTCCGCTGCAACATGTTGGCACGCAGATTTGCGCGAAGTAGTGTAGAAGTAAAAATCACTCTCTTCAAATCCTTCTGCCAGACTTTGTACACGTGCAATCTGTGGGTCAACTATATTCAGCGGGCCATCAACGCTCTCCGAGTGCAATATAATAATGCCTTCAGGGTTATGTTGGGGCTCCCAAGGTACTGCAGCGCGTCAGCGATGTTTGCGCATGCTCACACAGACGGGTTTCACACGGTAATACGGCGCCGAATCGCCTCCCTACAGCACAGAGTGCGTGGGAGCTCCAACACCATCCTGAGGGCGCTCAGTGAGAAACCGGACTGCCCGCTACGGAGGCACTGGGTACAAGCACATGTGCTGCAGTTGCCCGGTGTGTCCTTGGTGGGGCGTTATTTAAATTGAAAATGTAATTGTAATTGAAAATGTAATGATTTTATTTAGATTTTTAAGATTTCATTTTTTAAGTATTTTAAATTGCTTTTCTTATTTATTCTATTTTATTGGTTTTATAATGTTTTATTTAATTTGTATTTTTGGGTTGATTTTAGTATAAATTATTTTGTTTGTAAACAGTATTAATATGGACGCTGTCTGAAATAAAGTGTTTTTTTTTTTTATTATTTAATATTTATTCGGATAAGCTCTTAAATACTCGTAGCTTTAATGTGACTCTAACACCGGCTCAGCTGATCATTGTACCAAAAAACCCCGAGCTTATTATAGCTTGTTTACAATAAAATCATTGGTATTACAGAGTTTAAGTACAGTCAACAGCACATCAGGTTACCCCATTTCCGTTTTTTCTCTCGCTCTTGCCAAATGGCGATTCTTCGCAATAGAGCAAGGAGGACTGACCGGAAATGGGTAGCGTGATGTGCCGGCCACCGTACACCCTAAGTCGAAACTCGGCCTCCCTTGGGCGCACGCTGAGGAACGTCACTTAACATTAGGGGTTGAGAGCTTTTAGCTCCATTGTCCGGTAAAGCTGTGAGAACCAAAGTTTTCTGCTAACAGCCAGTCAATTTGTTACGAAATGCTGACCACTGCAGAGAAAATACGCCTCAGAACGCTAGGAATTGTACTATTATTATTATTATTTATTTGTTATTCAAATCAACAAAGATAAAATATTAAATTAAAAGCCTCGCAAACCACTTCCGCGTTTACTAGAAACGTTAACTCACAAATAATTTTGTTTCTTAACAGTCACTATCTAAGTCATTTTGTATTAGCGAAATTGTATTTTTATGAATATTAATCACTGTTAAGATATTTCATAGTTAAAAGGTACCTACCTACGTAATGGTAAATGGCGTCTGTAAGCTCTCGGGTAATAATTTGTGTAAAGTGATGGGGAACTGTATGTAGGCTTCATTTGTAAATACTCTTGTTTAGTCAAAGGTGTTATTGCTCTATTATTTATGAACTATGTTTGTGATATTTTCTTAGTTCAAAGTAAAGATTAAGCAAAATCTTAAATAAATATTAAAACAAATTTGTAATGTTATTTATTGTTGGCCGAAACGAGAATTTGGTTTATGTAATAAACAAAGAGAGCAATCCTATTCGTACGAAAGTAAGTAGCAAACATAAAGACCATGTTACAAAGTTATCCCAATCAACGATGTTAAGTCATCTATATATATAAAAGGAAGTCGTGTTAGTTACTCCACTTATAACTCAAGAACGGCTGAACCGATTTAGCTGAAAACTGGCATGGAGGTAGTTTAGAGCCAGGAGAAGGACATAGGATACTTTTATTTATTTTACTTTTTTTCCTTTTTTTAAAACTTTTTTTTATTTATTGCCCTTAAGGCGGAACAAAGTTCGCCGGGTTAGCTAGTAATGAATAAATCCGCTTCAGCAAAAGGAAACTTTATCTTTGAAGCATAATTTGAAAATACGCTCTTGATTTGTCATCATCATCATTATCAGCCGCAAGAAGTCCACTGCTGAACATAGGCCTCCCCCATTGATTACTGTTGGGGATGGCAGCTCGAACCGATCCGGGGATTCTTAGCACCCCCTGCCCCGCCGTTACCATGATCGCTGCCGTAACCAGGAATAGCGGGGCTGCCGGAGACTAGGGGCCTTGTGTGCATTGCCGTCTTGATTTGTAAACCACCCAAATTATTAAGTAGTTACAACAATAATATTTAAGAGTACCTAAACGCAGAGCATATTGTAGGCTAATGAGAGTTGAAAAAGCTCAAGACGTATTCAGGATCGTAGCAAGTAAAAAGAAGCGGTCTCTACCTCCTTGATGAGGAACAGGCGTGATGGTATTTATGTATGTAATAATATCAGTTTAAATAACTTTCATGGGCCACAACCACAACATTCACAACTGTTACAATCCATAACGCCATAAAAAAATTTTTTTTACGTCGGTTCGGCATTGTGGCAGGCTCTACTAATATCTACCTCATGGTGTCTCGAATTGTTTTAATAAATAATAAACAAATTATAATAATCATATAGTTAGACTGATTAATAAGGGCATCACATTTAGTTTTAATTGTGTGTGTTTGATAAGAGTCGGCCAACTACACATTTGAAAATCCAACATTGTGTCACATTGATTGTATTACACGATATAAATACAACTATTATAGATTCTGATTGTGTGAAGGACACACATGTGTTATTTTTAGATTCACAAACTGGAACAGTGAACAGTCTCACAGATCTCTTTTTTTAGTTATTTTCGGGTGTTCATAATATTTGTGTACATACCTACAAAATGGGATCAGGAATGTGTAAAATAACGAAAGCAAACCCTTGCGGGGCTGTTGCAAGTTTAACAGAAAAAGTGTGTGGGAATTACAAATGTTACCTAAGTAAGTAATTAGTTTGCGGAGAACTTCATTTATGCTAAAACTCAATTTACTTCGTTCATTACATCGTGAAATAATCGCGATTTTTAAAACTCTACGTTAAAACTCTCGCAACAAAATCCAACAATTCAAGACGCCCCTAATTGAATGGTCATATTACTACATGCGTGGGGGGGAGAATAACCCTCTTAGGTGTTGCTTCAGAATGTAGCCTATATTAAAATTCTCGTGGATTGAGTAATGATTATCCGAAAAACCGTTCCCGTTCTGTTTATTTAGAATCTAGATAATTTTGCCATGAATATGAGCCGGTGAACTGATGGAGTTAGTTGAAATGAAACACTGGACTACACTGACTTTAAGGAATATATTGCTTTAACACCTTCACTTCGTTCTCCTTCTTCACAGTACTGTAGGTAATATTTGTTCCAGACTCTATTATCGTGACGTCCAGGTAGTCTCATTGTAAAACGATTTTGCTGTTCCCATCGATAATTAAAAGAGGCAATTACATTTGATACCCATAACGGAACTCAGTATGCACCTATTTGCACTCGCTATTGGCCGTTGTCAATAGACTAGCTAGTATCGGAGCGGGAAACTGATACCTAATTTTGTATTTATCACTGAGCATTGTGCTTTACTAATCATTTGCTGGTTGACGTGCCAGAAGCTCTGTTCACTAATGTGCCAATAATCAGTGTAAAAATTCTGATGGCGGACCGAATAAAAAACCTGTGGAGTTTGAGGCCATCTTTCCATCGACCTCGCACAGAGCTCCCCGAATTTACAAGATGTTGTTGTTGTCTTCCACTGAGACAAGGCTTGCTGGTTTGGGGATATTTCAAAATGGTATGTAAACATTCATTGATACTGCTTCCTGGTTATCATCAAAGAAGTTTTTGTTTCTTTTACTCGTAAATAGGCGTATAAAGAGAGGTGATGGTGAAAACACCGATATAAAACCCAAGCAACCCGCAATATCGGCGGTAGGCTCGCCTCTTACCACGTTGGGTTCAAATTCCCTCGACAAGATGTAGGGTTCTGAATGTTCCATTCCCACGATCAATCAGTGTGCCTCTGACTAACCCATTAGGGATATGGTCCTGAGGGTATGTATGTATCTACCTAGTAATTTACGCAAAAACTTTGAACAAAACAATATTTTTGTAATCTTCATTTTCAGTCTACTGTCTGTTACTGTCATAACTTCCAACTTTCATTCCTCACTTCTTCTTGTACTCATCTTTCAGATTGGCCTATTTCTGATAGCGTACTCAATGTGCAGCGAGTTGTCGCGTTTCCTCGAGCGCGACTATGGCGTGCCTGTCATTCTGGCCATACTCTTAACTATGGTGCTCATAGACATTATATTCAACTTGGAGTTCATTATTGCTGGTCACTTGGTGAGTGAAGAACTTATACTTATTATTATAGTTTGGTGTCGCGGGTTCGATCCACGCACAGTCAAACATTTGTGTACATGAACATGACGTCTGTTTGTACTGATCTGTGTGCTTCCTAGTGTAATTTACAAAAAAAAAAGTATTTAGTTGCTTAGTTCGGGGCAAAATGGCGCTTTGTGGAATTATGTTCGGTGATATTTACTTATTTTATTTATATGTTTAACAAATTGTTTTGTTCCAGAGACATCATCAACTGTTCCAGGTCTACTATTACTACAGCTTAGGTTTTCTGACCATTTATACACTTAGTTTCTTCGCTTTTATGATTTGGAACTTTTACGATTATTATAGATATTCGTTACACTTTTTGGTGTGGATTACAATTGAAATTTTATCAACATTCGTTCCCATTCTCTGTAAGTATTATATTTAGTAACAATTTTATTTATAACTGAAATAGTAATTGTAAAACACCAGCTATTCAAGTCGAGACTCTGTTAAGAAATCCTTTCCAATTCGCCTTTTAATAATTTAATTCTAGCACAAACTGTTTGCGTTTTAGATCGTATACACGTAGAAAGTAGTGGGTATATGTGAAACATAATTATAAAGAGAAAAAAAATCTGTAGGTATGTCTAACATTCATTCATATTATATTTTGTATGATCATCTGGTTTAATGTGACAATTAGTCATAGTTAAGCTGTTATCGGTATGTACAAACCAGAGACGGATTTCACGAGCAAATATCATAACGGAAGAATTGTATGCTACATGAATTTTATTCATATCTACTGTACCTAATAAAATGACTGGATAGCGTGTGACGCCCACTTTCGAATTAAACAGATGATCTAAAAATAGGTCGGAGAATTCTAACTGCTGTAAAGAGGCCTAAAACTTGCCATTTTGGAAAACCTTAAATTCAAATTCAATATATCTTTATTCAAGTAGACCATAACACAGTACTTTCGAATAAAATCTTGTCCAATGGCGTTGAAGGTTATCATTATTTATGAGTGAAAGTTATTTTTTAATGTTTCAGGCATACAGGGCTACGTCACTCTTCTGGTGAAAAGCGAGCTGAAGAAGCTGAGCGAAGGCTCCAACTTCAGGTTTGTCAACAACGCCTCTGAAGCAGCCTGTTCCCTGGACATGAGTGCACCTGACCAGTCGAACTATGTCACCATGCGGCACGAAGAACCTTAAATAAATGAAGCATTTTGAATAAATTATTCCATCAAAACATCATAGTGTAAACTGTGCGCACACTCGTCCAGACTCTCTCCAGTGCCGCGAAAATTAATAAATATGTATAAAGAGACATATTACAACAAAGTGTTTGACCTTATTTCCTTTTCTTAAACAAAGGATAATCTACAATTTGCGTCAACCGAACTAAAGGTACTCGTAGCAGTAGAAAATGGCTTCTAGTCCAGTGGATTGTCGACCTGTCAAAGTGTAGGTATACACTAAACCTGTGGCTTTCTACATATACTAATGGGTATTATCAAAGCCTTATTCATCAACAGTCGTAATCCACTACTAGACACAGGTATCTTACCCGGGTGCGCCACAACATCAAATCAGATCCAGTCCGACTCCGCTAAAGTCAGCGCCAGCTCAACGCCAACTCGTCTTTCTACATCACCCCTTGCTTGACTACTACAGCTTGCTGACCTTATGTTGGGAACTCCAGTTCTCCACCGGATAACCATTTCTGATCCTGACACACTGATTTTACCTGACACACTGATTTTAGCCACTAACACCTACAGAGATATTCTGAAAAACCTGTAAAAATAAACTAAAAGGCACTATAGTAAACTCTTGATAGAAATGGAGCTAGAAAAGTCTGGACTTTTCAAATAATGTCTGAATAACGAAGTGAAGGGGCGTGACATAAAAGCATCAACTTTTTCGTAAAATGGTTATAGCGTCACGGAGCTTATTGAATTGTGATTTAGGTCATTGCAGATTTTCGATTCCTTAACTACAGAATGTTAAAAGGTTGAAAGTAGACAAGGGGATGTTACTACTAGTAGGGACTTACACACCTACTTGCCGCTTAATAGTTCAGGCCTGGTCGATAGACTACTTTTCTGAAGCATCGGTAATAAATAAAATAATAATTCACCAATGGTTTGGTGTAATGGACACTTGGCTGCTACACCAAAGGTCGCGGGTTCGATCCCCGCACAGTACATAATTCAAAATGTGATTCACAGCAAACCAATCGACGAACCAAGATTCAAAGATTTATTTACTTGATTCAAAGAACAAGATAAAGGCGCATTATGGTAAGTAGATAGTTGTGGTTGTAAGTCTCATTGATAGGGATTGTCATCATTCATCATCATCAATAAAATTTATTATTATTAGTATTCGTTCCCACGGCTTCTGAAAAGGCATTAATATCAGGCATAAGGGAAACCTTACACCCCTCCAAGAATCCGCACTGAGCCCGCGTGTTGGAGCATGGCTCGTTCCACCTCATAGTTGAGGTGACGCCTATGCCCAGCAGTGGGACGTATATAGCCCGTTTATGTATGGTTCAAGTGTCATTAATCTGCCGAAGGTAATAAAGATTTTGAATTCCACACTTCTTTTAAACAACAAAAACTACTAGAGTGGCAATAAAGACACCTGAGATGCTGTTACAACGAGATCTTGATTTTTTGTTAAATTAGACCATACATAAGACTATAGGTAGGTAATGTTTTGAACTGCCTAGTTTGCATTTGGTATTAGGAAAGTTATGGTGACAGTCAGGATCTGGTCGTCAAGAGGAATGGTCTTTTGACCATTCCTCTTGACGACCAGATCCTCTAAAAAAAAAAGCAAAAGCAAAAGCTCTAGACTAACCCCTTACGGGACAGCTTATATTTTACTAATTTCCTGGACATTATTGTATGGAATACATGAAGACAGATTGCCGGTAACATACTCAAATAGGTAAATAAAAAACTTTGTACAATTATAGTAGGACTAATGTCTGCGGACCAAGTCCATGCAGATTACAGCATTAAATAATACAAGTACTAAACAAATATAATATAACCCACACTACGGAACAACATTAAAGCTTGGACGAACTTGCCATTGACGGGTATTTCCGCAGTCGCTTATATCGACACCGGAAGCGAACATTTTACAGATGCATATTATGTTAAGCTGTAATTTGTCCATCATTGTTGGCTGACCAGCGCGAGGATCTACTTGCTGTGGAATGTGTTAACATTGAATAAATTGTTGAAGATTTAGGCAACTGAAAGAGACAACATGTGGAATTGGAGACCTTCTTTCCATCTCCCTCGCACGGAGGTCCCGGAGTTCACAAGATGCTGCTGCTGTCTCCCATTAAGACATGGATTGCTAGTTTGGGGATATGTCAAAATGGTATGTAGTTATTTTAATCTACTTTTACATGATCCCATTTTTATTAAACATTCTTGCAATGGATTGTGGCACAAAATCTGTGTAAACAATTAAAATCGCAAAATAAACTGAATTAAATGTATCTTCAGATAGACCTGTTGAAATTCAGTAGCTACTTACCCGTTTACAATTATCTTTAACCTAAGTAATCTATAGAACTGAAAACTGAAGGGTTCGTCCGGATTTGAGGTACGAACACAGTTCGATAAACAGTTTGCCTGAAATAGTTATATTGACAAATAATTAAAAAAATGGGACCATTAGCAAAGTGTGAGGGACATTGCTCATGAAAATGCTATAATTTCCGTTCGTAAACGTAATATAGCTCTACATTTTAATGTGTGATGAGTAAAGTTGTTTCTACTATATCGAGAAGAAATGGCAAGAATCACAGTTGGTCTTTTTAAACAAGTTTTGTGTAGCTGATGTCTCTCCAGCAAACCGTACTGGCCTGGTCTCACGTGTTGGAGTTAGCCGCTTGACTCATAAGTACTACCTCCTAATTAAGGAGAGGCCTGTGCCCAGAGTAGAAATGTTCAAGCCATTATTTATTAAATTAAAACTCTGAAAGTTTGCAGGACCAATCGTAACTGTTCAACAACAGCTGTCCTGTCTCTCCCGATGGTTGACTGGTAGAGAATGCTTTTAGCATTAAGTCCGCCTTTTGTACTATTTCTGTGCATTAAAGATTAAATAATAATAAAAACTGTTCCAGGCTGCTCTGCTGTTTCTCACGTACTCCTTATGTTCGGAAGTGTCCCGTTTCTTGGATCGAGACCACTCGTTCGGCGTGCCTGTGTTGCTGGCCGTGGTGCTGACTCTGGTGCTTATAGACATCATCTTCAACTTGGAGTTTATCATAGCTGGCCACTTGGTGAGTACCACACCCTTTTTTTATTAAAACAGTTTTAAAGACATTTTAACTTTAGAACCTTTCCTGAGTGCTATTTTAAATTTCAAGCAACAAAATCCGCTGAGTTTATGTTGCGTAAATCAGACATCGTTTTTTAGAAAACATTACAAACATCGCTTGTTTGTTTTTTGAATGAAGTTCTTGGGACAAGGACTTTGGAGCATCTTCAGACAAGTGAAAATTCCAAAAGAATAGAATTGCTAATTAAACGGTTAATTTCACGTTTCCCTCGACTTCGTTACATTCAATTCCTTACATCATAAATATCGAACTCTACGCGCATTAGGGGGGGATGGCCTACGTCCAGCAGTAGACCAGTACAGGCTGAAGAATCTCCTACATGACACAGTTTTACAGTTCCCTCGTAGTTACTTTGACTAGAGAAGTTTTAAACTGGTAACGGGAGATGATTATCACATCGTATACAAATAATATTCCGCGTTTCGCATTTTAGTAAAGGTAGAGAATGAAGGGTAAAGATATACACTGCTCAAAAGTGTCTAGGGATATCTCAAGCATTTTCATACAAAGTATAGCTATTCGGGAGGCTGTAAAAATTAAAATATTGATACCAACGTAGAAATTTTTAGAACACAGAAACTGATAGCAGTTTCTTTTAAAAGGTGTCAAAATTTTAGCAAAATCAAACGTTATTTTTTGTAATATTCTTAACCTTTATCTTATGTCTCTGTCCTCGCGTTATTTTAAGATAATGCTCAACTTGTAAACAAACTTAACTTTATGAAATATTTGAAAAATGATGATATCCCTATGATATCCCTAGACAGTTTTGATGTGTGTATGTTTTGGGGACAGGCACTTGACAAGAGAGCTAGTTTAAAAGTTGTCCAAACGAACTTCATCGTTCATTTCTTTGTTTCAGAAACACCCGCAACTGTATCAGGTGTACTACTACTACAGCCTGGCCTACTTGAGTCTTTTCTCCCTGAGCTTCCTTTCACTCATATTGTATAACTTTTATAGTTACTCTCATTACTCATTAGGTTTCGTATTTTACATAACCGTACAGATGTTAACGACGTCTCTCCCTATGATTGGTAAGTTTTACTTTTACATGCTCATACACTCACTATTAAAGAGTTTAGTTTCGCACCGGATAAGTCTCAACTTATCTTATCTTAATGATTCGTTGGCAAAAAACGGATTGGCAAAGGCAAAGTTCCAGCTGACAATTCTAAATTAAAGATAGGAAAACCAGCAAAAGACATAGGGTCTTATGGCGTCAGGCGGGAATCGAACCCGCATCTCTCGCAAACCTTTGTCAAAGCAAAATGTCTTTTTCTGGTTTTCCTATCTCTAGTAAGATAATAATGCATTATTCCTAATGTTAAAAATAAAAAATTACCTAATTCTAAATTATGTTTAAAACGACGAGTTTACATCGATGTTTTTTATTCGGACTATATTATAGTTAACTGTAGGTACAGTAATCACATAATCTAAGTATGTAACCGGAAACTGTAATCGGAGGCGGATTTTCATACATACTTTGTTTGATGCAAGGACCTATTCCATAATAAAACAAGAACCGTAGCTATGTCACTATATTATGAATATTCTATTTAAGAAATGAATTTAAGAAAGCAACAATTTGCTTCGAACTGAATACCAATGAAACAGGAGCGAATGTATTATCAATTATACCCGGTGTAGTGTGTAATTCAGCTGAAAATCAGCGACTGAGCCAATCAGGTCCAGCCTAGCTAAGTGGGGTCCATTTAATTTTGGACGTCGTGACATTGCTGTTTAGTGAACATTTTTGTTAATTTTTTTTTGTGTTTTTTTTCTTTTCACCATTTTGTTTTGTTTGTTTATATCTGTACGTTGCGATGTCCGAAATCAATAAACGCTTCTATCTTTCTTTCTAATTTTGCATGCAGCCCCTATTCGTTATGTTGAATATCTGAGACAGTCACAAATATCACCAAACCCCAAGCTAAGCAAACCTCGCTCAGACACAAACATTAAGTCATTGTAGAATAATGTTTTCCTGGTTCTGAATCCAACTCCCAACCACTGGTGCTGTAGGCACGACCCCTACCTATTGCACTAAGAAACCACCAACCCACTAACCGTATGTTCCAGGTATCCATGGCTACGTGACTCTTCTGGTGAGGAGTGAGATCAAGAAGCTGAACAGCGGCTCCAACTTCAGGTTCGTGAACAACGCGGCTGAGGCCTCTTGCTCCCTGGACCTGCCGCCACTGGACACCAACCACAACACCACGGCAGTACCGCAAGCAGTACCATAAGTCTGAAACCTAGTTTATGAAACATATTGAGGACTTGTAAAGTTATCGACATTAAAAAAGAACGCTGGCCATGTAGGTCCATGTTATGCTAATGTTCATCATCAATCCTAGTCTATTCCCATTCCAAAACTACCAGGGAAGATCCAGATAAATTCTAAAATAAATTACTTGATGATGATTTCGAGCGCGACGGTACAGGGACGTTCACATTATCCTTTACAAAACCATTGCAGAACGGGTCTGATATCAGTATATCAGGTTCCTCTATGTAAAGGTTGATGTGAATGAACGCCTCTGTACTCTTGCGCAAAACCATCCCCTAAAGCTGCGTTTCCACCAGAGATGCGTTGCAAGGAATGTGTTTTTAAGAACCAATAGAATCTCTCCATCTACCTAGCTCCGCTCAATGATAAAGCGATTTTTCAGATACACACTGGTGGAAACGCAGCCTAACCACACCTTGTCGTCTAAGTCGAGAACTCTAAGGTTGGGTTGCACCATCTGACTTTAGCCAGAAGCCATAGTAGAACTTAAAGTTAAAGTTTTTGTCAAATTTGACAATTTGACGTCATTTTTGCTTACCTGACCGGTACTTTAACTGAATTTTTTATGTTTGTTGTTATTAAAGTCAGATGGTGCAACCCAACCTAAGACTTGTGTTGTGTTGTGTTTTGTTTCTGTACAGAAAAATGGCTGTTAAATTTACCTTTTGGGTGAAATTTTATAAATGATAAGTTGTTGTTATCTGCAATCGCAAACTGCAGTGACACTCAGTACTGGTTTCTATGCAATTACTTCCAAGCGCGGAGTTCATAGGTATTAATAATGTTATTTATTTAAAATTGCAATTCATACAATTGAACGCGGTCGCTGCATTTGCAGCCAGCACTATACTACACTATTAAACAGATCACCGACTTAATTTTATTTTTAACTTTACATCGAAGTGTTAAGATTCAAGATAAATCGAGAAAATTAATTTGCAGTTGGTTGTATCCTCATAAGTTATTTAACAAGAATGTGACGGCTTTTCTAGTTTTTTCTTGTTTGTATTAAGTAATTTATAATTTCGGCTTTCACCTCAATAATTTCCAATATCGTTCCAATTCAATGGATGCGGACAGCACAAGACCGATCGTTGTGGAGATCCTTGGGAGAGGCCTATGTCCAGCAGTGGGCGTCGTTCGGCTGACATGATGATCGTTCCATTTGGTATACCTAAATAAAATACCGGCCTTTTTTTAATCAAACCGAATTACTTACTTAAAGATAATTTAGTATTTCTACCTACTTAGAGCGTTATTTAAAAAAAAAACAAATGTACTGTAAGAAATAAAGTCTTGCTATTTCATTAATATGTTTTTTAATTAACCCTTCCACATTTTATGTTAGATTAATAAAGGTTTATTGAGTTTTGTATTTATTCGTTTTAAAGAATTTAGCGTTATTTTATTCTGGAACTAACATGAACACCAGGATGAATAACAAACATTTTAAATTTTAATGATTGTTTAAATTTTAATGATTGGGCATAAATTCAAACCAATGTATTATTTTTCCTAGCGTTATTGATTGAATTCTTTAACGATACGCTCAAAATACGTGTACAATACAAGGACTCTTCAGAATACTCCCACTCAACGGGTTTTTAACATTTTTAATAAACAATAAGTTTTTGACCATCTACACGAGAAGGTCTTTATGCACTCTTAATGTAAGACAGAAATAGGCATGAACACATTTATTGGCAATCTCGGGTTAATGTCTATAATGATCTTACCTAAAGCTGATTTCCCACTAAACCTAGTTCCATGGATTTCTCTTTAATCCATTCACAATGAAAATATAAAAATAAATAAATAACCTTGCACATTATTCCACACAGCGCCATCTAGTCCCAAGTGGGCTAATTATAGTCCGTTATTATGGATACTAGACAACGGATAAACATAATTAAATACATGCACGCAAATGTTTGTACTGAGCGGGGATCGAACCCGCGACCCTTGGTGTAGTAGCCGACTTCTCAACAATTACACCAAGATGGTCGTCAAAATCGTTCAACAGTCGTATTAAGATTTTTTTACAGCTTACTTGACGTCTTTTCATTTATGGTAAAGTCAATAAACAACGCAAATCGAGACACCTATCTACAGCAGCCAATGGTTGAATTTTACACTATTTACCACATAAAACATGGTTTGTAATAATCAGTAAGCGGCTTGGAAGATGGGCTAGTGACTATAACAGTCTAGATATACTCGTAGATTACAAACAGTGCGCTGTGAAGACATCTAACAAATTGACGTTAGATTGACGAATTGGTCAGCAGCATCAACCTAATTGGTCACACCTCGGTCGCACCTATTACCTGATACGGAACCTCGTATGAAGTTACAAGTTCTGTGCAGGCAGGAAATATCTTATTTAGAGGTGTGTCCAGAGGATGTTCTCCACTCATTGTCCATCACACGACGCCCACGGGAATCTTAATCTTATAGACACAGAGACCATTTTACTGTGAAATCTCTCGCCGTTTTGCAGCTAAAGTGACAGTCTAGTCAGCACTGCCATGAGATGAACTAAAAGTTTTTAAAGCACTCAAGCTGAATCTCAAAACGTTCAAAATACACAGGAAGTTTGTTAAAAGCAAAATGAAGGTTTTCGATTTAAAATGTCCGACTATGCCGATTGTTAGGAAGTGTTGTTTTTGTGTGCCAATTAGGAAAGGAGTTATCATATTTGCGTATATTAATATGGTGAGTAGGTAAATTTAATAATTTCATTTCTGAGATACTCGTAAACTCCCTTCTAGCTGTAATGTGGGTGGATACCACCCACCGAGACCTAATAACTGACATCATCGCTTTGGTTTTAGAGCTAACTGCGAAAGTGTTTAACAATAGTTTAACATACTTATCAGATGTCATAGTACACACCTTTTAACTGTATATTTCACCTTATACTGGTGCATTAAAGGTCATTCTTCAACTGCACTTGACGCGTAGCGCACTATACAGCAGCTGAATCCAAACCAAGAATAAACACCAATTTATTTTTGCGTCGACGACTATCTCACTTTTTCTGATACTTCTATGAGTTGTGAATTTATATTTTGCCCATAGGCCGTTTAGTTAAGGTACCAATAAATGGACCCGAGTAAACAAACACTATAAGATACTAAAGAAATATACCAAATAAAAACATAGCATTGCTTGGACCTCAAAAACAATCCGTTTAACTCAATCCTTGGAGGTGGGAGCCTGATGTCCTGTACAAACAGGTATGCTGCTCATACCTATCACAGGCGTCAGTCTCACACAAATTCTAATTTAGTTGCAATATTGTTTTGGCGCCTTAGGTTACGATATTTGTGTTGAGAAAATAAAGTTTTTTTATTATTATTATTAAACACAGTACACTTCTTCTTCTTTCGTTTCAATGGCATCAAATACAACCCGACCTCGACTGCGTCATCCGTTGCCATATTCCACTATGCAGGTCCTCCACTATGCAGGTCTTAGGGCACAAACGGCAATCGAGGAGGTGACCCATAGTTTGAGGATCCACGCCTCCATTTCTAAACCCCCACGATACAAGGTTTTGTCTGCAGCGGCCACTCCAGAACGGAGTAGCTTAAGTGACTTCCAGGTTGGCTACGGCTACACCGCAAATAATAATCAATTTCGTAACTGTCCGGGATCGATATTTACTTCCAGGTACTGACCCTCCTGTCCCTGCCACCGATGACCTTCGACTTGGTAGAACAGGCCACAGCGGGCAAGTCGATCTGGGACCAGTACATGATCGAGCTGACTCTCACGGTAGCGTTCCTGGTGGTGGACGTCGTCATGCTGACTCTGCTCATTGTTGGCGCTCATAAGGTAAGAAAAAAAACATACTTTCAATTTAGGATCAAGGATCCTCTGCCGATGGAAATATATGAACAACAGAAAACTGTTAAAAGAAATAAAAAGCCAAAAGCAAAATAAAGTGGAATAGGGCCTGGAATAGGCAGCTACAAAGTAAGACCCTATAAAGAAGTACCGATGACCTGGCAGACCAAGACGCAGATAGCGAAACGAGCTGGATACCTGAACTTGATTAAACCAAAAGTATTTGTCTTAAAGTGTAATGCACTTACTCGTAGTAGTTATCTATAATATGTAGTGAGTACGACGACGAGTACCTTAAAGAAAGCGACATTGACAGCTCTTGTTACACTTATATGTTTGTCTCCAGTCACCTGCCAATCCAGGTCTAAGGTCATCAAAGGTTGTTTGCGCGGCCTGCGGCTTTTTATTTTTTTGTAAACAAACAAGCATTCAAAATATTGTAGGCAAATGTTTAGAACAGGAAAACTGCACCTGATTTTTTATGAGTTAGTAAAGTGATGATAATATTTGTATGTTCCAGAAAAAGAGGCTTTTGCTCAAGATCTTCTTCTACGTCGGCATGGGCTTCCTGATGATCTCCGTGGCCACCGACATCCTCTACTTCGATTACCGGGCCTACGTCGCCAACACCATTTACTTTTTCCTATTATGTAAGTATGTATCTGGCACACTCAGAGTCGTCCGTTAGAGATAAATGCTTCATTTCATTAGTGTCAAAATTTAACAATATTAAAAATAATTTAAGTACTCATTCAAGTTGTTGTGAAGTCTTTTACATGCAATTTTAGGAGTCTCAGGAGAGTCTTCAGTAGAGAGCGACTCTCAACTTGACTTAGTCAAAACGTAATTCCTGTCTTAAATGATTTAGAAAGTAAAAAGACCGATAAAAACAGACAAACGCGGACATAACTAGGATTTAGTCATTTATTTTCATGAATTTTATTTGGAAAAAGGACATAGAAACAGAAATAATATGTGAAACTAGGTATCAATCAAGGTGACTTGTATAAGAATGTGCCTGCCTACCCATCACAGCTGTGCTTGTGCAGGTGCTCCTCCGAGGTTTATTTTCAATAAATATTATTCAACATTTTAGAATGGAGTTATACCCCATTAAAATTTATCATTAGCAAGAGCATTCAGTCATACTTCTCATCGTTTTGTTTGAAGTTTGAAACAACAGTATTCAAAAACGCATGAATACAGAAAACTTACTTTTAAAAGGGTTGATTAAAGAAACTAATCAAGTAAGACTTTTGAATAGTCCGTTGCTGCAATGGTTACAGTATTTAATTATTACTGTACTTAGACTTACTCAAGTGTGACTACTTCCGGATCGGAAAGTCATTTAGTTACTGAGCTCTGAAGAACAAAATCTAATAATACCCGGTCTTTACCCATCCTTAGGGTGGCTTGATAACATCTGACATTAAAAGGTTGCTCACTAACCTTACACCCCTCCAACAATCCGCGCTGAGCCCGCGTGTTGGAGTATGGCTCACTCCACCTCATAGTTGAGTTGAGGCCTATGCCCTGCAGTGGGACGTATATAGACCACTTATGATTATGATTATTATTATAACCCGGTCTTTACTATGAACAATTTTGTTGAAAGTTGGTACCTAGTTAGTTATGTAGGTATAGTAATTCAGTTCACCATACACACGTGGGCAGTAGTGTGAATTTTGATAAGTTGAGATTAATCGGTTTTTAAGCGACCAAATTGGCCATAACAGACATTGTTGGTGAATAAGGCAAAAAGTCCCCAAGTAATCGTTGTGGTCAGTTTTCATAATGTAATCTCAGATTTTGGCGTAACTAATAACTACACTATGTCAGCAAAATACACACTATTACACATACGGCAACTGTTAAAATTGCACAATCAAGAGTAATATTTGAACAGAATTGTAGGTAGCTCACGCGAAATTATTACTATTGAACTTGACACTCAACAATAGACAGAAAAAATACAAATCACGGAAGTATTTATAAATACTAGTGAGTAGGCAGGCCGTTACAATACTCGTAGAGTACTTCCGTAGAGCGATTCTGTTAACTCTATTTCATTTTGAATTTGAATTCACCTTACTACTTTCTTCATACAATTGACTCACTTATCGAAAGGGTGTACTACGCCATATCGAATGCCAATTGATCGATAGTCAAATGATCGGCCACTATAAATCGAAAAGTTATATCAAACAAAGAACCCAAATATTTTTACTTTTTCACTAAATAGATGTTTCCGTTCATGGTGTGTTAAACTATGCACCATATTGATTTCCGATAAATTAAACATTCGATGTGGTGAGTATTCGATAAAATAACAATTCGATATTTTGACTATTCGACTTACCACCTTGAATTCGAATTTGCTCGGTGGATTGTAGGCTTCTGAATGTGCCGTTCACCATAACAGCGAAAACCGATATGCCTTTGTTTCCTAGTATGGGATAGTCTTGAGAGTATGTCAGTCACTCAACTTATATAAGAATAACTCATTGCATTAAGTTGTGCGACATTTCAAGAATCACTTGCCAGGTAAAAAAACGCGTAGTTTTTTTCAGAATTGCTCTACTATATTAAAGCAATTTTCAATAGAAGAACTATTAAATGCGATGTACATACCCAAAACTCTCTATTTAGGAATAAAACAACTTTACGGGTTCTACTCGTGCCCTCATTATTAGTTGTTTCCTCTCTAATTACGACACGACGAATCGAATTACGAGTCTAACGAGACTATTTCGAAAATTAGGAAGAAAAATGTAATTGAGTAATGGTCTGCTTGTTTTTGTTCGTAGTTACTCATCTTATGATCGTTTTTGCTAACTCCTTAGCCTCTGAACATTGAGCAATAAATGCTAATGATTTTAAGTAGGCATATATTCTGCAAATTATGCGCAATTGGATATTACCAAGAAATTGCTAAAGAAGACCGGCAGAGTTCCTTGAGGTTGAGCCCCAACTATAATAGGCCTCGTTTATGAACGAAATCAACCAAGACTTGGACAACCTAACACTGCTTACAAAATGATACTAGAAATAACCCTCTAAAAGTTGGGAATATAAAGATATAAAAATAATAAATTAAAGAGGTTAGGCTGGTTATAACGAGTTTTTTATTATTTTCTGTATTATGCATCGAAGTACTATGATTTTGTGACTACAACTCGACTCCTTAGACTTTTTAATAAAACTCTAGGCTCTAGAGTTATCTAAGAAAATAAGGTACATTACCTATGTACTACTTCTGTTATTTTTAGTGTTAAGTTTATGTATGTTTGTAAAAGCTTTCATAACTAAATATAGGAAAACCAGAAAAAGGCATTCGGTCTTGGCATCAGGCGGGACTCGAACCCGCGTCTTTCGCAAACCGGGCGACTGCACTAACCAATTATGCTACCGGTCTATTAATGGTCTCGCCATTAACAGACCGGACGAATTTCTCTGGTATATTATACCTGGCAGCCAGGTTGGTTTCACCAATGTTTAGGCATATACCTTAAACACTCGAAAGAAACTTTATTGCAAATATTTTACTTTCGATTAAGATGAAACTAGGTTTTTGATAGGTTATAATATTTTTTAGCATTAGGGATAATGCATTATCATCTTACTAAATATAGGAAAACCAGAAAAAGGCATTCGGTCTTGGCATCAGGCGGGGATTGGTTAGTGCAGTTTTTCTGGTTTTCCTATATTTAGTAAGATGATAATGCATTATCCCTAATGCTAAAAAATAAAATAACCTTTCATAAATATATCCTCCTATTTTGACAACTAAATAAAACTAGCATAATAAATACATTAAAATTGTACTACATATTATGTTGTATTTTGTGTAAACTCGATATTAAAATGTTCAATTACATTAGCTTTGAGAGAATAATGCTTAACTACGTTTCACATAGAGTTTGCTTGAGTAAAACGAAAAACACATTGTTATGATTATTTATTTATTCATGTCATCATCATCATCATATCAGCCGAACGACGCCCACTGCTGGGCATAGGCCTCCCCCAAAGATTTGCGGAGTTTCGGGTACTGGCACTTCTCCTTGGCTTGGTGTTTCAAGTGATAGTGGACTAGGAGCTCTTGAAGTTTCTATGTTAGGTGGTTCCACTTGCACAACATCTGCTTGATTATTTTGTAGACCGTTGTCTGTGGCTCTCTGAGCTCTTAACCAGCATGGTATACACACCTCATCAACAGACTGTAGCTGGAATAATAGTATAACATAAAGCATCTACATATTTTAAGAGTGTTTATAACAATCGATTCAATATGTTACTTACCTCACGGGGTTGAATCCATTCTGCAATAGTACGAACAACAAGTGTCTCTCGCTCAGACATATCTGTTCTAAGAGCTGTGCGACTTCTCTCCCTTAAAATTGATCTGCCACATATGGCACAGACATTGCGATGCCATAGGTGGTTGTTCATTGTTCTGGTTTATAATTTCCCAACACGCATGACATAAATATTCTGCACCCGTCAACTAAAAGAGAATAAGCAATTAATTAATGTCTAGATGTCTAGTTTATTTTGTTCGATTGTGAAGGCAGGTAATAATAAATAATAAAAACATAGACGCCGTAACAACTACCAACATTCACAACGCTATCTGATATAACGATTAAAGGAAGGTGGTAACGTAGACTCCTTTTCACGCAACATGTAGATTTCATAGATAAACTTACATCCCGTGGATACACCCATCTCTTGGCTCTCTCCAAGATTTGCTGCGTTTCATCTGATAAACGATGTCGTCTCAATCGATCAACTCGGAGACTACAATTATTTATACATCGACGACTCATTTTATCAACATCTAATCGCAATTAAAATCGTATACCAGTAACAAATGCCGAGGTCAACTTTATGGTTTCAATCTTAAGTCCGGGAAACACGCGTAGTCTGAAGATAAATAACTGTTAGAACACTACAAAATCTTTGCAAACGCAAGCAAGAACGAAATCGAAATTAACAATAACAACAAACAGACAATGCACGCATGTCAGTCTGACTTTGACGTTTGACACAATTTGATGTTTAAAGGTTCCGTTACTGGCATTTATTTAATTTCTTTTGCAGTTTGACTTACCATCGAACCATTTTGTTAAAATCTAGTCACTTGGAACATCGTAATCTAGATAGAGATGCTTTAATAACAGTAAAATAAGAACAGCAAAACTTGTCAAAACAATACAACCTAGATGATGGTTCAGTTTAGAAAGAAAGTAAAATCAGTGTTGATGCATGAACAGGAACGTCCTTCACTTATCCGGTTTTCTGTTCAGTTTCATCATTATTTACGACGTTTTGATAATAAACTGCCGTAAATTATTTAAAAATCAAATCCCTGCTTTACAAAATCCTATAAATTATGGATAGAAATCTACTAATACCATTTTATAAAATTATTATCAGTCTCAACGTGAACGTTCCCAAATAATGATGGGCCGATTTTCGCCGGTCTTCTTTCACAATTGACACATTTTGTAACCCCGTAAATAAGAGACATCTGTACATTGGTTACTTACTCGTTAATTTATTAGCAATAAAAATAGGTTTTAGGTACGCAATATTTATTCAAAATAGGCAATTTACCTAATCACCAATGTCATAACTTCAAGTTATGCTCACACCAAGTACTTACTTACTAGACATGAAAGCTACTTTTTTAACTTAAAATGTATCTTTGCATAATTAATATTACTAAAAATATCTACATATTCAATTCAAATTGACATTACTTCCGAATCGTAAAATCTGATCAAGAATAACATCTGGGTGTTTGAGGTGCCTGCGTTGTTTCGGGTTGCCATAACACAAATAAAAAAGCGTTCTTTGGGACCAGAGCAATCTACATCATTGTGATGTTGTCTCATTTCCCATTTATTTGAAGTTAAATTCATTAGCGTGGAAGAGAAAATACTTAACTGTTGTTTTTTTCTATTCCAGGTTTGGATATGTATCTCATGTTTCTGGTGTACAACCTGATCAGAGCGGTGGAGGAGAGCCTTGAGGTCCAGTACGTGGCGTATGCGCAGGGCAACCAACTGGCCTTGTGACGTCACAGTGGCTAAATACAGAGGCGCACACATCACCCTTTACAAAACCATTGCAAAATGGGTCTTACGTCAGCAGCATAAGGTGCCCCTATGTGAAGGTTGATGTGAGTGCCTCTGTACAATCCTGGCTCAGAACTTAATATAGGCACTTAATAATGGATATTACCTATATTTTTATTGTTATTAGGGAATAAATATTTTGATATATATTTTTTTATTTATCAGGTTTTGAGCAGGCAACTGTAGTTGCAGCGTACTACCTTAAAACAGTGCAGCAGCTAATGCGCTCTTCTGCCAGTTTAAAACTACAAGGCTCTATGGTATTTACAGAGCTGTAAGACTGAACAAGTCATAAATATTTTCGTTTATCGTATACCAAAGCATTTATCATCATCATCATCAGCAGCCATATGACGCGTCGAACACACACGACACGAATGTAATAATGATAATAGACAATCATATAATGAATTCCATTTTACGCTCAGTTTGTGACCGTCTGCAAGAATTGTAACGATTACCTTTGACATTGACTACTAGATTTCGTAACATACTACATTTCACAATCACAAGATTATTCTATTATGAAATGATACTTTTCTCAGTATATACAGTGGTTTTCTATTCACTTATTGTGCGTACAGAATACGAGTATACCTGTTTTTATTTCTTTTTTCTGCATTTTATGGCTTCATAAAATTTCTTGCGGCTGTTCGCGTTGTAGCAATTAAATTCATAACATGCTTTGAAGGTAATCAGGCATGGGAAGACTTCACGTGGATCTACAATACCTTTTTAGGCTTTAATGGTGTGTGTCGTCTTGTAAACTGTTCAATTTATGAGAGTAAAATACAGCAAATTTTTAAGATAGTTATTTGTTAAAAGTGTTATTTGTTTTGCGTGTCACAGACAGGCATAGTTAATCAAACCGATCTCTTCCTGACAACATTAATGTAGAGAAACACAAGAAAAGAAGAATACACACAATGTTTGACATTAGATTTTTCATAAAACTCAATTCTTTTTTTTTTTAATTTTTAACAAGTGATTTTAAATTGTCAAAAACTAAATCAAACAAACAAATCCTGGGTGGTAATCGAACCCACAGGGCAGGGTGCGTAAGCTTTAATTTTCCTAACCGTGCCAAGGAACCATTCGATATGACAAAAAAGTATCTTGTAGATTCGGATCAAGGTAAAATCAAAACAATTAGGTGCAAGTAAGGCCTTGAAGCAAGATAGCTCGTCTCGAATGGTAGTCATAATACCACAAATTTTACCAGATCATGTGAAGTTTCATAACTAGTCGATTTTTCGCGTAAACACGGTTAATCTGGAAACAAACGAACATCATCAACAGAGAGCTGCAATCTTCCCACGTTGCCTCTATCATGCTTAATGTTTACCTGTGTAAGGCCACATTTATATAGAGCTGTTAGTATCACACGATGTTTAAAGATGGATTAAATTAATAGCTGTCAATCGATGATGTTACTTTCAGCCTTGACTTTTACTTCTTATTTTGTTTGACGGTGAGCTCTGTGTTTTTAACCACAATCTCGCTAATCGCTGCCATCAACGGCATGGGGTTTATTGAAACCAATATTAAAGATCTAAGCTGGTCCATTTAAAACCAACAAGCAGCACAGATGAAATGAAACAACACAATGCAAAACCCACCACACAATATACATTACTGTGAATAGGAAATAGTAACCGTGTTTTGTTTTTGGCAGCAAATTCGAAACAAATGTTTATCGTTACCAGATGTGATGATTTGTCACAAGTGATTTCCGGGTCTCATTATGATTTTTTGTTATTTAGGTGCTTTCGTTCTACTATGGCAAGGGGTTTTGTGCCAGATGTGGGCAGTACCTATTCTTTGGCTTGTCATCTAACCAATGTCTTATAACTAAGGGCTAGCGGAGTTTGGTTTTGGTATAAGTAAAGCTTTTTTCTAAATTCACTGAGCACACGTGTTGGAATACGGTTCGTACCACCTCATGGTTGAAATAAGGCCTGGCCCTACCAGCTGCAGCACAAGGATTATTTAAATCTTTTTTACTATTTTATTTTTACTGTAAAGCAAATAACTTGGGAATATCTCATTGTATCAATATGTGCTACTAAATAGTGGAGAAATAACCCTATTTGGAATTAATTATTATTAAAAAAAAGTTAGAGGTTATTAAATCTGCTAATTTGGGTATTGAGTGTACAAAAGTAACGAGATTGTTAGTGTAACTTCTCATGTATAACCGATGCTGACATATTTTTTTTAATTTATCTTCTATAGTTAACGTCCTGTCCTGATAATAACCCATTATAAGGGTTAGAAATGAAGGCTGAAATTCCTGAATTTACTTCACTGACGCCGCAAAACTAAATACGTGACAATTGAATATTATGTTCAATAAAAAAACATGAGCCACAAACACAAAGTCATTACCACAGAAAGAAGACAAAAAATCGCAAAAAACACGATCCATTCAATTTACTGTTTATATATTATATTTCGAGCTATTCAGTGGTTTTAACAGCTCTACATCACTCGCGCCGCTCCACGCCGAGTCGCCGAGCCCAGTGCAAGTCTGACGCGCGTCGCGGTGGCTGCGTCAACCATGTCCGCCACACTCGAAACGAGTTTGAAGTAAGTGTTCTTGTGAGCGAAAGTTTTCTTAGCAGTCGGGTTTTACAACGATGCGTCTTAGTAGGCCGTGTTAAAGTAAAAGTTATATATTTATTGTGTTTATTCATACGGTTTTTCTGGGAAAATTATTGAAAGTTTTTCTAAAGTTGGTTTTGGTGTATTTTTACAGATTTTGTTTGATGTATTTTTTATCACCCTGTTTGGTAACATGGGAGATTTTAATTATAATTCATTTTAACTCTACATTCTTCTACAAAAATAACATCTTATCATTAAATAAACAACAGATGTAATGTAACTATACCTATGTAACTATTTAGAAAAAAACAAACAAACGTTGTGAGGGAGTGATAAACCTACCTAATATTATTTTAAGCTACTATGTGGAAAGTCATGCCCTATAAAATTTTCCCCTGATGTTGTTGACACCTTTAACATTAGTGATTTAAATCACCCGCTTGTACATCATTATAACAACACTGTATAATATGTCAACCTATCTACCTATGCATCAGGTGAGTTAATCCTACCGTATCGTACATACAGCCAAACGTCAATTCTAACATTGCTATTGGAAAGTGACCTTTATTACAAAGAGTTAAGATGAAACTAACTGTCGATGGGTATGCTGCCGCACAATTTATAAACGCAGTAAAGCACATGCGAACAGTTTCGAGAAAAACACGATTGAAGTTGAAATTTTATTTTTGGTTGTCTACAAAAAACTAGTCGAGAATATGTAAAAAAAAATATATAGGTTTAAAGAGCAAATCTTGTAGATCATCCTGAAATTGGTGGTTTGCTATTCATTCCATATTTTGAATGTAAAAAAGGGGAAAAACTGTTTATATTTTGGCTTACCTAGTTTCCACTGCTAGTCATACTGCGCATGAATGCAGTAAGACTGTTACTTACTGCGTTCATCAGTTGGTTACTGTACTTACGGCACATATGTTAGATAGTTGGATGTGATTTAAGATCTTACAACAAAACATATGCGCCGTATCTTTGCACATACTGCATTAATGTGTAGGAATATAAAACAACATAACTGATCAAAACTTTTAATGAGCAGTAAGATCACAATCATACTGCGTTTATGATATGTCAATGACGCGTACATGTTGAATTTTTCTGTTTGAGCTAGAGGTAAATGAAACAAAAAATGCAAATTATTGCCAAGATTTATTGATTTAATAGATAACAGAAACTATGATTTGACCATTTGGTACTAAGTGGTAAATCTGAGGTTATAATCACTCTCATAAATTAAATATTTAATTAATTAAGTTATGAACTTATAACGTATTAAAAAACACTTTACTTGTTTTACAATAACATCCACTTAACTTAAAATATCTTTAAATGAAAGCAATTTAGTAGTACTACTTCACGTATAGAGTACCTGCGTATGGATGTACCTACGTTATAGAAAAATAGCAATGGTTAACTACTTTGCACTCTACGTTTCAAAGTGACTCGTGCATAAATTAAGGTTATACAAGTAATTGGGGCACCTAAGTTTCGTTACTTAGTTTATCTTAGCTAATCACAGCTTTGGTAATGTTATAAGTACGTAGATGGAGCACGATAAATTGAAACGTTGCTTGCTAGGTTTGGTGGTACCTCGGAAGTACTGTTGCCGTGCTGTTGACATGTCGTACCTTCAAATCTTTATACCATTGACAAGAAACATGTGGTGTAACACCTTTTACAAGTGCTAGACTTCATGCGTATACTCGTCAAACTAGCCTCTTAATCTCTATAGCCCATTGTTATAGAAATGAAGGCTGTCATTAGACATCCGCTCCCTAAGCTAAGCTCTACACGCATATTCAAAATGCTTGGCATAGAAATCCAATCCAAGAACTTTTCTATTGAAGTGCATCCATAGTTCTGCCTTCTGAGTGAGCGGCATCACCGATTCGATCAGTCCATCGTTTGCCTTCAGCAACCGTATCTAACTGATACCGGAAGGGTTCCCATAATCAGTTTGGTAATCAAAAATTACCAAACATGATAGAACGATCAAGTTTTGTAATTCAATCTGAAGAGTTCCAGTATGCATCGATGAAGCTGAACCACTTCCTGATTTTACCTTCAGAATCTGGTCCAGTGGTTGGCACAACGTTTCATTTTCGATTTAGCCGGTTCGCCAGTTCATTCCATTTTCAAGTCGAGCGTCTTTTTGACCGGCTTGCTTTTCCTGCGTTTGCACAGGTCCAGTGGTTGAAGTACTTGTCGCCGCACCTTTCTACGAATCCGCCGTTTCCCTCCTTTACACCGGCAGGTGTAGGGAAGGCAGTGAAAGGCATTCCACTGCCTTCCCAAGGCGTTGAATTGCCCTTCTGACACCGATGTTTTAGTAGAATACGATAATTTATTTGGAAATAAAATAACAAAGTCTAAACACAAAGAAACAACACTCATAAAACGCTGTGTGAAAACACGCACTATGCACAATTACTGCACTAATCAAGTCGTCGCACTGATAATGATAATGAAGAAAAAGAGAAACTTAAGACTAACTCAAGAGCCGCCTTGCATCTCTTTCATACAGCCGAACCCGAGATCAATCGAGCTGGTTTTTGATGTTTTCGTCTGTAAAAACGCGTGGAACGTGGATCAACTCCAATATTCATAACATTCTCATAGATATCGGCCATAACATCGTTTTTTTAAACTCAATTCTACAAAAATTATGTTTCTTAATTACATTTTGAGGTACTGAATCATATACGAGCAGGTAACATAAATGCCGTATTTGCCAGTTACTGTGTTCATAACATGTTGCACCTATATGCAACATGCTGACAAACCTAACCATGAACGCAGTATTTACTGTAGTTACTGCATTCATATTAGGTACGCATTATTTGCATGTACTATGAAAACACATTATAAAGTGTTTAAAATACACTATACTGCGCATATTCTATGTGCAAGGTTTAATTCGCAATTGCTGAAATATGACAAGAATGACGTATTGGCACATACTGCACTATTGTTATGTAGCAAGTCAAGCTAGAACGAGTGTTCACGTAATATTTTGTTATTAAGTGCTATTACTGCGATTATGTTATGTGAATAAAATAAAATCTGTTCTTTACTGCGTTTATGAGAATTAGTATCTCGCCTCCTGTGCCAGATAGAAGAAAACGGGTCTTTGATTCTTGTAGAGCGTGATGTCAGCATCTCAAATATATAAAACAACTATAAACACAGTAAGTGTTACTTACTGCGTTTATAAATTGTGCGGCAGAGGTCTGTTCGCAGTCACTGTACATTGTTGTTTTATACCTATCTTGTCTAGTGCGTTCTTTTCATGAAAGCTGGCGGAACTATTTTGAAATGATTTCTAGTTCTATTTAGTTTTATACAACAGCTGTGGAATACGGATAGTATGCGGACCTCCTGTTGATAAGACGTAAACAGCAACCTATCAACATGAGCAATAGGTCAGAAGTATCACTAGCCTAACGCGTTGCTCTCCCTGTATAAATATTGAGTGAATAAATGAATGAATGTTTTTTGCAAAAGTTACGATAAATATCGCCAACTTTACTTTTCGAATGCTGGTTGAGACTCAGAAGATCACAAATTCGATTCCTGCACTACATGCAGATATCACATTTTTCGATCAAGCATTTATATTTTTACTGGATCTGAGTGTATGTGGTACAAGTGTTTTAGGTTTCTATAACATGTATGTGAGGTTTCATAATTTATGAATATTTTTTCATAATAAGTATAATCTTTGTTTCTTAAATCTAAAAATCGAAGTACTCCTTTAATCTGCTTAAATCAGCTTTAGTTGGAGTGATTACGTCTATTAGTGCCTGTATTAAACCGACAGTAAACAATAACATGTTTTTTAAAAAAAACATGTTGTTGTTTGTTTTTTTTTTGTTTTGTTTTTTTTTTTAAACTCTTCCAGTCAGTTATTTTATCTTAACCGTGAAATATCGCCTGTCAAACAGATCTGATATTTAAATAAAACGATCGAACGCACGGAAATCTTCAAAAAGCCTAGGTACGCATAGTTCGAACATTGCCTTCATTTTTGAACACATAAAACCTATTAATAAGAGCCGTTTGTAATGTCCTCCCATACTACGACACACGAAGTGTGTGTTACAGTGCTGCGTTTGAGCTGGTTCACTGAACACTGCAAGGCCCCATAGACGCTGAAGAATGGAAACTTTGCTAATAAATATGTATGTTAATTCGTTCATTTCAATAACATTCAAATGCAAACAGATAATTAGTTATTTCATCGTAATGTGCTTTTGCACGCATAGGGAACAAGGGTTCCGGTATTTAATAACAATGTTTAAGAAAACGCATAATTCGGTATGAAAGACACTATTGACACAAAAATAGTTTCAGCAGGGAAAGTGTATTAGTAAAGAAACATCAAAATAGGTACCTAAGAACTTACTACACAGATGTTATCTAAGAATGTTATGACTTAAAATTTAAACAATTTAATCGTATCTGGATATAAGTAGGTAGGTAGGTTATTAGTTCTGTTTAAACTGGAAAACATGTAGAGTGAGACTTCTCTGGGAAATTTGCTAAAACGGTGACTAACTTCAACATTCAAAACATGTGAATTATGCTGTCCTGTAATCTGTCTGAAACAATCGGAAACAAGTATGTCAATGGTCCCCAATGGAGAGGAGGGAATAGGGTCAATAACAATCGAAAATATCTTTGAACGTCTTTGGACATTAACCCGCGCAGCCAGCCCCAAATTGAGCAAAACTTGTAATATGGGAATAAGACAACGGTTAAACATAGTAACATACTTTTTTTTATAAATACATACATACAAAGGAAACACACAGACCGGTACAAACAAACATGTTCATGCACACGAAAGTAAATACTTTTCTGAAATCTTCAGCATGGGATTTTGCTTCTGTTCAGTTGGTTATCTTGTCTGCGATGCCAGTGGTGCACAGATCGTTTCCTATTAAGTTCAGACATTTGGTGTTTGTTCTGTGTCTAAGTATGAATATTGAAGACTATGTTTTTTTTAAGATTACATTTATACGGACCAGTCTTGCTCCAAGATGTCCCAGACACTTCGGCACGTTATTTTAGTATTTGCCAGGGTTTTAAACTAGCGTTTGTTCGGCGATTAACGTTTTGCTTATCAAATTATACAAATAAAGAATGCGGTCACCCATTTTACACATTTGTTGTATTTGTCTACCTAAATGTGCTTTCGAAAACTGTACCTGAGTTTTGTTGATGTTAGTACAAAAATACAAACAGACATGAAACAATTACCTAGCTGGGAAGCAGATACCTTTTCATGACACAGGGAACAAACGAGTGTGAGGGTCATCTAACTAATTTAACTGTAATTTGTTCAGAATTACCAAATATTATTCCCAATTATAATGATTATGTGACCAAGCGTAGTGCGGATACTGCTATAGCATAGTTACCATGGCAATCATGAATTGACGGCATTAGGACCGCACGGATTATTATTTGCTCAGTCATCCAAAGCATACCTTCATGGAAGATTTCTAAGAAATTGATCTTGTATTAATGAGGACAAACAGGTATCTTTTATTGAAAATACAATGGTTTTTCCTCATTACTGATATGGCATATAACTTCACATTCTATGCGTGAGGGTTCACGACCATCCCTAATGGGTTAGCCAGAGGCACACTAATTGTTGCCGTTATGGTGAACAGAAAACTCAGAAGCCCACATTTCGCCTAGCGAATTGGAACCCGAAGTGGTGAGGGGCGAGCCCACCGCCGTTATCCGGGTCGCATAGGTTTTATATCGATGTTTTCCATCACCGGAGAGTTAGCCGCAAATTGTACAATGAACCCAAAGTTGGTGTGTTCCGGCCAGATTCGATCTCAGGACTACCGGGTACCGAGCCAGAGTGTTTAACCACTGGGCCACGACGCTCTCGAAAGAAGGTTACGGTATGGTTTCCCGTCGGTATTTATGAATCCCTCGTTCAAACATACTGCGTGTGTGTGGAAATCATTTTCGAGAGAGAACATTAGAGGGATGTAACGAACACAAAACCTTCATAGTTTTCCCTGTCTGTACTTTATTATAATCAAATGATGTTCTATTTTTGCTCTATCATGATTGGCCTTTGGGTCATGGGAGCCTTGAACTGTAACTTTGAGAAATATAACATAAACCTTCATTGAAGTTTAGCCACTATAGTAAATTAAGCACTGTTTTGTGCTATATTCGAGTGTCTCTTTGCCCCTGTCAGGTGAACGGCTTTTCTTCACAGTGAAGTAGCAAATGAATGCATACATACTTACATAGGTACCTCATTTTCTAAACAAGGTAGTCAGAGGCACACTAATTCTTGCCGTCATGGTAAATGGAACATTCAGAAGCCAACATTTTGCCCTTAAGCATAACCTCAAGGTAAGGTTGATTATTAAAAGGCTTGACGTAAAGGCTTGTGGTAACAGCATAATAAATGAGAAAAAAACATGTTTATTTTCTTAACTCTTGATTACTTTTTAAAACAATAGAATACATTGAAAAACATATCTGTTTAAATAAACGCTTTATTATTTTACTATAAAAGGATGTGTTTACATAATATGAAAAAAAATAAAATGAAATTATTATATTATATATCATATATATTATATGTTACATATTATGAAAAAAAAAATGTGCAAATACGATCCTTGACTAAAAACAAGTTATTTTGTGGGTACGCAATAACACCGTGACTAAGCTGAACCACATGTTCACTAAAATTACAGTACAGTTAGAAAATGCTAAATAGGTTACAGTAAATAATAAGATTTGTACACTTTATAAATAAGACATTTTGCGGAAAAAAATTCAGTCAATTTCAGTCAGTTCCTTGAAAAGTAAGTTATCGTTAAAAAAGCGTCTACAATAATTAAATTACAATTAAGTTATAAAGTTCAATTATTGTTGTTTTTTTTTTGTTTCTCAAACGAAGGACACTTAGATAGATTATACCTACCATCACTCTCAATAATATTGTCGGTGAAATGAAAAGTATTGTGTGATGATGATGAATAATAATAACAAAGTTACCTACACCATCCATCACCTACTGTGAATAACCTTACCTGTAATTACAGAGGTGAACGCACCTCATTAAGATACAAACAGCCCACTAACTAGTAAACATCTTTATAATAGATCCATTTACGCGTTTGCGTTTATCAATGGGAACACGTTAATACGGGCGTTTATCATTTGAGGTAAATGTACAAGTAGGTAATTAACTGCGATTTAACTCGTGTAATGTATCAGTACCTACCTTTCTTTTTTTTAAGTAGGGGAAATGCCTCACACATACCCGTCCACCGAGGGACGGAAGGGTTATGTCGGACTCTCCACTGGAAGAGGTGGTATACCAGTGACCTAGGTATGGCATGTTGTGATTCAAAGAGTTCATACATCAAAAAGACGAGTAAAAAATTAAAAAGGTGTAATATATAAAACGGTAAATATGAAAACATTTAGTATGGAACTTTAACGTTAAACACTCATAATTTTAGCAGCATACATTTATTTCAGCCTTACGCAACCATGTTTTTAAAAGTAAACAAAACCTTAACCTTATCTTACCTGCAACATAAAATGTCAATTTAAGTAGGATTGTTATCCTATATGTTTTGTTCACAAAGTACCCATTATGAGACCATGTTAGACTAGTGGGGAATTTAATGACCTATCTATTTATGGAAGATTCGCAACTGGCTCACCTTACTCACTGTGAGTACACTTCTTGCTTTGACAGTATGAAGTAACAGACATCTCCAATATTTGTACAAATGCCGTTGTAGAGAAGACGATAGCATTCGTATCAAGTAAATGTAAGGTGCATTAAAATAGGATCGTCAATTGAAATTTTAGCTGAAATCGAATGATATTTAAAAGAGGTAGATACGTTCTGTCAGTACTGATCTGAAGTCGAAAGTTGTCCCCTGGCGTACGTACCTATTTGACCGTGTGTACAAGATAGTATGATTATTTACTAGAGCGTAAACAAGTTGCGCAGTGTCATCTCAAACTGTCATTGCTGTGCTCAGGTGTTCGAAGTTCTGATTTCGGGTGCCACTTTTTCAGCACAAGTAACCTATCTACGTCCTTTTTATTATAATATGATTGCTAAAACCTGGTTGAATCGGCGGTGTTTTGGTTTACATAATGTATTATTTACACAATTTAAAATGCTTCACAGCTACAGAATAGGTTTTTCCCATACAGATCGTATTAGATAATAAAAAGAGGGATTTTTCTTCACCTCCGACATTGTATTGTACTTGTATAATAAACAATGAAAGCAATATTTTCTCAATCAGAATATAATAATTTCTGAGAATGTAATACAATTGTTATCATTTATCAAAGAAATAAACTGTGAACTATCATCACCATATTGTGACATTGTAAAAATATTATCTTTTGTTAAAATAACTATACCTTACGTTATATTATGGTTTTCTTATACTGGCACTATTATATTGTATTCCTTGATGATATTTGATCTTTCTTCACGCCACGATTGTCAATGCTATTGTAACTACTACAAAGACACCGATTATAGTAAAGTCATATCATATGACAATCGCTATAAATATTTGTAGCACATGTTTTATAACTCACAAGTTTGTGCTAATTCATTTTGCACAAGGATATTTTTTACTAGAAGTAGTAATATTCTAGGTATGTCATGATACAACATAAACGACGACAATGAAATAAGGGCTAAACATGTATTAAAGTCCTAAGTCAAAAATCAATTGTTTTGGACGGTCCGTCTCAGTACGAAACAATGTGGTAGAGTCATATTTACCTAACTGCCTTTTTGAGACGTTATGCTCCAAATGACGAATAAAATAAACAAAATCATATGGTGGAATCATATTAATTTCATGCTGAAGCAAGCTTTGAGTTTTTCCCACGAAAACTATAGACTTAGCTCAAACTTAGGGTATAATGGACACAAAGTAGGAGTTTGAACTGCGGTTTGAAGCTTCAGTACCTAGAACTACCGTAGTTCTGGTAAAACAAATGTGTCGAAAAAACCTAACTTAATAACTTACTTAGGTCTTAAGATGTTAGATCTAGCAATCTGACTAAAGTAACAGATCTAATCTAATCAATATTTACTTCACACTTTGACTCAGACTATCACACTTTCGCTAAACTGCAAACATAGAATGGATCTTATGATTTCCTCGGTCACGTCACATTATTGCAAAACAATGACTTTCCCCTGCCCTGCCTGCCTCCAAGCGGTCCGACACACGCCGGGCACTTTCTCATGACCCTCATTCTACGCCCTGCTCACCAACTAGGCCGATAAACGATTCTCATTCAGATGGGCATTTCTTCCCTGCATGTTTTAATTTTAAGTACAGGCGACCTCCATTGTAACATAGCAGTCGGATTATGAACTTTACTGCATTGGTATAAAGCGATGCGAACTGACTTGGGCAGCAAATAAAAAAAATATATTTTATTTATCGGATAACATAGATCCATAGGTGTTAGTAACAATGACTTACCAGCTATGTTAGTACTTAATAACTAATAAAGACATGGTTAATTGGCACCAGTGCTGTACAAGTGGACAGTCCCCACTCTCGACGATGCTTCTATATAGTGACTTCATAAATTGATGTTTGTGTGTGACTGCCACATGTGTCTGACGACAATATAAGTAGTATTTAGCTGGTAAATTACCCAGAGTGTACTGTTGGGCAAGGCCGTCATCACAGAAATCGCAACAATAGCCATTAGCCACGACGATGGAAATAAAATTAATCATCAACCTGTATATGTGGTTGAGAACCCTCCGCCCACACTGTTATCCAGTAAAGCTGTGAAAGCCATAAGTTGGGCTTGGTATAGTCCATAAAAATAAGTTGATGATTATGGACACGGAAAGGGTTAAAAATAACAATGTCTTTGACAGTGTCCATTAAGGTTCTACTATCAAGTTATGCGACATCTAGGTCCTCATTATGATCTTTTCACAGCGCCACGACAGCGCACTTTGCGTCTTTGAATTCATTGATATATTACTTTAGACATGCAAAATAAGTTGCCAAAGCAGAAAAGAAACAAATTTTTGTTTGCTTAACTATACAGCCCAGCAGAAAGTCAGGAATTACCTGGTTGTGAGAGATCGTTATCAAGCCCCCTGAGCAAAGATTTCACGTATTTATGACAAATATAGCTGGTTAGCTATAGCTGTCCGGTTGGACAATGAATTCATTATACAATGAAATTCAAAATTACCCCAGTTGACTTATTCAAACGAATTTCGTAAACAGAACTAAAGACACACTAAAATTCCCATTACCCGTTATCAGGACCGATGTAGAAGACAATAGTACAATAAGCCCGCCAAACATTTGCACAGAACATTATCTACGAGCCATACTTAACGGCACAAGGTCCTAACTGCCTAATAGCAGGCTCAGTAGTCAAACCCTTGTCTCATTGTGAGGCAGTAGTTATTTTGCGTGACAATGGATTCCGCAATGCAACTGTGGCAGGTCTGTCACACACGTGAGCGCATCTTCACGTTTTTTCTACTTGTTGTGTAATCAATAGTCATGAATCTTCTATGATACTTAGGAATTAATCCATTCTTTGTTATTTATTATCTACTCTACGGCTAAAACACCGGTTTAGAACCCAAGCAACCGGAATGACGTAGCACCCTTGCCACGTTTAGGTTTAATTCGCTTGGCGCAATGTGAGGGCGACGCGGGGATGCGGGGCCAGTGGGGCCTGCAGGCGCCTTGAGGCGCGTGGTTGGGGCCGCGGCGCACAACCGGTTGGTGGGGGCCAGTAACCCGAGGCTGATCCCCCCTGTGCGTCGCGGCCCGGCGGGGCCGTACCGAAGGTTACGGCAGCGGAGCCGCCCTTTGGGTGGCTCGTGGTTGCGGGCCCAGTAGGGCCTGCGTACGGTGGCCAGCTAGCGCGTGGTACGGGGGTGCCGCCGCCAGCATTGCACGGGTTTCACCGCTGCCTGGTAGGGACGGCTTGACATCCTCGGCTGTCCCTTCTGGCCTCCCCTCACGAAGGGGGGGTCGCTTCCGGCCCACCGTTCAGGCGGGCTCCGTCCGGGGGAACGCGTAACAGGCAGGCGCTATTCACCGTGTTCCCCCACTAACGGACGATTAGAGGGAGTAGTAGGGGTTTTAGTCGGTAGGGCCACTGGTATACCATCTGTCCAGTGGTGAGTCCGACATAACCCGTCCGTCCCCCGGTGGACGGGTATGCGTAAGGCATTTCCCCTACTTAAAAAAAAAAAAAAAAAAAACTTGTAAATGTTTCGTTCATGGTGGTGCGCTTCTTGTAGCGTGGTATTTTGTTTGTCTATTAAATACTTTACCCAAACAGCGCCATCTATCCACAAACTAAGCAAATAAATAAATAACGGTTGTACTTTGGTCACTAGACAACGTTTTTTTGTAACTACTTACTTTTTTACCCGACTACGGCGAGCCAAAAAGGGCGGTTATGATCGCGACCTGTATTTATGTATAGTTGTATGTATGTCTGTATGTGCCAATGTACGAGGATTTTCATCTGTTCGCTCGTAACTTCTTAACTAGCATTCATAATAATTGCAAAAATGAGGTGCCGTTGGAAGCCTCTTGATTGGCTACTGGTTAAAGGCTACAAGACGTCACGTTAAATGGACTACAGCGCCAAAATGAAGAACAAAAAGAAATCTTTTTCGACGGTGTTGTATGTGTCACTCCATCAAAGACCGATCCAGCTCTGGCGCCAGGAGGGGGTCACATAGTCGTGGTCAAGTCAAGAACTTAGATCCACTATATAGATACAAGTAAAAAGTAGGTATTTTATTAATGTACGTAGGTAATGCACTTAAAACATATTTCAGTATTCTTTATTGTATACTTGAAAAACTTAGGCTTACTACAAAAACTCATTAAAGAGCAGGAAAGTGATTTCGACTGTGGCAGCGCTAGACCACATGTGGACGTCGGCGACATCAAGTTCGCTAGGCCTCATCTACTTCGCAGTAAAGACGTTAAAATAGGTGAACCAGGCTGAACACAGCAACAGAGCTCAAGATAACAGAACGCGAGCGAAGCGAGCGCGTTTTTTTTTTGCAATTGTTAATCGATCAGATTATTTACTGGAGTAAGAGACTTGAAAGAAAGAGCAATCAAGTCTAGGAAATTCTCATTTCTTTTAATTGCGTTTCTTACGATTTGCTTACATAACATAACATAAATATGGGCATACACGTCCCACTGCTGGGCACAGGCTCAGGCCTGTGACATCATAGTTGAGGTCAGCCTCAACTATGAGGTGGAACGAGTCATACTCCAACACGTGGGCTTAGTGTGGATTGTTGGAGGGGTGTAAAATTAGTGAGCAACCTTAACGATTTGCTTATTTAGTAGAAAACTAATTCTAAATAACAGATATCCTTTCTGGGAGGTGGACAAGGCCGTTAAAGCTATCCTCTTGTGTCTGTCTCTCAATGATCTTCAGTTGGAGCAGAAAATGCGCATACGGCCTCCTATCAAGAAAACGGAAACATAAGTATTATAACGCGAGCGAAGCGAGCGCGGATTTTTTCAGAAGCAATGTGTTTTGAAAATATCCGGGCCTCTCAGGACCCCACAGGGTATCAGAATCAGAAACATCTTTATTTAAATAGACCTGTTACAAGTTCTTTAAAATCGTCAAGAACTAAATCAAACAATCAAAAATGTACTTAACAATAGACTTAAATACTAGGTATAATGATCAAAATTCTTAATTGATTTATTTGAGGTTGCCAACTAACACGTTTTTTTGCAATAAAATGTATCTTAGATTTACGAATGTATTTGGGATTTAAAGAGTGATGTAAATCTGTAGACTGAAGACGTACCTTCCGGTAAAATTGAAAATAAAAACTTTTTCACGTTTTACAAGATAACTCTCGGTTCCAGACAGACCGACTATAGACATCAGTGAAAGTCCCGCAAACTATGTTGCGAAGAAGGAAGGCAAGTAATGTTGAGAAAAACATGACATGGCAATTTTTTTTTACTCTGTTGTTTGCGTTGAAAACTTGAAAAATAAATCACTATAAAAAAGTACGAAAAAGGTACGGTCCACACTGAGGTACGGTTGTGGTACGGTTGCATGATGAATAGTACGGAAAACCGTACTTTTTGGTACGGTCTGGCAACGCTGAAAATAGTCTAGATTATGTTTGTAAATCAGACTTAGCGTCTCCACTGTGCAATTATTAAAGAAACATCGACGCTGCCATATAACATACAGTTTTGGTTGTGCCTTGTGTGTGCCTGAGATAGGCTTCATAGAAAACCTAGTACCTTAATAAAAATAGAGTATAATAAGTATGTTGATTTCATGGGTGGAAAATAAAGCCTTCTGGCAACCCATTGTAAGCTGCCCTTGAGAAATGAACTTTAATCGTATTAATATACTTTAGATGATACCAACTGTCAACTGTCGCTATGACTATGGCCTTCTGTCGTTACCTCGACTGTTATTAGGGCGTTTTACCTTATTTGTGAAGATACCTTTGGAGGTAGCTCGTCACATTGTTACTATCTATCTCATTGCATCTTTTTCGTTGCACATGCAACGGCACTTAGTTTTAGCTACGTTACAGTAAAAACATTAAGAATCCATAAAATATTACGCTTCCGAACAAAGAGAACATAACTTTATATTTTCTATTGAAAGATAATGTGCCCAAGAGTTTTCTTAACGATAATTGGTAAAGCCGTATAGATTTTTTTTCAGTTATTGGGACATAATTTAGAAAACAACTCAGGAAACAAATACACTTTTGTGAACTATTATGATATGCCTCCTAAAGTAAATATTAAAATCTGAAGCTTCAATTTAGACCGGTAATCGTTAATGTTTATACTAAAGTTAAGTAAGTAAGTATACTAGCCTTTACGTCGATAAAATACGTAGAGCAAACCCTAGTATTCTAGCTAAGCTAGCTATTTCTACACTGCATTTAATGTCATTTGTTTAGTTGGTAAAGCCTAAAGGTTACATTCCACCTTCCTCTAAGTACTTTACATAGTCTTTGTTGGCGTTAAACTATGAATAGGTATATTGGAATAATGACTAGGTATGTTTTATGTTTTTGTTTGGCCTTTCACACAAAAATTCTGCCAATGTCAAGTGGTGTAATGGAAGATGTAAGTTTTCTTCTTATTTCTGCTATAGATGTGGCTTTAAAATAAAGTTTTCACGGTGAAACATCTCATTTTTTGATATCAAAATATTAGCTGTATCAAAGTGTAAACTTTATTGTACATTTACAAGGAACTCGGCATTGATTGCAAAATATAACATGCCTACCTACATATTAAAATAGCTTAGTCAAAGTTCGTCATTTCCTACTGTAATATTGCTTACCTATTTAAACTATTTTATAGAGGAAGTAGGTACAATCACCAAACTGGAAACTTTGAAACTAAGGTGATTGCGATGTTTGTTGTAGTCGAGTCACATTATGTTTTCATACACTTGCCTCCCCTTTCTCAACTCTCCTCCCCCTGTGGATTATGTAGAAGAGATTGCTTTTTAGCGATAAAGTTCAAGCAAGCAAGTTCATTAAATGTCCGGTTCACCATAAAAGTAACGAAAAATTTCGTCGTTTAGGATATACTCGTACGCGTACGAGTATGTTAGTAGGTAAAGTAAGTAAATACAATCTTTGGCACATTTAAACAAAAGCAGTAGTTTGCCTGTAACCATTGTCACTGTAACTATGTTTAACATCTCTTAGCACGGATCCGTTCCGTCCGGAAGCTCAGGGAAGAGATCGCTGGAAAAATATGGGGGAGGCCTTTGCCCAGCAGTGGGACAGTATAGGCTAGGTAAAAAAAAAAAAAATAAGCACAGTCACTTTTTTTTTATTTTGCAGGCAAACTAATAGCAATGATGTAATAAATTGAATACATTTCTCGCCATCCAGACGCCTCCTCTTTTTTTTTATCACTTTCAAAGCAGCCAATCGTCTTCTATCCACCAAAAGTCTGTGACCTTACATAGAGTCGTCCGTTTACCATGCGGGTGGGAGCCCCACGCTGCGTTTGCTATTTCTTTATCAACAACTAAAGGTGATAGGATAGACAAAACAAAAAATTAGGTTTTTCTTTATAGGTACTTCTCTTAGACGGATGGACCAAAAATAAAAAAAACGTGTAAATAATGTGATTGACTTTAATTTTTAAAAACAGTGAATAGCAGCTAGCTATCAGAAGCTAGTTACCTATAGTAAACTATTTGTTTCTATATTTGATTTGAGATTAACATCTTTTATATCGCCGCTTGTATCGCGATTCTCGTACAACGTTCACTACTCTCGATACATTAACTCTGGCATATATTAACAATAAATAACTCATAATCCGATTACACACCAAGATCCTGTAGCCTTGTTACCAGTTCATCATCACAATCAGATAATTATCTAATGGGCATCGATCATCATGGCTGCTCGTAGTCGGCAGCACCAGGTAATTGTGGGTTACAATTACAATGCATTAGATAATTGCGGAATTACTGATACAAAGTATGCAGTCGTTGTAGCCGCGCGGTGCTCACAATTTTAAGCGAAATGAGTGCTGAATGTTTAGAAATAAACACAGCGGTGGGATGAGATTAATTTAATTTTACTTTGAACCATTCGTTACAACCAAGTGCTTACATCGAGGCATGATGTTCGACGTACGATTGTACGACTTTCATCGTTTGAGTGTTAAGAACTGCTGTGGTATTCCAGTTGGCGCCGAATCTCACTTCGGTCTTAGTGAATTATCTTTAAAATTCAGAGTCTTTGTGACTGGGGTTTTTGAGGGAAAATAACTATTCCAAATAACATTTTTAAATTATTTACATACAAAATGAGAAAAAATACTAATTCAAAGTGAAGCGTATTACTATTGAAGTAAGCGTGAAACATCGAGATGTGAAGTGATGTTAGCCGGAATGCCACCCCTGAGTCGCAAAAGAATTCAAAATTATTTTCATACGAATGAGGGAGAATTGTCATTCAAGGTGAAGCGAATAGACCACAAAAGTGTGCTCTCCTGACTGAGATCGAGATGTGAAATGATGTTACTGCCGGAGCCGGATTTGAATGTAGCAATTGTCATTGTAGTCGAGGATGGCCACCGGTTAGCTGGCGCTGCAAATCATGCAAAGCATGCATTTCAATTGATAAAATACCCAAGCAGATAAATATTGTTAAGCTCCCAGCAATGCATCCTTGTTTGTGAGAAGCGAACAAACATAACAATTGATACTTAAGTAAATTATATTCTTAATACAATCAGTAGTAAAGTGTAAGCAGGTAATTTTATTATTCTTGTTATTATTAGCAATTACATCTGGCAGTTTGTAAAACTTAACAGCTGAATGAATATATAAATACAGGGTTAGTGATTTTTCATTCATTTAGAATATCGTCAGTATAAACCGCATCGACAGAATTGGTAAATCATAAAATCGTTCGACAATGCCGTTCAGAATCTGAGGGCCCCCTACCACGAGTTTCCGTTCACGCAATCGCTAGAGTTTACGTCAACTATTTGTATGTAATATCGGTAGTTTCTTTACTATCCGCCAGATGTGCTGTATAAAATTCTATACTTACAACTGAACTGAGAGTGAAGCAGCTTTAAGGTTTTGCGTTGTGGTGCGTTTGCTCGATTTGTATAGCGCAATGGCGCAACCATTGATAAAAACAAAAGAGGAAGATACGTTACGTTCATACTTCGCGAATCCGAAAACTGGCACACGACATTGACGTATGAATGACGTGCACACAAACAAGTGGCTGTCATATTGGCTTGCAAACAAGTATGTTGGGCCTGTTTTAAGGTGGCCACTTTTTGTTACGAGGATGTCCTATCTTCCTCTTTTTTTTAAATCAATAGGCGCAATGCACTAATTTGGCATGCCAGTAAAAATATATGTGAAGCAATACAGCAGTTGGCGTTACGTCGTGTTAATGCAACGCACTATTGAATTGAATGACTCTATGTAAAATATTTGACGCAGACGCTATCTAGCGACTGCATATAAACGAAAGCTAAAGATACCCGGCGCTCAGAAGACATAATAGTCGTCCAGACATAGCTAGTAGCTACCATAGTCAGACTTTGCTACCACAAGTCATAGAGAAAAAAACACAGTAGCTATTATACAACCACATAGCCCCTCAAAGTTCCCAAGAGGTTAGCAAGAAGTGATAGCAGTAGCAACTTGCGAACCGTGCCCTCTTTAGTGCAAGTCTCGTTGCATAATACCGCGAATGCATGACATGGATTACCTACCTGCCGCAAACTAGTATTTTCATACCTGTTATAAGACTAAACAGCAGCTAACATTAGATACCTTTCGTTATGCAAGGGATCTAAGGGCTGCCCATGCTCATGGAGTGTTTCACTTACTTCTGTTACGACTAACAATTTTTAAGAAATATATCAGTACCTAAAAGGTATATGGCGTCTTGACTTTTTGCCCTCGTTATTTTATTTAAAAAAATACTAAAATTTTATGTACTTATTTTGTCTACGTCATTTTATAATGATAATTGAAATGTTAAGTTGCTTTGATTTACATTTTGCGCGACGCGCCCTTACTTTAATTGTAAAGAAATGGCATTTGGTAAGATCAAGATAGAAATGGGAAATGAGTTAGCCTGATGATAACGGCACAGCAGTCGCATTATTGATGTTATTAGTAAAATTGTGATTGAATTACACTACTTACTTACTACTCGGTCCATTGTTAAATTTTAAAAATACGTAGAGCAAATAATTTGTATGTAGTTGGAAATAAAGAAGTATATAGCCTAACACAATAATTGATATCATACTCCTAACCAACACGTAAATTACATTTCCGTGAAATCAATAATCCAAATCTGGTAAAAAAACGTGAAGCTTATCTACTAAAAGCCTTTAAAAGCGACCTTCGTCTCTGAAGCGAATTTTACCGAAATTACATTTGATCACTGTTTGTTATTACATATGTCTAACGGAAAAATACATAACTCCGCACGCGGCTTGAATATAAGCAATGTTTTTGTAAGTGGTCTTGGCCATCATTAATTACTAGTATAAAATTTATATTCATACAAAGGTCACAGTTAGAAATAACTGACTATTATGTTCTTAGTATTGCGGCCTCTTACATATAATAAACAAAAAAAAATATCCTTCTGGAAACCTCAGTGCCTAAAGACAAAGGTCAATAATTGGTAAGTGTTACCAGTGATGGCATATGAATCCAAGAGGGGGTCTCTTACTATCAATATGTCTCTGAAAGTTCAAGGACACCCAACGTGCTACGGCCCGCTACGGGGAGGTCTCTGCTCTACATTTCGCTACGGGGTTTAATGAGTTAGGTATTAGGATATCCGCAGGAGAACCAAAAAACACCAAACTTATCCTAGCAGGCAAGCCAGTTGGAGTGGCCATGAGTTGGGGAAAAACACCATTTATTTACCCGAAAGGTGAAACGATGACATGGTGATGGCAGTGTATTCGCAAACGCCAGTTGGTTCGACTCGCAAGTATGTTTCGACATGTGACAAACAGCTAGGCAAAAGGGCAAAAATGAAGGAACTGATATCAGTTTATAACATTTCATACCTCATTTTGAATAAAATATTTAGAAGAAATCATAACATTTGCTCAAAATAATAAGTTAAATGTATCTGCTGTAAAATTTTGAGAATGGAGATTGCACAAATAAGCTTATAAGCGACGAAAAGACGCCATAAAATGGATTTAACTACTTTTTAAGCATGTCAATGAGTTATGAACAATTCAATAGGTACTTGGCGGCATTAAATTGGCTAGTTTCCAATTTAAGTAGAGGTTCAAAATAGTGTAGGTCAAGCAAAGCTTGTTATTGCGTTCTTTATTCAATTTTTTTCGTAACTTTCTTGTGTAGACGAGGGTGACATTTTCCTTCTTTGGTTCTTCTTTATATTCCTTAAAACTATTTTTTATGATCTATCTAGACATTCTCATGAACACTTCGCTTACCTTTCGGATAACTTATTTCAAATCATATCATTAAGACAAAGTTCGAGCATAGCTCACTTTGAAGCTTGCACACAAAATACTAGACCCAGACTAGCCGTCTTTCGGTCTCCTCAGCCCTTATGCGCTTAGAGGATTATAATAAGATTTTACTAACTTTAAGTAATTTTATTAATTGCGCATAATCTTTTTCTGACTGGTTAGTGGGTTTTTTAAATATTTTTACTAAAGATCTTAAAACCAGAAAAAGCTCAGCAGCAAATTATAATTTCCCAATTTTATGACCCAAACAATACGAAGTATATTTGAGTTGAATCAATGACGTGGTGTAGATGTGGTTAAAGCTAGTTAAAGAGACAAAAAGAGAGTTTTATTGAGACGTAATAGTTAAACCTTGTCTGTTTATTTCTGTAAACGACATGCGATAGTGGACCGGAAAGGGCCAAGTGCACATCAATTACTATCGGCAGATGCATCCTTTAGTCAGTTTTGCTTTGTCAACGACGCGTTATCATCTCCGTTTGATAACAACTTTGACACTTAGTAAATCTCCTTGGTTATTACCAACATTCTTGTAAATACATGATTTCATTTATTTATATTTGACTTTCGCAGACTCTCTGTCTAGAAACATTTAAATACGTTTTCAGTAAAATTTGCTAAGTTCCGTAACTCGTTGCTAAGTTCCAAATAATCTAATAAACATGTTTTTTGTTTTTCAGAGAGAAGATAATAAATTCAGTAGAGATCCCGATCCTGACAAGATGTTGCTTCTGCTTCCCACTTAGAAAAGGTCTCGTAGCCTTCGCCTACATTAACTTGGTATGTTTATCTAACTTTACTTTTAACTCTAACTTTTTCGAAAGAAAGGTTATCGTATTAAGAGCAAGAAGTTCAACACTCCTGTGAACCTGTGCAGTTCTCACTTTGTGTTCATCATATCATCAACACTCAATGTTGGAAATTAACGCTAGAGACCCCCGAAACAACAGTCAGTTAATGTAGAACAAGAACTATTTCCACGTTAGTTGAATTACGTTCGGTCAACTGTGGGCTTCCAAGTGCTCCAATCGATCGCCATAACGGAAATGGTTTACTTGCATTTGACGTTTTGACGACTTGGATAAATGAATTACCTACAGGCTTGCATCCTTTTGATGAAATATGTTAGAAAATAGATCTAGAAACAGCAGCTTTTTACCTTTTACAGAATTACCTACGTTTGTTCAGATAATTAATAGCCTAATTTACATAACTCGTGATGATGATGATAATCTATATTCACGTCTTCAGATTAGCATCTCTATTCATCACACATTTCACATTTGTAGTCTTTACACTAGTAAATGGTACAATAGTATGTACTAAGTGTACTAAGATACACCATGCCGTCACTCGAGTTTGTGAAATAATTCAGAAAAACCATAATGTATGACCTGGGTGAGACCTGGCGGAAGAGAGATAATCTCTTTATTCAGTATCTCTACGAGAAATCATAAACTATTCGTTTGGTGGCCACATGGAAGCGATCCCTCTCCAAACCGATTAAATAGTAGGAACCACGTCTCGTAGCAAACTATAAGATACTCGTATTAAAAACTAAGCAGAATCACTACTAAGTAGTATTAAAAACTAGCAGAATCAATACAATTCTGCCGGTTGAGGTGGCCGTGGCCAGTTGTGATAGTGGGTTGGACACGATCGCTTTTGTAAAGCAACACACGCCGGGTCGGAAATGGGCTGGGTAACTATTTCGACTGAGGGATGTATTTTCGGGCACCTACGTGCTTCGGAAGGCACGTCACGCAGTAGGTCCCGGTTGACGTCGCTAGATGTCAGTCGTTAAGCCTAGTTGGAGGGCTTAGAGTGGCTTGATAACATCTGCCATTAAGGTTGCTCACTAACCTTACACCACAATCCGCACAGAGCCCGCGTGTTGGAGTATTGACTCGCACTAAATCTAAGTTGAGGTAAGGTCTGTGCCTAGCTGTGTGACGTATATGGACCGTTTATGTGTCTGCCTGGTCTGGCCTGAGGGCTTAACGCTTCACACTATTAATGGTCAACAATGTGCCTTCCAGTTGCTGTCTCTCACCGTGGCCTGTTTCCTGTCCATGTACATCGCTTACTCGAGGAACTCAGACATCCCCGAGGTGACGGAGGAGTACCCGCGGCTCATCGTCGACACTGTCGCGCTGCTCATCGAGATCTCCATGACCGTTACCTTCATAGTTGCTTTACATAAGGTTAGTATATTCGTCTTCTTTTTATCAGCCTAGTCTACTTCTGCTCCCAGAAGACATGATGCTTCAGAGAGGTGTAAGCTCCATCCGAAAGTTGAAGTCCTAAAAGGACTGTTACAGCAGCATGGTGTAATATAGTTCCACCTACAACTTCTATCGGGAGAAAAGAGCACAGTTGAACGATTATTTCGGCTTTCGTTTTACGTTTGGCAATCTGTAAAATTCAATAACTACGGTAGTGTGATTTTGACATTTCAAATTATTTCCAAACAAATGATATTACCAATACAATGTGAAGCGAATAGACGATTTTATAATGTACAGTGATATTTATAAAACCCAATTGTTGCGCAAATTAGGACCACAATGCGAATAAATGTAATTTTCAAGAGTGAGTTATAAAAATGATGCCTGAGTTGACTCACCTATTATATCTACTTTTCAAAATTAAATAAATGTGAATTATTGTCACATCAATACAAACATTTTCTACTTTGTTACGACCTGCAGATCGCGGCTTGCTCTCGTGGCTTCTTGACGAGTCATAATGTATTTAATTATTTACTTATATGGTTTCAGAAACATGTCTTGCTGATGAAGATATACCTGTATTTCGAAATCGTGTACTCAGTGATCGGGTTCATCTACGGACTGGCCTTCATCACCAGGGAGACTGCCAGCGAGCTGTTCCTCATACTCTTCCAGCTGAGTAAGTATCCTACATCCTTGAAGCAGTTTTTGACAGGTAGCCTCATCAGGTTAGAGGTACAATGTAAAAGCTAGGTTTTTATTTTGACATTATATTGTAATGGCCAGATTTGTATTAGTTCCATCAAAATTACGCATGGTTGCATGTGGTTAGATAACCATACTAGAACAAATAAGCTCGTATTTAAATGATAAAGGCTTGGTTTGTTTAATATAATTATTTTGCCACTGTTTGAACAGTTGTTCAACGAAGGAGTGATTCATCATTAAGTTGAAATGATTATACAAAGATATTTGTCCTGGGAGCTGAGTCTAAAGTGTCTGCGATCCACAATACCTTGTGTTGCTTCTGGTTTCCACCGAATAATGTAAAACCAATTACATCATCATTTGACCAACTATTTAGCAAGAACCAATTTTTTATTTTCCAGTGTGGCAGATCTACCTTGCTATCCTGATCTGGAGTTCGGTGACAAAAATGGCGCGAGACGACACTGTCAAATATGTCCGGGAGAGGGATCCTGCGTAGTACACACTAAAACCTGTAGGTCACCTTAAGTACTTACCCTTACCTGAAAAGGCGCAGCACGATCGATTGGCAGAAAATCTGAAGCTATTTAATTTAAGGCAAAGAAAATTAACAAACTATTTTAATATTTTATAGATTACATTGAACAACAATCCGGTCAGATACAAGTCTGAATGTCATCCGTTTGAATGCATTTTTGGCCTTTTTTGGCGCTTTCTTTTCGCACCTGGCAGCGTTTACGCAAGTCTTAAATATATTCTGAGCCATTCCATATAAGATACGAATTTTTTTTGTGGATTTGGGGTTATTTTAGGGAAAGATCTCACTCAGTTAAATTACATGCCTGTATAATAATAAAGATTCAGATTTACTTAATCGACTGTAATGATGTGTTGAGATGGTTCTTTAATTATTTCTTTGTAAACAACTGCTGCAACTGCTGGAACACGGTGTCAGCGCGACAAAAATTTGCCCATCCAAATTTTAATTTGTTCTTCATGTATGTATGTATTCATAAAAAATAAACGTTATAATATGATTAGACATCCTAGTAGGATTCTCCTAATCTTCTAAATTCGCTGCGGCTAGCGGCCTATTGATAAACTTATCAAATGTAGCTTAAGATACACCTGTATATTTTGAATTTGTGACTGGAGTTAGTATTACATAAATAGTACTGTAAATAGCATAAATATGTTAGCTATTTACAACTAATTAGAGCAACTGGTCGACGAATATTGACAAATAACATTGTGCGCTTATTCAGTTACCAAAAGAAACATTACAAAATAATGGGTGTCTCGACTCATTTCTGACCATTTTTTCCTTGTGGACACAATCCTTAAGCTTTATGTTTACATGACATAATTGTCTGGAATAAATTATTTCTCAGAAAGATCATAACTGTAACGATTCTTTAAAAACGTCTTGTAAGTACTCATCTTTAATAATGAATGAAAATATAAAAATAGGTGAAAATTGTAACAGCCTTTGAATTTTTGTTAGATTATTTATATTTTTTGTATGAGGAATTTATAATGGTGCTATTTTCGAGATTAGACGTTCAATAAACTTAGTGAAAACTCCACTAGGTTTTATAATCAAAGTAAATAATTATACTACTATTTTATCAGGAGAAAAAAGTTGAGTTAAACGTGAAGAGTATATTTTTAGTGCCTTAATCAAGTGAGATATTTTAATTATTGTTAAGATCGTAGGTTTAAGCTATTGATAAGTGAATGTGGTCTGATATGATAAGTTACCATCAACCTCTTCATATGTTTGTGTAAATCATGTAATTAAATGTTAATTCAATTAAGTTTTTGGTAGGTACCAAATGTTGTTACCATGTTACCAAGATTTACTCAAGATTATTCGCCATTGTGAAAATTTAGATACGAGTATTATAAACATATGCCCAAAGTTTTGTGTTATTCACTAAAGAACAGATAGTTAGAAGTTTGTCAAATACTTAGGTAGGTGGAGATTTCTGCAGGCAAATTATTGTAGATCAGTAATTATGCTTGAACATATGATCATGTAACATAGCAAATATTTATGAATGGCCGCATGAGACTATTTTATTGCGCCATGCCAGTATATCAGAAAAAAACTATTTGACAAAAAATATTACAAAATGACGAGAATGGATTACCGAAATGAATTTGTATGAAATAACTGTAAAAAAACTATATTTTGTTGCAAAATAATATGCCAAATAAATATATGTATTACTTTTATTTTCCACCTTTTGTCTTTTGTCACGCAAATAATTTACCCATAGTATTAACGTGCCCCACATATTTTTAGTAAGTGAATAGGAACTTACCAAAAATATTCTCACACAGCAGGGATAACATCTACTTGGCTGTTGGCTGTCTATAGGCTGTTGATGCGGGTGTCCCTCAGGGGTCAGTCTTATCTGAAACGCTCTTCTTGCTCCAACTCAACGATTATTTGGTGCCTGGTACCTTTGGGTACGCCATTGACAGCACAGTTGCAGTTAAGTAGGTATGAATCCGTTGCAAGAGCCACAAGAGGCGAAATCTTTTCTCACACACAATCTTTTCTTGGTTTTCTCACACTATAAATTCGCTTGTCCTGTAGTCAGCAGTGTCAGAAATAGGATCTTAATTGTATTTCAAAACAGTTTTACTTCGAATAAAAAAATACTTTATTAATTGCTTTAAAATTGCATCTAAAGAAGAAATTATTTACAAAATCCTTATTTGCTAGCCCAATTTAACACAATATTATCTCTAGTAGAAAATTATAGAGCTGCCTTCTGTGGCCTGCGGTTTGTGGTGGTTCGCAAGCTGATTAGAGTATGATTTGAATAAACCCATCCTTTCTAAATATTCCAAGGTCTCAGTGAAGTTTTGTTTGAATGAAACATCGAGCACGTAAATGTGAATTAGACCAAAATTGCGTGGTGGCGCATCCAGGGGTGGCATTCAGGATGCCATCACTTCAAATCTCGGTGCTCCACGCTTATTTCAGCCATCAATACGCTTTATCAATACCCTCTTAATTAGTATTTTCTCTCACTTTGAATCAAAAAATTAAAAATGTTATTTCGCTTAGCTCTTCTCTCAAACGACCCTAGTCGCACAGAAATTGAATTTGAAAGATAACTCACCACAAGCGAAGTGAGTTTTAGCGCCACTGGAATACCATAGCTGGTGGCACGTTCATGCATTTTTAAAAAATGGAAACCACCGTCCTACGCTCAATCTGTGGTCAGATCGGTCACATCTCATAATCGTGCCTAATTTAGTCTGCCTCAGGAAAATGGCTACGTTTAATTCGTCATATAATATAATTATTGTTTTTAAATATTTAATATCTCTGAAAAGCGTCCTCGGTTGCAATTGAGGTAGCACGATCACTTCTCAGTTCTAGTTCAGGATTTTCATTCGGTCATTACGCGTTGTACCACGAGTCATTGTTGATCATGTTGACCAGCCGCTTGGTCTCTCCTATCTCTTCCACAATCTGCCGGTAATAGCTGCCCACTATCGTCAGCATGTAGATTTTGACCACTGCAAAAATTCGAAATAAACAATAAGTAATTTTTACTTTAGCACTAGTTGTCCCGACAGACTTCGTTCCATAACATAAACATAATCGGCCTATATACGTCCCACTGCTGGGCACAGGCCTCACCTCAACTATGAGGTGGAACAAGCCATACTCCAACACGCGGGCTCAGTGCGGGTTGTTGGAGGGGTGTAAGGTTAGTGAGCAACCTTATTGTCAGATGTTATCAAGCCGCCCTAAGGCCTCTGACTAGGCTTAACGACTGACATCTAGCGACGTCAACCGGGACCAACTGCTTAACGTGCCTTCCGAAGCACGGAGATGCCCGAAATACACATCACTAAATTTCGGTCGGATGGTCACCCATCCCTTTTCCGACCCGGCGTGTGTTGCTTTACAACAACGATCGTCGCCGATCACTGTCACAACTGCGCCACGGGCACCTCAAATTTATTTTTTACTTTATTCCTAACATTTCTTCATGCTTTCTCTCCTTTTAAACCTTCTCTGGACCTTTACAAATATTTCTAAACTAAAATTAAATCGGTTTAGCCATTCCCGAGTTTTAGCGAGACTAACGAATAGCAATCCATATTTTTATATAGAGATTATGGATAATGCATAGTTGCGGAAGATGCTGGTTCGAGTCCTGGAATGTTTTTTCTGGGATTTCTATCTTTAACTAAACAATAGGTACACATAACAATCATTTTTCGAAACATTGTGTTTCACCCAATTCGAAGAATGCCATAACATAGAGGGTCTTCAAATCAAACATCCATATCATCAAGCCTATTTTCTTATGGCAGGGTTAAAAATGTGGTGGGGAAAATGTGGTCATTTTCCCACTCACTGCGACCCTGACATACATCTTGCGCTTCTTCTACTTTCATGAGTCCTTTCAAACGTGCTTGTTGAAGATTATTTTTCTAAGAATCTTCTAACCAAAAACAATTTTCAAACCGGATCAAATCAAATGAATACTTACAAAGAACGAGGAACTCGATAGCGTAGAACACCAGTGAGTCTTCGTGGAACGAGGTGATCATGTTCATGGTACTATAGAACACGAACAACAACACCGCCACAGTGATTTGGATCGACAGCCAGATCACCCACGGCCTGATGAGGTACGGCTTCTCCTGGAAGTGTAAAACACGAGGCATCATTTATTTATGTATAGTACAACGATACAGCCCTTTATCCAAAAAGTACCTGGCGAAAGACCAGACATGAGTGTTTTAGCATAGAAAATCGTAAAATGCAAGCGAGCTCTAATGAACACAGGGTAAATGAATGCTTAGCCGAAATTTCAAAAATTTGGTTTGGCTCGCTAAGCGTGACATGACTTCGACTTGATTCACTGGTGTCCAAGAATAGAAATGTGGTAATTTCTACAGACTTCTCCTGATGAAGGGTAATCAACTAAGTAAATGCTTGTCTTGCGTTGTACCATGAGTTTTTCTGACACAGTCGAGATACCCAGATTTATTAGTGCGAACTTTTTGAATTGTCATTTGCTTAGTAATCTTCTTCTCCGCTGGCGTTTCGCTCTCGACAGAGCGGTCGTGGCCACTTTGATGTAACCACAGCTTTTCGTACTATCTGCCACTCTTTCTTGTTTGGCAGACTATCTGATACAGTTAGATACCTACCCGGCATCATCATCATCATTAATGATGTAAAGGATCACCACAACGATCGGACCAGCGGTGTCCTCCATTCAGCGGCTTCCCGCGACCTTGAGATTGTCGGCATGTATAATAATAAAACTTAGCGGACGAAATCCAATCGAAATAATTTGATATTAATTACATTATGTGGTTTTATTTACACAGACAACATTTTGCCTCTAGGGTGAGCTCATAGAAGGTCCTCGGTGATTAATTTAAATATGAGGTGAAAAAACATGTAGTGGGTAAACTGAGAAGGCTGTACTCACGCTCACAGTGCCGACGAGCATCAGCGTGCTGAGGAACAACGTGACCGCGTGCGAGATGGTGACGCCGATCACCATGCCGTACATCATCATGGTGCTCAGGTCATCTGTGCGCAGCTGCTGCGGGATCACGCCGAGGGCCGACACGCATTGCGCTATGGCGAATACGGAGTAGAGCTGCAAGAGAGAAGTGCCACTTCAAAATTACATGTTTGGGTTTACCTAAGGATTTACTGTTGCCAGTGACTTATTTCGCGTAGACTGTAATTAATTTGTTTCCAAAATCTAAACCTAAATCAGCCCGTTCCGTCCCACTGCAGGGCAAAGGCTTCCCCTCCCAATCTCCATCCCACACAAAAAAGCAATGAAGATTATTGAGCAAAAACTAACAATGGTTTCATACAAAGTTACTCTTCCTATCTCTATGGTCAAAGCTACACTCGACAGTACACATCTATTTACACCCTTCAACAGAGCGAGCATGTCCAAAAGATGTTCTTATGTCAACCTGATTATCAATCCGCATTGCGATGCTATGCATAGTACGTATGTATCCTTAGTGGAGATTTTAGATGTGTATGTAAGGCTAGTGCACAATTTTCACGTCAGGTTTTGTCCAGCTACCCTGAGCCCTCTGACAACGCTTTACGATTGACATTTAGCGAGGACCAAGTCATTAACGTGATTTCCGAAGCAGGAGATGCCCATAAAAACATCAAAAAAGGGGGGAGAGTATATTTCAATCGGTGATCGTTACCTTAAATCTAAAAGTGGTATCTAAGTACTTACAATAATAGTTATAGCTGACAGAATGCACCCAAACTTCAGAGAAAAGCAGGCAAAACTTTTCGTTTGTCGAGGTATGTTGTCCAATGATACGTATGGAAACTCTGTAATAATATTAAAACACAGTAAGTTTATTTTTCACTGAAAAGAAAGTCTCTTTATTTTCAGAAAATTAGACATGAAAATAGCTGTCAATTAGCAATAATTCCGACTGAGAAAAATTTTGGTAGCGTTGAGTATATAGGTAGGCACCCGTAGAAATCAATGAAGAGTCACTGGGGACTTTTCACACTTACTTCTACAGGTGTACCTACCCAATGGTTCTACCAACATTTTGCTCTGTCGGGATTTTTATTCCTTGTGATGTTTCAGCCAAATATGCAGTTTAAAATATTGGTAATGACCCCCTCATGTTGTCCGTTCAATAGGATCTCTGGTTCCAGGGACACCCTGTATAAGATAAGATACCAAAGCGGATAGTCAAAGCAATGTTGACAAAAATAATTATGAAAGTACGTAAGTGTTCATGAGCCACTACGCTGATTCATTCATTTTACTCATACATACCTACCTACCTAAATACCTAATCATGATCACGCTTAGCAATATGTTTATCAATTTCGTTGGTTCTGATTTGGTACCGAGTTCTATCTGTACTCCTTTGTTTCAATAGTTTTTTTTAAAATGGAAACTTTATTATAGATACCAGTATGATACAAACACTCACTGTTTAATGTAAAAAAAAACAGCCAAACTGTTATTGTAAACGCCTTTATGAGCTATACTGCGTCATTATAGTGGTAAAAAGTTTAGCAGCAAGTTTTCTTAAGGCGTTTAAGAGTTGTAACCGAACCCGTTTAGGTGTACCGAACGGGAAAACTTGCTAACATACGAATAATGAACAATGCTAAGAAAGCAATTTTATAAAACTCAAAATGTTGTAAATTTTCTTTCATTATCAACCTTTGCAAATCCTCTTTTCACCTTGACTTAAAGAGAAGATGATAAAAATTCTTAACAAATAGGCTACTTATTCAGTTGATCAATAACTTACTTGATTTTGGCTTTCCTTCCTCCATTTTTCTGCTTTTGATTCACAAAATTCTGTTTTTTTTTACACTTATCCTCTGGCCTTCACTACCTTTCACTTCCAAAATTGACTTTAGAAACAAATGACGTTAACGATATGTATCGTTCAGCAATTTAAATAAATTATACTCTGTATTTTGGCAGCGCAGAGTACTGTTTGTTAGGAACCCACTGATAGTGTGTGTTTATCAGCAGTCTGTTAATCGCGTTAGATAGTGTGCCATCTTATCAGACCCACTATCAAAATTATAGAAATCGGTCGCGCGATGATTAAGGCAAATAAGATTATCCTTGGCTTTTGCCGAAATTTGGTTTGGTAAATAATGCTATCATAATGAAGTGACATATGGTATGTTTTTTTCCAAAAGTAATGTATGATTCATCACGAATGATCCTAAAAGGCAAACAACGCAGCGGCGACACCGGCGGTGTTGCGGTTGTCCATGAGCTGAGGTGATCACTTCTCATCAGGTGACCTTTATGCTCGTTTGCTTCCTCTTGCATAAAAAAAATACATAAGATCAAATGTCAAAATGTGAATCGAGTCAAATGTGTGTGTGCCACTTCAAATAGGGTCTTTATAAATAAACAGTGTTATAAAAAAAACGATATCTAACATTGGCAAACATTTATTACGAACATCAATAATTCACTTACACTTACAGTCGGACTAAAGTCCGACTCAAGAATGGGATCACGTTGCATTCAACGCCTAAATTATAGACACTTAGACCGTGACCACGTTCATCATGGTAAAAAAGTTGTGGGAAAGAGATAAACTATCATCTCAATCTTAGGTTTTATTTGCCATAAAAGTGTCTAAAGTTCAGTTGCGATTCAATAGTTCCTCAAAACACATCACTCTCAGTTCTAGACCAAGAGTTTCGTTAAGTCATTAGACGCGGTATAATCTTTGTTGACCATCTTGTTCTTGGCTCTGGCCTGCTTGAGATCAGGGTTCTCTTTCTCTTCCTTGATCTGCGTGTAATAACTGGCGACTATCGTCAGCATGTACGAGCGAATACCTTAAATTATTGGAAAAGAAAACAATTAAATAAAAGAACTACTTAAGCATAATTTCGGACGCAGATAATAATCATACTATCCACCAAATAATAGTCTGTTTGGGGCAAAATTGTGGGCTTGCAGTTTTTTATGACAACTACAGCTAATTATCATCATCATCATCAGCATCCTCTCATCATTATTTTTTGTCATGGAATTAGATGCGCTTATTATCTGATTAGATCACCGTGAAAGAATCACAACAAACTTAAAATATCCGACACGACGTTAAACTTTCCAACATTAGTAACCCTCACGATACACATTTAGGTACCAGTATCTCCTATCTGGTATGCGTGAGATATGATCCTTAAGGCAAACTTGTTTTTAAATAAATACTTACACAGAACAAAGAAATCACCGAAGTAAAGCACAATCGAGTCACCGACGGATTTGATGTAGTCGTCCATGGTGAAATAGTGAGTTACACCCCAGTAGGCTAGCAGCAACCACGAGACAAGGAGTGGGAATCCTATCCAGCACAGCCACGGCCGCATGAGGCCCGGTATCTCCTGGAAGTGTAATTAAAATAATTAGTACATCAGAGTGCAGAGAGGAGAACATAGAATACAACGCGACCTGCACCGCTCAGGATCATCCGTGTGCCTATAAAATAAAATATTGTTGAGGTGATACAAGTGACATTGACTTGCACCAGCACCGAGGTGCAACGAAATCTTTCGCCAAATTCACTTCGCCTTTTTAGTGCGGAGATTCTCATGGATACCTCGCTGCCCGGGGCGACCAGAAACCTGCGGTTCTCAAGCTTGGTACTTTGGCGGCAAAGTTGGATCCTACCGAAAGTAATACCGCACTGCCCCGCCACCAGTGGTAGCCCCAAGTGGGGCTCATCCAACCAACCACACACGAAAGCGCCTGGAGTACGCAGGTATTTCCACCGTCTTGGTGGACGCCGTGCAATGCAAGCCAGATCACCCTCGCACTTCGACCCGCTGGCTCCCACCGTACGCAGACTCCACTGGGCCCGCAACCACGAGCCACCCAGCTTTCTTATGATGTGCATTAGTAAGTGACCACGACGTGCCTTCGTCAGTTGTAGATACTTACGCTCAAAGCACCGACCAGCATGAGCGTGCTGAGGAACAGGGAGATCAGTGTGATGGTAACGCTGAACCCCATCCCGTACTTCGTCATCGCGGTCAGGTCACCTACGATCGACCCTGGAATAAGGTCATGAGCGGCCGCATATTGTGCTATGACTATGGCCAACACCGAATATATCCGCAAAAAGATAATAATAGGTAAATTTTCATTATTGTTAGCATACAAAATGCGTTTGTACATCTTAGGAATAACTATTGCCAGTGCCCTAATTAGTAGTTGTTAAAAGTTTCACGTTACTAGGTACTACAAGACTAACATTCATATAAAGTTACCCCTTCTTTTGCCACCCCATTGGAAATAGACATTTTATAGAGAGAGTGAGAGATGCAGTAAATTGTGAGACTAAGAAAATTCATATTTTAACGGATGTTTACGTAAATGCTTTTTAAAAGTTTTGTTGATATTAGGCACTTTCTAGGGCCTTTTTTTACTAGGGTGAATCCCTCTACGGACTTCACGCCCTACAAGGGAAGAGGTGTGAGGCTCGCCTGCCGTATGGCGGCGATCACTACCCACCAAACCCCCCGGTGACCTGCTTCAGCGCGTATCCAGTGATCCCGTGATCTCTGGTCAAGAACTCTGTGTCGGTGGACCCCTCCTGGAGCGCTATGCTGGCATAACCAGCCCAACTCGAGGGGAGTCATACCTCCTCTCTATATCAACCCGGTGTGTAAAGCGTTGGGAGGTCACTCTTACACCGCCGCCCTTCCTTGGGGCCACTTGGAATGGAGGCACACAGCCCCCACCGTGTGCTGCGCACTCGTGGAAACAATTTCGAGAGTCGAATTCAAAGTGGGCCTCGCAGCCTAATCGCGACCTGATTGCGGCGGGATCGCCTCGCCGTGAAATCGCCCAACAATCGCTAGGTGTGATCAGGTTCAAACAGGTGCATAAAGTGCAGATTATAGCACATTTTGATATCCTAGCTTGGTTGTAACCGCCATGTTTATTCCTTTCCTGAACGCTCACCAAAATTCCAAGGCCTTAGGAAGTATGCCGTTCTCTTTTGAAATCCTTTGTGAAGTGGAAAGGTACTTACGTTACTAGTTAAAGCTGACAGAACGCAGCCAAACTTCAAAGACAAACAGCCAAAACTTTTCGTATCCCGAAAGGTTTTTTCCATTGACACATTAGATAACTCTGTGAGAAACAAAATAATAAAACTTTAAGTTCATGTCATCATCCCCCGAATTCTCAAACATCAATCAACGCTAAGCACGCGCAATGCTTTCGCGTAAAATGACAATAGAAATGAACAGCTAGACTACTGAGCGATGCTTAACCTTGATTTGCGTTTGTGAATTAAACCCGTGGGTAGATGACAATGAGTCATTTTGCATGTTTTTTAATTTTTACCAAAAATAATAGTTGAATTCAAATTTTATTGTGGAACCACAATCGTTTTTTTTTTTTTTTTTTTTTTTTTTTAAATGAGGCCACAATAGCAAACAAATAAAACTTACCCGATTCTGGTTTTGTTCCAGTCATTTTTAGTGATTTAGTCCAAATTCCTCTTATTTCTAACGCTTATCCTCTGATCGCCTACTCACTTCAAGAGTTGACTTCAAGAACAATTGACGTTAACAATTATGGTTCTTTCAACAATTTCAAACAATATCTGTGCTTGCCACCCTACCGTTGTTCACTGTTTATTGGCAACCAACCAATATGTTCATGTTTACGGGAAGTCTTGTTATCACGTTAGATAGCACGGAGTTTTATCACCGGACACTGTCAACAGGTGACTATATGCAAAAAAATGTTTAGGTACTTACTAACTTTTTCGCCCATTAAACCACTTATCACAATGATAGAAATTGATCGACTGATAATTACTTCGTAGGTACAAAAAGGATAATGAGGTAACATTGGTTTGTTTTCAAAAATTACAAAGAAACTCAAAAATCCAGTTGCTAATACAGTTTTCATAAAAGTTATGTATTTATTTCAAGCAAATCTCAAATAATATCATTAATAACCTAACATGTCTATCTATTCATCCCTTTAATAATTCAGTTTAGACGATCTCTACTTCAAACACAGCATGGTAAAAAAAAACAACTTCTGAATACTTACTCTTTAGTTTGATTTAATTTATTTTTTACATCAGTCATTTAACATCAACCTACTAATTAACAGGTTAAGTCAACCTTAATTTACATACAAAAGGTTTATTTTCTATTTATTAAACTAAAATATAGACGGTTTTTGTACAGTCCGGCAAAGCTGTCAAAGCCATCTGAGGCTAAACAGCAGTAGTCACACCCAAAAAAAAAAAAAAAAATAGACGGTTTTCGTTGCAGAGGAAGGCCCGGAAAACGTTGGAGTGATGATTTGAGACATCATGAGAAAGATTGGCAGAGCCTGGCACGGGATTGAACTGTTAGGAAAGGATTGGGAGAGACCTTTGGCCAGCCAGTGGGATGATGTAGGGTAGAAATAAAAAACCGAGAAACATCATAATTCATCATTTTACAATTTTATAAAATATGAATTTATAGTTGCCGCATAAGATCTTCGTGACACCGCCACTGGACAACGGCAGACAACGGCAGCACAGCAGGCGATGCGACCACTGAACCACTCACCAATCCTGCTGGACCTAGCATCCCCGCTCTCATATGAAGAACGAACTCAAGTGCTACTGGAACTGGTTGAGGCACTCTCACTGCCACGGGAGTCACAGTCGTATTCAATGACTGCTCGAAGTGTAAGACGGCTGAATAAAAGATTTCTTACTCAGTACCTATGTATTAGGACTCCGTTTTTTGTTCCACTTTACTTTTACTTTGGCATCAAAGTAAAAAAACATTTATTCATGTAAACTTATTACAAGCACATAGGTATGACACGTCAAAAAAAAAACATCTAAATGAACAAAGGGACTCTACCACCGCTTCACCGGTTCGGAAGTTTCTTGTATCGAGAAGACTCCGGGAAGAATCTCGATAGTTACTCTTTTCAATCTTTTTTGATTACAAAAGTTTATGTTACATATCAAGTATCTTAGACAAGACAGAAAATGTGTAGAGGAGCAGGTTATATCTAAGATGACCACAATACTTATAATCATGTACAAAGTGGTTTTAAAAATAAGGCCAATAGAACGCAAATCGCTCGCCAATAGCAATCCTTACAAAGAATATAGGGCGCTTTGCAGACGGTGGGGCGGGCCGAGCATTTCAAGCGATAGTGCAATGGGAATCCTATTGTCAAGACAAGTAAATAGTTTGTGTTCACGGTGAGGGCAGACGCGGTCCTTATTACTTCGTGGTCGAAAAGGCCCTACCCAGCCGTCTGCAAAGAGCAAAAGTGAATTTGTATAAATTGCACGTTAACGCCTCTTAGGGCTTAGGGCACGTTTTTGTGTTGCACGTGTAGGAAAGAGACCAACTATCGTCTCATTCTTACGTGTAACTTGTATGAAAGCATCCTCGGTTCAGTTGCTATTCAAGTTCTCCTAGTTCTAGACCAGAAGTTTTGTTAAGTCATTAGACGCTGTATAATCATTGTTGATCATCTTGACCTCGGCTCTGACCTCCTTGAGCTCGGGCTTCGCTTTCTTTACAAGCATCTGCTTGTAATAGCTGGTGACTATCATCATCATGTACGTTCGGACACCTGAAATTATTGAAAACAAAACAATTAAATAAAAAGCCAATCAAAGGCCTCTCATGCAGGCTAGTACAGAATAGGTTTTTTAGTTCAATGTGGGAGGTACCTACATTATTGCTGTCGTATTAAATGGTTACGCATCACTTTCAGTTAATTTACCCAGCATGCAAATAGTTTACAAAATTAAAAATATCTCAAATAAACCACAATTTATAAAAAGAAAATCATTGGTGAGTAGTGGGCAGTGAACTATTTTTGTTGCTTTCGAAACCGAATTTGTTTTTAAAAAATTGTTCACTTTAGGGTTTAATGTTTTGTTTTCTCACAATTTGTGTAACATTTTTTTCTTAGTTACTCAATTTATTATACCTATGCATGATCGCGATATAAATCAGGTATGAAGCAGATATTGTCCATAAAACCATATATATATCAATATCTACTTACACCAGACGATAGAATCAGCACCGTAAAGCAAAATCGAGTCATCGACGGGCTGCAGCCTGAACATGATCTTTATACTCCAGTACCATAACAGCACCATCGACACGGTGGCCTGCATCAGCAACCAGATCCCACACGGCCTGATGAGGTTCGGCTCCTCCTGCAAGTGTATAACGTAAGGCTTAATGTACCTCAAAGTTTTTATTCAAGCTCAAGCGAGCTTAGCGAGCAGAGCGAGCAGATTCAAATTAACGCCAAGAGCTTCTCACTTGTCGAGTATCGACTCAGATTTTATTTAGATGCAGGATGGCCCAGCGACAGTGATCCAAAAAATTTTAGGTAGAGGGCATCATAACCAGTCATTTAAAAAATCATTATTTTCGCGAAAATCAAGACCGAGGCATTTTAGTTTCTTTCAAAATTTCTTTCCCAATTATTTAGTTTCATATACGTATCCGGCTTTTTTTCAGTAGCGTGTAATAGGAGACCCCAGTGTCAAGCAGCGGACTGCTACAGGCTGGTCATGATGATATACGTATCTAATATTTGGAATTGGAATCATTTTCATAGGTTAATTTGGCCATCCAAAATACTTATTGAAAATCCCGGCAGATCATCAGCTTTTACTAGCATATAGTTGTGGAAGAATAGTAAATCAGGTTTGCTGTAGGTACTTACGGTCAGAGCGCCGACCAGCATAAGCGTGCTGAGGAACAGAGTGATCAGGGCGATGGGGACTCCAACCCCCATGCCGTACTTCGTCATTGCGGTCAGGTCGCCTAAGATGAACAGCGGAATCACGCCTAATGCGGCCGCATATTGTGCTATAACCATGGCGAACACCGAGTATAACTGCGAAAATCACAAATTAACTTTTTGTTTAATATTTAAAATACCATTGAACGCTGTATGCATCCTACACACCGGTGGGCACCGCCAATCACCTTCTATACACTACAAAAACAGGCGTGACTGAAGCACCCCTAAATGTCACAAGAACATTAATAAGGGAACCGTGGAGTCGACATATCTTGTTTAAATCGGAAAAATATACTTTTACGTAAAGAGCTTTTGGGCAATTGACAACGCGCTCCGAAGAGCTCGTGGCATACATGACCGAAGCCGAAGACCCAAATTGCTGGTAGTTCAGAAAATGTCGAAATGTGGAAGTGTGCTGCTCATCCCATTTTAGTGTAGTAACTATTTCTTACTTAACACATAATAGTGGAACGTCTAGCCCAGTTCAGGGTTAATAGTGTACTTACATTCATAGTTATAGCTGACAGAACGCACCCAAACTTCAAAGGCAAACAGCCATAACTTTCTTTAGGTATAGGGGTGTTGTCCATTGACACATTAGATAACTCTGTAAGAAAAATAAAATAATAGAGCAAAACTAAGTTTGAGATGTGCCCGTGGCTCAGTTGGAACAGTCAATCTGCGATGTAGGCCGGGTCAGAAATAGGATGAGTGTCCACCACAGTTACATTTTTTCCGGGCATATGCATGTTCGGGAAAGCACGTCAATCATTTGGAATGGGCTAGATGACAGCCGTTAAGCTTACTGGAAGGCCTTACAGCTGTTTGATAACATCTGAAATAACGGATCATCGCTATCCTTCCACCCCACCAACAATCCGCACTGAGCCCCCTTGTTGGAGAATGGTTTGTGCTACCTCATAGTTGAGGTGAGGAGATTGAGGTGTCCCCAGCAATGGGTCCTTTGAAAACTAAGTTTATATTTCACCACTAAAGAAAAGCTTTGTATTCACATCGTGACTTTGAAAGTATTTATTCTTACTTGATGGCAAAAAAAACTCTTTACTTAAGTTTTTCAAACTACAACTTTTGAGTAAGTGTTACGGTAATGGCTTGCCAATCGCGGTTAAAAGTTTTTCAGCGAGCTTACTTCAGGCGCTTGGAACATTATTCTTGAAATCGCAGATCATTGTTTATTTGGTTTCGAATCCCATGCTCATATCGGAGAAGTCAAAAATGGATAAGTATAGACCCTTCAAATGGTTGAGCCATTTGGGAAAAAATAACCTTTTCTAAAAAATACCGGTGAAGGAAAATAAGATAAATAACAGACTGACATAATATACCTACTCGTATAACACTGCAAAGAATAAAAGCCATAGTAATTAACTGGGAGGATCTAACATTTTCTTTCGTAACCTTCGTTAAGCCTTTTTTCATGGGAATAAAAACTGTTTACAAATAAATAAAACTTACTTGATTCTGGTTTTGTTCCAGTCATTTTTAGTGAATTAGACCAATATTTTTTCCAACACTATCTTCTGACCTTCACTATTGAGTCGCACAACTTGGCGTTAACAATAATGATTTTTAATAATGATTTTTAATAATTTCAAAAAATATATGTGTTGCCACAACAAAGGTGTTCGTTTGTTAGAAGCCAATCGATATGTTTATGAAAAGTCTAATCACGTTAGATAGTGCGGAGCCTTATCACAGGATACTGTCACCTATTTAGTAGAGATAGATTAATAAGAAAAAACATATCTAAGTACTACCTACAACCATTTTCAGCTATTAACTTAGTCACTTATCGGTTAGAATTGATTGAAAATAAGATACTTCAGCCAAAGGTTCGGTACTTAAATAATACCACTCGTGTCATCTTAATGATTGGCTCATCGTGGCCCGTGGCTCAGAACTGTAGCCAATGAAGGAGGGGTTTTGCCCAACTGTGGGATAATGCAGGCTTTATAAAAGTAATAATATTGAGGTTGGTAATTAATGGTTTATTTTCAAAAACAACCTACGAACTCAAAAACCTAGTTTGCTTACATTGTTTTTATAATAGTTACGAATTCATTAAAACGACTTCATATAACACTTTAGGTTTTTTATTACATTTATTTTTTACAAAAATCGAGTAAAACAGCACTCATCAGTTCATCGTCAAATAAAAACATCTTAATAAATAAGTTACTTATATTTACATAACAAAAGTATTCACACTTAATTTTGGCAAGACAAGATTTATTTCTTATTTAATAAACTAAAGCAAAACTAAAACGAATCGTAATTAATTACTCAGTCTTAACAAAGAACGAAATTATAGAACCTACTTACATAAAATGAAATAGTCCGCAGTCTTGTAAAGGTGTTATGCCTCTAATATTTAACTCTCTCAAGATCTTCTGAAGTTCGAACCAAATAAGATCAGTAAGGATGCTGAATAGCATGTCCATGGGATGCAATAACTGTGTTTCCATAACCACCCTGCACACTGGCACCCTGCACAACGGCAGAAGACCCCAGCACAGCTGGCGATGCGACCACTGCTGACCCACCTACTAATCCTGCTGGACCTACTATTCCCGGTCCCACTGCTCCTACTAGCGCTCCAGGCCCTACCGCTCCCACTAAAGCTCCAGGGCCTACCGCTCCCACTAACGGTCCGGGCCCAACTGCTACTGGAACTGGTTGAGGCACACCCACTGCCACCGGAGCCGGTACAGCGACGGCATAAGGCTGCGGAACCGGAATGCCCACTCCTTGGGTAATAGTTACTGGTACTGGATGAGCGATGGGATACGGGAATGGCCTGTCAACCGGAACCGCGATAGGCCTTTGGATAATATGGGCTACGGGATGGGGTACTGGCACGTATACAGGGCGAGGGTGGTCTACCGGCACGCCGACTGCTACTGGGTATGGTACAGGACGCGGGACGCTGATCGGTATCGGCTGTGGAAAGGGGACTGCAACCCGGGTGTGGTGCTCGGAGACGGTGTGGTGCACGGGGTAGCGGCCTGTGTCCAGTGGAGGACCAGCCAAGTGCCGCTTGCTCTGTACAGCGCATTGGACTTGGTGTAAACAGAGAAATAGTAAGATCTGAAACAAATTATTGTCTATTTAGATACTGTTATTCATACTTGTAAGTAATTACGATGTTTTGTATTTTTTTGACAAGTTTGTTAGAAAGGGTCAAATTGCGGTATTTTTGTAACATGAAAACGTGTGATGACCAGCACGAATAATTTTGGAAGACAAAAAATTAAATGCAAGAATTTTGATTAGGAAGTCATGATTATCAGTAAAACAGGGAGGTCAGAGTCAAACTTACGTAAATTAATCGAATCATTTTGTTAATTCTCAACACTGTCCTATCTATCAGAGGTGAGGAAAGAAAGTGCGCCTACAAGGAAAGTAAGTGTATTTATAACGTCACACATGTTACACATTGAAGCAGCATGCGCAAGCGCGGAACTGGTCTGTACTTACACCCTGTATAAGAAAGCTGCGAGGAAGTAACGGAGGGGATGGCACCACCCACTTATACTGCCTTTTGTTGTTTTTGTGACTGGAAATGCTTTGGTGGCCGTGTGGTATGACTACGAAGCAGTGTTACCAACTACAGTAGCAATATATTACGGTTGCAAAAACAGCGAATTCAAAAAAATTAACACATTAATAAGCTTCTAAATAGTGACAGTTTCGGGGGAGAGCATGGACTCTTTTTATATTTGGATACAATATAGAATTCATTATAATTGTGTCATGAATCTACCCTGAAATGATAACAGAGCGAACTCCTCCTAACAAAATTGGCCTGGCTCGGGTTTTTTGTTTTAGCCCGCTTCTGAGTCCGTGTAACGCAGTTTCGGCCGTTAGTATTGTTTAGACCTTCGGATTTCCCTTTTGGATAAAGCGTGCTACTGGTAAAGGTTTTAACAGCTCTAAGTATTTACTTTCTATAAGTCAATCACATTCAACAGAACCGTATGAACTAGTAGGGTGTGGGTGAGTTACTCGCTTACAGATTAAGAACTAGATCTGGTCTAGACCTAGACGTAACCTAGCCGATAAACCGCTGTTGCGTAATGCGTATCCATTATTAAATCATTTATTATGCTTTTAACTTAAGACTACTTATGTGGAGAGCTTCTGAAATCTTGTTTACGGACACGTTACGAAAGAGAAGTTATGTATATTGGTATCAAGCATTTGATAACGAAGATAACATGAGAAAACCTTTTTCACTTCCAGGTCCAGACAATTCAGATGATCTAGAAGGCACACTGCTGAATCCTCAGAACCCTGAAACCTAATATTACCTCTATATCTCTCCATAGATTGAGCTTGACTTGAACTCTATACAGCCATTAGTAGGATGTCCAAGCCCATTTCTTGGGGAAAAAAAATGTTTTTCAAAACCATACAAGTAAAAGTATTATTTTCAATATACCATTTTAAAAGAAGAACCCACTTTACAACTGTCGTAATCACTTCAAAGATATACGATCTATTTACTTGAGAATATCGAGCTGAAAATCTCCCTTGAATTTTGGTAACCGGAGACACGAATTACCATTCAAAGATTAGTGGTATTAGAAAAACCATGACACTTTTTCTAACTAAGTATTAGCAGACCTACGTAACTACTTAAAATGTTTAGGTATTTGTACCTATTTTTTATATGTGAAAAAAAATACAATTCTTACCCCCGAATTCACAAACGTCAATCAACGCTAAGCATGCGCTCACGCTCATGCCGTCCCGTAGAACGTCAATAGAACTGAAAGGGACAGCTATACTTATAATATATATATCGTTTGTTACTTCGGTTGTTACTCAAATAAGTAAAAAAATCACAAATTACTTATTTTACTCCGTCCATGCAATACGGCCATTTCCAAATTTTCTCCTAGCTGTTCAACTGGATGAAGTTGTCTTCGGAAAGGACCATTTAATTTAGTCTTTAAAGAGTAGACTAGGAAGAGTAAAGACCAATCGTCTACTATAAAATGTAGATACTTTCCTTGATTGACTCAATTAAAGCAAATATACAGAGATTTTTTAAAAACGACGTTACGTACTCGTCGAAATATCTCACAAGAATGTGGGCACCTCTCCTTCAGGGCTACCAACCGCTTAAACTGATTAATAGAAAGATAAGTACATTTATATCAATACGCCTTCGTACCAGTCTCCAATACTCAGCATATTCCGCGGTGGCTACATCATCACCACGACCACTAGGTAGGTATGTAGTTTTTTGAGATCGCCCAATTTAAAAGAGGGGAATGTAAGTTTCAGGTTGTTATTTACCAACCGAGATCTTTTGCAACAAATCTAGCAGTTGCACGTAATGGACGATCTTTGAATTCACCAAAAATACGTTTAAAAATAGTTAAATTACGAAATGAAAAGAAAACTATACTTACTTCCTTTATTGCGCAAAGAAAACAATGATAACAGAGATTTAAGATGCACAATTTAGGCAACCGTGCAGGCTGAAAGCCATATCTTTGTTAAAACCTTTAAACAGAGAAACAAGACAAGAGAAAATGATGCAAAATGGTTTATGAAGTTGGTAAAATTACGAAGCTCAAAGAATTGATGGTTATTGGAATATTCGTGGAATGTATACCATTTAGCCAAGAAGGGTCGTGAACAACAAAAGTGTGATGAATACTGGCAAGCCGTCCACAACTGACCACCCTCAATAAGCCAGTCATATGTTCAGTGGACATATTTAAAACGGCTGATGATAATAATGGTGATTGGGATGAAAATTACACATTTACAGTAATAGACAACCCTCGCCCTGACTAATAAGGTGAAGATATTTTCTCATGTTTTTCAGAGTCTGTTGGGTGCAGTTTAACCGTCGTACCCTATTTATTGCTTGTCGCTATGTCTGAACAATGTGCAAGAGTCATTATTTATGTGTCGAGATTTAATCTAATGGTTTCCTAAGGTGTTAAGAATCCATGTAATACCAGCTTCAGCCTGCGACTTGCCTCACTTGGATAAGATTATCCCAATTAGTAGCTATATTATTTTGTGTAAAATAATAATGCTGCAGTTAATCCTTTCTGCTTGCTTCTTCATTTAATTCTTTCGGGTTCTATCGATTTGTTACGAAAATCTTTATGCTAATTGATTATTGTTTTGTTTTGTAACATATAAAATATTTTCCTCTCACCAGTAGTGCCTCTGCTAATGCTGCCACTCGCAAAGCTTGTATTTTTAAGATCGAATACTTCTGTTGGATCATGACCAAAGCTGAATACGTTTTCGCATGAGTAGCTTTTTGGCCAGTAATTTTCTTTGTATTGTCATATCTATGAACTTTTTTGTAAAATCCCATTCATTCCCATAGTGTCACCTGAAGGCATATAGCTCCTACCTTAGGGAAAAACACAACTAAACATATTTCGAAGGCCATTTCTAATTCGTATTCTTGTTGAATAGATAGCAGTAGCAACTCATCAAAAGCTTTATCGGGTCAGATGTAGCACTTTAGATTGGCCTTCATTGTTCGTCTACCTGACTACCCAAAGTGTATCTGAATCTCACAGGGTCGGTTGTGACACCTCTAGTGTATCATGCTGCAGTAACAGCTGCTTTTCACCAGGTATGGTTGCTTGCCACCAACGCTACTAACAGAAAGGAATCCATGAAAATGGTTCCGTTCTCCTTTTAAGTACAGAACCCTAAAAAACAGGGAAATTAGCAAGGTGCAAAAGATTAGAACAGTTCACGCATTTTATTCCGTTAGATTCCGGCGACGCAACCGTCTGATGTACCTTCAGCGGATAGTATTTATGTAATAGTGCAGTGGTAGCCCCTCGGATGTGTCTGGATGCCTCGCTAATCTGTTTCTCATAATCCATCGAACGCAGGAAATTCAATTCTGATTTCTCTACATAACAGAATCCGCCATAAGTTTGAACTTTTGAAAGTGAATAAATGAAGAATGAAATAATGAATCCTTTTATTGCTAAAATAAAAGGATGTATTCATTCTGACTTGTTTGCAAAATAGCAACCCTCCAACCCACACCCCATCGAACTGACAACCTCCTGGGCCTCCCACTCTGCAGACCAATGGTGGTGATTGGTGCAGTTCTCGGGAAGCCATTGGACGCAGATTGCCCAAAGCCGCTTATTGTAACGTTCGTTGGGCCTTTGACTGTTAGATGCTAATAATGATCAGAAAGGAGAGCATGAGGTTTCACGAGGTTGCCCATTGCTACGACCATTGGTCGTGCTACTTAGCTTTAGACGGACTCAATTGTGACAGTGGATCAGACTCCAACTATCCGCACCGAGCTCGTGTGTCGAAGTGTGAGGCGCGCCACCTCATAGTTGAAATGAGGCAGTAAGAAGTATAAAAGCTATTGTTTGTTTGTTAATGCTGAGCTAATTAAGGAGCTATGGACCTCCAACGCTAGGCACACATAACTATACCTATCGATTTACATATTCCATGCGTCCAGTCACGCAGTAGTTCTAACTAACAAGGACATTTGGCTATCATCTTCCGCGATCGGTCATTGGGCAAATGTCATCCACAAAATGCATTCTAATGCACTATTGTAACACGCTATGGACTAGAAACGTGCCTGTGATCTCCGCCTTACCGCTAACTATAATGTATACATAACACCTTTCCGTTCGGCATACTAATTTGCTTATTGCAATTGACCCAGACTTACCTACGGATTGAATACAGAAATCCGTCCTAATAAGTTCGGAACATGATATACAACAAAGATTGAAATGAATGAATTCAACGGTTTGTTCTTTCCTTTTTTTTTATCGACTTTTAGAAATATTTTAGCGATAATGTTGGGGAATAGGGAATAGGACCTATGATCTTCTTTCAAGCTTATTCAGACAAACTGTTTATTGCAATGGGCTATTTTAAATCTTCAATGAAAAATCAGGGTAAAAACTAAACTAATGTACAAAAACAAATATGACGTTGAAATGTATCTACAAAATAAAAGGGTTTTCAGATTCTACCATAAATCATAACCTGTAACAGAAATGCAACCCAGAAGATGGGTCTATCACATAAACCAACATAAGAAACCATCTTGATTCCTCCGCATGGAATCCGTCGGTACATTCGTGTGTAATTCATAGTCGATACAGTAGGCTAACAAGCGCGCGGAGGCATCGCGAGTGCGCGATGTTGACACCGCGCGCGATAATCCGCGCGCGCGCAACTATCTGCAAAGGGTTATTCTCAGCCAGGGCTGTGGCATAAGTAGTCTGTTTTCTTAGCAGACTGTTAATTGGACGAAGAAAATCCAAGTTCAGGGAAAATGCTTGATTGATTTTGCTTGAATGCTTGATTGCTTGATTGATGATGTGCTTGTGAACCCCATATCTGAACCTCACGGCTGCTTCCCATCAGGTGGAGTGAGGTCTTGAAGACCACTATAATAAAAAATAAAAAAAAATAGTAGATGTTTTCTTTTCCAGAAAAGGATTTTTTTGATTGATTACTTATAATATAGGTATTTATAAACCAAATAGGAAGTATAAATGAGCATATGAACGAAAATGTCGTCTTGTTTCATTTTCGTTCAGTATTTAATATTTTTTGCCATGAGCATTTAGTGTACAAAAAGTAATCAATTAGGTACTACATAGTTCTCATTTGCAAACAAGACAGAGTTCGCTTTAGCCTTTAACTTTAGTTGGAGAATACAGACTACATAAATAAACAATATCTTTAAGAATAAAATGTACACATCTTTCTGGCTGATGGTTGCTCTACCGGTCTGCCATTTCAAGCCCATCAAGTTTTTTTAAACTTCAAATATTATGTAAGCCAAAAACATGAAGAGTAGGTAGGCTGTACTATATAATAAGTATGATGGTTAAGAACTTCAAAAGTTCAAAACAGAATGACCCTCCTGATGAACCAAATACAAACGCGATCAGTCGGTACGAGCTGATTATGTCATTGGCTAGTGAAAATGCAATAAAAACTTTATAAAGAGCCGCACCTAAGCGTCTGCTACTTTGCAAACTTTTCTGCACACACTACTTAACCCTATACCTGAATCATTAAGGTCTATTTTAACAAAAAATAGGCTTTGAAAGATAGTGGTAATGATGCTAATTATTATGTGCACAGGAAAACTTCTGGACATTCCAGGAAAGGCCTAATCTAGTATCGCAGTTGACGCTTCAGTTGCATAGCTGCGCACGCGTCACCTGTCGTTGATGTAATGTGGACAGACGTTTCGCACCATAGATGAGAAGTATGCTTATTGGATTAGGTGCTGGTTATGAAATATACACGTCTGATCTGGTATGTTATCAATGGACAACTTTAGCCAACCAATGGACAACTTTTTTGCATACTTTTGCCTAAGTAGACCACGATTTATGCCCATTATTACAATAAAAAAGGTATTTGTGAACAATGTCCCCGAATGGTCATTTTTGCATTCTCAACCTGCAATGATTTTAGTCTCAACAGGTACTTGTAACCATTGCTTTAAGAAGTTAACAAACCTCTTCCGGTAGATTCATTATAGTCAGAACCAATTATCTTGTAAATATGAGCAAACTCATAACTTTGCCAACAGTTACAGCGCTAAATAATTTAATTTACAAAATAACTCCTCGATTGCATCAATGGTAATCCTATTACTGTTCCTTTCATCTGCAAATTAAACTACGCATTCCGATTTTAAGATCTTTCACAACTATACTAGTTAGACTCGAACAGTGGGTCGGCGACTCACCATGCAAATATATAGCAACAATAATCCTTGGCTCTTAAATACCCGTGCACCGTGGAAAGTAGAGCATCATGCATTCCTCCTACGTCACAACCCTCGTTATCACCTCAAAAACAACCTTATCAACCATCGATTAAAATATAAACTCCTTTCAACACTCAGCCGGACCTAAGACCTTTATTGCAGGCAGTGTTATTTAATCTAGATCTAAGGAACTGTGGGAACGGTGTCCCTTTCAAATGGTGTTATTTATGTGTCCAATACTGCAGATTAGTCATTAATGCGGACTCTGTGTTGTTTTGTGGATATTTCGCCAGCAGTATTTACGAAATAAGACGGGAAATCATTATTTTGATAGCAACAGGACAGACAAGTGACGGTAAAACGTTCATAGCAATCGATAAAGAAAAGATTCAGTATTAATGATTCGATGAAACGTTCCACCTTTGAGGACTGTATGTTGTGGCAATTTTATTTCCCTTGGTTCTATACTTACTTTAGATTGGGCTAAGTATATCTTTTTAACCAATTACGGAAAAGTATTTTAAAAACTTCTTTTTAACAGGTTTACCGGATACTGGGGTGAGCAGAAGGCTCTCAGCTTATATCTTAGAAACGTATCTAAAGTGCCCCTAAGGGAGGACGACCCTCGGCTTAGGGAGATGGGAGATGGCAATCTAAAACGTAACATTGAGAGTACTTACTCATTGATTGGTAAAATTGATATATTTAATTTTATTATTTGATTCGATGAAAAGCTTCCGTCTTTTAGTTAAACAAAGGTAAACAGAAACAAAACGTATATCATGATCAAGATAAAGCTTTTTAAAGTTCTTATCTAGATAATTGCATAACTAAAGTTCTACTGCGTTCATGTTGAATTGTTACTCAATGTAGGGCTCTGGGTGAACCTGTATACACAAAACTAGGTTTCAGAGCTCGTTACGTCACAATAAAGAACTTGCGATTCAAATGGACTATTTTAAACCAGCAGCCACGGTCCCCCCCCCCCCCCGCCTGTCGTAAGTGGCAACTTAAGGGGGGCCTTCGGGGTCGCTGGGAGTGCACACGGCGGGGGCCGTGTGCCCCGGGAAAGGGCGGCGGTGTGGGGTGACCTCACATCGCCGTGCACAATGGCAGGTATTAGGGGGGAAGTACAGTTCCCCTCGAGGTGGGCCGAGCAATCGGTAGAGCGCGTCAGGGGTCCACCGGTAGAGTCCATACTGGGGTCCTCGGGGACCTCCTGATATCGCGCAGAAGACGGTCACCGGGGGGTTTACTCGGTATCCCTGCCGCTTCACGGCAGGGGAGCACGAGACACCCTCGCCTTTCCCCCGGGGGGCGGGATGTCCGTAAACGGATTGCACCCGTCAAAAAAAAAAAGGACCTGATATATCAGACATCATCATCTTATCTCAAAGTCGAATCTATGACGTTACATTAGGTGCACCTGGTCGCGGTGTGGGAGCACCTTAAGAAACATTAAGCCGAGTATCCCTTGCATTAGAGAGACGTCACGAAGCCGAGATTAGTTACCAACCGGCCGGGCCACTGCACTCGCCGCTGCAACTGCCCACAATACCAGTCACCACACAAAAGGGATCTGTTACATTTGGAACTTGGCGGCTCCAGCCTGACTAAAGGAGCGTTGATTGAATCTAATCTTTGTTTATTACATATACTTGTGATTGCAATCGTTAGTTGAATAGGAGATAATTAGCTATTCCAAAGTTTTGACCATGTGGGTGGTAAAATAAACACACAGTTCTACAACACATCGATTGCTGAACAAAGCCCTCTCCGATAGATTTTCAAAATCCATTCGACAAAATTCCACGACCGCCTTTAGAATTAACGTCACGCTTTGCGTTTTGTCAACTCAAATCAACTAAAATAAATGATTTTGATTTGTTCTGAGCAAACTTGAACATATTTCTTCCCCGCATTCACAGACGTCGATCAAAGTTGAGCATGCCATCCCGTAAATGGTCTAAGGAACTGCAAGTGAATAATATAATTTTTTTAAGGGCTGCTCAACTTTAATTTGTGTTTCGGAATTTTATTAAACATCGTTATCTCTCTCTTCTTAACTGTTCTCCTATGCCTTCTTTAGCAACCTAATAAGGGTTCAGTATGAAACTGTGCTATTATTTTATAAATGCCATACAGCTTATAATATTGAGTCACTCCTGACGGATGCCTGTTAACTAGGCGACTGCAGGACAGACAAATTATGGTCTTTATTGTTATAGGCCTAGCAGGGCCTATGCCTAATAGGATATGGCTGGACAGCCATCAACTACGGTTGCATAATTTTGACATAAACCCACCGTTGGGTAGCGGGCATATGGGTCAGAGTTGCGTAAACATCCGCGATTTAAATCAAATGTATTGACTGTACGTTTAATAATGGGGCTAGTTTTTGTTCCTTTTTTAGAGTAGTTTAGTTTTAATATCAAACTGTTATCCGTGAAGAGAACCTTAAAGCTATTATTTGACTGGAAATCTGAATTCAGATACACCTTATAGACAAACATAGATGAATTGGTACATGTATGTAGAGTCTCTGACACCCATAATTAAAGATCTTCTTAGCTTACTAATATCGCTCCTATGTACTATTTGATACTATCAAAGCTCATTGGTAACAAATCTAAGGTTTCAGGTAAGTAGCTTATCCTGGGAAATTGAAATTAATTTATTCATAAAATAAAATAAATGCCTCTAATGTTTTACAGCCTATTCAATTTTAGGCTGTAAAACATTAGAGGCATTTATTTTATTTTATGAATTACATCGTCTACCGTATAATTAATTGATCTGTACAATTACAGACTAGCCTAGATAACTAAATCAGCAACCTGCAAATGGTTTCACAATGCCTAGTGAAGTAGCCGATCTTTAGAGCGTGAAGCAACGGGGCGCCCTATCGGCCATCGCGCAGATATCATCTACCTACTGGGAGACTGTTGTCATCAATGATACTACAATAAAAAAAGACGTAGATAGGTTATGTCAGTGCTGATGAAAAGTAAAAAATTGTCCATGGGAACGACGTAGTTAATTTGACCGTGTTATAACGTGTGAACAAGACAGTACGATTATTTACTAAAACGCAAACGAGACAGATACATGTTGCGAAGTGTCGTCTTAAACTGTCAACACAGTCAATGCTTTGTTCAGGCGTACGAATCGTTCGAATTTCGTTTGTCACTTTTTTAGCAAAAGTAATAATTTATTTAATTTATTTACATAATTTTATTATAAAATCATTGGTTGTCATCGTTTGTTAGTACTGCCACAGCAGCACACATTGTAACCTGTTTTAATTTAAATTGACCACAGAGAACAAGGGGTTTTTCTGGTATAGTTAACTGAACGGTGTTTTGTTACTATTTGTTACATTTGTCACATGCCGTCCCGAATATTGTCTAAAAGACTGAAAGTGACAGCGAATATATGGAGGAGCTGCTGTGATAGCTGAAAAACTGTGACTGTTATAAAAGTTTCGAAGTATTTTTACACAATAATCATACAATTTATTGTTTCACGATGTGTGGACAGTTTAATTGAAAGCTCTCCAGCCTGTAAACATTCACCTCACAGCCTTGAACGGCACCGGCGACGATCTCTGCTAGTCCAAGATCCGACTGCAAATATACCCACGCAATTGAGTACTTTTAAACGTGTATGATACAAACTACTACGTAGTTGTGAGTCGCAATGTTTTCATTCAGTTTTATAAAGCAGATGCGACTTAAAATTGGTATACTTGGAAGTTTAACGTGTGAAACTTCATATCTGACCGTCCGTAGCTTCGATACAAATTCGCCAATTTTACTTTTTTTTTTTTTTTAACGGTGTTTTATCGAAACGTTTTAATAAATAATTCATAATCATTCTTGGAACATTCTTACAACATGATCGCCTGATTCCAAACTAACCAGCTAACTCTTATTTTTTTCTCAGGTACCTTAGGATCATTATCATTATAGCAAACTATATGGCGTCTACAACTGAGTACCTACAATCGTCTCCCACAGATTTCCAGTGCTTTGCCACTCCAGCCAGCAGCCATCAGTTCTTCGCATTATGACCAACTGCCAACATTCAATGGTGATTCTAGACGAAACACGACGTTTAGAGATCTCTGTAGGTCGTGTGTTGTCGTGTCGTCTAGAAACACACACTCATTAAAATTATAGTGAAATGGCAATATTAAAAATATCTATGAGATATAAAATATATATGCCTATGTTCAGCAGTGGACTACAACAGGCTGATGATGATGATGATAAGATATAAAGTTACTCGTATCTAACGATGTTATGGTTGACTTCATCTTTTAAGTGAGGAAACACTTGTGCCAGAAGAAGCCGCATGCCCATACTAGAATCACATCCATGTAGATACTTACAGCTACCAATCTATTTCATTTCTATTTCATATAAAAATACTGTATCATCATGCCATCAGCTATTGGCCTGTGTCCACATTGAATGTAAGATTTTTGCCCAGTGAAGATATTGGACTGGGTGGTCAATGCACTGCTTTGAACGAGGAGCTTTTCACGATAGCGACTCTGCTTCAGAATGTGTTATCTACTCAAGGTCAGAAAAGTTTAACAGAATTTGTTGACTTTTCATTAATTATTGATACGTAGTATGTTCAACATACGATCCGGTGGTAGAGTCATATTACTTACCGATTAATTTTTGTTATGTTTACGATCTTTATAACTGCTAATAGATACACGTGTTTACATGTATCAGTCACCGGAAAATAACAAAAACCGTAAATTTATAAATTTCCTATAGGGAATTTATCAATTTTCGTAGGATTCTAAACGAGAGATAAATTGTATTATTTTACGCCTGCATTTCCGGAAGTTTATCAATTTGCGACGACTCGTGGTAAATTTATCAACTTACGGATATATATTCGTAAGATTCTAAACGGTTCGACTAATCACAGAAGAGCTTTTAATTTTACGCTTTTTTAAATTACGGAAAATAACACACTGATTGGTCGATGTACAGTAGCAATGCTTGTATTCATAGATTATGAGTGGCGGAGGAGAGGAAGGAGAAGGAACACGTGACTTATTCGACCAATCAGAGCGCACATGGCGTTTGGTTACTGCCCACTTATTATTTTACGGATCCGTTCCGAAAGTTTATCAATTTCCGGAAATGAGGGCGTAAAATAATACAATTTATCTCTAGTTTAAAATCGTACGAAAGTTTATAAATTTCCTAGGAAATTTATAAATTTACGGTTCTTGTTATTTTCCGGTGACATATCCACAAAGATATTGTTTTTATTACCTTTATTTTGTCAGATTTGCGAAAGAGCCTACATGTTTTTCCTAATCACCTTCGTCATTTAAGAAACTTAGATTTAAACTGGCTTCTGAATTGTTATTAAATATATTGGTAATATCCAGATAAAGTAGACCTTCGTTCTTCACAATTCACATTCCAAAATGAATCGACAATGGTCTAACGATTCGACAGGCGCAGTTCTTATTAAAATGGATAAGGAAATGTGTTCAAATGAGGTTGCATAAGAGGATTGAAATTAGACGTTAAGTAGAATTACTAAACTTGGAAAGATATTATAATTTTGCCGCCCTAGGATTAACTGTGGGAATATTGTAGAGTGGGCGGAATGATCAGATCATAAGTTTGAATAGTAAATGGAATCGTTGTTTAAAATTCTTTACATTAAATAAAGCGGTAGTCAAAGTAAGTTTGTGACTTAGCCCCTTATTCATAAAAACGAACGAAACGCTAAAGTATAGTTTAATTAAGCAATTGACGTGTTGTGTCACTTACTTGCAAATGGCGGCAGCAACAAGAATGAAAGTGACAAAGCAATACAAAAGTTAAAGTGTTGTTGAAGAGCTGTTTAGGTTTTTATGAATAAGGCAAAAAATAAGGAAAAAGACTTGATAGTGATATTGTAAGTATGGTATGGTATGAATTAGTTTATATATCCGGGTTATTTTTACATCTAGTAGGTACAGTAGCCATTGCCCAGTTCACCTCCGCCTGTCGTAAGGGGCGACTAAAGCCACCAAGGGTCCCCTGATAGAGTCCCTCACAGGGGGCCTCGGGGATTCCTGGTACCGCGGCGAAGATGGCCTCCGCGGAGTATAGTAGCCCGTATATGTTGTTAATAAAGATGCTGTGAGATTCACACTGTTTATTCAGAAACGATAAAAAGTGCACATTTTTTCAAAATTTGGCCAGTTGGAATGTGTTTGCAGCTCGATACAGAACCACCTTTAAACAATTTGACAGCTTCTTAAAACACCTGCCTACCGTTGCCAGAAGCAGCTACCTAGAGTACCTGGTACAAGTTAAAGTTAATATTTCAATATTTGATAGATAAGTACTTAAATACAGATGAAGAAAAAACCCAAAACACTTATCTGGATTTCGTCTATGGTGTAACTAAACCCGAAATCTACCATCTATCCCCACAGGCCAGAGAGACAAATTTAAAATAATTAAAATAAGAAACTGGTGCATTAATCTCGATCCCGAAATGCTGAAATGACCGTAACTCCACTGTTCTAGTGCGGTGTCGCAAAGTCAGCTTTTGGAGTTAAAATCCGTCGCCGAAAGGAGGGATGGTGTACACCGAGCCTTATATAAGTCCTAGGGTGCCTACCGCGTCACACATGAACAGTGATCGCTGCTGTGCGGTGTTCCTTATATTTAGTATTAATATAATTTGAAAATCTATTAGTGTTGTGTGTGAGTTACAGTTTTGAGACGAAACGAAGTTAACGAGATGAAGGGAATTGTAAGTGATTTTCTATAGAATTTGGATTTCAATTCACTCCTCATCCCGGTTTTCCATTCCTAAAGGAATCAGGATTGATTTAAAAATATAAATAATTTATTTGTTTATTCAAGGGGCTGCAATTTCCTAACATGCCATTGATAATCTTTTATGTTTTGAATAAATAAATTTACTTGTAATCATTTTAATTGTTGGTAATCATTGTATATTTTTTTAACAATCTCAATATTCATCTGTTATACATATATGGACATTTATGTTATGTTTAATGTTATTTTAATATGGAATAATGAATAATCTAATCTAATCTAAACGCACTAAACAAGCTAATTTAGTGAATGTATTAGTTGTATTTACATTGTTTATTTGAAACATGAAGGATTTTAAATTGATAGGTATTAGGTAGTTATTGATATGGTCACTATAGGATGTTGTTAGGCTAATTACGTAACAACTTAAGACAGAGTCCCTTAAGTTGGGACTGAATAAGTTAATAACCGACTTGGTATTGCAATTTGGATCTTATTGTTATGACTTCACTGCTCTTCTTCTCATTTTTCTGCTTCTTTAAGAACTGCGTTACAAAACTTGTTTTTTTTTACAAGAATTGTTGTTTTTTGAGGGTTTTATAATGCGAGTACACTAGCCGCCGCCCGCTACTTCGTCCGCGTGTACTAGTCTTTTGCCACCGAGTTTCATAAAAACTTGCAAACTCTATTTTAAACTCATAAGGGTGGAATACTACTAACTACGTACTGTGACAATTGTACCCTCAAATGTTGTACTGACTGTGCTCACCGTTCCACATACCACGCACTTTAGGAAATTGCGGCGGCGTTTTGTGGCCCGTGTGCAGGGGGCTTAGTCAAAGTAACATTTAGAAAACGATAGCGAAGTTAGAAAAGAACAAAATGTATGGGATTGATCACGTGATTTAGCGCGGCTTATGTCAATCCCATACATTTTGTTCTTTTCTAACTTCGCTATCGTTTTCTAAATATTACTTTGGCTAAGCCCCCATGAACGCTAAAGCACGCGCGCGCCCCATTATATTAAAACTACGCTGAGTAACTCCTTACATGGTTGAAATCAAATAGTGCTAAGGGCTATTTGTCCAAAAATAATTTCCTGTCATAATAACCTTTCTCATTTGGGTAAGGAATTATTACAATTTAATCAGAACACCTTCACAAATAATGTGTTACTTTAGAACTTTTTGATAAACATAAAAATGGCTAAACTGGGTCAAACTTAAAAGCTAGAGATATGCTACTGTAGACTATTTTTTGAAATTTTTAGGAGAAATAACAATTTTGATGAACTTATATAATTTTGGCGTAATTTTAGAGCACAAAAAGCTCTAAAAGTGTTTTAAATTCTGCTCCACTCCTTTTTGTCATAGCGAGATGTCACTAAGCCTATAGCCTTCCACAGTGAATAAACTATTCAACACAAAACCTTTTTTACAATTCGAACCAGCAGTTCCTGCGATTACCGCGTTCAAACAAACAAACTCTCCACTCTTAAGAGAAGACTACTAGGGCTACTGCACCAAAGGTCGCGGGTTAGATACCCGCACGGTACAAACATTTGTGTGTATGAACATGTCTGGGTGTCCCATGTATATTATGTATGTATTTACAAAAGTAAACGTACATAAGTATGTTAATCCCTTGTCTAGTATCCCATAAAAACAGGCTTTAATTAGCTCATCTTGGGGCTAGATGAGACCGTGTGAAATAATGTCCAGGGATATTATTTATATATTTACTAAGATATTATTATAATGTATAGATTCTGGCAAGTGACCTATCCCACAAGGCGGAGGTAAGTCACTCGCTTACAAAAATACTATAAAATATTTGTTAACACTAGGCTTATAAAACACTGTGAGCCGAGCACCCGAGTTGGGTAAGGCAATCGCCAGCATACATTTCTAGCGCCTATTAAAGGAGGATAACGCCATCTATCGGCGTTACAGCCAAACATGGTCTGTTGAAGTCCTATTGCACTATTTACGCACTTAATGCCTGGTACATAATCATTTAAACGTTAAGTTAAGGTTTGTTGAGTAAGTAATTCGGTAATATCAATAAATCTTCTTTCGAACATCTGATACCAAACTATCAACTTGAATACAGGATAAACACCAATAGGATAGCTTGAATATTTGTCCCTAGTGGGGCTCGAAGCCACAACCTCCGGACTCCGCGGATTATTGAAGTGACTACTGATCACACTAACGAGCCAATCGTTCAGTCATTAAGCCCTAATGGATTTGTTACCTGAAGGCAAACAAAATCATAAACGGCGTCGTCAGAATTGCACGTGATCGTGTCGGCATGGTGAAAGGAACGCTCAGAAGCCTACAGTTCAACCAGAGAGTTGTAGGTACATTGAACACGGAGTAGGTGCAACAGACTTGAACTCGGAAGCACTCGGCTTCTGAGCCAGAGTGTTTCACCAACTGGGCCAGAACGCTCTCTTCAATTGGCTTTGGCTTTGTATTTTCAATAATGTAAAGGTCTTAATCTGTACTCATGGGTTTGTTGTTGGATATCCGAATAAATAAAATAAAATAAAATAAATAAACAAAAACATAAAAACATGTTTTTTGTTTATTTATAAAATAAATAAAAAACATAAAATTTAATTTTATAAATAAATGAAGTTACAAATAAACTTAATAAACTATCCTCCTAAATATCTTCCCAACTAGGAAGTTAAACACCCTGGCACGGAATCTGATGGTCCCGAGATCAAGTCTGGCACCTACTTTGTGTTAATTGTACAATTTGCGGCTAACTCTCCGGTGATGGAAAACACCTATAAAAGATCCCAAGCAACCCGGATAACGGCGGTCGGCACGCCCTTAACCCGTTGTGTTAAAATTCCCTCGGCGAAATGTGTACCTACTTCGGAATGTTCCGTTAAAAATGTTCCGTTCACCATGACGGCAACAATCAGTGTGCCCCTAACTAACCCCTTAGGGATATGGTCGTAAGGGTATAAGCTAAGCGCACGTCCATAAATACACGTATTGCATAACGCAGTGACATCGTTCCTCATTCACGCTCATGAATGAATTCATAATCGCCAAAACACAACAAGTCCAAACCCAGACTGCCTCCCTTAAGCACTCCCGTCACGCACAAAATTTCGATTTCCGATCGACTGAGGCATGGTAATGTGAGCGATGGAGTCACGCCACGTAACGAGTAAAAGTATCCCATTGTTCCCTTTAATGTATGCGTGGATTGGGCATATGCATCTTAAAGATTTGCACGAAGTTTGATACTTTAAACCCTACCAATTTAAGTTGAAAGACTTTCAAAAACACGTAAATTATTTGCAAAATTAAACGTCGTAGAAAACTTGACGACCAATTCCGTCTACCTAATGGTTAAGAAGTTGGCTAAAACACCAAAGGCCGTGTGTTCGATCCCCGCACAGTACAAACATTCGTATGCCTGTTTGTGCTGGTCGGGGCGTTTCCTATTCGTATTAAGTAGGTAGATATGCATTTACAAAAAAGAAACAAGTGTGTTTATCCGTTGTCTAGTTCCCTTAGCACAATGTTTGCTTAGTTTGGGGCTAGGTGGCGCTGTGTGGATTTATGTCCAATGATGTTATTTAACTACATGCTATAGTTTTATAAGATTACATACGCCCAAGACTTTAACCCAAACGGTATAGTCAGAGACACGGCGCCGACAGTAGTCGTCATGGCAAACGGAACATACAGAAGAAGAAGCGTATTTGAACAAAACGTAGCAAGCCTACCGCTGTTGTCCGGTTTTCATCATAATTTTCCATCACCGGAGAGTTAGCAGCAAGTAAATTGATCGAACATAAAGTAGGGGTTCCGGAAAGATTGAACTCTGAACCAGAGTCCTTAAACACTGTACCACGACTCTCCCTACAGTTTCTTTTTGGATTTTATCAGCTGCGCCTTTAATTGTAGTTTTTTTTAAATAATGCCTGGTATAGCCTCTATTAAAGGGGTTATTCTTCTAATGTTAATCATCATCATCATGAGCCACATGATGTCCACTGCTGAACACAGGCCTCCCCCATAGATTTCCAGAGCTGCCGGTTGTAGGCGGCCTGCATCCACCGAAACCCTGCGACCTTTATGAGGTCATCCGTCCACCTTGCGGGCGGGCGTCCCATCCTGCGCTTGGCCTCGAATGGTCTCCACTCGAGGACTTTTCGGCCCCAACGGCCATCAGTCCTTCGAGCTATGTGCCCCGCCCACTGCCACTTCAACCTGCTAACACGCTGGGCTACGTGGGCGACCTTTGTTCTCCTACGGATCTCCTCATTTCTGATTCGATCTCGTAGGGAAACACCAAGCATAGCCCTCATATGCATAGCCTAATGTTAATTGGTTTATGAATTTGATTTCTTCGAGGAAATATTTGCAGTTATCCAGTCATTAAAATAGGCAAGGCAGTTGCAGTTGTGACCGCCTACATTTTACTTTTGACTTCTCGATCAACCAAGTAATTTTAAACTGCCACTTTCTAAAAAAACGTTCGTAAAGCACCTATGCGGACTGAAAGGCTTCAGTTGTAATCAGTTAAACAGATATTGCAGTCTAGCTAGAGATACCAGAAATAAACAACTTAGTCCACGTGTCAGGCGAGATTCGAACCAGTATTGTTGTAAGTCGGGCTATTGTTCTTTCAATCAAGCTACAAGACCTTAATTGGATCTGCTGAATTACCAATTCAGGAGACCCAACTACCATCCATACCATTTCAATCTACTTGGAAATATCAATTTCCAAGTAGATGGAAAGCTCTGAGTAATGGTTAAATATCAAAAACTCAGAAAAAACAGAAATAGGAGAGCAACTAGGAAATTACTCGTTTAGAACATAAGTTTTTATTTTATTTTGAGCCTAATGTTAAATTAAGCTTTTACGAGTATCTCTCTTTCCCAGGTGGCAGTACTGTTTCTGACGGCATCGGTTCTAGCCGAACCGAGCAAAGTCGTGCAGAAACGCAGCGGCCTGGGTCACTACGGTGGGCTCTCTGGACCGCTCCTCGGCCACGGCTACGGTGTCGCCGGACACGGCTATGGCTACGGTTACGGCTTGGGCCCGGGTCTAGCTGGGCCAGGCTTTGCTGGGCCGGGCCTGGCCCTTAGCTCGGGCACTGTAGTCGGTGCTGACGTACATACGACGGTTACGAAGCATGTCGGAGTGCCCGTGCCAGCGCCTTATCCTGTGGCCGTTGACAGGCCGGTGCCTTACCCTGTTAAGGTGTGTTTCAATTTTAAAATATACTTAAATATGTGAAAAATAATTATATAGATAGGTGTATTGTAATGCATCTATAAATGCATCTATTAAACTGTGCCAATTATTATTTAAAATTGACAGAACTACTTTGGGCATTAAAACATCGGCATTGACGTAGCTACAAAATTGGTATGACCACTGGAAACAAGATGGCATAAATTGTGTCTTAAGTTAACACAATTCCCACATGGTCAGGCAGTTAAGATGGGTGTCCACCCATTAGTACTTATTAGAGCTATGTTTTTATCTCAACTCAATCATCTTTTATTCCAGGTGGCAGTCCCCGTGCCGGTAGACCGCCCTTACGCCGTCCCCGTGCCCAGGCCATACCCCGTCGCTGTGGAGAAGCATGTGCCAGTACCGGTGGACAGGCCAGTGCCGTACCCAGTACCTCACGCAGTGCCCTACCCTGTGATCAAGCAAGTAAGTAAACCAATATGTTAATAGAGAAAGTCAGATCTAAAAGTTTAACGCGCCTTCAATGTGTCTATATGCCCATCCGATTAATAGGCACAGTACATTACTTGTATCTAATAATGGTATTCTTTATAAGTAGACACTAGATAGACACGAAAGTATAATGCTGCTTCTTCAAGCAAGACGAACTCTTAAAATAATGTAAAAAAGAGAACTGCCCGTTTTTTGTTATTAGACAATTTTCACAGTTAAAGTCTAAAATATAATTTACAATGCCGTACTTTAGTGCGTACTACTAATATCTTTGTTTAGAGTATTCAAAGACTCACACTAACTGTTATCCCTACGGTGAATGCAACATTAAGAAGTCCATAGTTAACACTACACTGATTTTGTAAGAGACGAACCTACCGTGTATAATTTTATCTTTCATGATAAGTAAAATGGAAGTCTTTAAAACCGTTCTTTTAACATTTTCCAGGTCGGAGTTCCCGTACCCGCGCCTTACCCAGTAGCCGTGCCGAAACCCGTAGCCGTCCCCGTGCCTCAACCCGTAGCGGTCCCCGTGATCAAATCCGTAGTCGGGCCTGCGCACGTAGCTGGTCCGTTGCTCGGCGACTACGGCTACGGCCATGGATTCTCGGCCCACGGCCTAGGCCTGGCTCATGGCCTATCAGGACACGGAAAACTCTGGTAAACGTAGACGATGAGTAGACATTTGTTTGAATTAGATAGATACAGGGTCGCACACATCAACCTATATAAAACCATTGCAAAGTGGGTCTAACGTCAGCAACATAAGGTGCCCCTATGTAAAGGTTGATGACGACATAGCAATTTAAAAAAAAAAAATATAAGGTTTTTGAACGACTGATCAGATAAAAAGCTTCTTTTGTTACCATTTGTTTCTGCCCTCGAGTTGCTATGATCAATAATCACTAGCAAACAATCATAAAAAGCTCTATTAAGTTAGCTTTTCAAGATAGCTTTGGTAAAAAATAATTCTAGTTAGGGATCTATGTTCAAACGAGTGTCTACTATATAAATCTTAACTTTTATAAGTTGAAGGCATTTCCATACAGGATTTTAAACCAAGTCAGACGATTTGTATGAATACTTATGTGATTTAAGTTAGTTTAGTTTAAGGAGTCTTTTCTATTGCGTTTTGGAGTTGGGTAGAGTGCAATGAAGTAACGTTTAGGGTATTTTTTCGATTTTATTGTATGTTTACGTCAGAAACGAACATATCATAAAAATCGTGGGTCTGTGTACCTTTAAAACTTTTTAGAGACAATTTGTCTCTAAATGTAACGAAGCTTTAATGAGAATAGAAGTGATGAATGAGAAAATATATTGAAGTAAACTGAATTTATTTTTTATTTATAGCATCTTTTATTTACTATTTTTATTTTGATTGTTCCCAATGTTCATATCGTAGTCTATCGTTTTTTTTCATATGTTTTCACCTGATCTCTTTTGTTTAATTTTTCGATGGAAAAGGGTTTGAGAATGTATGTACCTGGATTACGCACTTTTGTATATAGATTTTCTATGTTTAGTGTTAGTATCAATGAATTGTATAAGTTTATTTCGACCGCAGTCGACTAAAAACTATTTAACGAACGATGACTTTTTTGTAATAAAATGTATGACATAACACTGAATTTTATTTGAGTTTTTTACATAAATCTAACAGCCCCAGGATAAACCCGTTTCAGATTAATAATATGGACTATTCTGAATATGTTCTACGAAAATTAAAAAGAATATGTTTTGTTCACAATTCGACTTCACTTCTGCGTACTTATGTCTGAGTCCATTCAAGTCTAAACAGCTGGGCAAGCTTTTCTGCAGCAAATCTAAATAACCAAGAAAATTTTGATTGGCAGATCAATGAGTCTCTTAAAAACACAACAAAAAGCTGCAATTTTTAATTCTAACAGAGCCCTCAAACAAGCCTTCACCCACAGAACGAAACCCACCATAGCCAGGCGGACAAAGGGTCTGCTCCTCTTCCATGTCAGGATGTTTTATGCCCATTCAAGTCACCTGCGAAGGTATGACCCAGTTCGATGAAGTAGTGTAGGGTGCTACGAGTAGAAGCATGAACGCTCATTTCTTGTCATTCGTATGTTTATCCGTTGTCTAGTTTCCCATAGCACAAGCATTTAGTTGCTGCAACACAGGCCGGGTCGGAAATGGGATGGGTGACCACCCCGACCGAAATTGAGTGATGTGTATTTCGGGCATTTCCGTGCTTCGGAAGGCACGTTAAGCGGTTGGTTAAATTTGATGACGCTAAAGGTCAGTCGTTAAGCCTAGTCAGAGGTCTTAAGGCGGCTTGATAACATCTTACATTAGGATTGCTCACTTACCCTATACCCCTCCAACAATCCTTACTAAGCCCGCGTGTTGGAGTATGGCTCTTTCCACTTTATTTTAGAGTTTAGGCCTGTGCCCAGCAGTAGAACGTATATAGGACGTTAATGTATGTTATGTTATGTGTGTCTTCAGTGATCGAGTGAGTAGGTAACCAACTAGTAAATACGCTAAATTACTTTTCATTCAGGAATATTTTCTATAATTGAGTGATCGCTGAAGAACTTTAACTTTACCTTTACCGCCGAACTTTTTCCCACCGTTTATCGGAACTCCCAATGCGGAAATCGACCGTCAACTGGCATTCTAGATCTCGTCTCGCACTCCTGTCGTAGAAAGTGGCCCAGTGCGGTAATAGCACAGGAATGCGTCGCGTAATGCCACCGGTCACCGGTCCTGCCGATATGTGGGGAACCGATACCGGAAGCAGCTCGTAATTGGTTCCTGTCAAGGCAGTGTGTTACTGCGGTTCCGTACCGTAATCAATCAGATAAATATCACTGGACATTATTCCACTCATTGCAATCCATCCCCAAATTAAGCAATCAAATGCTTGTGCCATAGGATACTAGACACAGATAAACCAGTTTTTTTGTAAAAACATACTTCATATACGCAGAAAACACCCAGACCAATACAAACAGACATGTTCATGCACACCTATGTTTCTACTGTGCGGGGATCGAACCCGCGACCTTTGGTGTAGTAGCCAACTTCTCAACCGGTCATCGTCCGTCCTTATCCATACTAGTTAATAGTTTAAAGCAGTTTGTTTGTTTATTCAATATTCGTGCTAATCTCAAGAACTACTGGTTCGAATTGAAAATATATTAACCAACTAGCGGCCGCCCGCGACTTCGTCTGCGTGGACTTAAGTACGGAAAAAAGTTTTTTTTTTAAATTGTAGCCTATGTGCTATTCAGATGTATAAGCTATGTTATTGTTAAGTTACATTCAAATTCATTCAGTACTTTTTACGTGAAAGAACAACACTGCACAATACACACATACAAACTTATAATATAAGTAGGATTTGAATAAACTCTTTACCAAGGAAGGCAATGTAACATAACACTTAACGACCAATGGGTGGAGAGCATTAATCGGAAACGGAAATAAATACTCCTCTTCCTCTCAGAAATAAGGTGAGTACCTATGTCAAAACTACCCCTATAAAACTTAACAAAGCACGAAACAGATGTCTATACATATGTTTGACTCACTATGATGCCAATTTTCTTTATGCGACTATATTTCGCATAAATAATCGCCATCGGGGCTTAGGTTGTCCCGACAGACGTTGTTCTGTCAATCAATGATAGATAGTAGAAATGGTTTCTAAGGAAAACTAAATTGTTGATTTTCACTATATTCTCAGCATTTTCTCATGTTTACTCGCCCTTTAAACCTTCCCTGGACCTTCACAAATAATTCAAAACCCAAATTAGCCAAATCGGTCAGCTGTTCCTGATTTTTAGTGAGACTAACGAACAGCAATCCATTTTTATAAATAGAGATAATACTTGAAGTAGTTTCCAATAACCAATTGAATTCAATAAATACAGGGACAGGCCACACAGTAGTATTTTGACAATCAACAAAATTTGTCAACAGCAGAGTTACTAATACTACAATTTCGTATTTTGCACCGCCAACAGAATTTCTGTCTCTCCGAATGGTTGACTGGTAGATAATCCTTTTAGGATTAAGTCACCCTTTTGTACTTGTATGTGCATTAAAGTATAAATAAATTTATCGATCACTACTCTCTACTACCTATTGACGAACGATAAATATCGAGATTAAAATCACACAAATCTTTCTATTTATCGATCAAAGTAGCGTTGATCAATCACACGTGTCCATTGCCCCAGAACTGACCAAGACTGTAAGCATCTTAAAATGGGTCAAAAGTCAAAACTATTAAATATTATATTCATTGTTAACTATTACTATTTCCACAAAATTTAAACAAAAAAGGAACAAATTGATATAAAACCTAACCTTATACAGGGTGGCCCAGCGACAGTGGTCCAAAAATTTTTTTTAGGTAGAAGGCATCATAACAAGTCATTTAAAAACAACTTTAGTTTCGCGAAAATCAATACTTTAGAAGTTATGATTTTTTCAAGTTTCTTTCGAAATTTCTCAACTCCAATCACTTAATTCACTCTTGTTTGGAAACTATCTCACTGAATCAGTTCAAATTTGGTATAAATGTACAATAGTAATGTAGAAACCATATTATGTGCGAGTTTTGAGTTTATTCTGAGACAATTTGTTTTTTTTAAAATTTTCCTCAATATTTTTTCGCCATTTCAAAAACTAATACAATTTTCAAAAAATCATAACTGCAATGTTTGTGCACTTGATGATTTGTTTATGATTTCAAAAACTGTCCATAAGTATGATAATAGTCTATGCAAAAACTTGAAGTGATGCTGCCAATGGAACACTTTCAAAATTAACATCATGTACGGTAAGTCGCTAAAACTCAGAATGGGTCATTTCTGCACTGACCCTAATTTAAAAAAAAAAGTATCGATAATATTTTTTTTCGGATAGAGGGCATCGTAGCAACTCATTTTAATAAAACAGTAGATAGTCTTAAACCAATAGTTTAGAAGTTATAATTTTTTTTAATTTTGCGCCTTATTTGGTTGAACTTCAGAGACACAGCTCACTTTTGTTTGTAAACTATCCGACTAAGGAACTTTAAATATGGGATGACTTAATTATTAATCCCAAACTTTAATTTGCTTCGCTTTATTTTATGTTGACTGGCAGATAATGCCTTAATAGCATTAAGTCCGCCTTTTGTATCACTCATTGTATTGTAATGAATAAATGAGATCAATGCTTTTTCACTTTCTTCTATTCTTACTCATTTTGAAGTTCCTCAGTCGGATAGTTTACAAACACAAGTGAGCTGTGTCTCTGAAGTTCAACCACTTAGGCGCAAAATTAAAAAAATTATAACTTCTAAACTATTGGTTTTAGATTATCTAATGTTTTATTAAAATGAGTTGCTATGACGCCCTCTATCCGAAAAAAAATATTATGGCTACTTTTTTTTTAAATTAGGGTCAGTGCAGAAATGACCCATTCTAAGTTTTAGCGACTTACCGTACATGATGTTAATTTTGAAAGTGTTCCATTGGCAGCATCACTTCAAGTTTTTGCATAGACTATCACCATACTTATGGACAGTTTTTAAGATCATAAACAAATCATCAAGTGCACAAACATTGCAGCTATGATTTTTTGAAAATTGTATTAGTTTTTGAAATGGTGAAAAATTATTGACGTAAATTTAAAAAAAAACAAATTGTCTTAGAATAAACTCAAAACTCGCACATAATATGGTTTCTACATTACTATTGTACATTCATACCAAATTTGAACTGATTCAGTGAGATAGTTTCCAAACAAGAGTGAATTAAGTGATTGGAGTTGAGAAATTTCGAAAGAAACTTGAAAAAATCATAACTTCTAAAGTATTGATTTTCGCGAAACTAAAGTTGTTTTTAAATGACTTATTATGATGCCCTCTACCTGAAAAAAATTTTTGGACCACTGTCGCTGGGCCACCCTGTATAAAAACTAAACTACTTATAAATGAAAAATTTAAAACTAAAAAACTATTTAATTAATTAATTTGGAAGAGATCGCTTTTTAGCGATAAAGCCGCCCAAATTGTACATTATCTGTGTTTCTTTGTTGTTGATTTCTGTTGTTTTCGTGTGCAATAAAGAACATCTAGGTATCTATCTTATTTAATTTATTACCTAATTGTGTTGACAGCACTGTGTTTAGTATGTAAGGCAAAGCGAATGTTCTTTGACCTAAACAAACCTCAATACAAAGGAAATGATAACGGAATGAGACCAAATGACATAAGAGTTGATCAATTACCCACGAAGTTGGCCTTTTAGATCGTGACCCATTCCGAGGCAGTTATCGTGGGCATACTGAATACGAGATCAGGTCTAATGAAATATTGACACGTATTTTACACGTGGCTTGACATTTTCATGGAAAAGGAGTTTTGGCCAAAGAAACGGCCCATGCACAATAAGTAATACGATTCGACGTCGCATCGTCCTTTACAAAGGCACTGAAGAATCGCCCGTTAGATGATTAACGTCAAAAATCTTTATTTCGCACCCTTCAGTAATTAATTATTGAACACACAGAGGTCCTGAAAAAGCGCTTTCATCTCTAAAAAGCGCATTCCTTTTGTAACGCAAGGAGAGCAACGCATTGGTAGTGCCTGTGGTGTTGCGGTGATCCATAGACTAAAGCGATCAGTTTCCTTCTACTCTTTTGCTATCTCATTCATAAAAAGTTTATTGTTTACGAAAAATAATATACGTCAAACAACTGCACAGACTTCTCAAATAACTACGATCAAAGTCGTTAATCAGTCCAGTTAACCCACAACTACGACCCACTTGTGCTCCCTCACATTACCATAGATTAGACCACAGACAACGGGCGATCAGCGACACCGCCCGCTTCGCTAAAGGACATGCTTGCTCAACAGAACTGTGCTACGTGAGCTGGGATTCAACGCGGAACCTTGCTACATTTGTGCTGTGAGTAGGGTGACCAAGCGTTTATTTGGAAAATTACCGAATCGTTCGATAACTCGGTTGTGAATCGGTACCCTGGTGTGACTTGCAGCCATAAGTTAGTTCTGCGATGATGCGGCGCATTCGAGACGTCTCCCCGGCCACAAGGCCCTAGAGGCCTTGTTTGCAGTTCCTTCTTATCGACGTGAACTCTTTGTCATCAAGGGATTTTCGCCAATGTAGAGAACTTCAAGGGTTTGCATGTATACTACTACTAATACACTCAATTATCAGGAGTTCAAAAAACTTCCGCTTAGGTTCTGGTGCACCTTTAGGGGAAATGCACTTACGTCGGACTCTCCACGGGGTGGTGGTACCCCAGTGGCTCTACCGACTAAAAACCCTACAACTCTTCGTCCATAGTGGGGAAATACGCCGTATAGCTTGAAGCCCTGTGCGCGTTCTCCCGGACGGTGCCCGCCTACACGACGGGCCGGAAGCGACCCCCCCTTCGAGAGGGGGGGCCAGTAGGGACAGCCGAGGGTGTCGAGCCGTCTCTACCAGGCAGTGGTGGAGGCCTGTGCAATGCCGGCAACGGTACCCCCGTACCGCGCGCCGGCTGGCCTCTACCACGGAGGGGTGCGACATGGCGAGCAGGTAGGCGCCGTCTTCCCCCCCTCCTCGCCCTGCGGAGCTCATCGGAAGCGGGATCGATCTCCCGCAACCGCTCCGCGTCTTCCTTAGCGGTCACCACCTCCTCGCAGAAGGTGGCGAACGCTCGCCAAGCCTCTTTGTCTGCCAGCATTGCAAGCACAATGCTGGGCAGAGAGAGGTCCTGGCCCACCTTGGCGACCAGCGCCATGCGCTGTGGGGCCCACGTTTGGCACACCGCTAGTGTGTGGTGCGCCGTGTCCTCCACAGCGCCGCACTCATGGCAGAGTGGGGCTCCCTCTCGGCGGATGCGGTGCAAGTATGAACCAAAGCACCCATGCCCGGTCATAACTTGCACCATCCTGTATGAGAGTGACCCATGCTGCCTCTCCAGCCACTGGTCAAGCACTGGAGCGAGTGCCTCCACCGTAGGTTCTGGTGCACCTGGTAACTAATTTATTTACTAAAAAGCACTAGGTATTATTTGAAAGCTTTTCAAAATTGATCGACTATGCGTCTCATATAGGTAAGTTTTCACTGGATTTCCCTGAGTATGAGAGCAATGATGTAATTGGAAAGGCCCTTGTTTGTTATAATTGAAAATTAAATTCATTGTCGGTCGAATTCCTATTAGACAGCTTTCTGAAACAATCAATTTTGCTTTATTTAAATCATACTTTTTATTTTTAATCAAAAGCATGTCTGCTGTCTCTCCTCTCCTATCATTTTCCACAGCGTTGATGGTCACCCCAAGCTATATCGCTATCACGTTACGCAACGGTGAAATGTAGCCGACACAGGATTGGATGTCACTATGTTTAGCATTACACGCATGACGTCACTTGTATAACTGGGTATGACGTCACATACACTAATGTATTTCCACAAGCCGGAAGTACCATTGCTATTTCCTTATAAGTACTTGCATTTTGTCATTGTCTATGGTATTATGAGATATTTCAAGGAGATATGAAGCAATAGAAAGCTTTCCTATTTATTCCGTCAGGTGCATTCATTGGAAGATGGAAGGAAGTATAAAGTAATACAGGTAAAAAGTATAATGAAAAATATTCAAGAGATATTTTGAAAAAAAAGCGTCTGATCCCACTCTCAACCGACGCCATAATAATGGGTGGATGTCACAGTTTGATATTCTAGACAGGTAATGGAACACCCATTTACAGAACTTATTTTGGCACTTAAATGCTTGTCCTGGCAGCAACTCGACCCCACGATAGCCACCACAGCCACCGAGCTAGTCTTTGATGGAAATGGTTTCCCGGTTGCCAATACTGTTGTTTATCTATGCATTTGCTTCAAAGTTCAAACTTTCTATCTCCTTTTAATAAGACAACGAAATCAACACATAATTTACCTGCGTACCTATGATGACGAAATAAATCATTCATTCGTTCAAAAGATGCACTGACGACGATTTCAGGAGCGAGGTAATCAAGAGCACACTAATTGTTGAAGTCATGGTGAATAGGATATTGAATAGAAAGTCGACCCCGAACAAATTCAACGCATTTCGCCAACTCTTTTACAGTCTCAGCCATTCGGCTATGGAATTCACTGCCCAATAAAATTAAACTGTCGCCAAGTAAGTTTGCTTTTAAGAAAGCAATCCGCAATCTTTTCTTACAGACGCCCTAACTATTAGCTAAATGTATCTCTTTTTAAAATTGTATTTAGTTTATGTATGTATGTATAATAATTGCTTTAAGTGTGTAAGTAGGTATATTACAATATAATATTCATTTACGAACTTTATTAATATTACGTATTTTGTGTATGTTTATGGTTATTTAAATTTAATATGTCGAAGACACCGCCAACAATTTTTCTGCCTCACCCGATGGTTGACTGGTAGAGAATGCCTTTAGGCATTAAGTCCGCCAATTGTACTTGTTTTCATTGTGCAATAAAGAATAAATAAATAAATAACAAATTAAAACCCAACAAACTTTTTATTTTGAGTCTCTTGTCTTTTTAATTATTATGAAAAAGATCACAGGATACCAACTGGAACGCTAACGCTACGCGTGACGATATTCATTTGTTACACCTAAATTATATTTATGAACGACATTACACAGGTGTGGTTGAAGAATGTTCAGTTAAAATGGCCTGTTATTTTTCATTTGTTTGCTTGTATTTCAAAAGTTGTGATGTACTAAATAAATGAAATCTATTTCTATCCTTCTTCTTAAAAATTTGTTCTAAGCCTATCTAAATGGTTTCAAACACCACCACCTGGTGTATTACAAACGAATCTGATAAGCCTAATGTATCTAGGCAGAAAGTCGTATGCTCTAGTTGACTGTCGTTGCCAGTTTTAGGCATTCCTTTAGCAAACCTAGGTCTAGTTAAAGGTGCTGTAGTTCAAGCATAGATGTCGCTGTGAGTGCGACTGTGTTAAAAAGAATAAATTGAAGTTAACTAAGTAAGTAGCTAATAGCCCGTCTGCACGCCTTGCCAGATGGTACAGAATTCAAGATTGACCGGAACGTCTTCATTGTACAATTTGCAGTAAGAAAAACTTTCCGGTGATGGAAAACATCAATATAAAACCCAAGCAACTCGAATAACAATAGGCTCGCCCCTAACAATGTTGGGTTCTAGTTAAAAAATAGTTTAGCGAAATGTGGGCTTCTGTATGTTCCGAATGTTCCGTTCGCCATTATGGCAACATGACTATACTGTTTGGGATGAACGTGAACGCTAGTTATGTTATGATGATATTATAACACACTTTACCTACAACAATACTTTACCATAACTTCGGTTTGAATCTAACTTTCTTTGTATGTCTACCTAATTACCTTGCTCTACTACTGTTGATATACCTTATAATTTGGGACTTCCAGCTAAATTATTCATCGGGCCCTAGAAAGGCTGGGGCTAAAAACCGGCCTAGGCTCGTTACCGTTGGCTGCCTAGTTTCATACCTTAACTAGATTCGTAAATGAATACCTTTTAGGGACATTTCTTCGCATTCAGTGTGAAATAATTTTATTTAGGCATTTGATTTAATTTGTCACGGAAACTAGATTACCTAGATTTCTAAGGTCCATTAGCAACACGCTTCATATTAGACTTTGTTTATTTCATTATTTTCTGTAGGTTCCTTTAAAGAAACGATTACAGCCGTTAGGCACGTTAGTCAATTGGAATATAGTTTTGTTTATTCCTCAAAAGAACAGTCATCTTTGTCTTATTTTTTTTGGTTCGTAATTCTTCTCTTCCACGAGCCCCCGTCTTCAATGAAAGCTGCCTATCTCTACAGTAGTTGACCAGGTCGGCATAAAATCCCGCTATACTGAAGTGCGAGCAGGTCATATCTGCAGGATGTATCCCGAAAAATGTTCCATGTCACAATCCAATGGCTACCTACAGATGGATAGGCCAAAAAAACGTTAGAGCCATCAAGCCTTTTTTTCAACAAAAAGTACAGCAATACAATCTCACCTGATGGTACGCGAACAACGATAGAACCTCTTGCCTAGAAAGGTGCTAGTCAGCGACCACTAATTTATCAACCTAAGTTTTTACTACGCTATTGTTTTGATATTGTCAATATTTCAAATTTACATCAGTTGACACAAAAATGCCTTAGCATTAAAAGCAATCATTAATAGCAGGTACCAGCTTGACCTCACAGACCTACAACCGACACGTAACGATTTCTATCTGATTGATAACAAAGTCTGGATCAATTATGGGCTCCACAAATTAAAAAGCGATAACAGTTATCAGTACTAGTTTATGGCTAACGATTATTTTTTAGAACTAATACAGTCGACGTGAACTGGAGACAGCTGTGCTTGAGTGGCGATTCAAAAATTCCACACACAGAGAGTTACCTACCTGTCTTCATCAGCCTAAATTTAACCACTCTTGGACAAAGGACTCTACCAATGCGCGCTGTCACACTATTTCTTTAGGTTTTTGCACCCCATTTCTGCCAGCAGCCTTTGCAACTGGTCACTTTTTTTTGCCTGGCCAGATGTTGATGACCTGGGCTCTCTATCGAATCACACAGTAACGGCTTCTACCCGAAAAACATCCAAAATATATATTTCTATAGATTTCACGATTAGCCGTGGGTGACTGTACTATGCCTATGGTTAAACCTAGTATTTACCTAGATAACCAACAATACCGATCAGATAGGTGACGGCGGCATGGCACCGTGTTAGTCATACGTCGCGTGCCTCCCACCGGTCAGTCGATATGACATGAATCTTTGATGGCCATCGATCACGACTACTGACCTATATATTAACTATATGCAGGTTTCAACGGCATAAGTATATAAGTTATACTAAAACTTTGCTGCAATTCTTTACGAAACAATCAACAGTAGTATCTTGTGTCTGTTTCTCAGTCTAGTCAGAAGTGTCTTGGAATATTGCTGTCCAATTTGGTCCCCTTATTACAGTGTTCATGTAGACAATATTGAAAAAGTACAGAAGAAATGTTTAAAGTATATCTGTCGTAAACTGAACTATGGTCGTTCGCTTAAAAGCTACAGAGATAGGCTTTTGAAGTTTGATGTGATACCTTTGCAAACTCGTCGCAAGAGATACGACTTGCTGTGTCTTCACAAAGTGGTGCACTCGGCTATAGATGCCCCGGGCTTGCTCTCTTCGCTTAGTTTCAGTACCAGGTATAAATCGCGTAACCCGAATATATTTGCCATAAGAGTATATAAAAACAACACCTCTTATTTCAATCCCATAGTGAGAATGTGCCGTACATACAATGATGTGGTGCGCGGTGGTGGTTGCTTGGATGTATTTAATGCAAAATTTTCGCAGTATAAGAGGACTGTATCTGACATCCTCAGGACCGATTTTCCCTCAGCTCTGCTCAATCAATCATGACAACCTACTGCACTGGGTGTACTGACACACCCGTTCTTACAATTTGTGATTGTAATTTATTGTTAAACCCTTATTTTAGATACCTTAAAATATAAGATTAGATGTGTATACTATTAAGGATTGCTGTCTAGTTATAACTAAGTTGATATACCTTAATTGCTATGTAACGACTGTAATCTGTTTGTATACCTAATTAAAATAAAATAAAATAAAATAAAAACAGTGAATTGACCGGCCCGTTGGCATGATTATTTACACCCAATGCAAACATTCCTGAGACAAACTATGTTTTTCTGGGTGTTTTGAGTTTGTTTAGACCACCCTAAACACCCATAGTACAAGCTCTACCTAAATTGGGGTTTTTTTTTCTTAAACTTAGTTAGGGGCGCATTTAACCCCAATCTCACCTGATCGTAAGTGGTCTAAGGTAGTAAATGCCAGCCTAACAAATTCTAGTAATCACATTAATTCTCTTTGAAAACACTATGCACCAGTGTATGTACTTATTATGAATACAGTTTTAGGTATTTTTTTAACAATGCAATTACACCTGATGATGCAGATGGTACTGGCGATGTCAAATATCATTACTGCTTCAGAAATAAAACGGCACTTAACCCCATGTATTTATTGCCCATTTTCAAACCTTCAAGTATAAAATAACCAAATCTCGAAAGTTGATTGATTTTTTTCACTAATTAGACCATAAACGGACGCGTTAACTGGAGTACGCGCCGTAACCGGGATGGGCGGAGTCGGATAAAAAATAAGATTGATACACTTTATAAGTAAACTATTCACTCATTTAAATTTTAAAACATGGACATGCCTATGTACTTAATTAAGAGCGGTTACATACGTCAACGGCCTGCAACCATTCAGTAGAGCTGCAGTAGCAAAACTCAAAGTGCAGTCGCCAGACTAACATTAAAACTAACAAAAACTTGCATACTAACAAAAAACAAAAAAGGTGAATACTGTGTCTAGAGACTATATTATCACCTTTCAACTCTATTGTATTCTTGCAAATAGATGTCTTCTTTGTATGTTTATTGAAATGACTCTGATCATAACTATCTATAATTATGTATGATGCAATTTCATCAAACAATCGCAAGATATACCTAACGTAAGTATTTTTTGTTTTAAACAAAAAATAGTTACCTAGCCTTTAGAACTCACGATTGGCAACTTCATCGCTATCACTACAGCACTGTTACTAAACTACTGGCAAAAACCTTTGACGTCTGTAGTCGTCAGAAAAGTGGAAGAAATCTAATTAGTCCAAAATCTGTGACTGCTGAGGAAAAGCCACAGGTAGCGCGTTATTTCCTGGCAACTAAGACGAAGCGTTTCCATATACGATTTCAAAATTTACAATTCCATTACTTTTGTCACTTTTAGGATCTAGCAACAGTCTTACGATTTAGCCACTGTGTGCATAAAAAATGGAGAATTGGAGAACAAAGAGTTCAAATGTCTTTTTGGAGAACAAAGAGTTCAAATCTACTTTGCGTAGCGTAGCAAGTTTTCCATGCGTTTTTGGTCAAGGAAAGGAATACCTATTGGTAATGCACCGAATTCTTACTCCGTTTTTAAACTGAACAAACAGAGTTTGACTGACTTGAAGACAATGCAATAAGCCTTTTCAGAACCCCAATTATGACGCAATATAATGTAGGTGTCTAGTTTACCCTGTAAATCTTTAATATAAATACCTCATCCATATGGAATATAAATGTATTGCACTTAACCGTTGATGAAATCGTATTAAAGGACATATTCATTAATTGCCCTAACATAAACAAATCAATGTCTGACTAGACCGATTCAACTCTTGCGCAGCTCGATGAAAACACTTGCTATTACTTAAACGATATAATCAGCTGACTATATTTATTAGACAGGATGAATAAATATTATTCACCTGCTACGTTTCAGTCAATGACGACAAGCTACCTATTTTTTTAATATTTCTTTTTATCTATTTCATTACAAACAAACAAACTAAAATGACTTTATTCGAATAGACCTGTTACAAAGTACTTTCAAAACGTCAAATCTAATCATATCTATTAAGCTCGATTAAGCATCATAGCCGGTGTACTATGAAAAAAAATACATATTACCTAGTGATAGTGTTGAGAATCATCTGTCATCATGTTCATCATCATTTATTTGTTTGTACAAATAAACAAAATCATGAAAGATGTCTGGTCAACTTACACACATATAAACCAAAATTAATAGTGAACGAACGTGTAAATTATAGAAAATTCATTCTTGATAGGCCAGGATATACCAGGATACGAAAGACTTACCATATTTCAAAAAAAAATACATGTTAAACAATATGATAAAAAGATGCCCTTTGTATAGGTAATGGAAAGGGTGACCATATGATTAACTAAGTTTAGTTAGTTTGAAAGCAAGTGCCGCATCCTTTTGGACCATGTAAAATACCTAAAAACCAGATCCATACAACAAAAAAATAAACGACACTTATTCCTTTCAGAACTTAAGTTAAGCATTATACCTAATATAGTACATAAAGATTCGATCATCAAAACAAGAATATTAAAAGTCTCCATGCTGTCTAGAAAAATAGGCAGTTACGGCAAATATGAGGTCGTTTATAAGTAAACTAGTGTTAAGCAATAAAACCCAACATGAATATAAACTCTAGCAAATTATACACAACATGCCTTTAAAAGTGGACTTGTTCTACAAAAATTGATTACATGAATCCCAGGATTTCAAGAAATGTGCCGAGAATTTTTGTGATAATTTTAATGGTCGACATATGAGTAGAATGTCATACATTCGTTAACCTTCCGCGCCACTTTTGGCTTTTTGCCAGAGTTGCCCCATTTTGGTAGCAGCTTTTTAATATTAAAATGTTGAAGCTATTCAGGCTAGAGCTTCAAACATTCGCGAGCTAGCAAAAAAGCCCTGACGTATATCTTGAGTGATAAATTCAAAAATTGTAAATCGTTATGTAACCGTCAGTAATCATAATGTAGTAATTTTGCGAATAGGCATGATTTTGTTCAATACACAGTAAAATATCATCAACCAAAAATTACTGAAGATCTCAACATTCCTCGAACGCCTCGGGATGCCTCGAACCAGGAAATTCGTCGTCATGGTTATGTTTAGCAAGACATTATGATGAAAAATGATAAGTGACGTTGGATGCTAACTACATCAGCCATGGTATCAACTTCAAACTGGCTAAGCCTAAACCTATTAACCCTAATATGTAGTAAGCTATTAGGGTTAGTTCCATTAGGGTTAATTCAGGTAGCTCATTTGAAAATAATTTATTAGTTAAGTGAGTAGATGGTACTTTATCACTATAACTAAAGCCTGTCTGTATTCTGAAACAACACTCAAAAATCAATATGAAGCAAGGGTGTAACAACATTAAAGGCTTTTTGAACTATATTGATGAAATTGATAAGATAAGATAAGATAAGAAACACTTTATTGCACACAAACACAACAGAGAAATTAACAAAGAAGAAAACATTTAAGAGCCAATGTACAATTTAGGCGGTCTCATTGCTAAAATAAATCTCTTCCAGACAACCCACAGGTAAAGGAAAGAACACAGAAAGGGTAAGCAATTGAAAAGCATTGAATGTGTGATCATCATAGTTATAATGTATACTGCTCTTCTACACATTATGTTTTTAGGTATACTGTTACCACTCTGTTATCCTAATTATTGTGAACTAGTAAGGTTGAAGGAAATGACTAACTATAGTTTTTAACTTTTCGGGTAAAGTCAACATTAGAACCTATGGTAGAGTCACATTTCAGTTCCTACATTGAAGAATAAAGATTGGTAATTCAAATATCAAAATGGATATTTTTGAATAACCACAGATTTTTATTAGGAAATTTGAATCTATAGTACGATTAATAATTGTAGTCAGCGAAATGACAACTTCAACAGTGACTGATACAAAAAAGGGTGACCCGCTACAATAGTGACGTTCGGCAATCACTAGACTAAGACATTTAGTCATGATTTATTTTATGAGGTATCAAAGCCTTTTTTAAATAATTGTAAATATTTAATAGTGTACAAAACGAATTAAATAATTACGATTTAAGAAATATGGGCCCTACCTCCATATTAAAACTTCTCACTAAAAAATTATAACCATAGCTGGAAAAAAAATGTTCAAAGAGGTTCAGGGGAATTAACACTTGAAAGTCAGCAAAATACAAGTAATTATATACGTTTTTATTCGTTACGGTTGCTATTGATTCCGACTCCGATTCTGAATTCATCTCTTCATGATAGTCCATACTATTATTATTTGATTCAAAAATAAGTAAACCGGAATCTACAAAACCTTCATCACTGCCTATATATGAAATTATAAGGCGTCGTCCTTTGCCGGTTGGGCCCTTTAGGCCTGTAGTCAAACCTTTAGAAAACACTTTATTTTACTGTTGTATCCTCCCAACTTTTCCAGTTGTATGACCTGTTAATAAACGAAATTCTTACCTGTAAATAATATAATACAGAAACAAAACATTTTGAAACTGAAAATCTATTTACTAAATACAGTTTACCGAAATACCTCTATGTCTCAAAACGAAAGTCTGACCAGTGTGTGTTGCCAGTAATGACATATGGAAGTGGGACGTGGTCATTCACTACGACTTTTTTGCCAGGCTGTAATGTCGACTAACTTTTAATTGTAAAAACTCGATTTACCACATCACTATTTATTTGGGACTGAAAACCTGCCACACTGAAAATGTCATTTCACTGACTACAATTAAAAATCCGAGTATAGTGTTTGAGGTTTTATGCATGCGCATTTAAAAAGAATGCAACCTCTTTTAGTTTTGGCGGGCATTTGAAGTTATGAAAAAGCTATCTGTCAGATTGTCAATTATTTTGTAGACCTTGGACAATAAACACAGGATTTTAAACGGAAATATGTTTTATTGATAAAATAATAGCAAACTATTCAAGCAAAATCGAAAGCAAGCGATATTCAAGCAAATCGGGAAGAAACCCCGTTTTCATTGGTCCTTCGAGCCGGATTTTCGTTTAGTTTCCAGATTAAGTATTCACGTCACCGTATCAGTTACAAATTGTTGTGAATGAAAATCATCCACCATACACGAGCAAGATAATAATATTATTATTGGACCGAGTGGAGTCTGGTGTGTTGACGACCGGAGGCAGGCCGCGTAGTGGAGCTAAGCAGAAAGATCTATGAACAAGCAGCAACTGAGCTAGCACGGCTCGTAGTTGCAGATAGTGTCGTCGCTGTCAGGATTACAAACTACTTATTTGTGCAGTGAACGTTTGTGAGTACATAATTTGAATTTTATTGGGAGCACGCAGAATAGAAGTATTTTATTGAAGATTCCACCAGGCAAGCGTGTTAATTGGAACAGTATTTAGTGGAAACATAACGGACTATTTACGTAGTAGCTTATAACAATAAGATTATTCTTAAGTTATAGGTATTTTATCGAGTTTATTTTGTTGTTTTGTTTTTTTATATTTTAATGTTTTGTTATTTCAATTGCTGTTAAACCAGTATCTTAGTTTTCCATAATGTCGCTGTTATATCCAATATTAATAAAAACAGGATTAATTATAAAAAGTTGCCAAAAGACCGTTTAACGGCATCTCATATAGAAACCAGGTTAGAAAATTTAGAAAAACAATTAAGTTTATTCAATGACACTCATCATGAAATAATGAGAACCATTAACATGGAGGAATATAAAGCTTCTGATTAATTTAAAAATGATATTTATGATGAGACCCAAGAATTTTATATAGATTTTAAAACGGAACTCAAAGAAAAACTGTCAAAATTAGTGGAAAGCAGAATCATAGAGTCAAACTGTAGTATCAGTTCTTCCAACAACACACAATTTTGTAATATTAAGTTACCTGAAATAACAGTCCCAAGTTTTTCTGGTGATTATTTAAAAATGGGCTAGTTTCAAAGATTTATTTGTATCTCTTATTCATAACAACGATTCTTTGGACAGCGTTCAGAAACTTCAGTATCTCAAGGGACACCTCGAAGGAGAAGCAGAGCAGCTCTTGCGCCATGTCTCAGTCGAAGCGAGTAATTACGAGACATGCTGGAATATGTTGCAAGCGCGTTATACTAACAAAAAATATATTTCGAGTTACATTTTAAACAGGTTTTTAAATCAAAAAACAATGTCCACTGAATCGTCTAGTGAAATTAAGTCTTTAGTAAACACCACAACCGAATGCTTGTTTGCCCTACAAAATATTGGGATAGATGTAAATAAGTGGGATGTAATAATTATTCATATAGTCAGTTTGAAATTAGATTTAGAGACCAGAAAGCAATGGGAGTTTAAGGTCTCAAGCGATACATCAAATAGTTTACCAACCTTAGACCAATTCATAGAATTTTTAACAAGTCGTTTTCGGGCTCTTGAGTATCTGGACTCTAAGCCAAGTGATAGAAATACGAGTGGAACCGCACTTAATTCTTTTCATGTGTCAAGTAACAACACGTGTGTGCTAATTTGTAAATTCTGCTCAGGTGATCACAGACTATCATTTTGTAAAAAGTTTTCGGCGGAAAGTTGTGACGCTAGACGTAATTTTGTCCTTAATAATAATTTATGTTTTAACTGTTTAGTTATCAATCACTCTGCAAAAAACTGTAAAAACCCCTTTAGGTGCAGAGTATGTAAAAAACGTCACCATTCCTTACTACATGAACAAAAAGCACAATCAAGCAGAGTAGTAACGGATGTAGGCTGTACGGAAAATCGTAGACAAACTTATAAGATGTCAGCATCAAAAGGAGAAACCATCAACCCACTTGTTTCTTGTTCTGTCAAAGACAATACAAATAATGCTGTGGTTTTGCCTACAGCTTTAGTTGGTGTCAAGTCAAAAACTGGCAACTATCATACCGTCAGAGCGTTGATAGACCAAGCTTCGCAAGCATCCTTCATCACTGAAACTGCAGTGAAAGGTCTAGGTCTAAAGCAAATCCAGTCAAAGCAAATCATTAACTGTATTGGAGGCGGTCAAGTGCAAGTGCCTAACTGTGTGGAATTGATTTTAAAGTCAACTAAAGATCCTATGGAGGTTATTAAAGGCAAAGCTTACATACTCGATTCTATTACTACGATGTTACCAGCCACCAAAATCCTTCCTGAAACGTGGGGTAACCTACAGGTTGAGAATTTATCAGACCCGGAATACAACATTCCAGGTCAAATAAATGTATTGTTAGGGGCGAATTGTTATAGGCAAATAATACAAGATGGTTTAAAGAGAAGCAAAGGGTCATTAGTTGCACAGCGCACTTCATTAGGCTGGATTGTTTCTGGAGTTGCAAATGAAAAAATAAGAAATAATGATAGACTGTAGATAGGTAATAAACCTCTTTCAGTACCTAACTGAAAAACATCACTTTGTAAGTAAATATTTATACGGTATATAAACTAAAGGTGTACTAATAATATATGATGTAGGTTACACATAAGTTAGATATTTTTTAGTTATTGTGATGCTATAACACTAAAATGATGTTTTGATGAGATGAGATAATTTCATGTTGACAATTAAGTAACTATAAGTGTGTGCAAGTTAACTAAATGTTTAAGTTGATTTTAAAGTAAGTTGAAGAACGCGAGTTTCGAAATATTTGTTATTTATTCTTTATTGTTCTGTAATGAAAATGGTACTAAGTTTCATTAAAAGTTAAGTTTGTATAAATTGTAAAAACTATACTAACCCACCAAGGATTTTTAAGATTCAATTGGATATGTAGTAGATTCACGGTGGGCGGTACGATTTTAAAGGACGATAATTCGTGATTATGTCCTTGGTGGGCGGTATGTTTGAGGTTTTATGCATGCGCATTTAAAAAGAATGCAACCTCTTTTAGTTTTGGCGGGCATTTGAAGTTATGAAAAAGCTATCTGTCAGATTGACAATTATTTTGTAGACCTTGGACAATAAACACAGGATTTTAAACGGAAATATGTTTTATTGATAAAATAATAGCAAACTATTCAAGCAAAATCGAAAGCAAGCGATATTCAAGCAAATCGGGAAGAAACCCCGTTTTCATCTAGCGTTGAGCGTCGATTCCTAAAACGGGCCTAAGATTTCATAAAATAATAATTTAATTAATCCTGTGATCAATATTTATAAATTGTTGTTATGGCGTTCGTAATAGCCGTGTTATAAATAATTAACTAATTGACCACCTCTAGATTTGGTCTATAAAGTGTGTTTATAGAGTGCTGAGAATTTCTTAATGTTTATTAATTATTTAATGACTTGGACGTAGACAAAGTTTTTGCCAAGTATTTAATAAGTGATCCGAATGTAAAGTCTAATACGGGGTGTTCCAATCCTTAATAAATCATGTGTGATATTGTGACCCTATGATTCCAGAAACACTTCGGCTTGTTCCCTTAAAATTTCCTCACATTTATGTGACTGAGTGGGTTGATAATATGTGCACAAGTTTCGTATTGCTTAACCGATTTGAACAGGTTTTTTACAGGATCTTCTTGGTGGAAACTGCGGCCAGGTAATTTACATACAAAGGCTGGACCATTAACAAAGTACTCTACACTATTCAACGAATTCTAGTTATGTTATCAAATATTTCATCTAACCGACAATGTTTCAGTAGTTTGTTCTCTTATTCTCTAAAGTCATTGTTTTGCTGAAATAAAACTTAATAAGATGAACACGTTATCTAAGTTGATTAAATAATCTCTAGGGATACTTTAACACAAACATCAAAAAGTAGAAACTTCAACATTCATATAAGTAAATCTGTAATGTTGTGAGATTTAACAATTTCTCAAGGTTTTTATAAATACGTGGCGTAGAGTCAAGAGATCCTAAGTTCACATTACATTTCTCCTCTTCATCTAACCGTCTCCTTAACAAGAACCTTACATAGCAACTAAAAATAGAACTAATAATTATAATTAAAGTCCACACGCATACATCACGGTCGTACCTAAATCTGCCAGGATGCCTGCGCCCAGCTGGTTGATTTTAAAATTCCTACTTAGTATATAAGGTGGGCAGGCTCAGATAATTGGCCAGACGACATTCTTACTTCAGTAGCAACGGTGATCCAAAGCCATGCGAGCCCTAGTAAGTTCTAATAACACGAATTAACTTTGAAATAAAAAGTAAATTCTAATGGGAAAATTGATGAAGAAAATGTAAGCGGTGCAGCGACGTTTAGAAAAGCAAATCATAAAGGGGAGAAAAGTTTTGCAAAAGAATATCATTTGTCATATTAATAGGTTTAAAAAAAAGACTTTCGAGTTTCTTAAATGTTTACCCGTGTTCAAAAATCAGCCATAACTTTGGTTCCATATCAAAACTGCCTTTCTTTTTTTTTTGTGTGAATGTAAAGGTTTTTAGGTATTTTAGACAATTTAATCACAAAATTGACATTCAGATTCATATCTCAATGACGTTTGTGTATGAACTGTAGGTCTAGCACGAACCGCTAACGTTTTAGTAATCGAAAAGTAAACTAGAGATACTTTTTTCTCTTTCCTATCTTTAAAAAAGGTAACGTTTACTTTTCGATTACCAAAACGTTAGTAGTTGTACACAAGTTTCGAAATACTTGTCTCACCTTCTTAGTGAGACAAGTATAAGAAGAAAGAAAAAAAAGACAGATTAGTATTACCAGATTAGACTATTGGTATCAAGACCCTGATACGTACTTGCTGTGAACATAGGACTTTATGAAACTATTGTACAATTCCAGGTATTTCTTGCCCTCCTCTCATTGGCTGCAGCCAGACCCAAGCCCGGCGACCTGTGGGGGGCACCAGCTGTAAGTTGATTTTAAAGATTTTGTATTAACTTATTCATTTTAAGTTTGCTAACAGTCCAGTTGAATACCTCTAGATATTCACTGTCGGACAGACGTTATCAAAATAGGTTAGAGGCATTGTCGTGAGTTACATAACCACTCAGACAAATACTCCTGTTATGTATCTGAATTTCCACATAAATGTGATTTAGGAATTTAACCTGTATACAGGACGATATTGCAAGTACTTGCCAAATTTTTAGGAGCGACTTGGTAGCAGTAACTGAATGGATGTCAGTTTTTTTTCTATATTTTGGGGTTTCATCATCATCATGAAAAATAGGTATGCCAGCCCACGATACGATATTATTCCACGGGTTGAACTATAAGTGCAGAAGTTTATTGACTTACTTCTTAGGCTTTTTTTAAAAAAAACATCGCTTTAAAAAAAGCGATGAAAACGTACTTTATATTGTTATGTAGAGCTTATTTCTTATATTCACGTACTTGCAAAGTCACCCTGTATATACTGGTTAAGTCTAGTGGAAATCTTCATTCTATTTGTATGTAATACTTACAGGCAAGTATTAACTTAGCAAGTGAATGTACAACATGGTCGAACTTATGACTGACAAACGAGCTTAAAAAAAATACCCACTGGTAGGGGAATGTTTACTGAGTATATCTACTTATTTAACAGTCAAGTTTAACACAATACATTCATAAGTTCCCAATTCTCTATTTCAGTACTCATCATACAGCCTGGCGCACCAGCCCGTGGCAGTAGCTCAGCCCGTTGCGTATGCGCAGCCAGTGGTCCACGCAGCCCCGGCTGTCATAGCGAAACCGGCAGCAACTAGCTATGCCTCCTTCCAACAGGTCTGTTGTATTGCTTTGTCTCTATTTGAAAGTACTGTCAAAAATTAGAAATGCAGTTTGGTACACCAGTCCAAAGTCCATACTAGTGTTTATAGAATTATAGCTAGAGTATAACTATAACATGCTCTGAAGTCGCATAGTACGTGCGGATGATGCATCGGCACAAGCAGGGATCAGCAGTTTTTTTAAATAAAGAGACTGCTAGCCCTCCAAATACATTATTTCAGGGTTCCGTGCTCTTACACATGAAACATTCATAATGAAATAGACAAACTTTAAAGTATTAGCTTTGGTCCTAATGGAAGGTCTCTCTCTGCGTAATTGAAGTCAGAAACAACGAAGAAGTTAGCATCGAAATTATGGGTGCGTACTGAGTGGTCAAATACGAGTATGTCTGAAATTTTAATGAACATCAACCTTATAAAATAGTGTTTCGCTTGTCATAGAGTTTGGTGACGCTTCGAACGACATACAACTTTGTCATTGCAGTATTAAGATTTCTTTTGTCAAACCGACAATACCTTTTTGCCCATTCTGTTAGCACACATCATTTTGATGCTGGCTGAACACAGACATCCAAATCCAGCACCAATATTATTTCTTCAGCAAACATCTGTGTTGGAACTGCAGGTTCTATAATCACTAGTCTACAAAACTGTGACCCTATTGTTCCTAACTCCAATAGCCATTTTTCAGTTCAGTTCATGTAGATGAACTTTGGAGTACAGTTGGCTTCAAAGTGTACAAGTTACGAAGAAAGATTGCAAAGAAGTGAAGCTCCTAACCAATTCCTCCGCAACCTTTCCAGATCGTCCACCCAGTCCAACAAGTAGTCCACGCCGCCCCGGTCTACTCGCAACCCATCGTGCACGCCCCCGTCGTCTCGCAACCCATCGTCCAGGCAGTCGCGCAACCCGTCGTCCACGCGCCCGTAGTGCAGACCTACGCGCAACCAGTCGTCCAGAAATACCTCTCGGTAGGCGCCGGATACGGATACGGACACGGCTGGTGAAATGGCAACCCGCGGTTATTTCGATTGTAAATATAATTATCTTTTTATTTAAGCGTTGAGGTCATGTCCGTGCTGTTGTTGTGGTACGAATAAAGTTTACAATCAGTATTGAATTCTGGGTGTTTTTCTTATTTTACTTGACTGAAATTGTAAAGTTTTCATCCTTGGGATTTGGTAGCCTTTATACGAGTATTGATAACTTTACAATACTCTTCACCTTAAACAGTACCTATTCAGGTAAAGATTTAAAATGTGAAACTATAAAAGTACCAGTAGGATACGAAGTGACCCCGCAGCCTATCAAAAAAAGAAAACTGTTGCAACTTGTGGCTACCCATCATGAAGACTTGCTATTTGCCAACTGTTACTCAAAGTAGTAACGTCTATGGCCTTTTGATCTGCTTTATTAAAAAATTCGTAAATCATGGATTTTGCGCAAGATTGAAAACATAAGAAAGTTGAATAGCAAGTTAGTTCAAAAATAAAGTTAAAGTTATAAATTAGACCCTTGAAAAGCTTTCAACTACGACTCTTGTTACGAAACTTTCATGTGCGATTTCAGAAACGTTTAACGACGACCTTGAGATGGAAGGAAAACAAAAATGCCATACGAATGTGGAACAGAATCGTGCGTAGGGTTACACTAAAACGACAAAAGTCACGCTATGAATGGGAAGCGCAATAATTCGAGAGGTTTATGTCCGTTTAATCGATACCGCGTGGCACATCACTAGCCGTCGCGTGACAAACGGAACATCGCTACGACCACTATCTTGTGAATCAACTTTAAAATACGGTGACCATCACGTAACCCTTCAATATAAAAATAAAAAATATATGTAGATAAAAAAAAAACATAAGTTCAAAATGTCAACCAAGTGGCTGTTCTTATTTTCAATTTTGATAGATCATAAAAATTATGTGAATTACTAATAATTATCAAAACTCAGCGTTAATAAGATATTGTAAGAGGTCAGTGGAAGTGCATGGGCGGTCGTGACGGGATCGCTTCATGAGGTAACCCTCCAGCTCCTTTGCTGATTTAGATAAGCAAAAAAACTTAAAGTACCTATGTACGGACATACCTAGATGAGTGTTATTTTTAGATGCAACGTTCCTATGTTTGGAAGAAAACGAAGGGCCAATCATTAATATTGGTTAGGAAACCTTCTAACAAGGAATATTTATAAAGCTTATCTATGTACCTGTACTATTTTTTTATCGGTTCGAAATAGAAGTGCACAAAACCTTAAAGGTAGCTATGACACTACATGCCACACTGACAACACCACTATTAGTTCAGTTAGGTATACTCACAATGGAATGCCTACAATGACAATCAATTTGTCCATAAAAAGACAAACATATTGGTCACCCTGTTAGAAATATGGACATGTTTCAGTAAACCACAACGGGCTTTCAGTGAGTCAAAGGCTATGGAACCGAACGGAGTAAATACCACAGATAATAAAAATATAATCACAAACTTTTTCGTTCTCGTGTATTTTTAATCTGTGCGATGATTGTCTTCGCGCCTAAAATGAAAACCAATGTGTCGGGTTTGGACAATTATTTCGTCGTAAAAAAATAAATATCCGAATGGATATAAATAAATTGAAAAGTTGCGAAACCAAAGCGTACATTTTTCAAAAATGAATGCTTGGTCAGGACAAGTGCAAGGAGGGGATATAATGGGCCCTACAGTTACAAGTAAGTCATAATAATGAATCAAATACAAAAACCTGACTAGGTAAGTAAGTACTTACTTTAAAATACCGAAGATAACAACAAGACGAAATGCCTATAATATGGATCACTGCATGCATACACGTACAAGTACTTTCATACAAAACAAAAATGTCGGTGTTCGTGAAAACCCATTCCAGTTTTCGGTCAAGTTTCAGTGAAACTAAAGTGTTTTCCCTTAGTATCTAGGTACATACTAAATCTATTTAAAAACACATGGGAATAAATTAGATTTCTGGTATATACCCAACCTACACTTCACACATATAAAACACCTCGGTGTGTGTATGTTTCATCCCTAATCGTACTTATAATTGTTTTGATAAACATTTGGGAATTATCATCTTATAAACCTAAAAACATCGCAGCCAATGAAATATTTCACATTTGGATTAAATAGAGTTTTGAAAAAACCAATACAAATACTCTAAGTGAAGCATATTTAGAATATCCTCTGGCTGTTTGTATGGTCTGCCAGGGGTATAAGAAAACTACTGGGTAGGTTTCAATAAAACTTTGAACAGTTAGTTTTTACTATAAAATCACTCTATTTCCCTTTGATTAACTTTTATAGCGAAATCTATCTGATAGAGATCGCTTGTTAGCAAAGTACTGTACAGTGTAACACACATCAAGCGTCACATTGATGATGTGAAGGGGTGCAATTCCGGCTGACATCACTTCACATCTCGATGCTTCACGCTCACTTCAATCAGTTCAATCATCAAAATGCGTCACTCTGAATTAGTATTAAAATAAATGTACCTAAATAATTAAAAAATGTTATTTGGCTTAATTATTTTCTCTCAAACGACCACAATCGCATAGAAATTGAATTTTAAGATAACTCACCACGAGCGAAGTGAGTTTTATCGCCAACCGGAATACCATAGCAGTGGTCTTTAGTAAGAGAGTATCAACTAAACAATTATGCATATACTTACTGTAAGTACTTACGTACGTAATATTGTTTTAGTTTTGTTCATGTTATTCTAAATTATTTTATAACTAGTTTTGATGTATTTTGCAATTACCATATTCTAAAACGAATAGGTATAAACGCAAATCATATAGACTTCAGCCTTGACCAGACTCTTCGGGCTAGCCCAGAACGAGCCGATAAGCACCTATGCCAGCCTAGACGGATATACGGCTATTTTATTACACCATTTTCTAGGAAAAGTTCGTTCATTTCTTTTAAACCAGTGTTTGCTGGGGTACATTTTTGACTAACAAAATTGTGTTTAGTAAGTAAACTTCGGTACAGGACCTGTACTTACCTATACCCAGCTAGCCACCCTAATTAGCTTGCATAGTCAGATAGTTTTAAACAAATATTTTGAAAAATACACTTAGACACAATTAAAATAAAATATGTTTAAACGGAAACTGCGAGGTTTTTGCTAGTAACATCAGTAATCCCGTTTTAGTAAATTTAGCAAAAGTAAATAGGATCAAAAGAGAATATTACGCGTGTAGAAACAACATACTGTACTTACTCTTAGTAAGGCCATGCTTGGTAAGTAGGTGCACAAGTTACAAAAATAGACGGCTTACAGAAGCAGTCATGTGACTGTGACAACGACTTGGTAAACCTTATCATCACGAGTTTTTGTATTGGTTTAACTTAACTTACCCACACGACCATATCCCTAATGGGTTAGTCAGAGGCACACTGATTGTTGCTATCATGGTGAACGGAACATTCAGAAGCCCACATTTCGCCGAGGGAATTTGAACCTAACGTGGTAAGGGGCGAGCTCACCGCCGTGTATTGGTTTACCATTGGAAAAACCGGTTATGAAATGAAGTATACATTTGAGTCGATATTTTAAATAGCCAAAAATGAAAATTAAATTTAACAACATTCAACCACAGTTACTTATTTATTATAAATAAAAAAAACATATTAGTAGCGTATTATTATTAAATGATGATATTTTAATTCAACAATTAGTTAAGTATATTACATATATTGATTTTCTGTCTTGACGTGTCATAAATGCTAGTAAATAAGCTTACATGAATAAATGTTTTTTTACTTTACTTTACTTTAGTCTTTCTACAAAATGTAAATTTCAACAGGGTCAAAAAAGCCACGTTGGCATACTTTAGCGTTTTAATTAGAAGGGTTTTTGAGTCTTCAACCAAGTTTAAAACCGTCACAATACCTTCAAGTCTAGATTGTTAAACCAATTGATTGGATAGCTGTACAAATTTTCATATCTCGTCACATCATTAAAAATATTTTCCTTGATATTTAAATAATTTCACAGCTAATTAGTTACTTACTCTTATCTGTTCACCCATAACAGTGTTTCATTAATCGTCCATTACCGGACATGGACCTCCTTCATATATATGTTTGTCTTTCCTATGCCACCTGCTAGAAGCAGGTGTAACAGCTTTAGGTAACGCATGGTATCTTCCACTGAACGGAATTATGGCCAATCTCCACTATGCTGGCCCATGGTTGGCGCTCTATGGCTCTCCTATTCCTTCCATAGCTCACTCTGATCAATATTTGACAGGAACGGGCAGTGCTAAGGCCACCACGCCTCCCCTAAAAAACGGGAACGACTTGCGAGAATCAGGGTATTTAGTTGCGGTGGGCTCCAGAACGGCCAGGTAACTTATTTTGTAATTTATGTAAATGTAAGATTACATAACATAAACGGCCTATATACGTCCCACTGCTGGGCACAGGCCTCACCTCAACCATGAGGTGGAATGAGCCATACTCCAACACGCGGGCTCAGTGCGGATTGTTGGAGGGGTGTAGGGTTAGTGAGCAACCTTATGTCAGATGTTTTCAAGCCGCCCTAGGGCCTCTGACTAAGCTTAACGACTGACATCTGGTGACGTTAACTGGGACCAACTGCTTAACGTGCCTTCCGAAGCACGGAGATGCCCCAAATACACATCACTAAATTTTGGTCGGGGTGGTCACCCATCCCATTTCCGACCCGGCGTGTGTTGCTTTACAACAGCGATAGTCACCAATCACTGTCACAACTGCGCCACGGGCACCTCGTAAGATTAGGGCAAGTGTAAGATTAGACCACTGAATAATTGCTGCGTTGCATAACGATTTTCCTCTCTTTGTGGTGTTGGAAGAAAATCTCCCAATTCACAAGAAAACTGAGCTTTAATCACACGTTTTAAAGAAAAACAAAATAATTAACTTAAAAACATATTCCCCGGCCCATTAGCCACATGTGGTTCACAATGGATTTTCAATTGTTATATTTAATGGACTGGGAACGTGTTACAAACATCAGGACAGTGTAATCGTTACCAAATGTAAACTTATGTCTAAACAAGTTCATTTTACACACGCGATAAGGTCAACTTCGAAAGTCATCATAACACTTAAAAAATTTAGAAGCTTACCTTAGTAATTATTGTTAAGTAAACTCAGTTTTCCAACTTTCAGGTTTCGAAGAAAACACAAAAATAAAATGCTGATTATCGTACTTTTATTTTTTCTGCTACTATTATTGTGCTTAGCGATAGTTATGACAGTTTTATGTAAGTACTAAAAATGAAAATATTTTTCGTATTTCATTAGAAATTGCTTCATATCACTACGAGTATAGAGCTGTTTCCTTTAAATTTAATTCGGCTCAGAAATCATTACAATCTGTGAAATGAGATCTTTTATTTGTAGATATGAAACAAAAAAGGCATAAGCCTGTGAGAATATGTGAGACCAAGGAGTGCTTACGATCGGCAGCCAACCTTGCACTCTCCATGGACAAGACTGCCGACCCTTGCGAGGACTTTTACCAAGTAAGTTGGGAAGTCATAGTTGGTACGTATAAAATGAATTTGACCACTATATCACACAATTTCAATGCCTGTAACCTCCTGCAGTATACATGTGGCAACTGGGCAGATGACCATCCTAGGCCCGATACCTACAGATCCTACGACTGGTTTCGGGACAAGCAGACCAAGGTGTACACAGTGGTGAGAGACTTCCTCACGAGGAACCTCAGCGGGCTACCAAAACCTGTACAGCAGGCGAAAGATATGTACACAGCGTGTATGGACACAGGTGGGTGTCACAATCTTAATATATTTATTAATTTTTTTATTTTCTTTCTATTTAGAAAATCAACGGCGTTACAGAAATGTGAAATACAGTACTATCTTATAAATTGGAAGGTAAGGCTAATTACAAATTTCCACGAAAGCATATTCATCTTTATAAATATAAACCAAGCAATAGTGAGAACTTAGCGAAAGAATAAAAAATACTTTTGATACACTCTACATTCCCATCGGACATTGTTTAAATTATGAAGGCATTTAATTGAAACATTTCTTTCTATACATTGTTTCTAATTGACTTTTTATGCTATTCGCAAGGCTAGGCAAAGTAGGTAATAACTTGAAGAATTATGTGGTCATAAATGCTTTTATTGTTTTCTGTGTAATAAATAAAGTAATAAACATTATTTAGAAAACGTTAAAACCTTTGAGATGTAAATGAGGAATATGAACTATTCTGATAACTGGCAGGATTAGTAGAAAGCCATAAAAATACAGTGGCATTTTTACTTCTGTTTGTTACAGACACATTAGAGAAACTGGGTTTGAAACCAGTGCAACAAATTTTAGAATCACTAAGCCTGCCTTCTTACCCAACTTACATAAATGCGTCTGAAGATTTTGACTACGGCACTTACAACTTCGACTGGATTGAAAGGGTAATCGATGTCAAGACTCAACTAGCGATGGATGTGCTTATCGGGTTCGATATCTTCACCGACCCCAAGAATTCGTCGGTGTATAGATTGGTCATGGGTTCTCCTGAGACTACCAACCCTTTTCCAAGGTTTGTAGTTTTCTTTCAAAGTAAGAGTATTTATTCGCTAAATGTGATAGCTGCTGGTATAATTGAAATGTACACGGTTAGACATTTAGAACTTTATTGCCCTTTCCGACGTAGCAAACAGTTTAAAGTACAGCGACGTATTTAATACTCCTAATTAGTTAACAATAACTGAGGTCTAATTTAAGTATTACAGTGATACCTACATAATCTACATTTATTGTGTTCAGAGCTTCACCAAGCACTAAAAACTGGTGTAATTTTAAATTCAGTTTTGCTGTCTGACCGTGTAGTTGACCAGTGGAGAATGGCTCTTGGCATCTCATCAGTGGTCTTTCGTACTTTAATTTTTAGAAAAAATATTTTAAACCAATTTTAAATGTTAACTCAATGGAACATTTTCATTTACAGTAAGCTAAGCGAAAAGAAAAGACACAATACTAGACAGCAAAAATACTTCAAAAATCCTACAAAAGAAACAATGTTTGACGAATCCTTTTACGGGTACAAAGGAGCTACAGAAACCAAAAATGACGTGGAAGATGAAGAAAAAGTTTCGCAGGTCTACAAGCTTTTCTACGCACAACTAATGAAGCTATTTCTTATAGAATCTGATGATTTTAAAGCTGAAGTAAACGAATCTGCTTTAGATTACAAACTTTTATCTGCTTCTATTGAATACTTCTCATTGAACAGCGATCTATATGAGGTAAACTACGTATTTAAACCGTTATTAAATGTCATTTTCTCACAATGAAATATGAAGCATTTATTATAAACTTTAATCGCTTTTCCAACATTGAATACACGTGTTTCATGTTCAACTGATAGAATGTCGTGTGTTATCATCGACCGACCCTGACCGTGACTTGTGTATTTAATATTTCATATAAAAACATAAACTATTTAGTCTAAATGTCAAGTCTAATTATGAAGTATGTATTATGAATGAAAGGAATTTACTTAGGACTAGTGGTACTAACCAAAAATTATCTTCCTATTCGTAAATTATGACACAGGTGGACTTATTTTACTGGTAATTAAAAACCCACACACAATATAATGATAGGATTGACTCTTCAAGCTACTTATAATTTGAATAAATAAACACACTTTGACATTGACTTTTTCGATGATTCTACTCACTGATTAATAGAGCCTTGGTTACTTTAGTTTTTTTTTTTAACTCGAATACTTTTACATTATGATTATTTTCAGCTAGAATCTTCCAATGAAACCGAGACCGATGACAATTCATACCTGAGTATACCCCAATATACAGTGTATGAGCTCCAAGCTCACACTGACATGATAGTTGAAAGCAACAATGCTACAGCAACCCCTATTTGGAAGCGATACCTCGAAGGAGTGTTTAACGCAAGCGACGTAATGCTAGACTTCGAAAACGATAAGATACTAGTATCTGAACCAGATTTGAAGTACTTGTCTTTGATAGCAGCACTCATTGCTAAGACGCCGCCAGCTAAGCTAGAGCTTTACATTTGGATTAAAGTGAGTATCTTCCATTTTTTCAATATTCAAAAGCAGCGGAATTCAAAAATGTTAGTATTACTTAAATTTGAATTTAGAAGTTCCCTTCAACTTCATCTAAGTTTTGTCAATGGTTTTATGCTCCTTTATGTAAAAACCAAACTTGTAGGTTGTTCAAAATTGAGTCAAACGGAACGCGCCTTTCCATAGACAGATTATGTCAAGATCGTCAACAGCCAATCACAGCGCTGAAGACACGCTCCATTCCGCGCGCCATGATTATGGAGTTTTCCCGCCGCTTTTCACTTTTACTTTTTTATAAATCAATAAATTCCCTTCTTCTACAATTTTCATCAAGATACACAGATTTTTATTTTAACTACCTGGATTTATCCTCGACATAGGTAGTGGAAGTAATGACACCCCACGCCACAAGAGAACTGACGCTGCTCTTTGAGCGCACGTTCGAGGAGATCCACCCTCGAAGCACAGCCAACCTGATCCCTCGCAGCCTGCAGTGCTCCAGCGCGGTCAACGACCTCATGGGCATGGCTGTCTCGTATGCCATTGCTGACCCGCACTTTTTCAATGTCACCAAACCAAAGGTCAGTACAGGTTTTGGTATGTATCAATGATAGCACGAGACATTGAACATTGCTTACATTTTTCTATACTTTGAGACACATTTTCTTGTAGATTTCTATGATGATGATATTGATACATTTTTTATGATTTTTAAACATCATTTTTACCTACAAAGAAAATGCTGACTCCGTTCAAAGACGTTTCTTTTCTGAAAAAACTACCGCCTACCATGAATGCTCCTACATTTTTTTAATTAGTTCATATAAAACTTTTGCGTGTAAAGGTGTCTTAAATGTTACTAGGTCCAAACAATGCTACATGAAATGAAAAACGCACTGGCACACCTAGTGGGCCAAGCCAAATGGATGGACGACAACACAAAACTGGCTACTTACCAAAAAATTATACAAATGAAGTCCCTGATAGGATTTCCCGACTGGTTCTTGAAAGAAGGAAGTTTAGAGGAATATTATGAAGGTATCGAAGTGAAGACAGATACTTATCTAGAAAACATGGTAAATGTGGTTCAACTGAAGATGAGGAAAGTTTTGAACCATTTTCGAGAGCGAAATAACTTTACCTGGGCCACGGATCCGACCGAAGTCAACGCTTACCACACATTCCAAGAAAATACTATAAGTGAGTAGAACTTATATCATAAGCATTTTTAATTCAGAAGCATTTATTGTAGCCTGCTGCTCAATAAAAATAATTTGAGATTAAATAGCTCTGAAGTTTAGTTATCTGTTGATGAATTCTGCTTCTTTTGATCTTCACATCAATTTTCCAATTGTTTACATCATCTGATCTGAAAAGAACGGAGTACATTTTGTCACTGACGGGCTGTAGGCAGACATAATCATAATCAATATGTTCATAAGTTTTACTCATTCTGGACGCAGCTGTTCCCATGGTAATATTACAACACCCTTTCTTTGATTTAGGACTTGAGTAAGTGATGTTTTTTACAAATATTTACACTAAACGTGAATAACATCGTTTTTTTTCTTTCTAAAAGCTACAGTTAAGCGAAATGCTTGAAAACTTTTGCCACTGAAAGGTTGAACTAAAAATATATTTTACTATAAGTATCATACCAGACATAAGAAATATAGAAGTAGTACCTATGGTTTTTTTTTTTTGGTGACTGACCACCTAAACGTTCAAAATTAATACAAACTAACTATTATTTGTATTGTGCAGTCAATATGCCGTATTTTACAGTTCACTCAACTATGGATCATTGGGCGCCGTACTCGGTCACGAAATCACTCATGGTTTCGACAATTTCGGTAAGATTCCTTTATTTTTTTCAGTCATAAAATAAAAATAAAGCTAAAACAAACTCACTCTTAGACTAGTAGCGATCCTCTAAATTTGTTGGGAGCCTACTGTGAGATTCAAAAGTCAAGTGAGGATACGGAATTTGCTCTACCTATAAAAATATCACGAGTGGTGCGTTCCCTGATAGTTGAGTTTTGGGAGAGAGTTTAGTAAACAGAAGTGCTTCTAAATGGCAATATGATGTCAGTTGTACATTGTTTTTTATGATTTGTATATTCCCTTAGGTCGTCAGTTCGACAAAAACGGCAACTTCCTACCGTGGTGGTCGAACGAGACCGTGGAGTCGTTTGTGAACATGACGCAATGCTTTGTGGACCAGTACTCCACGTTCTTGGTGCCCGAATTGAGCGAACATGTGAGTTACACACATTATTAGTCCAACTACCTACATATATTATACTATACTGACTCCTTCAGGTCTAAAACATCGAACTAACTATGCATACATTGGACAGACCTCTAACGAGCGATTACTTATTTAGCAAACAAGCTTGTTAGAGAACTGCGAATTCTTTGAACTTATTTTAAGTAGGTATATTCATGGCTACAAAAATAATTTTGTGTCCAAACATTTAGCATACGAAAATTTAAACACTGCAAATGTATACTTCCTTCTGAAATAATTTGGCCGCTAAGTAAGAAACCATCCCAGCGCTACCATATGTTGCAGTCATAATCATAGCTATGCTTACGGTAATGGTTTGCATGTGGCATAACAAGAAAATAGAGGTTACACATAAATTGTGTGCCTCTGAATTTTCAATGAAGTTTCTTCCATCATTTCTTTGATGTATTCCACGAAATGTTTGTTTAGCCTATAATACCGACGTAAAGTACTCATGGATATATTGAGGTTGACTGGTGAGACGGTGAACTAGGACGATCGATATGTTCTTTACGTAAATATTTTATGTAACATCGACTAAAGTTATTAGGTACGACAAAACCTACAAAATAACTTAGGGCTTAGCTAAATAGTCATAAATCAAATGGACTCAAACAAACAATTAATAGGTACTAACTTCAGTTGCTTAGGTGAAATATTGCCTGTATTACCTGTACTTTTTTTAAAGCTTCAAGTCAACTCAGGGTTCACAGCCAATATAGGCTTACGCATATTTTATGTAACGACGGCAAGTTAAAAAACACTTACTGGCCAAGCCAAGAGACGGCTAACGTCATTAGTATTTAAACCACCGCTGCACCACAATACTGCACTCCATTGCCCGATAACAAACCCCCAGGGTGATTATTAGGCTCTTCATCAAAGGCCACGTCTGCGCTTCTTAGGTGAGGATGGAGAGGATGCACATCATCAGCATCAGTCTATGTTGGTCCACTGCTGGACGTAGGCTTCCCCTAATGCGCGCCATCGCGCCCTATATCTTCAGCTAGACGCATCCATCTCCTGCTAGCAGCCCTTCGTAAATCTTCGCTACACCTAGCCGGAGGGCGTCCCACACTACGCTTGTCGAGACGTGGTCTCCACTCTAGAACGCGCTTACCCCAACAGTTGTCCGCAAATGTGGCCAGCCTACTGCCACTTTAGCTTACTTATACTGAGAGCTATGTCGAGGAGACCTTAGTTCCATATAGGATAATGCACATAAGTTCAACTAGAACAACATCCCACAGGTTGACGGCAAGAAGACGCTAGCAGAGAACATAGCAGACAACGGAGGAGTGAGAGAGGCACTCGCAGCCCTGAAGAGCCACCTTCGCCGCTACGGGCCCGAGGCCAAGCTGCCCGGGTTCGAGGACCGGACACCAGAACAGCTGTTTTTCTTGTCCTATGGCAACGTAAGTTTTTATGTTATTAGGCAATCAAATTGGGATGGGAATTATCAGTAGCTTGCTTAGTTATAAAGGAAGACGTAAATGGAACACTCCATGAACAAATTCATGGACAAAAACATGTTATTACGTTAGAATCAAAATATACCTCTAGCCTCCAAGGACGTGTATGAAAGGATGAATAACAGTGGTAGAAGCGCGAGATTTGTGTCAGGATCGTAGCAAGTGGAAAGATATGGTATCTGCCTACCCCTTGGTATATTTAACCAGTCAGTTAAATCCCGACCAAAAGTCAAGCAAAGCTTCAAGAAGACACCACTGAAACAGCTTTACTTCTACGCATGTATAAAATTTCTATAATCCAACTAATTTATGAAATACGTTTTGACAGCTGCCAGTGTCATTAGGAATCGAACTTTATACAATGCTAAAAGGGTTCAAGTGTTCGGTCAGGCTCAAAGGTCAAGCCACAGCTCTTGAATAGGTAGTACATATTTCTATTGGATTCAAGTACAATTGCAAATGACACTAGCAGCTGTCAAAATGTATTTCTTAGATCAGTGGGTCTGTAGTAATAATATGTAGGCCTTCAAGATGAGATTTAGCTACTTAGTAGTACCTGTGTTATTGTTATTGTCAACCCTATATCCCAGACCATACTGCAGCTTGTAGTGAGCTCTTTTTGAAAAGCACAAAAGAAAAGCGACATCATATTTTCGTCTATCTTTGTAAACAGTTTTCGTAAATTCTTTATCAATCCTCCAACAAAGCACCGTTTTTGCCACAGCTGTGGTGCGGCGTATCCACCAAGGATTCTCTGAAGGCTGACCTGGATGACGAGCACTCTCCCCAGCAGTTCCGCGCCAAGGGGGCGCTGCAGAACAACGAGGAGTTCGCGAGAGCCTTCCACTGTCCACCAGGATCCACCATGAATCCCAGGACGAGGTGTATTATATTTTAAGTATAGATATATACATTCGTAAAAGCTTAATCAATGCTGCAGCATAGGTTTAACGATTCAAGTGTGTCACTTACTCGCAAATGTTGACCACAATAAAGATGAAAGAGACAAAACAGTGATGATGTAGTGCTGTTTGAGATTTTATAAATAAGGGATACTTAATATCTGACGCATTTTACACATTGTAATTAGACCCCAAATATACCTAGTTTTTGCGAATGCCTCTGTTGGATATATTTTTCAGAAGAGACACGTACAGAATAAAGAATGTTTCAATAAAACATTAGATTCTGCTAGACAACGCGGCTTTCTGGTTTAAATAAGTCATTGTGATCACCGAAATTACCTGCTACCTATTAGATAGGCATTGAAATTATTATGTCAATAAAACTGAATATCCCAATTATGGGGTTGTGGTGATGAACTGTGACGCTACCTGGTGTTGACAGCAATAAATATATAGATCAATAAAACTACGCTAATAGACTAGCCAGACTCAAAACTAAGTGTGACAAAGCTGTAACTTGTAAACATACCCAAATGTTGGAAAATAAATAATGTACCAATATGGATTTTATATAGATGAACAAGCAGTCACAAATCAAAAACAAATGTTGGTCATAGTAATATTGTCGATCCCATGACCTTTAGGCCCAAAATCACCAAGGTGCAGAATTGGCTTTGCCAGCAAATTATGTCTTAAATCTTAAGTTTATTGAGAAAATAAAATTACTTAAATATTAAAACTAACTTGTTTTGAGTGTACATCAAACAATTCAATTCATAAACGAAGTAAATTTTAAAATATATCAATATATATGCATAAAAAGTCAACTCGAGAACGCGTCTTAACGTATGATCTTCAACAAAATGTTCAAAATATTCATGAAAAACTTGAGCTATTCAACACATGTCATTACTTAAAATATCGTAATTTTCATGCAAAATCTAGTTTTTAAAAAGTATACTAAAATAATTCTTATTTTTAATTATGAAAATGCAAAAATAGTTTGTCCGACAGCGCGCAAGTCAATCCGCTGAACGCATCTATAATCGAACAAAAATAATTTTGAGTGAACGCAGCCATTGGATGTCAGACGTCAGTCGAGGAAAGAAACAATAACAAAACCGGCAGCCAGTGTATTTACAGTCAAATAAATTAAAAATAAGTGTTAAGTACCTTTTAATTCATTATTCGTATAGCGTACATTAATAGTCCGACAATTCGGGAACGTGTTTACTACTTTTAATTATTGAGAAATATTTGTTTTACGACCCAAAATAACAAAGTAACCTCAAATAATTCTACTATTAACAAACTCGGGCCTCATTAATGATGGCCGCCGTTTATCAAAAGCGCGCGTCTATTTAAAATCGTCATTGCGTGAACGGTCATTTCGGAGACGTTCCCGGGCATGATGGCACGTTCCCGAAATGATGGTTTCGCTCTCGGAATGACCTCGGATTTATTGTATTTTGCTAGTAGAAGTTTTTATATCTTTTGTTTTCATTATTTATCATACAATATAGAATCATTATACACCCATGCTACTTCACTACGCTTAAATTATGTGCTTTTCTTGTTTTTGGTCTTTTTATCCAACTTAGAAAAACGTTCCCGTAATGATAGTTTATTACTAAATATCCACTACAAAATAGTACTAAAAAAATTTTTTTTTATTCTGCGCTGCCCTGTCATAGTTTATTAATATATACATTTTGCGACAAAATAAACCAAGAGTCATCATTATAGCTAGAACTTTTTTTTCACAAAAATTATTTTGAAATTTGCAACCTTGGTAATTTTGAGCCTTTAGCGCTATAATATAATTATCATACCTCAAGATTTGGCGGGCTAGTCTTATAATTAGAAAAAAAACTAGAGTAACCGTAATAAAGTCAGTTTTATTATTTTCAATAAATAAAAAGGGTCTAGGTTTGAAAATAGGCAACTCATAATCAGAAAATTTATTGTAAATTCTCAAAGAAGATATTAGAAAGTAAAAAAATAAAAATATACTAGCTTAGTAATAACAATTTTAAATAAAGTTTTACATAAATATCACTCGTTTCAATTTTCATTTTAAAACATCGACATGAAATAAACTACAGGTAGGTAATGCTTATTTTTTGTGGCCGAGGAATGAACCTTGGAAGCCAGAGATCGAATTCGACACGATTGAACCGCCAGAAAAACCTCCTGAAATACCGCCTGGAAGAGCACCTGGAAGACCGCCGGAAATGCCATTAGAGAACCTGTTGAATAAACCACTTGAGAAGCCACTGGGAATGCCTCCTCCGAGAGAGACGCCACTAGAGACAGGCACCGCAGCGACGGCTACAGGCGCTGGCGCCACAGCGACCGGCACGCGCCTCTCCACCAGCACAGGCTGAGGCACCGGCACGGGCCTGTCGACTACTACGGGCTGCGGCACGGGCACAGGCCTGTCCACCTGCACAGGCACGGGCACGTTCACCGGACGGTCCACGTACACGGGCTGGGGCACCGGCACCGGCCGGTCTACGTACACGGGACGATCGATCGGCACATGCTTCTCAACCGTCACAGGGTACGGCACAGGCACGGAAACTTTCACGGGATACGGCACTCTCTTCTCGTAATACACGGGCACTTGTCTCGTCACCTCGACGGGCACTCGGTGGACGACCGGGTAAGGCCTGTCGACCGGCACAGGGTAGGGCACTTGGACCGGGACTTGGACTGGTCTATCCACTGGCACGGGTACGGGCACCTGCACGGGAACTTGCACATCTCTCGTGATCGTGCGGGTGATGTATCGGGGAACTTCCTGACGAAGGATCACGGGGTTAGGTTCGACTGCAACTGAAGTTTGTACTGCTGGTGCTGCGACGGCCACGGGGGCTGCGGCGACCGCCACTGCCGGCCCGGCCGCTATACCCGGCCCGACCCCTATCCCGGGCCCACCGATCGCTATTCCCGGACCGACCGACGATAAACCGGGTCCAACTGAGGAGATACCGGGCCCAATTGATGAAAACCCTGATCCAATTCCAGGGCCCGAGCCCACTCCGAATCCCGAGCCCCCTCCGAATCCCGAGCCGAGATAGGGGGACCCGAAACCCGATACTCCGCTGCTGTAGATCCCTCGCTTCACCCCCTTTTCTGGAGTACCCTCGTCTTTGATGCCATTTTCTTCTAGTAATTTAGAAAGTTTGGGTTTTATTTCGATTTCTTTTGTTCTCGTTAGACTGCTTATAACAAGTAGAATCTGAAAAAAAGACAAAACAAAACAGGTTTATTCAAGTGTCAACAAAAGAAAAATTATAAAATAGGTAGTTGTCTTTTATAAGTCAACAATAGGTTGCTAAACAAAACAACCTTTTAAAAATATCAATAAATATTATCTTGATTGGTGATCTGAATGGCCGCCAACTCTAACAGTTATTGAGCTTAATTGTTTTCACACATGAATCATGGAGACAAGTTAAACAGTAGGCATAAAAAAGCTGTTCATTTTCCAACAAACTATTTTCGTGCACGAATCCTATTAGTCAATACAATTTAAACAGGTCAACGGTTCAGTTGTCACATCACATCCTCTCAAATCATTTTCTCACCATGTTTAGCTTGACATGTATCTACAGACTTTCCCCCTTATTCATAAAAACGAACTCAACGCTAAAGCATAGTTTAAGCAAATGATGTGTTTTGTCACTTACTCGCAAATGGCGGCAGCAACAAGAATGAAAGGGACAAAAGTTAACGTGTTGTTGAAGCGCAGTTTAAGTTTTTATGAATAAGGGGTGCCTACGTGAATAAAGCACGAAATAGTTATCTTTTTGTTTGCACTACGCGCTAACTTCAACACCTATCTTTACTTTATTTTTAACTAGCAGCCGCCCGCGACTTCGTCCGCGTGAACTAACGTTATCGTAATTTTAGTAAGGATGCCTATTTTTTTTGAAAATGAAATATAGCCTATGTCACTCAGGAATGATGTAGCTTTCCAACAGTGAAAGAATTTTTCAAATCTGCCAAGTAGTTTCGGAGCCTATTCAATTCATACAAACAAACAAACAAACAAAAAATCAAACCTTTCCTCTTTATAATATTTGTATAGACTAGCGACCCGCCCCCGCTTCACGGGTGCAATAGGATTATTATACATATGCTTAATACAATACGAAGTCTAGTTATATTTTACCATCTTTTCACTCCATTGTATTCTTGGCGAATAAATGATTTGGTTTGTTTGTTTGTTTATATAAATCTTCGTCTTGAATCACTCTATCTATTTAAAAAAACCGCATCAAAATCCGTTGCGTAGTTTCAAAGATTTAAGCATACAAAGGGACATAGGGACAGAGAAAGCGACTTTGTTTTATACTATGTGGTGGTCACCAAAAACTAGTACATCAATGGAAGCTTAAGTCTGTATTTTAGGCTACTTTAACCTATGAAAGGCTGCAGGGCATAATAAGTTCTATGAGTTAAAAAAAATACATTGCGTCAATAACTTTTAACCTTTACCTTTGGCAGAACCAACCATTTTACCAAAGTAAACAGGTCACCAGTATGGTTGTTATGCAAGTAAGCTTAGCCTTAACAAAGCCAGGTGTTTTATGCAGGGGCATTATATCAATGTCTTTAGCGCCCAGTGTGGGCCGGGGTCAAGGTGAAGTCCAGCGCAGCATAAGGTGCACTGATAACTGGCTGGCCTCTGGTTCTCAACTTGGAGATATCGGCCCGTAGGGGTCTTGGGCTGGATATAATACGAGAACGTACTGAAAATACTTAAGATAGCCTAATTTTGTCAGTTGCCAAAAATATTTGAAGTAGAAGAAGATACTGGTAATACTTCAGAGAAGAATAATATTTCTTATCAACAAACGCTTGATTAATTTCAATGTAACGATTTTTTATTTACTTTTTATTAAAAAAATTAACCTCTCTAGGCAAAAGGCAATTAATAGGTATAGTAAACTCTTCTCCTCTCAATAATTATATTTTTTTGTCAAATAAGTTCAAAAATCACCAAACCATGTGGACTACTATTGAATTTCTGATTTGATGATACTCTCCACACACTATTTTAACTAGTGAGCATGTGTATGATTCATTATTCATCACAAAAAGAACATGATTGAGCGATCACAAACTTTGGCCTTTTGACGTTTGGAAATGTTGAGAAACAATGGCGGTCTAATGACTCAGCTTAGCCTAGACTTCAATAGGTGGTTAGATATTATGAAGCATTAAAATGGCCAATGCTACGTTAAGTGCTTTTACAACACCTGGTTTTACTCGTAGTTATTTCAATTATGTGGAATTCTAATTCAAAGAATAGAAGTTTATTATGTTGTTCTGTGCCCTCTATAAAAGGTAAGAGAGGTATTTATTTAATTACTGTAAAATGAAAAGTCATTCATGCCTTTTTTGGTTTCGATGTCAAATAACTACTGCTTAATCCAGGGTCGCTTTATTTTGTTCACATCAAAAACGTGCTTACTTTTACTAGAAACCTTAATAGTATTCATTCGTTCGCCTTTAACGGATGGGTGGTCATCATAATGAGTCCTAAATCCATGGGTATTGGGTTTGGTCAGAAGTATTTCGGATTTTTTGGAAAGATGACCATCGTGTTCGACATAAGTATATGGCGATTAGATGGTATCTGACCATTCAATTTATAGCAACTCCAGGAAGGTGATTTTCGCCTGGCTGTGGTACAGTTCACAGGATAAAATTTTACGCTTACAAAACTTTTCTTTTTATTTATTTATTATATTCTTTAAGCCAATATTTAACAACATGTGTAGATTGTTAAAAAAACTGTAAGATATAAAAAAACCTCTCCAGGAACACCCTATGTAGGCTGTTCTTATCAATAACTACCAACAGTATGGGCTAAATAAAACAGTATGTGTTCTACATCTAAAAGCACCGTGCCTATATATCATTCGTAATTAAGTTGTCCTAAAGTCGCCAGCCGTATCCATTGCAGGCTGTTTCGCAAGGTTGTCTCTGTCCGCCATCAGTGACCTGTCTCTACCTAACGAATGTTTCCTCATACCCTGTACGGCTCTACCTAATCTGCGGCAATCTATTGCTAGCTGGGTTTCTTATGGCAGTTAAAATGTTTGTGTTGAAATGTAACCTGTGGTACTTGTACAGCGGAAATCAAACGGGCCCGAAGGAAAAGCCCCGATATGACATTTGTCTATCTTTTGTAAGTATTGGCCTATAGGCTGTTGTTGTCAATACTGCATTTTTTAAAGGAGGCTCAAAATGCAGCTAGAAACACAATGTCTAAAACAAGTTAAGAAAAACGAGTCTGAATGCACAACTAGGGTTTTGAAATGGTTACCTATCATAAGACCGAATTTTCTTATCCCGAATTTCATTTTCCCGAAAACGTTTCGGTTTTTTTCGTTCGGCATTTTTTTAATTTTCCCGAAATGACGTTTGGCACTGTATCAGTTGACCAATTATCAACTGGTTTTTTTTCGTTTGCCAGGCGTTTCATTAGGCCACAAAACGTTTTACCAAAGTGATGACTGGCCGAATTGACACTTGTCCGAAGTATTGTTTTTCAAAACAATCATTAGACCACAGTTTTGCCATATTTTTAGATTACCAAACGATCATAAAAAAGTTACGGGTTTAATGCAAGCAGCATAAAACCAGACAAGGAATTTTAAGATTTAAAATAAAATAAGAAATTGAAAGCATGTACGCAGGCAAACAGCATGCAAGTATTCAACATGCGAGTTTAAGGAAAACACAAGAATTCTGTCACGGCTCCGGGCTCCGGCGGTTCCTCGCGAGCTAATCGTCGCAGATGGCTTTCGCTCAGCACCGCAGCTTCGGTTTGTTGGCCGGTTTCGCCGGCCAGCCTCAGCCGTGGCGCCTCGCTCATAGCCACCTGCTCCTCTGCCCGCGGGCCGCCTCGCCCCTCTATGCCTACGCGCTTTTAAATAACACTCTTGGGGTAGGGCAAAACAAGAACCACGTGGTGTCGGGGTTGACTGAGTCGGATTCGCCCTGAAGTTGAAATTACTGAAAACCGACGTTAACGAGACGTTGAACGTTATCATACAGTAGCTGTGGCCTAGTAATATTCGGTAAAATGAGATTTAGGCAAAGTGATCATATGCCAAATAAGTCACCTGGTAAATTAAAAAAGTTGAAAAAACACTTGGGGCAATAGTAAAAAGTTTGTTCTGAAATTCGGTTTAACGTAGTTCGGTATAACGACACTTATGTCAAAAGATACTTCGACGAGTTGAAAATATGTCAAACAATATATCTGGCAAATGAAATGTTGGTCAATAGTTTTCAGTCAAATGAAATTCGGACTAGTGAATTTCGGACAAGTGACGGGTTCCCTTTTGAAATTCATGTCATGCCTTACAATAATTAATTCTCATGATTATCTGGCAGATTTAAAGAAAGAAAGAAAAAAATTATTAGTCTCACAAGATTGTTTAAAGTTTACAAAAAATATTTATTCTTTTTTTTTAACACAACAGCATGTATAGCTAGCCCATAATTATACGTCTCTAACGCATAGATTCTCAGTGCGGTGCATACGCCTTCCATCTACTGGAATCCTGACCTTTATTCTGCATCGCGTTCCTATTTTTTTAGTTGTTTATGTAAGTATATGGGCCGCATAAAACTTTTTATTAGGAACTGGAGACCATTTGTTCCTTTACAAAAAAAGCCCTTCTGTTGGGTAAGCTGAAATAAATTTATCAATCCGGTCAACATAGAAGTTCTCACGCTACATTTCAACTCAAATAGATATATAACTCATATCACAGGATTTTCCGGCATAGTGGTTGCATATGTTACGACTCAATTGTTGATCGGCCGATTATATGAATTAGTGCGTTACAGATGCGATGCGCCTACCGGCACGTCCATACAGCGCGTAATGAAGTAACTAAACGCAGTAAGGTCGGTCACAGACGACCGTTGCTGCCGCGTCAGATGCTGACTCTAAAATAGGTATAACTAATAACCTTAACTACCAATTCTAAGACTTGAATTTCATAATCAGATCCCCGAACTATCAGGGCTGTGTTAACATCGTGACACAAATGTTTGTGACATCAATATTTGTCCTAGGAGGATCGAAGCCACGACCTTCGGTGCTAAAAAACAGCTATAAATAAAGAGTGTCATTTAGCGTGACTACTCATATAATTTTTTCTATCGAGTACTCTTCTTACTTTTTTTGGAAACAATGATCAGCCCTTAGGCCATAAAATATTTAAATTTATTTAATTAAGTTAATGGCGGGACCCCGCCTAGTTTTTTGAAATAAATGTGCACGGGATGTGATGGCACTTAACCTTCTATTTCATACATTCTTGGTGTGTGGTTGACTGGTAGAGAATGCCTCTAGGCATTAAGTCCGCCATTTGTACTTTACTTTTGTGCAATAAAGAATAAATAAATAAATTCATAGAAAAATTCTACTCTCCGTCCATTTTCTCAAACAAAATTTAATTTCGACTTTTTAAGGATACTGACTTTTTTGCATTATTTACTATAGGGACGTGATTACCACTAACGTTGCTTTACCGACAGTAATCGATCGTCTGTGCTGGGCCTTACGAGTATAAAAACTGCGGCACGCCCGCGATCGTATCGTGTCGGAGAAGCAATAATTCAAATAATGTAACACACATTGTGGTTTACCGATATGATATCTCGACACCAAACTATAATATCTATAATCAGGAAGTTTCAGACAAAAACTGGAAAGTACGGGCTTAGGTTATTATGATTCTATTTTCTTTCAACGTCTAAGCAGGAGTCGTCGTCTGAATTTAGTAATTAATGAATTCCAACACTGTTTCTGGTGTACATCTCCTTTGCCAATCATCTACAGAATGGCAAAAATCTCACCGTTACCAACGATGTGTGTACACCTTGTACACACCCAGAATGGCGTGGACTTGGTGCCTAACTAGCTGCAAGAAATGTATAAAGACTAAACGTTTCTGAGACCAATCACATTACATTACATGGAGGATGGATTTCCTACCCCCTACACTACAATCCTACTAGGAATAGGCCTCATTGTTCTTGCCCAGAAATCGACAGGTCGGTTGATATGAAATACCCGGCAGCCACAATGGATCAAATATTGAAACTTTAACATCTTGGTAGTTTTAAAAAAAATGTAGGTACAGTAGGCACCAATCTTTAATTTAGCCACATACTACCTTGTCACTGCAGAGGCTGCAGTGAATGAGCTACACGTTTACTAAGCTACACAGCTAAAATCTAGACGTTTATTTCGGTTAAAATATACTTCAACGTTACCTAACACAATCTTTTACCCTACATCTGCATAATTTTAAGCGAAGGCCGTCGACTTAGGCGGTTTATGTTTTACATATTCAAGTAGGTAAAAGTGTTTCATAGTTACTAGACTTCTTATAGACAAATATGTGTGAGACTTCAATCATATCGTTAGGTACTCTGAGAATTAGTCCTACGATTACTACCTCATTAAGAATACATAAGATTTCGCAATTTTATGTATTTTATTGCAAAATCCATAGCCGCAACACTTGCGGGTGAAGCTTTCTGCGTTCGGAATGTATTAGATACAAATGCATTAGGTACACGCTGCTGAGATCGGTATAGCACCTTTACGATGTGACTTACAGCCAATAAATGAGTAACATAAAGAGACAAATGACAAGCAATGATAAATTTCTAAAGAAATGATGAAGAGCACTTTTTTCAAAAAATGCCATGAAAGTAACTCTCTATGAAACTAACAAAACCAAATGCATGAACTGACTGACAACAAAGCAAAGATAAAACCACGGTGGCGCATCTAATTACATAAAGATCACATAGTGCGCAGATATCGACACTTAGAAAACTAGGTACTCACCTGAGTACCTAGTTTTCTAAGTGTCGATGCCACAATTACCTTAGTTTCATAAAACTTAGAAAGGCTAAAAGCCAATCAAAAGTGTGAGAATTATGAGCAAACAACAGCCTTCAGACATCCCACAGCTGGGCACAGGCCGTACCTCAACTATGAGGTGGCGTGAGCCATACTCCAACAGACGGCTTCAGTTCCGACTGCTGGAGGGGTATAAAGAGGGAATTACCTTACTGTCAGATGTTATCAAACTAACTACATATTCTTAATTTCACGGTCCCAACTAACTTTTCAAACATTTCAAATGAAGCTTGCTTACAATTCATGCGAATTTGATCGATTGAACTATCTAGGTATATCTTTTTATTTTTGCGGATTGCGTATTATGTATTGAAGCACACATTTCACATAACGTGCAATTTACCAGACGATTTACTTCTAGTGCTACTTGCTATTGGGAAACACGATTTATCGCATAACTCAGTTAGGTGAAAACACAGACAGTAAAATAACAATTTGTAGAAATACATTTTAAACTTTGACTCGTATTCTTTTCAATTTTTGATTGATAATAGAAACAGAAGGCACTTCAAAAACGACAAACTTGTGTTTTCTATTTTATTTTACAAAATCTCTCAACAGATTTGGTTTGTAAGGATTTGCTTCGTAACGTGCTAATTCGCTCGTCGGTGTGCTACGGTGACTACGAACTACGATTTTTTTCGCTACGTTTTTCTGTAGTTCGTGTAGTCAGTCAACCGTTAAAAAACTAAATAAATTAATATAATGAAATTCGTCATCGTTTAAATCAATGGTTAATAGCCACGTTATAAGTTCACTTGAGCCGTATTGTTGATTCGTGAAGTGAATGCTGAAATTCTGTTGCTTGGTTAGAAACTCAAAATAAAGTCATTTTTAGATCAATAAACATTCATCACCGTTATGATAGTTACTCCATTCTCGATGAGAAAAAGTAATCCATTACCTAATAGTGTTTTAACCCTGTATAATCCATATACTTACTTAAAAATAGATAAATTTTCAAAATCCTTACCGTCAATATTTGTATGGCAGCCATGTTTTGAAAATAGGAGATCACAGCAAAATCACATTACTGTACAAATAGATATTAGATCGATACAATCGATCGACGGAATACGCGCGGTGGGTATGTGCGACTGCGTGTGCGCAGGTGCTTATATACAAGGACCAAAATCGCCGCAGTCTAGCCGTAGGTACAGTCGAAGAATAAAAAGGTTTACCACCCTAAGGTCTGTTTTTGCTTGCTCCATGATGACATTGCAGGAACTGTTAATCACATTTGTACTTTTAATAATTTTAAGCAAAGAGGATGTAATAATTCGATTTATCAAACTTGACACTGCAGAGTAATGGCAAGATCGAACAAAAAAAAAGTATTGACTCAACTGTCAATAGTGAAGGAACATACGTCTAATCGAATTTTAATTTTACTGTCAAACAATAAAGCCTAATTTTCGACACAACATTCTAGCCTGTTACACAGTTTAAAAAGGTAACATGTGCTTGCAACGCGTAAATGAATTCATTTGAAAACTGTTCAACCCTTTCGTTCCCCGACTGTACATTGCTCCTGAGCCGGCGATATAATATATCAGCTTTATGATACAATATTATTTATACGACCTATTAGGGCTTAAGTTATTGATTATTAGGAAATTGATATAAGGAATACATACAAGTTTCATAGCTTTACTGAAGAGACAGGGACCATTCATATTCATTCATATAGGCTTCTAGCAGATTTATTTGGGTTCGCAAAGATCTAAATTACCTGCAATGATAGTAAATCGTTTCAAGTAGCTTCTACTTGTATATGTTTTCTTCTTTGAACCTCCGCGACAAAGAAGGCAGTTCAGAATATTAACTGTAGAGGGCTTATTAATAATAACCAACTAGCTTAAGTTTCGTCTACGAGGTTTAGCTTTAAACATAGATCCTTTGGTAGGTAAATTCAGTAGGTAATGTAGTAAATTTCGAAAAAATCCCTGTAGCAACTTTGAACAAACAAACATTCAATTAACATGAGAACTTTCGCACTTATTCGATGTTTTGTTCGCCCATTTAGATATAGATATATAGATCATACCACCGAGTGCCGTTAACCACTATACCGTGGACACACGCTCTCGGTACACTATAAGCCAACTGCTAGACGTAGTTAGACGCTAATCATTAATCAATAGAGGTGCCTGTGGCTCGGCACCGATCGCCGTTGTAGAGCAACCCACGCCGGTTCGGGAATGGCATGGGTGACCACTGCGACTGAAATTAAGTGATATGTTTTCGAGCATCTCCGTGTTTTGGAAGCCACGATAAGCAGTCGATCTTAGGGGCTGTGCCAGTGCCATTGCTAGATGCCAGTCGTTAAACCTAGTCGAAAACGAGGGTCTTGATAACCTCTTGCAGCAAGCTTTGTCACTAACCTTACACCCTTCCAACAATACGTCCCAAACCCGCGGTTGATGTATGGCAAGCGTCATAGTTGAGGTAAGACTTGTGCCCACTTGCACTCTAGTGGGACGTATAAAGGCTGTTTTCTTTTATTTTTACTAATCAACTGATAACCGATCAAACCTCCGCAATCGACATTACCTATCTCCGTTACTTCAACACGTTACGTTAAGCAGTTGGTCCTGGTGGACCGTCGATATAGATATCAGCCGTTAAGCCTAGTCAGTAGTAAGCAAAAACATGTGACATTAAGGTTGCTCACTAACCTTACACCCTTCCAACAATCCACACTGAGCCCGCGTGTTGGAATATGGCTCCCCCATCTCATAGTTGAGGTGAGGCCTGTGCCCAGCAGTGGGACGTATATGTCAAGTTTACCATAAGTCTTTATCTCACCGTAGGAAATAAAAGACTATTTAAAACATGACTAATTTTATTTTTAAAAACTTTTGCTGGTGATAAAAGTGATACACACCTTTGTGTCAGATTGAAGATTTAATAAACACCAATTCAGGCCATCGCATCACGATCATCATCATTCACTATGCTTGGGTTCGATTAGGTGCAGTAAGATTCAGGTTATTTGACAAAAAATTAAAGAATTTTTGAGGAAATGACATACATTTTACTGCACCTAATTAAAAGTCGAATATAGGCAAGGGCACTACTAAAAGTATCCACAACTGGTCAGGTATGCACATACACAGAAAAATGGCTCAATTCACAAATATTAATTCATTAATTATTAATTGGAATGGTTACTAAATAAGTATTTCAGTACTTTTACGTACACATGTAATAAAATTCTATGTTACCATATTTAAAATGAATTATAAATGTATTTATTTATGAGTAGGTACATATTAGTGTTGTCAAAAACGCTCCAAGCACATTCGTTATGGAGGAATCCTTTTAGAAGGAATACTAGGTTGACTTAAGAATGGTGGACAGCAATTTTTAAATTGACGTATCCATATCTTTGCCGAGTCGTGAAGGAGAACGGTGCCGACAAATCATACGAGCTTCAATTAGCACTCAGTGAATGTGGGTACGGTCAACGGCGTGATAGGCTGCCAATTCCGGTCATACTTCCTTGCTAAGAACTGTCATTTAGAATGATCAAGATATACTACGGCAATGAATAGCTTGATGTGCCACTGTTCATAGATGGAAATAACGTAGAGAAGGAAAGGCCTAATGGCTTAGTGGGGTATTTGGTTCTAATAAACACAGAAGTTAAAGTATTATGCTTAAACAAAATATCTTCAGTTTAACATTACGACTTTACTTTTAAAAGGCCGATTTTGGATACATTTCGCTTTATTACCTACCTACCTATACAAAGAAACCTAACGAACGAGAGCTTGAATGTAAAATAGCGGGTTTAAGTATTTCAGCTGTGCCATTCAGCATTGTTTTTCAGATCTGCAACAGCTGTGACAATTCAAAAATCTAATTAAGGTATATTTGATTGACTTGGAAAAACTGACGTATGTCGAAGGACCGACGACCGTTAAGGATTAGGCGAGTCCTCGAGGCGCCGGAGTTAGACGGACTGGATTAGAGACCACAAATTCTTTAACGCAGTGAACGGCGCTTTTCAGCCAGATGGACCAGGTGCCGGCGGTGGCGGAAGGCGGTGTTTTTTTTTGTACTGACTTCTTACCCATAGGCACGTCACCATAGGCCTCGGCTGAAGGCGCTACTGGTAGATGGCATTCGGACGCAAGCAGACGAGCCGAACATGCCCAGCAAAAAACATTTTTTGGCAGTTTATGGAACTAGGCGTTTTGACAATTCACCGCAAAGAGTTTTTTTTTTGTTTGAGGCACAAGATCCTATTTGAAGGGATATACAGGTTAAATTAACTTTGAGTTGCGTCAAACTTTGGTATTACTAATGGACCATAATGTAAAGTGTGGATATTAAAAATAGAAATTGAGAAGTACCTGTAACGAGGTACAAAGTTTCCACAGCAAGATGCTTTTTACATAATCTTGACGGGGGGTAATGTGATAACATTACATGCTAGTCGGAGCACTCTAATGAGAAAACCCTTATCTGGCTAAATGCTATCCATTTCCCTTTTAAGGTGAATTGACAAGTTTCCTAAAATATAGATCACATGCATAAACATCTACGCATATTTGTTCATTCTTGTATAATTAACTGATTACTGAATGATTAGACAATCCTTAAGTTAAGGACATAAAGGTCTAGCTATATTATTAGAAAACTGACGACAATTTTGGAGCCTACTTAAGGAGATTAATAATTTATGAGGAAGAATTGAACATCAATAAACAGTGTGGGTATGTTACATATATTTATTTCTTAAGGTTTACAATTTACCCCTAACATTAATGTAAGTGTTCTTGGAGTCTATAATAATAACAATAAATAATAGGTTTACACAACCCCAATCAAATCAACGCACATTTAATAAATAACTCTCACACAGTCAAAATAAACGCACAACAATGGATTATTCTGTAAGAACGTTCGCGTTTAGAAATTTACAGAAATGTGCAAACTCCGCTCAGTAGCAAATTCAATGCTCAACATCCATCGGTTATACTCGTAGTCACAGGTTACCACCTAAAAAAATTTTAACTGTCCAATAATCAGTAGGTACTTGATTTAAAATGTTGTTACCTCCCCCTCTTATCCGTATCAGGCGAAATTAAGCAATGACAAAAGGATTTTCAAAAGTTTTCTTATCAAACAAAGGCAAATAAGAATGTTCCTGATCCTCCTCACATTTAAATCTCATTTCTAAACGCGAACATAGTCAGCTACTTACATAATCACAAACGTAAAATAAATATCATAGACACAAGTGCATTAACGGTTTTCAAGAATAGCTTTCATCACTGGGGATGAAAGATATTCGTTGCAACTAACTAAAAATTAGAACACACTCGGACAATCAACAAAGAAAAATAGCATCATAAGTCATCTTACTCGTACATAAAGATCTCATTTTATGGCCAATATTTGGTCCATGTGTAAAGTCCAACGTAATTTGAGTATATTTTTATACAAGACTATTAAATTAGTTTTGCCCAAGCAACGGTACATCCTCTAGAATTTGAATTCTGTCGATTGAAACTTAATGTTACAGCTGCACTGGTATTTATTCATTCAGTCTCATTCTCTTTAACCGGCTCTGTGGTCAGCTCGGCCTCAGCGGAGGACGCCTCAGCAGAGCTCGCCTCGGCAGCCGCAGTGGTGGGAGTCTCAGTGACTTCGGTTTCAGTGGAGTTCTGTGCTGGAGTGGTCATGCTGTCAGGCAGGTTCTCGCAAGTACGGCCGCTGATGCCGGCGGGGCACTGGCAGCGGAAGTTGCCGTCCCCAGCTTCGAGGGACTGGCATCTGCCGCCGTTTTTGCAAGTGTCAGGGTTCTTGTCGCAGTAGTTGAGTTCTGTGAACAAATGGATCCAATAGTTACATGGTGTTACACTTTACGAGCTGAAAATGTTAAGAATAAGTTAAGTTTTTGTTAAAGTGGATAAAGCGACACAAGAGGGCGTGGTAGACCATCCTGGGTGCCGCGCTAGATGGACGAAAGCTGATGCCACGGAGGTGAAGACTAGATGTTTCAGGCAAAAGGTCGTCAATAGTAGAGATGGAGGAAGAGGGAAAAGGCTTACATCCAATACCGGTTATATAGGGATGACCATGATGATGAATACGAGAAGGTATAATAAAGGGTCCCACAGATATCATATTATCACGTACATTTGTTACTTTGACAACATAGTAAATGTACTGGTAGTTTTGAGGTTTTCGTGATCTAATGTGAACTATACCAGCGCACGAATTACGAGATGTACTTAGAGCGGGTTCGTGTCTCATGTAGGGCCATATGTTTTAGCATTTGAATTTAAAGTGAGTGTATCTGCGCTTTATCTTCCTTCCTGTGAACGTGTAAATACATAAAAACACACTTAAAACTATTAGGTAAAATGCTATCGTAACTCTTGAATGTACTCGTAACTAAACTGGTGTATGTTAATAGCATTCTTTCAAGTGTCATTGAGGGCGATCTCTAAAAAACTAGGGCTATCTCCTGGGATGTAACAGGCTATGTAACAGAGAATATATAAATCTCAATAAGATTATACAAGAAGTTGGTTCACATTAGGACAAGTTAGATCTAGCTAGATCGATCGATCGATCAAGAGGCTAATCTATAACGGAAGCTCATTCCACGACGGACCCGTATGCGACAAATATACATGCTCATCCACATTTCTTAGCCTTTATGGATGTAAACGTGTTCCAGTTTAGGCAGACTGGGAGCTCTCGTTAATTTAAATTAACATAGATACCATTAAAAGTTGTTAAAATCCTCAGTGAAATCGATCTGTATCAGTAATAGTCAAATAGCTACATGTTGAATTGGGCAGGATGAGGACGTAACTAAGATTTTTATCGCTATAGCAACATGATACAGTAAATAAGTATGTATTTTAAACTGCTTATGGTTGAAATCTATGGAAGAGACCTAGTGAGCAGTGGACGTGATGCGGCTGTTGATGATGATGATGATGAACTAGAGTTGTTAAATGTCAATTTCTTTCTCTGTTGAATCCGAAGAAATAAATTAGTTACGCATTAAGAAGAATACCTATTTGTCATTTAAATTGAAGAGCTTTGCTTTGATGAACCGATGATGATCAAAATGGAAATTCCAGAAATAATCAACTTGATCTAGGTGACAGGCGAGAGACGAACTTGCATCCATTGCAAGCCGGGCGACAAATATTGTCTGTATAGTGTTGTACATATCTATTTATACCTACTAAAAATGTTGCGTTTATTGTGTTTTTCTTGATAGTGTATATAGGAAGTATTGACTCTCGCCTACACAGTAGGCCAGAGTCAAGATCATCCTGAGGTGACCTAGACATAATCTGTAATGGAACACCCATTTAGTGTCACACACCACCTACTTAGTTTTATTATATTCGTGTGGGTATGTGACACTTTGAACTTTATACAGCGTTGTGAATGTGAAATACCAGAGATAATTGGTAGTACCTTCATCACAGAGCATGCCGCCCCATCCAGGCTCGCAGGAGCACTCCCAGGGCTTCTGGCAGGTCCCGTGCACGCAGCCGGGGTACGGGTGGCACTGCGCGCACGAGGGGCCCGTCCAGCCCACCTTGCAGCGGCTCTCGCCCGGCCGCCGGCAGTAGCCGCGCTCGTTAAGCTACCCTTTAAGTCTCAACCGGCGCTTGAACCATTGCGCTAAACGAGTCGTCAATACCTTCATCACAGAGCATGCCGCCCCAGCCAGGCTCGCAGGAGCACTCCCAGGGCTTCTGGCAGGTCCCGTGCACGCAGCCGGGGTACGGGTGGCACTGCGCGCACGACGGGCCCGTCCAGCCCACCTTGCAGGGGCACTCGCCCGGCCGCCGGCAGTAGCCACACTCGTTGTGCTACCCTTTAAGTCTCAACCGGCGCTTGAACCATTGCGCTAAATGAGTCGTAAATACCTTCATCGCAGAGCATGCCGCCCCAGCCAGGCTCGCAGGAGCACTCCCAGGGCTTCTGGCAGGTCCCGTGCACGCAGCCGGGGTACGGGTGGCACTGCGCGCACGACGGGCCTGTCCAGCCCACCTTGCAGCGGCACTCGCCCGGCCGCCGGCAGTAGCCGCGCTCGTTGTGGCAGCCCGATGCACAGATTGCTGGGGGAAAAAAACAATAGTTATGGCTCATTTCCACCATGTCTGGTCCCGGTTTTGATCTGGCAAAGGTCTGGCTCGGAAACCGTGTGGTCCCGAGTCCAAGACAGACGAGAACTACTACTTTGTGATCATTGAACAATTTGCGGCTAACTCTCCGGTGATTGAAAACTCAGTTGAAGGCTAGCAACCCAAAAATAACAACGGTAGACTCACGTTGGGTTTAAATTCGCTCAATCACCAACTTTTATACTTTTTACTAATTACGGAGCTAATCCCTGAATCTTGAATAGTCACTCGAAATTCAGGAGCCCTTGCTTAGCGAAGACCGCAATGTTCGTCGATGTTAATTTTGGATTACGTTTCAGAATTGGGCACTAACATAGTCAAATGTAGGTACTCATGCGTCTAATAAAGCAGCCAGACCTGCGAGCACGTGCCCTCTAGTGACTTGCTCATCAACCACGGTTGGGTCCCATCGAACGTCTTGGTCGTATAGGCCGCAAGACGAAAGACATGTGAGGAACTAGCCTCTCCCTACTGCGAAGTGTGCACTAGTTATTTGTGCCAGACGTAACTTACGCGTCTGACAAAGCAGGCCAGTGTATCCCGGCGAGCACTTGCACTCTAGCGGCTTGTCGCAGTACCCGTGCTGGCAGCCCGGCAGCGGCTGGCAGGCGCGGCAGGTGGGCCCGGACCAGCCGAGGCGGCAGCGGCACTCGCCTGGGAACTCGCAGTAGCCTCGGGTGGCGTGGCAGTCGGACCGGCAGATGGCTGCGGCAGATAAATAGCGATGAATTGAAGCCCCATTTGGGTACTCGTATTATCTTTTGGACAGCCTTTTTGACATGCTCACTTAAAACCAAACTACGCAGGGTTTACACTAATGAGTGTCAGTGTCTGTAGTGTCATATGTATGTTGTATTCGTTCAGCCTCTTACCATGTGGTAAGCACGGACGTAAAAGAAAGACGGACATCACTTCGTCTAATCATGAGTGAAGCATATTATCAGCTGCCAGTTTAGGTGTGTACGTGTCATTGGCGCTGTCACACGGAGTAAAGTGGCGTAGTTTGTAGCACCTAGTGTGTTTGTGTGAGTGTAGCAGGTCGTGTACTACAAACGAAATTGTAGCAACTTACATGCTTCACATTTTTTTAGTGTGATCTACCGTCCGTGTTTCTTTTACGTCGGTGGTGGTAAGAGGCAGAACAAATACAAATACCTATTTTTCACAGTGTATGTTTGCCCTTGGTGAGATTAAAACCCACAACCCGCAATCTAGGAGGCAGGGGTGTAATACTTGTAGTATCTTAACCAATCCACTGATTCAATCAAGCAAATGCAAATGCAAATACTCAGCCATTTCATTTTGATTTGAGCAGAGGAGATGTCTGTTCATTATCTTGCTAAAAGGTCACATCTGTTAAATTTCCCACCGGCAGCATGGTAGATAGTTATGACACTGTCTGCACCGTTAAGTTGAGCTTGAGTGTTGAGAGTCGACACTTACGTTCAGAGCAGAAGAGACCATCCCAGCCGTCCCTGCAGATGCACTCGAAGGAGACATTGCAGAAGCCGTGCTGACAGCCGGGCAGGGGGATGCACTTGTTACATCTCTCGCCGTAGAAGCCGAGCTTGCATCGGCACTCGCCTGGTCGCTTGCAGTAGCCTGTAAGGTTCAAATTGTAGACCTGATTCAATCATTTGAAATATGATGCATGTCTTTTCCTTCCCGCTTGAGTGGGGTTCACCGAAGTTAACTACGTGGAGATAATTTTTTTTGAAAGTCAGTTTTGTCTTCAACTTCTACAATAGATAACCCTAACGATGTTGAAACCACTAACTTTGTCTCATAAAAAACCTACTGCCAGACCTAGGAATTAAAGTCACAAGGTCAAACAAAGAAACTTTCAAAAGCCATTGATCGGTCTTTGTCTTGTGAATCTACAGGCTAAGTAGGTACTCAAATTGATATATCACTTTCAAACAAAGAACTTTTCTCATTAGGTAGTACAATGCGATTTCTTTTGCACTTTCACATAGAAAGTTTGGGTACCCGGTAAAGCTCTTTTATGTTAACACATTAAATAAATTAACAACGCATAGGTACCTTTGTACTTACATCACTGAGCAGTTGTGAAAGGACATAGCTAGATTGTTTCTTGTAATACTACCTAACGGCCAAAGACTAGATACTCGTATCTACTCGTATACTTACGTTTGATGTGACATAAAAATAGACTAATGTTAGCTAAAATGCATCTACGAATACATTTGTCTGATGGTTCTATGAATGCGAGAGTAATTTTTAAATAGCATTGCTGCCCTGCACACAAGATCGCATCCTCCGATAAAATACATCATTGAGCATTAAGATTTGTTCTACTGGTAAAGCATCGTTTTATTGGTAAAACAATTCTGAACTGTTCCAATGATGACAGGAATGACAAGGGAATCGAAAACTATAAGTAGCCGAATGTTATGCTTCCGTGGTTATGCTACGAACGCCAGTTCAGTGATGAATTTTTCGAGCATATCTATATTTCGGATGGCACGTGAAGCACTTGCTGGTAAATGTAAATTGTTATGTTGCTAGGCCTAGTCAAGGGCCTTAGGCTTGATAACGAAAGAACGTTATCGGATCGGATCGTTGTTAAAATCTATCTAAGGCTAGTGTCATCACCACACCAACCAGACTTCACCAACGATCCGCAATGAGCCCTCGAATTATTTCCTGGATCGCACTAGGTAACTCATAGTTGGAGTAGCAGCGACTTATTATTGTTTGTTTGTTTGGGAGTACCTACAGTGAAGAGTCACACAAAAAACTCATACAAGTATACGTCATTGGGGCCTTCAAGAAAAAAGCGTATGCCTTCCTAAAAGGCAAGCAACGCAGCTGCGACACCGGTGGTGTTGCGGTTGTCCATGGACTGAGGTGATCACTTCCCATCAGGTGACCCTTGAGCTCGTTTGCTCCCTCTTACATAAAAAATAACTCACCTTGCAATGGATCGCACCCCTTCTTGCAGATGGGCACGTCGCACAGGTCCCCCTGCCAGCCGGGCAGGCACTTCGGTTCGCCCTTGTCGTCGCACACGTAGTGGCTGTGCTCGCTCTGAGCGGCCGGCAGCTCGCACGCCTGCGGCACACTCTGTCTGTTACTCTACGGCGTCATAAAGGTGCGTCAGTGAGTGTGCAGTAAAGGTATCTGGGGCTGTGCAAGCTGCTAGCATTCAAAGCTGGTCTAGTGTGGGAACTGTTCTATCACACGCTCGTCAAATGCGGGTTTTAGTGACACAAGGATCCCCAGGCAAATTATACTACTTATGGGGAAAAATTGGCGAACTTTGTTATGGTTAAGAGATAGATTTTTTAAAAACTTGAATATTTTGTACAATAAAACACATTGCTTAGGAATCTCTCTCACCTATAAGGTAAGGGCCAGAGGAGGCCGGCTTACCATTGCAAGACACTGTGTGTGGTGGGAAAATTCAGGACCTTCTCAGGAAGTGTTATAGCTGGTCGTGTCTCGCCCTGATTCTAATCAGATGTTCCAGTGGCATGGAAAAGCATTTTATATGATTAGGTCCTCCATCCGATTAAAATCCGAACCCGACACCCAACAATTGGGAATCAGGGTTATCCTGTGACAGGGGTAAAATGTGTGTCAAGATGGTAGCTAGTGGAAAAATTTGGTGCGATAGTACGTATGTTTTGTCTATGTAGATAACAAACAGAAGATCTGTCGAAAGTTTCGTGTCATCCTAATCGGCAGGATCTTGTTTGTTCGCCACTGCGCCTGCGACTCCGTGTTTGAGTCAGCCGAACTTTCTAATATGAGCCGCGAGAAAGGCGCGCGCGAAAGTCGGCCGCGAGGAAATCCCAGAGAAAATGTTAGAGGCAAGATAATAATAAACAAACATTCCGGTTAATTTCAATGACGAATTGTTAATACACTTAAATAAGTTTTGTTTAGCACCTTAGTGATAGACGTTGAATATTAATCACAAACACGGCTTTGCTATTTTGCGAATGCAAATATTGAAATATTATGATACTTTGGTTTATAATTTGATACTACCGTACTAGTAATGGTAACCTCAAAACTCTTAACTATATATCTTAACAGATTGTAGAAACAGACGAATTCCAGTTTTAAAAACGCATATTTTCAAGTCTTGAATTAAAATGTAAGAAACAAACTGTATCATTACATCTTCAATCTCTTGTAATCTCCTCCGCTAATGTGTACCTAGTATCTAATTAACATGCGTAAAACAATGTCAAAATAAACGGAGAGAAAAATACAAGACACAAAAATAAGAAGTCATGAAGGTGTCACTTAAATTTCTCTTGGCTTATTAGCTTAGCTTACATCAAGTGCACCTAATTTGTGCAAATTAATGATACTGTCACCAGCTATGCTATTCCGGTGGTCGCCGACACTCACTTCGCTTGTGCGAGTTAACTTTGAAATTCCATTCCTTCGCGACGGTCGTCGTTTGAGAGAAAAGAACTAAGCCAAAAATCATTTTTTAATTATTTACATACAAAATGAGAGAAAATACTAATTCAAAGTAAAGCGTATTGATGATTGAGGTGAGCGTGAAGCGCCGAGATGTGAAGTGATGTTCGATGTGCACCGCCGGAATAGCACGGCTGCTCAGTAAATTAAATCTAACATATTTTCTAACAGAAATATTTATTTGTAATTCACATTTAACAGTTTATTGCGATAAATGTGATGTGTGACCAGGGTAGGGTATCATACTCGGCAACATATTTTAGATGTTTTTGCGCAACGTTACAAAACTAACTGATCAATTATTTATTTACTAAGAACTAATCTATAACGCTATTTCAATCTAAGAGTGATTCCACCTATCTAATATTTGTTAAGAATTTTGTAAATTTTATAAGAATGTGCGTATTGATACTAGAATTTCATACATTCATTACTACGTTATTTTTTCATGTCCATGATATTATCACGACACTTTAGCCTAAGGTTTTACTCGATATGGGCTTATGAAGCATTTGATCATTAGATATTTGTGTTATTCTTAACTAAATCAATTGATTTCAAGTGCTAAGCGAAGCGGAAAGCTTATAAGTTTAACAGTTACGCAAGGGACTTACCTGCTTCTTCCATTTCGGTATGTACTTGGCCGGCAAGACCACCGGTGTCACACAACATATAATTACAAACAAAATGAATAGATCCCTCATCTTGCTTGATCCATCAACGCAGGTCAAGTAGTCACTGTTGTCAAAGAGTCACGAATCTCCAAGTGCAAGGTTTAACGGTGTATTTTTTGTAGAATAGCGCGGTAAATGCAGCGCCTGCGCAGCCCGGCGGTATACTGTTATGTTGTGTTATTGAACTTGACTCGGATGAAGCAACTTTCGCCGCGGTCGCTTTTTACTAGGCCACTAAACAAGAGGCTGTTGGAGCCATTGACAAGGTAACAGATACCGTCATGAATAAGAGAGACCTCCTACATATTTCTAGTGTAGGTCTACACCTACCTATTGCCAAATTAAAATACCTATTAGTTATCATTTTTTTCTAACATATCTATCTAGTTCGCACTGTAGAGTGAGGAACTTATGAGTGCCAACGACCATGCCGTTATGGTGGCGGAGTTTTGGTCAAAAAGAATATAGCCATCGACACGATAAGAAGAAGAAGACTGTAGAGTGGCGAAAAAAAAATCGTTATTTATTTTATTTGCAAAAGATGAAGTTGATTTGCGTATGAAACACGGTTTCCGATGGTTTTAAAATAAGATCGAACCCTTAATATACGGGCTCCATCAAAATATAGACATGCAAAAGCTTGATCTTTTCTTCAAGGTTGTTGTTCAGAAAATTTTTGGCGTTTTTTGCTGTGTAGCCCAATCAAGTTTTATTTACACTGAGCAAAGGGATTTATTTACTCACCCACAGTAATGGAGCAATATAAGTAGTATCAGAAAACGTAGTTTTAGTGGCCCGAGCACATCGGGTATACGAGTTTTCTACGGAGTATTTCCTGATCCGAGACTAGTTCACAGTAACAGGATATAATGTTATTCCAGAGAACTAAATATCCAGTGCTTGGGACTCTTCATTTATCTAACTTCTTATATTCAAAGAAATTAATAACTCACCGACTGACCTAGTTTCAATGTAATTTACCTTACTTAATAATGAGAAGGTTTACTAAACTAATAACTACCAAACAATCAAAGTACGATTATCGGTTTCAATAATCCCAAGACATCTTCTTCTGCGCACAGACCTAAAACTAAACTCAGAAGATTCAGAAGAGCTGCTTGTATGACGGTTCATCCCGCGAAACCCGGCCACCTGTAGCCTTTTACCAAGTCGTCTTCTAACTTTGCATGTGGACGTCACACGCACCGTTTGGTCTCCATTCCAGAACATTTCTGCCACAAGTGTCACCAGAACGTACTTACCACTACTACCAACATAATGGTGCCCAGACTCAACTAAACAGTGGCTTTAGTTCTTTAACGAGTTTTCGCACTTTTGAAGACCCGCTGTGGTATTTAGGTTGGCGCCCAAACTCACTTCGGTCATGGTGAGTTATCTTTAAAATTCAGTTTCTTTGCGACTGAGGTCGTTTGAGGGAAAAGAACTAAGCCATTTTTATTCTAATTATCTACATACAAAATGAGAGACTACTAATTCAGAGTGAAGCGTATTAATGATTGAAGTAAGCGTGAAGCACCGAGATCTAAAGTGATTTAGTATCAAAAATAATATGTAAAAAAATACTTACCGTTCAATATTTCTCCTTCATCTTTTGCTATTTTAAACACACTCGAATAGACCCCCAGATTCGAACTTGTGTATCATGCATGATCATTAGGTACACTCTACAAAAAAATGGTACTTGTGCTCACATGACGCAAGCCGCGGACCGACACCGGATGTCTCATTTGGATACGAAGCATGCGCAGACCTAGGTAAACATTCCAGGCCTGCCTTTAGGAAAAAGGATATAGGTAAGTAGTTGCCTTATACAACTACCATAAGGATATATTTCCCTATTCCTATGTAGTTTTAGGCGTAAAACTTATTCGAGATTTTATATGTAGCGAAAAACAAATAACAACGTTAATGAATCAAACTTTCTTGTATCTAAAAACGTAACTACCGGCCAGGATAGCGATTTAGAAACGCATTATAGAATGATTCGGTAATTTTCATTTCATCTTAGTATTTCGCTCGTTCAGTGAGAGCGTAGAATTTTGTTACAATGTAAAAGGCAATGGTCTCTAGTATTTATAAACTAAATGATCAACCACATTAATAAGAAAAAAAATACAGGATTGTTCGATGAATTGGTTTTGCTGCGGCACACGCGAATAACATAATATTAACATTACATTCATTTTCTGTCAAAGGTCTATGAGGAAGCCGCGTAGTGAGAAAAACATAAAATTAATTCAAACGTATTTATTACGGTTTGTTTAAATTATTTATTGCGTTCTATATACACTATATGTAATTTATAAAGCTATATACACATAGTTTAGGTCCATGTTACACGATTTTACATCTCATCGAAGCTCTGAACATTACAATAGTATCATAAAACTGTTTACAACAAGACCATTAATAATGGACAACCACTCGGACAATACATGGAAGAAGAAACGGTGATAGGAAAAGCAATATACCTACTCAGACCTTAAACAATATAGTTATTAAATAATTACTGGAATATTAAAGGTGAACATTGAAGGTAAGACACTAAATCATGTGTCGAAATACATTTGTGTTTATGTAAAATATCTTGAAATATTGCAAATGTTACGCCAAACTTTAGACATCAATAAAATCTAAGTAGCCTTCATAACTACAAGTAGCAGGCTGCGTTTTCACCAAAGATGCGTTGCGAAGAATTTGTTTTTAAGAACCAATAGAATCGCTTCATTGAGCGAAGCTAGGTAAACGGAGGGATTCTATTGGTTCTTAGAAACACATTCCACGCAACGCATCTCTGGTGAAAACGACAGACATATACTTTAAGTGTCCGTAGTTTCGGGCAAACTTAGACATGAACACATTTCAAAACCAAATCACATTGAATAGACATCATTTCAGTAGGTACTTTAATCGTTTAGAAAGTATGCTTAGCATACTAAATAAAAAAGGTGAAAACAAACTGCAAGCAGACCTTTTTGACAAATTAGCTTCACATAAACTACGGGATTAGCGCATAGAGAGGAGGTCCCAGGTTCGACCAAATGCCCAGGCATGTGGTGAACTGTTAAACAGCTAAATTACAAACTGGTGAATAATAATTAACGTTTCCCTTCGCTTCAGGTTGTGAACATATTCAATTTTATGCAAGGAATCTAACGTCAGGAGTCTAGTGGCTATGAGGTCGATGCGTTATTATCCCTAATTGATGAGAACATAAAAGGCAGCCACGTCTGATCGTGATCAATTACAATTAAAACTGATGGGTTCGCGGTCCTTTACTGTACTCGGACTTTTAATTAGATGCAAATAGGTAATTTGACATAAAATGACAGATTTTCAAGGAAAACATCGATTTACTGTCAAATAACCCGATAAAAGCCAGAGTTTAGGTACTCGCCTAGTAAAAATGTGGATTGTGTAATTAAATAGATTTGGCACAAATTAATACCGTTTTTGTGAGGTCTGTGAGACTCGTGCGTGACTCATTACAGTCACTCATTAAGGTGGCATTCTAGAATGTTGTCTTAGTTGTTAGCCAAATCTCAGTAACATTTTGTCCTTTCTAGTCAAGAATAGGTCAGTGCATAAGTAACAATTATGCAATTACAGCGCTAATCTTACTTTTAACAAGTGTTGAATGTAAATAAATTGTTAATTACTGTGACTAGCGTTTCCAGGCGTTAGATAGATAAGGCCGGACATAGTGTTCGGAATGTTCTCCTTTTGCTTACATTTGACCAGTCGAGGTCGTTAAGACACAAAACCCTTAACATTTAGGGTGTCTGGCCTAAGTGGATGGCCTGAACCTAACAACCCTAACTATGTTTAGTGCAGTTTCACTGAATGGGAAGTATAAATGGTGATTGTGGTACGTAATTCGATTAGTAAACCGCACTCACTTTTCATACTGTTTACGCATGCACAACGCACACCTCAGATCGTGACTGTACACACAAATGCAAATACACAGATATACATAAAAAAGCTAGTCATACAAAGTTTTATTAAATTGGTCAAACATTTTCATTGTATTCATTGCTTTTCCTAATTACATTGTTTAATATGTATTAATAAATAATAGATGCAAATTACTACATCACTCACATAGACGTAGTTTGACGGGTTATAATTCAAATTCATCATTTTCATCATATCTTAGGCTAAATATGTATTACATACATTTCAGGCGTAGGCTTTACATTTAAAATATCATATTAAAGGCATTTAAGATACACAGACAACAATTTTGTAGATTGACTTCGAATTAAGCTTAATACAATACCGATAACAAGAAAAACTTATTGTATTTCTTGTAGAGAACCACGCTTTTCTTACATCAGCGAACTGATCAAGAATGTATCATGATCAGTTAAACAACAACCTAGTCCCTTTCAATATAGGAGAAAAATAACTTAAAAACATTTAAACAACAAATTTTCAAAAGTCCCTATTAATCTAAAGCATACGAAATAGTATCTTGTGATAAAAAATCGAGATTAGTTCCCTTATACCGTCGATCCTAAAGTGGAAGTAATTTTAAATTTTGACAAATTAGGTATTTGGGTGTTGGATCGCAGCAGCCGGCCGTGCGCGAGCGCAGCTATGTCATGGGAACCTGCGCGTATGAATATGCACGAGTAGTGATGAAAGAAATGTCCTTTAAGATCACGACTCGCCTCTATTTTACAAGACTTGACTCTAAAATGAGAACTCGAGTTTAACACTTTTAAAATAACAACTTGACTTAAAATGAGAACTCGACTTTAACACTTTTAAAATAACAAAATTCTGCTTAAGCTTGAGATTTGAAACTTGAGACTTTAACGACTCCAGCTGTGCCAAGAATCCAAGACTTGCACCAGAATAGTACCTACACGAAATTCAGTACCTATATTAAGTTACAATCGACTTTAAAATTAGTACTGACGGTTTGAGTTTAGAATAAGACTTGGTCGTTATTAACAAAGATTAAAACTCTTAAAGTTAATTGCCACAACTCGAATCTAATTTGTGCATGAGAAACATTCGTTTTAAGATTCAGGTATAAATTAGCTTTTTTACGGCATCGATCGACAGAAATTAGTCTTATAACTCATGGAGGGTTTAAAAACTCTAGTCGAGACATAAAAAAATTAATCGAGTCTTTTTAGTAGATCCTAAAAGGCCGAGAGTGTTTCATCACTACACGAGGGACCGGTCGCCGGATCCGTGGCGCTCCTTCTTCGGCAGATCTACATACCGACCAACACTTATTGGTAATTTATTTAGTACGACCGCACCTTCACCAGAAACACTATCTTTTCCAAACCAAAATGAGCCTTAACCAGTCGACACAAAAGTCCCGAGACACTAACACTTTTTTAATTTAAAATCTTAAACGCACCGATTTATTTGCTAATTTAGAAAATAGTCTAAATTCATTACAGTTCCTCTATAAATATGTATAGGTTAGAAACGAAAACAATAAATTATAATAAGTAAATATATTATTATATAAAATATGTCGTAATAAAGTACATTTGCGACGTAAATGTGACTAATAAATATCAGATCATGATAAGTGGTGAATAAAATTACGAAACTAAGTTAAACTAAACGAATCTAATTTTAAAGACGAGAAAATAAATTTTGATACCAAATTGTAACCAATTGATTCTAATATACATTTAGTACGGTCAACTGCATGACATTGCCATCCATTCCTCCTCGGTCTATTGTAGTGGAATATCATTTGGCAAGAGCAACATGAAAGACGGAAATAGTCACCAAGACGAGCTGTACATATCACGGCTTAAATGTAAATTCTGAGTTTATTTAAATAAAAATAAAGTCGGCAACAACTAAAAATATATTATTGCTTTTAGAAGAAAAAACCTTTTAATTACGTATAGTTGAGGATTGTTAGTAATACTTTCGTTATTTTTAATATCAACCTTGTGACATAAAAGATGTAATTGTATTTACAAAAGTCTTTCACGAAATACAACTCAAATATAATTTGACTTTATAATAATTTGAATTGAATGCAAAACGTTTAGTTAAAATGACAATTGTTGAAATATTATTCAAATCTTCCTATCAGTACTAACTAAAACATGTTTGGATGCTACGATTACGCTATTAATATGACAAGGTCTCCAAATTCATTGTATAAAAACTTTTAATAACAAATCTGCAAAATCCGCAACATTACAAACTTTGTTAAGATCATATTATCACATATTGAATTTTACTCAAAAAATCTATTGCCTACTGAACTAGATGTAAAATGTATAAAATTTACTCGTGATAGAAAATTTACGGTACTTTGTCACTTCTAATGAGGCCGGTTCTATTAATCTATGGTTCAAGTAGTCTATGGTACGCTTAATGATAAATGCAAAAATATACTTTTACTTTAGTGCATTGTATAAGACGGAGGTACAATTCAAATATCTCGTGTATTTTTTCTATTATTGAATACTAAGTTTTTTACAATGTTATAATAACTTTTTACAAGTTTTGAGAAATAGCACATGTATATTTTTATTGGTCATAGGCTTTTTCAGGGAATGTTGATATTATCTAGTTATTAATAGTACTGGTTAGAACATGGTAAAAACTAAACATTTTAATGTATAGGGTATAAAGTATTAACATGCTTAGAACGCCTTCAAATTATTAATACTTTTTACAAAATTAGGACAACACAATATTTCAGTTTTCACTGCACATGGGCACTAGTGGAAAAAAACATGTAACATAAATAAACAAAGATGCAAACAAAATTGCTCTGGTCCCATAGCAAAGTTTTTCCTTGTGCTATAGAAAACAGAAGCAACGAAAGTGTTTTAAATACCCAGGCCCAGCACATATCTGCTTCGTCAACCAACCCTTCTTGTGCTGGTGAGGATATCGATATAGCCAGTAACCCTTTAGGGTGCCAGAACGGCCCTTGTAACTGCACGAAACGGGTCGCAGAAACTTATAATTTTAAAAATAATAAATTAATATAGGATTTTAGATGGAATGTAAACATCAGTTATGAGAATTTATAGAAATGGAACAACGATTAGGAGGATCAGTTTTTACGTGCATGATCAGAAATTGTCACAAATATTAGCAGAAAAAAACTGGGAGTGTAGATACCAACAGCCTATGTGAAGAAGACACACAACATCTTTTTTTTTGGACTACAGGGTTCAAAATATTTACTTCGTGATTTATTTACATGGTACCGAAAAACTAATGAACTTTGAAAATATAATCTATGCATATTTTTAAATATTACAAATGTCTAAACTTAGCGGAATCCTAGATGACAAGGGGTCTATCAAATTGTCACGACATTAATATTTGAGGTAGACTATTGTAACTTAAGCTTTCTATACTTGAATAACTGTTTTATTTTAAGTGTATAGTGATTATATGCACCTTAAGTTTCATTGCAATTTTTTAGCAAAATGAATGAACAATACTTGACAAGATTGGCTTCAGTAACTATTTACATGGAAAACTAGACTAACGCTGTTTCAATATCTAAATATGTATTGTTATAAGCTTATTACGTTATCGCACATGGTCATTTTCTGGAAGTATGGTGTAATTTCAATAAAAGAATAAATAGGACCCAACTTTACATAACATCTTGTATTGTCCATAAAGGTTGAAGACGCTTTTACTAACTTTTATGACCTTTACAATAAAAAGCTCATGAACGATCGGTGCAGCCGTAAAAACAAAAAATATCGAATTTCATACTGTGTTAAATGTATTGTTTGCCGGTTCTGAACAATCATAACGTACATTACAGGAACATCTTAAATTTATCGTACATTCTAAATGGCGAACATCACAATTGGTATGTGCACTCTCACATTGACTGAAGTATGGCCGATCCACACCGAATTAATAATATCACTATCAAAGATAATGAGTTACATTACCTATTTAGGCCAAAGTACACCCGAAGTACGTTTTCGTAAGAAATTATAAATGTTCGAATATGTACGAATTCGTACGACCCATATAGTCAAAGCGACATCGTAGCTGACACATTATTGCGCTATCCTGACTCCTCTATCATGGAAATTTGACTAAGCGCAATAGTCTTCTAACAACGTGATCTTCCTGACTTCCCAAAATTTAGGATAGAAATTAAACCGCCTATTAGCAAGTACACTAAGATCATGTAGAGAAGCGCACACATCAACCTTTACAAAACCATTGCAAAATGGGTCTAATGTCGCCGCATAAGGAGCAGCTATCTAAAGGTTGATGTGTGCGCCTCTGAACATTGAATATAACTAGTAAATTATAGTAATGAGAATTTTATTTGCGCGTATTATTTTCAGGTTAAAATCACCGGAAATCAAAATGAGACACTTTTATTTCAGGTAGCATATCACTGTTTGTCAAACTTAGCGCTCTGAAGCTCTGACTGGCTGACAGCAACCCTAACATGCACTGCGACAACACCTTGTCACGCTTTTTCTCGTTGCTGAAACCATACGGGTTGCACGAGATAAGGCGTCACAAAATTTTGACGCGATGTTCATCTTAGCCCGCCTGGATTGAACTTGCGTGCAGTAGGCCTAGCACGAGCCGCTAACGTTTTGGTAATCGAAAAGTAAACGATACTTTTTTTTCTTTTTCCTGTCTTTAAGAAAATAAGATATCGTTTACTTTTCGATTACCAAACGTTAGCGGTTCGTGATAGCCCTACTGAGGTCAAAGTGACACGCAAGATGACTTTTAAGATTAATCAACTGTGTTTGCAATCTCAGGCGAACTTCATTGCACACAGGATGATGCCTCATGAATAACCTACTGTCTAACTAATCTAAGAAATACATTTTGACAGTTGTCAGTGCCATTGGAAATTGTACTTCAATACAATAGTAATACGATGAGCAGTGGCTTGACTTTCGAGCCTGACAGAACACTTGAACCCTTTCAGCGTTGCATAAAGTTTAATTTCCAATGACACTTAAAGCTGTCAAAATGTATTTCTTAGATTAGTTGGACTGTAATGGAAATTCGCATGATATCGAGTCCTTTCCCTGTGCTTTAGGTTGACTATTGAATATAATTATTACATGCATCGTATTTGAGATCTATAAACCAAAATCCGTACACACGAAACTAACACATTTTTAACCAAGGGTGTTGTTGCTGGTTCTTTACGAGTTCCATGTCGAGGTTATCTGAAGTCCATTGAAATCTTACGTAAAATCTCGAGCAGAATTGTAATACCTTGGTATTTCTGGCATGTGAGGTAGACACTCAGTCGATCACCTATAACTCCTGCCTTGTGTCCGAGTACAGCGGTACTTGCTTGTACTCCGGGAAGGGGTATAGCACGAGGTGGTCCGCTGTCTTGTACCAGGGGACCAGGCCGTTCTGGAAACAAACTTAATGTTTAGGATGTTGTTGGTGATGGTGTCTTTTGAAGTCTTTGGAAAATGAGCTAAAGACATAAACCGATTCATTTAACGAATAGTATTTTGAGGTCTTTGAAACGATTTTAAGTAGAGAAATTTGATTTATTGGCACAGCTTATATCAGGTAAGTTATGGTTTTAAGTTTTAACGTTAGAGTACTACTCACTAGTCATTGTTTCCATCAGGATAAATATTATTATGTGTGTGTATTCTTTCAGGCACTTACCATGTTAGTCCGTTTGTTTGTGCCCCGACCATAACCATTCCAGTGGTTACCGGCTATTCCTATCAGGTCGCCCACCTAAGACATACAACAAAAGGATTTGGTTATAAGACATTTCGTAATGCAGTTGAAGTTTGACAAAAGCAAATTGTCATACTAAAAGGACAGAATAGGGTAGATGACTATGAGTCATTTTGCATGTTTTTTTTTTATGTTCCCCGAAAATAATAATTGATTACAAATGTTATTGTGAAACCACAATAGAAATTTGTTTCAAAATGAGGCCACAATAGGCCTGCAAACTTGGGTGGGCAAGTCCATTTATAAAGTGTTAAATTTTTGTAAAACAATATCACTATTTTGTAACCCATATTATTATGTTACGAGACCAATAGATATAGAGATAAATGCAATATTTAATATAGCTTTCGAACAAAGTTTTTACGCGCTCCTTACAAAAACAGTGGACGTGACGTCACGTTCACCTTCACGTTCGTGACATAGTAGTATGACATTACGTTGAGGCGGAAGGGGGGGGTTCACACGGGCAAAGTCGCGGGCAGCCGCTGGTTTTCAAATAAAGTATTACTGCACTATACCTGCACAGATATCTCCGAGGGCGGACTGCCCTTGTGTGGGAGCACGGCGACGCGCGAGTGCGAGTTCTGTCCGCCGAAGTAGTAAATGTCGTCGAGAGAGAAGAACGAGTCCGACGCGTCCGCGCGGTTCGTCTGCATCATCTCGTACGCCACTCGACCCACCTAGGACACAATGGTTATGGTTAGTCAAATATTAAGAAACTTGGCACCGCTTTTTGACGTTACGGTATCGAATTCTAGAAAACCACGATGCTGTAGTATGACCGCTATATGACGTCACGGCAATCTTATGAAACCACAGCTTTAGTGCCACCATAATGCCACTCATATGCTTAGAAAGAAAAGAAGAAAAAACATTTAGCAGCACTTAGCAGTAGCGGCGGTGCATATTATAAGAACGGGTCGGTAATAAAACGTGAAATACTCAGGTACTTCATAATTAATACTTCATATATTAGAATACAATACAATTTTAATCTTTCCTTGACCATTATATTTCGACCATGTTCTTTTGGCGCCAACTTGTTTCTGCCTTTCTTTTTTTACAGATTAAAAAAACAAATGCCAGACCGATTGAATGTTAATGGTCCAAGGAGTAAACAATATAAGTATCGATATGTTAATCGATATGATTAACATATCGATTTGTAAACTTGCACAATTGTAACAACTACAATAAGTATTAATAACATTAATTAATTACAATTTATATTTTACAATGGACGGTTTTTATGAATCATCATTTTTTGGAATCGATACAATCAAAACGATATCTTTCCGATCGATTATCGAGGCGCAAGTTGGAAATTCATAAAATAAACACAGCAGAGAGGTTAAACACCTTAAACAATTTATGATTATTTTTAATAACCTAACAATATAGGTATTGTGCCGTGTAGTGCCGGCACGTAAATAGAATAGCACTACCCCCTCTCTTCCCGTGGGTGTCGTAAGAGCCGACTGAGGGAAAACTGCCATAGGGAGATGGGCAGCAGCGTCTCCGCATAACAACAGGCCTCACTGCGATCGCCAACCCGCCTGCCAAGCGTGGCGATTATGGCAAACCCCCCCTAATGATGGCACAACCAAAAAAATGGCCCCCAGTCCCCGGCGGCCCCGCTATTCCTGGCTACGGCAGCGGCTATGGTAACGGCGGGGCAGGGGGTGCGAGGAATCCCCGGGTGAGATCCGGCTGCCAACACCGAAGACTCGACCTGGCAACATATAATGCGCGCACACTGAGGCTTGACGCGAAGCTCGTCGAATTGGAAGAGGCAATTGGTAAGTTACATTGGGATATCATTGGGTTATCTGAAGTCCGAAGAGAGGGGGAGGACTCGATAACCCTGCAATCCGGTAACTTACTATACCACCGGGAGGGCGATCAACAGTCAGTAGGTGGTGTCGGGTTCATCGTCCACAAGTCCCTTGTCAACAACGTGATCACTATCGGAAGTGTTTCGAGCAGGGTAGCGTACCTGATACTCAGGATATCGAAACGATATTCGCTGAATGTCATTCAGGTCTACGCTCCGACCTCGAAACATGACGATGTCGAAGTGGAGGCTATGTATGAGGAGATCTCTAAAGCCATGCATAGCCATAAAACCCACTACACAGTTGTGATGGGGGATTTCAATGCGAAGTTGGGGCAACGTTGCGGTGATGAGCTGAGAGTGGGGCAATTTGGATTTGGGCAACGGAACAACAGGGGCCAGATGCTGGCAGACTTCATGGAGAAGGAGAACCTCTTTATGATGAACTCCTTCTTCAAGAAGCCCGTAAGCCGCAAATGGACCTGGATCAGTCCGGACGGTAGGGTCAAAAACGAGATCGATTTTATCATGTCGACGAAGAAGCATATATTCAATGATGTCGCTGTGATCAACGCTGTTAAGACAGGAAGCGATCACCGCCTGGTCAGAGGCACATTGAATATCGACATAAAGCTTGAGAGAGCGCGACTGATAAAATCCACGCTCCGACCAATACCGGCTCAGATTCAAAACCCCGAGTGCTTTCAGCTCGAGCTTCAAAACCGCTTCGAAGCCCTTGAGAACAGCATCGATGTGGACGATCAATACAACATGGTGGTGGATACCGTCCGTACGGTAGGGTCCAAGTACTTTAAAACCCGCCGTCCAAAGTCAAAGAAACTCTCCAGTCAGACTCTCCTACTCATGGATCAGAGAAACGCAATGCGGCTACAGAACTCAGCGGATGCCCATCGTTATCGGCAACTCAATAGACAGATATCTAAGTCTTTGACGAGCGACCTTCGCCAATTTAATACCCAGTGTATTAAAGAGGCCATTGAGCGGAACAAAGGCTCCAAAGTGTTCGCCAGAGATCTGTCTATTGGGCAAAGCCAACTGACGAGGCTGAAAACTGAGGCAGGTAGCATCATTACGTCAACACCTGAAATCCTGAGGGAGATTGAGAGTTTCTATGGACAGCTGTATTCCACTCAAACACCGGTTGAAAGCAAGGCTAAAGACCCTAGAGCCAAGCTACCCGACACTATACCGAAGATATCCCGGACGTCAGCCTGTACGAGATTAGGATGGCTCTCAAGCAGCTTAAAAACAACAAGGCGGCGGGTGATGACGGAATCACAACAGAGCTTCTGAGAGCGGGCGGTCGGCCGATACTCAAAGTCCTCCAGACGCTCTTCAGTTCTGTCATCCTCGAGGGCAGAACGCCAAAGGCATGGGGCAGGAGCGATGTGATGCTGTTTTTCAAGAAGGGTGACAAAACTCTCTTGAAGAACTACAGACCCATATCGCTTCTGAGCCATATCTATAAGCTGTTTTCGAGAGTCATTACGAATCGTCTCGCTCGCAGGTTCGACGACTTCCAACCTCCCGAACAAGCCGGGTTCCGAAAAGGCTATAGTACCATAGACCACATTCATACGCTGCGGCAAGTTATACAGAAGACCGAAGAGTATAACTTGCCACTTTGCCTAGCGTTCGTGGACTATGAGAAGGCCTTTGATTCGATTGAGACCTGGGCAGTGTTGCAGTCTCTCCAAAGGTGCCAAATAGACTACAGGTACATCGAGGTGCTAAGGTACCTATACCAGAATGCCACCATGTCGGTCCGATTACAGAACCAGAACTCTAATCCGATCCAACTACAGCGAGGCGTGAGACAAGGAGACGTTATTTCTCCGAAATTGTTCACAGCTGCGTTGGAGGATATTTTCAAGCTTCTGGACTGGAAAGGACGCGGCATCAACATCAATGGCGAGTACCTAACACACCTACGATTCGCCGATGATGTAGTTCTTATGGCTGAGACCTTGGAAGACCTGAACATAATGCTCGAAGATCTCGGTAGTGCTTCCCAAAGAGTGGGTCTTAGGATGAACATGGACAAGACGAAAATCATGTTCAATGCCCATGTTGCACCTGCTCCAGTTAACGTTGGGAACATTACACTCGAAGTTGTTGACCACTATGTTTACCTGGGACAGGCAGTCCAGTTAGGTAAGTCCAACTTCGAGAAAGAGATCTCTCGTCGAATCCAGCTCGGATGGGCAGCGTTCGGGAAGCTCCGGCATATATTCGCGTCCGAAATACCTCAGTGTCTCAAGACGAAAGTCTTTGACCAGTGTGTGTTGCCAGTAATGACATATGGGAGTGAGACGTGGTCGTTTACTATGGGTCTCATAAGAAGGCTCAAAGTCACCCAGCGAGCAATGGAGAGAGCGATGCTTGGTATTTCCCTGCTTGATCGAATCAGAAATGATGAGATCCGCAGGAGAACTAAGACAACCGACATCGCTCGAAGGATTGCATCGTTGAAGTGGCAGTGGGCGGGACACATAGCGCGGAGAACCGATGGCCGTTGGGGCGGAAAGGTTCTCGAATGGCGACCACGTACCGGACGACGTTCCGTGGGCAGGCCCTCCACAAGGTGGACCGACGATCTTGTCAAGGTCGCGGGAAGCCGCTGGATGCGGACAGCGCAGGACCGATCGTTGTGGAGATCTTTGGGGGAGGCCTATGCCCAGCAGTGGGCGTCGTTCGGCTGATATGATGATGATGATGAACAATATAGGCTTACCTTACTGCTGAAGGTGCAGACGATGTAGTCGCACATGGCCAGCATGTGTAGGTCCACGAGTAGTCCGGTGAGAGACAGCGGCGTGTAGCGGCGGTGCACTCAGAGGCTTACCTGACTGCTGAAGGTGCAGACGATGTAGTCGCACATGGCCAGCATGTGTAGGTCCACGAGTAGTCCGGTGAGAGACAGCGGCGTGTAGCGGCGGTGCACTCAGAGGCTTACCTGACTGCTGAAGGTGCAGACGATGTAGTCGCACATGGCCAGCATGTGTAGGTCTACAAGTAGTCCGGTGAGAGACAGCGGCGTGTAGCGGCGGTGCACTCAGAGGCTTACCTGACTGCTGAAGGTGCAGACGATGTAGTCGCACATGGCCAGCATGTGTAGGTCCACGAGTAGTCCGGTGAGAGACAGCGGCGTGTAGCGGCGGTGCACTCAGAGGCTTACCTGACTGCTGAAGGTGCAGACGATGTAGTCGCACATGGCCAGCATGTGTAGGTCCACAAGTAGTCCGGTGAGAGACAGCGGCGTGTAGCGGCGGTGCACTCAGAGGCTTACCTGACTGCTGAAGGTGCAGACGATGTAGTCGCACATGGCCAGCATGTGTAGGTCCACGAGTAGTCCGGTGAGAGACAGCGGCGTGTAGCGGCGGTGCACTCAGAGGCTTACCTGACTGCTGAAGGTGCAGACGATGTAGTCGCACATGGCCAGCATGTGTAGGTCCACGAGTAGTCCGGTGAGAGACAGCGGCGTGTAGCGGCGGTGCACTCAGAGGCTTACCTGACTGCTGAAGGTGCAGACGATGTAGTCGCACATGGCCAGCATGTGTAGGTCCACGAGTAGTCCGGTGAGAGACAGCGGCGTGTAGCGGCGGTGCACTCAGAGGCTTACCTGACTGCTGAAGGTGCAGACGATGTAGTCGCACATGGCCAGCATGTGTAGGTCCACGAGTAGTCCGGTGAGAGACAGCGGCGTGTAGCGGCGGTGCACTCAGAGGCTTACCTGACTGCTGAAGGTGCAGACGATGTAGTCGCACATGGCCAGCATGTGTAGGTCCACGAGTAGTCCGGTGAGAGACAGCGGCGTGTAGCGGCGGTGCACTCAGAGGCTTACCTGACTGCTGAAGGTGCAGACGATGTAGTCGCACATGGCCAGCATGTGTAGGTCCACGAGTAGTCCGGTGAGAGACAGCGGTGTGTAGCGACGGTGTGTCGCGGCAGTCTTCGCGATGGATGGGTCGCCGAGAAACTCGTACTCGGGGAACTTCTTACGAGCGTCTTCTAGCACCTGAGAAACATACATCAAGTTGTTATTTTTTGTCTAATGAATTATATAGTTTATAATAATCAGGTCAAATTACGATATTCTTTCGTATTTTATCATATTTTTTTGGTTTATTAGGTCTATGTATAGTGTATTATTATGTTGTATTAATATGTGTATAAAATATATATATTGTAACTATATTATTATTTATTATTTAGATAATTATATTTGTATCTATGTATATTATAATTTTTACCTTAATCTTGTGCACCGCCTTAACTTCTCTGTTTGACCATGTGGTTGACTGGTAGAGAATGCCTCTTGGCATTAAGTCCGCCATTTGTACTTTATTTTTTTAATGTGCAATAGAGAATAAATAAATAAATATAATAAATAAATAAAACAAGATAAGAAATGATCATTTGACATATAACAACAAGGGAAATAAATGCAACGATTATACAACTAAACGAAAATGTACAAAAAAGGCTCCCATAACATTAAGATAAGATAACAAACGTTCATTACACGCATAACAACAAGTGAAATAAATATGTATAATGACCATACATGATGTACGATAACTCTAGACGGAAATAACATTCCCTTTTTTCTGGATTATATTCAAAATATTCGTTTTTAGAAATAGTTAAAATTTATTGTTTTACGAAGTTTGTAAAAGTAAATTCTTCTAAATAATAAAACATCGCAGTAACAAGAAGTCGATTGCACAAGGCAGTAAAATTGTCCACAGTACAGTTTACACACAGCTTTTACAGTTCGACGTAACGAAACATCGTAACAGTGACATCGATTTAACGAGGCGTCGCAGTATGGATAATATTTAAAAGAGATAGATACGTTATGTCAGTACTGATGCGAAGTCGAAAATTGACCCCTGGCCTACGTACTTATAATTTGACCGCGTGTACAAGGTAGGTAGATTTACTAGAGCGTAAACGAGACAGATACATGTTGCGCAGTGTCGTCTTAAACTGTCAATGCTTTGCTTAGTTGTTCGAAGTTCTGATTTCGTCTGCCACTTTTTTAGCACAAGTAACCTATCTACGTCTTTTTTATTACAATATCATTGAGTATGGAAATGTCGTTGAAAAGTTTTCTTAGAAACAAAATACGATGATACGGCTTTCGCACTCAAGTGGGTATTTCAGTAAACGTACGTTGGCGTCGTCGGTGGAGAGGTAGACAGTACTCCTGCACGTGCGTCATGTACTCCTGGATGTGGTGGACGCAGTCGCGGGCGCCGCTAGTATGTATAACTAGTGAGACGTACGTTGGCGTCGTCGGTGGCGAGGTAGACAGTACTCCTGCACGTGCGTCATGTACTCCTGGATGTGGTGGACGCAGTCGCGGGCGCCGCTAGTATGTATAACTAGTGAGACGTACGTTGGCGTCGTCGGTGGCGAGGTAGACAGTACTCCTGCACGTGCGTCATGTACTCCTGGATGTGGTGGACGCAGTCGCGGGCGCCGCTAGTATGTATAACTAGTGAGACGTACGTTGGCGTCGTCGGTGGCGAGGTAGACAGTACTCCTGCACGTGCGTCATGTACTCCTGGATGTGGTGGACGCAGTCGCGGGCGCCGCTAGTATGTATAACTAGTGAGACGTACGTTGGCGTCGTCGGTGGCGAGGTAGACAGTACTCCTGCACGTGCGTCATGTACTCCTGGATGTGGTGGACGCAGTCGCGGGCGCCGCTAGTATGTATAACTAGTGAGACGTACGTTGGCGTCGTCGGTGGCGAGGTAGACAGTACTCCTGCACGTGCGTCATGTACTCCTGGATGTGGTGGACGCAGCCGCGGGCGCCGCTAGTATGTATAACTAGTGAGACGTACGTTGGCGTCGTCGGTGGCGAGGTAGACGCGGCGCACGGGCACGGCGCGCGTGAGCTGCAGCGCCGCGTAGTACTCCTGCACGTGCGTCATGTACTCCTGGATGTGGTGGAACGCCGCTTCCGTGCCCACCTTGTCTGTGCGCCGGATGTGGATACTGCCAGACAAACAGTTACATATTAAATATAAATTGTATATAACACAACATACACATATATTCGCCCTACTGCCTACGGGCACAGGCCTCACCTCAACTATGAGGTGGATTAAGCCATACTCCAATACGCGGGCTCAGTGCGGATTGTTGGAGAGGTGCAAGGTTAGTGAGCAACCTTAATGTCAGAAACCGCCCTAAGGCCTCCGACTAGGCTTAACGTCTAACGTCTAACGTCGTAACGGGACCAACTGCTTAACGTGCCTTCCGAAGCACGGAGATGCCCGAAATACACATCACTAAATTTTGGTCAGGGTGGTCGGCGTGTGTTGCTTTACAACAGCGATCGTCGCCGATCACTGTCACAACTGCGCCACGGGCATCTCTTTTGTTCTCCTAAATTATGTATAATGTGTAATGCATTCAAACTCAAATCAAAGTTGAACACAGACATAAAAACCCTTGCAAATCAATACCCATTGCACTTTAAACTGTAATATGTTGGGTTAATACAATTCAAATCCTAAGTGGCAGTGAGAAATCTGTCTACATCTGTTTACAGTGTAACGCTTCATGAGAATGGTCTGAAATAAGCCGTGCAAAATTGACCTTTATGATTAGAAGCCAATAGCATTTTTATCAGTCAATCCTAGACGATTACTTACAGTGCGTTACATTAATAATGCATATTAAAATCTATAAAATAAACCACAGTACTTGTAATCAAAATCAATTAGACGTTTTAACCAAGAAATGTTATTGACTATTCGTTCAAACTGTAGGTACTTAAATTTCTCAGCCATACCTAATGTGCATGACTGACGCAATCAATGGCACAATAAACTACAATGACTAATTGGGCAAGTAACGGTCTTCAAGCCAATCAAAGAATTTATTAACTTGTTTGTTTTCGAAATTACATATGTATTTTACTTGGTAATTGTCCATACCCAAGTTGGGTTTAAAATAATGTGGATTTAAGGAATTCATTACTTCTTAAAGATAGACTAGGCAGAATTGTAGTTTGTAATTGTGGGATGCCCAGTTAAAAACTGTCTGGAAGAACTACATTGTGTTCATTATACAATTGCAGTTGCGGCTTCAGCGGATGGAGAACGCCGATAAAAAAGACCAAGCAACGCATATAACGGTGGCAGGCACGCCACCGCTGCTTACCACGTTGGTTATTAAATGCGCGAGAGTGGACTCCTGATGTTTTATTGATTGCTAATAACCTCCAAAAATCCATACTAAGGGTCTACCTACATTTATCGACTAACGCTAAAATTTGGAATTGGCTAACGCCGATTAAGAGTCTTTATGCCGACGGAATAAGGTTGTTACTAATACCTCTCGCATCGGCTTGGCTCGGCAGACGCGACGCGACACCGGCTGACGCCGAAACCAGCCGTTGTCGCGTAGTGTTGTGATTACACTCTCGGCTTAAGCCGATTCCGCGTCGATAAATGTGGGTAGACCCTAAGCCCGCGTGTTGGAGTATGGCTCACGCCATCTTAAGGTTGACGGGAGGCCTGTATCCAGACGGCTAAAGGCTGTTGTTTGTTTGCTACTCACCCCACCATAGGCGTCTTGAAGTTCATCTTAGCGACGGTCTCGTTGATGGCCTTCTGCAGCGCGGCGCGCGGCTTCAGGATGTACTTCAGCATCTGGCCGATCCACCACGACGACGGGTCGCCGTTGAAGCGAACTATCCTGGACATAGAGGTGCCTGTGGCTCAGTTTTGACAGTGGATCGGCTAAGATCGCCATTGTAAAGCATCGTGCGCCAGAGGGGATAGGATGGGCTAAGACCTCGACAGAAAGGCACGCACTTTATAGAGGAGGAGAAATGTTTGTTCCATCAACACACATTTGCGGAGAAGCGGAAAGCTAAACAGCAGTAGTCATTTACAGAAACACAAGTTTCCTACTGGAAATGGTTTGATGGTCTGCCCCTCAATTAGACGACCACACTTGAGTAAGGGTGGTCAGCACAGCCGGGCGAATTGCCTAGTGATTGCTTTGGCTTTGCAGTGCTGACCTACTTATGTGTATAGCGTCCGCTTAGGTTGCTTACACACATAAAAGTACACATAAGGGTAAGTGCATAGTACACTTACCCCCGAATTCATACCGTCAATCAACGTTACAGCTATACTTGAACTTTGATATGCGTTTGTGAATTAGGGGGTTCAACAGTGGTAATAAATGACGTCAGCGTATATAAACTTACCTATGAGCCAAGTCCTTGGGTATTGCGAGTGGCAAGAACTTGGGCTTCTGTGAGATTGAGTCTATGAAGGGCAATGACACGACCTTCGCGTCATAAGACACTGAAACCAAGGAATTGAAAATTAAGAAAATCTGCTTTTTTCATATCGTCATCGTATCGCATGAAAAAGGATGCATTTTATCAGGCGTTAGTATGTATCAGAAATACCTACATTAATAAAACAAGTACCTACATTCAATAAAACGTTCCGTACCGCGAATTTCTATCTTATCAAGTTTAAACCTAAGGTAAGGGCATTACTCGGCGAAATTACTTGTATTACTATTTTTAAAATGGATTCTATTTTGCATTGATTGGAACTTTTTCAGAAAACAAGTTCAATTGGCAATTGTGTTGTTATCTCTATCCATAGGTCTAGCACAAATCGCTCACGTTTTCGAATTTTCAACAAAAACCTTACTTTTTTATATCTGTCTGCTGTCTTGAATTTCTTGTTAAGTTGTTAGGTTGCAATATGATATGGTTTTCATTCTGATATTGTCGGATTAAATGTTAAAATGATATTATGCTGCATCCATGTTAATCTTATTGAGTTGTCCACATGCTAATATTTTGAGATTGATAGAAAGTGGGTGTCCAGTGATTTAAATCATTAACATAATATGCAATGGAAAAGTCATTCATACAGATAAGACAAATATTTATAACTTCAATATCCAAGGAAAACAATATTATGATTAGAGTTTATATTCGTTTATTTTATTTTAATTATGTTATTAATTAACGCTGTTAGTAAAATTGATACACAATGAAACCTTAAGAAGATCGCATTGAACAACAGGGCGTGTAGAGTGTACGCTAGTGTCTAGCCAAGTCGCCAAGGCTGCCAAGATTTTCAACATATCCCTAGAAACTTATGGGCGTATTGTTTTTGTACTGGTAGAGAGAGAGAGAGAGAAAAGCAAACGTTTGAACTTTCAAAGCGAAAACAAAACATTCAAGATATAAATGCTTGTGTCACTCAACAGCGGCAAGATAGAGCTGCGTTCCGAAATACAAACAGAGTAATTTGTCAGCTTTCTTAAGCTATAAGTTTGAATGAGAAAGAAAATATTTTATTGCATTCAAATCATTTGATTTGCGTTTTCAGTCGAATTAGTTACAAGAGGCACGGCAAGATCTCTCAAGGCTTTGATAAGAAATATGAGTAATTTAGAAAAGTGCAGTCGGATGCAAATATGTATTATTAGAAAGAACCCGCAATGCAAGGGTAGTCTGCATCTTTTGTGCCTGATACCTGAAGGGGCAGGCGGCTGTCTGGTGTCCGAGCGCCTTGCGAACAGATCGTTTTCGCCTATAGAAAGAAATAACTTCTAAAGAAAGATTTTGATTCCTAATAGGCATTAAACATAAAAAACTATTACTCATATATGAATTTAACGACGTACATTTAAATACAGTAATAAAACTCCGTCTACCGTCAGTATTAATTAGTCATTAAAATAAGTATAATGGCGCCAACTAGCATTACAACTAGCAACTAGCATTTACTAGCATTACTAGCAACTGTGGAGAATGATGTATAAGCTCTACTTGAAGATTGCTTCTGCTAGATATCACGTAGCTATCTACACATATATTAGGTACCTACCATATTTCAAATCAGAATGTTAATCGAAAATACTTATGCGCTTAGATAATCAGGAAGATTTATTGCTCTAGCTAGTTTCTTGTCAATGAGACGAGATACATAATATGCAATGCTTGATATTCCCAAAACTTAAAGATAGATTTTGAACAGTAAGTACAGTATGTTCTTCTACCGCCTTACCTTCTCATACATAGAAGTTTTAATAAACTTTATTTGTTTTAAAATAAAATTATAAAATCACTTAAATCTATAACAAGATGCATACTTAGCGGGAATACAACTGTGCGTGTGAACTGGAGCCTAAACTATGGAGAATCCAGAAATACAGGGCCACTCTGTATTTCTGGATTCCGGGTCTCACAAAGTTAATTCAGTACTGCAGCATTGTTTTAGCGATTGAAGTGTCACTAGTACTCGCAAATGTTGACAGTACTAACAATGAAGGACACAAAACTTCACAATTGTTAAAGTGGTGCTGTTTGAGTTTCACGATTATTTACAATTCTTCAAAACGATACGAACGAAAATACACCACCGGTCTTAAAATACTAATTAGCCATCAAAATGCATTGCTTGTTAATTACCTGGCCACTGTATGACCTTGTCGTCATAGGACGAGGTGCAGCTGTCAGATATGGGGTAGAACACATGGTCCCACCCCTTGTTGTCATACCGCCAGCCCTTGGAGTTGAGGATCAGCGTGCGCTCGGTGGCGTACGCGAAGATCAGGCAGTAGACGATGTGGTGGAGTTGGCAGCCGAAGCCGCAGCCCTGGAACAAACACGACCGCAATAAGTACTACTGCGTCCACCAATGTTTATTGAAATGTGTTTCTGTATTCTAATCCCTTAATTTATTGACGACAATCAAAGCTGAGCACGCCTTCACAGTCATTCCGTCACTTTCAGATCTACAGGCACTTTACAGTACGGCATGAATTTGACCGCGTGCTCTGATGGTCTCTTTGATGTCTGTGAATACAAGGATAAGATAAAATCTAAACTTTAAATATTGTTAACTTTTGGCATATCCAAAACGACTATTTAGCTGGCATAGGGGGGACATTTGGTTCAATCAAAAAATTCCCAGCAGAGCATAATCCACTCATGGATAGAAGATAAAAAGTCGTTTTAATATTAATATTGCCTAAGTGAAAAAAGGCTTATTTGATACAAAAATCATGGTAGTACTTTGCTTAGTCTACAGGTAAACATTGAATTTAATCAATTTACAACAATATTTTTACTGAATTACAAAACATTAATTAAATAATTGTTAAAAACACCTTGAAACCTACAGACACAACAGGTGTACAACCCTAAGCATTAACTATTTTATCTAGTAGTACAAACACTTGTTTATAGTGCTCTCGAGTTGTCTACTTATTGAATCACCTTGGCAATTCCTCATTATCATTGTACTCGACGAACATTCACGATTAATCAAAATTAATTGTTGTTATAGTTATTAAAACGATATTACTATCGTTTAACAAATATGTGTTTAGTCTACGCGTCTACTGAGTCACTCGAAACGGTAGTTTTTCTTAATATATACTGTTAGCAGAACCTCCTTAGAAGACGTAGAGGGCCACTACACTACAGAGGATTTACACTACTGGCACCATAGACGACGACCATAGATCGATGCGTGCTGTCAATCACATAAATTTGGGCGCGCACTTTTGTTTTAATATCCATCATGAAATAAGCTTGTAAAAATATTGTGTGCATTGCGGGTGAACTCCTATTTTCTTGGTTTTGGGAACTATTTTGTTTTGATTTAGTAACAAATCAATAATTGTATTACTATGAAAGAGTGCATTTCTGAATTATTTCCCAAAATCAGAAGTGGGATTCGTTTGCCTTACCGCTTAGCTTGATATCTTTTTGAATTTCCTTATAGTTGGAAATTAATAGTTTTCCTGTTGAGTTTTTCCATTTACAACTAAATGGAAAATCTGGTTTTAAGTGAATGTGATAAGTTTGTGACAAAAATGTTGTTTCAGCTTACATTGACGTATGTACTTTGTGGTTCCTAAAGTAATTCAAGATGCATAAAAAACCGCATAAAAAGCATCGTCGTCGACGTAGTAGAAGTCGAAGCAGATCAACCGACCAATCTGTGATGGAGGTTAGCGCTTTAGAGAGGCCTTCGGAGGGGTCTCCGCGTGGCTCAACAGACAGGATTGTGGAGGCAATAAACGCAATGAATCCGGTGAGCTCCAACCACTACTTATTATATTTCAAATTTTGATTCCCATTTTCACAACATTGATGCTTGGTGTGATGACGTCGACGGCGCTAGGGCCCTCGATCGTTGGGATGACGGAGAGTGTCTTTCTCGAGTTGGGAATTGTATTTAAGGAGACGGAAAGCCGTGGTTATTGCCAAATTGAATTCAAATTACTGTGTCTGCGGGCTAGTGAAAGCGCCAATGTGCCTTCCTTACAACTGAAATTGAATATCTTGGACGTATTATTAGCTAAGGTCAGGTTAGACCGAGCCGACATAAAGTAAAATCCTTAGTCACAGCTCCTTAGCCATGAAATAAAAAGCCAGTTAGTAGGATTTTAGGACTTGAACATGGTTCGTATTGAAAGTAATTGAGGAAGTCTAGAGCGGGCCTCGGAAGAATGAGACTTTCTTTGAGGGTGAGACATTTGACACTTTGTATTTTGTTTGCCAATATATTTTTAGTCATGCTGGAGTCAACCCCGGTGTAGTTTCATGACATGCTAACTTGGGGGTGCCTCTGTCATAATATTGTGTGCTAATCATGTTACGTTTGTCCACTATGGTTTTGTTGTAGCAAGCTAACTTGTTTGCGCCTCTGCTACTGGTGTTTTGCTCGTGGCATGCTAACTTGTGTGTGCCTCTGCTACTGGAGCGTTGTTTTAGCATGCTAACTTGTGAGCGCCTCTGCTAATTGTTTGTAGCAAGCTAACTTGTTTGCGCCTCTGCTACTGGTGTTGCTCGTGGCATGCTAACTTGTGTGTGCCTCTGCTACTGGAGCGTTGTTTGAGCATGCTAACTTGTCTGCGCCTCTGCTCCTGGTGTTGCTCGTGGCATGCTAACTTGTGTGTGCCTCTGCTACTGGAGCGTTGTTTGAGCATGCTAACTTGTCTGCGCCTCTGCTCCTGGTGTTGCTCGTGGCATGCTAACTTGTGTGTGCCTCTGCTACTGGAGCGTTGTTTGAGCATGCTAACTTGTCTGCGCCTCTGCTCCTGGTGTTGCTCGTGGCATGCTAACTTGTGTGTGCCTCTGCTACTGGAGCGTTGTTTGAGCATGCTAACTTGTCTGCGCCTCTGCTCCTGGTGTTGCTCGTGGCATGCTAACTTGTGTGTGCCTCTGCTACTGGAGCGTTGTTTTAGCATGCTAACTTGTGGGCGCCTCTGCTAATTGTTTGTAGCAAGCTAACTTGTCTGCGCCTCTGCTACTGGGTTAATTACTTAGCAAGCTAACTTGTGTGTGCCTCTGCTGTTGTTGTTTGTAGCATGCTAACTTGTCTGCGCCTCTGCTACTGGTGTTGATTACTTAGCAAGCTAACTTGTGTGTGCCTCTGCTGTTGTTGTTTGTAGCATGCTAACTTGTCTGCGCCTCTGCTACTGGTGTTGATTACTTAGCAAGCTAACTTGTGTGTGCCTCTGCTGTTGTTGTTTGTAGCAAGCTAACTTGTCTGCGCCTCTGCTACTGGGTTGATTACTTAGCAAGCTAACTTGTGTGTGCCTCTGCTGTTGTTGTTTGTAGCATGCTAACTTGTCTGCGCCTCTGCTACTGGTGTTGATTACTTAGCAAGCTAACTTGTGTGTGCCTCTGCTGTTGTTGTCTGTAGCATGCTAACTTGTCTGCGCCTCTGCTGCTGGTGTTGATTACTTAGCAAGCTAACTTGTGTGTGCCTCTGCTGTTGTTGTTTGTAGCATGCTAACTTGTCTGCGCCTCTGCTACTGGTGTTGATTATAGCAAGCTAACTTGTGTGTGCCTCTGCTGTTGTTGTTTGTAGCATGCTAACTTGTCTGGCGCCTCTGCTACTGGTTTTGATTACTTAGCAAGCTAACTTGTGTGTGCCTCTACTACTGGAGTGTTGTATAGGCATGCTAACTTATGAGCGCCTCTGCTAATTGTTTGTAACATGCCAACTTGTTTGTGTCTCTGTGACATGGTAAAAGCAAGTAAACATTTATGCTTGCCTGCTCAAATATTTTGTTGTTATAAGTTATACTGATACGTGAGTTTTGAAAACTGTAGATGATGCTGAGTCACATCCAAGTTGCTCAAAGGATGCTGGGCAACAACTGGGCTGCGCGAAGGACGCAGCTGTACCTGTACCTCATACTTCCGAACAAGACGTGGACGTCTCGGTGTCAGGAGAGGCCGTGTTAGCAGAACCTCCTTAGAAGACGTAGAGGGCCACTACACTACAGAGGATTTACACTACTGGCACCATAGACGACGACCATAGATCGATGCGTGCTGTCAATCACATAAATTTGGGCGCGCACTTTTGTTTTAATATCCATCATGAAATAAGCTTGTAAAAATATTGTGTGCATTGCGGGTAAACTCCTATTTTCTTGGTTTTGGGAACTATTTTGTTTTGATTTAGTAACAAATCAATAATTGTATTACTATGAAAGAGTGCATTTCTGAATTATTTCCCAAAAATACCTTAATTAGGATCTGGTGCTTGAATAGGGACATGCTATGCAATTAAACATAACATAAACGGCCTTTATACGTCCCACTGCTGGGCACATGCCTAAGCTCAACTGTGAGGCCATACTCCAACACGCGGGCTCGGTGCAGATTGTTGGAGGGGTGTAAGGTTAGTGCGGGTTCAGTGCAGATTGTTGGAGGGGTGTAAGGTTCGTGAGCAACCTTAATGGCAGAAGTCATAACGCCGCCCTAAGGCCTCTGGCTAGGCTTAACGACTGACATCTAACGACGTTAACCGGGACTAACTGCTTTACGTGCCTCCCGAAGCTCGGAGATGCTCGAAATACACATCACTAAATTTCGGTCGGGGTGGTCACCCATCCCATTTCCGACCTGGCGTATGTTGCTTTACAACAGCGGTCGTCGCCTGTCACTGACACAACTGCGCCACGGGCACCTCTGACCTCCCGGGCTATTCTATTACACTAATTTATTATATTTGTGAGATAACAGGCGAATGCAGGTCATGCTTGCCATCCCAAAAACCGCATGCGACACACGAAATGCATTCGTTAGACATGCAAAATATATACGCAGACGCCGTTCGTCACACACGTGCCTTTCTCGAGAGATGTCGACTCGGCGTCGCTAGGTCTGTTGACCTAGCACATACTAGTCAAATGTTACTGTTACTACACGGATCTAAGTTGCAATTAACTTTTTGTCTGAACTCTAAAAATCGCAGTGTTTTTATGAAGCGTTTAATTGTAGTTACCTAGTAGGCAAACAACGCTATTCACTTATCTGACGGTACGCCAGAGTACACAAAACTAATTGATTGGCATGCTTCCGAGATAACCGTAACATATTGATAAGCTAGAACGCAATCAGTGGACTAACTGTGAAAAAAGTACTTAATTGATGTCGCACCTGTATATAGCATTTTATACATAGCAAATGGAATAGGAAAATTGCATCGTATGGAATGAGCTCGTGTTTAGGTTTCCCCATAGGGTAACTAACTGATGGGGTTGCGTTATCAATTAGATTTCTGTCTTTCAGAACCAACTACAAGCACAAGGTGAATTTACCATAAATAATCGCATTGTTTTGTCATCGAACAATCTTTATAATACAGAAAATGTTTTCCTACGTGCCTACAATGGCAACAGTAATTATCCATATTAATGGCTTATTATTTTGTGTCTTTCTTTTTGTGTGTGTCTTTGACCAGTGTGTGTTGCCAGTAATGACATATGGGAGTGAGACGTGGTCGTTTACTATGGGTCTCATAAGAAGGCTCAAAGTCACCCAGCGAGCAATGGAGAGAGCGATGCTTGGTATTTCCCTGCTTGATTGAATCAGAAATGATGAGATCCGCAGGAGAACTAAGACAACCGACATCGCTCGAAGGATTGCATCGCTGAAGTGGCAGTGGGCGGGACACATAGCGCGGAGAACTGATGGCCGTTGGGGCGGAAAGGTTCTCGAATGGCGACCGCGTACCGGACGACGTTCCGTGGGCAGGCCCTCCACAAGGTGGACCGACGATCTGGTCGAGGTCGCGGGAAGCCGCTGGATGCGGACAGCGCAGGCCCGATCGTTGTGGAGATCTTTGGGGGAGGCCTATGCCCAGCAGTGGGCGGCGTTCGGCTGATATGATGATGATGATGATGATTATTTTGTAAAAGTTAGGTAACTGAACTAAAGAAAAATTTAAGTCCATATCAGATTTTTGAATCTATGTATGTGATTTAGATTGATAAATTATCAAGTCTAAAGTTGTGAAGCCAATACCGTACGTAAGTAGAATGAACTCCGAACGGTGCTAATTCACCAATGTGAGAAAATACTACCGGAATATCCCACAAAGCCAAACAAACACTTCAAACAATAACAAGTTGCAAACGGTTGCAGTCACACTGTTCAAATATATTTAGACACGATGTAAACGTAGATTTTATATTCTAAATATAGGCTTTACATGGCTCTACATCTTTTTTTTATTGGGGACTGACCAGTCATTTGATCACTATCTCACCTAGTGGTAAGTGAAGATGTGATCTACGGTGGTACATGACTGCCCAGTAAATGATTATTACTGCATTAATTCATTAATGTTGTATTGCGGCCACATATCATAAAATAACAGATGGAAAATGTCATTCGCCTTATTGGTATGAGTTACTTACGCGAACGGCCAGTTTGAACTTGACCGATCATTTTCTGTAACAATGCCTTCAAAAAGCGACAAATATATTTCTCCTCAAATGTGATTTGATATGCAAGATCTCATGATCGAGACAAAATGTGGATTATCACATTTGTTTTCATTTCAATATCTAATTTCTCATATCATAACAAATCCAGACAAAGAATAAAGTTATTCACCCCAACTGTGACATTGTCTGGGATGGATTAAGCTAATAAGTGAAATCGTAATGTTTAGTCAAAGGAAGATATCATTTCGAAATGTTATTTTCATTGTTAGTTTTTTTAACAAAATATTTACGTAACTTCCACGTGTTTGTCATACCAATGAAAACTAGTTTATAAACATTTCTCTTAAACAGATCGTGTATAGAGATGCGAAAATATTGCCGTTATCGATATTATCGACATGTAGTCTTTTTCTTTTCGTATTGTTAACATTGGTTAACGGCAACGACATCAGTACAAGGCGACAAAGATTCAACAATAAAGAGAAAAAGAAGTGTGTTCGAATCATTCCAAGCCCACTGGTCCATGCCAAGACCGTGGGTGAACTATTAACGCTTCGCAATTTTAAACCCCGAAAACGACAATTAATGATAAAAATTTAAGAGATAAGTTTATTGTCTTTTCTCTAAAAGCCTAGGTTTTATACCTGCCAAAGTATAAAACCTAGGCTTTTTAGAGAAACGGGACGTGATCTACACTGTTCGATTTAGATACTTTTTGGTAAAAGTAAACTTTTTTTTGTTGAAGATCTCTATTTTTGAAATTTAAAAAAATATGATAGTTCTTCTTTTATTTAGTTATCGATTAGTTGGCTCACCGACGAGCAGTCAAATTCAGCTCTTTGTCGTATTTTTTCGTTATTCTATAATATTTTATTAGTTTTTACCGTGGTTTTTACCTACTTTCATTGTGTTATTGTGTGACGTGTATGTGTGTGTGTATGTGTGATCGGAGTTACATCTGCGACTGAGCAAGAGCCCCAATTCTAGGCGATAAGGTCGATGAGAGGTAAAGGAAGCGGGAGACCGGTAAGTCCAGCTGGCCTTATCATAGTTCCGCCGAGAGTGCCTTCTCATCACCGCCGTAAGCCGGAATTGGTTCACGAGGTTGCAGAGCGCCCATAAAAGTGAGTAGCTTCGATCAACTATTGTTAACACAACCGTACACAATTTCTCGCTCTCGTTATCGCGTCGGTTTAAATTTTGAATACAGTCCATTCCCCTTCATTTTTTTTGGTCCTTCGAGCCGGATTTCTTTGTGAACAGTGACCTTTTATTGCAGTAGAATAAATTCATTTTTCGTCATAATTTATCGTTTTCGTTGTCGCGAATTTATTCTATTGTGTGAAAGCATTTTGAATTTGACAGTTCGTAGTCGGTTTTCTTTCGTTTTTTCGTTGTCGTTAGTTTTGTAAAAAAAGTAGTTTTGGAACGCTTTTAATTTCTGACGGATGTCAAGTGTCAGGTTTGACGAGTGACATCGGTCATTGAACTTTTCGCTAATTTCAATTTTGTTTACATTTTACTTTATAACTTGCGTTGTTATTTTGAATTCTTTCGTTCGGTTATTGTAATTAAAAATGACGCAAGAAAGTTCGTCGGCTTCTGGTGAAGTCGCCGAGAGTATGAGCCGCGTTACCCGCGACTATGCGTATGCAAGAGTTGAATGGATGTCCTCTACAGATTTGGATGGGTACACTCTGTCGGACGTGAACGAAATTGCTGAATCGTTTCACAGTGCCCAGCTAAATGTACTCCTTGAGACCCCTAAAGCTTTGCGAGCCGAAGAAACGCGGTACACCATACAATTCGATAAAATGGTTAAAAGTATTAAGTGCATAAAAAAGCGGTTTCATGCACTTGAAGCAGCCAATACAGTCTCGATGCCTAGTACAACTCATGTTGCACCTAAAATAGATAGGAAGCCACCACTTAAACCTGTGTTTGTAGCCTCAACTGAAAGTTGCCTTTCATGCTCTGGACAGCATAAGCTGCTTGATTGCCCCTCGTTTTTGAAATTAGATCCACAGGCTCTGTTTACAACAGTTAAGAACAATAGGTTGTGTATTCTGTGCTTCTCACCGATGCACACTGTTAAAAATTGTAAAAGCAAGGAGCGTTGCACACAATGCCAATTCTCTCATAACACCTTGTTACACTTTAATAGACCAGCTACAGCTGTGACCAGCGCAGCTCATGCGTCATCTTTGGGTACAGCATTGACATCTTCCAATGTAAATTCTTCGGTTTTGTTTTCGACAGCCATAGTATTGGTAAAGAATGGAGATGGTAAGTATGTTGAGGTGCGTGCTCTGCTAGATTGTGCGAGTGCCTGCAACTTCATGACAGAGGCATGTGCTAGGAAACTTGGGCTGAGGATTAGAGACTCGTGTCAACCTGTCAATGGCATAGGGCAGACAACCACCGAACCAAGTGGTAAAGTGACTTGTCAACTTAAGTCGACTAATAAAACTGTTTTACAGTCATTCACGTTGGAGACATATATTCTGCCTAATATCTGCCACAATATGCCTTCGTCTTTCGTAAACAGGCCCTCTTGGAGTCATGTCAAAGATCTTACCTTGGCTGATCCTGAATTACATCATCCCAGGCCAATAGATATGCTTCTTAGTGCTGATGTGTTTGCTTCGTCCCTTCGTAATGGACTGGTTCGTGGGAAAGCGGGCCAGCCTACTGCCATTAATACAGTTTTCGGTTGGATTTTGATGGGTAGTTGTACTTTCGAAAACTCTTTTCGTTCTCGCTCTCGTGGTAACATAGAAAGTTGTTTCTTTGTCACTTCTAACTTTTCGTTGGATGAATCTATCAAGAGATTCTGGGACGTGGAGAATGTCGTCTCTCCTAACGTCATACATCTATCGAAGGAGGATCAGCTCTGTGAGAACAACTACACAGAGAATTATCGTCGTTTGGAAGAAGGAAGATTTGTCGTTCCCTTGCCTTTCAAGGATCCTTCAAATAAGCCATCGTTTGTCGGCTCTCGAGCTATAGCTCTAAAGCGTTTTTCGTCGTTGGAGAAGAAGCTACATCTTAACCAACAATTCTCGGATAACTATCGTAAATTTTTGGAGGACTACGAGCAGAGTAACCATATGGAAGCCTGTGCACCTCCTGAACGTGATGAAGGAGCATTCTTCTACATTCCACATCACGGAGTCTTGCGTCCGTCGTCGACTAGCACTCCCCTTCGTGTCGTTTTCGACGCTAGTGCCGGCGATGCTAGAAACGTCAGTTTGAATGACACCTTATTGACTGGTCAGAAGCTCCAGAAAAATATCTTCGATATACTTCTTCGTTTTCGTTGGCATACCGTAGTGTTCACTGCTGACGTCAAGCAGATGTACCGGCAGATCCGTGTTATTTTCGAAGACACAGACTACCAGCGAATCCTGTGGCGACCTTCACCCGAAGAACCCATTCGCGATTATCGGTTGCTTACAGTGACATATGGGGTTTCATCGGCGCCATACCAAGCTCTTCGTACTATCGCGCAGCTCGCTCAGGATTCTGTGGATACATTCCCTGCTGGATCATCTGTCTTGGCCAGGGATATCTACGTGGATGACGTGGTCTCTGGGACGTCTAGTCTACCTGACGCTGTCAAGCTCCGCTCTGAATTGACGAAAATTATGTCTTCGGGAGGTTTCCACTTGCGGAAATGGACTTCCAATTGTGAATCTTTTCTAGCGGACCTGCCAGAGTCGGAGTTGTATTCGGAGGACTTCCGTCAATTTCAGGGCCTCAACGACGTCTCTTTGAAAGTGTTAGGACTTCGTTGGTTGCCGAAGGCTGACCACTTTACTTTCGACACATCAGCTTTTGAAAACCGTTGTACGAAGCGCACCATTCTCTCGGAGATAGCCCGCATCTTCGATCCACTAGGACTGCTCTCGCCTGTCGTGTTCCTTGCTAAGTTCATTATGCAGCTCCTGTGGATGTCTGGTGTCGACTGGGACGACGACGCTCCAGAGAATATCTGCGAAGAATGGTCGAAATTCAAAACCCAGCTACCGTCGTTGCGTTCCTTGGCTATACCTCGTCGTGTCGTGAAGGACTTCGTATCCTTACAAGTCCATGGATTTTGCGACGCCTCAGAGCGGGGTTTCTGCGCAGTGGTTTATTTTCGTGTAGTCGATTTGAACAACTCTATATGCGTGCGTCTTTGTTGTGCAAAATCCAAAGTAGCTCCTCTTCGGCAGCGGTCGATTCCTCGGTTGGAGTTATTGGCAGCAGTTCTTTTGTCGGAGCTGATATCCTCGGTGGTCAATGGCCTCAAAGATCTGTACGCCATCGATCACATTGTCGCTTGGTCTGATTCCAGCGTCGCTTTGACCTGGATCAAGTCTTGTCCTTCCAGATGGAAGACTTTCGTCGCCAATCGGGTGGCTCACATTCAAGAGTCGGTTCCTCCGACTTGCTGGCGCCACGTGTCCACCCACGATAACTCTGCGGATTGCGGATCTCGGGGATTGCTTCCCGCTGATTTGCTCCAGCATACCGCATGGTGGGCGGGGCCCAGTTGGTTGGCGGAGGCTGAAGAATCTTGGCCCCAGTCTCTTTCGAGTTTAGACCAAACTGCGTTGGACGAACAGAAGATTTACAGTCTGTTTACATCTACAAATGTAGACTTTGTCGACGAGATTCTGAGTAAATACTCAACTCCCGAACGAGTTACTCGTGTACTCGCCTATTGTTTTCGATACCTCGATAGTCTCAGGAAGTTAAAACCTACCTGTAAAGTACTGTTGTGCTCTGAGAAGAGGAAGGCTCTCCTTTTCCTTGTCAAGCACGTGCAGGAATGCTCTTTCGCTTCAGAGATCCGTGCTCTTCAGAACGGTTCGAATAATTCGTTGTCGAAGCCTCTTCGTAAATTGTGTCCTTTCGTGGACGAGGAGGGTTTGTTGAGGGTGGGCGGTCGCCTCACGCACGGTCGTATGGCTTACGACGCTAAACACCCGTTGTTGCTCCCTCGTGACCATCGTCTCACGTCCTTGATAATTGACGACTATCATACGCGCTTTATGCATCCAGGACTTCAGACTCTGCAGAGCTTGTTAGCACAAAGCTTCTGGATACTTTCGCCAAAACGTGCTATCAGATCTGTAGTTTCGAAGTGTGTCAAGTGTTTTCGTGCAAACCCTAAACCAGCTCCTGCTCCACTTATGGGAAATCTGCCGTCGTACCGTATCAGAGAGGTCAAGCCCTTCTCTTCTGTCGCTATCGACTACGGTGGTCCCTTCGATATTGCTCTCGGTCGTGGGCGCGGAGTCAAAACGTTCAAGGGGTATATTTGCGTTTTCGTCTGCACGAGTACTAAGGCCATTCACTTAGAGCTAGCTTCGGAACTCTCGATGGAAGCATTTTTAGCAGCTCTGAAAAGGTTCATCGCACGACGTGGCCGCTGCAACATGATAGTGTCTGATCAAGGCAGGAATTTTGTCGGTGCCAGTAATTATCTGGAGAAACTAATGAAAGATGCTGCGGAATCTCTACAAATTAGATTTGCCTTTAACCCCCCCGGAAGTCCACACTTCAATGGATTGGCTGAGGCCGGTATTAAGTCGGTCAAGTCACATCTCACCCGTGTCATCGGCACTCAACGGCTTACTTACGAGGAGTTCAACACTGTGCTCGTCCAAATCGAGGCACTACTTAACTCTCGCCCGTTGACTCCGCTTAGTTCGGATGTTAACGATCTCTCGGCGCTTACGCCTGGCCATTTTTTAACATTAGAACCTCTATCGATTCTACCGGAGGAAAACTTTGTCGATAAAAATGTTAGTGTTCTCCACCGGTGGAAATTGGTTCAGAAAATGCACCAAGACTTCTGGCGTAGATGGCATGTTGAATACATCCATACCCTTCAGCAGAGGGCCAAATGGAACAAGAACCAAGGGGAAATAACTGTCGGAACCTTGGTCCTTATCGTAAATGAGCAGACTAGTCCGCTCAAGTGGAATATGGGCCGCGTAACTGCCCTCCATCCAGGTAAAGATGGTGTCTGTAGAGTCGTTACTCTGAAGACAGCATCTGGCCAGTTAAAGAGACCTGTCGTTAAACTTTGCCCCTTACCTATGCAAGGTCAATAGTTGTATTTTTTAGTTAGATTGTTAGTTGGATAGATTGTTAGTTGGATAGATTGTTAGTTGGATAGATTGTTAGTTGGATAGATTGTTAGTTGGATAGATTGTTAGTTGGATAGATTTTTAGTTGGATAGAAGTTTTTTTTTTTTTTGTTGAGTAAGTTTAGTTTTGTATTTTCGAAAAACACTTTCGCATTTTTGGTGGGCGGAATGTTCGATTTAGATACTTTTTGGTAAAAGTAAACTTTTTTTTGTTGAAGATCTCTATTTTTGAAATTTAAAAAAATATGATAGTTCTTCTTTTATTTAGTTATCGATTAGTTGGCTCACCGACGAGCAGTCAAATTCAGCTCTTTGTCGTATTTTTTCGTTATTCTATAATATTTTATTAGTTTTTACCGTGGTTTTTACCTACTTTCATTGTGTTATTGTGTGACGTGTATGTGTGTGTGTATGTGTGATCGGAGTTACATCTGCGACTGAGCAAGAGCCCCAATTCTAGGCGATAAGGTCGATGAGAGGTAAAGGAAGCGGGAGACCGGTAAGTCCAGCTGGCCTTATCATAGTTCCGCCGAGAGTGCCTTCTCATCACCGCCGTAAGCCGGAATTGGTTCACGAGGTTGCAGAGCGCCCATAAAAGTGAGTAGCTTCGATCAACTATTGTTAACACAACCGTACACAATTTCTCGCTCTCGTTATCGCGTCGGTTTAAATTTTGAATACAGTCCATACACATTTGTTGGTTGTCAATCATCTAGAAAGTAATACACTTGTGATTTATTCCATTTTGACTTATCGATGGCTATTAATGGACATCACTAGCCGCAGCATCGGGATTTGAGCGATGCCCCCATGCGCATGATTACAAAACAGAGTCGATGACCGACATATTTGCGTAGCGTGACAACCGGCGCGCATTTGTTTGGCCAGATAATTATAGACAAACCGATTCGTTTTGAGGCGACGTCTTACTTAAAACGCATTGAGAAGCCTCCTTTACAAAACTTGAAGCTTCTATCAGATGCGCAACTTACAATATACTTTATATTTTCCATTTTTGAACGACTCTCATGTATTTTTGATGGAATACGTTATACCCTAACGAATCAATCAAATCAATTACATAATATTATGATCGTTCATGTCGAGATTATTAATATTTTAATCAGTCAATTGAGAAGGCTTAGTGTATAGGTGTACGCACTGTATTTCTTTCGACGCGTTCTCTCGTTTTTAGAGTTGATGTGCACGTGAGAAAATTTCAACCTACTTAACTTCATGGTTTTAGACCAACACTTTTTATATTTAAATGGTATTGTCTAGGCAAAAACATATTTATTGAAAGCATTCATTTAGCTAATTAGTAGTCGAACTGTTGTGGGATTAGTTGTGTGAACTGTCGAGCTTCTGAATGAGATTATTTGCTATCGCTCGTTTCGGATCGCGGAGTTCGATAACGTAGATTACTATATTTTTAATCACGATTCGGGCAATATATTAATCTTAAATCTAGAAAGAGAGGTTTATATGATAGCAAAATACTGGATCCGGCAAAATGCTTTATCTTGCTAAATGCAGATTCTGACTAAATATAATAACATGAAAGTACATAAGTACTTTAATTAGTTTTTATATAATTATAAGACTGATTTCTATCATATTCCCGTTCGAAGGGACATAATAAATAAGCTAATTCGCACGAGTGGACGATAATGAGCCAATACTGAGTCAAGGTTCAATATAGCAACCGCCTATACTCGGATTTTTAATTGTAGTCAGTGAAATGACATTTTCAGTGTGGCAGGTTTTCAGTCCCAAATAAATAGTGATGTGGTAAATCGAGTTTTTACAATTAAAAGTTAGTCGACATTACAGCCTGGCAAAAAAGTCGTAGTGAATGACCACGTCTCACTTCCATATGTCATTACTGGCAACACACACTGGTCAGACTTTCGTCTTGAGGCATAGAGGTATTTCGGTATTTAGTAAATAGATTTTCAGTTTCAAAATGTTTTGTTTCTGTATTATATTATTTACAGGTAAGAATTTCGTTTATTAACAGGTCATACAACTGGAAAAGCTTAGGAGGATACAACAGTAGAATATTCCCTTCTACCTTCACTTATTTTTGAATCGAAGAAAAATAGTATGGACTATCATGAAGAGATGAATTCAGAGTGTTTTGAGAAATGGCTTAAAAGCATTTTGCCAAAATTAAAGCCAAATGCGGTGCTGGTATTAGATAACGCACCGTACCATTCAAGAAAAGTCGAGCGTATCCCCACTTCAAACTGGCGGAAGGCTGATATTATTCAGTGGTTAGATGAAAAACAAAATAAATAGGATCAACCTACAATGATAAAGGCTCAATTAATCGAAATAGTAAAATTACTGAAATCAAATTACGAACGCTGTGCTGTGGAAGAGTTGGTCGCTGAATACGGTGTCACAATCCTGCGTCTGCCACCTTTTCACTGTGAGCTCAACCCAATAGAGTTAGTTTGGGCTCAAGCAAAGGGGTACGTTGCCAGGAACAATAAAACTTTTAAAATAAAAGAGGTACAAAAATATTTGAAGAAGGCCTGAAAGAGGTGACGCCTGATAATTGGAGACAGTGCATACACCATGCCATAAAAGTCGAAGACAAAATGTGTCAACTTGACCACATTATAGACCAATATGTGGATTCCTTCGTTATAAATGTAACTGATTCCGATTGCGATTCTGAATATACCGATTCAGAATCGGAGTCGGAATCAATAGCAACCGTAGCGAATAAAAACGTATATAATTACTTATATTTTCCTGATTTTCAAGTGTTAATTCCCCTGAACCTCTTTGAACATTTTTTTCCCAGCTATGGTTATAATTTTTAGTGAGAAGTTTTAATATGGAGATAGGGTCCATATTTTTTAAATCGTATTATTTAATTCGTTGGGTACCTATTAAAAATTTACAATTTAAAAAAGGCTTTGATACCTAATAAATGAAGCATGACTAAATGTCTAAGTCTAGTGATTGCCGAACGTCACTATTGTAGCGGGTCACCCTTTTTTGTATCAGTCACTGTTGAAGTTGTCATTTCGCTGACTACAATTATTAATCGTACTATAGTTAAAGGAACCTTATGATAAAGCAACTAAATCAGTACAAAATTTTAACTCTGGCCAATAGGTAAATGATAAGTATGACAACTTGATTATTACCATCCAGTTGTTATCGCACCCTGCAACATTGTTTTTCGTTCTCAGGCCTGTCTGATTAAAATACAGATCGGATAACCATAGGTGTAACTTTCCCTGGGAAAAGGGGTCACCGCCTTGCCTAAAAACTAGGGTTTTATGGATTAATATTATTTCGGATTCATCATCATCATGTCAGCCTAACGACACTTACTGCTGGGCATAGGCAGAATGAAAGAATCAACACTTGCATTCATATCCACAATCGGTTAGCTGCTAAATTACATATTTTGTAATTAGATCAATCAGATGCGGACAGAAACACCCTAAATAATTGGACACCGGAGCATAATCTGAACACCGAATGACTGTGAGCACGCAGCGTGACGGAATCCGAACAATTGCGTGGTGGAGAACAACGATGTAACGTTACGATAGTGTCGCGTTATTACCCCCGTGGGTCGCAGAGCGTGACACACACGTCAATCGGAGGGCAATCCTGATCTGGAATGAAGTTTCAAGGCTTTCATTCGTTTTTTTATGAAAACTAATGAAAGGCTTGAAACTTCTACTGCTGGCGCTAGCGATTGCGGCGTGAAGCTAGCTTTGAAGCTTTTCAAAGATTTATGAGCTTGTATCTTTAGCAGACACCTTTTTGTGTCCCATTACCCTCTCAAGTGGTAATTTTTAATTTTGTACAGTCGGGGAATGAAAGGGTTGACCACCCTGAGATCTGTTTTTGCTTGCTCGATGATGACCAATGACCAGATCAATTGGTTCAACTGTCAATCGTGAAGGAACATACGTTTAATTGAATTTTAGTTTTATTGTCAGACAATAAAGCATACTTTTCGGCATACTCTAGCCTGTTACACAGTTTAAAAAGGTAACATGTGCTTGCAACGCGTAAATGAATGTGTTTGATAACTGGTCAACCTTTTCATTACGCGACTTTACATTAACAAGTTTTTCTTTTGGTTGTGTGTGAAATAATTCTTATTCTTATTCCTGATTGATCATAGTACTAACTTCGCGGTCTCCCATTTTCATTTTACAACCCCACGTCACAGTCACACCATAATTGCTGCTGATTATCATACCTTGTTCAAGTTGCAGATGAGTTTCCTGGCCTCCCTGCAGTCGGGCGGGTTCTGCAGATGCCGCAGCCTCCGCTGAACCAGGTCGCTGACGTTGGCTGCCTCCGCCTGCCGCCATTCGTGGTAGCCGTCCAGCTCTGGAAGCTTCTCTTGGTCTGACAGAAGAGATCTAGAATGTCCCTTGCGTTTTACAACTTTATTCAGACATTTACATTTTAGGAAATATTTAAATTAGTCTCAACGGTTTTTTAATTTAATATATGGCTCGAACTCCAAACATGAAACTTTTAACGCATTTACCCCGAATTCACGAACGTCAATCAAGATTGAGCAGGCCTTCAGACTTAATTTGTCTATAGAATAGGCTAGATGACTATGAGTCATTTTGCACGTTTTTTTATATTAACCAAAAATAATAATTCATTTCAAATGTTATTGTGAAACCACAATCGAAATTTGTTTCGAAATGAAGTCACAACAGGCATGCAAACTTGGCTGGGCAAGTCCATTTCAAAAGTGTTACATTTTTGTAAAACAATATTACTATTTTGTAATCCATATTATGATGAAGCAATTATGTTAGGGGACCATTTTCATAAACGCAATATTTAACATAGCTGTAGAACAAATTTCTTAAGCGCTCCTTACAAAAACGGGTACGTGACGTCACGCTCTCTGTCACGTTTGTATGAAGCGTTTTTGGGCAAGTCCAAAAATGTGCATTTCAAATTGTGATATCTCGGGTTGTATTGATCCTAATGAATGGGATTCTTTTAGGATTGTCTACATAAATGAAAGGTCTTTCGATATTAAACAAAAAAAAATTACAGTCATCTAGCCTATTGTAAGTGACAGCTATACTTATAAGAGCTGCTCAAGTTAGGATTAGTTTATGAACCGACTTGATCATACAGTTTTTTTTTGTCACGAAATAGGCAGAGACCATATCTTCATCTTATTTAAATCAATCCTGCCACACGGCTTTATCTACTCTCGATATTCCTTCGATCAGGCTGTCCGTAGGACAATACATACTTCAAATTGCAATGTAAAGCTAATTAGAAGTCAATAAGCAATAATTTTGTCTAAATCACTTTATGTACGCCGAGATAACGAAGTCAAAGTGCGTGTTATGAAGTTGACGATAAAATATTACTTTGTCTAGTTTAGGCCACAACGATTATGAACAGTTGTACATTGATGATTGGGATTATAACACGTTGTAATGTAACCCGTACAGAGGTGCTCACATCAACCTTTACAAAACCGTTGCAAAATGGGTCTTATGTCAGCGGCATAAGATGCCCCTATGTAAAGGTTGTTGTGAGCGCCTCTGTACATGAGATCGTCCAGTATGTCCTTTTTATTTACCCAAATGTTCAAAATTTTGAACATAAAGACCAAGAACAAGAGTTTTTCAGAACCCAACTCTGAAGACTAACATTAAATATTTTGAATTAGACCAGACTCGAATGTTGAGCTGCCAATTTAAATGACGACAGAGGATATCCTTATTTTATTGTTTAACATAACATAACATACATAACATAAACGGCCTATTTACGTCCCACTGCTGGGCACAGGCCTCACCTCAACTATGAGGTGGAGCGAGCCACACTCCAACACGCGGCCTCAGTGTTGTTTGTTGGAGGGGTGTAAGGTTAGTGAGCAACCTTCATGTCAGATGTTATCAAGCCGCCCTAAGGCCTCTGACTAGGCTTAACGACGACATCAACCGGGACAAACTGCTTAACGTGCCTTCCGAAGCACAGAAATTCTCGAAAAATACAATCCTAAATTCGGTCGGAATGGTCACCCATCCCTTTTCCGACCCGGCGAGTGTTGCTTTACAAACAGTGATCGTCGCCGATCACTGTCACAACTGCACCACGGGCACCTCAATTGGGAATTGTTTAACAAACTGTTAGATTATAAAAACAAAACTAGTATGAGTATTATGCTATATTGTCACAAACTACTACGAAAAACTTCAAGATAAAACTGACCTTTTCCTTTCAGCTACTTGTTCTAAAATTGATTGTATTTTCTCAGCCTTATTTTCGTCGTACAGAACTTTACTGAGTTCATGGTTAATATAGTACCACAGCTCTTTTGTGTTGGAGTATATTCTTCTTCTGAGATTCTCATAATCCGCTGTTGGTCCATGTCCTGTGTCTAGGAACAAGGATCCAGGATCTAGGTCTTTTAGGTTGCCATTGAATCTGAAAAACAAAAAACATCAAAATATTGCAGACTAACTAATAGAATAGGTATAGGTAGTAAAAAATGCTAATTTTCAATCACAACGGCGGACTGCTTAGGGACCGGCCGCTACGCCCTCGGCCGGGACGCTCTCGAATTTCAATAGGGGGTCGCGGACAAATATGTAATGAAATTCGAGAGCGTCCCGAACGAGGGTCTCGCGGATCGAGGGCGTCGCGGCCGGACCCACTACTAAGATCATTAAACTGTTCGCATCACTTAAAACATAGATAAATATACGATTGGGGCTTTTAAAATCCTATATCTAAGTATTCTACGAGTATTCTTACCAATTTTTTTGCGTACCTAAGATTTCTGTATTTCGTTTGGTTAGAAAAAGAGTAAGCGCTATTCCACGCATCAGCTAGCATTTGGATACACCTAATCGATTGATGATATCCACTATCTAGTGAATTTCGTTAGTTAGATTCGCTAAGTAGATTTTAGAAATTATTGAAATAGGATTTCGATTCTTATTGGTATATCTGACGCATGCCTATAGAAAACGTCTAGATGAAATCAATCACATAGAAGTGTGCTCTTAAGACGAAATCCTATCTGTCCTGTTTACTTTTATTCAATAGTTATTTATACAATTGACTTGCTAGCTAGTTTTTGTGTTTGGATAAATGCATTTTCTTTCTTTCTTTTTTTCTGTAGCGTATTTGGTTACGTAGCATTTACGATTTTGCAGTTTGAAAGCCAATAAAAATCAAAAATAATGCTAATTGACTTTGCTATCAAATACCGCTTATAGTTCTGCTAATAACAGCATGCAACTACATAAACCCTATCCATTTTCCGGCTAATCCGCCAGTAAAAGTGATAAAATGACATCATGCCTCGTCCGCGTACCGCGTGCTATCGCAGACGTGGGCTGAAACCTATTTGTGGAGGCAACGTTAACCAGTTTCGAGAACAATTATACCGTTTATTTTATGAGTTCAAGCATAACCCGTAAAAAAAATAATTGAGATCTTTCCGCCGAATTCGCAAACGCAAATCAATGTTGAGCAGCTCTTACAAGTAGAAACTGTCACTTTCAGTTCTATGGACAATTCACGGGACGGCATGAGGTTGAAGGCGTGCTTAACCTTGATTGACGTTTGTGAATTCGGGAGTTAGCACTAGCCTCCTTATTGACAAGAACGTTATTAGTACAGATCAATTCTGACTTAATGGCTGTTTTGAACAATTTTAGGTGTCAGCGGGACGACATGGTAGGTCAATCTTGCACACTCGGCCCTCGTAGTTAACTTCCGAGCCGGTATTTAGTTTGAGTTATACCTTATTTAATGTTTTTTTTCTTTGTTAATTTCTTTGTTGTGTTTGTGTGCAATAAAGTGTTTCTTATCTTATCTTACTTAACCGCAACCCCAAAATTGTGTGTGAATGTCAAGAGAGTTATTTGAAATTTGTATACAATTCGACAGCCGGACTGTGCTGTTTACTATAGCCACGCGGCACGCCCGCCGATGTACAGATTTTTCCCGGTCTGATCCCCCTTTTTGAGATCTACCTCTCGTGATTGTAAGTTAAAAACAATAGGGGATCACAAAAACGGGGTTCAGACCGGAGTAAGCCGAACGAAAGAAATGAATTACTAAAATAAAGTATTTAATTCACGTGCACTCACCCTGAAGACTTTCTGATTTGCGCAATAAGATTACTATGCTGCTGCTTAAGAGTTTCTAACTGAGATGAGACTCTTCTTAATCTATCTTGAAACTCTAAAACCTCATCTGAACTTCCGCTGCATCTAAAAATACGTGATTTATTAACAAACTAACATGAATATATCCTTATCTCAAAGGAATTGGGTTTTAAGTCATAAAAGTCTTAATCAAATTCAATTAATCATTCAGTCATAGATAAGGGACGGAGAAGAAAGAACCAGAGAGCCGCATATTGGTTTACGCATTACGTAAATTATTTGACTTTTGTATAGCGCCATCAGTAGAAGGAACATGTTCCACTGAAAATCATTTACGCAGACGCCAGCGACTGCGTATGCGAAAACTCACGATGGACCTTCTGTCTGTAAGCTGCCGTCACCACTGACAATCAGACGGCAGCATGCTTGCTTATACCGGGTGCGGCAATTGAACTGTCCATATTAAAAAATTAAATATTTTTATTTACTTTGAATATTTATTAATATATTTTTTACATATGAAAATAAAACGTCTAAAATTATATTCTTATTTATTCTAATGGAATACAACTGCCTTTAGCCTGCACTACAAGCTTGAGTCTCTTTCTGAATGAAGCGCAGGTTGCTCGAATAACGTCGTCATTTAAACGGTTCCATTCTCGTGTAAGAGTAGTTTTGAGCGCCTCCACTGATGTGTGTTTTTTAGCACAGGCCTTCGCTTGTAAAACACCCCAAATACAAAAGTCTAGAGGGTTTAAGTCGGGCGAAGACGGCGGCCACATATCTCGGTCGATCAGCACAGGAACGTTCGCTTTTAACCAATTTTGCGTCCCAGTTGCTCTGTGCGATGGCGCCGAGTCTTGCTGGAACGTCCAACGCTCCGAACCAAATGTCTTGTGTGCCCACGGTATCAATCCTGTTTTTAAGACTTCATTTTGATAGATTTGTTGATTTATTTTGGCTTGGTTGCGACCCATTGGGAGAAAAACAAGCGGAGAACGTCCTTTTTCGGACACCGCCGCCCATACCATGATTTGGTCGGCTCCTTGTCGTCGAGTGACTCTCAGTTCATCTGAATGATCGCTGACACGTCCTTTCAACCACAAATGGTCATTTTGTTTGTTAAGAAACTGCTCAACACAGAAAGTTTTCTCATCTGAAAATACCAAGTTGGGAAGCTCGCCAGTGTCGAGCAAGCGAATCAGCTCCTTTGATCGAGCCAGCCGTTTGCTCTTTTGCAAAGCAGTGAGTTCTTGCGAAAGGTTTTTTTTAATGGTTTAACCTTAAGCTTTTCCTTTAATATACGACGAACGCTGCGGTCGCTCACCTTAAGATCCTGGGCGAGCTGATTTGCTGAGCGCTCTGGATTTCTGCGTAAACGATGTCGCACCTTTTCGACAACTGCTGGCGCCGTTGCAGTACGGTGTCGACCGCCCCCGTAGCGTTTCTTAACACTGCCAGTCTCGTTAAATCTTTGGATAGTACGACGCACAAATTTTTCGTTCAATTGAAGATTTGGTAGCGCTCGACGAATGTCGATGTTCGATTTTCCCTCCAAATAAAGAGCAATCACTGAATTGCGTTTTAAATCCATTATTTTAAAATTGAAACGTTTCTTCTCACGACTGAATAGTTTTGAAGTAACATAGATAATGTGTCACAGATTATATTTTCAAATTTTTGCCGCGTTCGATTCAGTAATTCGAATTTTAAAATAGTTACAAGGAGGCGGACAGTTCAATTGCCGCACCCGGTATAATAAACCTCGAAATCTCCAACTCCCTTACCTGAGCGGTGAAATCACCAGATACGTGACACCGATCCAAATGACAAGAAGCAGTACAGCGGCGCGCTTCCATCTCGCCAGGTACATCATAAAGTAGTCATTGAACGTCATGTGACCATTCGAGTAGTGCTTCGTCATCGTCGCGGCGACATCGCGGTGTCAAGCTCGAAGCATCGGTGAGGGTCTGCAACGAAACTAGCATTTTATAACACTGACACTGTTCAGGACCATGTGTGTCACCAGTGATGACTTAGGGAACTGAGACGTTAGGGTACTATTCTTGACATTACGCTACGTGGCCGTATCAGGAATGAGGAAATTCGTAGAAGAATTGAGGTCTCGAGCGTGTCAGCATAGCGCGAAGCCGTTAGGGCCGAAAAGTTCTTGAATGGAGCCCATTCGTAGGCAAACCCAGCGTGAGACGCTAGCCAGCAAGGTGTAAGGATGACCTGACATAGGTTGCAATATTTCGTTGGATGCAGGCTGCCCACAACAGGCAGTTTTCGAAATATATGGAAGGAGCCTATGTTCACCAGTGGACATCGTGCGTTTATTATCAGCCATTGAAGGCTCGTGACACTTATTTCTTTATGGATAAATTCATAAATCACACACAGATTCAATCAATCTGTGTGTGATTTAGGGTTATTAAAAAATAAATAAATCAAAAACTATCTATGTAATTAAATGCTTACTAGGAATATCAGGGTTAAATAGGATTATATTGTGCCTAATCATGACAATCATTGCTTATATCAATCTCAATTGCCTCCTTATCAATACGGATTTCCTATAGCAAAATATTATCATCCATTATCATTGAACATAGGTACTATTAGCATGTGTTTGTTTAGGTATTCAATTCGGTAAGAATGAGTATTATAGCATGTCATGTCAGTCAGCTCATGTGTGACAAAAATTAAACATTATTAAATTTTACCTAAACTTACAACAAACTTAAACATGAATAAAACTTTTTTTTTTAAATCAACAAACCAAATGCAATACAAAATCATGTCAAATTAGTCGATTGAGACTAATTACGATTCAATTGAGGCATTTTCAAATTAGCAGAGTTGGAGCCCAGATGTTTCATTCAAATAACTTGTTTTGATAGACAAATGTTTTTATTTTTAGAACAGCTCTTCAAATAAACACTTCACACACTTCAATAGATAAATAATGATAGTAAAGGATTCCAGTGTCTATTGTTGTCTGTAATTACAACACAGTAAATAAATATGAGTCTCTGCATTAAGATTACAAGTCCTTGCATTATTAAGTATGTATTCACCCGTTGAATCTAGCTTGATTGATTACATACTATGTATACAACCTGACACCACTCATAATAAGATGTTTGCCTGTATAGTCATCGTCAGAAGCTTTTGACCTTGGGGTGGGTTAAAGACATCTAAAATATAGTAAAAAAAAACTTATCACTACCTAATTCTTTTAGTCTTACACTTGTTATAGTTGTCATAGTACAGTCAGATTATAACATCCTATCTGCTAGACTTTTTGAAGATTTTTTTTTTTTATAATTCAATACACAGTGAATATTTCTTGAGAAACTTTGGGAGTTTTAAACTATAATATCTTTTAAGAATTGAGATATTACAAATACTTGCATAGGCACACATGCATAATAGTGTATGTAATGAAGTTTTAAAGAAAATTCACAGGGAATGGTGCAAAATAACTCTAACTGGTCATTTTAAAATTATTTATTAAATTTACCTTTGACTTCTATTTAAACCTCACTCATACCGTAGGCCAAAGGGCTTTAACGGTCACCTTAGCAATACATAGCAATACACTAGGTATATTTATTTACCAAATACATAGATGCTATGTAGCTCACTGTAATATTATTACGCATGTCCTGCACTGAACAAAATACCTAGGCAAGGATGTAACATTTTATCAAGAAAGATTAATGTTTTAAAGCATTATTGGAATTTGACAATCCAAAAGTTACCTTTCAAGGTAAGGTACCTTACTTCTGTATAGGTATGAGTATATTTGAATATAGTAAGAATGTATGGTAAACAAAAATGTGCATGCTAAGGATATTGCTACCATTTACAACTGGTTGCTGCTGCTTAAATCACTTCAATAGCGCCGTGATTTAGTCGTAACTATACTAGGCGCTAGCTCAATCGTTCGTGCCGGATATTGATAGTTTAGAACAGAAGTTTACGACACGACAGGGCCGCAGGGCACTCAGTTAACAAGATGCATGATGCTGAATTGCTAATCCACAACAATACTCAAAGACATTCAATTGGAACTAAAATAATCTAACCACCGTAAATGAAATAAAAAACAATAAACATACCACCACTTGACCAGTAGCTGCGAAAGGCCAAATAAAATAGTAACACGTCCCTACGTTACCTACACATTGAAACACACGAGCTAAGCCCAATGGTTTAGTTAGCATTCACTTGTATTTAGTAACTAAACTGTTTCTGTCTAGTACATTTTACCGTTAACAAGAAAATTCATTCACAAATCACGCTAAATCAAATCTGAAATTCCCAATCAACCAAATCCAATCGGATCCGAACAACCAACACGAAAACGAACGAAACGAAATGTCATAAATGTTTTTTTAAAAGCTGTCTGATATTGTTGTGCCCCAACCTCGACTAAGGATCATAATCATTAGGCAAAATCTATCGAGTGAAAATTTCATAAAAAATATGTGTAAATTAATATTTTGATTGGCAAAAGTTTCCTGACAGGGAACTAAAAATATCATCACTGGCAATAGTCCCGCTGTCATTTGTCAACCACGTTAACCTAGTACATGCTTTATCAATTCTGTTTATCGGTGATCGTATAATGAATGGTCTTTTCAGGTGTTTTCTTTATGTTAAACCAATTGGGACTCTGGTGAAACAAATATATAATTATCTTCGAGGAAGAGAAAAACATCGGCAGCTCCGCTAGAGAAGTCATTTAACATATTGTATACAAACTTTGTTTAGCCGAGTAGGAAGCTGGGGAAGTTTCATCTAAAATCAACGATGTTTAGATCAGACGGCAGAAATTACTGGTATATCATATTTTTCAAGTAACTAATAACAAAGGAGTGATATTTTACGTTGAAATGTTGTATTTTGAAGTTATATTTATAAAATGCAATTTGTCAAGTTAGCACAACTTAGTAGCTTTGATACTTTTTTATTGGTTTGGTTTTAATGTTGGGAATATTTCTCCGAAGAGAGGAGGAAATCATGATAACACGTCATTCAATAGAAAAGGATTATTACCAACGAGAACAAACTTAATATGACCAAATTGACAGCTAATTATAAACCTGCAAGGTGAAGTTGTATAACTGAATAATGTGGAATTAAAGAAATGTAAGGCGTTTTCCTTATATAACGCGATAAGAATAAGAATATACTGATATCGATTAGGTGTCCTGATAGGTGATCACGTGATGCATGCGCGTGACTAAAACGATTGAAATCTATTCTCGCGAACTTAGTTCGTGGACAACGTGGACAACGCCAACAAGCAAGAAAATCATTCTATCTTAAAAAAATATTTGAATTAGTCAACTATCAAAACCGTTTGTGTCGTGGTCTACGCGGTGACCACATTAAATGAACGATGGTGGCGCCCCTATTAATTTCATAAATTCTCCTCTCCTCCTCCTCCTGTTTATGTATCATCTTCAACTTTATAAAAAATCAAAACTATGAACTCAACACGAAAAACACCAAAACACCAGAAGTCCGCCCTCGGGGTTTGTCCAAGGGCTATGGAGCGTAGTATGCTTGGTATCAAACTGACAGACCGCATACGCAACACAACAATACGCTCCAAAACCCGAGTTACAGATGTCTCCCAAAAGGCCGCTCAGCTAAAATGGGATTGGGCTGGACATGTCTGCCGCATGCAGGATGAGCAGTGGGCTAAGAGAGCAACCGAGTGGGTACCTCAAGGCAAAAAACGACCTCGTGGCAGACCAAAAAGGCGATGGCGGGACGAGTTAGACTCGCATTTGCATGGCTGGTTCAGCATGGCTCTAGACCGCACTCAGTGGAAGAGGGGTAGGGAGGCCTTTGCCCAGCAGTGTGATAGCGCAGGCTGATTATAATATAATAATAATAATGAACTCAATCAATGTTATTACAAATGTTATTGTGATTCACCTCGTTTTACCAGTATTGTTCTTGACCATCGACCTCACAGTGTTTTTTACTGAATCGATTTAATTTAAATGCTCAGCACATCCCTTCAATAGGCGTCCCACAGGTAAAATGGTAAGCGGATGTATGGCCCAGGCTCTAGTCCCCAAAACTTTGAATTAAAAAAACGAATGTCTGTCATTATTGTCAATGTCATTCTTTTTTTTTTTAGTTCCGAGTTTTTTCTGGTGCCGGCAAACGGACGATTTATAACTTTTGTATTGTATTTGACTCGTGTAGAAATACAAACTTAAAAATGCCTAAAAAGCAGCCGCGAAATGCTTTTTACTTCTTCATGATTGATTTTAGAGAAGAACAGAGGAAAAAGGGCATCAACTACGGTAATATGGCTGAAGTAGCAGAAGCTGCGGGTCCCATATGGAAGGTAGTATTTCTTCTTATTTGAGCTTTAACGTTGCTGCTGGTAATTGTGGATAAAAAGCTCGGAATGTTTCATCAAAATTAAGTCTTTTCGTTGATAGTGGCAAACAAAAAAATCTCCAAAAGATACATTCGAACCCGCAACATAATTGCTTAGTGTGTAATGTTACTGTACCCTGTGCCTGTAGCCTTGCAATATGACCTTTATCTGTTATACAATCAGTTTAATACTTCAACAACTTGATACTTCCCTGGTACTGAACTGACTATAAAGTTCTAATTATTGTGATTTATATGGCTATAACCCGTAATGTTTCTGTTGATCTAGGATGCGCCTCCATCTGTACGTACCAAGTTCGAAGAAAAGTCGAAAAAAGAGAAACAAAAACAAAATATCCCTGATCTCAAGTTCACATCCACTGGTATTCCATTTTCTGAGATTGATCGTCAAGAAAAACTACTGCGTGATGCCGAGGAAGCTGAGCGTCAAGACATTAAAAACATTGTAAAATTGAAGAGTTTCAATGGAGGTATTTATTATAAAGCTCAAATATTAAAGTCCCTAATTGTTATATGTATTTACTAAAGGCTTACTATTTTTGAAAATTGGGTCTGGGTGTAACAGCACTACTTCTCTTTTTCACCTTTTTTGTTATTGTCAATCGCCAAATGGCATTTCTTTGCAATAGAGCCAGGAGGACTGACCAAATTCATTCAATCAAGAAGTCCATAAGTCTAAGTTTAAACAAAATAAGTGCTTTGTATAGTTACAAATCATTATTCAGAAAAAGTAGTTGATTCATGTTATGACCAATTTTTTTATTAACATTTGAACAATTAAAAGTACTTTTATTGACCTCAAAAACAATGACTACATATTAAAGAAACCCTTGCCCTGCTCCAAAAGCTGGGTAAACCTACCACAAATACCCATGTGCCCTGACTGAACCTTCAGTATGTGGCACCACCTGGCTTGATGGCCGAATCCAGCCTTGAATACATTCAATCAAGCCTGATTGGTCTACAAATTGAAATTCAACCAAGGAATCTAAAGATTTTAATCAAGCAAGAGCCTCATTCTCATCCCCTTAAGTGTCGGTGAGCGAAATATGAGCTGATGCAGCTCATGAGGAAATTGGTGCAGTTCCAAGCGGCAAATTGAGGCCCAGTATAATTATATCTTTCGCGCTAAAATGGTAATTATACTGGGCCTTTTTGGGCGCTAAAAAATTAACCATTTTGGCCATTGGCATTTTGCCATTTTTTTGGTATTCGCGCCATTTTTGCGCCAAATAATGACGCGCAACGACCTACCGTCACTTTAGTAAGATTCGGCGATAACGCGCCTGACAGCTCCGACACTTGAGGGTTTAAACTGATTTAGGAGCTCAGCTATGCATGCTCAATTTATACCTTCGAAGTTCTGCAGCTTACATTAACTTTTCTGAACTATTTAACAGCTATAGTTGAAGAGGACTTCTACCTGATGGATGTAAACTTTTACTGCAAGACGGGCCCTGAGTACCTGATTGCTGAAAGCACAGTTCTACGTTTCAACCTGCGTGATGGTATTCTAGACCACTATCACGAGCTGATAAATCCAGGTAATAACAATTGTTTCAGTACATCAAAAATTGTGTTGTCAAATAATATCATCATATTAGACCTCTTACGGCACTGTATTTGGAAAGTGACTCTCTTGTAAATTGGTGATCCACAAAATTAATCTTAAATGAGGCTGATCATGAGGTTTTTCCTTTACGCTATTTACTTAAAATAAAAATAAAATACAAATATTCTTGTTCCACCATCTTTTAGAGGTCCCCAAACTCTTGACAGTATTTGCAATGGAAGCAGGCTGCCTTCCCATGTAGGCAAATGTATCCATATACATTTGGCTGAATATGATAATAATGTTATTAATTATTTCAGGTCAAATTCCAGTAGGGTATGCCTATGACGTGAAGCTTGGTAGTCAAGAGATAGGCCTTGATATGCCGGATGAGACTCAGAAGAAAAGCAACTACTTCCAAATCCTGGCGAACCTGATTGACTACCTGAAGCAGCAAGACCGCAACGCTAAGACGATGCCGCCGCTTTTCACGATGCCGGACAAGATCGCACCCGTTCATGACTTCATACTGCAAATGTGCAGCAGAGCAGGTAACACTATTTTTAACACTCCTTGTGCTGGCCTTTTGAAAAACCCATATAGAAATTACAAAACGTGAGTATTGAGGGGACTGGTGTAAAATTTTATTAGACAAATTCCATGACTCCCACCCGAGTTGCGGATATCGCCGCATTTATATGGACCGGTGGAGCCTTGGTTTGTCACTATTGCATTGATCAAATTATTATTTATGTTAAGAATAAAAATGACCTATCTAGAAAACTGAGTTACACGTGTAAACAGCTAAAAAATAAACAGTAATTAGTCTCCAAACTTTGGACACTTGTACAGTTTACACTAAGAGGTATAGATGTCATAATAAGATTTGTTAGATGTAACAGCAAAAAAGGCACCAAAATCAGGCATTTCCTTTTACCAATGTTTACATTTCCAAGCTCACTGTATTTCCAGCGGAGGACGACAGCATATTCCGCATCTACAAGCTGGACACGTTATTCTTCACGCTGATCAACGCCGTCAAGTCCCGCAGCGACGAGGGCTTCCCGCGCGAGTCACTGGCGCTCGCTCAGCTCAAGAGCGACCGCTTCAAGTACAACCCCGGACTGGGTTGCGAGGTACACTGCTCCACTTATAATAACATCTACAAGCTAGACACGCTGTTCTTCACGCTTCAAGTACAACCCCGGACTGGGTTGCGAGGTACACTGCTCCACTTATAATAACATCTACAAGCTAGACACGCTGTTCTTCACGCTTCAAGTACAACCCCGGACTGGGTTGCGAGGTACACTGCTCCACTTATAATAACATCTACAAGCTAGACACGCTGTTCTTCACGCTTCAAGTACAACCCCGGACTGGGTTGCGAGGTACACTCCTTCACTTATAATAACATCTACAAGCTAGATACGCTGTTCTTCACGCTTCAAGTACAACCCCGGACTGGGTTGCGAGGTACACTGCTCCACTTATAATAACATCTACAAGCTAGACACGCTGTTCTTCACGCTTCAAGTACAACCCCGGACTGGGTTGCGAGGTACACTCCTTCACTTATAATAACATCTACAAGCTAGATACGCTGTTCTTCACGCTTCAAGTACAACCCCGGACTGGGTTGCGAGGTACACTCCTCCACTTATAATAACATCTACAAGCTAGACACGCTGTTCTTCACGCTGATCAACGCCGTCAAGTCCCTGGCGCTCGCTCAGCTCAAGAGCGACCGCTTCAAGTACAACCCCGGACTGGGTTGCGAGGTACTTTGCTAACAGAATTAGAGACCTTTGAATTGTTTAAAAATGTAGTATCACTTGGTCTTTGTTTTCAGCACTTAGCATTTGATATCTTGAAGAAATAAGTTTCCTGTCTCGCCTGATGGTCGATTATCGAAACAGATTTATTTAAAAATCCGTAAATAAAAATGCATTTTTTGAACATTTTTGTCACGTGACCCAAAACGCTCTTGATTGGTCGAGTGACGTCACCTGCTTGTAAACATCGTTTGACAACTCGTAGTGGATGACATGTATCACAGATTAGAATACAGGCAAGTGACGTCATCCAACCCATTGCAGCGCCATATTGTTATTGTCAAAGTAGACTTTTGACACGCTTTTTAAATATCGTAATTTTAATTTGATATTTTTCATCAAATATGTACCATAATTCTTAAAAAAACACTTTTACTAAGTTCCTAAAACTCTACTTCATAATACCAAATGGCTTTTAAAAACCTGTCAAATATAACCCTGTCAATATTGGTGAGAACCCCTCGTTAGTGACCACTTACAACATAAAATCAACCCCTGGATCGAGTTACAAGCTACTCGCTTTTAAAATGGCGTAATTTACATATTCCTACCTCGTGCAGGCTCGTTTAAGAAGACGCGTGGCGTCTAGCGTCGCGTTTGGCGTGCCGTTTTTGCCGCTTATAGTGAGGCAGTGCGTGAAGCGGGCCGCAACGAAACTTGCTATTTCACCCGACGCGTCTTTCGCGGCCTCTCCCGTCGCTTCATTTGCCGCGTCAGACGCAGCGTGTGACGCTACTAATCAAACAAACGCTCAAAGAAACGCTTCTCCTTGAACGAGCCATAACAGCCCTCTATTCTCATTAAGAAGCAGCCTATGTCTTCTCTCAGGCTCTAGACTATTTGAATCGGCTTAGGGGTGATTGCGTAGCACACAGACAGAAAGTAACTTTAGCATTTATAATACTCGTATCATTCTAAGGATTTGGATGCCTTATTAGATCCACGAAGCGGGCGAGAAGAACGCAGAATGCACGACGTCCCGCACCAAGCGCTGGGCCTTCACCGTGCTGGACAGCTGCTGTCCACTGCTGGGCCTGGACGTGGTGCCAGGCAAACACGTGCCTGCTGACTACGATCTAGATGTAAGTTAATTTATTTGTGTACAGATGAAGTGTTTGGCAGTTGAGTTATTATTACTATCAATACTTAGTTAGGCTTACGGAATGATGTGGCCTAAGGTGGTACATGCCGGCCTAACAAATGGCTGTTCACTCTCTTCTTGAAGAGGCCCAAGTTGTATTGCTGTGGAAAAACTTCAGCGGGAAGTTCATTCCACCCCCTTGCTGTACTATCAAAATCAGTGATATGTTCAAAATAATGGGAGTCTTGTTAGCAAGAACCCTTGAAAATTACTTTCTAACAGAGTATTAACACATTAAAAAAAATGGCGCCTGTCAACGACAGAAGAAATTACAAAGTATTAGTCGTAGGTTGTCAACCTCTGAAATTTTAAAATTCACGCTGTGTCCAGAGAAGACCAATGAAAGCATAAAGTAATGAGAAATTATGAGCGTTGTTTAGGAGGAACCCTTAAAAATGACGTTTCAACAAATTGCAAGGACGCCAAACACAAAAGAAATTGATAATGAAATGGTTAAATACTCTCTTACATACATACGCTCACGAATATGTCGGCGTCTGTCAACAGCACGCAGATTGTTGCCGTCATGATGAACGGAACATTCAGAAGCCCACATTTCGCCAAATGAATTTGAACCTAATTACTCATACGTAATCCCGAATTCACACCTGTGTAATGTGAATAAATATCATCATAATGAAAGTGAAGCATTGCTCATGTGACTTAATAATTTCATAAGAAACTCGATATTTACTCTCTTTCGTCTTGTTTCGAGATAATTGAAATTTTAGAGAAAAGGGATAATTTATCGCACACGCTAGTAAAGTAATATGACGTTTACATTTTCGTCACTTGGGCCCAATTACTCACTGCATGTATATTCCTTCCAGACGATTCTAACGTACAAAGAACAAAAGCGAGAACGAGCTGGTCCTTCTGTGGCTGGAAGACAGGTAAGTTGAATCCAACCGCTTAGTTTTTTCTTTCTTTCTTTAGTACCTATACTTATTAGTAACTGCTCAATAACGCGCACATTTTGAATTAGCTGCCGATTAGGCCTAGCTGAACTTAGCGGATACTCAGTAATCACACTAAAAAAAGGTACTACTGGTATGCTATCAATGATATTATAATAAAAAAAGGTAGATAGGTTACTTATGCTATAAAAGTGGCATCCAAAATCAGAACTTTCCGTGTACCTGAACATTGACAGTTTGAGACGACACTGTGCAACATGTATCTGTCTCGTTTACGCTCTAGTAAATAATCGTGCTGTCTTTTTCACACGTTATAACACGGTCAAATTAACTACGCCGTACCCCGTGGACAATTTTTGAGTTCGCCTCAGTACTGACATAAGCTATCTACATATTTTTTATTGTAATATCAATGTATGCTATCGTTATTGTGTCATGCTGATAATAACAAAAAAACCTAAACGCTAGCTACCTACTTAACGAGACACCTCAACACCTGCCGGTAGTGTTATTTTTGTATTGCATTTAGTAAGTTTAAATAAAGTATAAATTAATATGTAAATATACGACCCAAAAGCGATCTCTTACAAACAACCCACAGCTAGAAGTAGTTATTTATATTTATTTTCTTTTTTTAGTATGCTGCTGCTTCAAGCAACACGTCAGCTATTAGCGAGTCGTTCAATGACTCTGCTAGTGCATTAGATAGTAAGTGCTTCTTTTATAAGCCACCTTTTTTATTTTATCCAGCCATTGACCTCACAGCCACTAGACACCTCCTGTTTGATTTCTTGTATGAAATTAAGTCACCTGAGGCGGGGGAAAACGTCACTGATTGTTCAATAGGCTTATTGTCCAATCATGAACGTTGTCGCTTGACAGCTTACGGAAATGGTAGAAACTCAATTAGGTAGTAGATTCGGATAATAGACGTATTAGTCTGACTTGCTAACCGTTGCGCTCTTTGTTATCAGGAGTCTCTTGGCTGTGAGGTCAATGTATCCAGCTAACCTTAGGATTCACTACCGTGATTGTTAGCGACTTTATTAATCGCTACTTACTTTCATAATAAATTAGAGATAGTTATTAAGGATTTCTATATTTATACTTTTTATATTGTTTTAAAGAATATCATAATAGGACTTCTTTTGACACTTTCATAGTGAGTGCAGGGCGGCCATTCCCGATAGAAATGTCAGGATTTGTAATTCAAGAAAAAAGAATAAACCTTATTTAATTGAAAGTAGCTTTAGACCGCAAGGAGTGGTAGGTGGAAGAAGAGGCCTTTGCCCTGCAGTGGGACAGCATAGGCTAAAAATAAAAATAAATAAATTGGAACAGCTGTGTATCATTATCCGTACCTGACAATAGGATTGATGACTAGCGTTGACCATACCTTCGAATTCAAACCGTCCCGTAGAGTGCTATAGTTTACGGGACTGACAGAACTGAAAATGACGGCTATACTTGTAAGGGCTGCTCAACTTAGGCTTGCGTTTGTGAATTCGGGGGTGAATGGTATAAACTGCGAGTTTAGAAAAAAACGATGATAGTATAATATAAACATTTTCACAGGTGTCAAGAAAGAGAAGCGGACTCACGAGCCACTGCGTATGCCAAAAACAGATTGTAAGTATCTGTTGGATGTTATTTTCTATTATGTAGTATAGAATATTTAGCTGGACTCAATTAGAGAGGAATTGAGCCAGAGAAAGTAAGGGTTAGGGAGGACAGTTTGTTCTAGGCCCGTCGGGGGTATGTAAGTTAAACATCTTTGTACCTTTTGGGGCAAGTTCACCACAAAACAAGGAGGAACGGCGAAGATGCGCTTGTTCCTAGCCCGTAAGCAACAATTGAGACACAAAATCAGGAAATATCCCTTAAATATTTCCTTTCCTAGACAGTGGTACAGCCTACCTACACCTTAGGTAAAAGTATATGGGTAACCGTGCACCCCAATTAAATGCACAAATATCCGCACCAACCACACTAATTATACAGTTAAAACACCCTGCCGAGGTTCTAACATTGCAAAGGGAAATCACACGGCAAAAGATACAAACTGCTAGGCATGACCAGCAAAAGATTTGAACCTGCCGGCCATGACACTACCTCCTTAGTTATTTCTTTTTTTTCCTTTACAAACGCGGCTTGGGAACGTACAGCCTACAGATAACGGTGCGAACACACTCGCGCCGAATTAATCTAATTATCCAAATTTTGTAATAATTAATAACTTAATAAATTATGTTTAAGAAGCGAGGTTCACGAAGGCAACAGCTAGATGGCGTTATCCGTCAATGAATCGCGCAAGCATTGCGTTTCCTCAATCAATACAGACGGCTGAGGACGTTGGCGATTGGCACCGCCAGAGTCATGAGTCTGAGTCGAATCAAGAGACCAATAGACGGTGCTGTTGCTCTGCTGAAAAACGGGCATTTCAATTCTTTATTGCAACTATGAAATTGGTAGAAATGGCGGACTTAATGCCGATAGTTCATTCTCTACCGGTCAACCATAGCGCTAAGCTGAAAAATGAAGGCGGTGCAACAGTATTATAACAATTTAGATTCTGATCTTTATTTATATTTGTATACCTAAAATATTCAGATGAACCTGGGGTTAGTTCAGACGCGTTCACATCAACCTTTACACAGGAACACCTTATACTGCAGACATAAGACCAATTTACCAAAGGCTTTGTAAAGGTGATGTGAAAGCCTCTACCTCGAACAAATATATATTTTTTTAATTCGATCTTAGGTAGATATTATGTTCGCAAATACACTAACTGCCGCACTCAAACACGTCAATTAACGTTAATGGTTCATTAGAGTCAAAATTCCATTTTTCAAAAGAGACTTTATAACAAATTGAGTAAAGAACTTTTCAGAATGTCAAATTTTGACTCTAATGAACCATTAGTGTTAATTGACGTCTCTGAGTACGGCGGAAAATCATAATTATTTTTGTGTTTGATTATTTCTTAACTTTTCTCAGATTCTCACGCCATCCGCCCAGCGCCGGAGCTCAGCGAGGCGAACTTCCCCAAGCTTTCGTCTGGTGCCGGTCGTGGTAAGCCACAATACTTTATATCCATTCAACATTTGCTACAAAACTAAGGTTGGACGAACCTGTCCACTTAAGTTGACTTCAAATGCATCCCATTTTTGTGATTATTGAATAGTTTTCTTTTAAATGCTAATGAACGCAAAAACTCGGGCCACCGGTGCCAATGATATTTAAAAACGGTATAGATACGTTATGATGGCGTATGTACGGTGGACGGCACATCACTCTACCCATTTCCGGTCAGTCCTCCTTGCTATATTGCAAAGAAATGACATTTGGCAAGAGCGAGAGAAAAAACGGAAATGGGGTAACCTGATGTGCTGTTGACTGTACCTATGAGTTTGACCGTGTGTACAAGGTAGCATGATTATTTACTAGAGCGTTAACGAGACAGATACATGTTGCGCGGTGTTGTCTCAAACGGTCAATGCTTTGCTCAGGTGGTCAAAAGTCCTGTTTTCGGGTGCCACTTTTTAGCACCAGTGACCTATCTACGTATTTTTATTATAACATTTATTGATCGGTGCTATAAATTAGTTTTGTAACAGACATGCGCACACGCTAGATAATCCACAATTTTGACGTTGAGCGCTATACCTTAAATTTGATTTACCTTGCCACGCTGAGTTGAAGAAGTCCATCATGTATTTTATATTTATTCCAGGGCGTGGGTTAGCTGGCAGCCTGAAGAAAATGAGTATTCAAAAGTAATTATATTTTTTAAGAAATGAAGACCTTTGTCTGTCACGGGCAGCTTGTGTAGCTAAGGGTTTTAAAATTTGGGGACGTCATTGAAAGTTAGGGAGTATTCCTGTATATCCCAAAAGAACTGAAATTGCCAGCTATTTCTTTAAGAACTGCTTAATTTTGCGTGACGTTCGCATATATTGAGTATTACTTACTAACTCTTAAGCCAAAGCTGTTTGAATGATTATATTAAGAGAAGCGACACCGGACACAGGGTATTTTCGCCATCGACCTCACATACACTAGAACGGTTACTATAACAGTAGAGTCTGTCAACGTATCAGGCTAATACGTGGTTTTTTTACATGCTTGATTACAGGCAGACTTTATTTTTATGCAAGAAATCAAACACCAGGGTCCTAATTCTCGCGATATAGTATTAATTCCATTTTTCAAAATGTTCGCGTAGTTCATACAAAAATCAGCAAGCTTGACGGCTCATCGGAAACTTATCCGTTCATTGAGAATGAAGACCCAGAACAACAAAGCTGGGCGAAGCGGACATGTTGGAGCTGTATTCTGTAAGTACAACCAATTAAATGTCCTTAATCTGACATCTGGACTAGGCTTGGTGAAAATAACGTTACCTGATTGGTAGTTATTCTATGAATGCTAATATTAGCTCTAAGACGAAAATGTAGACTGCCTTTATGCATTTCATTCTTTTCTACTTATTTTCAGCAAAATACTTAAACAAATACTAAAAAGTGCGTGCGCAAAAGTCCTATTGTAACGGCATAAATGCGACACGAACGTATTATCTGGAACTTGACCACTTTATACTCATTTCACTTGGCTTTAAATGTGATAAATAGATAGATAGAATAGATAAATGTGCTTAGAAAATATATTTATATTTTCATCGTTATTAAGTCAGTGTCACAATATACAATAGTCTTGAGCTGAACTACAGTTCTTTAGCATTTAATGTGCTTAGATATTAATTGTAATTGATCCAGTTGCCCAACTCGCATAGAGTATTGCCAACGTTAAAATATAACGGAAGTAACTTAGAAGTCAGATTTAAAATGTTCAAACGCATTCCTGTTTAATTTCGTGCCATTACATTTGTTTTCTCAATTTTAATCTTGGTCTCATTAATAAGATGTGGCTCAAATATTTTGTTCTAAGAACACAATGACACCAAGTGTTGCCTCCAAAGGTTTCTATTCTAGTATTTTAAGGAATGAGTTGGTATTAAGCTTATTTAGTCGCCTAATGTGATCTGTCCATTGTATTTCATTCGTTTATAAGCAATGTTATGTTGAAAAGTTAAAATGTCTGGTTCTTAATTGAATTTATATTTTGTACTTAGGTAAGCGTTGACGATTAAAAAATCTGATTTATTAATAAAACACCGTGTTTTATTTTAGATATGAAAACTTAAAACTTCAAACTTTTATTGCATTCATGTAAACTAATGACAAGCAGTTCCACATCGCATTATAACAGTCGAGAGCAGTAATAGATGACAATTAATAAATGCCTGAGGAAACTTATACGATGCCCAGAAAAAAAACCTACCTACCTTGCTTGCTCACCTAAGCTACTTTGCTTGTTTGTAAATTATTAATTATGGAGTGAAACTAAATAAAAATAGTTTATTGCAATTGCAAAGGGCATTAATAGAATTTAAATAAACATTTAAAAACCTATAACATTTTGAATGCGAAATAATTAAAATAAGAAAGGAGACTGAGATGACATAATATTTGGGTTGGGTATTATTCTACATTTTTTATCAAAAACACCATGTCCCATTATTACGGCAGCTTGTAGTGCCGCTTCGTAAGGACTTATTTCTAGGAAATAACATTAAATGGCAAACTAAAGTAAAGGTCTCAATTTTGACAAAGTATTTTTATTTTCTGTACAAACAAATGTCTTCTTAAATGATGTTTTTCTTAAAACTGCCGGGTCAGATTTCGGTGGAACATCTCGCGTGGGTGTAGTTGAGGTGAATATAACGTAAGTATCGGTGTTGATTCAAAGACTACTTCCCATACAAATGTGCCCAGTCTCTTTTAGCACCACTAATGCAAAAATAAAACAAAATATCTGTGTATTATGGTTGCTATTATTCAAACGATTAAGAATTTTATTTTCAAGCTAACTCAGGGTTTTAGTTGAATCCTAACTTCATTTGGATTTTCTTGAACAGTCTCAAGCTTAGATTCTTTCTTGGGTTCCACCTGAACGGGCCTCGGGTCGGGCTGTTCTAGTTTAGGTTCGTTATCCTCTTTTTCCGGTTCGTTCTTTGCTGTTTCCGGTTCGTTCTTTGCCGTTTCGGGTTGAATCTTCGCTGTTTCCGGTTCGCTCGAGCTCGGTACAGCAGTCTCGCTCTTTGCCGACTCAGCTTTTTCTTTCTTCAGAGTGCTAAAGACGAATTCCGTGCGCACTATTCTATTCTTCAGCGAGATCTCTTCTTTAATTTCGACAATAGCACTCCTCACTAGTATTAGCATGTAGAGTTGGAATACTGAAAATAAAGTTTTTTGAATACTCAAGTAGATAAGATCAATCTTGCTTATTGTGTTTGTTTGCATGTCACTTTGTTGTTGTTTAGTTCATTCTGTGTTCGTGGCGCTCCATAGAGCTTGTTGTATCGAGACATATTATGCTACGACGGGTATCACCAATAAGCAATGTAAATTATATGTTTATACCCTACCTTGAACAACAACTAGGAAGTGCAGTTAAATAGGTTTATACTGTATATCTCTACATCAGAATAAATTTGTTGTTACGATAATACTGCAATCGATTAAATTCACCAGGCAGTGGTGTTATTAAAGTAGGTGTGTCTACTTACCTAAACTACAAATGACAGTCAAAGTGAGGAGTACGTCCAAGGCAGGGAGGACCATGGAGTAGACGAGCGTGGAAGACACGATGGTGGTGATGTTGTAGTACATGAACACACGCAGCAGCACTGTGTCCTTCTGCAGGTATAAATACATTCGTATAAATATATTCGGGCAACCTTTTCATTCCACGACTTCACATCTCGGTGCTTCACGCTTAGGTACTTCAATCATCAATACCCTTCACTATGAATTAGTATTTCCTCTTATTTTGTATGTAAATATTAAAAAAATAATTGGCTTAGTTCTTTTCTCTCAAACGACCGCAGTCGCAAAGAAATATTAAGATAACTCACCAGGAGCGTACCTAGTGAGTTTAGGCGCCAAAGGTAATACTTTAGCAGATTTCCAAAGTATAACAAAAATAATGGTAATTCTGTTGTATCCCAAAATAACTTTGTTATTGTGTGTGAGTATAGTTAGTGTATGCAACTTTCACAAGAATTTAACCAAATACCTAATCACTACCCTTATGCCCATCTAACAATTCGCACTGAGCCCGCCAGTTATATAGTATGGCTGAGTTGAGGCCAGTGCGCAGCAGTGGTGTGTACGAAAGGCTGTTACTGACCCGATACATAGCGCACAGCAGCAGCACGTTGAACCCCAGCTCCGTGCAGTAGGCCAGGATGGGGATCGGCTTCGACACGTAGTCTTCCATTATCATCTCCTGGATCTTCATAATGGGAGGCGAGAAACTCTCATTCGCGATACCTACTAACGACAGCAACTGAAAAATAATACGTTTGAATCTATCCACAGACCTACTTACTTACTTTAGAATTAAATATGCAAGGCAGATGCATCCTACTATAAATGCGAAAGTTGGTAAGTATGAATGAATGATAATCTTTCGCATTAAAACTACTGGGCGGATTTAGACGGAACTTAAACAGTAATATAGCTTATTTAAACATCAGAATAACACAGAGGCTGCAATTTATTAAGATATCGTCAAAAATGTAAGTCCACGCGGACGAAGCCGCAGACGGCCGCTAGTAACTTTTTAAATTTAACTGAACTGACGTAAGTTAAAGAAAGAGATAAATATTCATTACCAAAGTCTTATGATGTAGATATCTTAGTTACGTTTGTATCATCTAGCTAGATGACAAAACACTGATATCACACATATCTTTTTCAAAAAAAATAATCTTCAAAATGTTGGGGTATTATGGCTCATAATTGAGATGAGGCCTGTGCCCAGCTGTGGGACGTGCAAAGGCTGTTCTTTGTTAATAAGTAAGGAAGATAAATGTGTTATGATACGCTGACAGCTTGAAATACGTAAGTATCTCAATTGACTAATTCAGATAATGACGAAATTGACTCGAGTTAAGAAAAAAAATTAAAGATGTTATTTATTATTTATTTTGGTACTTACAGATAACAGTATATTCAAATAAGCAGCAATGAATATGCCCACTCTCAGAGGCGCTAGCCAGCAGCAGTAGTCCACTTTGAAGGTCACCAGCGAGGTCCTCACATGCTGGTAAGTGTTATCCATTTTAACAAAAACAAAAACCTATCACTGCACAAAAGTACCTAGTTGTACTACGGCGACCGCCGTTCGCACAAAATGCCTGAAAATAGTTTGGCCATTGCAATTCAGCAGTTTAATTAGGATGTTGCTTATTAGTAGGCCAATAAAAATATTCGCTGTTTAGAAATTATCACGTACATTGTATGATGTAAGTAAGTGATGGTTTATCTAAACTAAATGAATGAATTGGTAGTTAAATACAGGGCGTTGCCTTCAAAATCCGACAAAAAAATAAGAATGTTCGATATCACACATGTCAGTGATCCATTTTATCCTCACTGAATAATAACTTTGTAGGTATGAAGAGCAGAGTTATGACTTTTGTTACATTTTTAGCTTTTGAAAGTATTACGAAACTTCTTCTATGTTGTACTACGTTGATCCTTATAAGCGACACTACTAGATGGCATAATAATACTGGATGTATTTTAAACTAACAGTACCTACGATTCCCGTCTGAATAAAATCTCGCAAAGCCGTTTTCGGGGCTTTAATTTTTGTCAAAATCGGTCTGAAGACCCTTTTGAGCATTTTTCTAAATGTTTAATAGTTTAGGATTTGGCTTTTCACGTCCACTTGAAAAATTCACCCTGTATATAAGTTTGATTTACACTTTGGGTTTTACTATATGACATTGAATTTAAATAAAATGCAATTTGTGTATATTTGATTTATTACATAATTGTATTTAAGATATTTTCTGTATTATACGTAAATGTAGGTACACACAGATTGAAATAGGCAATTGGAATTAGAAAGTTAATGATAAAATATTGTTTTATAACATACAAAATAAGATGTACAGTGAAGTGAAGATCTGCAATACCAGACGCATTAGAATAATTTCACAAAAGAGGAAATAAAATCGTAAACTATTTTAACAATTTTACAGTTTGCAAGATGAAGATTAAGCATTCTCAGGTACTAATTTGAAAACAAGTTACATATAGATATAACTGTGGTTATTTAAGAAAATGTAAAAAACTAAATTTAATGTTTTTGAAAAACCTTTTTAAAGTTTAGCGCATGTCAATGTTTCTCTTTATTTTAGAAAGGTACTTAAATTTTGAATTACTCATTTTAAATAGCAGCAACGTATTTAATGATTAAACTTGTCTGCCTTCGAATATTTATCATTATATTTGAGGACTGCCACATCAAGAAACATTGACTAAGATACTGACATAAAGCTCCTATAGTTACATCTAGGCGTCAACAGACATAGATCTTACTTCGGCTGGCACGGTTGCATTCGCTCACTCTCTTTACGAGTGAGCAAGACAAGGCACATTCTCAATACCGTTATGAGGCTGCGTTCCAAAAACGAAGGCAATAGTGTAATTGACGGCAAACTCTCACACTAGCAATTTGTTATGGAAGGAGTATAAAACCATGTTCATTTCATGTTAGACAATAACATTGGTTTTGAAACAAGGTGATGAAGTAAACATATTAACCATATTAAGGTATATTGCCTTCATCTTACACTTACTACCTCGGCCTAGGTAGAATCCACTAGAAGTAGACTCATTTTGGAACGCAGCCTAAGCTGGTTATCTTTTGCGATCATTATCGGAGTAATCTAGCGTTGACATCACAGTATAGCACTTCTTTTAATAGGTATCGAAAAAAAACAAGCTCCATAAATCACAATACCAAAATATATATTAATAAAAAACCAAAACAGTAATAAAATAAACCTTTATTGAAAATTAAATATAACTAACCGTTTAAACGACTCTAGTCATAAATGGAATACATTTATTGGTCACAATTAATAAAATTGGCAATTGCCAGAACAGCTATTAAATTATACCATACCATATTTTTTAAATTTATTAAGTAACAATTCATAATTTATTTAATAGTTTATAAAGAATCTGTACTGTTTCATACAATGCAATAATAACATACTTTACTTCGGTTTATAACAAATTAATCATCATAATGTAATATTCTTCTTTCTTTCTATATATTTTGTTCATACATTATTTTTTATCTTGTATTTTTAATATTTGTCTATAATATTTTTTACATAAAATGTATGGTTGCATGTATTATTACAAGACAGTGCCACTATGTAATTTATTTTACCCTTGACATTTCATAAGAATAGTGGGACTATCTGATCTGTGCTACAAAAGCTACCTATAAAGACAATTCTTCACATTATACTGTCTACAGAAATACACGGTTTGTGACATAACTGTAAGCATAACAATAATTTTGATGGCAACACTTTAGTACCGATAATGTTGTAAAACATCTTGTTATGAGCCCAAACTTTTCAGAGGTCATATTTACATTAAAATTAAGAGTATTTTTTAAGGTTTTAGTCAAACTATTATTGAGTAACTTAGATGAAAAGTAGGGCTAGCTCACCTTTGCGAGAGAAGCCCCAACACGATTTTCCGAAGTGTAACACATTTTGTTGTGTCAGAAGTCACAACACAACTCGTACAGCATGTGTTTAGCGATTAGATGCTTATAAAATAATCGTCTTACGTTAGAGACAGGGTTTCTACACACGCTCATCTAAGCATTTTTGACCCCACAAAATGTTTTTTTGGAAACGTATGCGAGCACTGTCTTTTATGATTGATTTAATCAGAGATGAACTTAAAGAGCAGGTACTAAAGTGCTCCCTAACAACATGGCTTCATTTGCGGTCAGCAACATTAATTTCTTACCCTTAAAAAATCATATCATACCTATCATAATTATCTGATTGTAACAACTTTCACGATTGTGTACCAAAGTCTGATATTCGTTTAACTTTGTTTGTTTGTATTTAACTTTTGTTTTTTTTGTAAATGCCGTACTGTTATACAATTATTGTGTTTGAGTTCAATTGACATACCATACAATAAACAAGTAACATCGCATTTAAAGATAATAATTATAACAAATAACGAAATATGATATGGTTAAAATAATGATTGAAAATAAGAAGGATATAATAAGAGAATGTTACCGTCCGCATGGCACAATACAAATATAGCTAAAGCAGTGTATCAAATATTTAAAATTTCTGTACAAATTCACAGACCTATGGCACAGGCTTACTCGCAGTACCTGAAAGAAACTTAAGCTGCAGTAGTAAAGCTGATTTTCGAATAACGCTCCAAAAGTAGGCGGTTTTGTTTCACGTAACAGGAATTAGGTAGCATAGGATCCCATGCGATTTTTGACATTTGTTTGACAGGTCATATCTCATTTAACTATACTTGGACTTTTCACATCAATCTTCACATAGTAGCACCTTATACAGCTAAGAAAGACCCATTACGCAATGGTTTTGTAAAGATTGATATGAACGCGTCTGTACGTGACAGAACATGTGACAAAATGTGTATCAGAACGTATGACAATGAAGTTTATGCGATGACATCATAACCTGAGTCAGTAAGTTGCAGTGAAATGGCATACTGTGAAGTGTCCTATTATTTTCTTGCAATAGAAGTGAAAGAGACAATAATTCACAGTAGCTAACGATGTTGTAGGGTTGTTTGATTTTGTATGGGCTAGTGGGCTTTTGTTTATCTGGAGTTCCCACATATACAATAGGGTAGATGACTATGAGTGATTTTGCATGTTTTTTTATGTTCCCCAAAAATAATAATTGATTTCAAATGTTATTGTAAAACCACAATCGAAATTCGTTTCAAAATGAGGCTACAATAGGCCTGCAAACTTGGGTGGGCAAGTCCATTTCATATGTGTTAAATTTTTGTAAAACAATATCAGTTTTTGTAACCCAAACTATTATGAAGGAATTATGTTAGGAGACCATTATCATAAACGCAATATTTAATATAGCTGTCGAACAAAGTTATTACGCGCTCCTTACAAAAACAGCGAGAGTGACGTCACTATCGCTGTCACTTTTGTATGGAGCGTTTTTGGGCAAGTCCAAAAATGTGCATTTCAAATTGTGATATCTCTGGTGGTATTGATCCAGATGAAGTGATTCTTTGAGGATTGTTTACATAAATGTAAGGTCTTTCGATAATAAACAAAAAAAAATTACAGTCATCATGCCTATTGCGTTCTCTGACGCAAAAAAATACCATTTCACTTCAATAGTAATTTTGTGTTTGTTGCTTCAGCTATATCTATACCGTGTTAGTTTGTCGGTGGGGGGTGGTGGGGTTACTTCATGAGCGCGTGGACGACGGCGTTGGCGTTGAGCGCTTTCAGGTCGGTGTAGGTCTGGCCGGTGCCCACGAACACGATCGGCTGGCCCGTTATGTACGTCATCGAGATCGCGGCACCCACCTGGTAAATGAGAAAATAAATGTACAGTCGAAGAGTTAAAAGGTTGACCAGTTTTCAAATAAATTCATTTACGCGTTGCAAGCACATTATGTTTTTAAACTGTGTAACAGGCTAGAGTGTTGTGTCGAAAAGTATGCTTTATTGCAAACAATCAAAACACAGAAACAATAAAATTAAAATTCGATTAGACGTATGTTCCTTCACGATTGACAGTTGAACCAATACTATGCACAGTGTCTTTGACTGCAGTGTCAAGTTTGATAAATCGAGTTATTTTTTCCCCCCTATCAAACCAAAACTGGATTCTACAACAAAAACCGACGAAACCGATTAATAATTAGTTTCATTGTTAGAAATAGAAATAATTTTTCACTTCACAAACTGCCAAATTCCTTCAATAACTTTGATATTTGAAGCTCCGTGATCCTGTACATTATTTCCTTTCTTGTTTGTCGAGATCGCTTTTGGCTACAAGGCCGCCTTAATTGAACCTTTTTCCTCAGAGTTTTTGTTATTTATTTGTAACTGCGATAAAGTATATATTATCTTACCTTATCGTCAATGGTGTCAAACTTGGTGAGCACGATCCCGTCGATGACCCTGGGCGAGGAGGAGGCGCTGTGGTCGGCGAGCGCCTGGTTGAACTTGACGAGCTGGTCCACGGCCTCGTTGCCCACCAGCGCCTCGCCCACGAATAGTACCATGTCGGGCGAGTTCACCTGTGGGGTTACAACTTGGTAAAGTGGCTTTCAATATTGATTGCACCTGAGAGAAAGCTTTAGCCTTGAATATCTAACCTGAAAATGCGCTTGATATTTCGGATTGCATAGGCAAGAGTCGTAGAATAGTTTATGAAATTGTACAAGAAAAAGGAAAGAAATAAGTCAAGTTAAGTTACTGCTTCTGAGTTTTTCTTTTAAGTTGTTTTGCTGTGTTTACAAGGTTGTACAAGAGTACCACCTTGTAAAAAAACAAATTTCTCTAAGAAGATTAAGTTGATTTTTGTCTGTACCTGTTACCAATGTGACATTGCAACTTTTAAAAAACCTTAACACGTTGAACGCCACGCGGGTCACAAACAATAGGAATTCGATTGTTAAAGTGACCGACGGCAGTGAAAGGCTTAATAGATATTTATTTACAAAAAAAAATATAAATTTAAGTATGTTTATCCGTACTCTAGTATCCCATAGCACAAGCATTAAGTTGCTTAGTTTAGGGCTAGATGGCGCTGTGTGAAATAATGTGCAGTAACATTTATTAAAAAAGGTGTATTTATTGTTGTATTTTCAGTTCTGAAAGGGCAGATTGTGTATATAATAACCTCTGTCCTGTAGTGTCAGTCGATGACCTTTATAAGGAGTCGAACGGGTACGAGCTGTCAGACGCGTTTTGCCGAGTCTCAGTAAAATTACAATAGCTCTGTAATCTTGTATTGGAACTATACGTAAACTATGTATGAGTATTAGGTACCTGTATGAGCTTGGCGAGCGCGCGCATGAGCGGCTCGTTGTCCTGCATGCGGCCGGCCGTGTCCACCAGCACTATGTCGATGCGGGACTCCGACGCGTAGCGGATCGCTTCTAGAGCGATACCTGCTGCGTCCTTGCCTGACAAACACAAATATCAATCATTTCAATTATTAAAATTGTATTTAGGTTTAAAGAATCACTTATTCCCCATAAAGATTACAATAATCACTTACATGAGAACAAAACTGTTAACATTCAACATTTTGTTGGGCTTTAGGTTCAAAGATATTTATTCTCATAAAACTTATAGTTCATTTACAATGAGAATTACTTAAATCTAGATAGTACATCAAATAAAACTGGAGCTGCCCAGTGGGGTGCAGTCAACAGCACATCAGGTTACCCCATTTCCGTTTTTTCTCTCGCTCTTGCCAAATGACATTTGTTCACGATAGAGCAAGGAGGACTAACCGGAACCATAGCGTGATGTGCCGGCCACCGTACATTAATAACAAATAGAATACAATAAATAATAAATAAATTGCGTGCGTCAGGCGACTTGCGCCTTCCGCCATAACTATGTTCGGACTAATGTTATGCACTTGAGCTGCGTGTGTGTGCTTTACTTATGCTTACATTCAAATCCGACAGTTAAAACATTGCATCGGACTCAACTTCTATCGTTGAGAAAGCAATATGGGAACAACTATTTTTATCAATTAAAGGTAGCTTAACATTTTACCTAAATCTTTAACTTGACGACTCGACCGCGCTAACACGAATGTTCAAAATAGTAACTATTAAGTCTCTTTGCCGAAGTATTTTCGATAGAAACAACTTCCGAACCGGTCGTAGAGTAAATGATTTAACTGACTTTTCATAAACACTAGAAGTTTAGGGAAATTTAAACTATCAAATTTCTCCCGAATTCACAGACCCGAATCAAAGTATAGCTGTCGAAGTGAACTTCAAAGTTCGATTTCAAAAGTACTCTAGTCCACTGAAGTATTCGAATACTCGAGGCAGTATTCGAATACTCGGGGCAGTACTTGAATACCTGCTCGAGTCTTCGGTCTCAGGTCAATCCGAACCTTTTTTCAGACGGATACCTATCAGACACTATCAAACAGATAGCTATCAGACAGATAGCTATCAGACAGATAGCTATCAGACGCATCGCTATCAGGCGGATGGATGAACTTACCATATCGTGTCACAAGCCGCTATCAGCACTGACAACTTCTCTATCAGCCAGATAGCTATCAGCCAGATAGCTATCAGCCAGATAGCTATCAGACAGATTGCTATCAGACAGATTGCTATCAGACAGATAGCTATCAGACAGATAGCTATCAGACAGATAGCTATCAGACAGATAGCTATCAGACAGATTGCTATCAGACAGATTGCTATCAGACAGATAGCTATCAGCCAGATAGCTATCAGACAGATTACTATCAGACAGATAACTATCAGACAGATTGCTATCAGACAGATAGCTATCAGACAGATAGCTATCAGACAGATAGCTATCAGACAGATTGCTATCAGACAGATTACTATCAGCCAGATAGCTATCAGACAGATAACTCTACTCACCATATCCCTTCTCATACAGATGCACCATCTTCCTCCCATGGTGCCTGGTCTCCGGATGCAATGCGTTGAGATGCCTCGTGTGTGTCCTCAGCTGTTCGACGGCGCCGGCGCGGAAGGTGTCGCACGCCGCTATCAGCACCGACATGTCGTTCTCTATCAGCCAGAAGCAGATCTTGGCTAGGTTTGTGGATTTGCCCACGCCGTTTACCTGGGGAAATAGGCTTTATTAGAAAGGGTTTCTCGACTTGGAGTTTTTTGGAGAGAGAGTTAATTGAGTCTAAAATAAAGAAAAAAGAAAGAAAAAACGTTTATTGATTTTGGACATAGCAACGTACAGACATAAACAAGCAAAACAGAATAATTAGAGAAAAAATAAAAATAACAGAAGGAAAATAAACATAAATTAAATAATCATACCATCTTGTTCACAGGGTCAAATTATAGGTACGTGCGCCAGGGGACAATTTTCGTCTTCCCATCAGTACTCACATAACCTGTCTATCACTATATAAAAATGTTCTCGCTAAAACTCAGGAACGGCTAGACCGATTTGTCTAATTTTGGTTTTGAAATATTTGTAAAGGTCCAGGGAAGGTTTAAAAGGTGAGTAAACATGAGAAATTGTTAGGAATATAGTAAACCACAATTTAGTTTTCTCTTAGCAACTGTTCCTACCTGTCACGTGACACTGAATGTTTGACAACAGAACAAAGTCTGTCGGGACAGCTAGTCTCTTCTAAATATAATATCATTGGTGTAAATATAATAGTTCTAAGTACAGATACTCACTCCACAGAAGGCCATAACATACGGCCGACCCTCTTGCTTGGCGTGTATCGCGTCTCGCAGGATGTCCACGCGGCGCTTGGGCGACAGGATCTGCACCAGCGAGTCCGTCAGCGTCGCCTTCACCGTCTTGGCTACGCTGTCGAATGTGCCCAGGACCTGGGTGGGTACCCACCCCTCCCCAGGTCCTAAGTACAGATACTCACTCCACAGAAAGCCATAACATACGGCCGGCCCTCTTGCTTGGCGTGTATCGCGTCTCGCAGGATGTCCACGCGGCGCTTCGGCGACAGGATCTGCACCAGCGAGTCCGTCAGCGTCGCCTTCACCGTCTTGGCTACGCTGTCGAATGTGCCCAGGACCTGGGTGGGTACCCACCCCTCCCCAGGTCCTAAGTACAGATACTCACTCCACAGAAAGCCATAACATACGGCCGGCCCTCTTGCTTGGCGTGTATCGCGTCTCGCAGGATGTCCACGCGGCGCTTCGGCGACAGGATCTGCACCAGCGAGTCCGTCAGCGTCGCCTTCACCGTCTTGGCTACGCTGTCGAATGTGCCCAGGACCTGGGTGGGTACCCACCCCTCCCCAGGTCCTAAGTACAGATACTCACTCCACAGAAGGCCATAACATAAGGCCGGCCCTCTTGCTTGGCGTGTATCGCGTCTCGCAGGATGTCCACGCGGCGCTTGGGCGACAGGATCTGCACCAGCGAGTCCGTCAGCGTCGCCTTCACAGTCTTGGCCACGCTGTCGAATGTGCCCAGGACCTGGGTGGGTAGGCACTCAGTTAGTTTATTTCTTCAAGTGTCGGAGACATACGAGCTGTCAGGCGAGCTATCGCCGAATCTTACTAAAATGACAATAGATCGTTGCGCGTCATTATTTCGCATCAAAACGGCCCAAATGCCAATGGCCAAAATGGTAATTTTTTTAGCGCGAAAGACATAATTTTACTAGGCCTAAATTTGCCGCTTGGAACTGCTCCAATTTCCTGATGAGCTGAATCAGCTCCTCCGACACTCCAGGGGCTAAGGTAGAAAACAAGATCAAGCGTGAATAAGGATTATTACTAACAAACTAACTAACTTTTCATAAACACTTGTAAAAGTTTACATGACATAAATCATTTTCATTTATTCATTTTATTTTATAATACTTGAACCTATAGAAAACACCCATGATGATGTAACAAAACGTTATCTGTACAAACGAAATGATATTTTTCTCTATCTGTCAAAAATGTCTTATGCTACTTCGTATTAAATACTATCGTTTTGTTTCTTAATGATCGTTTAATTTTTCTAAACATAACCCATCACAAACACCAATACAAACAGACATGTTCAGCCCCACGAATATTTGTATTGCGCGGGGATCGAACTAGCGACCTGTGGTGTGGTAGCCAATTTTTTAATCATCACACTAAATCATCGGTCGATCGACATCAATCGGTTGTCAATAAGCTTATCATAGAATGGAAAATAAAGATAAAAGAATCCTATGTATTGTTTGTTACAAGTAAGATTGTTGGAGCAATAATGAGTAATCGCACTTTGATAAGTTTACAAATATTTATCACTGTGTTCGTATATGTATACGATACACACGATGGCGTTAACAAGATTAATAATTAATTATTCAATAAGGGCGCTACTACAACGATTATATGATTATGGCCACTAATAGGAAAATGTCAAAAGATCTAATTTTCTCGATTTTTCGACCTTTATGATTTTTCCATTTTCATTATTTTGTGAGCACCAATTTAACACACATACTTAAGTGTTTTTTTTTCTGGACAACATTAAAGGAGACGGTGAAAGCGTAGGACAGTGGTGAACTCACCTTGCCCTCGAGTTTGGCGGAGACAGAGTCGCAGAGCTTGTTGGCGATGTCGGCGGCGACGTTCTTGCCGATCAGGTGGTCGCGCATCTTCTCCAGCACCGGCCGCATCGACTCCTCCGTCAAAGCCTTGGAACCCACCAGCCCTGGAAAATCACATACTTAGAACTGTTTTTTCAATAGTCAGATAGAAATTATCAAACCAATAAATTACAACTCGGCAGATTTTAAAATGTATGTCAAAATTACATATTGCAATTAAGGACACAATAATAGATTTGGACGTCCAGCATTTCCAAATCTGCCGACTTGTAAATTATTGGTCTGATAAGTTTTATCTAACTTTTGAAAAATCAGCCCTTAGTCGTACGCAAGCTATAATACCAATTTAGCGTGGAAAAGAATCACCAGCCAAAACTAAATTACAGAGAATTTTGTGACACAAAGTTTTGAAATATCATCAAGACAAATTATCATTTTGATGCCATTAGGGTCTTAATTATCGTTGTAACGATATTATGAGATTTTAATTATGATAAGTTATTATTCGGATTGCATGTAGTTGCAAAATCTTTAGAAGCGACTGTAATCAATAACTATGAATATAAAGAAGAGACTGTGACTTGTACTTTAAATCAATCACATTTAACAAAAAGGCGAACAATCATATGGAATGTAACGGAAAAAGCCATCTTTTTCCTTCCCCGTTGACTTTACCCCTATTGCTAGTTTGGAAGAAATTGAATTACCCTTGAAGATACTGAACATCCCTCCAGACTTCTTGGGGCTCTGCTGCGTCTCCTCCTCCTCCTCGCTGCTACTCTCTTCGGATTCCACCTCCAGGTCTCTGATAGCGCCCGTCATTTGACCGATCAACTGGAAAGATTTACCAGTTAGATGCTTTCAATCTAACCACAATTGTTTCAAAATCAAAATTAGCTTTATTTAAATAGACCTGTTACAAAGTACTTTTAAATCGTCAAATTGAATTAACAAACAAAACATAGACGCTTAATAATAGACATGAATACAATAATATCAAATGTAGACAATAAATATACTGGACTTAAATAAATGTGATGCTACCACCGGAAACTCAGCAGTACTCTTTCAACTGTTTTCCTTTTTTACAATAGTTGTTAAAAAATTACAGCATGTTTATCTAGAAAAGTATTTCCAATCAACAAGCAAAACCTAAAGTCTGAAATTCTGGACAGTAGCAGATATAATTTAATTTAGTTTTGCTTTTAATTTTTTCTCTTCTATATTTTTTTAAGTCAATCTTTACATTAAAATAATAAAATGGCAACACAAAAACTGGATTTGACACTAGATTTTTTGTTTGAGTTTGATACATTTATAAAAATAAAGGCTAGCAACCTGTGTGTCAGCGTTGATCCTGTCGTCAGCATCCTCCGGCTTGTCCGTGCTGAAGTCGAGCGAGGCAAGGTCCCGGGAGTCGCCGCCGAGCGCCCACACGCGCGGCTGTTTCACTCGTTCACGCTCTTCGATCTTAGGACTCTTGGGGGATTTCCTGTAGGAATAACAAATTTTATTAGTAAACAAGCCGCTGCCCGCTTACGTCCGCATGGTCACGCTAAAGTCAAAAAATATTTTTTTTTTTCTTACTACTAGATGGACTTTAATGAAACTTTACTATTATAAAGTTCCATCTAGTAGTTTTTGCGTAACAGAGCAACGCGACACATCCTTCCACACATCCGAACTTTCACATTTATAATATTAGTAGGATCATGTCCATTACGGTTGCGAACTTTTTGCGTTCTGCGCATATGCAACTACTACAGTTACAGACGCCTTCTTAGTATTTAAAAGGCTGTGATCAAGCTCAGAGTTTGCAAGATGTACACTACTGGGAGCAGTTGCAAGTATGTGGAAACATTAAATTCGCGACATAGTGGATAATATCCTGCTTTACATAGCTGAAAGGCAACTTTTTTGCAAACTTTTGGTCACAGAAAACTACAAAAAGTAGCATTCAAATAATAAGTCAACAATTGACTTTGGTTAAGAATAACTTCTTCAGAAATAAGTGTAATAAAAGTAAACTGCTGAAAGTACATACTTAACAACTTCCTTCTTGTTTTTAGAGGCCAATTTCTGAGCCAGTTTAGCTCGGTTTGCCACTATCACATCATCTTCTACTTCAGGTACCACCTCCACCTTTCCATTGGTGATATTCTTATTTTCTACTATTTTTACTGAAAACAAACAATATTGGTATTACATTTTAAACTTACTATTCATAACATCATCAGTCTCAATTATATCACATCACATTTGTTTAAGAAGAAGGCCAATTGCAATTAAGGTTGGCCATGCTAGTGTGTATAACCCTAGTTTCATTAGGCTTTCAAGGTGCTTATATCAAAATAAAATGCATTTTTGTTTTGAATAATCAATTAAGTTATCAATTTTAAAACTTAACTTTTTTCTCATAATATCAACAACAGGATAGTGAAAAAGAAACATACTTGAATGATAGAAATACATTAACCCATAAATACTTTTTAATTTGGTAAATGCAAGCATTAACATGCAACCTCATTTCAAAACAATCTTTGTGTTGTAACCTGAATGATGCATAATTAGTAGATTTTATTCAGAAATGCCACAAACATAATAAATATTCAACATAAAGAACCAAACACATATCTTAACATAATCTTTTCCTGTCAACATGGTCTCAGCTCACCTGTTCTTTTAATCTCCCAATTGTCTGTTTATTGTTGTCATTTTGTGTATGAACTAATAAATAAATGAGAACTCACCTGACTTCTTATTAACTTTTTCTTCTCCTCTACGTTCAATCATAGAAGCCACAGTCTTTTTGGACTTTTGAGAGTCTTCAAAAGTTCTCATTTGTTTTGGAATTTTAGCCTGTGATTTAGCTGCAATAAAATTGTAATATATAATTGTAGTGATCTTACAAATAAAGTGACTAACACATGTTCAGTACTCATTTGTTTACATAATGTTTTATATTATGTTGTTTTAGCTTATAAGAAATTATTGTGGTGACTGAATAAACGTTTTCTATTTCTATTTCTATAAATGTTCATACTTGAAGCATGACACATAACATGGTTAAAGAGATAAAGATAACAGCATGGGAACCTCTCAAAAGTCAAATTAAATGTAATGGATCATAAAATGTAGTCATAATCTGGGTAAACACATGAAGCAATAAACAGAAAGACTATCTTGTAAGTTTGAAAATACTCACCCCATATTTCACAGCCTTTAAGGACTTTATCGAAACAGGACCTGAAATCAAAGTCCATAGTGATACTGCCTTCTTGCAGATCATTTTTGTACTTGTCTCTAAACTCCAAGTGCACATCGTTCAGGAACTTGTCCACATACGATAACTGCAGAATACGCTGGTACGCCACCACGAACACCAGCTCAAACTCGTTGTCCAGCTTATACTGGAGAGTCAGGGCATTATGGTTGAATGTATTATTCCCTGTTCGCTCCTGAAAATCAAGTGTGTTTCATATTAAAATATGTCCTCATACGCAATTGATAAACTTATGAATATTTATTAGATAAATGCTCAATAAATGAGCAAATCGTACACGTCGCAGCTGCTTAATTACGTTAAATCAAGGCCAGAAGGGCTTCGCAAACTTACTTGCAAAATCACACTGCGAATTAGAGCGTTTACTGACGGTGAAAAAATTTCACTCGTACTCTGAAAACACCATAAAACGATGCCTCCTTTACTGAAGATACTGAATAGGTCCAACATCTTGTATATTTATTGAATAATTCACTATATTGACTAATCTTCACAACTATTTCATCTACGTAGAAATGTGTATTTGACATAAAACTGACAACTCACACACCACCACAATAGTCGTTCAAGGTTGCGTTCCAAACTGGATGAAAATAGCCTTAGGGCACTGAAGGTTAAAAAGGAAGTCGAAACTCACTTTAAAACTGTAAGGGATCGTGTTTTTACAAACAGCTTACGTTTTTGAAAGCGTGACTATTTTTCTCTTTACCATTGTTCTTTTCATTGACGGAATAAATAATGTTAGCTAAATGTTAATAAATGTAACTTATTATGGCAACTCAAAAAACCATAAAAAAAATGTTAAATTGTCTCTGACAAATTTGTCAAATCATCGTTTTATTTGTGCCTATTTCACGATCGTTCTTTGTGTTTCATTAGTAAATGATTAAATAAAACGAAATAAGTGCCACACAATCAAGATGAATATCACATCAGCCGCAGGGATAATATCCCTGTTGGATGAGCCCATGTCGGAGGTGAAAGAATTTGCTTTGAAGAGGTTGGACAACATCGTAGACGAGTTTTGGCCAGAGATCTCCGAATCTATCGAGAAGATTGAGATTTTACATGAAGACAAGATATTCTCACAGCACCAGCTAGCTGCATTAGTGGCAAGTAAAGTGTATTACCACTTAGGAGCTTTTGAAGACTCCTTGACCTACGCGCTAGGAGCTGGTGATTTGTTCGACGTGAATGCACGTAACGAGTATGTTGATACGACGATTGCAAAGGCTATTGACTTCTACACGCAGAAGCGGAAGGTGTTATTCGTGGACAACACAGGGGACGTGATCGATCCTCGCCTTGAGGCTATCGTGAACCGCATGTTCCAGAGATGCCTGGATGATGGACAGTACCGTCAGGCGCTGGGGCTGGCCCTCGAGACGCGTCGCATGGACATCTTCGAGGAGTCGATTATGAAATCTGATGATATTGCAGGTAAACAAACAATAGTTCTATGTTAATACTTATGTTTATTGCTCAGCGTTTGTTGTTTCCAAATGCATATTGATGATGAGAAAGGTCAGAGGGTATCTTGTCCTGCAGGTCATTTCTTAAGCAGTTGTTTCCGAGATTTTATTTCTATTTTACATGCAGAAAATGCTGAATCACTATGACTTGTGAAATGAAATAAACAAAATGCCTTTTTTGATTCAAGCAAACTCTAATTGAAATGAATCTTTGGAGGAGATTGGGAGAGACTTGCTCAGCAGTGTAATGGCATACTTTAGAACAAGAAAATCATGCTCAATAAATCAATTCTGGCATTACTAAAATTCATGAGTTACCTACCTATATTTTTTGTAAAGTTACACTATTTCTTCTTGTGCTACTTGCTCAGAGTTCATTGTAATCATTTATTAATTCATCCAAAATGACTGAATTTTGGATCTATTCTTTCAAACATCATTACTTCATTTCTACAGTCATTTTTTTTGTGAGCAATTAATATAACTGACACTATTTCTCATGCAAGACGTCTAGCAAATTAACAGTTGTTTTCACTTTCTACCTGTGCAATAAAACATCTTCAGTTCAATAAAATGGCCATAATCAAAGTGATGATATACATTAAAAGAATTAAGTTTTCCAGGTTAATCAAAGATTACCTTACCCTTCATTTTGAATATACATCACCTATGTAACAATGAAATAACCAGCAGAGAATTCAGTTGTCAGATAGTCATAGAAAGTCTAATTTAGTGCCATAATTATGATTTTTAGAACTCATAAAACATAATTTCAATGACCTTTCATCAAAATGATTGTACTTTCATTTATTTACAGGTATGCTCCAGTACGCCTTTCAAGTAGCTATGAGCCTTCTGCAAAACAGGGGCTTCCGCAGTACAGTCCTGCGTTCCTTAGTAGGTCTATACCGAGGCCTCAATATACCTGACTATGTTAACATGTGTCAGTGCCTTATATTCCTAGAAGACCCTCTTTCAGTAGCTGAAATTTTAGACAAATTGACACATGGTCCCCAGGAGTCAGTTCTGATGGCATATCAAATAGGTTTTGACTTGTATGACTCAGCTACTCAACAATTTCTAGGCAGAGTTCTACAAGCCCTAAGAAGCACTGCTCCAATACCTAGTGCCTTGGGTGGAAACCCAAAACCTCAGGGTGGACCATTCCCTGAATCTTCTGGAATGGAAGTTGACCAACCACAACCGGAAGAAACAAAAAAACCTGAAAGAGACATTGAAAGTCTTAATGATGAAGAAAAAGAACATCAAAAGAGGGTTGAGAAACTAATCTCAATCTTAGGAGGAGATGTGTCTATTGGTCTCCAATTACAATTTTTGATCAGGTCTAATCATGCTGACATGCTTATTTTGAAAAACACCAAGGATGCTATCAGAGTTTCCATTTGCCACACTGCAACAGTAATTGCTAATGCATTCATGCATGCTGGCACTACAAGTGATCAGTTCCTGAGAGACAACCTAGAGTGGCTTGCAAGAGCTACAAACTGGGCCAAACTTACAGTAACCGCTTCCCTTGGAGTTATACACAGGGGTCACGAAAATGAATCCTTAGCTCTCATGCAATCTTATTTGCCTAAAGAGGCCGGTCCATCCTCAGGCTATTCTGAGGGTGGTGGCTTATATGCCTTAGGCTTAATTCACGCCAACCATGGAGCCAACATCATTGATTACCTTTTAACACAGTTAAAAGACGCTCAGAATGAAATGGTACGTCATGGTGGATGTCTGGGTCTTGGCTTAGCTGCCATGGGAACACATAGGCAAGATGTTTATGAACAACTCAAGTTTAACCTTTACCAAGATGATGCCGTCACTGGAGAAGCAGCTGGTATAGCCATGGGTATGGTCATGCTGGGATCTCGTCACGCTGCTGCCATAGAAGACATGGTAGCTTATGCCCAGGAGACTCAACACGAAAAAATATTGCGTGGTTTAGCTGTAGGTATCGCTTTTACTATGTATGGAAGACTTGAAGAAGCTGATGCCCTTGTTCAGCAACTATTGAGAGATAAGGACCCATTGTTGCGACGCGCTGGGTGCTACACTATTGCTACGGCTTATTGCGGCACTGGAAACAATGATTCTATCCGGACTTTACTTCATGTAGCCGTTTCTGATGTAAACGACGATGTACGTCGTGCCGCCGTAACTGCTCTCGGCTTTCTTCTGTTCAGAACTCCTGAGCAATGCCCATCAGTTGTATCCCTGTTGGCCGAGTCGTACAACCCTCACGTCCGTTATGGTGCTGCTATGGCTTTGGGGATTGCCTGTGCAGGTACAGGAAACCGCGAAGCCATAGGCCTCCTAGAGCCTATGGTTAAATTCGACCCTATTAACTTCGTGAGGCAGGGCGCTCTTATCGCGTCTGCCATGATTCTAATCCAACAGACTGAAACACTTTGCCCCAAAGTTGCATACTTCCGTCAGCTCTATGCTCAAGTTATATCTAACAAACACGAAGATGTCATGGCTAAGTTTGGCGCCATTTTAGCCCAGGGTATTATTGACGCTGGCGGTCGAAACGTGACTGTTTCATTGCAAAACAGAACAGGCCACATGAACATGCTAGCTGTTGTAGGCATGTTAGTTTTCACCCAGTATTGGTACTGGTTCCCATTAGCTCACTGTTTATCACTAGCTTTCACCCCTACCTGCTTGATCGCCCTCAATTCTGATTTGAAAATGCCACAAATGGACATTAAGTCAAACTCAAAGCCCTCACTTTATGCATACCCTGCTCCTCTGGAAGAAAAAAAGCGCGAGGAAAGAGAAAGGGTGACCACTGCGGTTCTGAGTATTGCAGCAGCCCGCGCCCGCAGAAGGGCGCACGGTACTGAAGGCTCGTCGAGCAGTGTTACTTCGTCCACAACATCTAAAATGGATGTTGATGAAGAAGAGAAGAAACCATCCAAGTCTCCCAATCCCAACATTACAGTTCATGGAAAAACTGATAAAGATCCTGCATCATCTAAGGATGCTGCAGCAACTAAAGATTCTTCTAAGGAGGCTGCTCCAGCAAAAGAGGTTAAAAAAGAGGAGAAAGAAGGAGAGGAAAAGGAAACCAAGGAAAAGAAGGAGCCAGAGCCCCTGTTTGAGATTCTTAACAACCCAGCCAGAGTTATGAGACAACAGTTGAAGTCCATTACCATTGTTGATGGTTCTGGATTCACACCACTGAAGGATATTGCTATTGGTGGTATTGTTATGTTGAACCATTCTGGAGAAGAAGAGCAGGTGCTGGTAGAACCTGTGTCTGCTTTCGGACCAAAAACCGAAGAAGAGAAAGAGCCTGAGCCTCCAGAACCTTTTGAGTACTTGGATGATTGATATAGTCTCTTTGGATAAGAAATTTCCATCAGTTATCATTAGGACCGTAATATAAATGTGAAATGTATTGTTGCTATGTAATGTAACTAGACTAAAATTTTAAAGTACACTGATCGATCAGCTACTAACTGAAAATTATTATTGTGTTTCTTCATCAAATAAATAATTCTGATTTAATTGCTGTTTCACTTGTAACTTGAGCTCAGGGCGAGCCTAGCAATTTCATTTATTCATACAATTGCACAAACCGGCTTACAGTTGCCCAAAGCACCAGTTTGTTTAGATTTACAATTTACAACGAGAAAAAAAAATAGAACAAAAAATAGAATATCATGGCTAATTTAAAAATAATGAGGTATTACAAATCAATAATTTAAAATTATTTTTAAGTACTTATGTCAATTAAATATTACAATGTCCAAAAAACATGATGTCAAAAATATTACAATAATTACATACAACAACACTAAAAGACAATGTTCAAGATATTTTAAAATTAGTAAATTAACAGTAAAAATACTGAGTCAAACTTACACGACTAGAGGTTAGTGTTTAAATACACAAAAGCTTTCCTAAGTAATGATCCAAGATTGTCAGCAAATAAATCAATACTGTAGTCATGGACGAGCATATCTCCGATTAAATTTAACGCACGGAAAGTAGGTGCGTGTGCGGCATATGAGGTGCGCGTCGGAGGTCGCTGCAGCAAGCGCGGGCGCCGCCGCGGCGCGACAGTCCCCTCCTCGTCCCAACCCAGACGCTTAGGAGCCACTAGTGCTACTTGGCCTAATATCCGTGGGCAATCCACTTTGTTGTGTATTATAGCCAGGTAGTGTTTTAGAAGCTGTATAACTCTCCTAAGTTTGAGACTGTTCATATCCACCATGCCCAGAACAAATGAAGATGGATACAAGAATGGATAGTATCCGTATTTTTTCTTGTACAGCCAACGAGCATACTTCCTCTGTACCCTCTCCACCATAAGGCAGTACTTGTCTTCGTTTGGATCCCAGACAATTGCACCGAACTCAAGCTTGCTGCGAATATAAGCGTTGTACAGCACCGTTGCAACTCTCGGATCATCGAACTGTGCACAAGTTCTAATTATAAAACCTAAGGTTTTGTTTGCGGCCTTACATATTTGTATTACGTGTTTATGGAAATCCAAATGAGAATCCATGATGAGTCCCAAGTCTCTGATATCACTTACTCTATCCATGCATACGTCTTCCAGGTAATAATCATTATTTAAGGGTTTTCGCCGTAGCTAGATCAGGGATTCTGGCAACGGGAGGAATTTTAGTAGGTCTTGAAGTAAAATAGCGTTCAAGTTTCAAAACGTATAATCAACAACCAAACTTTTCATAGACATCGGAAGTTACCATCGATAAAAAAAAACAACGCATTCTAGTCTAGTCAAGGTACCGTGAGGGCGCTCTCGTAGCACGGCCTGACGTCAGCGTTACCTGACGGCCAATCGGGGGTCGCGTTACACTCTCCTCCTCCAAGTCACTACATCGTCTCGATTGTGATTTGGCAGTGTTGGCACTAAGTGGCGCGTCCGTAGGGACTGATAGCGACCTGCGATTACGCTTACGATTCCGAGGGCGACCACGATTACGACGGGGCTGAACTGGCTCAGCTTGATGAGTTTGCTGTCCAACACATGGGGTAATGTCAGACGCATGGAACCGACCTATTACTTGTCCTGTACGGTCACCAATTTCAAAAGTCGTGGGACTAAGAATGCTTTTTATGACATACGGGCCATCGCGCTGTGGCATAAACTTACGGGTGATACCCTTAGAGGCATTGCTAAGAAGATGCGTAGTCAACAAGACTTGATCACCTACTTGATAGTCTGGCGAGCAGCGACGGGAAGCATCGGCGATGTCCTTGCGTGAATCCTGGAGCTTTTCAACACGTTCCCTGGTTTCCTTGAGTGAATCAACGAATTTCCGTAGATAAGGAGTTACCTGTGGGACAAAGTTTTCCTTGTCCAGTACAGCCCTGAGGTCATATTGCGCTTCAAGTGGTGTCCGCATCTCGCGAGCGAATGTCATAAAGGAAGGAGTCATACCGGTTGTACAGCAACGGTGGGTATTTAGGGCGAACCGAACCTGTGCCAAGTGCTTGGGCCAAGTTCGGTGCTCAGTTTGAACGAGCATTGCAAGCTGGACCTTTAGGTCCCGGTTTTTTCTTTCAGCTGGATTAGCCTCAGGGTGGTAGTACGGAATCAAATTTTGTTTGATACCCAAGAGGTGCATGCATTGTTGCATTACAGCTGACACAAATTGTACGCCGTTGTCGGAGATAATACGGCGAGGGAAACCGTAGCGTAAGAAATACTCTTCGATCATAAGTGGAGCACAGATTTCAGCGGTAGCATCTTTCAAAGCGTAGAGCTCTACCCAACGAGTGGCGGTATCTTCAATCAGCAAGATCCATTTTTCTCCTTTTTCTCCTTCGGGTAGGGGGCCGAAAAAATCTACAGCAAGCACCTCACCTCGTTGGTTTAATATAGGCGTTTGAAGAAGGCCTGTTGGTTTTTGGTTAGAGTACTTATACCGCTGACATTCTAAACAACTTTTTAGATAATCCGTCACGTAGCGTCGCATTCCGGTAAAGTAATACTTTTTCCGAATGCGGTCTACAGTGCGGTCTACGCCTGGGTGGCCAGCAGTAGGCGCATCGTGATATTCTTTGAGAATGGATTCAACCATGGAAGATGGAATTACCAATTGAGGCTCCTCCGCGTCCACCTCAGGAGCATACCTGAAGAGCACTCCCAAATTCATCAGGTAGCCACGCTCTAACCAACGCGAAGAGCGAAGTGCGTCGGTATCTTCAAGATCTATAATGATTTTACTGATCTCGGGATCGTTCAACTGCGCATCTCGAAGCTCCTCCTGGTTGATACGTGGGACATCAATAGTGACAGAACAGACACCGCAATCATGCTGGGTAACATCATCACATGTTGGTCGGCTCAGCGTATCTGCAATGACATTCATCTTACCAGGCGTATATTCATATTCTATGTCGTAGCCCTGAATTTTGAGCGCCCATCTAATGAGTCTACCACTTGGTGATTTAAGAGTTAGAAGCCATTTTAGTGGCTGATGGTCACTTCTTACAATGACAGGATGACCATCGATATAAGGTCGAAACTTATCAACAGCCCAGACTACAGCGAGAGCTTCTCGTTCAGTGGTACTGTAGTTTCGCTCGGCCGGGGTGAGTAAGCGGCTTGAGTACTCGATGGGGCGTTCGTCAGTAATACTTTCGCCTTGTAGCAGGACGGCACCTAAAGCATAATTGCTCGCATCGGTGCACAAGACAAATGGTTTGCTGTAGTCGGCTTGAGTAAGTACCGGAGCAGTAGTTAATTTTCCTTTCAGCTCGGCAAACGCCTTGCGTTGTTCCTCGTTCCAAACCCATTGCTGGTTTTTCCGCGTCAGTTTAGTAAGAGGATGAGCTATTTCGGAAAAACCTGGTACAAATTTCCGGAACCATGCGCAAGTTTGCAAAAACGTCCTGAGGTGTTTAAGATTCGAGGGTTCAGGCATTTGCATAATCGCCTTGATTTTAGAATCATCCGGTTTGATCCCCTCAGGAGTGATGAGGTGGCCAAGATACTTAACCTCCTTAGACGCGAAAACACATTTTTCGCGGTTGGCGCGAAGTCCAAACTCCCGCAGCCGATTGAAAACTAATTCTAGATCACGCAGATGCGTATCTAGGTTGTCCGAAATTACACACAGATCATCTAGATAACATAATAAGGTCACGTCACGCATCGAAGCGCTAGAGCGAAAGCGATCCATAAGACGCTGAAATGTCGCTGGCGCGTTCTTTAAGCCAAAGGGCATCCTCGTGAAACGGTAAGTCCCAAACGGCGTTATAAAGCTGGTTTTATCCCTATCTTCAATCGCAACGCTCACCTGGTGGTATGAAGAACGTAGATCTATAGTACTTATGATGCAGTTGCGCTTTGTAGCCTGGAGCAACTCGTCGATCACGGGGAGTGGATAAGTATCAGTTTTCGTTACCGCGTTAAGGCGCCGATAGTCAACGCAGAAGCGATGAGTGCCATCCTTTTTTGGTATTAGAACCACTGGTGCTGCCCACGCAGACTCGCATTCTTCAATGACTCCATCCTTGAGAAGCTTCTCAAGCTCCTGCTCCAGAATAGCCTTTTTGGCTGGGGTAACACGGTAAGGTGGGACAGCAACTGGTAAATGATCGCCAGTATTTATGTGATGCTCTGCAAAGCGAGTGGGCTCTCCTCCTAGCTGAAAGACCTCGTCATGACGCTGAAGTACCTCTGAGAGTAGCTGACGTTCCTCGGGGACAAGCAAGTAGCCTTCGTCGTCCCGAAGCTGGAATGACGATAGTAGCACGGGTGGATTACCAATTCTCCTACCCTCGTATTCTAGCGGGTAAGATTGTGCACTACCTGAAAAGTGCCAAGTTTGACAGGCAAAATCAATCACCATTCCAGATGCCTTTAGGAAATCAATTCCTAAAAGAGTGTCATTGTTGTCCGCATCTGGGAAAATCACAAAATTAGTTAGGAAGCTTTTACCTTCTGAAATAGTGACACTAACACTCGTCTCCAGCATTTCACGATCTTTGGAGTCACCATCTGCAAGCTTTACCGTGACACGCCTAGTAGAGAAGGGCTGATTATTTTGTTTCAGCAACTCATACAAAGAGTGTCCCGCTACACTGCACTTCGCTGCCGTATCTAAGAGCGCGGTGCCCCGTATGCCATTTATTGTTACGCTGAGGATAGGTCTTAACATACTATGAGACTCATGAAAAAAGGAAGAGGCACATGAAAAATGTGTGTCATCATGCTGATCCGGACCGCAACTTATGCCATCACTACCACAATTCGGACTATTGACTGGAGAGCTTGACTCCAATGCCGTAAATTTATTTAAAAATGTACTAGTATTGTCTATGCTACTTGGAAAAATCGCATTGACGTTAGAATCCTGTCTGTCAATGTCAAAGTCCTTATTTACATTTTCATCAATGAAATTTTCCAGATCGTGACTTGGAGGAGAATGGATATTTGTATGCTTACCTGACACATCCACATCGAACGCTGAAAATGCCGCCTTGCTACAGTTTTTACATTGCGACCTCACAACACCTTGCTGTCCACAACCATAGCATCTTATAGAATTACCACTTTTAGCACTTTGTTCTTGTTTGTTTTGTATCGGAATTCGCTGCGCAGGAGAGAAATTAGGGATGGAATAGGACGCTACTGGACGACGCGGCTGAGTCGACATAGCTGGTGCAGTGCCAACGCGGTCTCCGGAGGCTGGCTGGGGGTTGACGTTCCTCGACGGCAGGCCTGCTTCGCTCAGCGACTCCTCTATAGCGCGAGCCAAGCAGATCATGTCTGTGAAGGAATCCACTTCTTCCCGTCTCAGCCGCTTCCGAATACGGCGATCAAGCAAACCGTAGACCATGTCTAGTTCAGCTTTCTTCGAGATATCTCCTGCAGGTAGGCGTGCCAGGAGTGCCCGTGCCTTCGCCACAAAGCGGTCTGTTTTCTCTTTCTCTTGCCTTAATGAAAACAACTCTACATAAAGCTGGTGCGCCGGTCGAATGTCACCGTAGGCACCTCGTAAGCGAGTAAGGGCGTCGTTCCACGAAGATACTTCGTTCCTAGCGCTCTGCCACCACACCGCTGCCGATCCGGTCAGCAGCATTGACATGCCGCGCAGGGCACTCGCATCAGACACGGCGGCGCACTCCTTATATGCTTGGATCGCATCTATAAATGCATCCAGGGATTCGACGGCCTCGCCGTCATAACGAGCCGTGCATCTCGCAAAATTTGCGTTCGGGGATGGCGTCGCGTCGGCTGGCGTCGGCGTCGACGAATTGATGGGGCCGACTCTATCCAGTAGTCTCTCGAATGCATGCGTTTGGTTTTCAATGAGGGCTACGAGTGTAGCGTTGCTGATTCGTTCTTCCATGTCGTCTAATTGCGCGCTGCGTCGAGATTTGGGCATTTTCAATCAAAAATGGCGTCGGCTGCCAAGAAGTTTTGCACAACTTCCAAATTTTCACACAGCGCCGTTCAAATAGACTTTTCTTCTCAACTCAACCGTTGCCCCACGTTGGGCGCCAATTTCGCCGTAGCTAGATCAGGGATTCTGGCAACGGGAGGAATTTTAGTAGGTCTTGAAGTAAAATAGCGTTCAAGTTTCAAAACGTATAATCAACAACCAAACTTTTCATAGACATCGGAAGTTACCATCGATAAAAAAAAACAACGCATTCTAGTCTAGTCAAGGTACCGTGAGGGCGCTCTCGTAGCACGGCCTGACGTCAGCGTTACCTGACGGCCAATCGGGGGTCGCGTTACACTGTTTCTTTTTCCGTGTATACGTCATCGTTTTGCATTTTTCATAATTGAAAGGAAGGTGATTGAGCTTGCTCCATTCAGCTACCGCACAAATATCAGCTTGTAAAGCTTCGCAGCCAGACACAGTATCAGCTCTTGCACACAATTTGAGGTCGTCTGCAAACATCAGACATTTTGATGAACCTACACAATTGGGCAAATCGTTGATGAAGATGAGGAAGAGTAATGGCCCCAGGGTACTACCTTGGCTTACACCGGATCTTGTGTGGTAGATACCAGAATTGAACCCACCGATCCTCACGAACTGACACCGATCTTGCAGATAGCTGGAGAAAAATTTCAACAATTGTGAAGTAAACCCCGCTTTGGCCAGCTTCCGCAGTAGGATGTCGTTATCGACTAGGTCAAATGCCTTCTTAAAATCGAAGTAGGCAGTATCTACCTGCCCACCAGCAGCCATTTCAGCGTACACAAAGTCCACATGAGCAACAAGGTTCGATGTAATAGAGCGACCTCTACGGAAACCGTGCTGAGAGTCGTGCAAGGAACCCTGTATTTGCTGGTTGATGTGGCAACTCAATATAATCTCGAAGATCTTGGCGAGGACTGGTAGAACTGCTATCGGCCTGAAACACGAAACGTCGTTTCCCGCATTACCCTTAGGTACTGGGGTTACCCTCGACAGTTTCCAAGCCTCCGGATACTCCGAGCTGCTTAAGGCCAGGTTATAAAGGAACAAGAGCGGTGCGACGAGGGCGGAAATGCAATCTTTTACAAGAAATACAGGGATCCTGTCGGGTCCGGTTGATGATCCTGCTTTGAGGCGCCTCACGGACTGCCTCAACTCAGCCTCCCCGACGTCGCCGACAGAAATAAAAGTGGCGTCTGCACAGGTATCTCCTAAGTGGGCAGCTTCAGTGGGACTTAAACGAGGCACCTCAGCAAGAAATACTGAGCTGAAGTATTCAGCGAAAGCATCGGCTGCGGCTTGGCCGACCACCTGTTCACCACGATGCTGATAGGTACCAATAGGTCTTCGATCCTTTCTCTTGTCCTTTACATATGTCCAGAATTGAACTGGGTCACTAATGATACTTTTTTGCGTCAATTCTGAGTGATGCTTGAAAGCATTATTAATCAAGGTTTTGACGTGCCACCTATAATATTTAAACATTTCATAGTTAAATTCCTTCTTTTCAGCTTTATAACGTTTTAAATGTGAATACTTCAATTTAATGTAATAAATTATTTCTTTAGTGTACCAATTTGGATAATTATATTTATTATTTTTAAAAGAAGGGCGTTTGGGTGGCACAAAGCGACCAATGCAACTGTAGAGCTTGTCATGAAATTCTTTAACTGCTGAGTCTATGTCGGCTGCAGCAAACAGATTGGACCAGTCCAGCGTTTCTATAGCAGCGTACAAACCCGGATAATCAGCCTTACGCCAGTTCCAATCATGCTTAGAAACTGGGTTAGAATCATGGGCGGCGCGAGGCGAAGGTGTTTTAGTTGCCTGTGACTGTGTCTCACAGAACTTGACTGTGACCTCGAGAGGAGGGTGGTATTTATCCACTGGTACTAGCGGCTCACCACCGGGAAATACCTCAATCTGATCTGAATCGAAGTTGCTCAGTACGAGGTCCAACATACCGCCATGACTATTCAGTACATCATTATGCTGCCTTAGACCAGAAGCATCACAAAATAACTCAAAGTTTAGTTTGGCATTCGCACTACAAGAATTGAGATTGAAATCACCTACCACTAATACATTTAAATTACCGAAAGTCATAATTACATTTTCAATACAATTTAAAACATTCAAATATTGATTGTCTTTGTAATTAGGTGGTAAGTAAACTACACAACATAAAAGTTTGAAATGTTTACAGCTTATAATAACACAAACTAGTTCCATATCACATGCCAGGGTATCAACTTCGGTGATACTACGCACTGAATAAATGTCTTTCACTGCGAGTAAAACCCCTCCCCATCCGTGGTCGTTTGGACGATCCCTTCGTACTACCACATAGTTCGGGGGGAAGAGTTCGCCGTCCGATATAGAACTCGTCAGAAATGTCTCAGTTAACGCGATAAAATCAAACCAACTCTGGGTCACATTATTGTAAAAAATATTAGTTTTTGAACGTAAACCCCGAACATTTTGGTAACAAATTTGCACAGCCTTCCTTTTAGAGCCCGCATCACGTACTTTTTTCCTTGGGACGAAAGTTCTGACGCCACGGCTTCACACAAATATCTTCGGCCCAATTTGTGGGCGACATAATACTTTCGGCGCACTTAGCTGGGACTCCGAGCTTAAATGATGCGTACCGCCCTCGTGGTTTCAGAACATCCACCGTGCACACATCACTACCGCAAATAGAACCAAGATGGGCACGGACCTGTTCAGCGGTAGTACCTTCCTGAACATAAAAGAGATGCAAATATTTCCACCTCTCAGAGGCACTTAGTGACGTGGATCCCGGTGCTGCAGTGCCCCGCAGTACACCACGCAGGGAAGCGCGCTTACGACTCTGCTTCACTTCTACCCACTCGCCTGAGTCCCGCTTCTCATCACAAGTATCACTCGCCAACAGTTGTGACGGTTGTGAAACGTCAGGGCCCGCAGGCACCGACGACGCCAACAAACCCGGAGTCGGAGCACTTACAGAGGAAGTGGTGGTGGTGCTTACCGTTTTTTTGCTTTTTTTTCGGTTGTCTGATTGTCCTATCACGGGCCTCTTGTGAATGCCGGACGGCTCCGAAAAAGCGACAGAAGCGTTTGAAAGCTGGTTCTGTTCGGAGACACAATTCTTAACATTAAACGCATCAATCTTTCTCTCCAACTCTATAACCTTGCTCGTCAAATTGTCCATTCTAGTACACAACTCGGCCCTAAATACGTGAAATTGCTCCGTTATAATTTCCCGAATTTTAGAAGAAAGCCGCAACTCAAATTCCTCCCACATTAAGTGCATAGTTTCAGACGTACTATCATTCAGCGAGTGATTTTGCTTGGTTGTGCCCTCTTGTATTATGCGCCGATTGGTACGCACCGTAACATTATCTGGGCTACTCGTACTATGCATAGATACATCGGGCAGACAGTCACTAGCTATATTCATGTCAAGTATGTGATGTTGAGCTTGACGCACAGGTGTCAGCGAGTCATCGACTTTGGGTGGTTTACTACGACAATTAACGCACATCCAAGTCTTTTTAAATTCAGCTGTAAGTGTGGCGTATGCATTGCTATTGTAGCCAGCGCACAAAATGTGATAAAAATGCTTACACTTTACGCAGCTCATGTAAGCGCTATCTCCAGCAATTGCGCCGCGGCACCCCCCGCACGTAATTCCACGCGCCGCCATCATTGCCGGCCCGTCACAGCAACTGAACGTCCAGTGTCGTAATAAAGCGGCAATGAAGTAGGCAAACCCGTAGAGCTGATAGTGACGGTCAATTTCGCCGCGGTGACGCACTGCTCATTTGGCTCGACTGGCAGACAGGCGCCTAAACCGCGTCGCACCCAACAGTCCCCGAGTTCAAATCCAGCGGATGGCAATAAGATTTTCACTAACTTTGTCGTCCACCGGTTGCGAAGCGAGGGTGCTCCGGAGACTCAGGGGCGAAGTCCTAGCGCAGTCACAACTTATTCAATATTGCACTGGGATAAAATAAACACGTCCGTTCGGTTCAGAAGCTGGGAGGCGAAAAAAAAATTCTGAATACCCCTTTAAAGCTTTCGAATTTAAATAATTCAGATAGTTGACTACTTTCGTCATTCTCTGAAGGTTGATGATGCTATGTACTCTTTCTTAGGAATACTCAGTACATTAGAAAGTTAATAGCATAAAGCAGCTCTAATAGACGCGCAGCAACGAGTAAGACCGACCGAAGGTAGCTTCCAGATTTTGATTGTTCTACTGAAAAGTAATAACCGAATGTAACGAAACCTAAAATACGAAAACTACATTAATTGGTACCTACAGTCAATAACCCGACTTCCCATTACCGTGTTTTTTCTTGCTTGTGCCAAATGACATTTATTTGCAACTAGCGGCCCGTCCCGGCTTCGCACGGGCATTCAACATTTTTCACACCTTGGATTACGTTACGTTATCGTATTTTAGTAAGGATGCCTATTTTTTTTGAAAATGAAATATAGCCTATGTCACTCAGGAATGATGTAGCTTTCCAACAGTGAAAGAATTTTTCAAATCTGCCAAGTAGTTTCGGAGCCTATTCAATTCATACAAACAAACAAACATAAAATCAAACCTTTCCTCTTTATAATATTTGTATAGACTAGTGGCTATTTGTGGTCGAGCGAGGTAGAGTCAACTTACTGCTTAAAACTGTAACATTTGAACCGCTGAAAAGCAAAAACGGGTGTGACGTTTGTGAGAGCAGCGTCGTGGTCAAGGGGTAAGCACTCAGGCTCGAACCCGGCTTCGCAGAACAAGACTGGCCGTTACACCACCTACTTTGTGTCAATTATTTTTTCGGCTAACTCTCCAGTGATAAGAAACACCGATAGTAGAACCCAAGCAACCCTGTTAACGGCGTACCTTACCATGTTCGATTAAAATCTGCGAAATGTGGGCTCTAATTCTTCCGTTCACCAAGGTGTGCCCCTGATATGGTCGTGGGGCGCCGGGTATGCCAGATACCTATCGACAAAGAAATTACCTACAAACTAACAAAAAAGTTGTGTTGTCTTCCTACAGTTAAGGGTTTCCTACAGTATTATTCAAATTACCGGTTCTTGCGCTAATGCAAAGATATTTTGGCAAGAGCCAGTTATAGGTAGTAGTACGTACAGAAATATGTAGCCTGATAAGTCGATAGCAAGCATCCCCGTACACGGGCTACAGAACGCCGCCGCCACCGGATTATTCCTATAGTTTGTAGCGTGTGGCGGCCACCGGCCGGCGTATGCCGTGTGCTAGTCATAAGATGTTTGAAAACCACAGGAACTATGTGGTGGCATTTTGTGGCGTGTAGCCCGTCTGCAGGGCGGGGGGCGGGGACGTTATGGAAATCATTTTAAATGAAGTCAAAAAGTCAAATATCGATTCGATAGTCGACTTTTACCGTTAGACAACCCTGACTTCAAACCTGTCAAGTGTCTGTCAATGTCACTTCTGTCAAGCAAATCAATTTTAGGTTATAATTTTTCTACTCAGCGTGGTTTTATGATATTGATAATTCGGGAAATCTAGAAGATAGATAGACAAAAACGTTGAAAACCAACTACAATTGGCTAATCACTACATCAGAAATGGATTGCAAGTTAAAATACGGTGAATTGTCTAATGACAAGGATTTTGTGGACAACTGTGAAAACCTTGTTGAAAACATGAAAGAGTTACAAAAAGTGTTAGATCAGTTGCTACCATTGAAAGAACAATATGATGTATTGTCGCTTCCGGCGCAAATTGAGCTTGATTTATTTTTGGCGTTCACCCTGATATCACTGCACTGGGTGCACCTCCGCATTCAAGGCATAGATCCGTCAAAACACCCGATCAAAGATGAACTCCAGAGAATAAAAGCAGTGATGCTCAAATGGCAAGAGGTGAAAGACAAGGAGAAGCGTCCTACAGTAAACATTGAAGCTGCTAAAAGATTTGTTAGGAGTGGTCTGTATGATCCCTACAAAGCGACAGCTCAGCCACAAAATAAGAAGATTAAGTTTGATGACTAATTTGTATTCTTGTCATTTAAGCCTAAGTCCTTTTTCTAAGACTGATGTGTGACTTTTTTTTTAAATGTTACTTTTACTGCATGTTAGAATTAAGTATTACCTAAAACATTAGTAAAAAATATTGTTAATTAAAAATACATGCATTGTATTCTAAGATATTATTTAGGTAGGAACTAGATAAGTAACAATTAGCATATCTGAAGCGATCTGTTGTTTTTTGTTTTTAATTGATTTCTTATGATTTATGAGAATTATGACGTTGTTTATTGTTTTACGAACCAAATACATAAGTTCCAATACATTACAATTATTATTATCACTTAATGTTTTATAATAAGTGTTATAAAACTATTATTGTACATAAACTCTATTTATTGTAGCTTGTAAATAAATAATGTAAGGTTTGCAATCAAGCAGCTTATTTATTCATAATTTTGTTTATTCAAAAAAGTTATAAAACAAACATCCACTAAACAATTTAACAACAACCTTGGGAATGTTAATAATTAAATTAGCACAAAAAATTGCTCATGAAATATAAATAAAGCCATAAGTACACCAAATGGTCAATTAAATTATTAAATTGCTAAGAATACAATAGATCCAATTTTGATCATAAAGCAGTCAACTTAATTAAATAGCTTATAAAAAAATCCAATCCTATATTATTGTACTTACATAGTGGCATGATTGTGAGTAATTAATATAATGTGATAAATAAAATGGCACAACATTAAGTATCATTAAGATCACATTAGCATTAAAATGGAATGAATACAGTAACACCATTGAATAAAAACATTGTTCAATAAATAAAATGACATAGATTCACTTCTCAACTTGCAAAACTAAACCAGCTGCTGATATGTTGTCTCCAGCCCCAGCTGTCAGTTGTGCCTCTGTACATATTAGAACTGGAGCTACACAGATTTCTACATTTTCTTGTCCTACTACCTCTTCCCAGCATGCGACAGGTTTGGATGGTTCAAAGAATACTCTGCTGTTGTTATCATTATCTGTGGTTGTGGAGAAACTGTCATCCAGCAAAAGCTTAGATTTCTCAAGTGCAATGTTATTGTTATTGCAGACATATCTGTGAGCTGTCAATGACGCCTTGGCAGCTGCAGCCTCTGTTCTCTTCCAGTTTGAATTCTTAACAGTTAAAATTGCTTGATAAGCGAGAGTATGCACATGGATGCGAGTCAACTTCCTTTTGTTCCCATGCTTTTTGTTTTTCAGCCTTATAAGATTGAATATCTTTCTCATTTGGTCTAGGGCTGTGGCCACTCTGGGATTAGAGTCAGCCACTACACTCACTTCTCCAGATTCAAGTACACTACAAATGTTTGTCAACTCTTGCTCATTCATACCTACAGAATCAACATAGGGCAGAACCTTTTCAGTCAGATGTAGAAGTAGTTCCAAATCAACATAACTAGCCATTTCAAAGTGAGTTAATGTTGATAATGGTTGAGATAAAATTTGTTCTTTAACTAAATCTAGTCTTTCAGCTCTTAAATCTGTAACAAAAATTAGAGGATCAGTCATTGTGATAGTAAATGTTTATGCAATAAAGGGGATTTCGAAATACACATACCTCTAATATCATCTTTCTTGAATGGATAATTATCCATCATTTGTAATCCACTAATGACTAGTAAATTTGGATTGAAAACTGGCAAATATTCACCAAACTTCTCTAAGGAACTAAGTAGAGGATTGTTTTCGTCATTATGCATGATATATCTATTGGCTCTTGGTGCCTTGTATATGCCAAACTTTTCATCTGATTTATATTCTAATATCATGTGAATATCATCTTTTATTTCTTCATCTTCAGCATTACCTACTATCTGTATTTCTTCAGGAATGTATGACTTTAGCTTTTCACTCATTTTGGCACCAAAGAGGACCTTCCAGCCTTCAATGAAGAACCTCTTGGCCATCAGAGGAGCATTTCCTCCAATTGTCCATCTTGTGCCTGGCAGGGTCAGAGCTTTTTCAATCAATTCATCATAAAGCTTTGAGTTGGACATAAATCTCCTGGAACAGAAAACATGTCAATTATAAATGAGTAGCTGAAATTTCAAGTCACACAAGCTATTCTTATAATTAAAGATAATAACTTACTCAGCTGCAGCTCCATGCTTGAAAAAATAGGCAAAGCTTTTGAGGAATTCCTCCTTACTAGATATTTCGTTGAAGTGCTCAGGGCTGCCCTTTAAGTCTCTGTGATCCAACAACAAGGTTGCGTTCACGAAAAGGTCATGGCAAGCGCCATAGCCCAGTGCCACCCTGGGTTGTTGATGCCCAATAGCCACCTTGTTTTCACTCTCCAAGTACAACAGATGGTCTTTTACCGGCGAAAGCCGAACGTCACCGACATCATTCTTGCGGAAGTAAACTGCATAAAGCACGACACAGAAAGACAAGATAGACCCCAACTTTACTGGAACACCAGCCATTGTCACAGTTCAAGCCCGAAATGGAATGCATAAATATTTTATCTGTCTTGTGTTTGTCGATCCACGTCACCTCATTTTTGTTTGATTAGTAGTGTTAATATTTTATGATGTCTGTCCTAGCAACCGCATCGCGTGCCCGCGTTCTAAATAATTTATTTCGTTATCGTGACTCGTGTCCGCTGTGACGTGAAGATTTCTGATAATCAGCTGTCACTGCTGTCAGTGTCATGTGTCAAATGAATTGTCAAAATCGTAAAGGATGCGTTCCAGGTGGGTGATATGGAGATCTGTTGTTGTTTGGTTGCTGTTCTAAATGGAATAAGCGCCTGTTTTGCTCTATCCTCGGACTTTTTTTTAAGTAGCGGGCGCCCGCGACTTCGTCCGCGTTGACTTAGATTCAAGAGAATGTAATATATCTTTATGAATTGTAGCTTATGTGCTATGCAGATGCTTAAGCTATAATATTGAGCAGTTTCATTAAAATCCACACAGTGGTTTTTACGTGAAAGAGCAACACGGCACATACAAACACATACAAACTTTCACATTTATAATTTAGGTAAGAAGTAAATTTAAGGTTGAGTTTGCTCCAGATTACCAGACGCACTGCCTAGCACCATAGAGCTTGCAGAGCGTGTTTATGCCACTTAAAGAGTGATCAAGTGAGGAAAAGAGAAGCTATAGCATATACGGACAGCACACAGGAGGTAAAGAGATAGAGATATTCACACGACTACGTGTACGGTTTACCCGAAACCAAACCGCGGGAAACCCCATGAAATTTTAATTTTCAATTAGTCGATTAAAGTGGATAAAGCTTTAAACATTTAAACGGTGATTTGTTTTGTGGCAATCCATTTTTATATATTAAGATTCTATTGGTTCATCATGCTCCTAAAGTTATTCTTCCATGAAATAAATGAGAATTGAAAAAGATCTTACGTAAAAACGCGCTATGCTATTATTCTGCTATTATAAAGCGCGTCTATGTTTTTTTTGTAGAATATGAGACTGACTAGGCAAAAATGTTAATCTCCGGATAGAACTTAGTCATCTGTGAATTTATTACTAAGGCACTAAGCAGCTCAAAACTATGCCAGCAGGTACCTAATAGGTTATTCTTCATTTTTAGCATTAGAGATAATGCATTATCATCTTACCAAAGATAGGGAAACCAGAAACAGGTAAGGTATATGCCTGAAACATTTGTGAAACAAACCTGGCTGCCAGGTAAATATACCAGAAAAATTCGGCCTCTCTGTTAATGGTCTCGGTAGCATAGTGGTTAGTGTAGTCCCCGGTTTGCGAAAGATGCGGGTTCGATTCCCGCGTGACGCCTTAAGACCAAATGTCTTTTTCTGGTTTTACTATCTTTATGCCAGTACCTACCTACCTAATAAAGACTATAGGAAAATAATCAAAGGAGTTTTATTGAAAAACTCCAATTAAACAACTAAGTAGAGGTCATCTTAAAAAGTTGTTCCACTTTGAACGTCAACGTCGCTGCTGCCAGCCTACGAGTAGGTATTGATTCTCAATAACATCGATGATAACATCATTTCACATCTCACAGCACACTCACTTTAAACGTTTATTCGCTTCACTTTGAATTGAGTAGGTATAACCCCCTTAAATTGCTAATGCGCTGGAATCTTGTCAAACTAAGAACTCTTCCATAAATAAAAAATATAGTCACGAAAAAAATTATATTTATTTATTATTGAAATAATATTATTTGGACATTATTTTATAAGATGTCAAATAATGTGTTTGTTCATTCATGATTCTTAAAAAATATTGACTAGATACTCTAACTAACTGAACAAGTTTCAATATCATTCGAAGAATATAGAATATGCACATTAAGGAACTTCTCATAGGCGCAGCGACAAGAAAAAAAACACTTATCTTGAGGACAAAATTATTTTATTTAGAATAAAGGGTAAACAAATTTCCTCAGGCAAGGTAGAGTGATGATTTGCGCAGGATGGCTGGCAGGAGCTGGATGCGAACAGCCGAAGATCGAGTTCAGTGGCGTGTAATGGGAGAGGCCTATGTCCAGGAGTGGACTGCAACAGGCTGATCATCATCAGCCATGGAAACAAATTTCTTCATAGCTAAGGGAATCTGGGATATTCAAACATCACCAATAAGACATCACTATTCAACGAGACACGTTTAGTAGGTAAATAACAAACTACAAAAACTTGATATTGTTAATTTATTTCAAGATTATTGACACCCGTATTTATTATGTAAATATGAACTTCATTGCATAAATTGCATTATAGATGTATATTTGTTCTTATCAGAGACATTATTATTGCTTTCCAATATGTTTTCGAAAGTCAAAAATCTCTCCCAAAAAGGGAGAACCGGTCGTCCCAAAATGGAAGGACACAAGATGGTAAGAGCTTTGGGCGTAAATTGCCCGTGTCAGGGAGACGTACAATTAATTTCAGAGTTCACGTCGCATCTCGCAATTTTTTTTATCTCCGTTTCATCACATAGCCTTTTTAGTAGAGGTTTATGGAGACCATGTTAAAAATAACAAAACTGCAAACAGGACTGTTTTAAAATACATTTAGGAGTAACTACCTAAAGCCAAAAGCCGGGTTACGTACTACTTATATTTGCGGCTATTACAATTTTTAAGATTTGTCTTGATAATTTATACGGAACCATGCCCGTACTGTAAAATGTTAGATCTTTAAATTTGGGTCAAACCCCAAAATCAACATTTAAGTAATACCTTGAATGTCAAGTACAAACCAACTGGGTCTTAGATTAGGTTGATACCCCAACTCTAATTGAAACTATGTTGTAATCAAAGCTTGTCTGGTTATGGTGGTGATAAACAGCAAACAATAGTGAAATAAATGCTCCCATATCGGGATTTAAATACGTATAAAGTAAAAAATCGGAGTAAAAAGTGCGAGAGCGACCGAATAAGGTAGTCACGTATTGTTGCCGCCAAAATAAGCAGCGCAGATGAAATCTGTATGCCGTAACTGGCTGGATGGCGCCGCGCGCCGGCCCGCTGGCTGCATAAACGTGGAACTTATAACATTTTTATTGGACACTAGCTGTCCCAACAGACTTCGTTCTGTTGTCAAACTTTTAGTGTCACGTGACAGGTAGTAACATTTACTAAGAGGAAACTAAAATTGAGATTTTTACTATATTCCTAGCATTTTCTCATGATTACTCACCTTTTATACCATTACAAATATTTCAAAACCAAAATAAGCCAAATCGGTCTAGCCATTACCTACCGAGTTTTAGCGAAACTAACGAACAGCAATCCATTTTTATATTTATAAAGATTATACGATTCATGATAATCATAGTTAAGCTCGGACTCTGTGTTCCGATAACTACTTAATACTTAAAATGTCGTCGCAAGCCTGCAGAACATGCCGCAGTTGCAGGGTAGGTACGACACCAAGTCTCGCCTGACGCTCCTAATGCGTACTTTCAATAAAAAAATGCTTAGACTTATTTTACTGTTCACTGCTTTAATTTATAAGGATGACGCCATTCTTTTCGTGTTATGATAATCAACTTTATTTTATTTTTTTAATATAGAAAGAAGAAGAAGAAGAGCTTGGGGGAGACCTTTGCCCAGCAGTGGGATCTAGACGGCAAAAAAAAAGACTTTTATGTACACCTATGTAACCCTTGTAATGATAGATCAGATAGATGTTAATAAACTAGGTGTTTATTCATCCTCAAGGCCTTGGTAGCAATTAATAAAATTATTCGGTCCTTAATTTTTTAAATTGTCGCAAGTTCGAAGCGACAGTAGTCCTCAGAGTCCGCGACGCGGGGTCGCGTGATTCATCCGTGAGGTCAGGATTTCCAGTTCGGAAGATTGGAGCCACTCCACTGTTGTGGAATACAAGTAACAAATTATTTCTGCACATAATGTAACTTCCCTTACCACTTCTTGACCTTTACTCGCTTAAAGTTGGACAGGGACACTTTAATTAATAACTTGATGACGCTTTACGTCAGTAGGTAGTGGAGCAATTAGAGTGAAAATGACTGAGAACATGATTTTGTTGAAGAGCACTTTAGTCATTTGATCGTTAATCATGTCATCAGTTGCCACCAATTACCTAACCGCTGTATAGACTTCTTGGCAAATGTAGAGATCGTCTAAGCTGGAATGACGCTGGAATTAAATTCCTGTGAATCTAAAACAACACCCAAACATGAACTTCCACTCAAGTATTAGTTCAAGCATTTGAACTTTTTGAAGTCTAACCCCCTTAGCACAGAGCTCAGTGATAAACCACTAGACTGTGGCGCCTCCTTTCTTGCTTAAATAAGGGATCATGATGCGCCCGATGATAGGACTAGGACTCCTACTGCATCACACACAGCAGCATACAGTCCTCGCGCGCTCACCTTTGTCAGGAGGTTTCACCCTCAAACTGTTGAGTACTTTGCAGCGCGCGGTACCTTGCCAACACTCACGAAGTCCGGATGCTTGTTCGCCACTGATGTTGTAGGTAAGTAGGTATATAAATATAAATGTTTGCCAGTCAACAATTAGGTCGTCATTAAGTTACATGTTTTTAACAGGATGTTTTAAAAATACCCCTAAAGACTGAAATGGCATAGAAAGTGAATGAATCTGAAATACTAGGTGTTGTCCCTTTTTTCATATCTTTAACGGTTTCGGTAAAAACTTACATCAAATGTTTACAAAAATGTCGATATTAATTCGATTTATCGATATAAAGGCAGGGGCGTGAACCAAGGTGGTCGCTCCTGGTCACTCCCGGTTAGGGTCAACTTGCAAATTAGTGCTGGGTGTTTCTATGATCGATGTTTTTATTTTACATTAATTTACTCGAAATTCGAATTAAGGACTCCTTTCAGGAGTTTGTAAAACCCCCTTCAGATATTAGGGGTATTTTTATAACACCCTGTATAGATGTAACAAAGGAAAATAATACGGGATAAAGGTAGCTAAACGATATAACTGCTATCTTATGAAAAGCTAAATCACGTTTAACTTGAAAAATGTGTTAGTTACACGCACCGAGCGAATGCCAAGACAGACTAACACGGCGCCTGGCGCCATAGAGCTCTGGGAAACATCGATAAAAACCCTTGAAAATACACGAGTTAGATGCCTTCAAAGCAAAGAGGTCATTTATCTATTTATAAATACAATTAAAAGAAGAACAATTTAAAATCTGGTACAGAAAACATGTTTGTACGTGGTCTTACAGACACCAATTAATAAGTAGGTAGACAAAGTTTACACACGCATAGGTTACCCAAACTAAGGTAGATAGATACTTACCTACCCAGATATGTTTGAAAAAAAAAATGGTTCAAAAAATGGTGCTCTATCGTCTCGAGCTCAACTGGCCAAGATCACCAAACCGTAAAAAGCAGACAGGCGGAAAAAAATGGCCGATAAAAACTAATTTATTCCACAATTAATTTCAATTTATTATTATTATGTTCGCAAACGTTTGTGAAGATGTGTTTGCTCTTTTAAGCAAAGGAAGTTAGCAAGTAAGTTTACGCCTACGCCTGTCAATGATATTGGTGGCATTGGTCCCCAATTTTTCGAACGTTCCATGTGACTGAGTATTCTTTCAATTCTATTCTAAGCAGGGAGAGCAAGTTCCGACTAAAATTAAACACAGTTAGCTATATTAACTGCTAAACCTCCTGCAGCTACTGCATCTTTATCCTCGTATACGAAAGAATACAAATAACTTTACCATACTACACAACATTTTCTGGATAGGAAACACATTTCACAATTTAATTCCGGTTGTTTTCATCAAGCTTAGATGTCCAAAAACTCCAAATCACCCTAGTTTTTTTTGAAAACATCAATGATAAACTTTCATTGAAAATATAACTAGAGAAGGACGTACCTACTATAGATAGGTACCTATACTAAAACGTTGATAATTGTTTAATTGGGGCCACCACATAATCATTTAATTGTGAAGGAGAAATACTACGATTGATCCAAGTGGCCATAGCTACTTACGTGGGAATGGGAGCAATCCGTTAATTACTGACAACCAATAACTTCGTATTTTTATTTTATAAAATAAATACACGGAGCTGGGATCTATTAGATAGGTAAAAGACCATTTCAGATTTCAGGTTCAACATTTTAAATAGGTTCTAAACTCTTAGTAGTACTCTTAGTACAGGCACCTCAGACATTATGAATGGATTTATAATTTTGTGAAAATTACCGAATCGTCCCCAGACCTCTCCTAAAGACGACCTTTCAGCCAGCCACCACCTAGCGGAAGGTAAATGCATGAAGTACCTATTACGTGAAAACGCGTCCGTTGGCTGCAGAGTAGAAGCCACCAGACCAGAAAATTTGGTTCAGACAGACGGTTATCAGAGGAAATGCAACCAATTAAACTACAGACCATGGGGCACAAGAATGTAATAAAAACCAATTGCATTACAAATGTCATTAAAACCTGAGAAAATATGATAAATGACCAATAGAGAACGTTCTAAGTATCACTGGACAGTTTTTTGTTAGACATTTTTGAAATAACGACGTTCCACACGAGATTTTTATTAAAAATTTGATAATTAGACCATTTTCTATCTTATACGTCTACGAATAAAGGTGAAGTAGTTTTCTAGTGATTGCAGATTACGTTTGCCGTCGGAGAACTAATGTCCAATTAGTGCAAACACTAGGCTTTTCTTCAATGAAGAGAGAATTCTGTTACAAAGCAGAGGTGCCTTCGTTTTTGTAGGTAGGAACAGATACGCTACCTAGTTAGTGAACCTACCTAGTTTGCACGGGCAAGTCAGTGAACAACCTCATGAATGAAGTGGTGTGGAACACGGAGTAAGCGCCGTGAAGTTTGATGTTATTCACTCCAACTTTCAGCTTGGTTGCTTATGATTTAGTTGCATTTTGAATGAAATAATTGGGCATGGGAGGTGCCCGTGGCGCAGTTGTGGCAGTGATCGGCGATGATCACTGTTGTAAAGCAACACACGCCGGGTCGGAAATGGGATGGGTGACCACCCCGACCGAAATTTAGTGATGTGTATTTCGGGCATCTCCGTGCTTCGGAAGGCACGTTAAGCAGTTGGTCCCGGTTGACGTCGTAGATGTCAGTCATTAAGCCCAGTCGGAGGCCTAGGGCGGCTTGATTACATCTGACATTAAGTTTGCTCACTAATCTTACACCCCTCCAACAATCCGCACTGAGCCCGCGTGTTGGAGTATGGCTCCATCAACCTCATAGTTGAGGTGACGCCTGTGCCCAGCAGTGGAACGTTTACAGGCCGTTTATGGTAATTGGGCATGAAGATAAAGATGTATTTGTACAGACGACTGCAGTTTAACAGCGCCAGTACTGCCAGCCCTAACATTGATCAAGTTCCTAGATTATGATATTTTTTTGATAAAAATTGGCGCTTGGCAAAGATTAAACTACGAAACTCTTTAATGTATAAATTTAACTTAGAGGCGGCCCCAATACCATTACATATGTAAGTGACTGCTATTATAAACAAAATTAAATATTTCTTTATACATATTTTATTATACATATAAGACACCAGAAACAAATACAATACCTCGTCAAATGTATGTTAACCAGGGTTCCGATTTCCCAAACTTGTGTTGCGTCCTCATATTGATGGGTACATGAACTATGGAAGTATTTACATAAAAATATATCTTAATCATATTATCGTAATGACTGACGCTAATCAATTAGGCATCATTTAAATTAAGATGACACCATAATCCCTTACGTGTTGCATCTTTAGAATTCTAAGGCCGTACCTGTATGTATGTAAGAAACCGCATTCTTTTAACTAGCTTATCAATCACCTTCGCAAACTTAGCTTGGATGATTGTAGTTTGCACTAAACAAATAAATTGAGAAGACATCATATAAATTTCTCAGTTTCCAAAGTAAGCTTTTTCCCTGGTGTTAGACCAGAAACAATGAATGTATCACAATTCACAAACACCCAGCCCCAGCACAAATATGCCTGCTTGCTGAGCTTTCACCGTTGAGCTAATAGCATGGAAGTTACTTCAAGGGCGGTTTGAAAAGATTCAGGACCGGCACTTGTGAGTAAAGTTTAAATTCGCTATAATCATTTACCCAGGTCGTTAATTCTAATCTATGCAGTACCTTACCTAGACAGGGTCCAGCTAGCTTCGAAAAGTTGAATCCTAATCGTAAAACTCCTAATTACCTGACCTCCAGTTACCTGAAATAACTAATGCATTTTAATTTAGTTTGGCCTTTTCATTGTTAAACTAATTGCCTTAATTAATTTGGCTGATGCCAAAGACGACCAAATAACCTTTTCTGGTTTTCAGATCTTTAATTGCCAACATTTAAAGAAGAAACGGACCAAGATTTTGTTAGATAGGTATATCCACGTAATGAATTAAACAATCCTGCAGATAATACGACATGGCAAAGACATATTGACAGACAGCAGATATTACTCCATTGGAATCGATCAACAAGATCGTACTTTTAAGTTTTACCATAAACGTACGAACTGGACATAAAGTTATCAATCACAATGAATGAGAATAATCTCGGAAAGTCGTCATACATTTTGAGCGATGTTATGGCTGCGCCGGCGCACCATGTTCGGAGCGGTGCCACCGGGCTTCGTGATCACATCGATTGAGTCAATGCTCAGCTTAAGTATATTTATTCGTTTAATAGTAAAGTTTATTGAGTAATGGATAATGAGTAAATTGAGGTCGCAGCTTATTATAATAGTTTCTTAGTGTTAAGCGAGCAGTTTGGGGCTTATGCGCTTAATTAATTAAGACCTATAGGTAGGTACAACTCTTTTAAATTAAGGCCTTACTTTGAACTACCTAACTGAAGATCTTCATGCAGGCAAGATGTTGTTTTGCAAAACTGTCAAGTTTACAAGGCAGGGTAATCTACTATATAAACATAAGTCGGGTTTTCCTTCCTGACGCTATAACTACAGAACGCACGAACCGATTTCCACGGTTTTGCATTCTTTAGAAAGGTCTCGGGCTCCGTGAGGTTTATAGCAAAGAAAATTCAGGAAAATTTCAACAGAAAAGCGAGAAAATCTTTCTTCACATACAGTAAAGTCCACGCGGACGAAGTCGCGGGCGGCTGCTAGTATTTGTATAAATCTAAGTTATTAACAAGTAAAACCGTTATTTTAACGAGCTAATGGCTGAATTTTCCCGCAACTTTCACGTGAAATGTGAGCGTAATTTCTAATTCTTCTTCGGCAAGTTATAAAAAACAACAGTCTGCGCAAATAGGCGCGGTCCCTGCCAGGGTTCCAGCGAACACGCCAGCCCTAGTCTTCTTTCCCAATCGGGCACACGTTCACCATTCCAAATACGACAATGTCAGGTGGACAAACCCTGTAATTTGACAACTAGCACCAAGCACCTGACACTTAGAAACCCAGTCGAAAATAAGGCTTATGCCTTTATCATAGACATCATCTTCGAATGGGTCGATCGCAGTTACCGACTTGTTTTATCGAGAGCATGACACGACGTGTGCAAAAGCTAGCGACCAATAGATCATATTGTATTTCTTTATAAATGCTCACAAAATGAGCGCATGACCATATAGCAGGCATAATGGTGCAGGTCGGCACGTAGCGATTTTGCTGGAATAGAAATCTGTTTTGATTTTTATGGCCGTGGGAATAGGGACCATTGCAGTGGCGTACCTAACTGTTATGCAGAGGGTTGTGGCAAGTTCATCAGGTTGCCTATCATTTTACCCCAAGCAGCTCTTTTTAAAGAAAACGCCCTGCTTAATCTTAAGGCCGGAGGCCTGTGGAAATAAAATGAAATGAAAATGGAAAATAGTCTTAAAACTGTTGCATTGTCTCTTTCATTTTTAGAGCTGCCAATTTTTGCACAAAAATCATGTACCTATTATTTCTAAAGTTCTAAAGTAGATAACCAAGATATGTTTCTGAAAAAAAGGCTAGGGTCTAATTATCTAATAGGTTAATATACCTAATTAATTTTGGTTTAGTCTTTGCAAATAACAAGTTTCCTTACAGGTGCAGTGGTCAGATTTAACTTCGTTTGCGTTGAATTTAAATTAAGTAACTAACCATCAAAACCAGCTGTCATAATGAATAGGTGATTTTCAACGAACTAAAAGATGATCATCTAATATTCATGATTAGATTCTCTAAAAGGTTAGCGTTCCGTGACGTGTAGTGCAGAATTGCTGATCAAAATATCTTTTTAGCTTTAATTGCCTTATTCGGACGACCAGTAGAGCTCCTGAATACAAAATGCTCATTTACTGCAATAGGCATCTTAAAAGTTACTAAAATATTCACTATCTGAATTAAAATAATACCAAAAATTCAGAAAAACAAGATTCTAGTCTCGTGTAAATGTAGAGTTTGATGCAGAAAATTGCGAACTGCTACGAAATAAAAAGTCCCAGATATAACGATAAAAAGTTGTTGATGAGAGCGACATGACGAATGGTCTAGTAACACTGTATAGACAGGGCCATAAATCTCGACTCCATAACTACGAAGGTGTAGAGCCAGGTAGAGCCGCAAAGTTGAAAATTGAATTTTATTGGAAGGGGCTAAAGTTGAAGGAAAAGGAGTGTAAACGAGTCTGAAGCGCTCAACTCGGATCTAGGTGAGGGTTAGGATATTTTTCTCACACTAGATGTCAGTAGGGTTGACAAAGATAATGTTTAATTCAAACAAACAACAAGTTTTTGACACCCCACTGTTGTTCATAGGCCTCACCTGAGCTATGAGGTGGAAAACCCTCGGGCTCAGCGCGGATTGTTTGAGTGGAGATTAGTGATCAACCTGTCAGATGTTATAAAGCCGTCCTAAGAACTCTTACTAGGTTTAATGACTGACATCTAGAGACGTCAGTCAACCAGCTGCTGCCTTCTGAAACACGGACTGCGGAGCACGAAGTTGACCAAGAGATATACAAATAGACGCACTGTATGTACCCGTAAACACAGGCTCAATTAGAAGACCAAGAATACACACGGGTACATTGGATGCAGGCAAGGATGACATGTTCTGTCTTGGCGCTATCGCAGTCATTATCAACAAACTAGTCTAGTTATAAGCCTAAATAGGATGCTAAGTGGCTTTCCTTAAGTCTTAACTTGCAGTTGACCCAAGTGGTTACATCCACCCTCCATTCTCATGAGTTCTTGGAGTGGCGAGGAAGCTTAATGTCAACCGCGGTAGGGTCCAACCGCCGGGAAGCCAAGAGAACTCAGATGTGGCAGTGTGGTGGACTTGGTCACCCACCCACCCAAGGGTGACACGTGGGGTTGCGAGGCGAGTGGGGACGGCAAGCGCCCTGAGGAGCGTAGTAGAGGCCGCGGCGCACAATTGTGGGGTGGGGGATCCGTGATCCGTAGCTGATTCTCCCTGATAGACCCAGTAGGATCTGCGTACGGTGGGAGCCAGCGGGCAGGGGTGCGGTGGTGCTCTGGCTTGCATTGCACGGCGTCCATCAAGGCCCCCATTAATGAAGCTGCACTGGCGGTGGGGCAGTGCGTCGTTACTTTCTGTAGAATCCAGCTTCGCCGCCAAAGTGCCACGGTTCAGTGCCGTGGGGTTTTAGTCGGTAGAAGGCCGACATAACCTCCTCGTCCCCCCGGGCAGCGAGTAATCCATGAGGATATCCCCTCGAAAAAAAAGTGGTTACATTCAGGATGAAAGTAAAAAGTTGTCATTGTTTTTTAATTATTATGTGAGACCTCTGTCAGCCCTAACAGCGTAGGCAGCGCAAGCGCAGGCGCCCGGCTTCGTGCCTCCCGCGGCGTAGGGTCGGTTCACAGCTTCTAACTTCAAACTAAGTGCACTTTTTGCCATCGTGGCATATGCCGTGTAATTGGTATGTCGCCGATTTAGTTCGTAACCGGCGTTTCGGAGAATGTGTGAGTGATATTATACACTAACTATTTCCGCAAGCACCTTTAATTAATCGTCCGAACACTCACGAGACGCACACGATTTCTCAGTCAAGTGTAATGGAAATATTTCTCCAGTCAGCGTTTTGGTCTATTTCATGCGACTAGAATGAATGGAACTCGTTGCTTACTTGTGTCATTCTTTAATGAAGGAGTTATGTACGTACCAGGAACTCCTGAGCATATTTATGCTGAATGTGGTTAATTTTTATTGTTAACCGTAACTTTGCTGCGGTAGAGTTGCTTCTTTTTGTAGTCTTTTCCTCTGTTGTGATTTACCCTACTACTTATTTCTGTTTTATTTTTCATTTCGTAAATTGTGATGTCCTGAGTAAATAACAGTACAGATTCATTGATATCGTTACATTTGAGTAGAAAAAGTAATATTATTATGAACTGGTTACTGAGGACTGTTAGATTATATCAAATCTTAGTGTATTGTGCACAATGCCTTATATGTGACAAAACATTATAGTTATCGTGTAGCAAATAAACGAACGGGGTTTTATCTTTAATTGATCACGCGTGCGCAAGAAAAACTCCAAGTTACGGCGCCTCTGCTGAATAAGCGATCGTTTCATAGATGTTCACCAGCAAAACTAATGATATAAAACGTGTTCGCGTTGTAATGGGATTATAATTATCATTCATCAATGGTCAGTTATTAGGAGTTCTCACGATTTCCAATGACATTACCACTTTAATGTCCTTTAAGGATGTCAGGGATGTCATCGAGTTTGCACTACACTGAGTAGCTCATTAATATACCTATCTACTGAGCTGGGGGGCTATTCCGGCGGACATCACTTCACATCTTGGTGCTTCCCGCTTACCTCAATCATCAATACGCTTTACTTTGAACTAGTATTTTCTCTCATTCTGTATGTAAATAATTAAAAAATGTTATTTGGCTTAGTTCTTTTCACTCAAACGACCACAGTCGCAAAGGAATTGAATTTTAAAATTACCTCGCCACGAGCGAAGTGAGTTTTGGTGCCCACCGGAATGCCATAGCTGAGGCCGTCACCCTGATAAATATTATTCTTCAGGCCTTCGGCTTACAGCTATCTTAAAAAGTCCTGTCTCAGCGTGCTTGGGTTGGGCCGTAGCTCAAATCTGGAACTCCTACTTGGTGCTTATTTTACCAATAGCGACTCCCCAGTGATGGAAACTTAAGCAACCCGGGTAACGGCGCGCAGGAGTAGGCTCGCCCACCACATAGGTACGAGTTCTGCTCAACGAAGTGTTCCGTGCCCTTTCGAGGGGGTTACTGGGGATTACTCGCAGTAGAAGAAGCAGATTTAAAATGCACTAAGAAAATATAAAGGGTGGTGAAAACAAATCTTGAGGTGATTGATCCATCATGAGGTGGAACGAACCATACTCCAACACGCGGGCTCAGTGCGGAGGGCGTTGGAGGGGTGTGTGTGAGGTTAGTGAGGGATCTTAATGTCAGATGTTATTAAGCCTCCACATACACATACAGGTGCTATATCAATAGAAATTGATAAACACCGTTTTTTTACACATGCACGTGTCTAAAGTAAATCTGTATCCCTCAAAAACATTTCATGTAAAATGTTGCCAAGACGAGTGTTCTTTGTAATCCTTTATAATTTCTAAATGTAGGTAGATAACGTGGTTATCAGAAAAAACCCGAACGAAATTCCACACCCGTTTTTAGTTCGTGTACCGAATTTCAGACTTTCACCATGGAAATCAGCAAAAGTCCAAATAACTTCCACGTAGGAAGGACCCTAACAATTTTGATGATTGATGTGATGATCACGGTGGGTAAGTGTTAAAAAGTGACCAGTATCATAACCATAGAATTGAAACTTTGCAAATAGTTTAATTAAAATGAAAGTCAAAACGTTTATTGATACAGAAACGAAACTAACAAAACAAAATGGTGAGAGAAAAAAAAAACAATAATTTCCAGCAGTGCCACGATGTCCAAAATTAAATGGATCCCACTCAGCTAATGCCAGGACCTGATAAGCGCACACGCTGATTTTCAGTGATACTTACTGAGTCCAATTAGTTCACTATAATTGACATCATATCCCGATTTTTTTTTCTGTTATTTCGGAACTAAAGTTACGAGGGAAGATAGGTAGGAAAAGTAGGTAGAGCGCTTGCGCTTCGTTTCACCCGTCTTGGCGTGGGCACTTCCGTGCCTCCAAATAAGAAATCTTTTCCATGCAAATTGCCTCATGCATATCGCATAAGATATGTAGAGAAATAAATTAACACTGTGACTGTATATTATTCTATGCCCCGTTAGGGCAGAAATAATATCTTACCAGAGCAATTAGTGCCTTAATATCGCTCGACGTTATGTTTCGTTATAGAACGAACATGCCTACTTTTAGTTAATAAACATTAAATTGTAAAAAAAACTCCTATGCCCTTTTAACACCAAAGGCCTTAATTACGCAGCGTGTCATGCTTAAAGCCCAAGTTCCTTTTTAATTATCTGTAATTACACCTCGGTCTCCATATTTGAGAAAAAATGCCTTTGTGTAATGTTAAAACGAATACTTAGGTGTGATGCAGTCAATGATATTTTGCCTGCCTTTTCGAGCTGAAATTATGTAACAAGTAAGGTTGTTAAACTTATGAAATAAACTGAGCATTTTAATTAGGAACAACTCGGACACACGTTGTGTTCATTATTGTTCATCATCATAACTTCACAACCAAATTGTGTAGGTACTGCCCGACATTAGTTGGCTTGAGTTGAGACCTTACGCGCATTGTTAGGCCTAGACTCCACCAGAGCTGAGCGGGGATGTGCGGCGTCGAGCTGTGTTTTCAACAACCAATGGAATTGCGTTATTCACACTTGGAGATGTGGAGATGTGATTCTATTGGTTGTTGAAAACACAGCTCGACGCCGCACATCTCCGCTCAGCTCTGGTGGAGTCTGGGCCTAAGGCGTGTGGCAAGTCCAGTGTTAGGAAGAGTACCTAGGTTTCTGATTACCTCGGCCGTGGGGGGAAGCGACGAGGGTCTATAGCTCGGGTGACTTGATACTTGTTTCTTGAGGGCAGCCGAAGCAGTGGCGGGAGTGGTACGGCAAGCGGTCCTGTCTGCCATCGACGGCACCGAGCCCGCACCGACTGTCGTACAGAACAGTACCTATCTGATGCTTGGGTGGTGGTTGGAAATTATAGATCCACTGTCCAGAAATACGGTCTGACTTTTAAACTTCCTGCCTACACTGATTATTTAGCCAAATATTATCCCGACGAATTAGAACCAGAACAATCACAGAAAAATATTGCAATGTGTCATTATGAACTTTTACCTATAAAAAAATCAAGTACCTAGTTAGATTCCAATGTAGGTTGCTGACCGTACTTGGTTTATATTATCATATCATAAGTAACTAGGTACTCTACAACGAAAAGGTACCTCAATAAAACCAAAGTAAAGGTACAGACCCACCTATATAATGTTTAGCACGCAATCACGGCCGTCATGATGACCACCAGAGCAGCTTCATTCCACGTAACATTACCCGACGTTAAATCCGAATTTATCGCCGAAAACGAACGCCATTGTGCAGAAACAGAAATAAAAGAGTTTTTAAGGAACTTTTTTAGCCATATAAGCGGCGGGTCGGCCCACGGGTCGCCCGCGCACTTTGCACAATCTTCAAAAATGTCGACTTGCATCTGACGTCACCCGACCTTGCAGCGCGTGGGGGGCACGTTTGAGGAACATCCTACACGTTTTGGTCCCACTTCCATGTCTTACCTATTACCTACGATCTTTTTAAAAGAGTTCCTTGATCAAACCTTTTTGCAGGGGACGCGCCATGGGCATGGATAATAAAAAAATAAGACTTTTTTTATCATTCAGTCCACGGACTAGAAAAAAAGATTCTGTGACTCTTTACAGCTCAAGTTAAGTCTTATTTTTTTTCATAAAACCATAACCTATAGGTACATCATTCCGAGTTCCGAGTGTTGAAGCATTGCAAGAAGTTGGCGTGGTTTCCAGAATGCTGCCCAGCTGACTTTGATTGTTAATAGGTATGATTGAAAACAGCCGAGTTGGATTGGTCGATTAACCTCTTTCTCGAAGTTGGACTTACCTTCTTTTACTTGATTGACTCTGGCAAAGAGTAGATGTCATACTGAATCTCGATGTTTAATTCACCGTACCTAGTACTTACCACACCTTGTAGAAATGTATCATTTAAGCAAGGTATAACCATGGTGGACTCTTCAAGGAATTTAAGGAACATAATCTACGTCTTAAAGTGGCAGTAGAAGCAACATAGTAAGGCAAATGAGTCATTTTATAAAATAATACTATATATGGAGTCCGAAACCGAAACTCATGCAGCAGATTACCTATTCAATCACGCCCACGCTGCAGTTAGTTGTCTCACTCATTTTCTTGCGATAGTATTTCATTAAATGTTTACTCATAGTTTATAAATAAAGTCGTTCTTAATTAAATACCCTCTTAGCCGTCAATATATCACACGATTACTCACTCACACACAGGTAACTTAAGCATATTCAGAAATCAATGATTAAAAGTACTAAGTACCTATCTATACTTAGATTAGTTCCCAAAGCCTATCACCCCTCTTTTTTCGCCAGGGTTTGAAAAGAATTCTACGGTTGAAACGGATCTACGCTTAAAAGGTCGCAAGGTGCCAAAATATCACTACATAGTATAAAACAAAGTCGCTTTATCTGTTTTTATGTCCCTTTGTATTGTATGCTTAAATCTTTGAAACTACGCAACGGATTTTGATGCGGTTTTTTTAAATAGATAGAGTGGTTCCAGGTTTATACAGTGTGTTTGGGAACCGGTGTCCGACCCGTTAAGGTGAAGTAATATGATCTATTTTATGAATAAATCCACCATAATTAAGCACTTTTAATTAATTTTTTTTTAATTTTTTTCAGGTAAATTTTACCTGCGTTTCAAAGGGTCTCTGATGACAGGGTGATATTCAATTAGTCACAACTTCTAAACTATTTTACTTGGAACTTTGATTTTTGCTTCAATGTTTAGGTGATGTCTTTGGGTATCCAAAAAGTTAAAAATAAATGTATGTTGACAGTTTAGTTTTTCTGAAAAAAAAAAAAATGTAAAAAAAACTAACAAATTCTATCACAATTTTCAAGTTCAAACATTTTTTTGAGGTATTTTAAGGGAGTTATGAAAAAATGCTTTTTTGTCAGCTTATTGCCTACTTTTGTAGCTGTCCAACGATACCACTTTTGTGACTGTAGGACCTCTAAATCGGCAGATATTGCAAACTAAAATAACCCACCCGTACTCCCGAAAAAAAAAATTAAAATGGCGGCCATTTTAAAACAACTGGGGCAAAGTGCTTAATTATGGTGGATTTATTCATAAAATAGATCATATTACTTCACCTTAACGGGTCGGACACCGGTTCCCAAACACACTGTATATGTATAAAAACATCCTATTGCACCCGTGCGAAGCGGGGGCGGGTCGCTAATAATAATATATTAATAATAATATAATAATTATCTGGGATTATCTACGATTTATATTTGCCAAAACGGCTTTTATTCTTACCTGCTTAAAATTTTATGATACAGAATTACTTATGGGCACGGTTTATGGGTTTGTTTTAGTACATTCGCAAAGTTTCCTGTACATCTCAGGTTATTTAAGTAACATCGTATTTAGTTGCTTAAATTCTTATAAAATATCTAATTACAGCGTGAATAATTTTCCTGTTGACATGATGATTCAAGCTCCAATAAACGGTCTCACTCGAGTTTCGAGAATTCGCGATGATTCCGATGCGATTTTGCGATGATTTTGAATCGCCTAATAACTTACATGCTTTATGATTGTTTTTATTTCTTTTAAGGTCTAAGTAGATACATGCAATAGCTTCACTCTGCTTTTTCCATTTCACCAAAGTCCCTTAGCAAAAATATAATACTCGTAGGTATACCTAGATAATAATACTCTACGAAGCAAAACCTGTATTACCTCAATGGTTTAACTTGGATGTGGGTTAGGAGTATTTCAACGATTGTACTTGATATACAACCGAAGTAGGGACTATTGCGTTGGCATCTACTTACAGCTATGTTAGGCTAAAAATGCAAACTTATGCAATGGACGTGTAATGCTATAAAGAACCAAAGGAGCAGTATCCCAACTCATGCCCGATTTGGTTTAAGCGGATTGCTTTCCAACCAAATACGGGTGGAATGTCAGTCCAATGAGTTATGTTATTAAAAGACACGACATACGTACTAGATGCGACCACGAAACTTGGCCACATATCATTCTGATTTTCGGCCTCGTTGACAGTCTTTGACAGTCGTGCATAACGCTGTCCGTCAAGGCGTTAGTAAATAGCGGATTGATTAAACTATTGGAGTTGCTAAATTGAGAATGTGCTTGTTCGCCATTAAAGGAAAGTCGACTTATGTTTGTAAGACCAATCATGGATGCATTGAAGATTTACGAATTATGCTAGGCAAGACAGTTCGGGGAAGTTAAGTCCGACGATTAGGGCAAAAATCTTACAAGATAAGCCTTTTTGCGCGACGAATTAGATACAATAAAAATACTGAAAAATGTTTTCGTCTAAAAAAATCAGAAATATTTTCCTCCTCTGAATGCTTTACGAAACGAAATCTATGGTGCGGAGATGATAAAACAAATAACACCTGCATGCCATAGGTTTACGAATTATTTTGAGCTGTGCACTTGTACCTAGAGATATAGGGGAAAGGGGGGCACAACGGGGACGCGAGGCACGACGGGGTCACCCCCACATACAAGTAACTATGCATTCTAGGCGCGTTTCGTTTTAGCCAGTAAGAGGGTATTTCTCATCGACATTAAGTACGGCAGTGACCGGAGACCACAGTGCACGCGTTTCGTGTTGACGTTCAATTCTTTTTTTCGGCGACATTTCATATTATTTTGGTTCGATACCAAAACGGGTCTAATAAGGTAAGTGTTTAGTTTACTACAATTATTTCGTTTGGTGTGTTTAACTACTAGCATTATGTATTGATGTGTTTTGAGCAAAATCACTCCAACCTTGAATTGTTTTTTTCGTTAATTATTTTAAATTATGTTAGACATGGGGGCATAACGGGGACGTGGCTAAGGGGCATAATGGGGCACCCCGTTGTGCCCCTGTATGGTCTGTTCATTTGCAAATATTATAATAAGGTTTGTACGAAATTACAAAAATATAAGTTCCAGGCGCCGTTGGTCGGCAGAAAACATCAACAGTCAACCATCTCAGAACCTCAGCCTGGACCATCTATGCCAGATGAAATCTGCGTTTCCCAATCTCCAATTCGAAGAGTTTGTCGTGATTTGACAACTTTCTTTGAAACGCTTCTCCTAAAGACATTCTCCCTATCCCCTCAGTCGACCAAACGAACCAAGCGAGAAAAAACTATCGTAGAGGGAAGACAGTCTCCGGAGCGTTGCGTGGCCTGCGAGGGATGTGGACAGGCCCCTACAGCCTGTGCCGGAGTTGATGACGCAGATTTAGAAGAAATCCACACCTGCTCATTTTGTACCAGTTAAAATACTGTACCCCGTACTGCCCCGAACTGGGTACCCCATGCTGCCCCTACCCTGGGGCACAATGGGGTTTTCGTAGAGGCTCCGTAAAATTTTAATAAAAAATATTAATTGCTTTTTTACCACACCAAATTTACTGCCAAATAATAAATGTATAAGTAAACAAAAAGTTGTGATTACTTTTTAATACAAATATTCCATACTCATTTTTTTATTGTTTATTTCCCTTAGCGTCCCCGTTATGCCCCCCTCTCCCCTACCTGATGTTCTTGCAAACTGTGTTCAAGGAAAGTTAACCAGTTAAAAGAAGCGTGGAAATCGCCAGAAAAAAAAATAGGACGGCGCGTTAAATTAGATCAATCTTTACCTTACCTTACCTTGTCACCCATAAGTAACAAATTACTACTCAACCTTAAACCAGGCTGAGCCTACGTTAATTTTTCAGTGGTTTTGAGGTCTATTTACTGGGCTTCTAATTTACACGAAACTAAGTTAGGAAATCGGATTGTGAAATCTTAATAACCATCTAAGGATAGGTAGGAAAAAATGATTCGGAGTCGAATTACTAATCTCAACAAAAACCCAAAGCATTAATCTTCATATTAACTTGTCCTAAGAACAATGAGAGAGATCGATTCGCGTGGGTACTAGGCTTTGCCGTCGACTTATTGACACAAGGTTCTATGCGTGGACGCGTTCAGTGCGGAATGGGACTTTGTTTGCCGGAGACAGTGGCCCACGCTTCCGGAGGCGATTATTTACATAATCAGTGCGATCATTCCGCGTCATTGGGCAACTTGGGTAAGGGCCTCGCTCCGGGAGCAGTCTTAGGTAATGGCCTTAGGAAAGCGTTTCCTTTGATTCTGTTGGGTTGGGATGGCAAATCTGTCAGCGCTCCTACTGCGTACGCGATAAGGATCAGATTGAAGTCGATGTTCTACAAACCATACCTACTCAGGAATATGAACACGATCCATCTCTGTTTGACTCTTCAAAATGCATCTTAGACAAGACTAAAAAGCGTATACAAGTTTTTGCACTTACATTTTTCAGGGTGAAGATAAAATAATTATCTACTTACTCCTTGCAGTTTATGGATAGGTACTTAATAGCTGCTGCAAGCACTACTCCATCACTTGCGTGGAATAATTGGGTCTGCTCCAGAAAGTCACTATCGCGGATCTTATGATAATATCATATCTTCGCTACAAAAGGTAGACTCTTATTGATTCCATCTAGGTATTATAATAAAATTTAGTGAAAACGTTAAAAGAAGGTTACAAATGAAGCATGCTCTACTGAAAGTATTCAGCTCGACTCATGCTGCAGGGGTTCTTTTTAAAGGGAACTCTGAAAAACGGTAAATGCTTGTCGTCTTTTTATAAAGAGAGAGCAGAGAGTTTCAGGATTACGCAAAACATTTGTAATTTGCCGATTACAGCTTTTCCATACAAAAGCGTGATAATCGTTGGATCTAGATCCAACATTTACACGTTGGCTTTTTATAAATAAATAACAATGGACATTATTCCACACCCGGGAAAACACAAATGACCTTCAGAAAAAAGATCATTTGACACTTCAATTTTCAAATCATTCTCTAACGTTTTCTATCAATCGATGACAATGAGGTTTCAGAATCAGTGTGGTAAGCTGCCAGCTTATTTGGAGGTGGTGGACGGTACGAAACATCTTCCTAATAACAATTTTATTGCTACGTAAATTGTTTTATAGCCGTGAATGGGCATTTTCTACCCGATCTTTAGTGAAGATTACCCAATTTAACCTTTATTGCCACGTCCGTGCACTATTTATAACGAAGAAGCAGTGGGTAAGCATCTGATGAAGGATGTTGTACGGATTCGTGGGCTGTAACGAAATAATAGGTAGGTAGTAGGTAGGTACGTCACTGTTTTACACAGAACTTTTTGATTCTAGCTAGCCCGTATTTCTGCGAGAATGTCTAGGTTCCGAATGAAGATGTAGTCACAGTACACCACTAATCGCCCAGTCGTTATCCATTCAGAAATTGTCCGGAGATAATGAGCGAATAGGGTTAATTAATCATCTTCGGACATTTGTCCAAGTCCGAGGACAAAGGTTTATAAGTGTTAGTTCATAAGTTTTAGATAAATCTGTATAGGCGGTAGATACCTAGCTAGGTATATAGATTCATTACTAAATAATACAATTATTGAAATGATAAATAGAAGGCCCATGTAGGCACTGAATACAAAAGTACCTACTCACACGAATTGAGAATTTGATTGGGGTAAAATGTGCTAACGAATCAATTTAGAATTACAAGCTAAAGTGAACAATAACAAACTTTATTTTAAAAATAAATAAATATCAAAATACATCTTTTGTAGGTAAAATTAAAATAATAGTATTAATATTTGTAATATGGCAGAGTGAGAATTACAAATACCACCTAATTTAATTAGAATCAGTCCCACGAACATCACAACACTTCACTGTCACGCAAATGTTCTGTCTATGTACTCGCAATCAAACTCTGCGAAGAACGAGTCGAAGGGCGACAGGGAGTCCTCAGCAAACTCCGAAGTGGTCTCCTGTTCTAATTCCGTCGAGAACTCTGAGAGGTCGGAGCAGAAGGGCGACGGCCACCGGTCGGGGCGGGACGAATCGCCCTCTGGAGAGTCCCGGAGCGCAGCAGAGAGGGCTGATATGTACCGCATGGCGAGGCGAAGCGTGGTTATTTTGGTGAGTTTCTCGCAGGGCACAGGGGTGCCGGTGATGGCGGCGGCGGGCACGGCGCGCCGGAGCGTCTCGAAGGCGCGGTTGATCTCGCGCATGCGGCTGCGCTCGCGCGCGTTGGCCGTCTTCCTGCGGTACTTGCTGAGGGGTTGCGCCGTGCGGCGCGCGCGCGGCTCGCGGGCCCGCGCCGCGCGCGGACGCAGCTGGTACTTGTCGTGTTCGGGCATGGAGTGGTGTCGCGACGCGTGCGCCGCTCAGCCGCCCCACGCGACGATGCCGCCCGCGCCCGAATTCCGCTTGAAAAATACGCTCACTCCGCCCACTTGCCCCGCTCCGTTCATGTACACTTGCAACCAAAAAGCATTTAAGTAATTTGGTTTATGACACATAATTAAGTTACTATTTCAGACGTTCTTGGTTCAAGAGTAAAAACAATAAGTAGTTAATTATTCTTAAGCACTTGTTACTGTGTTCAGTGAAAAACACATTCATTCAGTTAAATCGTGGTTTATATCGGTAGGTAAGTACGTAAACAGCAGCTACTGTGTAACCCCAGGATCCATAAAAACTTACGCAAAGCTATGACTTGTTTTGTCACTTACTCGCAAATCGCGCCAACAACAAGAATGAAAGGGACAAACCGCTACGAAAGTTAACGTGATGTTAAGGCGCTGATTAAGTTTTTATGAATAAGGGGGAAGTGTGTAACATAGCCTGCATCCTAACCACGGATGCCACACGCGGACGATACTCAGTGTTGCTCTTGAGCTGTGGTTTACAGAAGAAGGTATACAAACCATTACTGGTTTGTAAACTGGAGAGACTGCTTTTTGTCTATTTCTTCATAAAATAGACTTCAAAACGGACACTGATGATTATCATCATAACCTACTCAGTAATCGAACAAAAAACAAGTACTGGTAGGTACAAGTACTCACTCGTAGCAGTACGTACTAATGACAACGACAACCGTTGTTACTGAACACTTTCGCACATGAGCATACGCGGTTACAATGAATGAACACCGAGCAGTAAACCTTTAAATGTTATAGCTATGTATAATTTTATGAAGTTATAAAGTTCGATACAATTTGCATAGGTACCTTTTCGATTCGGTATTTCCGTTCAAGAATTACGACTAGTTGCCGATGGCTAATTGTTTGCCGACCTTGCTTGAACGATGCGTAGGCAAAAGTTTATAGCGTAGGCGCCTATTTATGTCACAATATTTAACTCTGCGTATGTACGTACATTTTGAAGGACCTAAATGTTATTAACTTATTTTTTTTTAACTTCCAACAACCAAAAAAAACGGCGACTGTTGATACTTGCAGGCTCAACAGAAAGTTATCGAAGTCCTGCGTTAACTTTTTTTTTGTTAAGCGTTTTTTTGGCGCCATGAACGAAACGTGGAACGAAAAAAAAACCTTAAGGCACTCCACTCACTCACGGCTCACCGTACCTATGTACTTGTGGCGCCATGCATGAAGTGTTCAGCAGTGTTATTGAAAGTAACGATCGAAGTTTTCAAATTGTTCAATAAATTTATTTTTCTAATTTAGCGAAACCACACGACAGTTGAATGGTTTCCGCAATGGAACTACAAAGTGAACTTTTGCTATACCTCGATACAAGGCGTTTTTTGGTTGATATGAAAGATCATTGCTTAGAATTTATAAACCAACTAACCATCGAAGCAGCATGCAAATTTCCTCCCCTTAGGCATTTCATCGAGTTCGATACTATGGAATTACTCAATGCTTCTCCTGGCCTGGGAGAATTATTACTAGAAGAGCCATTAAAATTCCAATGCCTTTTTAACCAAATCTTATATGCATGCTTAAAATCTGTACAAACTGAACATCTAGAAAACGTACAAGTCAATCAAGTGTCTGTGATTCTCCGATTGAAGAGCATGCCACGATTTTTATTGAACCCAAATTCTCATACATACAGAGGCCTTACTTGTTTTCAAGGATTACTAATAGACGTTACCAAAACTACACCTTACGTATACCACACCGTGTGGTCTTGCCCAGAAGAATGCGACGGAAATGAAGTGATCCTAAGGCACATACCTAAAGCGCCGCCTAGGTGTTACATCTGCAGAAGTATTCTATTTGAAAACAGTGGGCTAAGAAGATGTGGAGAGCAAGTAACTGCCACGTTTAAGATAAAAAACCATTCATTACCGAAAAAACTTCATATCACAGATGATTTGTTTTCGAAACTAACACTTGGGTCTTTTTATTTTATTACCGCTGTAATATTGAAGAAAACCGTGGATGTATGGTCTTTAGAGATTGTTATTCCTTTATCTGCACCAATAACCACGCCTATTCCGGCGGACATACTTGAGCTGTACAAAGTTTGCGATGGGTTATCCTGGAAGTTTGTTTACTGCCTCGCATCCTCAATTGGCGTCAATATTTGTCCGTTAAACTGCTTTATGCACCTCAAAATAAATCTATTGCTGAGTTTGACCAGTGTCAAAGCCCATATCTTGACAGGTTCCAGTATAATACACGTCTTGGCCGCAGGTTTGGATACCAGCACAGTGGGATTATTAATGGAAGAAGGCCGGAAACTTGCAGATGTGTCTTTAACCCTGGGCACTTCCAACACTACCGTATCCAACGCGCTAGTAGGATCTTCCGGTGGGATTTGCGTTATGCCTTTGCCACTCCATACTTATCATCCGAAGCTAACAACAGCTGTATTTTCAGCTATTGAAAGTGGTCAAATTGTTCATGATTCCAGCAGGACTAAACTTCGCACGGCAGTTTGGGCTCAAGGAATGGATTTCAAGAAAATCAATCTTTACAACGTAGCTAGCGTGTTCGCTACAGTATGCCGTGGTGATCTTGGCGAATATGAAGATGAAATGGCAGAGTTCTTACTTCAGCGTGCAATAGACCCAACTGAAACTACACACGAAGAACTACAGGCACTGAAAGACGTTGCTCTATACATTGATATAGTTTCTGGTCTAGAAATATCTTTAGATAATGCGACAGAATCCTTGCTTAGAAAGTATTTCTTAGCCGCTCGGAAAGAAGGTTCTCGGGGCGTCTCAATTGGCAGCATGGACTCTTTGGTAGCTTTATGTTTGAACTCTGCGCGCCTGTGCCGTCGCACATGTGCCACTATAGATGATGCTATATTTGCGATTTGGTTGCATGTCAGTGGAAGTCCTGAGCCAAGGTTTGCACCAGACGAATATCTCCAAACACCCGCCGACGTTAAGAAGTTACAAAGAATATTTAATCAATTTATTACTTGGTTAGAAGAATTCACTGGCAGCTGTTTCACAAAATAATTTTGTGTTTTTATGTTTCTACAAAAGCATTTTTTTCTATGATAAATAAACATCTGGTACTTATTTGAATTGTATTTTATTTAACAAAACTACATTGTTTCTTATCATCTCAAATCTCTTAACAATAGAAATGCTATCAAAGGCACAACATTATAAAAATCTTACTTTATAGGTACCTACTTTAATAATATTGATAGCTGTTTATATCTATGTACGAACATTGTAAAATGTTTTCAATCATACATTGTAACTTGATATCATTAACAAGACTAGAAAAAATTTCAATAATCTAAAACAACCTGCAAGATATTGCAGTCAATATTATATAAATATAATTCTATCTATGGACTAATTTGTAATAGTCAGATGAACCCCCGAATTCACAAACGCAAATCAACGTTGAGCATCCCTCAGAAGTATAGCTGTCCCTTTCAATTCTATTGACATTTAACGGGACAGTTGACGTTTGTGAATAGGGTAGATGACTATGAGTGATTTTGCATGTTTTTTTATGTTCCCCAAAAATAATAATTGATTACAAATGTTATTGTAAAACCACAATCGAAATTCGTTTCAAAATGAGGCTACAATAGGCCTGCAAACTTGGGTGGGCAAGTCCATTTCATATGTGTTAAATTTTAGTAAAACAATATCACTTTTTTGTAACCCAAACTATTATGAAGGAATTATGTTAGGAGACCATTATTATAAACGCAATACTGAATATAGCTGTCGAACAAAGTTATTACGCGCTCCTTACAAAAACAGCGACAGTGACGTCACTGTCGCTGTCACTTTTGTATGGAGCGTTTTTGGGCAAGTCCAAAAATGTGCATTTCAAATTGTGATATCTCTGGTGGTATTGATCCAGATGAAGTGATTCTTTGAGGATTGTTTACATAAATGTAAAGTCTTTCGATAATAAACAAAAAAAAAATACAGTCATCATGCCTATTGGGGGGAAAATCTATCAGACCACTGAACCAGCCCTTAGTTAGACTAATCTTTATAGCACCAATAAAATTCTATCAACGATAACAAAAGGCACAAGCATTGGTTAACCACTCAATCAATTAATTAATAACGAATTGAAATACAAAAACATATTTATAAAAGCTAACACCTAATCGTTAACACTCTTTTGTGTCGAAATTAATATTAGGCACAAAAGTTTTAGTCTCCATTCAAAAAACTAAAATCCAAATGAGTTTTCTTATCCAGTTGCTGCTTTGATTGTTTAATTTTTTCAGTAAGCTGAACATGATTTTTCCTTAATGTTAAACTTTCCTCAATGAGGGATTTAAGGTTTTCATCATTTTCATGCCTGTTTGTGCTTTGAGACATTTTCATACAATGTTTGGATACTGGCTCACCAATTTTAAAGTTGCTTTTTTGAATTGATACTACACTGTAGGGAAGATCCACCAAGTTATGGGCATCACTTATCAACAGGCTTATGGTAGACCACATACAGTTGGATAGTTTGTCTATGATAGTATTTGAATCATTGCTAATCTTCTCTGCAAATGTTGATGCATTTGTAATAATTTCAGATATTTTTGAAAGCTCTATACTCAGATCCATTATTTTGAGATAAAATGGCTGATTACGCATTTCAGTAAGTATTTTATTTCTTAGCTTCAAGGCTTCTTTTATTATTAGTATCACATCATACACTTTTTCTTTACCTTTAGCTTCATTGTAATTTTCAATTTTCTTATAAGAAACATATACAGATTGGGCTTTTGTGAAAAGTGCCTGATAGTTATATTTGGTAATAAAGTTATTGAGATCTGTAGATAAGCCTTCTATTCTGCGTTTAGCTGCTGATTCTAATCTAACAGTCAATTGTAACCAGGCACTTTGCAATTTGTTGATGTTTTCAGTCACATCATCTACTTCTTTGAATAATTTATCAAATCCACCCAGCAAATTAGTACCAACTTCTTTTTCTTTTAAATTTTGCACATGCTCTTTTCCCATGTTACTAAACTTCTTGATAGTTTCTTCTTTGACAAGAAGTTTTCCAATATTCTTATCAACATAATTGTGTCTAAGTAGTAATTCTTTACTTTCATTCTTGAGAGATTCAGCTCTCACAAATAATCCTTTGATAAGTGAATCATATATTTCCATTTGAGACATGACAAAATAGAATCCATTTTTATGCAAGATTTGGCAGTTTTTAAAGTTTTGTAGGAGTTCAACAGGCAGAGAAGGCTTCAAACATCTCTGTACAATTTCTGGTACACTGACATCTGTATTTTCCTTAGTCAAATATTGTTTATTGTAAAGAAACAACATGAGACTGTTATTTTGATCCCAATACTTAACAATATCTCCATCATCAATAATCCCATAGCTGTTTTGTGCTATTAAAATTTGCTCTTCAACTGGTATATGAACATCTTTTTCTAGGTATTTTTTCAACATTGCAGTTGTAGTTTTGTCATCAATTTCATAAGCATGGTGAGATAATGTAGCAACTGAGAACACCTTTAAAATCTTTTTCGCAAGAATGCTTTCAAGGAGGTTAAAGATAACAACTTTACTTGAAGTTTCTTTTTCTTCTGATGGTATATTAAAGGTTACTTTTGAAGGAGCATCTCGACCTCGAAGCTTTGGGTCCCACTCTAAAGCGACTCTCAACCAATCCTCAAGAGATGCTTTAAGGGGTTTTGAAATGTAATTTTCAGGAAAGATTTCATTTGAATATTTAATATCACCATGAAATGTTTCATATACACATATGTTGTCATGAGCTTTAGCCTTTACATGAGGCATCCACTGAACAGGAGCCATGTAAGGAAGAAATGGCCTTGTTCCACTTATTAGTTCAAAGGCTAGAAGGCCAAAGGACCAAAAATCTACAGAGTTACTGTATGTCTTACTGTAGAAAATTTCTAGTGCCAAATATTGCAGTGTTCCCACAAAACTGGCACAAACTGAATTAGAGTCAATCTCTTTAGCATAGCCAAGATCAATTAGTTTATAAATTACCTTTTTCTTGTTTGGCATGCCACTGTCAACATTTCCAGCACTATCCAAGACATGGATAACTATGTTCTCTGGCTTAACATCTCTGTGTGTAATTTTGTTGTTGTGTAGAAACTGCAATGCATTCCTCATGTCATTCAGTATTTGTCGAACTTGTATCTCCCTTAGGCCATTGCAAGACTCTGGTAGATTGAGGTACTGTCTCAAATTACCGCCAGCACAGTATTCCATACACAAGATAGGAAGTTTCGATGGATTTACAGGCTGAAGGCCTATCTTGAATTCGGGAGGTAACGGTTTCGTTCCAACTATGTTTGGATTGTGACAATTCTGCAACATTTCCACTTCTTTCGTCCATCTTTCTTTGTGTTTCTCGGTGAGTTCATTTCCCCATTTGCATGTTTTTATAGCAAGTCTCTCTTGCGTCTTCTGATGTTTCCATAAAACGACCACACCAAAGCTTCCTTGGCCTAATATTCTGTCCTGGACCCAATCACCAATAAAAACTAAACTGTCCATGTCGACAAAATCATTTACACAAACTACTTAGACCACGATTCACGAACCAAAATAGACCATCTTCGCGGAAAGCGGAAAATAAAATCGTTCGTATTACTAAATTATTGACTGACATTGACATTTGACACAATTTTAAAACAGCTGCTGTCAAACGTTTTTTTAAGTATAGTGTGGCTTTGGGATGTAGTAAGTCAATGTCAAAAGTATAGTCTATGGGCTATGAGGCCTATGGCCGATGAGTCTGCAGCGGCGCGGCGCCGCGGCGGTAGGTATTCTCATTTTTGGTTTTTATTTCCTTTGGGGTCCTTCACTGCTTCTTGCCCCCAGTCTCACTCCCCAAGGCGTGCCGGGCTCGGGGACGGGTGTTAATTTTAAGTTATTATTCAAGTAGTTGGCTAATGGCCCTGGTCGCCAAAGCCACCATAAATGAAAAAAAACCTACTGTTGTCACTCGTCTGTCATCAATCACGTCAATGTCAAATTTGTTGTTGGTATTGTTTGACATCGCGTGCCGTGCAATTGCATATTTTTTTCTGTGTTTTTATTATATTTTGATTTGTGTTCTGAGGCTAAGGTGGCGTTCAAGTTTATTCATGAAATTAAGAGTAAAAGTGTATAATGGTGGAGATGGCAACGGCCTGTCGTACTTGTTTGAAAAACAATATTGATTTGATAAGTCTCTATGAACCCCTGAAAATCGAGGGAGGCGGCGCTGTACAACTGGCTGAGATTCTTAGTTCTTTTTGTATACAGGTAAAGCATTAGCACAGCAGAGTAATTATACATCTTAGATTTAATTTGCACTAGGTCTATAAAGATACCTTCAAAGAACTAGGTCCTAGGTCAAGTTTTCTGGGCAACTTTGTTAGATTACTTTGGAATGGAATGTAGCTATGTTGACTTGATAACCAGTCTGCTTTCTTAGCTGGGTGAATTCATTATACTCACTGTCTCCATTCCTCTTAAAAGTCTTAAAATAATAAAAATAAACGATTAGTTCAGTGTTTCAGGGTTCAGCATCATTAGCTATTGTGATAATTGATGTGAAATGGAATTTCTGTGACCATACGTAATGTAAATTTTAGGCATATTATAGAAATAAAAGTCAGAAATAAAGTCTACTCAAGAACCATGAAATTCTGCAGTAGATAAATGGGGTTGGGGTTATTTGGATAGCCCCAGCAATGCTCTGCCGCCTAAAGGCTTGAGCTGAAAATAAATTCGAATATGTAAAAATAAAGCATATAGACACTGAACTACTACCAATAAATAGCTGAGCTCAAATTGAGGCATAATAGGCAAACAATCATACCAACAGACAAGCTTTCGAAAATGTTTTAATCAGAAACTTAGACTCGTCTTTTATTTATAACATTTTAATTTCAGGTTTCTCAAGAAGATGGCTTGCCCCAAAATATTTGTCAAGACTGTACAAAACTACTTGAGTTATTATATGAATTTCGAAAACAGGCACTGGAAGCTGAAACAGAATATAAAAAACTTCTTGCACATAATTTAGTTAGTGAAGTAAAAAATGAATTAGCTATGAATATAGAGGTGACATTCAAAACTGAGAGTGATAATGATAATGATGACACTAGTTACTTTGATCCATATGAAGTATTTAATCAAAACGAGGGTTGCATCAAACATGAAGAGGGAGAGGAAAATTATAAATGCAATATGTGTGACAAACAGTTTTCAAAGGAAAATAAATTACACAAACACATGGCAATGCACAAGAAACCTCCAATCCTGTGCTCTCTATGTGGGAAGTCTTTCCAAAAGCAATCATCATTGGACAAGCACATGCCAAAGCATTTTAAAAATAGTCAATGTAGTATATGCTTTGAGACCTTCGGTTCAATATCTGAGCTTGAAGAACATGTAAGAATCCACCCTGAGCAAATGTTATCTCCTGTCAAGACTGAATTATATGACAGCGAGGAAAAGTTTGAATGTTCTGAATGTAATCTAGTGTTTGCTAAAAGCAGAGGTCTTGCGATGCACATGAGGAAACATAGAAAGAAAGATGAGAGTTTGAAAACCGAGAAGCAAATTTATAAATGTGATTTGTGCTCAAAGGAGTTCTCATCTAAAAGCATAATGAGGAGACACATGAATTTGCATGGCTCTGAGTCATCACTAGTGTGTCCAAAGTGCCCAAAAAGGTATTCTCGTCAAAACCTGTTGGAGGAGCATTTGAAAAGGCATGAATCTGGAAAGGCAAATATTTGCACATATTGTAGTAAAAGTAAGTGGTTCTTATAACATTTCAAATTTTTGTTCATCTCTTATGTCAATAATTGCTCTTATATTTCTTTATTATTTCAGCATTCACACAGCTGTGTAGTTTAAAAGACCATTTACGTACACATACTGGAGAGACTCCATACCTGTGCTCCGAGTGTGGCAAGGGCTTCAACAACAGCTCCAACCTACGCCAGCATATGATGCGGCACTCCGGCCTGAAGCCTTACTCCTGCACGCTCTGTCCCAAGTCGTTCTGCACTAAAGGTCTGTTCAAACCTCTTAAGAGGATTTTAAACTTTCAGGGTGCTTTTTGATAAATTACAGTTCTACCAAACTACAAATGCAGTTTGTTGACTGTAATTTACACTGAATAAACATTCATTCATACATACTATTTAATAACACATTTCTATTTTTTCTTAAAGAAAGAACTTCAAACTTACTTGCAATTAACTAGTTTGGTATGTTCAACTTCTTACTTATTTAATTGATAAATACCTAAAAACTAAACAATAATTGTGAGTGTATATAGTTGCCACTGGTTATAAAACCTAAGGACAAGTACGAGAGTGCCTGCAGCTATCTGCACTGACTTTCAGTCGCCTTTTACATCAGGCAGGGGATGATCTATCTGGCATTGACTGTGTTTTGTTATTATCAGGTCAAATGACATGCCACATGTCGACACACACAGGCATCCATCCGTACAAGTGCGATGAATGCGGCGCTGCGTTCACGAAGCCCAACTCCCTGAAGAAACACAAGATGATCCATCTAGGAGTGAGACCCTTTGCCTGTGACACTTGCAAGATGCGGTGAGTTTGCCATGCTTCCTTTTTTTATTTTGAATTGCTTTTTGACTTCAGTCTTGCCTAGCGGAAAGACAAAGCCAATGGTGAAATTCACCCAGGAAATGCTAATCTTGCACCAATGTGGTACCGAAGTACAAATGCAGGTAGATTGTTCTTATTTCTTGATAGAATACTTTACTGTGCTCATATTGTAGCACTATTATTGATGACTTGTTTAGTGTAGTAGTCACAGGGGTTGGATCTGTGTAACGTGTTTGGATGACCAACACTCTTTCTGTTTTTTCCTACACTCGTTAACTATTGATTTGGTTTGAGTCACGCAGTAACAAAAAAAAAATAGATGAAAGGTGTGGACTTAATTCGAACTTGAGTTCATTTGTCAGAATTTTACTAAACGAGACTTTCTAAAACCACAGAATAATTTTAAGTGAATTCGAATTTGTTCGCCGCCGATCATAAACTATAAGATTTCGATTGTTAGAGTGACCGGCGTCGGTGAAACGATTAAGGATTTATATACCCACATTTCTCGACGCGGAATCGGCAAACGCCGGTCAAAAAAGTCTTCATGCCAGCGGAATAAGGGTGTTACGCGTCGATAAATATGGGTACACCCTAATTCAAGGCTTCGTCATTTGTTTGTCCAGGTTCACGTGCAAGGACCACTTGAAGCGCCACACGCGCATCCACACGGGCGAGAAGCCGTACAAGTGCCGCTACTGCGAGCGCGCCTTCACGCAGAGCAACGACCTGGTCAAGCACACGCGACAGCACGTCGGCCAGAACATATACCAGTTAGTCTATTATATTTTACACTGATGTTTATCTTTTTACAGGGTGGCTACTACGGTGCGCCATTTACGAAGTTTCGCCAAACTTTATGCTGAAAAGCTAAAATACGATGTTTTGGAATTCAGCACAATTACTTAACATTTATGAATTTTGAACTGTGTTTTTGTAACTTATACTTTAGTCCCTGTGTTAAGATTGCAGCGGACTGTATTTAATGAAAGTCTGGTGCTCGCAAAACACTGTTTTTATTCTTGGTGGCACACATTCACTTTACAGAACGCAGGAGCACAAAATTATAATAACGTGTGCGTCCCGCGGCGGGGACCGGACGAGAGAGCGAAAACAAGCGCACAAAGGGCGCTAGATTAAAACGTCAATTTTTGCTTTTTAGATGTTGCCAAGCCAAGACCCTGACTACAATAGTACAAGCTCTGCTGTGATCCCGGTGATTCAACTTGCTTGAAGCCATCTCACGTATTTATTTTACTTAAATATGTTTCAGGTGTACAGTATGTGAAATGAAGTTCAGACTGAAAAGCGAGCTGAAGCAACACTACCCAATCCACTACATCAACGGAGAGCAGCCTCCGAACATTCTAGTGGGCAAGGATGAGGCCCCAGCCCTGATGCTGAAGCCTCACGAACCCAAACTAGTCGAACTCACTGACAGTAAGAACGACTTAGACCAGACCATCACTATTACTATCAGTAGGAATGGGCTAGATAAGAATATAGCGGGGGATATAAGAATCAATATAGGTAATTCGGATAAGGGTTAATAGCAAAGTAGGTTTTCGTATACGTAGTGATGTTCGGACATCACTACTTCTACGCGGTAGTAAAACTATCGACTATTACCTTTCAACCTTGCAGCATTATCGAATTCAGAACGCAAAGGGCTCTCAACCCTAAACCAGTCATTCGTAATTTTATCGAATACTGCTATTGGTTTTGTCGACATCGAAGGACATCACTACGTGTAAGCGCTTAAAGACGTTAATTGATTAGTAGACTTTAGTTTCAGGTACAATTTAGGTTTAATGATCTTCCGACACTCCAAAATAAGCACACATGCTTCCGATTGTAATGAAATGTGCATGTATCATTCATGTCAAAAGACGAGCTTACACGTGCCGATGATTTATCGTAAGTGTCATCATCATCAGCCTGGACATAGGCCTCTCCCATTACACGCCACTGAACTCGATAATCGTAAGTGTAAAACACTTTTATTACTAGCTCAAATCATTAGAGGAAATGTCAAAAACAACCTTGCCTAGCAACGGTGTCAGTGATTTTTCAAATGGCAATCATACTACAATCACAAGCAAAAGTTTGGAATCACTTACTTGAAATAATTTCGAGTAAGCGATTCCAAATTTTTACTAACTCAACACCAAGAGTTTTCTAAAGAACCTGTAATACAGGACAATACAGTCACTTGTTTTTTCGGAGTTTGTGGAGCAAACTTCATGATGATTTTATACTTCATGAAAGTATAAAATTAAAAAATGGTATCTAAATACAGATATTTAAAGTCTATTGTTTGCCGAAGGCTAGAGGCTACACTACGCAGTAATCAGCCTATCATTTCAGAATACCGAGCCTCCTATGATCGGTGTGTACAGTCAACAGCACATCAGAAAAACGGAAATGGGGTAACCACCCCATTTCCGTTTTTTCTCTCGCTATTGCCAAATGTCATTTCTTTGCAATAGAGCTAGGAGGACTGACCAGAAATGGGTAGAGTGATGTGCCGTCCACTGTACATGGGCTGGTTTGGTTGGTCACAAAGTCTAGGAGACCAAGGATGAACTATGCAATGTCGCTAGAGTGCTATGTAAGAGTGCATCTAGGTGCTAACTTTATTTTTAAATTATTACTTTGAGTATATCTTGAGTAATATTAATGCTAGTAAAAATATAAAATCTTTCCATTCGCAATGGGATCAATATTTTCGAACTGTCATTTAGGACTGAATCAGTAGGTAGATAGTCATAAAATGAGTCAGACGAACAAATTACAAATGGGTAGATTAAATAGTTGAACTTTAGAACTAAACAAAATTACATAATAATTATTTTTTTTGATATGCTGAGCTGTAATTAATTCGTCTGATAAAATTGATCTTACCATCGAAATATCCCCACTTGAGTAAGTATTAATAATTATTTAGCAGATATATTATTATGTTTTTAAAGACGAAAATTAATTGTGTATTAGGAGTGTTTTATTTGTTTTAGGCTACTTTTAAGTAAATTATTTAGAGTGAAAGCCATATTGGCGCGGGCTTACTGCCATTTTGAATGGCCTCTAAATTATGCAGCCGCTATTTCATATAACAGTATTAAAACTATCTTAGTCATACATCAATGTCTAAAAAGACGTCAATACTGGTTATAGCCCCATATTGCCACACCGCAGTTTACGTGGGTGAGCAGTGTAGCTTTCAGTTCAAATTTAACGTCACACGTACGAATTCGAAGTGAGATTCTATTTTGGCGTTCTGTAAAACTCAATAACGACGCGAAAGTGATCGTTTTGGTGAAAAGAACTCAAATTGTATTTTCAAATTGTTTCATGCAAATGAGGAAGAATGTTAAAGTTGAAGCGAATAAGTGATCAGAGTGAGCTTTTTCTCCTGGATCCGGAAGATGGATTAATCAGCCAGGTGATGTCACCTGGGTGACCAAAATCTGTTTTTTTTGTCTCCTAAAATCACCTGCTCTCACATTATTTTTTAGTTTTTTTCTAATCACCTGTATTGATTTTGACAAAAGCGATATGCACCAATAAAAATATAGGGTATACTATGTATATTGTTTTGTAAAAATTAACGCAGGTGATTAGGGGAAACTAAAAGGGAACAGTCAGAACGGGGCTTAGAGACATAGCGGTTGGGTCCCTCTTGTGCTGTTTTACTTCACAAGAGGTAGTATTAATATGCCTTAATATTCCGAATCTCTTGCTAGTTATCTACATTTATAAAAAACATAGGCTAGTATTTGTAAAATTATAATTAATAAAAAAATATTTTGCTCCTTACATACTAAAAACAATGATATTGTAAGTTTTAAACTGTAATAATTCTTATTTGTGTGATGGCTATGAACAAAACATATCCAGTGAAAAACTGTGGAGTTAATTGCGACAGTAAAGACATTAACAAAATATATTATCTCAGTATAGGTTAGTGGTTTGCCTTTGTTCTCACTAGTTCGATTCAGTAGTTCGATCGTCGAACTAGTGAGATTTTTTTTTCTCATTTGTTCGACCGTCGAACTAGTGAGAATTTTTGTTCTCACTAGTTCGATCCGTTAACTTATTATTATTATTAATCGAGAAGCAAGAACATTAAGTACCGATATAATAGATATTGTTCACAAATACATACATTGTATAGGTAATTATAAAATGAAAATCTTTTAGGTATATTTTGTAGGTATAATTATTATTTAAGTATTATTATAATATAGTAAACGTCAAAATCACAATGTTGCATAATTAGATTATTTATTGTAAACATAATATTTAGGAACAACTATAGGTATTGTCTTTGGCCAAATACGTAGATGAAAAATATTTTTCTGTCTTGCTTATCTCAACAAGCTTAATCAGAAACTAAAAAGAAACTAAAAAAATGCCAAAAATGCTTCAAAATTACAAATGTACAAAATTAGGTAGACATAACATTCATAAACATAACTTTGATAAAATATACATGATTAAATATATTTTTCTCTGTCTTACTTATCTCAATAAGCAGAGAGCGAAAAAACTTTGAATTTGTGTATTCCACCAAAGGATATATGTATATTGAACATTATATTAGGTACATTGGTTACGAAATCAAAAAAATAATGTAATAATCAAATACTCAATTATTTTGTCACATTGAGTCTCAATGTAACTATAATTATCGCATCTTTTCTAAAAAGTGCCCAACACCAATTTCTACGCATATTAATTGCATTTGAGCATCAATAATGTAATCGTCATTGAATAAATCAGTTTTTCTCCTTTTACAACGTTTGTTTGATGTTGAAGGTCTCTGAAGAATGTCATTTTGATATGAAGACAATAAGGAATCGTCCCGTAAAATATGTAATATTTGCAATAGGTTTACATGCCCTTTCGTTACAAGGTTATTTATTTTATGGTGCCATCCTTCTACTGCATTATTTGTTCGGTGGCGTTCGCCATAAACCGACCAAATTCTATGATAATCACCCTTCATCCAGTATTTAACGAAATAATCTTTAAACTTAATTATAGATTCGCAATTCTTCTTCATTTCTTTTTGAATATACGCCCATCCTGAAACAATTTCATTTTCTGGAAGCAATGCCAAGTTGGCGCATAATGAAATTATTCTTCTGTTGCGTTTGTCTTTAGTTAAACCCAGGGTTTTTGCTTTGCGCCACAAGCTGTTCACGTAATGGTAGTAGCAACCTTTGACTGTAACATTCAATGTTTTCAACGCTTTCATTGTGCCTTCTTCGAAATCTATCGTGACTTTAGCAGGCTTCCACTCTGGAATTTGGGACCCAATTAAATCAAATAAAAGTGAGTAAGCTTTTTTGGTCCTGTGACTCATGAAAGCGTACACCAAAGGGATGACATTCGTGTTATTTGTATCACTGCCGATGTCTCCGTGAATTGTAAAAAGTTGCTGAAAAGGTGTCGGACATGATTTAAAGGTCCCATCCATAAAGATGTGTTTAATTTTTTTTATAATTTCTCGGGCATCATTTGAACAAAACACTAATATTCTCATTTTTTTATGACTGTAATCAGCGAGTAAGAAATCTGAAAAAGTACTAGGAACTTCGACTTCCTCAACAGTCTTTGCATTTATTTTTTTTACGTGTGCTAACTTATTTCTCCTTCTGTAAATGCGTGACTTTATTTCACAAAATTCAGGTACACTCTTATACCCCCTTATTCATAAAAACTTAAACAGCTCTTATAGAACACGATAACTTTTGTATCGCTTTATCACTGTCATTCTTGTTGCTGCCGCCATTTGCGAGTAAGTGACAGAAGATGTCAATAGCTTAAACAATGCGTTAGCGTTGCGTTCGTTTTTATGAATGAGGGGGTAAGAAGCTAAATGCAGGCCTTGATTTTTTAATGTAATTAAAGCTCTGTTGTAGACCCTAGGAGCTGGTTCTCTTCCCGTAGCTGCTTCTTCACAAGCATTATTTAAAATAACATTGAATGTATTTCGTGTTTCATCTGGATTACATTGACCGCAGTGGGGTTTTGATTGTAAATTATTAGTGAAGTCCTTAAACAAAACCAATGTTTAAAAAATATAGGTATTCATGAATTATTTTGCTTGTACATTAAAACTATAACAAATAAAAATACACATACAACACCTATAATATGTAAATATACGTACAACAATTATCATTATGTACATATAAAATAACCAAGACTTACCATATTCATTGTGACGGAACCGGTACATTTTAAACTTTTATAATTTTTACACCGCCAAATGCTGTGGCCATTTTTGTATTTACGCATAGAATAATATTGATGTCCTTCTAATTGCAGAATCCTTCCACGACCGCTTTTTATTAATTTCACTTCTTTAGACATTATTCCGAAAATATAAACAGTAAAATAAACAGGCACCACGAAATAAACATTGCTACTGCAGAGCTGAACAGCGTAATACTTCCATTTTGCGAAACATCTACCCTCAAAATGTAACAAAAATCATGTACCCTCAAAATAAGACAACAGAACTATGACCACACTCTTTCTGGGGTGGGGCGTTTAGTTAAATATTTATAATACTAAACTTATTATGCACATACCTAAGTGCTATAGGCATAGATGCATTTAAGGAAATATACCAGTGGACGACTTCCGGGTGATATGACAATGATTTGTATTATGTATTTAAACTGTTTGTATTGTTTACTAATAATTTACTTGCAGTCGAATTTTGACGTTTACTATATTTCAATAATACTTAAATAATTATTATACCTACAAAATATACATAAAAGATTTTCATTTTATAATTACCTATACAATGTATGTATTTGTGACCAATATCTATTATATCGGTACTTAATGTTCTTGCTTCTCGATTAATAATAATAATAAGTTAACCGATCGAACTAGTGAGAACAAACATTCTCACTAGTTCGACCGTCGAACAAATGAGAAAAAAAATTCTCACTAGTTCGACGATCGAACTACTGCATCGAACTAGTGAGAACAAAGGGTGGTTTGCACCGGAGCAGTGAGTACCGGAGAATCACCGGTGAAGAACCGGTAAAACTAATCGATTAATCTCCGGTGAAATAAAAGGCCTGTATTAGTATATGATTATTCTTTATTTTCATTACTCGGTGTTATTATTCGACACATACTCTTAATTTATGTGATGTGTTTACCAAATAAATGCTTATACTATTCTATTTTATTCTAATTTAAGTAAAAAAAGTTTTTTTTTGTTAAGTATACAATTCTATTCCCCATTTTTTAAAGCCTCAATTTTTTTTTGCATAATGTCAAAACGTTTATTGCCAGTATATTTTTCAAGTTCATGCAAAATGAACTTGCAAAACATTAAATTAATGTTCTCGTTATTATCTTCTACACTCTTAATTAAAATAGATTTATTTAATACGCTAAATTTTTCGATATTAAAGTTTCTCGACGTTGTTTTTTAATCTCGTAAAAATTTTAGAGGTTTATTAAACACACACACTTTTTATTTATTACACAATAAAAAGTGTGTGTGTATTATTTTAAACTTCAAATAAAGCTTGACCAAAACTAAAAACACTTGTTAAGTCCTAATTGACTTTTAGGTATTTTAAATTTACTTTCTCCGGTTTATCACCGGTGAATAACCGGAGATCGCTCAATCACCGGTGAATTCAATCGGTTTTCGAAATTTCGCTCCGGTGCAAACCACTAGTATAGGTCATAAAAAAGTCAACTTTGTCAAAGTATTAGTGGTATTAGGTACAGTCAACGGTACCGAGTGAAAACGCCAACTATATTATGCTTTCCTCGGTCCCATTATCATGGTACTAAAATCTAGATTATAAGTTGTTATTATAATTTAAGAATTTATTTTAAGTATGCCTACTATTATGATGATGATATTTTTGCTCATATTATGTTGTATACGGCTCTCGCTTAGTTTACAGCTCTCAGAATTAAGAGATAAAGCAGTTAATTAGTATAAAAAAACGGTGCAATGTTTTGTCTTATTATGAATATGGCGGTAAGATTAAAGTTCTGGGGCCTTAGCCAGAGTAAGTAACATTTAGAAAACGACAGCGAAGTTAGAAATGTCAAAATGTATGGGATTGATCACGTGATTTAGCGCGGCTTATGTCAATCCCATACATTTTGTTCTTTTCTAACTTCGCTATCGTTTTTCTAAATGTTACTTTGGCTAAGGCCCCTGAACGGCTACTCGCGTCCGCAACAATGTACAGTTGGCCACAGCTTGAGTCTAACGCGGCCTCAAAGCGTCTTGTTTAAGATAATGAGAATTTCAAGCCGCCCTGAGATTGAAAACCGCTTACGTAACAGCTCGCATACAGCCGCGCTTCTAGCGGATAATTAGGGGACTAACCTAATTCTATACAAATAAATTACGGAGACGCAAGCGAATGCCTCACGGTAGAGCTTCTGAATGGTACGAATACGGAACGAAATCTATAGTGTTAGCTTTAGCTGTAGATGACTGTACTATAACATGAAGACAAAAAATCGACAGAACGAGTGGATATTGCAAATTTAACACACTGTTTTTAGATATAAATACAAAGACTTATTAATAGATTTGAACATATTAATTTACTATTAGTTCCGTGAGGTGGATTATTATTATTTTATTTATTATTTTATAGATATATTCGTAGAATTTACCGCATTTAGTTCAGTTCAAAATTACTATATTTTAGTAACTTGCTGTCCCGCAAGGCCTCGTTAAATGATATTGGATTGAGACTTCCATTCAGACAATACTCCACAAAATATTAGGATAATTATTTTAATACCTAATAATTTATTTATTTATTTTCTAATGCTTAAATATTTATTCTTCTATTCAAGGCGGAGACAATTCCACAAAAAAAAACCCTGACTACGGTGCGGGGTTTCTCGAGTTATGTGTACAACCCCGATTTTGTTTTAGATATAAATACATATAGATATCTCGATTCCTGGGTTCTCTCTTTTTATTACAAATGTCATTGTAAGAAATATATTTTGTTTTGGTGCAATGTAAATATGAAAAGAAAATACACTTTAAAGTGAAAACAGTTGTTTATTTTACCCTTCCCTTTTTAAGACAGCACCGGTGGTATGCAGCAGTCTACTATCTGAAAGTATGCGTATTGATATACAGGGCGTCTCACGGCCATGCCACACGGAGGGAAAGTACCTTAAATATTGTAAATAGAACATTTTACTGAAAGAAGACATTATTTTAATTTCAAAAACAATTTTAACTGCATTCATAGGTTTTTGAATAACTACACGTTTGAACCGGGAATCGAACCCGCTACACGAAAAAAAAACAGACTGTAGCTTTATCATACCGATCGAAAGGGTTCATCAGAAGGATTATTTTTTGCTAAATAACATAGCGTCAGAAATAAAAGGAAGACCATGAATTTTAACTTTTTTATACAAAATTAATCAATTTATCAAATGCTCGAAATGTCTCCCCTCCTGTTGAATACAAAGTTGCACTGTTTTGATTATTAAAATAAAGTTTAGCAGTTTAATTTAGCAAAAAATAATCCTTCTCATGAACCCTTTCGATCGGTATGATAAAGCTACAGAGTGAATTTGTTACTCAAAAGTCAATAAGTACAGTTTCTTCCTATACCTACGTTGCTCCAGATAAATGGCCGCGACTTCAATCTTACCTAAAACAACGAACATTTAAGAATCCAATTTTATTCATTGGGCTGTGCTCTTACCTACCCTATAACTGTGAGAATAAGATCGATAGCCGATTGAAGGGGGTAAAAAGCTCGTGCGTCTGCACGAAGATAGCGGATTACGCGGGGCGCCACGTATGAAGGTTTCATGTCTTCAATTGATACGGTTTTACTTCTCTCGGAGCTGACGCGATCCTTCACGAAATCCCTGCGAGGCAAGGTCAGTCAATACCTACCTAGGTACCTAAATAGGACGAGAGAAACGATAAAACGCCGCTCTCCCTCTTCCTCCCGCTTATCTCGACCTGACCTTGAACGGACTCCTAGGGGCCGATCTTACCTAAATGATTACCCATCCGACTCTTAATAAATGTGTACTTGGCATGTAAACATCGGTTTGGGTGATTATAAATCAAGGATTAAGTTTAACCCCCTTATTCATAACAACGAACGCAACGCTAAAGCATAGTTTAAGCAATTGACGTGTTGTGTCACTTACTCGCAAATGGCGCAGCAACAAGAATGACAGTGATGAAGCGATACAAAAGTTAACGTGTTGTTGTGAGCTGTTTAAGCTTTTATGAATAAAGGGGTAGGCATTTACAGTATCAAGATCTGCCTAAATAGCCTATGAAATTTTAACTTAAGTATGAATATTTTCTTGAATTGCAACTAGGTAATACTTTTTTGTGAAAAAGGACTTACTATATTTCTTCCTACATGCAGGAGCAGCAGCATCAGAAAAAAACAGACAAAATGAGCTGGAACAAAAATGAACTAGAAACTGACATCGTAACAATGCCTACGTAACAATTCATAATTTAGAAGAAGTTTGGAAGCGTTTCAAAAAGGAAAGGGTATAAAAGGTGTCCCATCTGGTAATTGATCTATGCCGTTCGATAAAGCGAGCCAAATGGAGCACAGTAATTAAATAACTTCTACCGGAGCACATTTTCATAACTACTTACTACGGCCGAAGTGAGGCGCAAACATAGTGGGCGTTTACTTAAACTCAAAAGCTTTAACCTATATTATTAAAACTTTTTCAAAGGTTATTACGATAAGTCAATAATAAAAGTAAGTAAAAAGCACGAAAGTTTATTTAATCGAGAAGAATCCGGCAAGAAACTGAACAACTTTTTTCGACATAGGTACCTACTCGGTTGGGTTACTTGATTGATTTACCATTATTGAATTTACAAAGTACTTATATCATGACTATGTTATGATTTAGGGTGATAATGATGATGCTAAGAATACCCAAAAATCAAGGAGAACTTACCTTTTTTTTGTTTTTTTTTACGGGGGAATCCCTTTATGGACGTCCCATTAAACCCCCCGATGACCTGCTTCAGCGCGTATCCAGAGGTCCCCGTGATCTCTGGTCAAGAACTCGTGCCGTTGGACCCCTGGCGCGCTATGCTGGCATAGCCAACCCACCTTGAGGGGGGTGGAGTTATACCTCCCCTCTACACCCGCCGGAGTTTACGGCGGTGTGAGGTCACTCTTACTCTTGTATCGCTCCACATACCACAGGGCGATAGGAGAACTTACTTACATAACCTGACTATTTAGAAGCATTGCGGTGCAGGCAGACCACCTATAACTGGCCCTCTGGAAATCTGGTGGATACCTGCAGAGCTTGCACAGGCTGTCGCCGTCAGGTTCGAAATTAATAGGGGTTGGTCTCAAAATATGGTTTTCCCTTGTGTTATGGAAATCAGAAACAACGAAGGTACAACAGGCCACTAGAACCCACGGCAAAAATCAACAACTATGTATTTGCATTGATGAGGTATCGAACCCGGGACCCTGGTCTCAACGGGCGCTCTTAATCACTGCGCTAGACGACACTATAACTACCTACAGTACTGAACATCTTGGAGCTTTTATAAATAATTAACAATAGGAGATTTTAACAAAAAAGTTTAGTTAGATTTGATCTCTTCTTGAAATGTAGGCTTCTGAATGACCCGTCACAGCGTGACACACGAGTATCACGTTCAATTTGCTTTTAAGCCTCATGCAATGCATGAGCAACTACGGTAATCAAACCTAGACAATGACAAAGTCTCGCATACATTGTAACGTTAGAACGTAGGGTAGACTAGGTAGATAGATTCACTTAACTCAGGCGAGGTTCCGGTTACAATACAGAGGTTTGATACAAAGCGCACTAAATAGGTACGCTTAGGTGGAGAGTCTGCGCGCTACTCTTTGCCGGAGGGCGGGCGGCGCCTTATCAGTGTGCGAGACACGGCCGAGGGCGGCGCACGAGGTAAGCTCTCTTTTCACTCTACATTTACTCTATCTTTTATTTAGCTCTAATATGTATTTAACTCTATTATGTATTTATTGATACATCAAACCACTGAATTTAAGTTGTAATATGAATTGTGAGTCGTAAATTCTCTTGTTATCTTCGAGTCTTTAGTTTTTGAAGCAAAGCTTTGATCAGATTCGAATAATTTTATTCGATGTTCATCTGTGTTAAGCGCCTAAATGAAGCGTTGTACCGTCGTATTTTGATACCAATTCGATTCTAGTGGTTTTTCACATTGCCATAATCTAAATAAATATGTACTGACAAACCGAAGTGTGTTTGTTTACTGTAAATAATGGAAAAGAGTTCCATGAAGCTTTCGAAGCAATTATCAAAAATGATTATAATTTAACTTAGCTTGATACTTGCAATATTTTACTATTTACAAGCTAATAAGAGCTGCTTTAAGTTGAGAACTGGTTTCGGGACCTTTTAAAAGTTTTTTTCTAGGTTGCAGTATGAGTACATCCACTCTTATAACCATAGCTGAGCCTACGTCCAAATATTGGTTAGCTGCCAGCATTATAAAGATAGGAAAACCAGAAAAAGGCATTCGGTCTTGGCATCAGGCGGGACTCGAACCCGCACCTTTCTCACCTTCACCAATGTTTAGGCATATACCTTAAACACCTGTTTAAGGTATATGCCTAAACATTGGTGAAACCAACCTGGCTGTCAGGTATAATATACCAGAGAAATTCGTCCGGTCTGTTAATGGTCTCGGTAGCATAATTGGTAGTGCAGTCGCCCGGCTTGCGAAAGGTGCGGGTTCGAGTCCCGCCTGATGCCAAGACCGAATACCTTTTTCTGGTTTTCCTATCTTTAGTAAGATGATAATGCATTATCCCTAATGCTAAAAATTAAATAACCTGCCAGCATTATATACTGTGGTTAAGGTTCAAAATGATACATAATTCCACAGTACCTGATTATGGGTTAGGTACCTCATTGTTTTACAATAATATATCATCAATTAACTAAATTCGTTTAGAAAACACACTACAAGTTACATTATTTAGATAGATAGATAGATATATATTATTTATTGCACACCAAATCAACAGAAATAAGCGGTAAAGAGGCTTTACCGCTATGAGCGATCTCTTCCCAACAAACCAAAGGTAGAGGAAAGCTGATGAGAAGCATTTACTATGTAGATAAGTAAACTTGAATCTTTCGCATTAGTAATTTGTGGTCAAACGTGCAGATAATGTTTCTGGGCATTTAGATTTGTACGCTATTCATAGGTACTTAGATACCTACCTTGATTTGTTTGTAATACATAATATTTTTACTGTTTAAAACGTAATAATCACATTTAATGAATACGTTCGCATCTAAATGATGGCTTATGTGTGCTTATAGACTGGTCAAAACTGTCTGAATTATTTATTAAGAGCAACCTTGAAATTTAAATTGTGTTTACTTGTTTGGTTTTTAGTGACGATTCTCCTTCGATTTTAATTTTTTTAATATAATTACTTTCGTCAAACCGGCAATAAGGGTGTGTCTAACTGTGTAATTTTGAGTGTACTATCTAGGTATGAATAAAGTTTATTACTTACTTTTAATAATTTATGATAATAGATATAACCATTAGCGCAACTTAATCCATTAGCGCTACTATGAAAGTAATCCACATAAAATATGTATAGACATAGACAACCGTAATAAATTACGTCTCAAAAGTCTAGAAGCCTACCTATAACTATTGTCTTGGCGAAATTCTCGTCGTAACGGCCGCAATATCGAGCCCTGAGGGATTCCTCGCTTGCTTGACAAAGCCTCTTCATAAATGGCGCACATTGCGGTAGGAAAGTATTTAGGATATGCCTTCTATTCCATTATTTAAAGTTTTGCTCACGTCTGTGAAGCTATTGCTGAGATAGTTTAGACTCAAAGTAAGTATGTTTACAGTGGCTTTTTCTTTTTCTAAATGTCTACTGCTGCTCAGGCTTTGAGAGTTTTACTGGACTGTAGGCAGGGTCAGTGTAGAGGGCTTATGAGCCTTATTAACTAAAGTGGCTGGGTTTGCCGAAAATTTAAAGAGCATGGTTAGTCAACGAAACATAATCCCTATGAAATAACTTATTCGTAATTCAGTTCGAAACTGATTTATTATCCGGTGCCACGCATTTTTATACCAACGTTTTAGGGTTCTCCTAAAGGATTAGTAAAGCGGACCGTCCTCATCACATAAAAAGGTCGCATCCAAATTTTACTAGGCGAAGTTACGTCGAATGAGGCTGTTCTGTGGCACCTAGATTAGGAATTCTAGGTAGTTATAGCGTTTCTTTACGGTAGGTACGGTATAATTGCTATACGTCCGTACTGCACGTCCCGTTTCCCTCAAGAGTCTGAAGACTAAAGCCTTTGAGCAATGCGTGTTGGCAGTGATGGCTTAAGGCACTGAAACGTGGTCCTTGACTGTTGGCCTCTCAGAGTTACTACCTACTTATCGCGCTATGGAGGAAGGGGTTTCTTTGCGTGATAGAATGGATATCTTCATTCATCAGCAAAATAACTGCATTCAACGATTTACTCGTAACTCTTTGGCTAAATAGTCTGAAGAAGCAATGGGAAGGCCACAAAGTTCACAAACCGATGACCTAGGTAGTGCGGTTTGTGGAAACCCGTAAGATGCAGATGGTCCAAAGCCGCTCGCTGTGGCTTTCTATGGGGGAGGCCTGTTCCCAGCAGAGGACACTGAGAGGTTGATGGTGATGATGACAATAATTACTGTTCTGGCATACCTACAATGAAAACCCTAAAATTACTTCGGCAAATAAATTACCTGCTAAGACTCAACGGAAACCACTACATACTTACTCTTCTTATCCTTCCTTTCTTGCCTTGGACATCATTCCACACAGCGCCATCTAGTCCCAAGAGGGCTAATTATAGTCCTTTATTATGGATACTAGACAACGGATAAACATACTTTTAAATACCTTTTTCTTTTGTAAATGCATACTTAATATACATAGGAAACACCCAGACCAATACAAACAGACATGTTCATGCACACAAATGTTTTTACTGTGCGGGGATCGAACCCGCGACCCTTGGTGTAGTAGCCGACTTCTCAACAATTACACAAAGACGGTCTTCTTGGGTACCTATTTTCTGGTCCATGAGAATGCTTAAGACCGTATTATCATCTGAATTGCTAATTCATTAACATTTTCTCATCTATGTATAGTGATTCAAACAAATGATAATAAAGAAGATAGATAAAAACTAAAGCTTAGTTTAACTACTTAACTGAATCAACAATAAACAAACGTGGGTATAATAACGCATAACAAGTCTTATCTTGAAAGTAAATGTCTTTTAAATGATATTCCTGTCCACACCATTCGTTAAACTGGGCACGGGTGCCGATCGAATAAATCGGGGGAGTTTAGGGGGAAGGAGTCCCGAGCTGCGACCTTGACACGCTCAATCCCCGGCCCGGCTGTCTCTGATAAATTAATGTCAAAATTTATTAGGGTCAATTTACCATGTAATAGGATCGATTATAGTGGACTGTCGAGGTTCTTGTGGGATTTGTTGGTTGATGTAGTGGAAGAGTGTGAACAGCCACTTGTTAGGTCGGCACACTTGAGACCACATCATCACTGATGATCAGGACAAATGGCACATACTCCTTTCTGAGGAGGAGGTATTCGGGAAGAGATTCGCTTTCTAGCTATAAGACCTTAATGTTGGTATTCATAATTTAAAATGAAGAATATCTATCCCTCAAATTTTTTGCGATGCCCGACAGGGTCTATTACATCATCATCATCAGCTTGAGCTGCTCCACTGCTGCCTATCCTCAGCTAGGCTAGGCTATAGACCCCGGCTATGGCGATCTATTTCAGGAAAAGCAATAAATAAATACAATTGTGGTCAATGCCAATGAATAAAGCTAAGCCCCGAATTCGCAAACGTCAGTCAACGCTAAGCACGCGATCAAAAGCTCATACTGTCGCGTAAAATGACAATATAACTGAAAGGGACGGCTATACTTCTGAGGGATGCTCAACCTTGATTTGATTGTGAATTCAGGGGTTGAAACGTCAATACAATTTAAAATGAAACGAAAACTCTAGCTAATGGGCAAGACCGAGGAGAGAGGGGCGGCTATGAATGGGGTTCAGGGTTTAACTTCATTGGTTTATTTTTTACACGCTTTCTTTGTCTTTGTTACCAAACAATGTAATTGACATTGTCTGTTGGCTTTAAGTAACCGTACAAAGTTAGTATTATTTTGATGTATTCTTTCATAATACCAAAATCATTTATTTCGACCGACTAGGGTCATATAATTGTTAGTAAGTCATACACAAAACCTTAACCTAATGTTAGACATCGAAACAGAAATTAAAAATTTAATTTACTATTATTGCCATTTTAAATTAATACCATTTGGACACATTAAATTGCATTATACTTATGTACGAGTATGCCTAACCAACACCATCAAATTGCAGACCACCTATAACTAGCTGCTCTGGAGTTTAAGATCAGCAATGAAAAAGATGTAGAAAAACTTAAAACATTCACTACAACAAGTGTATAAGTAATGGAAATCTCATCGAGAGTTTGATGATGTTATACATAGCACTTAGTGTGACTGATACTCTTGGGTAATTAAAGAAGATGAACTTACTAATAGCTTGTCATTTGATTTCCAGCATGACGATCTACGTGACGATTACGCCGGAGATGACCGAGGCTGTGCTGCAGCACCTGCGGCACAGCTTCTTCGCCGACGAGCCGCTGAACAAGGCGGTGGCGCTGTGCGAGCGCGGGGAGCCCCACGCGGCGCTCGAGCGCCTCTGCACCGGCACCATGGCCGACGGGCTCTCCATCGCAGCCGTGGACGGAGACAAGGTTAGCAAGGGAACTGTCATGTTACAAAGCGATAACAAACCTTCGATGACTGACGCTGTGGTACAGCACCTGCGGCACAGCTTCTTCGCCGACGAGCCGCTGAACAAGGCGGTGGCGCTGTGCGAGCGCGGGGAGCCCCACGCGGCGCTCGAGCGCCTCTGCACCGGCACCATGGCCGACGGGCTCTCCATCGCAGCCGTGGACGGAGACAAGATTAGCAAGGGAACTGTCATGTTACAAAGCGATAACAAACCTTCGATGACTGACGCTGTGGTACAGCACCTGCGCCACAGCTTCTTCGCCGACGAGCCGCTGAACAAGGCGGTGGCGCTGTGCGAGCGCGGGGAGCCCCACGCGGCGCTCGAGCGCCTCTGCACCGGCACCATGGCCGACGGGCTCTCCATCGCAGCCGTGGACGGAGACAAGGTTAGCAAGGGAACTGTCATGTTACAAAGCGATAACAAACCTTCGATGACTGACCCTGTGGTACAGCACCTGCGCCACAGCTTCTTTGCCGACGAGCCGCTGAACAAGGCGGTGGCGCTGTGCGAGCGCGGGGAGCCCCACGCGGCGCTCGAGCGCCTCTGCACCGGCACCATGGCCGACGGGCTCTCCATCGCAGCCGTGGACGGAGACAAGGTTAGCAAGGGAACTGTCATGTTACAAAGCGATAACAAACCTTCGATGACTGACGCTGTGGTACAGCACCTGCGCCACAGCTTCTTCGCCAACGAGCCGCTGAACAAGGCGGTGGCGCTGTGCGAGCGCGGGGAGCCCCACGCGGCGCTCGAGCGCCTCTGCACCGGCACCATGGCCGACGGGCTCTCCATCGCAGCCGTGGACGGAGACAAGGTTAGCAAGGGAACTGTCATGTTACAAAGCGATAACAAACCTTCGATGACTGACGCTGGGCTGCAGCACCTGCGGCACAGCTTCTTCGCCGACGAGCCGCTGAACAAGGCGGTGTCGCTGTGCGAGCGCGGGGAGCCCCACGCGGCGCTCGAGCGCCTCTGCACCGGCACCATGGCCGACGGGCTCTCCATCGCAGCCGTGGACGGAGACAAGGTTAGCAAGGGAACTGTCATGTTACAAAGCGATAACAAACCTTCGATGACTGACGCTGTGGTACAGCACCTGCGGCACAGCTTCTTCGCCGACGAGCCGCTGAACAAGGCGGTGGCGCTGTGCGAGCGCGGGGAGCCCCACGCGGCGCTCGAGCGCCTCTGCACCGGCACCATGGCCGACGGGCTCTCCATCGCAGCCGTGGACGGAGACAAGGTTAGCAAGGGAACTGTCATGTTACAAAGCGATAACAAACCTTCGATGACTGACGCTGTGGTACAGCACCTGCGCCACAGCTTCTTCGCCGACGAGCCGCTGAACAAGGCGGTGGCGCTGTGCGAGCGCGGGGAGCCCCACGCGGCGCTCGAGCGCCTCTGCACCGGCACCATGGCCGACGGGCTTTCCATCGCAGCCGTGGACGGAGACAAGGTTAGCAAGGGACTTGTCATGTTACAAAGCGATAACAAACCTTCGATGACTGACGCTGGGCTGCAGCACCTGCGGCACAGCTTCTTCGCCGACGAGCCGCTGAACAAGGCGGTGTCGCTGTGCGAGCGTGGGGAGCCCCACGCGGCGCTCGAGCGCCTCTGCACCGGCACCATGGCCGACGGGCTCTCCATCGCAGCCGTGGACGGAGACAAGGTTAGCAAGGGACTTGTCATGTTACAAAGCGATAACAAACCTTCGATGACTGACGCTGGGCTGCAGCACCTGCGGCACAGCTTCTTCGCCGACGAGCCGCTGAACAAGGCGGTGGCGCTGTGCGAGCGCGGGGAGCCCCACGCGGCGCTCGAGCGCCTCTGCACCGGCACCATGGCCGACGGGCTCTCCATCGCAGCCGTGGACGGAGACAAGGTTAGCAAGGGACTTGTCATGTTACAAAGCGATAACAAACCTTCGATGACTGACGCTGGGCTGCAGCACCTGCGGCACAGCTTCTTCGCCGACGAGCCGCTGAACAAGGCGGTGTCGCTGTGCGAGCGCGGGGAGCCCCACGCGGCGCTCGAGCGCCTCTGCACCGGCACCATGGCCGACGGGCTCTCCATCGCAGCCGTGGACGGAGACAAGGTTAGCAAGGGACTTGTCATGTTACAAAGCGATAACAAACCTTCGATGACTGACGCTGGGCTGCAGCACCTGCGGCACAGCTTCTTCGCCGACGAGCCGCTGAACAAGGCGGTGGCGCTGTGCGAGCGCGGGGAGCCCCACGCGGCGCTCGAGCGCCTCTGCACCGGCACCATGGCCGACGGGCTCTCCATCGCAGCCGTGGACGGAGACAAGGTTAGCAAGGGACTTGTCATGTTACAAAGCGATAACAAACCTTCGATGACTGACGCTGGGCTGCAGCACCTGCGGCACAGCTTCTTCGCCGACGAGCCGCTGAACAAGGCGGTGGCGCTGTGCGAGCGCGGGGAGCCCCACGCGGCGCTCGAGCGCCTCTGCACCGGCACCATGGCCGACGGGCTCTCCATCGCAGCCGTGGACGGAGACAAGGTTAGCAAGGGACTTGTCATGTTACAAAGCGATAACAAACCTTCGATGACTGACGCTGGGCTGCAGCACCTGCGGCACAGCTTCTTCGCCGACGAGCCGCTGAACAAGGCGGTGTCGCTGTGCGAGCGCGGGGAGCACCACGCGGCGCTCGAGCGCCTCTGCACCGGCACCATGGCCGACGGGCTCTCCATCGCAGCCGTGGACGGAGACAAGGTTAGCAAGGGACTTGTCATGTTACAAAGCGATAACAAACCTTCGATGACTGACGCTGGGCTGCAGCACCTGCGGCACAGCTTCTTCGCCGACGAGCCGCTGAACAAGGCGGTGGCGCTGTGCGAGCGCGGGGAGCCCCACGCGGCGCTCGAGCGCCTCTGCACCGGCACCATGGCCGACGGGCTCTCCATCGCAGCCGTGGACGGAGACAAGGTTAGCAAGGGACTTGTCATGTTACAAAGCGATAACAAACCTTCGATGACTGACGCTGGGCTGCAGCACCTGCGGCACAGCTTCTTCGCCGACGAGCCGCTGAACAAGGCGGTGTCGCTGTGCGAGCGCGGGGAGCCCCACGCGGCGCTCGAGCGCCTCTGCACCGGCACCATGGCCGACGGGCTCTCCATCGCAGCCGTGGACGGAGACAAGGTTAGCAAGGGACTTGTCATGTTACAAAGCGATAACAAACCTTCGATGACTGACGCTGGGCTGCAGCACCTGCGGCACAGCTTCTTCGCCGACGAGCCGCTGAACAAGGCGGTGTCGCTGTGCGAGCGCGGGGAGCCCCACGCGGCGCTCGAGCGCCTCTGCACCGGCACCATGGCCGACGGGCTCTCCATCGCAGCCGTGGACGGAGACAAGGTTAGCAAGGGACTTGTCATGTTACAAAGCGATAACAAACCTTCGATGACTGACGCTGGGCTGCAGCACCTGCGGCACAGCTTCTTCGCCGACGAGCCGCTGAACAAGGCGGTGGCGCTGTGCGAGCGCGGGGAGCCCCACGCGGCGCTCGAGCGCCTCTGCACCGGCACCATGGCCGACGGGCTCTCCATCGCAGCCGTGGACGGAGACAAGGTTAGCAAGGGACTTGTCATGTTACAAAGCGATAACAAACCTTCGATGACTGACGCTGGGCTGCAGCACCTGCGGCACAGCTTCTTCGCCGACGAGCCGCTGAACAAGGCGGTGTCGCTGTGCGAGCGCGGGGAGCCCCACGCGGCGCTCGAGCGCCTCTGCACCGGCACCATGGCCGACGGGCTCTCCATCGCAGCCGTGGACGGAGACAAGGTTAGCAAGGGACTTGTCATGTTACAAAGCGATAACAAACCTTCGATGACTGACGCTGGGCTGCAGCACCTGCGGCACAGCTTCTTCGCCGACGAGCCGCTGAACAAGGCGGTGTCGCTGTGCGAGCGCGGGGAGCCCCACGCGGCGCTCGAGCGCCTCTGCACCGGCACCATGGCCGACGGGCTCTCCATCGCAGCCGTGGACGGAGACAAGGTTAGCAAGGGACTTGTCATGTTACAAAGCGATAACAAACCTTCGATGACTGACGCTGGGCTGCAGCACCTGCGGCACAGCTTCTTCGCCGACGAGCCGCTGAACAAGGCGGTGTCGCTGTGCGAGCGCGGGGAGCCCCACGCGGCGCTCGAGCGCCTCTGCACCGGCACCATGGCCGACGGGCTCTCCATCGCAGCCGTGGACGGAGACAAGGTTAGCAAGGGAACTGTCATGTTACAAAGCGATAACAAACCTTCGATGACTGACGCTGGGCTGCAGCACCTGCGGCACAGCTTCTTCGCCGACGAGCCGCTGAACAAGGCGGTGGCGCTGTGCGAGCGCGGGGAGCCCCACGCGGCGCTCGAGCGCCTCTGCACCGGCACCATGGCCGACGGGCTCTCCATCGCAGCCGTGGACGGAGACAAGGTTAGCAAGGGACTTGTCATGTTACAAAGCGATAACAAACCTTCGATGACTGACGCTGGGCTGCAGCACCTGCGGCACAGCTTCTTCGCCGACGAGCCGCTGAACAAGGCGGTGTCGCTGTGCGAGCGCGGGGAGCACCACGCGGCGCTCGAGCGCCTCTGCACCGGCACCATGGCCGACGGGCTCTCCATCGCAGCCGTGGACGGAGACAAGGTTAGCAAGGGACTTGTCATGTTACAAAGCGATAACAAACCTTCGATGACTGACGCTGGGCTGCAGCACCTGCGGCACAGCTTCTTCGCCGACGAGCCGCTGAACAAGGCGGTGGCGCTGTGCGAGCGCGGGGAGCCCCACGCGGCGCTCGAGCGCCTCTGCACCGGCACCATGGCCGACGGGCTCTCCATCGCAGCCGTGGACGGAGACAAGGTTAGCAAGGGACTTGTCATGTTACAAAGCGATAACAAACCTTCGATGACTGACGCTGGGCTGCAGCACCTGCGGCACAGCTTCTTCGCCGACGAGCCGCTGAACAAGGCGGTGGCGCTGTGCGAGCGCGGGGAGCCCCACGCGGCGCTCGAGCGCCTCTGCACCGGCACCATGGCCGACGGGCTCTCCATCGCAGCCGTGGACGGAGACAAGGTTAGCAAGGGACTTGTCATGTTACAAAGCGATAACAAACCTTCGATGACTGACGCTGGGCTGGAGCACCTGCGGCACAGCTTCTTCGCCGACGAGCCGCTGAACAAGGCGGTGGCGCTGTGCGAGCGCGGGGAGCCCCACGCGGCGCTCGAGCGCCTCTGCACCGGCACCATGGCCGACGGGCTCTCCATCGCAGCCGTGGACGGAGACAAGGTTAGCAAGGGACTTGTCATGTTACAAAGCGATAACAAACCTTCGATGACTGACGCTGGGCTGCAGCACCTGCGGCACAGCTTCTTCGCCGACGAGCCGCTGAACAAGGCGGTGTCGCTGTGCGAGCGCGGGGAGCACCACGCGGCGCTCGAGCGCCTCTGCACCGGCACCATGGCCGACGGGCTCTCCATCGCAGCCGTGGACGGAGACAAGGTTAGCAAGGGACTTGTCATGTTACAAAGCGATAACAAACCTTCGATGACTGACGCTGGGCTGCAGCACCTGCGGCACAGCTTCTTCGCCGACGAGCCACTGAACAAGGCGGTGGCGCTGTGCGAGCGCGGGGAGCCCCACGCGGCGCTCGAGCGCCTCTGCACCGGCACCATGGCCGACGGGCTCTCCATCGCAGCCGTGGACGGAGACAAGGTTAGCAAGGGACTTGTCATGTTACAAAGCGATAACAAACCTTCGATGACTGACGCTGGGCTGCAGCACCTGCGGCACAGCTTCTTCGCCGACGAGCCGCTGAACAAGGCGGTGTCGCTGTGCGAGCGCGGGGAGCCCCACGCGGCGCTCGAGCGCCTCTGCACCGGCACCATGGCCGACGGGCTCTCCATCGCAGCCGTGGACGGAGACAAGGTTAGCAAGGGAACTGTCATGTTACAAAGCGATAACAAACCTTCGATGACTGACGCTGGGCTGCAGCACCTGCGGCACAGCTTCTTCGCCGACGAGCCGCTGAACAAGGCGGTGTCGCTGTGCGAGCGCGGGGAGCACCACGCGGCGCTCGAGCGCCTCTGCACCGGCACCATGGCCGACGGGCTCTCCATCGCAGCCGTGGACGGAGACAAGGTTAGCAAGGGACTTGTCATGTTACAAAGCGATAACAAACCTTCGATGACTGACGCTGGGCTGCAGCACCTGCGGCACAGCTTCTTCGCCGACGAGCCGCTGAACAAGGCGGTGGCGCTGTGCGAGCGCGGGGAGCCCCACGCGGCGCTCGAGCGCCTCTGCACCGGCACCATGGCCGACGGGCTCTCCATCGCAGCCGTGGACGGAGACAAGGTTAGCAAGGGACTTGTCATGTTACAAAGCGATAACAAACCTTCGATGACTGACGCTGGGCTGCAGCACCTGCGGCACAGCTTCTTCGCCGACGAGCCGCTGAACAAGGCGGTGGCGCTGTGCGAGCGCGGGGAGCCCCACGCGGCGCTCGAGCGCCTCTGCACCGGCACCATGGCCGACGGGCTCTCCATCGCAGCCGTGGACGGAGACAAGGTTAGCAAGGGACTTGTCATGTTACAAAGCGATAACAAACCTTCGATGACTGACGCTGGGCTGCAGCACCTGCGGCACAGCTTCTTCGCCGACGAGCCGCTGAACAAGGCGGTGGCGCTGTGCGAGCGCGGGGAGCCCCACGCGGCGCTCGAGCGCCTCTGCACCGGCACCATGGCCGACGGGCTCTCCATCGCAGCCGTGGACGGAGACAAGGTTAGCAAGGGACTTGTCATGTTACAAAGCGATAACAAACCTACGATGACTGACGCTGGGCTGCAGCACCTGCGGCACAGCTTCTTCGCCGACGAGCCGCTGAACAAGGCGGTGGCGCTGTGCGAGCGCGGGGAGCCCCACGCGGCGCTCGAGCGCCTCTGCACCGGCACCATGGCCGACGGGCTCTCCATCGCAGCCGTGGACGGAGACAAGGTTAGCAAGGGACTTGTCATGTTACAAAGCGATAACAAACCTTCGATGACTGACGCTGGGCTGCAGCACCTGCGGCACAGCTTCTTCGCCGACGAGCCGCTGAACAAGGCGGTGTCGCTGTGCGAGCGCGGGGAGCACCACGCGGCGCTCGAGCGCCTCTGCACCGGCACCATGGCCGACGGGCTCTCCATCGCAGCCGTGGACGGAGACAAGGTTAGCAAGGGACTTGTCATGTTACAAAGCGATAACAAACCTTCGATGACTGACGCTGGGCTGCAGCACCTGCGGCACAGCTTCTTCGCCGACGAGCCGCTGAACAAGGCGGTGGCGCTGTGCGAGCGCGGGGAGCCCCACGCGGCGCTCGAGCGCCTCTGCACCGGCACCATGGCCGACGGGCTCTCCATCGCAGCCGTGGACGGAGACAAGGTTAGCAAGGGACTTGTCATGTTACAAAGCGATAACAAACCTTCGATGACTGACGCTGGGCTGCAGCACCTGCGGCACAGCTTCTTCGCCGACGAGCCGCTGAACAAGGCGGTGGCGCTGTGCGAGCGCGGGGAGCCCCACGCGGCGCTCGAGCGCCTCTGCACCGGCACCATGGCCGACGGGCTCTCCATCGCAGCCGTGGACGGAGACAAGGTTAGCAAGGGACTTGTCATGTTACAAAGCGATAACAAACCTTCGATGACTGACGCGGGGCTGGAGCACCTGCGGCACAGCTTCTTCGCCGACGAGCCGCTGAACAAGGCGGTGGCGCTGTGCGAGCGCGGGGAGCCCCACGCGGCGCTCGAGCGCCTCTGCACCGGCACCATGGCCGACGGGCTCTCCATCGCAGCCGTGGACGGAGACAAGGTTAGCAAGGGACTTGTCATGTTACAAAGCGATAACAAACCTTCGATGACTGACGCTGGGCTGCAGCACCTGCGGCACAGCTTCTTCGCCGACGAGCCGCTGAACAAGGCGGTGTCGCTGTGCGAGCGCGGGGAGCACCACGCGGCGCTCGAGCGCCTCTGCACCGGCACCATGGCCGACGGGCTCTCCATCGCAGCCGTGGACGGAGACAAGGTTAGCAAGGGACTTGTCATGTTACAAAGCGATAACAAACCTTCGATGACTGACGCTGGGCTGCAGCACCTGCGGCACAGCTTCTTCGCCGACGAGCCGCTGAACAAGGCGGTGGCGCTGTGCGAGCGCGGGGAGCCCCACGCGGCGCTCGAGCGCCTCTGCACCGGCACCATGGCCGACGGGCTCTCCATCGCAGCCGTGGACGGAGACAAGGTTAGCAAGGGACTTGTCATGTTACAAAGCGATAACAAACCTTCGATGACTGACGCTGGGCTGCAGCACCTGCGGCACAGCTTCTTCGCCGACGAGCCGCTGAACAAGGCGGTGGCGCTGTGCGAGCGCGGGGAGCCCCACGCGGCGCTCGAGCGCCTCTGCACCGGCACCATGGCCGACGGGCTCTCCATCGCAGCCGTGGACGGAGACAAGGTTAGCAAGTCATGTTACAAAGCGATAACAAACCTTCGATGACTGACCCTGTGCTGCAGCACCTGCACCACAGCTTCTTCGCCGACGAGCCGCTGAACAAGGCGGTGGCGCTGTGCGAGCGCGGGGAGCCCCACGCGGCGCTCGAGCGCCTCTGCACCGGCACCATGGCCGACGGGCTCTCCATCGCAGCCGTGGACGGAGACAAGGTTAGCAAGGGACTTGTCATGTTACAAAGCGATAACAAACCTTCGATGACTGACGCTGGGCTGCAGCACCTGCGGCACAGCTTCTTCGCCGACGAGCCGCTGAACAAGGCGGTGTCGCTGTGCGAGCGCGGGGAGCCCCACGCGGCGCTCGAGCGCCTCTGCACCGGCACCATGGCCGACGGGCTCTCCATCGCAGCCGTGGACGGAGACAAGGTTAGCAAGGGACTTGTCATGTTACAAAGCGATAACAAACCTTCGATGACTGACGCTGGGCTGCAGCACCTGCGGCACAGCTTCTTCGCCGACGAGCCGCTGAACAAGGCGGTGTCGCTGTGCGAGCGCGGGGAGCCCCACGCGGCGCTCGAGCGCCTCTGCACCGGCACCATGGCCGACGGGCTCTCCATCGCAGCCGTGGACGGAGACAAGGTTAGCAAGGGAACTGTCATGTTACAAAGCGATAACAAACCTTCGATGACTGACGCTGGGCTGCAGCACCTGCGGCACAGCTTCTTCGCCGACGAGCCGCTGAACAAGGCGGTGGCGCTGTGCGAGCGCGGGGAGCCCCACGCGGCGCTCGAGCGCCTCTGCACCGGCACCATGGCCGACGGGCTCTCCATCGCAGCCGTGGACGGAGACAAGGTTAGCAAGGGACTTGTCATGTTACAAAGCGATAACAAACCTTCGATGACTGACGCTGGGCTGCAGCACCTGCGGCACAGCTTCTTCGCCGACGAGCCGCTGAACAAGGCGGTGGCGCTGTGCGAGCGCGGGGAGCCCCACGCGGCGCTCGAGCGCCTCTGCACCGGCACCATGGCCGACGGGCTCTCCATCGCAGCCGTGGACGGAGACAAGGTTAGCAAGGGACTTGTCATGTTACAAAGCGATAACAAACCTTCGATGACTGACGCTGGGCTGCAGCACCTGCGGCACAGCTTCTTCGCCGACGAGCCGCTGAACAAGGCGGTGGCGCTGTGCGAGCGCGGGGAGCCCCACGCGGCGCTCGAGCGCCTCTGCACCGGCACCATGGCCGACGGGCTCTCCATCGCAGCCGTGGACGGAGACAAGGTTAGCAAGGGACTTGTCATGTTACAAAGCGATAACAAACCTTCGATGACTGACGCTGGGCTGCAGCACCTGCGGCACAGCTTCTTCGCCGACGAGCCGCTGAACAAGGCGGTGTCGCTGTGCGAGCGCGGGGAGCCCCACGCGGCGCTCGAGCGCCTCTGCACCGGCACCATGGCCGCGACGGGCTCTCCATCGCAGCCGTGGACGGAGACAAGGTTAGCAAGGGACTTGTCATGTTACAAAGCGATAACAAACCTTCGATGACTGACGCTGGGCTGCAGCACCTGCGGCACAGCTTCTTCACCGACGAGCCGCTGAACAAGGCGGTGGCGCTGTGCGAGCGCGGGGAGCCCCACGCGGCGCTCGAGCGCCTCTGCACCGGCACCATGGCCGACGGGCTCTCCATCGCAGCCGTGGACGGAGACAAGGTTAGCAAGGGACTTGTCATGTTACAAAGCGATAACAAACCTTCGATGACTGACGCTGGGCTGCAGCACCTGCGGCACAGCTTCTTCGCCGACGAGCCGCTGAACAAGGCGGTGTCGCTGTGCGAGCGCGGGGAGCCCCACGCGGCGCTCGAGCGCCTCTGCACCGGCACCATGGCCGACGGGCTCTCCATCGCAGCCGTGGACGGAGACAAGGTTAGCAAGGGACTTGTCATGTTACAAAGCGATAACAAACCTTCGATGACTGACGCTGGGCTGCAGCACCTGCGGCACAGCTTCTTCGCCGACGAGCCGCTGAACAAGGCGGTGTCGCTGTGCGAGCGCGGGGAGCCCCACGCGGCGCTCGAGCGCCTCTGCACCGGCACCATGGCCGACGGGCTCTCCATCGCAGCCGTGGACGGAGACAAGGTTAGCAAGGGACTTGTCATGTTACAAAGCGATAACAAACCTTCGATGACTGACGCTGGGCTGCAGCACCTGCGGCACAGCTTCTTCGCCGACGAGCCGCTGAACAAGGCGGTGTCGCTGTGCGAGCGCGGGGAGCCCCACGCGGCGCTCGAGCGCCTCTGCACCGGCACCATGGCCGACGGGCTCTCCATCGCAGCCGTGGACGGAGACAAGGTTAGCAAGGGAACTGTCATGTTACAAAGCGATAACAAACCTTCGATGACTGACGCTGGGCTGCAGCACCTGCGGCACAGCTTCTTCGCCGACGAGCCGCTGAACAAGGCGGTGGCGCTGTGCGAGCGCGGGGAGCCCCACGCGGCGCTCGAGCGCCTCTGCACCGGCACCATGGCCGACGGGCTCTCCATCGCAGCCGTGGACGGAGACAAGGTTAGCAAGGGACTTGTCATGTTACAAAGCGATAACAAACCTTCGATGACTGACGCTGGGCTGCAGCACCTGCGGCACAGCTTCTTCGCCGACGAGCCACTGAACAAGGCGGTGGCGCTGTGCGAGCGCGGGGAGCCCCACGCGGCGCTCGAGCGCCTCTGCACCGGCACCATGGCCGACGGGCTCTCCATCGCAGCCGTGGACGGAGACAAGGTTAGCAAGGGACTTGTCATGTTACAAAGCGATAACAAACCTTCGATGACTGACGCTGGGCTGCAGCACCTGCGGCACAGCTTCTTCGCCGACGAGCCGCTGAACAAGGCGGTGGCGCTGTGCGAGCGCGGGGAGCCCCACGCGGCGCTCGAGCGCCTCTGCACCGGCACCATGGCCGACGGGCTCTCCATCGCAGCCGTGGACGGAGACAAGGTTAGCAAGGGACTTGTCATGTTACAAAGCGATAACAAACCTTCGATGACTGACGCTGGGCTGCAGCACCTGCGGCACAGCTTCTTCGCCGACGAGCCGCTGAACAAGGCGGTGTCGCTGTGCGAGCGCGGGGAGCCCCACGCGGCGCTCGAGCGCCTCTGCACCGGCACCATGGCCGACGGGCTCTCCATCGCAGCCGTGGACGGAGACAAGGTTAGCAAGGGACTTGTCATGTTACAAAGCGATAACAAACCTTCGATGACTGACGCTGGGCTGCAGCACCTGCGGCACAGCTTCTTCGCCGACGAGCCACTGAACAAGGCGGTGGCGCTGTGCGAGCGCGGGGAGCCCCACGCGGCGCTCGAGCGCCTCTGCACCGGCACCATGGCCGACGGGCTCTCCATCGCAGCCGTGGACGGAGACAAGGTTAGCAAGGGACTTGTCATGTTACAAAGCGATAACAAACCTTCGATGACTGACGCTGGGCTGCAGCACCTGCGGCACAGCTTCTTCACCGACGAGCCGCTGAACAAGGCGGTGGCGCTGTGCGAGCGCGGGGAGCCCCACGCGGCGCTCGAGCGCCTCTGCACCGGCACCATGGCCGACGGGCTCTCCATCGCAGCCGTGGACGGAGACAAGGTTAGCAAGGGACTTGTCATGTTACAAAGCGATAACAAACCTTCGATGACTGACGCTGGGCTGCAGCACCTGCGGCACAGCTTCTTCGCCGACGAGCCACTGAACAAGGCGGTGGCGCTGTGCGAGCGCGGGGAGCCCCACGCGGCGCTCGAGCGCCTCTGCACCGGCACCATGGCCGCGACGGGCTCTCCATCGCAGCCGTGGACGGAGACAAGGTTAGCAAGGGACTTGTCATGTTACAAAGCGATAACAAACCTTCGATGACTGACGCTGGGCTGCAGCACCTGCGGCACAGCTTCTTCGCCGACGAGCCGCTGAACAAGGCGGTGTCGCTGTGCGAGCGCGGGGAGCCCCACGCGGCGCTCGAGCGCCTCTGCACCGGCACCATGGCCGACGGGCTCTCCATCGCAGCCGTGGACGGAGACAAGGTTAGCAAGGGACTTGTCATGTTACAAAGCGATAACAAACCTTCGATGACTGACGCTGGGCTGCAGCACCTGCGGCACAGCTTCTTCGCCGACGAGCCGCTGAACAAGGCGGTGGCGCTGTGCGAGCGCGGGGAGCCCCACGCGGCGCTCGAGCGCCTCTGCACCGGCACCATGGCCGACGGGCTCTCCATCGCAGCCGTGGACGGAGACAAGGTTAGCAAGGGACTTGTCATGTTACAAAGCGATAACAAACCTTCGATGACTGACGCTGGGCTGCAGCACCTGCGGCACAGCTTCTTCGCCGACGAGCCGCTGAACAAGGCGGTGTCGCTGTGCGAGCGCGGGGAGCCCCACGCGGCGCTCGAGCGCCTCTGCACCGGCACCATGGCCGACGGGCTCTCCATCGCAGCCGTGGACGGAGACAAGGTTAGCAAGTCATGTTACAAAGCGATAACAAACCTTCGATGACTGACCCTGTGCTGCAGCACCTGCACCACAGCTTCTTCGCCGACGAGCCGCTGAACAAGGCGGTGTCGCTGTGCGAGCGCGGGGAGCCCCACGCGGCGCTCGAGCGCCTCTGCACCGGCACCATGGCCGACGGGCTCTCCATCGCAGCCGTGGACGGAGACAAGGTTAGCAAGGGAACTGTCATGTTACAAAGCGATACTGATGACCAACGCTGTGCTGCAGCACCTGCGGCACAGCTTCTTCGCCGACGAGCCGCTGAACAAGGCGGTGTCGCTGTGCGAGCGCGGGGAGCCCCACGCGGCGCTCGAGCGCCTCTGCACCGGCACCATGGCCGACGGGCTCTCCATCGCAGCCGTGGACGGAGACAAGGTTAGCAAGGGAACTGTCATGTTACAAAGCGAAACTGATGACCAACGCTGTGCTGCAGCACCTGCGGCACAGCTTCTTCGCCGACGAGCCGCTGAACAAGGCGGTGTCGCTGTGCGAGCGCGGGGAGCCCCACGCGGCGCTCGAGCGCCTCTGCACCGGCACCATGGCCGTAGGGCTCTCCATCGCAGCCGTGGACGGAGACAAGGTTAGCAAGGGAGTTGTCATGTTACAAAGCGATAACAAACCTTCGATGACTGACGCTATGCTGCAGCATCTGCGCCACAGCTTCTTCGCCGACGAGCCGCTGAACAAGGCAACACCATGGCCGACGGGCTCTCCATCGCAGCCGTGAATGGAGACAAGGTTAGCAAGGGAACTGTCATGTTACAAAGCGATAACAAACCTTCGATGACTGACGCTGTGCTGCAACACCTGCGCCACAGCTTCTTCGCCGACGAGCCGCTGAACAAGGCGGTGTCGCTGTGCGAGCGCGGGGAGCCCCACGCGGCGCTCGAGCGCCTCTGCACCGGCACCATGGCCGACGGGCTCTCCATCGCAGCCGTGAACGGAGACAAGGTTAGCAAGGCAACTGTCATGTTACAAAGCGACAATAAACCTTCGATGACTGACGCTGTGCTGCAGCACCTGCGGAACAGCTTCTTCGCCGACGAGCCGCTGAACAAGGCGGTGTCGCTGTGCGAGCGCGGGGAGCCCCACGCGGCGCTCGAGTGCCTCTGCACCGGCACCATGGCCGACGGGCTCTCCATCGTAGCCGTGGAGGGAGACAAGGTTAGCAAAGGAAATGACATGTTACGAAGCGAAACCTTCGATCTATGCATAAAAATAAATTTTACAACAATACCAAAATAAGGTTATTTTTTATTTTAGCATTAGGGATAATGCATTATCATCTTACTAAAGATAGGAAAACCAGAAAAAGGCATTCGGTCTTGGCATCAGGCGGGACTCGAACCCGCATCTTTCGCAAGCCGGGCGACTGCACTACCAATTATGCTACCGAGACCATTAACAGACCGGACGAATTTCTCTGGTATATTATACCTGACAGCCAGGTTTGTTTCACCAATGTTTAGGCATATACCTTAATGGTCTGTTAATGGTCTCGGTAGCATAATTGGTAGTGCAGTCGCCCGGCTTGCGAAAGATGCGGGTTCGAGTCCCGCCTGATGCCAAGACCGAATGCCTTTTTCTGGTTTTCCTATCTTTAGTAAGATGATAATGCATTATCCCTAATGCTAAAATAAAAAATAACCTATCCAAAACGTAGTTTCATCTTAATCGAAAGTCAAATATTTGCAATAATGTTTCTTTCGAGTGTTTAAGGTATATGCCTAAACATTGGTGAAACAAACCTGGCTGTCAGGTATAATATACCAGAGAAATTCGTCCAGTCTGTTAATGGTCTCGGTAGCATAATTGGTAGTGCAGTCGCCCGGCTTGCGAAAGATGCGGGTTCGAGTCCCGCCTGATGCCAAGACCGAATGCCTTTTTCTGGTTTTCCTATCTTTAGTAAGATGATAATGCATTATCCCTAATGCTAAAATAAAAAATAACCTATCAAAAACGTAGTTTCATCTTAATCGAAAGTCAAATATTTGCAATAATGTTTCTTTCGAGTGTTTAAGGTATATGCCTAAACATTGGTGAAACAAACCTGGCTGTCAGGTATAATATACCAGAGAAATTCGTCCGGTCTGTTAATGGTCTCGGTAGCATAATTGGTAGTGCAGTCGCCCGGCTTGCGAAAGATGCGGGTTCGAGTCCCGCCTGATGCCAAGACCGAATGCCTTTTTCTGGTTTTCCTATCTTTAGTAAGATGATAATGCATTATCCCTAATGCTAAAATAAAAAATAACCTATCAAAAACGTAGTTTCATCTTAATCGAAAGTCAAATATTTGCAATAATGTTTCTTTCGAGTGTTTAAGGTATATGCCTAAACATTGGTGAAACAAACCTGGCTGTCAGGTATAATATACCAGAGAAATTCGTCCGGTCTGTTAATGGTCTCGGTAGCATAATTGGTAGTGCAGTCGCCCGGCTTGCGAAAGATGCGGGTTCGAGTCCCGCCTGATGCCAATACCAAAATAAGTCTACATGTCATATTATACTAGAACTCTAAGTTATTCGTCGATATTTTTCTTATGGACTCTATCTATCAACGACTATTTCAACTACTGCATACAAAAAGCTTATTCCCATTTATTTTGATTCCAGGTGCTAGGAGTGGCCCTGAATGGGGTTTTATGACCCGGCGACATTGAAGAGTCTATCGCAAAGATCCAACAGTCTTCTGACGAGAAATTCAACAAAATCTTCACGATCTTATACACGGTGAACCAAGACCTGCAGCTGTTCTCAACCTTCAGCGTGGAGCGCATCTTGGAGTGCAGGATCATTTCCGTGTCTGACGAAGCCAGGGGCCAAGGGATGGCCAAAGAGCTGATGAGAAGAAGCATAGAAATAGCTAGAGATCATTGTTTCAAGGTGAGTATTCATCAAATGGACTTCTGTAGGTAAAGAACAGTAGGATTCATTACAGAACCAATGTTACACTTCAGGTAGAAAAGCTGTTAGCTGATCAAAAACTAAGACTTTTCTCTCTCCTTTCCTCTTTGGTTTAAAATGAGGATAGCCCCCTGTGCATAATTTAGATTAGAGCTCAGACCGTGTGTTCAGATCTTGCTCGAAAAAAAACTTTCTTGTGGTGCTGCTGAGCACAGGTCTAAATCTTCCTGTCAGATGCTATCGAGTCGCCCGTAGGCATCCCAGGCCTGGCGCCTGCCATCTATGAACCTCAGCCGGGACCAACTTCTTACGTCTCTTCAAAGTACGCAGATGGTCAGAAAAACAGCAATTATGGTGATCAGCCCCCTTATTTTCTTTCTTCCAGCTGTTCAAGGTGGACGCCACAGGGGCGTACTCCCAGCGCATTTGCAGCAGCCTCGGCCTGCGCGAACTGCGAAAGGTGCGCTACGCCGAGTACTGCGACGCGACTGGCGCGCCCGTGTTCGAGGTGCCGCCCCCCCACGATGCCCTCACCATCATGGTATTGGAGATGCCGTAGATAAAGCCTGTGGATGTGGACTGAGGGACCACATGGTATCTAGCAGTGGCACCTTACTATAGTCCGTTTGCGTTAAGAATGCAGTAATTTCATACTTGTCCTCCGATCTAGCACACCCCTAACTAATCAAATCGTTCCTAATTAGAAAGTCAAGTCTACAGTGACCAGTTGAATGCATACTTTAAAGACAACTTTATCAACCTCGGTTAGGGGGCGTGCTAGATCGAAGGACAAGTCAGAAATTACTGTATTCTGAACGCGAACGGACTATAACTCGTTAACCTAAGTGCCACAAAAATATGTTTCCACGATGTACGTACCTACCAGCGATGATGACTCATTCTATAGCACTGTTTTATTGTGTTTGTGTTGTTATGCAGCACCGAGGATTGCCGATGTGACTTGTTTTTGTGGTTACTACAGGTAGTAAAGTATTTAAAGAAGGCATTCTAATCTTGTAAGGAATTCATCACAAAGCCAACGACGCTACAATACAACAAATGTGGTCTCTCAAGCCTGACACTGACTCTTAACTTCTGGGCAGTTGGTATATATGCCATGTCAAGCATCTGCTCGGCGGTGACTGTATTTTATTTTGAATGAAGTTTCGAAGAAGCGCATCTTATTTGAACGCCCTAAAAGAGCCCCTTATTTTATTTAGTATATCGCTCTATTAAATAAACGAAAAAGGGGTCGAGAAACAATGTTTGAACTTTAACGGTCAGCTTTTTCAAAAGTCAAATAAAGTTTATCAGACCGATGAAAATCAGCCCTTAAAAACAAGGGAAAAAGGAGAACTAATAACAAAGAAAGTATTGATGTAATGTAGTATTTTAAAATATATATTACAAGTATTATACGTACGTAGTAGGTGTGTACTAATGTAGTAATATTCTATATTCTTGTTAAAGTTATCTACAATGTTTCATAATAATGATATTTTTACTGTAAGATATTTTATCTGTGTATTTAGGTTATTTTTATCAATTTATTATCAAGCACTTACTGAAAGTATAAATTAATCATTTGTTAAATAAAGGTGAGAGGCACAAAATATTGTAAGTAAAAGTATTAAAATGTTGTATCTGCACATGTATGAACAAATAAATACAATACATAGGTACTGAAAGTATATCATGTTGTAATGTACCTACGTAGGTATACTCATTCATACTGTCGTAACTTTACATACTTATTTGTTTTTATTGCCTTGGATAATTATTTACATAGGTAAATATATTAAAGATAACTTTAATTTAAAACTTTTGATATTACTCATCAACCGTAAATAGGAATATACCAATAGGGTATACCCCCTTATTCATTAAAACTTAAACAGCTCTTATAGAACACGATAACTTTTGTATCGCTTTGTCACTGTCATTCTTGTTGCTGCCGCCATTTGCTAGTAAGTGACAGAACACGTCAATAGCTTAAACAATGCGTTAGCGTTGTGTTTGTTTTTATGAATAAGGGGGTATTCTTTACCGTGGTTATAGGTACATGTATTTACTCTCTTTTGTCATAATATCTAACGCACAAACTGTGTGAAGCCAAAAACAGTATTACTTGTTAGCTTTAAATAAGTTATATTTGTTGTAGTAAATATTTACATTTTATTTTATCATTTTGTATTAGTTACAGAAAATATCTTAGAAAACAAAGCACAGTTTAACTTAGCAATAAACATACTTAAAAATACTTACAATTCACATAAAGTGACCCCTTCTTGGCTACAATGGTTAGTTTACACAGAACAGTAACTCTACCTTGTCAGCATAAATAATACAAATACTTTTGATTATTAAAAGTAAAGCTTTCGATAACATATGAACCCGTGCGTTTATGAATATTTTTTAAATGTTAATATTCATTATGTAGCGTATCTATCAAGTGTTGGATTTGTAGTTGGATCTATAGCTATAATTACAATCACTTATTGTATTTATAAATGAGTATGTATCAACATTACATAGTATGTATTAGACATTTTTCGATGTACTTGTAGATGAATATTATCAGTGTTACTGTGTACACTGACATGTACTCCAATGTTTACCTATAACAAAATCTAAACTGTATAATCTAAACTAGTAGAAAACTTCTATGATAAGGATTATATCACAGGATTACACCAAATAAAAGGTTTGATTTTGATTTTTTTACTGTGCTGCTTTTTGAAAGAGTTTTTAACAAGTCTTTATTTCATAAAAGCTATTATATCAAGCACAGGAGAAAAATCAACAAATATTGTTCTGGAAAATAGTCAGGAATCATTTTCGTAATAATCTCACTTTATGAACTCTACTTACTCGTAGTTATTCTATTATGTAGTGATCGCCAAATAACCTGAGCCAAAATCAAGTTGTTGGTCTCGCATTAGGTATACATAATATTCATACGTACAATACCATACTGGCTTTAAAAATGAAGGTATGTTGTTATGAGTTGCAGCGACCCTACGGGGTGTTACAACATGTATTTAAGTTAGTAACAACAACTCCTGTTAAAGCATGTGATAAGCAAATTGATAAATATTACTTAGCAAAAGTGTGCTCATGATTTGATGATGAGATAAATTATTTACCAATGTCTAAGACATGAAATACAACATTTTATTTGAAATGTCTTTTTATTTATTTACCCCGCACAACAGACAAAGTATAGTCAGCATCAAAATAAAGTGGGCTGACAAAGTGGTTAAAACTATTGATGGTTTGACAAAAGCAATTGTAATACTGCAATGACAAAGTCGTTTGTCGTTTGAAGCATCACTTAAATCTAAAACAAGTGAACAATAATATGATAAATGAAAAATACCTATCTAAATATGAACCACCTAAAATTAAACTGCATAAATACCAACACAAAGTTTCCCTTTTATTATATCGCTGCATCATGCATCCCAGATTATGTCACAGTTGGGGTTCCGGCCAAGAAGCGATTGAAAGTTTGGGTTTTTGGATTGGTAACGCGACTCCGACCGCATTTTCCGAAAACAACAGCTGCACCAAAATTACATACCTAAGCACGGTATAAACCATACAGTAGAACATCTACATACAAACGTGCCACTCTCGGTTTGAATGTGTGCGTGCGCGTCGCGCGCCGTGTCACGATATCACACACACGCGATTTTACGCACACGCTAGCATAAAATAGGGAGGCATAGGGAGACGGCAGTACGGACGGGCTATGCGAGTGTCTGTGTGCACGCTAGGCTAATAACTCGGCGGGCGGCCTTAGATAGCCTACTGTATGGTTTATACTGTGCCTAAAGTGAAGCCAATATGGGAAGCTCAATAGTGAGAATATGGGAAGCTCAGAACCGGGAGTTGTGGCGCACTTTGCGAGGGCTATGTCCAGCTGTGGGCTACGACAGGCTGATATTGATGGGATGCTAGCTATGAGCAACTAGCCGCCCGGCGTCATGGAGAATGAACCAAAATTGTACTAAAATGACATGAAATTATAGTAAAGCATTTGTCTTGGGCGATCTTGATCCCCTCGTCCCAAGGATTTTAGCCGTAGCCGTAGCCGTTTTATCGGTCTAGACTACTTACGCCTTAGAACGGCGAAATAACATTTAAAATGTTTAAAATATGTTTAAGGTAGATTTAATCTATTTTAATTGTCTAAGTTACTCATCAAAGTACAGAATAGGTTATGTTGAAAAGAGTAACTGCAGACTTTCTTGCCGGTTCTTCTAGTGAGAAGAACTATACGAGCGTAGTACAGAAACAACGGTCCCACATCGGCGGTGGTATAGTCACATTATCTGAACACTATTTATCTCCTACGTTTAGATGAGCGGTTTGGTTATGATGAGAATTAAAACTTACCCTATATTGCGTCATCTCATAGTGTCGCTCATTAGGATCAAATTCTGAGAAGTAACTTTGTAGGTATGAAGCAAACTAAAGAAAAGTTCCAATTTTTCCGAATTCCGTATAGTTTAGGTTTGGCCTAAGTTCCTAACACGCTTACATGAAAATTCAACCTGTGTACAAAGTACCTATTACTTACGTAAAAGAATTGGTCAGCATATCAATTCAAATCTGAGCTGAAAATGTGAAACAATGAAGTTTATGTATGTCGATAGAAAGCGATTGACGACCCGTCTAGTGCAGTGGTTCAGGCGCTGGTTGCCGCCTAAAGGGTCTTGAGTTCCATTCCCGCCCCCACGTCCAAATGTTAGTTGAGGCGCTTGGCAGTTGGCAAGGCGGGCCCGGCCGGTCAATTTCACCGCGAACGATAGCGCGAAGGGAATCCTATACTACCTACGCACATGAAGGGCATAAAGTCCGCGCCGCAGATGCTCGGCGGGCACCCGGGCACCCGGGCGGCGGGTTAATAAGACCTTGTTCTTGGTTACTTAGTTTGTGGTAGGTACCCTCGGTGTTTCATAATCACAATCATAAATATTAATTGCAACATGTGGTTTCACAAGGTCTCTGTTTTCTATAACACCTTACTTCGGGACGTGAAGATGGGGTCGTCCCAAATTTTACCTATTACTTATATTAGGGCCCGTTTTCTATCAAACGAAGCCAAGCCAATCGGATATAAGTACTTAATTTTTTTTAAGGCGCATTGTAGACCTTAGAGTAGTTTATCAAAATCACTTTATGACACGGTAAATTTCAAATTTACCTATTTTTAATATTTCAGAGCAATAAGTCCCACTAGGCACTTGTTGACCTGAACAATGAAGATCCAGATTTATCCGAAAAGTTTGGACATCCTACATTGAATGAACTACAAACAACACTTCTACGAATAGGGTCTAGATTAGGGCACCCACGCGACCTGAGGCGTAGGCCGTACGAGGCTTGTGATAGATTACTCTGCGGATTACCTTGTACAAATGAATCTAATGATTAACGACAGAAAGCACAGGATTCTTCAGTCTTGCTAATTATTATAATTTATGAAGGCTACGGATATTATGTGACGGGATCAACACTTATGAACAAGACCTAACTGAAGCGTAGGTAGTGGCGTTATTTTCTAGTTACAAATAATGAATAATACAAAAGGATTTTTTTGGGGTTATGCGTTAGTAATTGTTTTTGGTAAACCTAATCAAAATAGTTAATATTTGTGAAGCATATTGCTTTGTCACTTATCATAAATATAAAAGTGAGATAGCATCATTATTATGGTAACTAACATAACAGTAAAGGTTGTTATTGTACAACCTTTACAAGCTCACTGACACAACCTCGAGTTCATTACACAGCATTCTGGGCAGGAAGCATCTCAGACTCTGAACCAGGACCGACCATGTCGATTCCATGTTCCATGTGACCATGTTATTCCTCTACAAGCTAGCACAAAAATATAGTCTATGTAATACACTTGTAACATAGACTCTATTTTTGTGCTACTCATCTACAAAGCCTTTGGCAGCGGCTTGTTCGGCAGACGAGCAGGAATAATGAAATAAAGGAGGCGGCGAGTGTCCCGCTCCGGCTGGGGCGCTGCCAACAATTGATTGACGCGCCCGCCGGCCCGGAGCCTACGTGATGTATTTACTTCTAAGATGGTATTTTATAAAAAAGGATATCTAAAATACATAATTTTTCTTGCTTCTAGATTTCTAAGGGGTCTAGGTGCAAGGTGCACGTGTATCGCCGTCGTAGAGCAACGAATGCCAGGTCGTGTGATGGAGGTGACCATTCCGACGGAAAAGTTATGTATTTTTCCGTGGTTTTCTTGCTTCGAAGGTACGTTGAGCAATTGGTCCCAACTGACGTCACTAAGTGTCAGTCCTTAAGTCTTATGAGAGGCTTATTGGCTGTTTGATAACATTTGACAGTAAGGTTTATCAATAACGTCATAGTTCTTCGTGAGTAGGATGTATAAAAGCTGTTTTTGGAGAAACTATAACTTAGCATTAGTCTCTATAAGCGGCAATAAATGTAATGATTAAGAGGACTACTAGACCTAACTGAAATCGAGAATTTAGACACACACACATAGACAACCGGTATATCGCCATCTATCGGCGCAACATGAAACTACCGTGTCAACATAAAACTACCAAGAGATGTCGCTCATCTACACTTATAATAAATCTGTAGAGGCCAATTCTGTATATGAAATAAATTTAAAAATTAACAATCAAGAGGTGATTAAGAATTGCTACTGATGCCAAAAATGCAATCAGTAAAATTTTTGTCTGAACAAAAACTACTCGACGACTTTTTTAACGAAATTTGAAACAATTATTCTTCATACTCTTGGGCAGGTTATACCTATGTATACTTTTCGTAATGCTTTAATCAATAGGAGCAGAGCAGTATACAGCTTATGAATCGGAATCATGTGCTACAATTTATAAAGATATAGGTATTATTCTTTTTTTAACCTAAGACCACGCGGCCTAAGTTGCGTGCGGCCGCTAGTCAATAATAAATGAATTACGACCGGAAGGAATTTCACCTCTATTGTTACATTATATCTACCTATTAACTAACTAGCTGCCACCAGAGACTTCGTCCACCTGGACTCCAAAAAAAACAGGTCTATAAAATAGTTTATGGCATATCTCAGATTTAACAAACGTAGGTATGTACAGTCAACAGCACATCAGGTTACTCCATTTCCGTTTTGTCTCTCGCTCTTGCCAAATGACATTTCTTTGCAATAGAGCAAGGAGGACTGACCGGAAATCGGTAGCGTGATGTGGCAGCCACCGTAGGTACCTACATCATAACATTTTATTAAAATCGCCCAAGCCGTTTCGGATGAGTTTGGCAACGAACACTGTGACAGTGTGTGAGAATTTTCTAAAAAAATAAAAAAACAAAGAAATAAGTTCATTTCAGAAAACATAACGAATTATCAATTGTAAATAATGATATTTAATGATATCATTCATGACCTAAAAACAATTGATAATTTTACTTTACTTTTGATATTACATTAAAGCACCCATAGATCAAACAACAAAATAGACAAGACATTTATTTTATTTATTACTAGCGGCCGCCGGCGATTTTGTCTGCGTGTACTTAAGTCGAAAAACAAAAGTTTCATTAAAATCCATTCAGTAGTTTTTACGTGAAAGAGCAACACGGCACATCCACACATACAAACTTTCGCCTTTATAATATTAGTAGGAAGTAGGATTAGTAGGAAGTACTAGACATTTGTGTGTTACTAGATATTTGTGGGTTGATGGAAATTTAACTAGAGAGGTGTTGTTGGATTAGTATTTACTGTAAAAGTGACACTGGGTATAAAAACAAAATATTAAAATAATAATGAGACTATAGGTGACTATTTTGTATTTCAATCAAAAAAGAGTACTAGCCTAGTACGTAAGTACGTAAAAAAATAATTGTATGGATAATAAATACCTAGTATTTAGTAATTGTATGGATGGCTGTGAATAAGAAATAGAACTCATTTAATTAAATGTTAAAACTTTTATTTGGTGGGATCACATTATTTTTTATTAATTTTTAAATTTTTATGTTATGACTTGTAACAGATTTGTAAAATGGACTGTAGTCAAGTTTTCACTTTCTGGCCATTTTTCCGGTTAATGTAAGCGTATAAAAAGTACAACGTTTAGTTTTAAGCTCAAATATTTAGTGATGGCTAAGCATGGGTTAGTTTTAAGCTCTTGTTAACGAATTATGTTGTTTAATTGAAGCTATTTAGGTGATAGTTGTGGATATGAATCATGTTATCCTGGAAAAGCGAGATGACATGCTTATTATAATAATATTTACCTATAATTTTGAAAAATAGTAGAAGCACTGGTTATGATGACATAACTACAGAAATATTAAAACAAATACCAATTAAATTATCTCACATTTTAAGTCACATTATTAACAATTGTATTTCAAAAGGCACCTTTACTAATAAATTAATTAATTAAGAAGGGTAATAGACGTGATATTAAATGTTATAGACCAATAGTATTGGTGCCAGTCATTTCGAAAATATTTGAGCGAGTGATTTAAAGCTCCTTGAGTAACTATTTTGAAAAATATAACATCTTTGCCGAGGAACAGGTTGGTTTTAGTTGACATGCGCCCTGTACATGGACTTAACAAAAGCATTTGATTGTGTTGACCATGGTATATTACTAAAAAAAATTCTGCGTATGGTATACGAGGAAACTTGTTGAGTCGTATCTGAGTTGCAGAATTAAATCCACTAGAGTCACCAGAATATGCCCTATTAAAAAAACTGAAATTAATTATTACTCAGAATTTGAAAACATGTCACTTGGCGTGCCACAAGGTAGTGTCTTGGGGCCACTGTTATTTATAGTTTATATAAATGATCTGCCAAAAATCACCAGTCACCAGACAGTATTATTTGCTGATGACAGTACCATTGTTGTATCGGGACCTGACAAAGTTCAGTTTGTACGCGAAGTAAATTACACTTTGGACAATGTTGTAACTTGGCTAGATACGAACAATTTAAAAATTAATCTTACAAAGACGAACGTAATGACATTTGGAAATAGAATTAGTGAAATTATTGGAATGGACATTAGATATTTAGAATATAAAATTGACCAAGTAGATAATACAACTTTTTTAGGTTTAACTGTTGACCATAATTTGGATTGGAAGACTCATATTGAAAAAATGTGCTCGTCTAAACCAGCATTCATATGCCCTCTACATGCTTGCAAAGACAGTAGACATTGACGCAGTTTTGACAGCATATCACGGATGTGTCGTGCCCCTTCTAAGGTATGGTGTCATGTTCTGGGGTAATTCAACAGATAAAGGCACATCATACAAGGCCCGAAAGAAATGTGTTAGGTCTGTATTTAAATTGCATCGGACCATTAGTTGTAAGCCCTATTTTCGAGAATGGTAGCTTTTATCCCTACCCTCCATTTATATCTTGGAAACAGTTTTATTTGTTAAAAATAACTCAGAAAAATTATTAAAAATAAACGACACAACTATAAAATCAGCATGCCTAGGAACAAAATGGCTTTATTCAACAAAAGCATATTTTGTATGGCATCCTGAGTCTTCATCCACCTCCCCAAATCTGTCCATGATTTGGGAAATTTTGGATGAGTTCAAAAACGCCGTTAAAGGATTGCTTCTTGAGAAAGCCTATTACAGTGTTATTAGATAAACTTTGAGGTCACGTGTCTCTTTTTCTTAAAATAATGTATCTATTGTAAATTTTAATTTATTGTAATGTTAAATGTTAATAATAAGTGATAAATCCACCCTGAGTTCTCGCCTTTTAGTGGCGGGGACGCTTGAGTACCTGTTATAAGGTGAACAAGAAAACTCAGCCGTGGCAGTGTGGTGGACTGGCTATAAGCTCCAGCTTATATTCTTATTGGTCTTTGTCTAATTGTATTTTGTCCTTGTCTTCACTATTTTTGGTAGTTATATGAGGCTCACGTATTTTCATATTCCTTGATAACCGGGGATCGAGAATTTCAGGTAACAAGCAGTCCAAACAGAAGTTAATTAGTTTATCTTTCATCTCGTTTTCCCACATAAAATCATTTCGCTCAATCATTTCCGTTTTCAATTTCTCCTTCTCATTTGCCCACATGGCAAACAGGCAATATTTCTTTTGGGTCACGTGTAGCTGACCCTGTATCTGGAAGTACCAAGCATGCCGATTATTAATAGCTAGTTCGCCTGTTGTCGTTTTGAGCCAGAAAGTTACCTTTTTTTTATTTATTGCTGATTCTAGACCCATTTTACTGGCCGTCAAAGGGCACTTAACTTCTATCCGAGTATGTTCACCCATCAAACCATCAGGCGTGGCACCCAAAAAAGGTAATTCGTTGTCAATAAATACGGCCCACACGGCTTAATGGCAACATTTTCTTGCAAGCCCAGCTGAGTGAGAGCTACTTTTTCATTGTTCTGGCCATGACTAATAGATTCTACATGATCCAATTTTTTATTGTAAATAATGTCCTTCACTAAGGAAGCACATGGTGTTGTTGCACGGCGTCTTATAACCCTGCTGAAGTTAGACGCAGTGAGGAGGATCGTCTCATTTCAAGCCATTCTCCGTTGGCTCTTTGCAAAATATTTTTTCTTTCCACCGTAGCTCGCTCTTCGTCAGGTCTTTTCAAATTTTTCAAGAAGTTTTCTCTCATTTTATTGTATATCTCCTCCGGCACATCAGGGTTTCCGCATTCCTGGCCAAAGTGTTTATCATTTCTTTTTGAGTGTAAACCAGTCGTCTCTTTTTCTTGGCATACCTTTTCCTCAGTGCTCTTACCACATTTTCAGTTTTCAGTTTTACGCAGCATGCAAGCATCATTATTTCCAGAAATACTGCGACAAGCCAAGTCGCTACATTTCTCGCCGGAAGAACGCCATAGTGGCGCCACCAGTTCAGCTGTCATTGCTTAATAATGGGTCTTATTACATAGCAATAAAAGTCTACAACCATTTACCAAACTCCTTGAAAGCTGTGCAAGGCAAAGAGTTTGAAACTAAGCTTAGGAACATGCTCATTGATAATTCTTCTTATAGCATCAAAGAATACTTTGAAGCTAAATTACAATAAAAAATCGAAATCATACATTTCGTTTGACTGGCACCTCTTATTTTTTTTTTTTTTGTACGCCTGTAGACATAGATAGATTTGTAGATTTTTAAATATTCTAGTTGCTTTGTTATTTTTTTGTTTTTGTTAATGTTATAATTCGTTTTTTATTTTTTATGTGTAAATTCACAATACCTTGAAAAGGTGAATTTATGCCTACCATCTACAATTTTACTGCTATCCTTGTACTTTCTGTTACAAATTTATAGTGAATATACATGATACCTGTCTATGCATTATATAGATCTATGGTTTCACAACCTGCGACTACGAAATAATTTTGCCAGATGCAGAGCGTTCACTAACATTGAACCAAACTCGTCAATCTGACCAACTGAAGTATTAGAAGTATAGTAACTTTCTTATCAAATTGAACTCTTACTTACTTTTGAAAAGTGTCATTGCAATCTTTGTTTTCTGTGACAAGCCTCGGTCTTTTTCTAAAAACAAAAAAATAACCTCAAGGGTTTTGGGTGAACTCGGCCGGTACTCGTCGCTACTCGAATTCGCTTGTCGCTACACGGCGTCTCACGCACACACGCACACGCACTGTGCCTGAGAACCAATTGAACAGTATGGCGTTTTTTCGAAAATATACGCATTGAATCCCAAAAATAAAAAGATAAGACGACTTTGTTGACTTTTTGGTGAGTTTTCATGTCCCATGCAATCAAACAACCAAAAATATACTAAGAATAGACTTAAATACTACAATAAATACTAAATAAATAAATACAAAAAATAAACCATGGATTTGAACTCGGGACCATAAGATTAAATAGTAAATCGACTGTTCCGTTTACGTTACGTTCCTCCACCGCGTCGACATCTCTTGTCATCGAAAATAGCGGTTAGTTTATAGCATAGTCCTTAAAGACTTGAATACTTTTAAATAAATGCACAGTATACAAACATAATGTGACTCAACCACCGGTGTCGGAAAGTTGTTTGAACTCAACTGAGAAGAACCGGCAAGAAACTTTCGTGTGGCTACTTTCAAAATTCTGATTGAAAATTAAAGTTGTTATTGGAAATAAAACTATATACAAATAACGTTTTATTGTTATTAAAATTGCCAAATAACTTTCATTCTAATCATTATCAAGCTTTATCCTACGAACAAAAACAAAACATAATACAAAAAGGAAAACCAGGATTTGATCTTGCGACCATGAGATAAGGCTATTTACGGCTGTGTATTATTCATGTTCCTCCACCGCGTCGACCATAACACCGAATGAAAATAGCGCTTAGTTTAAAGCATTGTCCATTTTATGGTAATTTATTTATTAATTCATTTTATAAGACGTTTTTGTTGACTTTTTGGTGAGTTTTCGTGTCCCATGCATTATTATAGCATACGCAATATTCTAACAGTGATTACTAAGCAATTAAATATTATTCAAATGCGGAGCGCAATGCGCGACACGTCCGTCTAGCATCAGGCCACGGCCGGTACTGTCTGTACACGGCGTTTCACGCACACACGCACACGCAATTTGCTTGAAAACAATTATTGGTGTTTTTTGGAAAATATACGCATTAAATCACAAAACTAAAATGAGCACGCTCTAGTATTTTATAAAACACACATTCTGTGAAAAGAACAGAACGATAGCATGATGTTTAGTACAGTTTTTTTTCATTCTAAAATTTTTTTAGACCCATCTTTGCCATTTTATTCTATCGAGCCAAATTTGTTAAATCGTGTTTTCAAATTGATAAAACCAACCCTTGAATCCTCAAGAATCCGACATATTTTTTTCATCTGGATCACCGAAGTGTAACACTTCATTTTCGTTACCATAAAACTTGGATTTAGCTCTACTAGTCCCCTTAAAGTAAAGATAGTTGTAAAAGTGTATTATGTATTAGAATTCGCTGGCATATTGATATTAATTAATATTGATATACTTAGCTGATAAATAGTTATAAAGAACTAGCAAAAAATAGACATGACTACACAATATATGATATATTGATTCAGAAATTATATTATTCATGTATTGATTGAATTCAATATTATATTGAGACAGGAAACAGAAGTAACAACGCGCTGTCAATAAAGAGTTAATAATTTATGTGGCTAAGTATACATTGTTAAAGATATATAGGCATCATTGGCAAACCCACGTTCCTATTTACTAAGCTAAAAATAGTTAAGTACGTTCATGTAGGAATTGTTTAAAAAATATATTAATATGAAGCAACATAATTCCCTTTGTTCATTGAGGGTTCAATGGTCAGATTCAATTTAATAGACCAATAAGCTTTTGTAAAAAAAAAAAAACTGACTTTTGTAGCTACAAAAAGTCAGTTTTTTTTACAATAGCTACTTTATAACAATAGTTACATTTGATTTTGACACATTAAACCACTTAATTATCTGACTGTTGAAAAATCATTGAAAAACCAGTCTTGAATGGATTGTGAATTTTCATATTTAATTTGGAAACAAAAAAACAATTCTGTCGTCAACAAAAATATAGTACTGTAAATAATACAAGAAAACATACAACCGGATCGGACTTTGATTTCACCGTTTCCGTTAAAAAACTTCAAAAGACTAATATCTAAACTAACTTTATGTAAAGCTAATGTGCCAATAAAGCTGTAAAAAAGTGCTACAGGACTTCAACCACAAAATATTTAACTCCAATGTAAGTAGTTCCATTTCCTTGCCCTATCTGCGCTTGCTACGGTTGCCGCTACGCTACGTGCTACGAGCGCGACTACGAGATCCTGGCGCGGCTTCGTTAAAAACTTTAACGCTTCAGTTAGGAACTACAGACAGACACTCATTTGGTAATTGTATTAATTTCTTTTGTATGAATTTGAGAAATGTCGTTCGCCATTTTTGTCATATACCTAATTCCATATGCATGAATGCACATTGATTATTTGTATTTAATAGCACAGTAGATATTTCTTGTATTTAAATGCAGAACAAACTTTAGGCAGTTCTATGACTACTTAAAAAGCCATTACTCTAGAAAGCTTTATTATTTCCCTATTACATGTATTATTTATAATGTTTAAACTTCTTCAATGGTGTGATGATAACAAAAGGTCCTACTACTGACTACTTCTGATAAATATTTAGCCAATGATGATGAGGTACGAGTATTCCAATTAAAATAGAAGTACCTACCTACCTATTATGTACTTCATAATAGCAATTACTGAACACACTGCCGATCTATAAGCTTGCATCTTAGTCCAAGAAAGAGACGCACAACTGATAGTTGTCTGTCAAATAAGTGCACGTAGTCTCTGCGGGCAGAACATTCGAGTGCTTACATAATTGGCGCAAAGCAAACGCATGGTCCGTCGCCAAGAATGGCATTTCCATTGCCGAGCGTGATTCACTCAGACCGGGTATATAAGACGGGGTTTCCCGGCCGGCGTGCCAGTCGGTCGCAGGGCGCAGGGGTGCGCGCGTCGTGCGTCATGGGAAACTTTTTACGCGAAGCGCGGGATGACAACTTCCCCGTTTGAGGTAAGTTCGTTTGGTAGAAATTGCGATTTAAACTAATGTTCCACTGATTTTTGATGTAGCCAGTTTTTGATGGGCATTCCGTAAGGTTTTAGATATGTTTTTGATTTTAAGGGTTTAAAATACTTGAATTATGCTAACTTTTGCTATTATTTAGTCAGGTTATTATTTAATCAGACTTCCTGTACACCGAAAATATCAAAAGAGATCTTTACTTATATAATTAAAATTTGACCAATTAACAAAAAAATATGGTAACCCTAATACCTGCATAATTTTTAGGCAATCAATGAAGTAGTAACTAAATATTTAACCTATCTATAACACACTTTCAAAATGCTCAAATAGTTAATTTGAATAAGGTTTTTGACGCTTGTCTGACTTTAAGAATTACTTTTCTTGAGTTTTCCCACATCCATTCTGAAGTCTCTTATTTCTATTCGTGACAGCACCTAAGTGAATAACTTAGCTTCCAACATATTTATTTTATAATATCTAAGACATCTAAGTACTTCGTAAGTTCAGTAATCCACAAACAAACTGTTTCACTGCTGGGTGAATGCCTCTACCATCGTAATAATGATTACTACACCAAGCTTGCCAAATTCAGCTTGGTGATCACAAACCCTGGTCACAATTCAAGGTCGATCTCTAAACAACAGTGGTGATGAAATGTAATGTAGAAATTAAGTTAGTACCGCATAAATAAATCTATTGAAACTGAATTTTGATAATTAAGTTTATTAAAGTAGGTATGTATCACTTCATCTTAAATATTTTTATTTTATTTTTGTTATTTCTTTTCTTTTTGCGCGCTACTGTCTTAAATTGTCAAACTTTTTGAATCGTATCGCGTCACAATGGTTTGCTGGAAGAAATCCTTATAGAGATAAAGCTCACCTGTACTATGAGTGTTCAAATTATTTTCAATGTACATAATTATATTTTTGTGTACGAACGAACTACTAAATAAATAAATCTGGCAAACTGTAAAGTTAAACAGCCACACAACGATGGGTGGTTTGGAAACTAAAAGTAGGTAATTAGATACACCTGTATCCTCAGTAATTAGGTTTTCCTCAGTCTAAGTGGAACAGGCGGTGCGTTCCCGCGCCACCTCATTCATTCTTAATGCCAAATTCGATATAGTCTAGCAACTGAAAGGAAATACTACAATCTCAAAAATCTACTTATTGATTAGTGTTTTCAGTACAATGTACTTATGTTTCCTCAAATATTTAAGCATACGAAGTAAAGTTTGGAAGCATAGGGCAGCGGAGGTGCTGATTTTGCTAAAATTTTGAAACCTTTTAACAGAAAAATCTGTCTTTTTTTTAACGTCCTTACGATTGTACAATAATGCTACCACAATGAATTTCTTTATACAATCTGAAAGGGCAGATATAGCAGTTTCTGTGTCCTAAAAATTTCTACGTTGGTATCAATATTTTAATTTTTACAGCCTCCCCCAGACACTTTTGATGTGTGTATTTGGAAAATATATTGGATTAGGTTGAAATTTTAAAATAGTTAATTATAATAATAGCGCACAAAACGGCAGAAATATTCCCAAATTAAAATCAAAATGGCTGACTCGGTTCCTAACGACCTCGTTTGACCGGCAGGATTGAATGGGGATTAAGTTTGCAGTCCGTTTGTGAACTAAATGGGTAGTTGATATCATGTTTGCTTTTACCAAACTGTACATTGATACTTTTAACTAAAAATAACAAATTTTCGACATACTTAGATAGGTAAGTCTGAATTGAAATAGGTTTATAATTATAATCGATACACATTGCCTTCTTTTTCAAATTCAACAACGGCTATGCTATTCCGTTTGGCGCCAAAACTCACTCCGCTCGTGATGAGTTATCTTTAAGATTCAATTTCTTCGCGACTGTGGTAGTTTGAGAGAAAAAAACTGAGCCTTTTTTTTTTTATTATTTACATACAAAATACGAGAAAATACCAAGTGAAGCGCGATAATGATTGAAGTAGGAGTGAAACAACAAGCTGTGAAGTAATTTTAGCCGAAATGCCGCCCCTGGTTCGATTCTAAGTAGGGAAGATTATTGAATGCGAAATTCGCCTTTTTTTTCATTAATACGTTTTGACCATAAGTCGCGACTTTTGATAAAAGTTTTTTCTGTTGCTAAATCATGTTCGGCACAACAGCCGACAAACAGCCAAAATGGCACATTAGTTGTGGGGAAGTGTTATCACGCAACACATACGATGCTCTTTAGGGTTCTTCCGTATAGCTGTTGCGTGTGAACTTAAATAAAGTGTCGTTACTTATAGTACTTTTTCCAATTTATTCCAAGGGCCAAAAAGCTGTACTTAGATAATACAAACTCCGATTTTATTAATATGTCACATTTTTATCAATGTCATAAAGAAATGAACAGACATTATCAAAATAATGTCTACATAAAGAGAAGTCAAAAAAGAATTAAACGGTTTGACAAAGCGTCACTAAAATCTGAAACAAAGCAAACAATATTTTAATTCGGTAGTGATAAAGGCGCTTTCCCTCAAAACTTCATACATATTTAACCACGTTACACACATTTTAACGCTGACTGGTATAAGGTTCGGTTGCACCATCTGACTTTAACAATAACAAACATCAAAATTTCAGTTAAAGTACCGGTCAGGTAAGCAAAAATGACGTCAAATTGTCAAATTTGACAAAAACTTCAACTTTAACTTTAACTTCTACTATGGTGCAACTTACCCTAAGTATATTATACCTATTCAATTACTAACGCACATAATGGTTTAAAAGGTTGTCCATAAATCCTTTAATTGCGTGAAAAATCAAATACAAAAGTCATTCATTCCTAAATTGTTAATAACTATAAAAATAAAATAATAATATAAAAAAACCTGAAAAACGTTATAATTTTTTTCAGGTTATTTTATAAAAAAAACCATAACATCATAATGAAATATAATGCTTTCTTTTAAAGCTCTAACAGTATTGTATCATTAAAAAGTAGTGGTAGTAAAATGATTGCGACTTTAAAACGTTCTTAGCGTTCTCAAGAACGTTCTAGTACTTAAAAACGTTCGTAGCAATGTTAACGGTCCTTGTTTTTTAACTGCAATGAATCTTTCTTGATTTGACAAAGTTATCCTGTCTGAAAAATATCGGTACGTATCACGACTCACATTTAGCTAAGCAAAATGTACTATCCCTACATTACCTACTTTTGTAACTACACATCAATATTATTATACCCACTGCACTGTCAGCGGTCAGAGAAACAAATGGAACAACAAATGAATTTCAGCGAACATGAAACAGTGTGTCGTTTTTTCAAAAGTTTGGCATACGAAAAATGAACAGAACCCGCGCTTTGGTCTACATGACATGACACATACTTTTAGATAAAACACACGGGTGAATATTTGTGCACAACCGTTGCAATTCTTATTTTAAAATAATACTTATCTAAATCATGCAAAAATTGAAAAGGTTTACCGCAATCTTTTGCTTTCAAATCGTCAAATCTAATTAAACTAACAACGTAAAAACGTACCTAATGATCAATTAATAGATCTGGAAAAAAACATTTGAATAACCATAACAATCTAACTCTCTCATATACGTAAACGACTGTAAAATAAGTAATTCTTAAAATGACAAATATGCAAATTCCTGTTTTTTCTTTAAACTTAAGAGCCACACTTATAACAATATAAAAAAACTGTTTACATGGTGCTAGGCACCATGGCGGTTAAAAATATAATTTTACTAATAATACAGCAGGAGCGCAGACCGCAATGTAAAACCGTAAACTGCAAGCGACACACTTTTGTTCCCAAACGCGGCGCTGCATTGCAGCCAGGCTTAGAATCACTTTTGTCGAAATTCATAGAAACCAGTAGTGTCGCTTGCAGGTTTCGTCTTAGAATTCTGTATTATGGAAACGGTTTTTATTCTGTATAAAAGCTTTCGAACGACGCGGGCCTGCTCTATATTTCTCCTCGTCTGTCACGGCTAGGCTCGCGAAAGTAGAAGCCTTGCTTCTCTATTTTAGATTCATGGAATTACTTATATGCGAACAAAAACATGTGTACGTAATGAGGTCAGGTCACCCCTGCCGGCATTTAGTTTAGTGCCTAACTTCTGCACGACGCTAGTTTTATTGCCAACAAGTTTCGCTAAGTTGGTTAGAATTATTTTGTCTGTGACGGCGGTGAACAAGGCGTGATATAAGTTCTCAAGTTTAAAGCTTAAGCAGGTTGCTCTGCGATACATGAACATCAGGGGTGTCATGCTGAATCAGTATTTTCTCTCATTTTGTATGTACAAATTAAAAAATGTTTCTTGGCTCGGTTATTTTCTGTCAAATCACAGTCGCAAAGAAATTGAATTTTAAAGTTAACTCACCACGAGGGAAGTGAGTTTTGGCGCCCACCGGAATACTATAGCAGCATACTGTGAAGCTTACTACTTAAGTATTTAATATTTTTATAATTAGAAAATAAATTAAGTATTTATATTTGGTAGAGTTTGTTAGACCTATACCTACTACTTACATTTTACTTTAAATGGTACGACGGCAAAAGTGCCCGTGGCTCCAGTGGCGATAGTGGGTAAACTTGACGTGAAAATATGATACATAATAATATGTCAGTTTTTTGTGAAATGTAAAAGCAGCTATTTTATTGGGCTAGTCAATTTGGAAGTAAAAGAACACAAGGCCAGTGTTGTGGCACCTAATTGCGACCTGCATAAGGAGGTATACGAATCAATAGCGGTTGCATAACCGGGTGCATACGCGACAACCTCGGCCGATCCGCCGCAGTCAATAATTCAACCTTCACATAACATGGTCAGTTCTTACAGTGTTAGCTGTAAGATCAGTCAGTAATAGTCGCATTAAGTTTGGTGTAGTTCGCACATACCCTCTGTCCTCTAGCCATAGCGTTACGCTGAGGTACTAACTAATCAGTCAGTCAGTTTTGTTATTTTCAAAATTTGGGATACAATGTAAAGGCCAATTTTTATTCATCTTCCCTCTAGAAAATAATTGTTATCATGACAAAAATCAAACCAGAATTTTTTATACCCGTTCGGTCACATTCAAGTGTCAGCAAATTGTTTAATGAACACAAAGTAGGTGGTTTTCCGGCCAGATTTGATCTCGGGACCACCGGGTTCCGAGCCAGAGTGTAATCTAAATAATTGCAACTACCTATATTAGTTATTTATTTCAAATTTCCATATGAATGCACGATAATCTTACCCTGATACATCTTGAATCATAAATGCAAAGCTTTCCAGTTTACCGAATAGCCTTCCTACGAGTAAGGGTTTTTGTACTGAATTTGCAGATTACCTAATTCAAGCACGTTGTGGCTAATTATGCACCATACGTACGGATGTAGGAGTATATGCCATGCCCGGGCCACCGCGGCATGCTTTACGACCTACTCCAAAAACCGTTATTGATTTTCTTAGGCTTAGATATGTAAATGCCTGAGGGTGTTTAAATTTTTACAGCACCGTCATTGTAATCTCACAAAGAAGGCTAACAAGGTAGTAGGTATGTGTAGGTGGCAAGTTGTAGTAATCGCAATACAGGTTTAATATATTTTTCTCCACAGCCAACAAGGTTTTTGCTTCGCCCGATGATTGATTGGTAGAGAATGCCTTCAGGCATTAAGACTCACAATTGTACTTGTTTTCGAGCACTAAAGATAAATAAATGAATAAACGGTGTTTCTCAGACAGGATTTCTACAAATCGTGCTCAGTCATCCACATTGAACAAAATATTTGAAAATGGATAGAGGTACCTTTGTAAATTTGATACACAATTGCAATATGGATAACAAAGGTATGAAAAAGGTCCCTGTGATTATTATACATCCTGTGATAATAACCAGTACAATTGAATCGGAAACATGCTCAGTGCATTGGGCCGAGTGATAGGTGGTCACTTCCCTCTTTGATCCGGACTATCCATCCGCATACACGTTCAGACTACTAGATCCTAGGGCCCGGGGGTCAATCAAGGTGTGTCACAATGTAACGTTTAGGTGAGACGAGATTGTGTCACTTATTACAGCAGTAATATTTAGCAGCAATAGTATCACAAGAGATCTTGCTGGTATTTCCAAATTAAACAACACCACAGAAGAACTGTTGTTACCATTTTGATTCATGCGTCACACAAAGCATGTTTATTTTTTACGACTGTTTTACTTATTTTTAATTTTTGGTGTTTTAATCCTTATTCTGTGTTTTTTTAACTTAGATTGTCTCCAAATTGGGACACACGAAGTTGATTGCAATAATGTTATTGCATGTTTTCTTTAAAAAAGGTTTTGTTTAAATCAAAAAATAATTTCCGGAAAGCGGTCTCTTGAAATCTTGAACCGATATCTTGAAATCAAAATAAACACGTTGTACAGTAAATAAGTTAAGGGGGGGGGGGGGGGGAGGGTTATGATTAATATTGCCCTGCAGCAGTGAAACAGTTTACATAGGTTGTGTAAGAGTAAAAAAAAGTTTACAAACTTTAACTCTTGAACAGTCTTTCCTAATTTTTGTTTTCTTCCACAGGCATGATGCTTCAGGCGGGGACAACTACCTACAAGCTGTAAGCGCGTTGAGGGTGCCAGTTCACCGATGGACAATCAGTAGTTTTATTTACAGTTATTCTTTTAACAATTCTCTGGTGTCAGCAGTTGCGATAACTCTTTTGAAAATGTTTGACACCAAATTAATCCCTCCCCTTAATTCCAACTGGTGATTGATGAAAGACTTGCAGACGTATACGCGGCTACCGCTAACGTGACTCTTCTTGCGGTCCTGAGCTACCCACCTAAACAGCCAGGAGCGTGCGAAGACCACGCGCGCGCAGCTGTAGCCAACGGCGCCCACCGCGTGCACTCTGCTTTTAACTTCCTCTATTTATCGCAGCTGTTCCACTTCTTCGTTATGGATCATTTCGCTGAACTTAGGGAACTTAGGGATACCCTAGATGTTTAAACCTGGATCGTCGTTGCTTGATACAGCGACATGATTCAGGCCAACCCGACGTCTGATCTTAACAGATGTCTTTTGTCGTACAGGTGAGACCCTAAACGGGCAGCGCCTGATCGAGTTCCGGCTCGGCCAAGAAGGCGAGTCGGAGCAAGGTGAGGGGCTGACGGTGTCGTCGGCGGAGCTGATGGTGCGCGCGGAGACGTCGCCGCGCGCGCGCCGGCTGCGCTACACGCTGTGGGCGTTCACGGTGAACGGGAACGCCAGCGTGGGCGAGCTGGCGGGCGCCACGAAGCGCGACCCGGCGCGCGGCTGGCAGCGCATCGACGTCACGGCGGCGGCCCGTCGGTGGGCGGCGGCCGGCGCGCGCGAGCCTCTCCGCATCCTACTCGACTGCAGTGGGTGCTTAGGTGCGCATCATGACAACTTCTTAGATATATGCAGCGTGTTCTTGAGTGGCCGTCCTCCAACTATTGGCGATGGGTGCTGTTGTGAGCTGGCTAGCTAAGGATAGGGCACGATGGCATGCATTGGGGAAGGCCTTCCGTAATATTAGTTTAGGCATACTTCATCGGGTTTATGACAGAAGCAATAACGTTCGTCCAAACCTTTTATACTTTTTTGAAATATACGAGTTATGTTAGGCCTTTGTTCGGTGTTTTATGAAGTAGAAAAACGACCTAATTAGTTACAAAGAAGTAAGTTGAAGGGAACGGGGTGGTGGACAGTGCAGAAGGGGTAGCGAGGCACCATAAGAAAAGTGTCAAGATTTCTATGAATACCGATCACTAAGGGCCTCTATAGAAAACTTGTCCAACAAGACACAATGTGTAACTGTTGGTCTTGTCTTAAATTCCGAATACACTTGCAGGGCGCGTGCGCCTGCGGCTGGGCGGAGGGCAGGCCGCGCGGCCGCTGCTGCGACTGCGGCTCGCCCCGCCGGCCGCGCGCCGCCGCCGGGCGCTCAACTGCGACGGCACGACGCGCGGCCGCTGCTGCCGCGAGACCTTCTACGTGAGCTTCCGCGAGCTCGGCTGGGACGACTGGATCGTCGCGCCGGAGGGCTACTACGCGAACTACTGCCGCGGCGCCTGCGGCCCCTTCCTCAACTACCACTCGCAGGTGGTCGAGGCGGCGCGCCTGGAGCGCGCGGCGTGCTGCGCGCCCGTGCGCTTCTCCGCGCTCTCGCTCATCTACTTCGGCGCCGACTCCAACATCATCAAGCGCGACCTCCCCGAGATGGTGGTCGAGGAGTGCGACTGCCCGTAGCGGCGTCGTTGTACATAGCCTGCTCGCGTCATCGCCGCTCTCACGCCGCTCGCGCCGCGGCACGCTTCTGCCGCTCTCGAATCCGATTTAATCCGAATCGATTATAAATAATATTCTCGACTTGTGTAATATTTTGTTCCTCGCATTCGAAAGACTATATCCTAAAACTAAATAAACTGTCTATACGGGCGTCGGGTCTGGGGGCGCGCGCGGCGCCGTTGTTGCCGCGCCCTCCTCTTGTTTATCCTGTTATCGTGTTGTACTGTAGTGTTGTTGTCGCGGGTTGTTGTCGGGCCCCCGCAGCCCCCGCCCCGCGCCCCGCGCGCCCGCCGACGCGGCCCCACGTCTAGATGGCCTAAATAATTTAATACGCCGTTTTCTTTCACCCCGTTTGGTGATCGCTTGTAATTATTGTAAACTGTATTATAATAATTATTATAATTATAATAATAAATCAACTTTTTCATAATTATTATGACATCTTTTATTTTATTCCTACCATTACCAGTTGAAAAGTTACTTAATGCGTTGTAGACAGTAATGTATTGAGATATTGAAAAATGTAGAATGAGAGAAATAGGTAGGTAAGTATGCCTTTAATACCACCTACTTTGAGCAAGCAACGACAATAATAGCATATTTATTGTAGGAACTCTACCTCCTTCCCAATTTGGTTATTACACCAGAGGTCGTGGGTTCGATCTCGCTACAGTGCAAATAACAATGTTGAACATGTTTGTTGGTATTGGTATTAGGTGTTTCCTATGTATTTAGGAAAAAAGTTTTTTATTATGTTCATTCGTTGTCTTGTTCCCAAAGTATGGTCCACGCCAATAGTACCTGATATCTTTAGTACTTTGCCTATCTGACAGCTCCTTCAAAAATTCGATGTCAAACAAATCAAAGTTGTCGACCGTACACACAATATTTTCTTAGTTTGGGGCTGGAAGAGTCAGTGTGGATTACTTACCAAGAATATTTAGAGTTGTGATCTAAGTATACTATTTCTATATTTAGACGGTAAGACCGTCCAAGAGCAACTGAAATAGTTCTAGGACTTAGAGCAACACAAATGCCTAAATAAATTAAATACAAGTTTTAAAGTAACTGAATGAACGGCCACTACTTATTAATAAAATATTAACTATTGTTTTGAGTTTACAAATAAGGTACTTATCTTGGCCTAAATTTAATTTAATTGGTGACAGTTTTAATCAAACCTAAGCTTAAAACAGATAGTCGAAAATCAGTATGTAAACACTATAAACTGATCAAAAATGTACCTATACAACTTGTGAAATGTATATACCAATAAACGTTTTTCTATTTCTATTTTCTATAAAAATCAGTGGATAAAAATTCACCAACATTCTTAAATATATTGTTTCAAACAACTTGTTTGAAATAAGGCATCAAATAGGCAGACACCAGAAAAATCAAATCAGGAATCTTTCTAATAAACATAAAGCATCGTGAAGTATTTTATCAAGTCCTGAAATGATTATTTTATTTTTTATTCATTGTCAAATTAAGGTGTTAAAGATAGTACCTATGTTTTATTAAATACGCTTATTTACTCGTATGTACAAGAATATACAAAATAATAAAATAACGAAAAAAATAAGTCTTCTTTACTCTACTTCAAGTTATGTCACAAAATAGAAATTAGTTAGTTACAATAAAAATAAAAGATAAAATTGGTATTTAGAGATATCTGTAGAGTGGACCTTGGAGCATAAAATATACTCATCCCCCCCTTTTCAAGTGAAAATAAAACTTAATAAAAATAACCTTATGAAAATTTGTTTGGGGAACCCATGCAAAGACTTTTTATGGCAGATTTCGCGTGGGCGAAGCCTTTCAACAACATCAACGATTTTTGTTTTATAGACGTACCGGAAAATACCTACGTTCTTTCGAAAAAAGACTAAGGCTAAAAAAGTATGTTCGCCCATAAATAACAAGGGGACTAAACAGCCTTCATACGTCGCAATGTTGGGCACAGGTCACACCTCAACTATGAGGTGTTGCGAGCCATACTCCAACACACTTGTTCAGTGAAGGTTGAAGGTGTCTGTAGAGCTACTTACAAAGTTTACTGGCAGATGTTATCAAGCGGGTCTAAAGCCTCCAACTAGGCATAAAGCTGATATCTTCCGACGTCAGCTGGGTCCACCTGCTTATCATTCCTTCCGAGTTCCGAAGAACGGATTGTCCGAACAATACTTGAGGCTTAAGATACAAAATAGGATAGTGTCTTCAGGTGCAAAAAAACACCCTTGGAGGCATTACAAGTAGCAAGTAAAATACATGCTCATCTGTTTTTACTTTTGAACCCTATGAAAAGTTTCCCGAAACTTTTGTGCTAATTAACTGGCCCTTCTGACCTGGGTGAGTCTATTAGTCAAATGCCGGTCTATTGTGTCTCTACCTATATTACCTAAATAGTTCAACTCGAGGTTTTAGGACCAACCTAAATGAAAAGACTATCCTCCTTCCAACGATAAAAACTTGTGTTCGTGGTATCTCCGGCCATACAGCCTATGAGCCCAAAGTCCAACAGACTTAAACGATCGCAAGCCTAGTGGCGTCCCCTTCCACTCCCTACCTACAGTCACACTTACTAGTCAACTATTGTGGACTGTGGCTGTTTGTGGACATCCCGGCGCCGGGACGCCGCGTTTGACGCGATGCGTACGATCGATGGCCGGAGCAGACGACGCGGCGCCGGTACGATGCGGGATGTCTTGTGGTAAGTATACTACAGGGATATTGTGAGGAATTTTAATGTTTCATTTGTTTGCCCAACTTTTAATTTTATATTGACTTACTGTTACTCTCTCCGGTAACAAAGCTTCACAGGACCGTGAGGGTAGAGTTTAGCTTCCTTAGGCATACCTAGCCTACAGGGAGAGGATTTATAATTATGCAAGAATTCTTGCTACCTGCTACCTTCTTGCTATTTGGAACACATAATCTAGGGGAATAACTTTAGCATAATGTCGATTTTCCTAAAGTCCCATGGCATTACTTACTAAGCATAAACATCATACTGCATAACATTAACAACCTGAATATAATTGACGATACATGAATTCTTAGTAGCTTAAAAGTCCATAGGCACATTATTACACTGCAAATAGTAAAACCCCACAATTTGGCATAAACTTGATCATAAAATTTTTAAGCATTATTAATCGATACGATAGCTTATAACGAAATGAGTTTAACCCGACTTGCCATCCTCTCCATACCAGAGCCGACCGAAATAGACTGGTTTAGACCAGATATGTTATTCTGGCTCACGCCTCATCACATCTCGAACGTGATATATTCCCCGAATTCACAAACGTCAATCGACGCTAAGCACGCGCTCAAGCTCACGCTGTCCCATAAAGTGTCAACCGAACTGAAAGGATTAGCAATACTTCTGAGGGATGCTCAACTTTGATTTGTGTTTGTGAATTCGAGGGTATGTATTTCACCATGAGTTGGTACTCTCCTTCATTTGTTTTTTTTACTTAAGCTAAAACGCCAAAAAATAATCTCACTGTTCGAACGTTCGATGTGCAAAGGCAGGTTTCAGGTGGGGCGAAGCGAAAAGTAGCTAAAGCTTTAAAACTAGGTGTTTTTCTTTTTCTTCAAGAAACGAATTGTTTCTCACGTGCTGCATGCCCGGTTGTATACTGCATGTTGTATGCTTGCTTGCATGCATGTTGCATGCATGAGTTTCTAATTCAATTCGATCCAGATATCCGCGGATACAGACCCTTCGATCCAGACAGCAGGCTACCTAGCAGCGCGGTGCGGCGCCCGCCGGTCCGTCTGCTGGGGCGGTAAACATTCGGAGATGTGCATTAACGCACACACTCGCAGAAACTCCTCTTTGCCTTTATTATTGCCGATAGTTACTGTCTTCGAATCTATACCTATCTACTTACTAATATTTGCTCTATCTTTATTGCTCGGTCTTGGCCTTATTTCAATCTCCTCTTCTTTAGGAAAGAGATTCTTAAGGATGGCCTCAATAACTTAAACATCTATTTAAAACATCTATTGCAAATACATTCAGACGGAACAATCTGAGTATATACCATTATGTGGATTTCCAACTTTCTATGTACGACTAATTATAAGATGACTCAACCATTAACTTTTCTGTTGTGATAGAGTTTAACTTCAACTTGTTTTATTGTAAAACATCTCTAGAAATGTATCTCCAGGTACAGAGTTTTTTCAATTTGTTTCATTTAGGAGTAATTAAAAAAAACAATAAGAACAAATAATTTGAAATAACTCTTAAAAAAACATTAACACCTAATGATTTTTTAAATATTTCATTTCAGGCAATTCTTGAGAAGGGTTTTTTTTATAAATTTATACTAAAATTGTCATATTATTATTGAACACACCAGTGCGCAACAGCCAGTAGAAGTGTAACTAGTAACAAAAAGTTAAATAAGTGACTAGACACCAAACTTTAATTTCAGTGCAATAATCAGATAATTCATCATTAAAATTTCATTTTTTGAAAGGAAAAAAACATAAAACTAGTAACGACATCAAGCAGAGATAAATATAATTCTATTGTCTCTGAACTTACTTTACCCGTGTGTGGGTAAATTACAAGCCAGATTCCTAGATGAGGAAATAAACAATATAGGTATTTACTAGGAATGCATCATTGTTACAATAACACTATGACTAGGATCTGCACATCAAAGATAATACACACAAGTAGTAGTTACTGATGTGACCTTATAAGCCGGTACACCTTTAGAAAGTATCAGACATCTCCCTCACGCGCCATACAAACAGTCGCGCTGGCTCTTTCTGTCACGACTCTACCAATCATTCTCACCGTATTTGCCGTCGTCTGTGCGCGTACGCACATTTAAATTTTAATTTTAATTCCTAAATAAGTGATGTATTAGTTCAAATGTGAATATGGGCGACAAGGAAAACAAAGTGAGTTGATAAGATAAACATATATAGCACGAATATAACTTTAAGCGACTATTTATGGTGACATCATTTAACTTGGGTATAAACAAACATGCGAAGGCAATTATCATCTTAAACTCTCAGAACTTTCGATTTTAGACTTCGATAGCGAAAGTTTCCTTCGTATCGGTTATGTTAATAACACATTCACTCCTACACGTGGATAAGTTGATAAATTTCTAACAACAAGTTATAATAAAAAACGTTAAATGAGCGGAAAGAACTACTTAATAGTTAATACCTCTGAAAGGAACTTACTATTACAATTTATCAGAAACTAGCGACCCGCCCCCGCTTCGCACGGTTGCAATAGGATGTTATTATACATATAAACCTTCCTCTTGAATCACTTTATCTAATAAAAAAACCGCATCAAAATCCGTTGCGCAGTTTCAAAGATTTAAGCATTCAAAGGGACATAGGGACAGAGAAAGCGACTTTGTTTTATACTATGTAGTGATTTTTGTATTTTATGAGTAAGCAATCAGTTAATTAGTTGCTCCGTGGTTTGCAAATACTTAAATAGGTTTGAGTATTCAGTATTTTATTTATTTTTATTCAATAGTAGCTATCAAGACTATTAGACTAACCCCCGAATTTACAAGCGCAAATGAACGTTGAGCATCCCTTAGAAGTATAGCTGTCCCTTTCGGTCTCATTGTCATTTTACGAGACGGCAAACGGGCGTGAGCGCATGCTTAGCGTTGATTGACGTTTGTGAATTCGGGGGTCAGCCTTCTAGTCTTGAAAGCTACTATGGAACAAAAATAAATAAAATTAATAATTTCAAAAACTTTTTCGAACTACAAGTTCAGGAGCTGTTATTTCACACTCATGGTGATAAAACTCAAACTCTCGATGTTTGCGTCTAGGAGTAAAGATTCACAAAATATAATTTAAGTAAACTGTTCATTTAAATGTATTTTTACACTATTGACGCTTGTACGCTTCAATGAATCTTTACTAGTTTAGAAAATATCCTCAACGCATTATTGTAAGGGGCCATTATTTTTGCTCGCCGATGCATGTTGTTGTTTTTTTGTGTCAAATGCCTACAAAGATTGGTCTGCTGGAAATCGTAAACTTGACAGTAAAAAATGAAAAGTTCTCAAAAACAATACTCCATAAACCCAGTAACAATTCATTATTAAGGTACACGGTCGACGGCACGCCAGGCTACCCATGTACGGTCAGTCCTCCTTGCTCTGTTACAAAGAAATGACATTTGGCAAGTCCGAAACAAAAACGGGTATGGATTGATTGACTTGTACACTATTTTCAAGTCTAAACGCTTACGGGGGTATACGTACGACGATACTTTTAATATTGTTCTAAGAGGTAGCGGTTAACATACCTACTAAGAAAACGATTAAAAAAAAGTAGGTGTTTCCAAGACTCGTTAGTATAAACTCTATGTTTTTACAAATGGAGGCTTTGGCAGTTTGAGAACATACAATCAGACGTTATATATTTTTAAATTTTAAAATGATTGTGCACCATCAGTTCGTTGCGTTGCGACGACGCTGCGCATACAAATCGAGTAACGCAACCCGCACTTCTGGCCTCATCCAATCGCGATAATTATGTTGTTAATTTGAGCAAAACTTGCCTATTAGTTATAAAGTAAGCCACAACAAGCGACTTCCTTCACTATACCTACGACTTGATGTTTTGATAAGGTATAACATAGATACATCTTCCCCTTGTACAAATTTATTTTTCCCAGAACAGGGATACGTTTAAGTTTCCCACAATTTGCATAAGTTATATTTAGAAGTCATGCATAGCTGATGTGCCCAATCTAATATTCCATTTCGATATTTAGGACACGAGTCAAACTGAGGCCAATAACAATAGACGTACCTCATCAGACAAGAATACAGCGCAGGATATTGACAAAGTAAACAGCAGAGATATTAAAAACGACACAAATACAAACATATTCTTTCTTGTGTGTATCGTTGGCGTTTCCTTGGCCGTAATATCAGAAATATTTAATGTACAGAACAGAAATAGAAACAATTGCAAAGACCAGATACAAAGACCTAAGTATTGGGTTTATTCAGCTGATAAAGATGTCGACAACAAGAATGGTCTTCTGAAACATGTGCATTTAGTCCTCGAGAGATACGGCTATGAGAAAACTGACAACAGCACACTGTGGAACTTGCTATGGTCGCACGATTATCCGTTCAGAGTGCTGTATCCAAACCTGCATAGGTTGAAACCTCATCAGAAGGTCAATAAGTTTCCAGGGACGGGTTTTATAACGAACAAAGTGGATTTGGCAACTACAGAATCTAAATACATACCGAAAGCGTTCAAAATACCAAAGAGTAAGAAAGAGTTTTTGCAATACGCATCGAAGAATAAGCATGCGTTGTTTTTGGAGAAGCATAATCAACACCGCGGTGTGTACCTCAAGAACGTGACGGAAATAGACTTATCGAGTGGAGAAAGTTTTGTTCAAGAGTATGTTCAGCGGCCGTACTTGGTGGATGGGCATAAGTTCGACATTGGCGTGTACGTGGTCCTCACTTCCGTGGACCCTCTGAGGGCTTATTGGTACAAAGGCGAAGTTTTGTTCAGGTGAGTTATTGGAAATCAGTATCTACATAACAACAAGCTGCAATATGTTTGCATACTTAGTGGATATCGACGGATTTTCTCACATTTGTTTTAAAATTGTATTCACATTTAATTTTCTTATGAGGTAATTCCCAATTAAATATAAAGGTACACTTACTTGTAAATTAAATTATGTTGATGTAAGCTAAGACATTACCGTAATATCATAATTTCTAAACCGTAGCTACATACATTTCGTAACACCCAAAGGCGTTTTCCCGAAAATGAAAATGTTAAACTACAGACAGCTATTAATACCTGAACCTAAATTACCAGACTAATTTCTACCCAATTTTCTAATACAGGATAATTGAAATAGTAGTAGTAGTAATAGTACTAGTTTGAATATGGACTACCAGAATAATTCAATGATACCTACTTCATTCTTTATTCTATTCTAAATCGACAACAAAAATGTGCTGATTCCAGATACTGCACAGCGAAATATTACCCGTTCGATCCGAAGAACCTGGAGAAATACGTAATAGGTGATGACTACCTCCCCACATGGGAGGTGCCGTCGCTTGCGCACCCCTACACCGCCCTCGGGTTCAGCATGAAGAGCGCCTTCGACGGCTACGTCAGATCGAAGGTGGGCACACAAACTCACAGCTACCCCCAATTCAAAAACGGCAATCTACGTTAAGCAGCCCTTAAAAGCTCTTAAAGTTCAGTCTTCACAGCTCCATTTTATAGACACTAACAGGATCGCCATGAGTTTGATAGTATGCTTAATTTTGAGTTCCTGAAGGCACAAAAGCAACGCGTTGATGTTTGTGTGTTCATCATTTCATCTCGATGTTATGAGAACACGCTCTCTTCAATGGTCTATTCGCTTCACCTTGAATGACTATTCTCCCTCATTTGTATGGAAATAATTTGAAATCTTTTGCGCCTAAGCTCATTTCACTGAAACGATTACAGACGCAAATTTTACAGAGCGGTAAAATCAGGGTGAAGTGTGCATTGAGGATCCCAGCAACAAAAGCCCAAAAAGCCTTCTGTTCAGGCTTTAGCGCAGGCATTCCTAAAACCACGAGTTCGAATTATGTATGTTCGAGTTAAACTTTAATTTGTCAGAAAATTCCAGATTTTTCCAGGAAAGGAAATATTGAGATTGTCTGTCGGATAAATCAATAAAATTTATAAGTTACTGCACCTCGTTAAAAGTTTGAGTATAGGTTACACACCTGAACAAATTCTCTATAACCTACAAGGAAGATCTGAAATATTTTTTGCAGCCTAAGGTTATCATTATAGTACCTAATTAGATACTCGCAAATCGCATTATGGTTTTTGCAATCAGAACAAGCAAAAAATATCGTTCAACAAACCAGTAAATTTGGCCAGAAAATGAGTACTTATGTGGCTACTAGGTTTATTTTTAACTCATTTTGCTTCACAGGTAGAGTACTTGTGAAGCAAAATGAGTTAAAAATAGAAATGTTTTACCTTAACCTGAGGCAGATTTAAAAGCCCGGATTGTGCTAAGGCTTGAGCTAGCAACCATAATCGGAGACGAAGCTCTCTTTGTGTGTGCTAAATCAGGAGCAATCTTGCTTCGCAAGTGAGCGTTTTGAAGGAAGGGTTTCTTTCCGATTCCCTGGATCTTTTGTTCAAGTTCTAAAATTATCTACCGTATTGAGAAGGTCGGTGTTTACAAAACCGTGTTTTTACCGCGGACGGTAACCTCTAATTTTATATTTACCTACGGAAAAATACAAACAAAATATAAAGACAGTTAATAAACAGAGAGATAGCACGTCTATGTACCTACCCATTAGTACTTCATTACTTTGATTTCAGGGCCAGGATCCATCGCAAATGTGGGAGGATGTGCAAAAAGCTATCTCGGAGGTTTTGATTAAGAAAGAAACACACATAATTGAGGCAGTAAGTAAACTCAGCCTACTTATCAATTGGACCGAGCACCGACCCTGGCTGGAATAATAACAGACTTAATTATTGTGGGAATGAAATGTGGAATATGCTAGTATATACTCACTCTTTTTATCCTTAAGCGTATTCTTCGTGAAGTCATGATTAACTTTCTGCCAGCATCTGAAATAAATATGTATAGGTTTTATTTTTAAATAAATAGTGACACAGATATATTCTCACTTGAATGTTTGCCCATCCTAATGAACGAACCCACGCCCTGTAGTGACGTATACCTAGGACATCTACCAATAACTGATAATATCTCGGACATTTTTACTAAGATTCAGCACTGTTATAATACGGGTTTCGAAAGACTGACAACGAGAGAAAGGCACAAAGATGTGCCTAAAAGGCTAAAACAGATCAAAAATTAATAGGAATAACTAGATACCTATTACCTTTTTCAGTTAAAGCAATACCCCTCTCCTGACAACTTCTTCGAAATGATGCGCTTCGACTTAGTGGTGGATGAGGACCTGAAGGTGTACCTGCTGGAAGCGAATATGTCCCCGAACCTGAGCTCCGCGCACTTCCCGCCCAACCAGCTGCTCTACGAACAGGTGCTCTACAGCCTGTTCTCTCTCACGGGAGTCAGTCGCGCCAGGAATGAACCTAATCAAAGGTAAGAAATTAGACCTCTAAAGAAAGAAAGAAACCCTCCACTGCATCTACGCGTACAAGCAAGCACTCTTGTTCGCGCAGATGCGGTGGGCGGCACGACATTTTAGCTTAGATAGAGTGCAGGTTTAAAATAGGCATTAAAACCACATTTTCAAAATATTACAAGAAATACTTAGGACCTTAGAAAAATAACAATTCTATGCATAGGACTTATTATCAACTTCCAGCCTAAACCTCTGAATTAATAAGACAGATAAAGACACAAGACGGAATTTATTAATTTCAAAGGGGGACAAGACAGAGCTCTCATAAGTCACAGGAAATTCAAACTGTATCTTTATAATCATGTTCAACCGTGTTCAAGTAGGGATTTTGAAATAATAAGTAAGAAAATAAGTAGTTCGATCAAGTAGATACTTCCAGTTCCTAAAACTATTTAGCAATGTTTAGGTCACATCAGGCCAGCAGAAATAACGGTAGGAATAATTGCCCCAATCAGAGGTATGATAAAGTCGCCTCCTAGAACAATTACTTTCTATCAGACGAAAACATTATCATAAGCTAAAGAGGTAAGGTCCAAAATGATTTGTTTTATTAGCTGTCGATATCGGAATGTTTTGATACGAATGAATGAAGCAATCTCAATTTTGGGTGTCTTATGTATAGAAAGTGTGATACAATAATTTAGCGAGAAGTATGGTAAGAAAGATCAGATCTCAGATGTTACAATGTAATAAAGAAATACGAAACTTTTCAAGTAGGTAGGTAAGGTGGATGCGTCTGCTGCTCTTGTCTAGAATACATGGCTCCAGCAGAAGTGCCTGCGTTCGCTTAAGTTTTCGTGAGAGAAGTACCTAGGCTTTTCAAGAGGAACCCCGTAGGTAGGAGGAAGCAAGAGCAAAAACCTTTCTTACTTAGGGTACTCATTTTACTACAGACTTACGGAAGTGGAATATCGCGGCCTGATAGTTTTATTAATCGATATGAGTGTGATATTCCTTTCATACGCCTCGAGTTGGCGAAATTACTATCTATATGGAATATTACCTTTTGCTGGTTATAGAAAACGTGTAAATGTGTAGATGTTTGTACGTCTAACGTTTAAAATAACTTCACATTAAGCGCCTACAGCTTTACAAAGGCAAATATTAACTTCGCAAAGATTTAAGTCTGAGTTTTGGCTGTATCTAAATAAATTGATCTACCTAATACTCGTAACGTAGCAGTACTAGATATGACTTACGTGTATTTTGCTCCTTATCAAACAGTTTGCTATAGTTACACATTACAGTTATTTTCACTTGAACATTAACTCTCAGGTATTTATACAATTCCATAGAGCTTAGACAATGATTCCAATCTCAATTTCCATCAACTTAGTTTCATTCATATAAGAATTCCGTAGGTATCGTCCGTGGCCTTTCATATTTTATGAGTTCCTTGACCCTCAGAATCAGCAGTGCCGCCAGAAAACATCTGTGCAATACATTTCGCCATACAAGCGAATTTATGCGGCTAGCATTTGTGTTTTTCTATACCTACCGATTAATTCTAACCCTGCCGGCATAAGTCCCGCTTTCGGTGCGATGGGCTCGCAATACTTCGCGTGGACACCTTAAATGATCTAAAGCTGAAGGTGGACACAAAAAAATACTCATCTTAATTAACATAAACTGCCCCTATACGTCCAACTGCTGGGCACGGACTTCACCTTAACTATAAGGTGGATTGAGCCATACTCCAACACGCGGGCTCAGTGCGGAAAGCTCTTTAATTTGATATCCTGACACCGTTAAGAATTTGTTTCTTTAGTTCTTTACTTTAGGTGGGTACAAGATCTTAGCAAAACTTTAGCAATATTGCCTTAAAGTAAAGTCTTGGGATAAATATTGAAATACTTAGTAGATATCCAATTATAGACTCCTAAATATTGAACATCTCTCATAAACTAGTTCCATTCAAATAAATAACTTTTACTTTAGACAAACACTGTAACTGGAAAACACACATAAGCAAAGTTTGTGTTAAAATTGACAGGTTTGTATACGCACTACGGCGACTCAGTTCCGTATCTTCCATCGAAACTGCCTTATCCGCGTACCATGGCTACGTTTCATCATTGCTTAGCTATGGTACTATGCTATGGGGCAACTCAGTCGATGTGAAAAGAGCTTTTTCATTACTCATACTCTGAAAGTAGGTCATTACTGACCTGAGAAGCGGGCTGAAAGTAATACTTTTCATCCCTAGGGAGAATCACTTTCAACTGACAGCTGTCAAATTATTAAGAAAAAACTAGTTCTTTTTCACATATCTATTGAACCATGTTCCAACTTTCTATACAGCCAGGATGTTAAATTGAAATAACTTAAAGTTAAGTATTGATTAGAGAATATATATTTTTTAAATAACTTCATTATAATTTAGTTTTCGTTACAATTTCTTAAAATAATTTAGCTTTGAACAAAATATTTACCATTTATGCAATGATGAAAATAAAAAATAATGGCTGAATAGCGGGCTGGCCACAGAAAAAAAACAAACAAAATAGGTGGGAAAGCGGCAATTCGATCTTCATTTTTTTTCTCATTTGTTCTTTAGCTAATTCATGTTTTTATTTTTACTTTCCTCATATTCGTAATGAAAAGCACAGTGTTTACCTCGGGTGAAAGACTTATTTAGTCCCTCGAACTATTGGCGCCCTCACTTCGTTCCGGGCGCCAAACCCCGTCTCGGGACTAAATAAGTTACTTTCACCCCTAAGGTAACAATGTACTATTTCATTACTCATACTCTGAAAGTGGGTCATTACTGACCTGAGAAGCGGGCTGAAAGTAACACTTTTCATCCCTAGGGAGAATCACTTTCAACTGACAGCTGTCAAATTATTTTTTTAAAAACTGTTTTTTTTTCACGTATGTATTGAACCATGTTCCAACTTTCTATACAGCCACGATGTAAAATTTGAAATAAGTTAAAGTTAAGTGTTGATCAGAGGATGAGTAAGTTTTAAATAACTTTATTACAATTTAGTTTCAACAATTTCTTTGAAACAACTTAGCTTTGAGCAAAATATTTACCATTTTTCCAACGATGAAAATAAAAAATAATAGCTCAATAGCGGGCCAGCCACAGAAAAAAAACAAACAATATAGGGGTACGTTCCAAAACGAGTAGTGTAGAGTGATTCTTACCCTCGGTGAAAAGAAGGAGACAGAACTATAAATTAGAAAGAGAAAAGACCAGAGCGATAAATTTCTTTTAGGAACGCTATCGAGTGGTTTTTAACGAAAGATCATTTTTGAACGGTTTCGGGTAAATATGTCACTGTCAAATTTTCAAGCAAATTTAGCAAACAACGATAAGTTTCAAATGTTCTAAAAAACGAAAATACTACCTGAATTCATTCACTAAAACTTCATGATTAATGTTCAGTTTGTCTGACAAAAGTTATCCACGGAAAGTAGCAAAACTTCTACCTGACAGCTGTCAGGTGAATTCTACCGGTCCCCAGACGTCGGTAGAAATCGCACTTGTCAGTGTAAAAATTACTCTCACCCAACCCGTTCCAAATTGCATGTAAAATTGTCAGAGTAAACGGTCGGTTACTCTCGGTTTCACTCGGGTTGCTTTAGGAACGCGTCAGAGTGATTTTCGCACCACCCGAGTGACTTTTGCTCGTTTTGGAACAGACCCTAGGTGGGAAAGCGGCAAATCGATCTTCATTTATTTCCCTCATTTTTTCTTTAGCTAATTCATGTTTTTATTTTTACTTTCCTCGTATTTGTAATGAAAAGCACAGTGTTTACCTCGGGTGAAAGACTTATTAAGTCCCTCGAACTATTGGCGCCCTCACTTCGTTCCGGGCGCCAAACCCCGTCTCGGGACTAAATAAGTTACTTTCACCCCTAGGCTAACAATGTACTATTATAGCACAAAAGAAGTGCGTCAGGGCAGTTTGCAGAGCCCATTTCCTTGATTCTTGTAGACCTCTTTTCAGGGAATTGAAAGTTTTACCATTGCCATGTATTTATATAAAGCAAATGTGCGTTTTTGTGAAACAATACCCAAAATACTTTGGGACAAGAGGTGAAAGGAAAAAAATCCCTACGAGAAATCAATCTCGAATTATGCTGCCAAATATTAGATTAGAATTGTTTAAGCGTAGTCCTCACTGCATGGCTATCCAAATTTATAATAAATTGCCAAATGTATTTAAGGATATGCCTCTCATGAAATTTAAAAAGCAACTACATGCCTGGCTTTTGATGAAATGTTATTATTCCATTCAAGAGTATTTTGACGACCAATAACTAATGATTCTGACTACCTATATTTATTTTGTATTTGTTTGAATTTGGATATTTAGATATGTACTGTGACTTATTTGATTGATTATTGACATTGTAACTTCCTATTATTGTTTTAATGACTTAAAGTATGAATACCTATAATAATTTGTAGATTAATTGGCATGTCTTACAAATATTTGCATGGCTAAAGTCAACATGAGGACTCAACCGAAAACTTCCATCACTGTACCACCATGTTAAAGCAAATAAATAATTTTCATTTTCATTTTTTTCATTTTTTGAGTTCAGTAGTACCGTCATAAACCTATACAGCGATACAACAACCTATATACCACTAAATTATTAGGTACCACATTCAGGCATCGATAAACATCACATTGGTGAAAAAGAAAAACAATAATTGTGGTCACCAATTTCGCTTTCGCTGAATGAGCAAATTACCTCCTACTAAATTCGACAAAAATTGCGATTTTGAGGAGTTTTATGATTACCATCTCAACCAATAACGCCCTTAGCAGACATCCGTGCCGCACCTTAGGGCGCCCTTAGGCATGCCTGTTTTTTCAGATTTTTCGAGGTTGAGAGCTATTCGGCTCGCCACCCACAGTCATATGAAGCTAATAGTCAGTTCATAATCTGTTTCCAGAGACCAAGCAGCTGCCAACATGGTGTCTTCCCAGAAGAACATTGCGGTATGGAGTGACGTGTGTAGTTCCGACTGCAAGGATAACTGCGACACCCGGCTACTCTGCAGCCTATGTAGACCTTGCCTCACAGCCAGGTTAAGGACCAGCCTCTTGAAGGCCCACAGGGAATATTTACATAGAGGAGACTTCAGAAGACTTTACCCTCCTGCTATGGTGAATAATTCAAGTGTTCCTATGTTTAGCATACTTTTTGTCGATTTTCTTCTAGAACCTAAAGCCATACAAAGTTTCACAAAGGGTACGCGCTGAAGCAGGTCACCGGGGGGTTTAGTCAGTAGTAGCCCCCAAAGGGCGAGACGTCTGTAAAAAGATTCCCTTCGAAAAAAAAAAACATCATTCGTCCTATTTTTTTGAAACCTAAAGTAAATACAGGAAAAGTTGAGAGTAGTAAGCTATCGATTTGTTAGATCTGTGCTTGATATTTATTTCTAAGTCGTCTTTAGTTCTATAGGAAGGAAGGATCCAAAACCTTTGGGCTGGTATAGCAAGTAAACATCATCGTGAAGGAAAAACCCTGAAGGAGTTACGTATAGGCTGATAAAAACAGTAACTTCATTGACATTCCATGCATTCTTCATGTATAAAGTAGGTACAAAAGTGCCTACCTGTCTACATATCTTAAAAACTTTGTTTGTGAACGGATATACCTACGTTCTTATCTACCTGCAGCCAACCAAATAATACCTATATACAATTTAGGTACAGTGTAATGTGCGGAACTTAGACGTGTGGACTTCAGTACTTCATTTCATTGCAACTTCACATTACTTTTAACGCATTACAACTTCAACAAAGAAAACATAAACAAAGTCAACGTCGGTACGTTGCGTCGGTATCTTAACGCGGCACTACTATTAGCGTTTAGCACCTTAAATTCGTTGTCAAGCGGACGACCTTCTGCTAACTCAAAACTGAAACCAATTCACTTCTACAAATTGAAGGAATACCTACTCAATCAGCTTAATCGATCTACCCAAAATGGATGATAAACTGTTTTGAGGTTGTTTTCTTATCTAATCATATGCTATTTTTAGGAACTGTGAGCACCCAGATATTATTGCAGTTGACTGTATTCACAAATGAATAAAGAATCAGTTTAAATAAATATCAAATGGACATAATATTTCTTAGATGAGACTTCGATAGATGTTGCGCCATTAATATGCATGTTACCTAACAACTGCCCAACTATTTGATTAACCTAAGATGACATCATCGTAATGGCTGAGGTTCAAGGTCATTTGTTACCAAGCTGTTATTGACTGTCTGTTACTGACCGTTGACCGTGTTCAAATGATGGTTTATTAATATTTGTATGTCTTCCTTTTACAGAAACCAAACTCATTGGATGAAAGGAGTCTTCAAAATCTAAGTCAAGCAAATAAACTACAAAACCTGTGGTATCAAGGGAAATGCAATGAGGATATAACATGGTGTACATAGATTAATAAAAACTAGTCAATAATTAGGAAATACTTATTTATTAAAAAATCACATTCAACAACTGTTTTCTTACAACTATTTAAATTGTAAAAAAATTAAGTGCTTTGCACTATGGACTGCAGTAAGCCCAGAATGTAGCTCCCCAAGTCCTCATCTTGATTAGTCCAAGAGACATAAATACTCTTAGTATTCTCATCTCCTTCAACTTTTATAAGCACTGATTCCACAGATATATTACCATCAGATATAGTTATGGTCCAGCCTTCCAGTTTTTCTGATAGCAGGGCCTTGAGTTTCTCAGCAGTCTTAACTGCTGGTCCAGGGTCATCAAAGCGGACTGTACTTGTGAAACGAATAACATGTCTGTTAATGCCAATTTCATCACAAACTTCATCAATGTCCAGTAAAGAAAGCCTGTTGTCCTTTACACAAAGAATTCCATTCACAACACGTCTCCTCTTTGGGTCAGGAGGCAGAGCATTATACCTGACTGCCTCTGCTTTCAGAAGCCTCAAGGAGACATCTACAGGCAACTTGGTAGGAGTATTTATCACACATGTTTCACCATTAGCTGGCATGTAGCAGTTTATTTTAAATTCTTTTTCTATCTTATCCTTCAAGAACTCCATTTTCTGAGCCTCACCATGCACCAACAGAACATTCTTTGGTTCACAGTACTGTATCAATTGCATGATTCCTTTAGCATCAGCATGGGCAGAGAATGACATGTACTCTACAGCCATTTTGACTTCAACTACTTGCCTGTTCTCAAACTCAACCTTCTTGGCTCCATTAAGGATTTTATGACCCACTGTTCCCTGGACACAGAACCCAGGCATTATGACCATATTTTGCTCATAGGGGGCCCATTTTTTGAAAATGTTCAATGATAAACCAGCATGTAACATGCCTGGTGTGGCAAAAACAACCATAGCCCCTGGGTTATCAATATAAGTCTTATCAAAAGGCTTGATATGTTTAAAATCAAACATGTTTCTTTGTACAAATGTTTTTCTTATCTTCTGATTTGTCCAAGTTATGAACATTTTGTAATAATTATTGGCTTTTTCAGTCAAACCCAAGGCAAAGTAAACCGGATACTTCAGATTCATTCTATCCCAATATGTTTCTAGTAAAATACAAAGTTCTTGAGCACGCCCTAAGGCAAATACAGGAATGAGAACCTTACCACCTTTTTCTACACATTCATGTACTTTCTTCAGAAAATCTCTCTCACGGCAGCGTTTGGAGTCTCGAATGGTTGTAGCATAAGTGGATTCAGTAATCAGCAAATCAGGACGGCACTTATCAATCCAAGCTGCTCCCAGGTGTCTATCTGGGGTCATGTTATAGTCGCCGGTGTAAACAACAGATTGGGAGCCCACTCTTATCCAGAACATAGCAGCCCCTAGCACATGGCCAGCATAGTATGCTTTGATTTCTAGCTCATTGTCCACCATAACTGACTGATGCAATGTCACTGCAGTTACTTTTTTTATACAATCCTTGATCATTTGAGAGGTGAAGAAGTTAGATTCCCCCTTTCGTTCCACAACAACCTTCCTCATATCTTCGAGAAGAATAGGAGCTATGGCCTTAGTAGGATGTGTCATGTATATGGGGCCTGTATAACCTATCATTTCAGACATGTAGGGCAATGCGCCGCAATGATCGAGGTGGAAATGTGATATGATGACACAGTCAATTTGGCTGGTGATTGGACCCTCGGGGACGATGTACGAGAAGTCAGGAAAACGTCTCTCATCATTGTAGCCCATGTGCATGCCGCAATCTAACATTATGTTTTTGCCTCCCATGGACAATAGAATGCAGCTGCGCCCCACATCTTGTCCAGCTCCCAAAGGAGTTATCTTGATGTCCGGCATTGTAATTCACTACTATCTGTAGCTGATAAAAAATATGCGCACAATTATCTCAAACCGCAAAGCTTACAGTCAATCAAATCCATGTAGTTATATCTTTCCACTTGTTAACATCGATAATGTATAGGAATAATGTTTGGCATAAAAACGTACCAGCTTGTGAACCATTAGCACACCTATCGTTAAACCAATAACTCAAGCATTGCAAAAAACATCTCAAAAACAGGGACTCAAAATCAGTGAAACTATTTATTGTTGTCAGTTGTCAATGTCATTGTCGTCGAGTCGAGAATTCGAGATAACCTGTTCCCTAAATTAGTCTGTGGTCGAGATCATCTGATCAACACGGCCCCGTCGCACAGTGGGTCGAAACTGCTATAATGAGGGACTTAGGGATATTTTTTACAAATTCTACTTTTTGAAAATACTTGTCGATTGTATGCGTTATTGTGATGAATAAATGTCATAAAACATTTTTCTCTAAAACTGATAGTTTAGCTAGAAAAAAATATTTTCCATTTTCATTGTATGGAATGAAACATAAACTGTTCAATTCTGACCAACTCTTGATAGATCTTGCTTCATGACTACTTGAACATTATTCTATAGCTTGTTGAGTATAATCCTACACTATCAACGCTCACCCAAAGTTGCCCGTTCACGAGTTACGAGATTCCAAAAAAGTAAGAAAAACTGTTTTTTTAATGACTAATATCTTTGAATAAAACTACCAATATTATTGTAAAACATGAAAATGATACGGTAAATATTGCTTTTAACCTAAAATACTAGTTTATCGGAATTTTCTTCAAAAGTTGAGGACTTAAAAAAAGATTTACGACATGAAGTATCGAAATTTGAGCTAAAAATGAACTTGCTCAGTTTTTTTATTGTTATCCATAAAAAGAAGATGGAGCATCTTAAAACACTGGCCCTGCTCAATTTAACATCTTCAAGATTACTACAGGCAATGGATTTTGATTTACTTCTAAAGCTCATTTGAAGCTCAAATGCAAATGGGGTTTTGATGGAGCATCCAGTCAAAGCAATTACAAGCAGAAGGCTAGCAGTTCCAATTACGACGATTCCAGTGTGTTTATGGTCAGCCTAGTACCAATAAGGTTGATGCGCGATGAAGTCATACTTTGGGAAAATGATCGTTCATCTTCAGAGCTTTACTGACGCCCTATCACGTTCAAGTTTATGAAGGAATGTAAAAGTTCAGTGCAAGAAGAAAAACCTTCCATTGATCGTCAAGTAGAAGCACTTCAACCGACAGAGCTACAATAAGTGTCAGTTACTTACCAACTACTAATGACAGTGATCGATGGCAAAATCACTTCTCACATATCGGAAACTGCTGCAGCTTTATGTGATATTTGTAGGGCAAACCAATTGAGATGAATAATCTCGATAACATGGGCCGCAGACCTAGACATGAAAACATGTACCAATACGGTTTGTCTTCATTACATGCGTGGATCCGAAGCATTGAGTGTTTGCTTCATATAGGTAAAGACTTTCAAACATAATGAAATAACTAATGCGTGTTGTATTTTTTATAATTCCAATCTTTTGTGAAGATATTTCTTTGAATTTCATTGAATCGACTTTTTTGTTCCACCTTACCATTTTTTGAAGTCCATACACTTCAAAAAATGGAGCTCAAGAGGTAAGGACGAAGAAAAGATGGGAAACCGGAAACGAAAAATCCAGGAAGATTTGAAAGACACAAAAGGCTTGCTTGTCGATGTTCTTAAGCAAGGAGCAGGCACTACAAATGATGGAATCACTGGATTAGATGAAGAGTTGATAGAAAGTTTTCACATAATTTTGCAAACTGGCTTCTGGGGAGAGAATAAATCTCATGAAATTTGGAGAATTTTGTGAAAATACAGCAGCTTCATACGTCCAATTATATCCGTGGTACCACATGCTCTCCAGTGTTCATAAGTTGCTAATGCATTGCGCGGATATAATTGAGTATTTTGGCTTGTTATCGATCGGGAACTTATCAGAAGATGCATCAGTAGCTCGCAACAAAGATTTGCGAAAATATCGAGAGAACCATTCCAGAAAAGTCAGTAGGACAGCGACAAATGAAGATATTTTACATAATCTTCTCTTGTCGTCAGATCCAAAACTGACTTCTCTGAGGCCAAGAATGGCCAAACATCAGAAAATGGTTCTTTCACCAAGAGCAGAAGAGTTTTTGATGTCTTTTCCAAATGAACCCGAACTAGATTTCATAGATATGAATAATTTACAAGATAGTGATAGTGGTTAATTGTTTCTCAATTTGATTAAGTAGATTTCATTTTAAATTTTGGGTGTATTTCAACATATTTTTGTATAAGTGTCATATGGGTTAGTTTTTATTTAATTTGAATTTAAGTTAACATTATTTTTCTTAGTGTTTTAAGGGTCACATTTTTCGCTTTAGGTGTTTTCATCTAACAAAATTATTTTGATTGAATTTTTGAAGACATAAAACATAAAAAAAAACACTCCTTACTTCTTTTTTTATTTTTTTGGCACCTCGTAACTCCATAACGGGCAACTTTGGGTGGACTCTGATAATGTAGGATAATAGTCAACAAGCTACAGAATAATGCTCAAGTAGTCATAAAGCAAGATCTATCAAGAGTTGGTCAGAATTGAACAGTTTATGTTTCATTCCATACAATGTAAGGTGCCCGTGGCGCAGTTGTGACAGTGATCGGCGACGATCGCTGTTGTAAAGCAACACACGCCGGGTCGGAAAAGGGATGGGTGACCACCCGACCGAAATTTAGTGATGTGTATTTCGGGCATCTCCGTGCTTCGGAAGGCACGTTAAGCAGTTGGTCCCGGTTGACGTCGCTAGATGTCAGTCGTTAAGCCTAGTCAGAGGCCTTAGGGCGGCTTGATAACATCTGACAATAAGGTTGCTCACTAACCTTACACCCCTCCAACAATCCGCACTGAGCCCGCGTGTTGGAGTATGGCTTGTTCCACCTCATAGTTGAGGTGAGGCCTGTGCCCAGCAGTGGGACGTATATAGGCCGATTATGTATACAATGAAAATGGAAAATATTTTTTTCTAGCTAAACTAACAGTTTTAGAGGAAAATGTTTTATGACATTTATTCATCACAATAAGGCATACAATCGACAAGTATTTTCAAAAAGTAGAATTTGTAAAAAATATCCCTAAGTCCCTCATATAGCAGTTTCGACCCACTGTGCGTCGTGCTTCATGTGACATATTTTTTTATTTTATTTCGCTGCATTTCTATTTTCTGCAGATTTTCTTCTTCTTTAGAAGAAAAAAAGTGGCACAATTGGCATGACTTCCGCTGACTTCGGTTCACTTCCGTCCGACCCAACCTTAGGACCCAACCCAAGAAAAAGTAATAAAAAAACAAACTGTCAGCAGCACTCCGCCCTCAGTTTTTTGACGTGTGTGTGTTGTTGATTTGTTGATTTCATTTATTTTATGGCCGTCTTAGCACTATTGTATTTATTTTCCTCGTAAAAATGGTTTTTGGTGCTTACTGAAATACCTATTTCAGTATTGACTAATCTAACAATTTCACTGTTGGTACCGCGAACCACCATTTGTCGTATTAGTGTTAATTTGAGTATGTGTACTTCTGATAAGCTTATCGCCCATAGAAGCGTTTGCCGGCTCGTGAAGTGTAGACGTGTGTTGTTTTGCAATTACCTCTTGTAGAACTTTATTATAATGTCCGGTGAAGGGTCCAGTTCAAACGGCACTAACACTAAGATTGCATTGATCACCGGCATCACCGGTCAGGTAAGGGTTTAGCTATTTATTCGTTAATGAACCATTGATTTTTTGAATCTGATTTAGTTAATTGCTGATAGCATGCACATCGTAAGCTTTGAATGATGTGGTCCAATAGAATTGTTAGAATAACAGTTCACATAGATCAGTGCCTACCCATACACCATGCATGTTGTAAATATAATTCAGATAGGTACTTTATTTTATAAATTATGCTATTGGGTTTCAGCTTAGGTAGATTTATTATCAATAGATTAACATTAATCCATCTATGTGAGTTAGAAAGTAGGTAGAGCTGCCAATATACATATCTTACGGCTTCATTTAAATACAAATGTGTTTATTTAAATTTTAATTAGAAATACTATGCACTGTTTCAATTAAATACATGTATTGTAATGATTAATATTGTTGAACATTACATATTATTAAAATAATGAACATGGTGGCCCATATCCAGTCCTTTAGTTTTATATCTAAAACTTTTGACCCCATACTTTGTTTTAATGGCTTAAAAGTATACTTAAAAAGTATACTACTCAACTTTTAAAAGAATTCAATTGCATACTTTATAAAGTTTTTTAAAGTGTTGCATTGCTTTCAGGATGGTTCCTATCTTGCTGAGTTTCTCCTTGAAAAGGGCTATGAAGTGCACGGGATCCTCCGACGTTCATCATCATTCAACACAGGACGCATTCAACATCTCTATGGTCAGCCGGCCATGCACACGGGAGGACGGATGCACCTGCACTACGGAGACTTGACTGACACCACTTGCCTTATTAGTATTATTAGCAAGGTAAGCATAACTAATGAAATCATCGAGATAGTGGTAATTGCTGAGTGGAATGTGTGAAGTTAAGAGGAAACAAAACTATTGTAAAGTAAATATTTTTAGTACATAAGGTGATAGACAATCTGAGCCTAAAAAGCTGGTCTTAAACGGGTTATTATAAATTAAACAAAAATGAGGTTAACAGAATAGTTAATTTTTAAGAAAACATATTAATATTAATTACTACTATCACTTGTAGTTTTTCCATGTTAGTTCATAAATCCTACAAGCAGTTGAAGGCAATTACTTACTAGGGAATAGGCAGTGGAGCTTGTACTCAAAATAATAATAACAATACAGTAAAAGTACATGTAATTGAGCTTATATTTGAGTAGAGTTCTAGAAGATATTTAGAAAAAATATAAATCCATTGACCACACTATAAGGTCACATTCATTAGAATGAATTATTATTATCTTATCTAATCACACTTCACCAAAATAGTGTCTTCAATTTAAGTTGCCCTATTAACCCATTTACTACATTGGCCCAACCCTAAATCCCTAAAAAATCTAGACAGTTACAAATGAAGTATGTATTTGAAAACCTGAAGAGAACAATCAGTAATTTTATTTTTTCAGACTGGTGCCTGAAATAGGTTTCAACAGAGGACCTTCTGTCCTTCTGGTCACCAGAACCCCTTCCATGGGTTTAAAAAAAGGTTTATATACTAATTGAGAAGTATGCTGTGGTATGAGGGTGTTTGTTTCTAGATGTGTATGAGGTGTAGTTTGTGCATGAAATGCAGTAAATGTGGGTGTGACTGTGTGTGTATTTGAGTGAAGTCTTTGAGGGGTTCATTCCAGTGGTAAACAATAATTTATCGTTTTCCCTAGAGGGTGCGTCCCGATTAGGCGAACAGTGAGCGGCTGACTGTTTACTTCCAGTTAGCCCCCCTCTACCTTTTAGATGTGTAATGTACGCACTTTGCGATACGTTTTCCTTGCGTCGGCAAGGAGGTGGCCACCGACCGCGCGCATCATTTGCTGCGAGTCAGTCGCTCACAGAATGAGTCGTCATTCTGTGAGCGACTGACTCGCAGCAAATGATGCGCGCGGTCGGTGGCGTACTTCGTTCACTACGCCGAGTCAGAGGCCGAGAAGCTTCTCAGAGTCAGTAAGCGGACAGTCAGCCGCTCACTGTTCGCCTTATCGGGACGCGCCCTAACACACAGATAAGTTAGGTAATCATTCGCCTCGTAATGTTTAGTTTCTGTTTGTAGACCAGACCAAAAGAAATTTACAACTTGGGTGCCCAATCCCACGTGAAAGTATCCTTCGAGCTCAGCGAGTACACAGCCCAAGTAGACGCCCTCGGGACCCTCAGGCTGCTGGAGGCAGTACGCGTGGCTGGTCTCGAGAAGGAGACGAAGATCTACCAGGCGTCCACCTCGGAGCTGTACGGAAAGGTGGTTGAGGTGCCGCAGACTGAGAAGACGCCTTTCTACCCACGATCTCCATATGGTAAGTCCTATATTTTCAGATGGTCTACATTGTTCCAACATACACTGCTCAAAAGTGTCTAGGGATATCTCAAGCATTTTCATACAAAGTATAGCTATTTGGGAGGCTGTAAAAATTAAAATATTGATACCATTGTAGAAATTTTAAGAACACAGAAACTGCTATATCTGCCCTTTCAGATTGTATAAAGAAATTCATTGTAGTAGCATTATTGTACAATCGTAAGTACGTTAAAAAAGCCAGATTTTTCTTTTAAAAGGTGTCAACATTTTAGCAAAATCAAACGTTTTTTTTTTTTGTAATTTTCTTAACCTTTATCTTATGCCTCTGTCCTCGCGTTATTCTAAGATAATGCTCAACTTAAACATATTTAACTTTATGAAATATTTGAAAAATGATATCCCTATGATATCATAGGGATATCATTTTTCATCAAATTTTTCAAAACTGTCTAGGGACATCCCTAGGGGGATCCCTAGACAGTTTTGATGTGTGTATAATAAGTAAGTTAATCTCTAAAAGTCTGAAAAGACACTTCTAATAGATGTTTATAGGTTTAATATAAAACCTGTCGATAAGACTTCCAATTGCCGTTTTTTTTTGATGGATTAATTGCCAAAAAAGTGATACAATTTTCTTACTATCTCCTGCCAGAAAACCTTAGAAGTTATACCGCGATGAGATCATGGATTAGCGAGACATACCTTTTTACGACTCACTCTTATATCCCAGGGATTACACGTAAACGAAGCAGATGATTGTTCATAAATGGCTTTGCGTAATGTTTGCCATGTAGCATCCTTTCATTCATTTGCAAGACATTTCACTTATTCGTTGAAATTTTGAGTTATTTATCTTAGGTTCATTACTTCACTTCGTTCACTAAGTAAAACCTAATTAAAAACTATTGTATACTAGCGGCCGCTCGCGACTTCGTCCGCGTGGACTTAAGTTTAAAAAAAAGTAATACCTAAATCTTAATAAATTGTAGCATATGTGCTATTCAGATGTTTAGGCTATATTATTGTTCGCCCTGTGGTCTGGGGCGTAAGAATGCAGCCAAGGCCTGTCGTAAGAGGCGACTAAAGGGGGCCCTTGGGGTCGCTCGGAAAGCACACGACGGGGGCTGTGTGCTTCCATTGCACAAGTGACCCCGAGGAGGACGGCAGTGTAGGGTGGCCTCGCACTGCCGTACACGGACGTTAGTAAGAGGGGAGGCACCACTTCCCTCGAGGAGAGCCGGACTGCCGGCACAGCGCGCCAGGGTTTCACCGGTAGAGTGGCTCCTCAGGAGAGTTCTCGGGAAACCCTGGTCACGCGCAGAAGAAGGCCGCCCCGGTGTTTTAGTGGGTACTCCCACCCCCCTCAGGGGTGGGTGAGTCCCACACTCCTCCGCTGCCTTCCCCCAAGCAGCGGAAAGTACGTAATGTATTTCACCGGGTAAAAAAAAAAAAGGCTATATTATTGTAAAGTTTCATTAACACTAGAGTTCCCGCGCGGGGTACATATGTTACCCAGAGTATAATTTTGTTTTATAACTTTTGAATCAGACGCGCTTCAGTGCCGCCCTTCCAGGTATGCCTTAAGTATAAATCATGCCACGTGTCAGTAGTCTACCGTCACTCTAGGTGCGTCGGCTTATGCATAGTGCGTTCATAAAAGTGCGCGGGTGACACATGTACCCCGCGCAGGCACTCAAGGAAGTTTTTGAAACCATGTCGTATATGTGGAAAATCAATTCTACCCTCATGTAAGTAAATTATTATCTTTTTAGTTTACATATTTCATGATCAACAAAGCACATCCATACAAACTTTCGCATTTTTAATATTAGTAGGACATAGAACGGGCAATATCGGACGTCAATTTTATTTATAGACTTGAGTCATTCATTCATAACACTAAATATTCCCACACTTTTTTCGGTTCGAGGAAAAAACCCTGGCTTATTTATTTATTTGTTTGTTTGTATCCGAGATAGAAAAATAAAATAGGTAAATAAAATAGGCGAACAAGAAAATACAGGTAACAGGGGCTTTTCCCTTAAATGAGACGAGGTAGTTTCTTAACATTTTGCCTGATCACCTGTAACCAAAACTTGTATTTGTAACTTACGATACAAACTGATAACGTCCGGCATGACGGGATTAATGTTTCCGTTTCCCTCATAACTCTAATGCACAGAATTGTCATTCGGCAAGAGCAAGATAAGAAACGGAAATTCGTAGCCTGATGTGCCGTTGACAGTACAAATAACGTTTCAGTAAACAATTCAACAATAATTTGATTAGTATCAAATCTTATTCCCGGATTTAGAGACGACTTTTTAGTTTTTATGCGATACGATAAATTGATAAAATCGATCAAGTAATGTTTCTAATTTCCTACACTCGTGTACTTATCTATAACGGCGCTTCCTTTTTAGTAGAGTGATTAGATTAAAGTAAATGACGTATAAACGTTTACAAGCAATCTATTAGGTCATCCGCCATGCCAAATAATTTTTAAAATATCTGTGAACCCACTCTCCCCTCACAATAAACAATATCATATTTTCTTTCTTTCTTTCACACTCAGAGTACCTTCCTCGTATGTTACACATTTCTTGACTTGTCTTATTTTTCCTTTGAAATACACAATGCTAAATGTTATTTTGTTGTCTAGTAAATTAATAAAAATCATTGGCATTATTCCACACACAGCCCCGTCTAGATCCAAAATAAGCAAGGTGTGGGCTATACTATGGAGTACCTACTTACTAGGCAACAAAACAAAAAACCAATAAGTAATACAAAAGAATAAATTATAATTCTGTTATTTACTAAGTCAGAACAATTTCCTACTAAATATTGGACCTCAGCCTCTCCTAAGTTATACCGCGATGAGATTATGGATTCATTAGACACAGATATTTTACGTCTCATTCTTATTTCCACGCATTGCACAAACGAAGACAATGATTGTTTTGAAATTCCTTGCATGATGTTTGCAATGTAACGTCCTTTACGTTGATATTTTGATTATTTAGTTAAAGTTCATTTGCAAGGAGCATTCAACAATAGTGTATGTTACACTCGACCTCAAAATAATCGCGCCTTTTGAATATTTATTTCAAATTTATCTATTTTCATATTTTACATATTATCTATTTTTATATTTTTCATATTTTGTGGGTTTCACTCGAAAGGTAATGAAAAGGGCTACCCAAAAGAAAACAATTAATGTTATTTTCTCATCGGAACAGCACAAAAAAGCTGACGACAAGGTTTTACACAATAAAAATACCCATAAAGATGTTGATGGTCATGGATTAGTGCTGATAAAACCGCACAAGTGACTGGACTGCTGCAATCACGCATCCGACAATGGGAGGTCTACATGTCGATACTATCGAGTTTTAACTTTCGTAGCCTCACTATCGATATTTGAAGATGGATCGGCAAAACTTCTTTTTAAACCCTCGTCTGTTCAAGATGCCACAATAACGTTTATTTCTATTTCCAGCATGCGCCAAGTTGTACGGCTACTGGATAGTGGTCAACTACAGGGAAGCGTACGGGATGTTCGCGTGCAACGGCGTCCTGTTCAACCACGAGAGCCCGCGTCGGGGCGAGAACTTCGTCACCAGGAAGATCACCAGAGGCGTCGCCAAGATCACCCTGGGGCTGATGCCGTATTTGGAGTTGGGCAATCTGGACAGCAAGAGAGATTGGGGACATGCTAAGGATTACGTTGAGGTAAGATACCACGTAATTGTGTAGTAGGAGTTTTAATTTTATTAGGTTGCTTTAGTTGCAGTGAAATGACGTTTTCTTCCTGTGGCTTCCTCGAAAAAAAATTCATAATCCTTTTGAAATACATAACATAACATAATCGGCCTATATACGTCCCACTGCTGGGCACAGGCCTCACCTCAACTATGAGGTGGAACAAGCCATACTCCAACACGCGGGCTCAGTGCGGGTTGTTGGAGGGGTGTTTAACTTATTGTTAACCTTATTGTCAGATGTTATCAAGCCGCCCTAAGGCCTCTGACTAGGCTTAACGACTGACACCTAGCGACGTCAACCGGGACCAACTGCTCGACGTGCCTTCCGAAGCACGGAGATGCCCGAAATACACATCACTAAATTTCGGTCGGATGGTCACCCATCCCTTTTCCGACCCGGCGTGTGTTGCTTTACAACAACGATCGTCGCCGATCACTGTCACAACTGCCCCACGGGCACCTCACCTTTTGAAATAACATGATGATAACTTAGGCTCACAATTACAGGTATCACATACGGGGTATTCAAAATCACTCTGATTGTTGCTGTCATAGTAAACAAACATTCAAAAGCTCGAATCTCGTCGAGCTAATTTGAACCCTACCGCCATTATCCGAGTTGTTTGGGTTTTTATCGGTGTTTTCCCAACACCGGAGAGCTAGCTGCAAATTGTCCAATAAACATAAAGCCGGAATCGAGAGTCTGAATTTCGAATAAATTGCTTCTCAACAACTCTCACATTTAGATATTTTTTCTGTTATAAACAGCATTGCCGATGCTACATCTTTAAAGGCACGAAGCCCGAAAAACCCGGCATGATTCCCAGACCGAATGACATTTTCTGTTTTCATATCTCACATAGCTTAATTTCATTTCATTACGTGGGAAACAAATGTCTTGCCATGCCGGCTCCCCGAGCGGACCCCGGGCGCCGTAACGGCAGCTACCGGGATAATCGCCAGGATAAAAAAAAACACATGATGTAAATCCATTTTTGGCTTTAGGTTTAATTAGTTAGTATTTACTGTAATATTTCTAAGAGATGTGGATTTTGTTGCCTAAATCAATAAAAAATGATGATAGCTTAATTTCATTCCCCTCCCAGGCGATGTGGCTGATGTTGCAAGAAGAGGAGCCGGAAGATTTCGTGGTGGCGACGGGCGAGGCGCACAGCGTCCGCGAGTTCGTAGAAGCTTCATTCGCGTGCGTCAACCGCTCTGTGGTCTGGCGAGGCAGTGGCGTGGACGAGACCGGACATGACGCGGAGACCGATCAGCTGCTTGTCAAGGTCAACCCCAAGTACTTCCGGCCGACTGAAGTTGTAAGTTGACAGTTCTTTCCTTCACTTCCGAACCAGCGTTGCAGGATGTTCGTCGCATGTGTCAATCGCGCTAGGTGTGGCGTCGACGAGACCGGACATGACGCGGAGACCGATCAGCTGCTCGTCAAAGTCAATCCCAAGTACTTCCGGCCGACTGAAGTCGTAAGTTTACAGTTTTTCCTTCACTTCTGAACCAGCATTGTAGGATGTTCGTCGCGTGTGTCAATCGCGCTAGGTGTGGCGTCGACGAGACCGGACATGACGCGGAGACCGATCAGCTGCTCGTCAAAGTCAATCCCAAGTACTTCCGACCGACTGAAGTTGTAAGTTCACTGTTATTTCTTCCCTTCCGAACTAGCATTGTAAAGTGGTAATTTAAGCCACGCGAGGCGACGACGTGGATGACGCCGACGCTGACCAGCTGCTAGTCAAAGCCAAGGTACTTCCGGCCGACTGAAATTGTAAGTTTATTGTTTCTTCTTCACTTCCGAAGGATGGTAATTATAAAACCCACTATACATTTTTAAGGGTCTCAGAATCACGTTCAAAACGTAAGCGTTTAATCTGAACTTAGTGATTCGGCTTCCAACACTCCATACGCAACTGTAATTTTTTCACCTAAACCTGTTTATTAAAATGTTTTTTAGCTTAATTCTGACATCTCTAGAAAAGTGGTTAGGTTATAAAAACAACAGTCTGTATTAGCCAAACGTGCTTCTATACCTAAGCCCTTGGAATATAGGATTTGCTAATTATAATTCAGCCAGCTTAATTACCATGTTGACACACTAAAGTGATGCTTATCAGAGATGATAACACGCAAAGTGCCAGCAACAGTTCATCTAATTGGTAATGAGCCGTTGGTTACCTAGTTTCTGCTTGACTACCTGCAATATTTTTGTATTTATACTAAATGCATGCAAATTGTTAATGTGTCTGTCTGATAAATTTAAAACGAAGTGTCTTGTTTCACGCAATAATTAAATACGACGATTCAACGTCACGTTCTGTTTCTAGGGCAAAAATATTCCGACGACTGACGGTCAACGTCATGACAGACTACCTTTTTCGGGTCTGTATATTGCAAAGTAATAGTATTTCACAATAGCAAGACAAAACACGGAATTGGGCCGCCTAATATACTGTTCGACTGTAAATTACATGACACCCTTATTACAAACAAGCTTAAAACACTGCAATATCGGGTAACTGCTCAGAAAACATTCTTATGATATTTATGGAGCAAGTTTACTCGCAGCAGTAAAAATAATAAAAAAAAAATATCAGCAAGAATACTTACTTTGATCATCTTTCACCACCGAATCTACTTTACTTTCCCGGTTTACTTTACTCTACCTAAAGATTGTCTATCAGCGATTAGACCGTCTCAATTGTACTAAACATTTCTATACAAAGATGTCTGCTTGTGCAATGAAGTATTTCTTATCTTATCTTGTCTTCCAGGACCTCCTGCTAGGCGACCCGTCCAAGGCCAAAGCTAAGCTAGGCTGGACCCCGCGCGTCACCTTCTCTCAGCTCGTCAAGGACATGATGCAAGCGGACCTCGAACTGATGAAGAAAAACCCTGAAGCGTAGGAACTGGATAGTTATTTCAAAGACAGGGTAAGGTCAAGTTGGGTAACTTTGAATTTCACTGTAACTTTGAATCCACTGTTTAAAAACAGTAAAAGTACTATTAACGGGGAAACTCGAATGAAACCCGATTCAAACTTTGTAACTAATTTTATCAAAACAAATTAATACAAGGCGCGGGACAATCTCCGATCACTTGTCAAAGTTCTGTCAAAGATTATTTTACATCTCACATCACAGATTCCATACAGAGTAAGTAAAGGTCGTTGTACACATCGATTACGAATATCTATCTAACAGTACCTACATACTGTTATTTATGGTTTTTTGAGTCAATCCCTCATAGACTAACAACATTCTTTAGTTGGAGTACTTGTCTCAAAGAGTGGATTCAATGTTACACTGAAATTCAAAGTTACCCAACTTGACTGTAATGTCCGAATATAACACCAGCTTAGGACTTAAGGAGCGTGTTAGAGTTATGACGATTGACTTTACAAATCTAATTTTGATTTGATTATAATTTATGTAATGATCATCATATATCAGAGTTATATCAAATCAAAGAGGCTATGAGTTTTCGTGTCGCTTATTTGAGCCGAGCCGACTAATTGGTTTTCAATGCAATTTTTCGTAAATAAACTGATTTTTCTTTTGAAAATCTTGGAAGTTTGAAAAAAATATTCTGTACACGATTTATTACGCTCATTTTGCTTTTCTTACTATACAGTTCTTAGTCACAAAAGATAGGTGCAAATCTTAATCGTCTACTTCTACTGTTGACCGTTCGGCTAAGCTTATACTGTGTTTGGATACTTATGTTATAGTTTATTTGTGCAATAAAACACATTTATCTTACCTTATTGTAAAATGTACTTTTAGTTTTAAGTTTAAATACCGAGAAGTGTGATCATCGTATTAAATTGTGGTCAACAATTACTTAAAAGCTTTATTCTGTGTACGTATCTTTCAAACTTCGAATTCACAAAGGTCCAATCAAAGTTTGTCATGCCGTCACTTTCTATTCCATAGACAAAACTTTATTCAATAATTCTATTGACCAATCAGTAACGTTTCTATTTGACAGCTCACGGGAGTGGTCAATTGCGATTGGGTGGTGGATTCTGGTGAAAGATGGATTAGTCTGATAATCCTAACAGTCTAATGAGTGACCCGGGAGTAGGCCCCTCAAACTAATTGGCTAGAACATTTTTATGCGCACAAATTATATTTATTCTCTTTGCGAATATTATTTTATTTATGGCCTTAAATTAAACAGCCTAAGTACCAGCTTTTATAAATGTCCGTGAAATGTATTGAGTTAGTACTATACTGTACAGTCAACAGCACATCAGGTTACCTCATTTCCGTTTTTTCTCTCGCTCTTGCCAAATGTCATTTCTTCGCAATAGAGCAAGGAGGACTGAGCGGAAATGGGTAGAGTGATGTGCCGTCCACCGTAAATCCCTCCAGGCCATATTACAAATTATGATTTTGCCATTTAGGATATTCTGATGTACAAACATTCAAACATTCGATATTTCGCATTTATAATGTGTTGATGGATAAAGTCACTCTTTTTATGAAAATAAATGTATAATTATCTTATAGACATGTTTTAAAATGTTCCTAATAACATTAAATTAAAATCGTCATTTTTGTTTTTCTTATTTTTGTTTTTTTAATGGGACGTAACAAGGTTTTATGAAATCCTAAATATTTGAATGTTGTCTGGATTAGAAATGATTGTCAGATTCACGGACGTTTCGTGATTTGAAAGTATCTTACAGTATGACAAGTATTCTTTCTACTATATTTTGTTTAGTTAATAAATATATTAATTTAATTTGTATAAATAATTGTTAGTAGCCCTAAAAACCGTAAATTAAGAAATTATTAATTTCTATTTGTTTTTATAAGCCGGGTAAAGATTATTTGCATCACTTAATGCAATTTAAACTTAATGCAATGCATCACAAAATGTTGCAAATAAACTGTACTAGGTACAAAAAAACTGCGGGAAATAACATAACATTTCGTCGCATTTAGTCACAATTTTGTCTTAAAGGTACAGTCAGCAACACATACTGTCACCAAACAAGTGAAACAATTGACCAAACGATACGTGAGAAGGTACTGGAGTACCTAGATACTTATTTTGCTGACTATTATTACAATGTTAACTAAGTGCAGGCGGCTACAGATCAAACGTTTACTTCGTGAAGATAGTATGAATACTATGCATGCAATGAATTGCATAGGTGCAATGCGATAAAAAAATTCAACTACTGTGATATGCTTGATCTGTAGCTGACTATACCTTTTGCTAAGTGAACAATGATTTACGAGTCATAACAATTGTTTATATTTTCACTCTTGTTTTTGGGATTTCCAACATTCCATGCCACTGTGAAATAATAGATTTAAGTTAAGCTGGTTTTGTAAATATACTTCCACATTGTGTTATCTATCTGCTTGTTTTATTTCCTTACCTGGGTGGTATTCTCGATGCACACTCCGAACATCGCACGAGCGAATAAGTGAAATTCTATTTTGGCGTTCTGTAAAACTCAATCTCTCCCATTCACTCAACTCAATTTGAGTGAATGAACTAAGCCAAATAATATACCTATTATAAAATGATTTTCACACAAATGAGGAAGAGAATTGCATAGCTGTTTCTAGAGCAATAACTCACAGCGCCACAAGGTTTACAATTTTATGTTCAGCGTACAATATGAATAAAGCACGAATCCGTCTCGCGTATTGTGCGACTCAATACAAAAAAACAGTACCTGCCATTCGTGCGGTTTGCTATAACGAATATAAATACCTCCTTTAAAGTGAGAATATTGAAAGCCGAATAAAAATCAAGTCATTTATTAACAATAATAACGATCAATCACAGAATTATACATTAAAAAGCGTTTTATGTCATTTTATATCATTGCCTCATTTAACATTTTGTACATTTGTTTCAATGTGATTTTCGAAATCCTTGTAATTGTTCAAAATCAAATCATACAAATAATTGAAGAACATTTATCATCGATCACTCATGAAAACTGAACCGATTTCAATGTTATTTTCTCAAGACATGGTTGGCTCATAAAAAATGTTTCAAAAACTGCCGAACTTCAGTTTGCATTTATTAATATTTATGTTTTAGATAAGTTTACAATTGCAATTATTTAAAATAAAATAAGATCTCAAATTACATTTTAAATCGAAATTGCCCCAGGCAATATTTTTAGGACAAGAATGATAAAAAATACATAAATGAGGATTACAATTACAGCACATATTCATAGAAAACACTGTACAAACTACTTCGGTAGGTAATATTATTAATACACTGTATAAAAATATAATAATTATTTCCATATTTACAACAAATGCAGCGTAAAAGTATTCAGTATTTTTAACATGCATATTTTAAAAATATATGTTTTACAAGATAAATCAATCTTACAAATAATTTCACACTGGTAGCTCAAATAAAATTACATCAAAACATTTTTAACTAAAACCTATACCTATTTAAAAATAAGGAACTAAGCTACTTACGTTAAAAACTATTTAGATTGAACATCTAAATAATATTTAAAATATAGGTAATGGCCAAATGCGTTTCTACAGTCAGTTTCAAAAATATGTTGATATATCAATCAATACAACCTACTTACATACATATTTTTCTGACCATATAGGTACAGGAACAGATCTTAGGTGAGTGTCAACAAAAGTTGGGGGACTAGGAGGTGCTTGCAGAAAAAAATATACGTTTTAAATTGACTGCAAACGCTAACTAGTATTACAATTGAAACAAACTTATCATCTTTTTATTTGTGATGTAAGGAACCTAAAATTAAATGCAGTGTTATTTTACAGACTGTCATTTGAAAGATTAACATTACTTCTAAACGTAATTGGCAGTAAGGCTAAATGTTTCTTTGATGTTTGTTTTTAACTTTACACTAGGTAGTAAAATTTTGAGGTAGTAAAATAGCTTTGAATTCTATTCATTACGAATAACACATTTCTCCTACTTTGTAGAAGTAATTTTATAATTGTACTGTAGATATTTTAAGTTTAGATAACATTCGCCATTCTAATTTCTGACAGTGATTTGTACAGTTAGGGAACGAAAGGGTTGACGAGTTTTCAAACAAATTCATTTACGCGTTGCAAGCACATGTTACCTTTTTAGACTGTGTAAGAGGCTAGTGTTGTGTCGAAAAGTAGGCTTTATTGTTTGACAATAAAATTAAAATTCGATTAGACGTATGTTCCTTTACGATTGACAGTTGGAACAATACTTTTTATTTGTTTGATCTTGCCATTACGCTGGAGTGTCAAGTTAGATAAATCGAATGATTACATCCTCTTTGCTTATAATGATAAAAACTACAAATGTGGTTGACAGTTCCCGTCAATATTTTGCTCCACAAGCAAAAACAGCTCTTAGGGTGGTCAACCCTTACTTTCCCCGACTGTACATTGCTTATCATTCAACACAGCTCTAAACTTTAGGCCCATGGCATTCATACTTTGCAGCCATTTTTAACTATATTTACTGATGCTACTGATAACAAAAAGAACTTACATACAGGTACACTAGAGTAGTTTATTGGGCAACACCTCAGCCTTCTGCCTCAAGACGCCTCCCAGGATGAACTCCGTGGAGACGAGTGTGGCGCCCCTCCGCTTGACGGCGGGCCAGAGCGCTTTATCGGCGGAGCACGTCACGCAGACCCAGTTGGCGCCTTCCTCCTTCCACACGCCGCCTGAGCTCTCCACTATCACTGGATAAAAGTTAGATTGGATTAGATAATTTATTTCTCAAATTAAAGTTCACTACAAATTACTAGTGTCCGACCGAACTTTCGGTTTCGGTTTCGGCCAGTTTCGGCCAAAAAATCGAGTTTCGGCCGCAGTTTCGGTTTCGGCCAAAATCGGCCGAAACTTTAGCCGAAACCGAAACTCAATTCGGAAGATGTCGTGCGAACTCGTATAACTTCGTTTCTCGCGGCGACGTTATGGCAGAGCCTGGCGGCCGCAACAGTCGTCGGGAATTGTCGTGGGACATTCGGTTCCGTAGCAACACAAAAATTGGTCAGTGCGTATTCGCCAGACGCAAAACTTCTTTAATGTTTTGACGGAACTGATTACATGTCAGTTTTCGTTGAGACTGTTCTGTTGGGAGCTCGATTCCCTAAGTTGTCAATGAGGATGTCTTGGCCAAATGATTCAAGTAGGCAGGTCCACCTTCGAGGAAGAGGTTGATCGTTGCATCCAACACCGCTGGGCACTAAAGAAAGTAGGTTGAAGTGTCAGTTGGCAGGGCAGGGAAACTTGGCCATCAGTTTGGGGCCGAAAGTTCTCGAGGAGATATCGTTTGAAGCCAAACGCAGCGTGAGACTCCCACCAGCAAAGAAGCAGAATGACCTGATAGAGATTGCAGGGTTTGGGTGGATGTGGGCCGCCCATTACCAGCCGCTCTGGGAATCTAAGGGGGAGTCCTGATGTTCATAATTGGACGTCGTTTTGCCAACACATCCGCCGAGTAACAGGGCAGACAATTTTCAAAGAACTAAGTGTAGCGTGCTATCGCATTGGACTGGTGATGAACCAGCCGAAAACGAAACTGACGACAAACGGCACACAAAGTAAGGAAGTGGTAGACGGCAGACAATGCAACTTTGATGAGTACCTATATTGACTTGGGCCAGATTGTCTCTTTACGCCTTGTGGTATGGGGCGTTAGAATTCTGGTACGGTTTCCCCCCGCCTGTCGTAAGAGGCGACTAAAAGGAAGCCTTCGGGGTCACTGGGAGTGCACACGGCGGGGGCTGTGTGCACCTCACCTGTGGGCCTCCATTCCAAGTAGTCCCGAGGAAGGGCGGCGGTGTAAGAGTGACCTAACACCGCCGTACACACTGGCGAGTATAGAGGGGAGGTGTAACTCCCCTCAAGGTGGGCTAGGCAGCATAGCGCGCCAGGGGTCCACCGGCACAGAGTTCTTGACCAGAGATCACGGGGACCTCTGGATACGCGCTGAAGCAGGTCACCGGGGGCTTTAGTGAGTAATGTCTGCCGCCTCACGGCAGTCGAGCCTCGCACACCTCAGAGTCCCGCCCTCTGGATCGTCCAGAACCAGTCCAGTCCATGCACGGATTACCCCCGAAAAAAAAATAGTTTTCTTCGAGAACAGGCAGGATGAAGAAATCGAATGCCGAATCACCTAGAGGAGCTAATTTTTAAAGTTAGCTCAAATAAATGAAGTTCATGAAAATGAAATCTTTAAAGCGAGAACTTCTCGACGTTCGCATTCGGCCCTAAGGATGGGCGCACAAGCCTGGTTGCCCATGGGAAACCCTAAGCAAAGGCTCGGAATAGGTTAAAGGGTAATGGAGTGGAGTGTGTTAAACACACAGACAGAAAATGGTCACCACGAAAAGTGACGTTCAAGACGTAGGCCAGAAAGTCGCCAAACTGACAAAATGGGAGTGAGCCCTGAGCAGTCTGTAATCTGTAAGATGCATCCGGCCTGAATCACAACCCAATGGCTCCTCAAAGACTGATATCACTGGAAGGTGCGTCCACCTGGTACATTACTCTGGCGACTGGCTGACTTGAGCAAAAGACAGGGTTAAATCGAAAAACTTGGGGGAGGCCCAGCGGTGGGATCTTGTGTTGAAAAAAATGAGTCAGTATAAGAATAATGAGTAAAATTCTTCAGAATTTAGTATTTGTAGGTATTTTATACTTGACCACGTGAGTTTCGGTTTCGGTTTCGGTTTCGGCCGAAACTGAAGCCCAGGCCGAACATTCGGTTTCGGTTTCGGCCGGAAAACCAGTTTCGGTCGGACTCTACAAATTACATCAGATGTCAAAATATAAGGTCATTCAAATTGAGATCGCCAGGGAAGTAAAATTACAATTAAGTGAATTAAAATTAAACTAATTGAAATCAAAATTGAATCGAATAAAAATACAATAGAATAAAAGATTAAATTAATAAAAAGTCACAAATAAAATCAAGATAAACAATGTCAATGGGGTAAACAATATTTTAAAGCCTGAAATGATTGGACAAACTTTTGCTTTTAAATTGACATTTCACAAAAATAGACCTGACAGAAATATAATTATTTCAACACATTGTGTATCATTTATATCTAAACTCTCTGTTATGCCTTTCGGTTGACTGGTAGAGAATGCACCTAGGCATTAAGTCCACCAATTGTACTTTTTTATGTAACTTTGTGCAATAAAGAACAAATAAATAAACATTGTTCTACTTATTAATATTTTTAGCAACATTTGATTAGATAAAAAAATGAAAAGCCTGTATTACTTATAAAATAGTTGCTGATTATTCATTTAGATAAAAGAGTAACCTGAATGAGTAGAGAGGTAGAGGCACACTGATGAATATATTCATGATACTGGGAACATTATTTAGGTACTTACATTTCATTTCTGGACCACTAGGCATGACCTTGGGCGTGGCTGACACATTGAAGCCTTGCAGGAAATTCCTCTTTCCACTCAACGTCCTCTCCAAGTTGAACTGAAATCGCTTCTCAGCCGCTTCGTCTTGCAAAATATACTGCCAAGGATCTGGAATGACATTTATAGAAAATATTTTATAGTACCTATGTATTGTGGTAAAAATGGCAGTTTCTTCTGTTTTCAAAAACGAATGGGATGTTGTGCTCTATGCACAAAAGAGAGTCCATTTTAGGACTTAACTACATTTCACTATAGCAGGATGTGAACTACATAAAGCGAGAAAAAGAGACATCATCGTAATACGGACTTCACCCAAGAGGAAAAGAGACAATTAGCACGCCATTCGCGCAATAAAATACGCACAAAATCTGTTCGTGACTGGATTCAACTGCACCACACTAATGTAAAAAAAATTTTTTTTTATACAATCTTTCAATCACAAATGAAATAAAACAGTTCATTATTAATATTTTATAAGAAAGTAAGTGCAATTAATCTGAATTAAATCGTTTATACAACAAAACAGTGTTCAAATCAGAAATCATTCAAAAAAGAAAGTGAATGAATACCAACCGACAATCATGGAGGTGTCCGCACAGGCCTGCACCCAGTTCGGGCCCACGATGGGCTTGCCGAGCCCCACCGCGCACAGCAGCTTGAATGTGCGCTTCACTTGCAGCGTCAGCACCACTGTGCACGCCTGCACGTCTGACACCACTACTGCACCTGGGCGTGTAGTACACAGTCAATAATCAATAACTGACAGTCTGGCACAACATACGTAGGGACGCATTCAGATTTAAGTGACCCATCTCAGTAGCGAAATCCTCGCTAGCTATTCCACTTATCCCACTTATGTGTGTGGGATCCCACTTAGTGGAATTGCTTTCCACTCTTCGCAACCGGGTGGCATAAGTGGAACATAAATGTATGCACATTTAAATGGATTTCCTTATTAGGGAGGGGAGGCATAACTCCCCCCGTGAGGAGCTGGGTTGCCGTCACAGCGCGCCAGGGGTCCACTGATAGAGCCCTCACGGGGATCCTCGGAGATTCCTGGTACCGAGCAGAAGATGGCCTCTTTGGAGTTTAATTTGTATGCCTACGCCCCCCTGGGGTGGGACCCGGGCACCCCGCTCTTGTACTCAGGGGACGGGATAGTGCGTGAAGGCATTCTTCGCGTCAAAAAAAATAGGATAAGTGGAATAGGGGCGAAATCTTCGCGACATAGGTCACTTAAATCTGAAGGCGTCTTGTAAATACTACGTACATAAATCAAGCACATTACTAAACGCTGTTTTGAGAAGTTAAAAATCAAGCTGTCCTTTCTAGTTTGGTCACTAGAACAACTTTGTTTTGATTTTTTTAAGCTTCCATAATGAATTCAAAAATAATTTACCTAATTTTTCCAGTTTCGTCTTCACTTCTTCACACGGAAAAGCAGTAAACAACACATGATGGGTCTTGGTGGCTCTTAGGGATGTCTGATTAGAGTTGGAGTTGAGAGATCTGGTCCTCTTAGGACTAGGTGGATCTAGGACGATACTGGCTGGCCGTTTCGCACTCCTCGGCGATTCTGCTCCAGACTCTGAAGACAAACTATAGACTGTACTTTGTTCATGTTTTGGTGGTCTCCCCCTCCTACCAACAGGTTTCTTATCACTTTCAGTTTTTTCGACAGGCTTTTCCTTTTTATCTTTGGCCGGCTTTTGTCTACTACTTCGTCTTATTTCTACCACTTCTTCAGTCAAATCTATTTCTACTTGCACTTGCACTTTTTTCTTGTTTTGTCTTCTACTGCTTCTAACTGAATTTTCATTTTGACTGTCTTCTTTGACTATAGCAATAGATATATTCTCATTCTGACTGTTATCTTTTTCCTTGGGAATAGAAGCTGTTTCAGTGAGTTCAGCTTTGCGTTTATTTCTGGTACTACGCATACTCCTCAATATTGCATTTGCTTCAGTTGCTAGTTTTGTTGACTGTTCGTCATCAACAGATTTACTGGAACCACTTTTAGTTTTACTTGGTGCCTTATTTTTATCATCGCTTTTTCGTTTGGATTCTTTTTTACTTTTTTCTTGTTTACTCGAGGTTTTAGAATTTACTTTAGTCACATCATTCTTAACCATACCTCTGTCTTCACTAATATTGTTATCCTTAGGTTTTGATTTCAAACCTGTATTGGTTTTTGGACTTGTTTTCTTGTCTTTTGATGTATCTTTACTACCCATAGTTTTTGATTCTGTTGTGCTTTCTTTGCTCTCTAACTTAGAGTCACTTTCAATACTATCAATATGTGTGCTTTCGAGGCTAGTATTCTTGTTTGTACTATTTTTATTGATTTTTGTTTTATCTTTTGTTTCTTTTTCAGATTTTGTTGCATTTTCTTTTCCATCTAATTTAGTTTCATCCTTAATTCTAACTGGTTTTTTATTGTCTTGGCTTGTGTCCTTGTTTTTAGATTTTTCCCCTTTACTTTTAAGTCTTGAAATATTTTCTGTTATTATGTCTCTATCAATTTCATCTTCTTGTTCGGTCAAAAACTTAGGTTTTAATATGTTATTGGATAATTTCTTTGCCTCATCACTGTTTTGGAATTTCGCTGTGGGTTTTCGCACGCGAGTTATAACTCTTGTGGGCAACGTGTCTGCATTGAACAATTTTGTAAGATCCACTTTAGCGTCCACTTTCGGTTTTTTCTTTTTCCGAAATAAGATAGGTGTGCACTCTTGAGAGTCATTTTCTACTTCAGACTCACTCGACGATTCTGTTACAGCTGATTTATTGTACATTGAAACGCTAGTCTTAATTTCTTGACTACTGGGTAAATCAATGTCCATAAATTTGATTGGTCTCACTTTCTTCGGCGTTAATTCAACATCTGATGCTGACGGGTCGCTTGAGACCCTTTTCAAAGGTGCCACCTTAGTCTCTACACCAATAATACTGCGTACCTGTTGGCTTGACAAATTCGACACAAAATTGTTGACATTATCGTTACCATCACTACTTCCAGAGGATTTGTTAGCTATCAGTTGCTTTTTCTTTGGCGATAAATGATCAAGGTGTGGAAATCTTTCGCCAAGTTTATATTCTTCAACCGAGCTTGGCAGAAATTCATCATCCGAAATGTTTTCCGAATCAACATTATTCTTGGGTTTCCTCGTTGTATCACTCTGGGGAACAATGTCTGGCTGTGTACATAAATCATCCAGTATATCTTGAGTTGCAGCATAATAATTATCATCGTCATCAATTATAGTGATTGGTGAGTCTTTATTTGTGAAGGGTTTACTAACTGGAGTTACTATTTTTATATCTTTTCTTTTTATTTTTATAGGTGAAAGAAGGGGAATTTTAAAAGGACTAATCAAATCCTGAGCGATATTATTTTTAAACACTTCTTTAGTAAGAGGTTTAATTTCTGATTCATCAGCTATTACTTGAGTTGGAAGTTCGTCAAAACTACTATCATTTGGCGTAACTGGTTTATCAGTAATAATTACGTCATCGCCTGCAACTATAACTTGTGTTGGCAAATCTTCTAGGTCAGTTTGCATGGGTGGTTTACCTGGAATTGCTTTGTCATTTTCTGGGACTATTACTTGTGTAAGCATTTCTTCAAAATCGACATTATTTGTACTCTTGTTGTCTACATTTTCTACTACTTGAGTTAACATGTCTTCAAAATTGACCTTTGCAGTTTGTTTTACTTCTACTGACTTGGAACTGTTTTCTGGCATATCTTCGAACAAATCTTCACAATCTGTGAGGTCATCTTCTTCGTTAGTTTTTTTTTCTGTTATCTTTTGTGTTGGCAACATCTCAACATCTTCACAGTCTGTTGAACTGTCTGAATGAACAATAACATTATCTTTTGTAACATTTTTATTTTTTTCTATATGCGGTTCTTTATTCAACTTTATTGAACTAGTGTTATTATCTTTGTCTTCTAATATTCCTGCAGGAAATAATGGCTGTGATTCGAAGTCATCTACGAAATCTTGACAATCATCTTCGAAAAGTATAATTTCAGCAGACACATTGTTTGCAACATTTGCTGTCATTTTATCTTTTGTGGGAGTTCCAATGGTCATAGTTTTGGTTTCCAATTTTTTTTCGGTAACAACAGGTGGTGCTTCAGCACCAAGGATTTCATGATTATTTTGTTTCTTACTGGAAGTGAATAAATCAAATTGCATTTCTTCTTGATTGTGTATTTTGCATACACCTGGCAAATGATGTGTTGATGTTGCGTTTTCATTGTCAGCCATTGATGGAGGCAATTGTGTGTCCAAATTATGAATTAAAGGTGACATAGTAGTTGCTTCTAAGTTAGCTGTTGATGGAGGCAGCTGGGTGTTTGCACTATGTATGGAAGCCGGCATATCAGCTGCTTCCAAATCATCTACAGATGGTGTTAACTGTGTGTTCATACTATGTATAGACGACTGCATAGGTGGTGCTTTTGAGGGAGTACTTTGAGTGTGCTTAACAGGCGAGGAAACTTGGGTATCAGCAGTGTAAATAGAATCAACACTATCATTGGTATCAGTAGGTGGTGGTTGTGTCTCCATTTCATATATACTTGCATCATCTCCTTTACCACCAGTTGTATTAGATAGTGATGACTCATCTAGACTGGAATCATTTAAAGAAACAGATCTTTTTGAAGAACTCCAGTATACATTGTCAATCTTGTTGGTTCCGATTGGTTGAATAGATATAACTTTGGCAGATGGTTTTAAAAACTGACTATTAGAATTATTAAAGCATTTTTCTTGTTTTGGTTGAGATGGTGCAATGAAAGATTCTTCCTAGAAACAAAAGCATAGGATAAATACATATTGTAATCAAATGAGACGTACGTAAGGAGAAAAGATATTAATGTCATGCATCACATTTCAACAGATTGTGTCTCCGATTTGTGATATAATGCTGCTAGATTTTAAAAAAGCAAATGTATTCGCAGATTATCAGCAGTGGTTTTCCAGGTATAGGTTGAAGCCTAAAAGTGTGCAGGGGCAAATTTGGAGGCTCTAATGTTACACTCACCCTGTCACTCACATCCGGAGATTCTGGTATTGTAGTGATTGGAACTTTGTTCAACTTTGACATGTGTCTTGTGATGTTAACAGGAGTTTCTGGTATATCAATGGCTTGGGTCATTGGCAATTCATTATCTTCTTCAAGTAACCTAAAAACTCCAAATATGTCTCCAAATTGGACCATATCTCCATTTTTTAGAGGGTGGGGTATGTATGCTGGTAGAGTTTTCTGTAAGAAAGGCCGTTTCATAATATCATCTAAAATTTGATGAAAATTAAACTTATTAATGAGTAGAAAATATGAGTATTCACTTACATCCATCAGTTTTGTTTTATTTGCTGAATCTAAGTCCATCAGCATAAACTCTGATTGGTTTAGCACATTTATTACTGCATGCTGTCTGGATATTGACTATAACAAACAGAAAAATTTACAATTTAACTTGTGTCATTTCCACCTGTAGTATTGGTCACTTACACTGTCAGGAGTGGTTGAAGTTCTGTTAAAGTCATGTCCAAAAACATTGGTAGAGATTCTCTTAGCTGAAATGACATGCCCCTCCACCGCATCTACACATACAAGAATGCTAGCTTGTATGTGTAGATGTAGATATCGACTATAACAAGAGGGGTGCGTCATTTAAGCTTAGACGATGTAAGTATCTTGTGTATGTAAGTAACCTTGAAAGTATAAAATCTGTTTCCAAATATTTGTTTTATGTCTTACCTTTAAATTACAAATTGGTAGGTATATTACTTACATTTAAATTGATAACAATACTGCATGTTTGCGGATCCCTCCCTATTTTGTTCAGTCCACGTTTCACAGGATGTTTTACACCACATATCCCAAGGAAGCCAATCTGAAATGTGTATGTATAGTTTAAACAGTGTTCCACAACCACACAAACAAGTATCTTAAGTAGACATAGCCATAACTTAGAACAGAATTTACATGATATTATTTAGTAAAAAAGTTTAAAAAGCTTTAAATATTCTTAATGCTATGTTCCAATAACATGTACTTAAATAATAAGTTGAAATGAACTGAAATTCTATGTAGTTTCACCAAAAACTATGTTGTTGATGTCATTTATAAGTTTAAACTATAACGATTATCAGTATAGAAACTTGTTCGAAATTAAGAGTTATTCATGGCTTGCTGAAGGGAAAGCACGAGCCCAAATTTAACAATGCATTTCAATGATACCTATAAACTAATTGGAAAATAAAACGAAGTGCTAACCTGTTCGGAGCAAATTCTCTCAGTTCGTGAATCGTATAATTCCTGCGTACACTCCAGCCTTTGCGTACACTCCATCTCAACTAAGGAATATTCAACACATTTAGATGCAAAATTAAATTAGCACGTAAAATTCAAAAAGCTTGCTTCGCCTGCGCCGAATCTCAAAACAAGACAGACAGACAGACAACTGAGACACAACGACAACCAACCAACCAAGGGTGCGTTCCGAATTGAGTCGAAATCGATTACAGCGCGCTCACAGAGCGTCCCGAATTGAGATATCGCGCCAACGGGCCATCTAACGTCAGACAGCTGTACGTCATGGGTGACGTCACTAACGGCGCCATATTGCGCTCACAACGATAATGCTCCAGAGCGATATCACCGTGGGCCTTATGTCAGATTCATAGATGAAACGTCAAACAGACATTTTCGCGTAAAAATATTTTTGTCAATATTCCTCAGAATAGATCTTTGCTAGGACAAATATATTTCTGTGATAACGTTACAGAAAGTTTTACTACAAGAACCGCACGTTTAACCTGGGAATGTTGGAAATTAAAAGTTTAAAATTTTTTAGGTTATGTGTCACTATCTAGCGGTCCGAATTGGTTTTGACGCTGACAGCGCTGTGGGCACTGTTGACGCGATATTTCAATTCGGGACGCCTGTTATCACCGTGAGCGCTCATGGACCTGTAATCGCATTACGGACCGCACAGCAAGGGTGCGTTCCGAATTGAGTCAAAATCGATTACAGCGCGCTCACAGAGCGTCCCGAATTGAGATATCGCGCCAACGGGCCATCTAACGTCAGACAGCTTTACGTCATGGGTGACGTCACTAACGGCGCCATTGCGCTCACAACGATAATGCTCCGGAGCGTTATCGCTGTGAACCTTATGTCAGATTCATAGATGAAACGTCAAACAGACATTTTCGCGTAAAAATATTTTTGCTAATATTCCTCAGAATAAATCTTTGCTAGGACAAATCTTTTTCTGTGATAGCGAAACAGAAAGTTTTACCACAAGAACCGCAAGTTTAACCTGGGAATGATAGAAATTAAAAGTTTAGAAATTGTTAGGTTATGTGTCACTATCTAGCGGTCCGAATTGGTTTTCACGCTGACAGCGCTGTGGGCGCTGTTGACGCGATATTTCAATTCGGGACGCCTGTTATCGCTGTGAGCGCCCATGGACCTGTAATCGCATTACGGACCGCACAGCAAGGGTGCGTTCCGAATTGAGTCGAAATCGATTACAGCGCGCTCACAGAGCGTCCCGAATTGAGATATCGCGCCAACGGGCCATCTAACGTCAGACAGCTGTACGTCATGGGTGACGTCACTAACGGCGCCATATTGCGCTCACAACGATAATGCTCCAGAGCGATATCACCGTGGGCCTTATGTCAGATTCATAGATGAAACGTCAAACAGACATTTTCGCGTAAAAATATATTTGTTAATATTCCTCAGAATAAATCTTTGCTGGGACAAATCTTTTTCTGTGATAACTTAACAGAAAGTTTTACTACAACAACCGCAAGTTTAACCTGGGAATGATAGAAAATAAAAGTTAAAAATTGTTAGGTTATGTGTCACTATCTAGCGGTCCGAATTGGTTTTAACGCTGATAGCGCTGTGAGCGCTGTTGACGCGATATTTCAATTCGGGACGCCTGTTATCGCCGTGAGCGCTCATTGACCTGTAATCGCATTACGGACCGCACAGCAAACCAACCATCAAATCAACACAAACTCAAACAGTCAAACATAAGGGGCGGTCCGAAATGCAATTTTTAAAGCGCAGTCGTGACGTTGATTATTGGTCAGAATTGAAATATTGAAAATCCTTGCGTGTGTGTGAAAAGTCAAATGTTGCTTACACGGAATAGAAAAAACAGTGGAAGTGTGAAGTGGGCGTGGCACGTGAGCCACAATTAAGAGTAGCTACCCTTACTTGGTCCCAATCGTGTTCTAACATCGCATCGAGTTGCTCGTCTCGCGACAACTTCATATTTACATAGTTATGCCATAATGCTCCATTTTGGAGTGCAAAAATGATAGTAGGATAAAAAAACTTGAAAATGTAGGTCTTTCCTACCATCGCTAGGTACTATTTTATTTGTTTTCTAATAAAATCTTGTTAATTTCAATAGACAGATAGATATCGACCTATAACGCAAATTTAAATCTTAATGTTTATACAATTAAATGTATAGTTGCTCCCAATAGAGAATCCCGCCATCTATGGTCGATCAACGGAATTAACTCGTCAATCATAACTAAATTGACATTAGATTAGAAAAAGTCGTAAATACTGTCAGCAGTAAAGCACAACAAATATTATCTGTAGAGTGTGAAGGTTGATTTCCGGATGTACAATCCTTCGATGTTCAATACTTCGACAGGATCACCTTACGAGTTGAAGACCTTCCCTTAAGCCGGAAGACAGGCTATAGAAGAGTGTTGAAGAAGACGGATGAGGTGAATGCGCTGGTGTATTAAGTTTTGCGGCTAATTTAATGCCTTAAGGTTTGAAGGAATGAAACAAACATCAGGCATCTTTAGGCTGTGTGGTCGATGCCGCGTGCGTGTGCTTTCATTTCATCAAATCAGGACGCGTTATGTTTTGGCTCGTTTCGGACCCCGCACCATAATGTCATTCCTCTACAAATGACATTCATTGGTTATGGTTGTCAATGTCTTCATTTTATTTTTATGGAGAATGGTGGAGTCTGTGACTGTGTGGCTGTAGAGTGTGGAATATTATATCGTTTATTGTGGAGATATTTTGCTCTTGCTTTCTTGATGTGCCGAATTACGTGAAGGTTTCTTTTATATTAAACTAACAGAAACAGCAATAAACAGTGTAAAGTTATTCTGTAAATTTAAGCTAATATTTTCGCCGCTTGCGGCACAGCGTAGCCCGCATGAGTGCTCAAAAAGATCTTGTGTCTGAGGGGGCCGACCCTGAGGACCTACCTAGTGATTTTTTCGATGATTTTGCCAAGGATGATTTCATGGATGGTCTTAGTGTAATAGACAGTTGGGCCGACGATGACAACAACAAACGTAGAATCAACGCTGAAGCTGTGGATAGTGTAACGGACCTTCGCGAGTTGATCGATGGGAAGGAAGATGAGAAGCATAAAAGAGGTAGAAGTGATGTAAAGTTAGATAGTAAATACAAATCCCGAAAAGAACCTAGACCATCGGACCATCACGCGCGTGGAGACAGTGGAGGTAAACTGGACGATTACATCAAACCTGGCAGCCGTCGCGACCCTAACAAGACTAATGAAGCTATCAAAAAAGATAAGGAGGTTAAGGTGAAGGAGCTGCTGGCTAAACACCTGGATGATGATCTGCGGCCGCCTGGAACTGAACTTGATGACTACTACGCCGATGGTAAACCTGTTGACAAGAAGAACCCTGTTGAGAGGAAGATGACTCCAGTAGAGAAAATGAAGACACCTGTCGCCAGTGAGGAGCCACTACCGCCACCGCCCAGACGTCGATCAAGAGAGTTTCATCGCCAAAACAAAGAATCACGAAGGAGCCCTCGTCGTAGCCCACGTCGAGAAATGCGCCGAAGTCCTTTTAGACCTCACCGCCAGTTTAGTCCTACACGTAAATTCAGGAGATTCAGTCCTCATCGTAGCCCACCTCGGAGGAGCCCGCGTAGGTTTAGCCCGCCGCGCCGCAGTCCACGTCGCACCCGGCGTTCAAGATCACCATTCCGACCGTCCCACTACAGCCCCAGGCGTTCAAGATCTCCTAGGCGTTCAAGGTCTCCTAGACCTAGAGACACTTTTTTGTATCCTAATGAGCCATCAACTAGTTTTCCACCAAGTCACACCCCATATTCAGAAGGAGCTTATCCTGCTCCCAATGAATATCCTACAGGATATTCATATCCTCAGGGTGTACCGTATGGCTATAATGCATCTGGATATGAATATGGTGTTCAGGCGCCAGGAGCAATGATGTCTATGCCCCAACCAGTGCCTGCTCCAGTTATGAACACATTGGCTTCTGCTCCTGTTGCGGCTCCACTTGGCCAGGCTGTTGCACCACCGATGAGGCCACTGATGTCAATGAATACTGCTGCTCCTTCAATGGTTCCACCGCCATCACAGATGATTTCCCCATCAGCACCAAACGCATCCGATAGTCAGCAGCCATTTGATGCTTTAGCACAAGTAAATATTGTAAATAGTCATTTTGTTAGTTTTCTGTTTAAAATTAAGGTTGTTAATTATCTAATCAAATTGTGTTTCAGTTAGTGGCAGATGGAAAGCTTTCACAACAAGATTATTTGAAGCTTGCTCCTAGCAAAAGTAAGAAAAAAATAGTTTGTGTATTTTAAAGTTAATTCAACATTAAATTCTTTATATTAGGGATATTCTCCTGTACAGTCACAGTAATAATTGCCTATTAACTTAATTTTTGATATTATTAATAAGGTCATGTCATCATCATATAATATTATCTTGTCTTCATGCTAAAATACTGACTTCCTCATTACAGGTGTGAACAACAGCTTGGACACCAAGGCTAGGGTTTTGGGTTGGTATATTTATTTATTTTTAATGTTGAGTTGTAATTATTTATATAATGTTATTAAAGTTGGCGTATCGCTTTCTATGTTTTTTTTCGTCGTGCTAGACCTGTTTTAACCTAATGAACAGTTACAGCAGTACGAGACGATTGTCGTAGCGTGCAGAACAGACTCTTGGTAGCAAACCCCTCTCCGATCATTTGATTTGTAAGAATTTAAATTCAAGTTAATTTTGAGTTTGATTATTCTATAAGGCGTGGGATGATTACAACATGATGTTAAGGTTTAACCGCTATACCTGTACTATAGTTCTGTTAAACCTTACCGTTGTTAGCTACAGGGCTGACACACCCTGTGGCCCGTGGTAAGCCTTTCCATAATCCACCATGGACAATATTCTTAAGTACTTTTTTATTCAACTGAAATTAAACTATTGTTTCCTAATTCGGGATCAGTTGAGACTTATTTTGTCAACTGAGCTCCATTCCACTGTTTGCAATCTTTTTTTCTACATAGCTACCTATAGTACCTTTTTTTAACACATTCGGCAAAGGTCTTGAGTTTTTCATTGTTAAAGTTTGTTATTTATAACATTTTCTATATTGATTCTTTTTGCAGTGCTCAATCGCTGCAATACAGCTTTATCAAAATTATCGAAGCTGCTTCTACCAAACCGTTTGATGATGAATCACAGCATCATCGGACAGGAACCCAAATACTTGACGCCGAAATACTGTTCGCCGCTGAAGAGACAAGTCGCTGTCGAATTCCAGTTTACGAAGAATAGCGGAGCGACGACTCAGCAGAACAAGACTCTAGTGGACAGCATCATCGCCACGGTTGGACTCGACAAGGTTGTTGCGAGACCGAAGAAGAAGACTGCAAAGGACATGAAGGACGCCGCTGTGCAGACTTCGAGGCCGTACTGCGACGTCTGCGAGGTTCGTGAATCTACAAAGTTCTTCGATGCGAGCACTTCCGTTGATCGTGACCATTTCTGCGAATCGTTACACACTCAAGTCGTGGAACAGGACCTGATTAACTCCAAAGCTATATTCAACCCGACGGGGAGCTCTGAGAATAACGCACCGATGTCCATCGCTCATATGACGCCGGCGCAGTTGGTGTCGCAGTTGGCTGCCCGAGCGAAGACGTTGAAGCAGACGCCCGATTCTGCGCCACCTCCCCACAATCAGTACGGCAGGCGGAATCCTCCTTACGACAACAGGGGTCAATATAATGAATACCAAAATTATAATTATCGTTATTAGATGGAAAATATATGTCTAAACATACTTTTTTTCTTCTAAGATATTCACTTCTATTCTAAGCAGATCAAAGATTATTTCTGTCACAAAAATCATAAAACATTTTATTTTGATCATTAGATTGTAATCGATGCAAAGACGATGTCATAGTCCTAAGTTCTATGTACGGTGTTCAATTAAATTAATATTTTTTTAATCATTGGCGTTATTGATGGAACGAAATCTTTTATGCCAAAAAAAACAATATAAGTAACCTAAACATTAAAATCTTTAATAACACGTAACAAACCGTTCCATCAAAATTTGGCGACAATGAAGAAGAAAAAGATTGATTAAGTTGAATCATCATTGTATTTAAAATTACTGAAGTAAGATGCATGCATTATTTGGGACTTATTGTAGCTATAGTAGCGGTGGTTTCCGTTCTCCTCAATCGGCGTAATCGTTTTTTGTTAAACCGACGGACCCTTGGTTTAAAGTACTTTTGCCAGGAACACACTCTGCTGACTATTAGGCTACTAGCCAATTCACAAGCTATATTATTCCGTCGGTTGAAACAAAGAGAAATCCTACACGGATTTATCGGTTTGCCTATCGAATGAACGGTAAACATCTTTTCTATCGAATATGTGCGAGAAACTGGGAAGATGCGGTACATCACGAAGCTGAATGCGTGCTGGGGAGTGATTGAAGTCTGGAGGCTGGTGGAAGATCGAAGAGCCTGCGCTGCCCGGTGGCGACATCTGGCCGAGCTCGCAACTCCTGGGCGTTTGCGCTATCGTTAACGTAATTATTAAATTACTTATTCTAGAAGTATACAGTGTTGCAAGTGTTTTTTGTAAGTTTCTAGATTTAATGAATATTGGGTAAGGTGTTACGAAGTAAATAAATTCTATAATCTGTCAGTTTTATTATCGATTTTTATTCGAAAGCATCACGGAATACTAAGCCTATTTCAAATGATCTATAGATTCAAACTCAACTATTTGTTTCATATTGTAAATCCTCCGGGCCAATAGCACTTGTTACATGTGTGTCAACACTCAGCGAGACCAAGTGTCTTCAACTTGGTTCTATCGAATCCTGAAACACGAACTTGATGCCAGTATGAAACTTCGTGAATAAAACGCCGATGAACATGAGGCCTCCACCTTCCATCATAGCTTGATCAAGCAAGCTTGGTAGAGAAAACTAATTACTTTTGGAATGAATAAAGCTCGGTGTTCTACAGAACATAATAAGATCAATACAATGTTCATTGGCCTTTCACTCGCGTCCTGCCGGTTGGGTAGTCCACTAAGAAGTGTTCCATTTACTTGTCATCTAAGGAACACATTCAGTTTTTAGGTTTTGATAGCTACATAACCATCTACTGGTTGTCATGATGACACTGTGTCCTGCTGAGTTCGTTACAGCACTCTGAATGGGTACAGTTGATCTATCTAAGGAGCGCGGGTTAGCTATATTTGTGTGTGTGTAAATGTACAACACATTGTCATAGGCTTTGATTGGTTCAGAGAATACGCACGCACGCAAAGCCGACGACTCGTCCTATCATTCATAGGACGAGACGCCGGCTGCGCACACAAGTCTAGGCCTAGGCAATACGACACAAGTAAGGCTTACCCGCGCACGTGAGATAGAACATTTATATTTTTTTACAACGATGGATTGTAAATCATAATGAATAAAGACATGTTAAGCGAGAATATGGTTTTATTTTCAATATCAAATAATGGCTGAATGATTTAGAGAAGCAAAATTCACAATTACTGGTGTACTTTGCTACCTCTCGGGCTAACTTATTTCCCCATGCAGACTCAATGTTGCATCCTGGGCATCCTTTGTAATTGAAGAAGTAGATAGGTCTGACGGCCAGACGGCAGACGCCGCTAGATGTCGTTCGTTAAGCTAAGTCTGGAGTCTAAGTGGAGCTTAAAAGAGCTGTAGATTTGTTGATGAATAATATATGTTATTTTGTGGTTGCCAGAAGTTGTGGACCTCATAAAAATCAATTACCTACTATAAATGTTTACTCAGTGAATATCCCCCATATGATCTGTTAGATTTCATGTTGTACAAAAGGAAAATAAAAATTAGCCATCCAAAAAGTCATCAAGCCACTTCTCTAAATCTTCAGGAGATTCTATTATGGGATTCTTCTCTGCACCTGGCTCAGGTTTGACCGGCGCAGGATCTGAAACCACAAGCATACTGGCTATATCATACACAAACATATTGTAGAAAAATTTGGCAATTTAATATGGTAATAACATACCTTCTTTAATTACAGCCCTAAAAGTAACTTCAATCTTCTCATCTTTCAATTCTTGAGATTTTTCATCATGGCTACTTTTAATTAAATCGTCAATATTGTCTAAATCTGCATGTTTTTCTCTTTGTAGTTTTAAATTTTCCTTTTTTTCATTTGTAGAATTATTAGCAACTATTCTTTCTACTTTACATTCATTTAAGTTTTCTGGTATTTCAATCACATTCATCTCTTTATGTTTTTCGATAATATTTTCATTTGTTACAATTTTTATATCTTCTTCCTCTGTTGCTTCACTACAGACATCAGCAGCTATGCTATCTTTTCCATCTTCAATGTTCTCTTTTAGGATGCTCAAAAAATTGTTTTGGGCAGTCATTTCTGGGGTTGTAAATGTCTTGTCTTTGTAATATTTCTGTTTAAATCTAGTTGCTCTGTTGTTCATACTTAAAGTATCTGTTTCACTGAAGATTGTTTTGTCTACATTAATTCGTTCATAAAAAGGTATAGTTGAAACAGAAACAAAGAGATTGTCCATGTTGACCTCGAAATATTTGTCATACAAGGAGGGGGCAGTGTCAGTATCCCATGTCTTCTCATGTTTAAATTGAAAATGTCCACCAACCGATAAGGGTGCTTCTATGAGTTTCTGTAAAATGAATACAAACAGTTGAATGTTAACAGTTCACTAGTATAAGACAGTTTCCCTAAAGTGAAGTATACCTGGGATTACTTGTACTATTGGTGCCAGAGACTAATAGACATTAAATAGTACATACCTACATGAAAAGATAATAAATAGTGTTAATGAACATCATTATGACTGTTACCACTGGACGGCGATCAATGCCACTAAATACGGTATAAATGGTGAATACAATATGTAATATAGAAGGATACCTGATTTTACATTAAAGGTCTTTACAAATTTCATAGGTCTTTTTTTCTCTGCACTGTCTACTGGTACAGTAATCAGTGTGAAGTTCAGTGTTATGCTCAAGCCTTTGTCTGATGGCGAAACACCTGTTTTATATTCTCAACGTGATAATTACCTGAAGAAACCTAATAATATTATGCCAGCATTATTTTACTACCTCATAATCAGCTCCCATGTTCTCTTGTTCTTCAATTTCATCATAGCTTTCAATTGGCAGTTCATATTTTGACCAGTTGCTTTGTATTTCTTTTTTCTTGTATTTTGAATCAGCATCTTCCGTTATTTTAAGGATTTCGTCAGTTTCCCTCTTAAGGCCTTTGTAAAACTCTGGACCAGGTTCTTCATACAATGGCTTTTGTACAGTAGGCACTGAAATTCAGAATTTTTAATTGTAGAAAATGATGATTTTATTTCTATTTAAAATAGCTAAGGATTTTTGTTAAGGGCAGTAGGGGCAGTCAAAGTGCAGAATATTCATCATCAGGCTTAGTAACTATAATGTAGACCCCAGTCACAATATTTTGAGAATTTTCGTAATAAATTCTTAAGTTCTACCATATGAAGGATTGTTACTAACCCAATAATGTAACATAAATAAATCATACAAAATTTATATGTAGTGAACTGTGTGATATAATCAGGGATCAGAGTAGGTAGAGCCATTTTGTGTACTTGCCACTTGTTAGACTATTAGGGATACCCAAATCCCAGGATTTGGTTTTTAAGTAGAATAAATAATAAAAAACAGTTCATGTTTTAGTGAGTGATGAATAAATATACTTCCTGATGGGTAAATATGAGAAAGAAACTTGATTCATTAAACCAAAGTTGTTTTTAAGTTACAATTTCTTATATTCATTCAAGAATCAAAAATTAAAAGTTTTCATTGCTCGGGTGCTTATTATAAAATTGATAAAAGAAATTAAATGAATTAAAATCTTGGAGTATCAGTTTCAAATCCTGTGGAATATCCTACTTATATCAATGTTTGCGGTCAATGAACCCAAATAGCTCTACCTACCCTGATCTCTGAATAAAATACATTAATTTAGATGATGTACAGCAGGATGCACAAACCTTAGAATGAAATTATTCTAAGGCTCGAACATACCTCACCCAAGAGCAGACATACTTATTTCATATTTGGTAAGAAATGCTATGTAACTAAATTTATTTTAAGGTCTTAGAAGTATGCTATATCAAATGAGTGTTTGTACATACATTTCATTAGTTTAGACTGTATTATTAAGTATTAATGTTTTATTTAGGATAAGTTACTGAATGTTAAAGGGTGTAACATATTGTACAAGAAATACTGTTTACTTCACAAGTTTTAGATGTAACCCAACTTCTTACCTTTCGGTTCTTCATTTTTTCTATCATTTATTTTCTCCGTAGGTCCAGCTTGATGCCGATTTCGTGGTCTCCTCTGATCTTTAGCATCAGATCGTCCTTTTTGTCTGCAAAGATATCAAAATATCTAAAAAAAGGCCTTGTAAGACGTGATTGATCAAAACCATGATTAACGTACTGTTTTTTCTTGGATTCTTCGGGCATACTTAAGGATTTCTTTAAAAGATCACGAATATTTTTATCCTCCCAATACTAGGCTAGCGTTTTACAGCTGCTGAACTGAGCTGTTGTAATGTATAAACGAAACTTTTACGTGTGAAACAAAAAATATGCTATCTGCTAACTGTCATTGCATTGACTTTATTATGACAGATTGACATTAGTTTTTTTTTGTTGAGTTGCACACGTCTTCTGCTCTGAGTCTTAGAAATTAGATTGGTTGCGGTCCGAAATACAAGCAGTGATTTTAGGGCGCTTAAACGCGTTCATGCGTCCACAAAATCCCTAAGACTTATGCGGTCATGCCATCGGATATTGGTCTTCGCAGAGGCGTGTAGTTGAATGTATGAAACCTTTTTTAAATAAATAGGTATCATGTGTTTTCGCGTGGCGCGGGCTTGGGCGTATAAAGGTCGTAGCTCACTAGGCAAGCACGACAACTGCATGGCTCCGACTTAGCAATTATCTTGCCATTCAAATTTGAGCATCAAATTGTATGCGTACGAATATTTTGCAACTCCAAAAAGAGAAAGCCAACGGCGAGCAGCTGACCGCATCCTGACAGAGTGCTAACGCCCTCGAGCTGGCTGAGTGCTTACTACGCGCTGACTCCGAGCAGGGAGACATGCAGATCGCGAGCTTGCACCTGCCGGACTACAAAAGCACGGTAAAGGTTAATACTATTACCGTGACAAAAGCGCGTTGGTGGCTATCGGTTTCCTAAATTTGAGGTGAAGACGTGCTGGAGCCGTTCAGTTGCCGTGCTCGTAAAGTGTGCTACGAGTCTAGTCTAGTAGTCTAGTGCGAGTTTCTTCATCAAATGAAATCGAAATTATGGTGGATTTGATGGAAAATAAAAACAGTTACTTACTTCCGCCAATAGAGGCACCACTGCGAGGACCAAACCAATTCGAGTTTTTTAATACAAACATTTCTTAGTAAAAATTGTATGAGTATCACCACATTATTTCTGTGTGGGAGGCGGTGATCATGCGTAATTTAGAAGAAAAGTTTGGTATGTATTCACACCTTATGTCAATGTATGAGTGTGTATGAAATCCTACTATCCTACTAATATTATAAAGGCGAAAGTTTGTAAGTCTGGATGTGACGTGTTGCTCTTTCTCGTGAAAACTACTGAATGGATTTTAATAAAACTTTACAATAATATAGCTTAAACATCTGAATCGCATATAGGCTACAATTTATGAAGAAGTGTTACTTTTTGTTTTCCAACTTAAGTCCACGCAGACGAAGTAGTCAAATATTGTCTAAGTCAAATAAAGGTAAGATGTTTTCTAAAATTGTATATGAAGAACAAACTGACTTCCGGTGTCAAAAAAGTTGGCATTGAAGTGTTCTTAACATAATAGCTCTCTATGTGGTTGATGGTATACTGCTTCCTGTAATCAATTTCAACAACTGAAACCAACGGTATTTTTTGTATGAAAAAATGTTGATTCTAAAGTTGCATGCGACCTGAATTTTATAACGCCTACCTAATCCCCTTATCATCAATTAATCACACGCTGGTGTTAGGTTTTTTCTTTTAAACTGTAGGTACTAAAGTCGAATAGGTAGTGTACGTTACCTTCGTCTACTGAAAAAACCGGCCATTGCGAGTCCGAGTTCCGTACTATCTTATTTTCATTTTTTTTATTGATTACGAAACCAACAGCGTTATATTTTGTAATAGTTTAGATAGACAGATTTATTTTTACTATTTCTATCGTGCGACTAACAGACACAGCTATTTACTTCAATACACTACAATTTGCTTAAAAAAAGTAAGTCAGTAACTTAGGGGGCAACAAACATCACCAGTTACTTACAATTACAAAATGAATCTTTAAAAGAACAGTAACATCGTGATCTAGCAAGCAGTTGCCCAACAGTGGAGGCGCTAGACCACATGTGTAATAAGTACAAAAAGCCAAAGAATTTCAGAATTTATGAGGCTTTGTCAAAATTAAATTATTTTGGCTTAGGTGAAACGATGTCGATCATAAAAACCTAAAAGAAGCAGGGTTTGTGTATCCAGTCATGCTTTGACTGGCATTATCATGACTCTACCAAACCCTTAGACCCTTCATACGATGTGACGGAAGGGCCAATGAAATTTTGCCAGGTTAAACAAATTTGTAAGCCGGCAAAAGTAAATACAAATGCAATTAATCATGCATAAGCACCCCTGCTTCTTTTTTTAATGATATAACAAATGGAGTATAGATAGATATCTCCCTACTAGAGGCCATAAACTTTGAAATACCTAATATAAAAACATAAGCTCTTTCGGTGAACGCAAGATTTACTTAAATTAAGATATTTCACCGAATCGTTCGACAACGCGTATTCCGGTTGGCACCAAACACTCTTCCCTCGTGGTGAATTATGTTTAAAATTCAATTTCTTTGCGATTGTGGTTGTTTGAGAGAAAAAAAACGTAGGCAAATACCATCAAATCTCAGCAGAGAGTAAATATAGTTTTCACTATACTTATTGTGTGGTTTTATTGTTTTTATAAATATTTTATTCTTAGATATTAGTACAATATAGGCTTTAAGTTATCAATGTTACTAACCAATATCTATACTTATAATAAATCTGCAGAGAGGCCAATTCTGTACATGAAATAAATTTAAAAAATAACTATCAAGGGGTGATTAGGCATCGCTACTGATGCCAAAAATGCAATCAGTAAAATTTTTGTCTGTCTGTCTGTCTTTCTGTCTGTCTGTCTGCTGTATGTTCGTTATAGAAACAAAAGATACTCGACGGATTTTAACGAAATCCGGCACAATTATTCTTCATACTCTTGGGCAGGTTACGGTATCTATACTTTTCATTACGCTACGGTCAATAGGAGCAGAGCAGTGAAAGGTAATATTGGGATAACGGGAAAAGTTACTTCATTTTTTACACGTAAAATCTACTGGATAGATTTAAATGAAACTACAGTACTTAATGCATCTGAATAAGACATTACAATTACAATTTATAAAGATATATCACATTTTTTTAACTCAAGTACACGCGGACGGACGAAGTCGCGGGCGGCCGCTAGTAGGTAATATGGAAAATGATCCGAAATGAACGAGTTATTTTTATCTATTATATTATTGATATTAAATACCTAACATTTTTAAATTGTTTACCTACAGAATGAGGGAAAATAAATACTAATTCAAGCACCGAGATGTGATTGAAGTGATGTTAGCCGGAATGCCACCCCCATAGCGCCAAATCTCATCTCAATCGTGATCAGGAAAAAACGTCAACTTTAATCTTCACCTTGAATTGGTATTCTCCCTCGTTTGTAAAGAAGTGATTATAAAACGTTATTTGGCAAAGTTCCCTTCACTCAAACGATCACATTCGCGTACTAATAAAGTTTTACAAAACGCCAAATACAATATCACTGAGAAGTGAAGTGAGATGCCACCCCAGTTTCCACTTCCACAAGATGTGCATACTAAACTGCGCTTGTGCGAATACATCCCCATAATTTCAACAAAAACAAAAGCTGCCTAACACGGAACCCATCTGCTTTGGAATCGCTAAACATGAGCGTGATAATCGGTCAATCTTGCTAGAGCGAGTCCCTTCAACTTTATGTCCATATGTTAAGGTTTATTTCTGTATAGTGCCACTAGAGCGTATTGGTCGTTATACGGTCGCATTGTGTAGGCGGGTGACGTGTAGGCGATACTACTGAATGCACCAGACTGCGCTTCGGGTCCGCGTCCCTACGGCCCACCTCTGAGGAAACAATGGGTGCTTCAAAAAGCTTGTCGCCAACACAATAGAGGTTCCGTATGTACGAACGGTTTGTATGAAGTGTTGGCTCGTATTACCTAAACTGAGACACTCATAAACGAATAACTAACAAACATACGCTCACGACTATATTATCTCAGAAGGCGAGGTCAGAAGCACTCTGAATGTTGCCATCATTGTGAACGGAACATTCAGAAGCCCACATTTCACCGAGTTAATCGGTTATTTTATCGGTGTTTGTCATTACCGAAATTAGGCCGCAAGTTCATTAAATAAATTAACACAAACCGGCTAGACTCGAACCACAAAATAGGGTCTATTTAGTTGGTGCTTGATCTCGGGGCCACAACACGGACGAGCCAGCTTTTGCTTAACCACTGGGCCAACGGCACTCTCCTAACAATAAATTAAATAATGTTGTTTGTTAAATATCTGCAGGTTTGTCAAGGTGATACCTACAGTCGGCAACAGAATCATGTCATGTGACATGCCCACGGAATAGAAAAAACAGTGGAAGTGCGAAGTAGGCGTGGCACGCGTGTCACAATTAAGCACAGCTGTGCTTACTTGGTCCCAGTCGTGTTCTAACGTCGCATCGAGTTGCTCGTCTCGCGACAACTTCATATTTCCGTAGTTATGCCGTATTGCTCCATTTTGTAGTGCAAAAATGATAGTAAGATAAAAAAACTTGAAAATGTAGGTCTTTCCTACCATCGCTAAGTACTATTTTAATTGTTTTCTAATAAAATCTTGTTAATTTCAATAGACAGATAGATATCGACCTATAACGCAAATTTCAATCTTAATTGTATTGTACATTCTAAATGTCCATGAGCATCGTTATGTAACTTGTTTTCTTTGTGCAATAAAGTATCTCTTATCTTATCTTATCTTAATGCTTATACAATTAAATGTATAATTGCTCCCAATAGAGAATACCGCCATCTATGGTCGATCAACGGAGTTTACTCGTCAATCGAAACTAAATTGACATTAGATTAGAAAAAGTCGTAAATACTGTCAGCAGTAAAGCACAACAAATGTTATCTGTAGAGTGTGAAGGTTGATTTCCGGATGTACGATCTGTGAATTAAGCTAATTTGGACTAGTATTGAAACGACCAATCAAACGGCTTTTTTCTTTGTAGTGCATTATATGACTTTCAATATATTTGTGTGAGTTTGGCGACAGCGGTTCCTTCACTAATGCTGTTGCATTGCACTTCCACTGTTTTTTCTGTTCCGTGGACATGCCAACAATATCTATAATACAAGGTATTTTAGGAAATCAATTCTAACTTTGCAAATATAGAGTCATCATAATAATATTATGGTGTTTGTAGCGTTCGCGTTACTTATTTCACAGACTACTGAAGGGGACTTGTTTGTCAAACCATCATTACTTTCTGACAACTCTGTTATTAGCACACATAATCTTGATACTGACTGTACCTAAGTACAATCATGTTTAAACAACTATTGTAGTGTCTACGAGTGAATGTTTAAAAAGATTAAGAAGGGTGGTTGCGGTTGCAGCTTGCAATGCAAAAGTTACAATAGCGCTGCTCTTACGGAACCCTTGAAACCGGTTGAGCACGTGTCTTGGGCTCTGGCGTGATTCTTAAAAGATTATCTTAATTTTAAAATTGAATAATCAAATCTGTAACTTTTACCCTTGGTCATTTATATTTTAATTATTTTAATGTGTAGGTACTATAGTGAATTATTAAAGCGAATAAACATCTTACTGTGCGCGAAACCCGCGCGGCCGCGTCTTTAGGAAGATGATAATGCATTATCCCCTAATGCTAAAAATAAATAATTAAGTTAGTTTTAATTTTAGTGGTTCAAAATAATTTGCTCAACTTTGCAGAAAGAAACCCAATTTTATTAATCCCGTAAAATTGATGATTAGGTAGAGCCGACGGGAAACACGGCGCGCGACCCCAGTCTGGCGACGTAACGGGCACGTGCCTAGGGCCCCATTCTCGATTGTTGCACACAAAAATAATAATTGTGAATTATTGCAGATTGCGGGGCACAGGGAACAACCGGGAACAAGGAAGGCAAGCAAAGCCAGAGCGCGGGCGGCCCAGGGGTGACGCACCACGCATGCGCGCGCAAGGGGCGGCTACGCGCAGTCGCCACGCGCCCGTCCTCTAAACAACATGGCGCATCGCGTCCGTCAAGGACACGTTTGACAGCCCCGCGGAAAAAATAACCCAACGCCAGCTGTTCCCCAAAATATATCCCCCAAATAGTTAATTAAAACTCGACGCTATTTATGTGCTTACGTGAATAACAGTGCGGTGCTACCTTGGTGTGTGTTTATTAATTGGAATACCGGCGCCCCGTTCAACCCGATTGTTTCCGTAAGGTATGTACAAAACAATAATAAAGAGCATGAATATACTTCTTTCAATGGACCATTCATTCGCAAATCGCAAGATAAACAATTGCAAATGTAACCAGTCCTACTGCCCAGTGGATTTAGTAGAAGATTGCTGTGACCTACCCCGTTTGAGATCGCGGTAGGGTAGCGTAGTCATTGCTTACTCCTTAGTAGTTTTATGGGGATAGTGGTGAAGGTGTGTAGGTGTAGTTTAGGCATTGGCATTACTTACTTACATCATTACATGGTTTGTTTTATGTAAAAACAAATCCTCAGATCATGTGAATTTGGATTCCTGCATGCAACTGCGACTGCAGCAACGCGCAGTTTCGTAAATAGATACTATAAACGTTGAATATTTTTTGTCTGCTCAGCCTATCTGCCGACCTAGAAATCAAAAAAATCATTACCTGCGATAAAATCTACAGTTATGCATCAATAAATATTTGCATGGCAACGTTGATCTAGCGTTGAACATTTCCAATGCAATTAAATTGTTTTAAAACTCATAAGACTTCGTCATCCTGGTGTTTCATCTTGGAGAATCATTCATATTCTTAAACATACCTACCATAACATACGCTCACGACAATATCAAAAACGATGTTCCAGGCACAGTGATTGTTTCCTACATGGTGAATGGAACAGTCAGAAGCCCACATTTGCCAAGAAAATATTGCTTTTAATGTGGAAAGCGAACCTTTGGTTCCGGGTTGCTTAGGTTTTGTCTCGTTGTTTTCCTTCACCGAAGAGTTAGCTTCAAGATAGAAGGTGTTTCGGCCAGATATGAACACGGTAACCACACATGCTCCAAGCCAGAGTGTTAAACCTCTGGGCCAAGGTCCTCTTATATTTTTCAAACCGTTTGAAAACATGGCAAAAAACGCTTACCTAGGTAGGTACCTCACTTAACTTGCCGCCGACTCTTGTAACAATTCTGCCAATTTCAATCTAGAACGTTATTCCATCTGATCTATATTCCAATTGGATAAAAAGGTGGCTATCATTGGGCACAACATAAAAACTTCCTGATGATATTACCTACCTCAATAAATAACCATCATTGGGAAAATGAACTAATAAAGGGTACTGAATTTATGATCTTGTGGTTTTCAAATTAGGTATAACTGGTGAATAGATTACCGAATGCGATGGACAATGTTTATGAGACCTTCTTTATGAAAGGGATCGGAAAGAAAGGGAGACATGACGTATCCAGAATTGTTGGGATTAGAGCCTGCTGTGTAACTGCACATAAATTATTTTAATGACGAAGGACGTCGATTAGGTATTTTTTTCGTGTTAAATAAATTACCGAGCAGAGCTCCCTCACGTCGTACCTACCTACAATTATTTCATTAAATAGGTACTTCGTACCTGTTGAACTACGACGCAGTGACGAGCTGTATGACCATCCATGACCTACTTAATTAATGCACTTAATTGACAATGAACTACAGTGGTTAATTTGGCACTTAAGCATTTTTACGCAACAAACAAATAGGCAAACATATGATATGTAAATATATGTTTAGCTGCTAAAGTTTGAACACACCAAGCTACATAAATGTGTTGTGTTAAAGATAGGAAAACCAGAAAAAGGCATTCGGTCTTGGCATCAGGCGGGTCTTGGCGAATGCCTTTTTCTGGTTTTCCTATCTTTAGTAAGATGATAATGCATTATCCCTAATGCTAAAAAATAAAATAACCTAATGTGTTGTGTTGTTATGAAGATTGAAGTAAAATATTGATGACCAGAATTTGCATATCTTCTAGAATGTAGTAAAAAGGAAGGATATCAGCAAGTATTGGCACTGTACGTCGATTCTAATTATCGCTAGGCAAACGTGAGGCGTCACTTCGCTATAAAAGGATGTTGCATCTTAAGGTTTTCTTTGCTTTGGACATTTATAGCTTTGGATCAATGCCAACCAACACCAGAAGTCCTTACATAAGAATTTCTGCCAGCAATAACCACTTATAAAGCTTGTCAAATGACGTTTCTAGTTAAATTCTTGAATTTGAAATTAAAAAACGCACATTGATCCTTTGAATCCTATCCAGAAGAGACGAGGCTATGTTTTACGTTATACCTACGTAAACGCAACGACTAGGATCGTTGCATAGGTAAGTCGAAAGTAATCTGGGCCTAATATTAGATTTTAATTGCTTGTGGCCCAATGACGCTTGAAGGTCCTGGCGTTATCTGCCCCTGAACTTCACCGACGGTCGCCGCTTCGATCGTGTTCCCCATAAAAACGGAATTCTTTATCGCGGCACGGGCCGGTTCGCGAGGTCTTTGAACCTCCAAATTCCCCTCAGATGTTTAAAGGCTGGGCTATATTTAGAACTGCACAGTATGGCCGAATCGGGACGAGTTGTTTGAAATCTAGGAATTTGGTTTATTCGACAGTTCTTAGAAGAGGATACAGAATAGAGGTTTTCTTACTGCTGCAGGATGCTTGTCTACTTCTTTTTCTATATCAACTTTCTGAATCAAACATCCTTTATTCAATGTATTTGCATTATTCATTTGTTTTGGAAGGTTTACAAGGTAGTAATGTTCTTTCAATTATTACTCACTTATTTTATGCGTCTACGAGCTAACTTATGCGTCTGTGTTTTCATATAAATATCAGCAACAAAGATATTGTGTATTCAAACATCACATGACTATTAATTTGCTACCTACTTCCATCTTCGTTTGAATCTTGGGTGGGTATTTACTTGAATATATTTTCTTTGATGTGCATATAATATATGAATTATAGTCTTAAAAAGATAATATCCGGTAATTGGCGGAGAGTGGTGATTTTTGAGGAAAACTCTATCTCAACTTGTGAAGCTATCGTTCAGAACATTGTTGGAGGTCTAACCTATCAGTTTTTACGAGGTGTTGGAAACCTTAGGACGCTGCTACAAGTATGTCTCAGAAGGTAGGTAATAGGACACTTGGGATATAAGCTGTGAGCACTCACAACGTGCAATGTAGTGTCTCGTTTCACACGACAGACGGATCAATTCGCCCTCATTGCGTAGTACGAGTAGCTATTATCTTATGTTGGTCCGCTAGGACATGACGTTTCCTACTCGTGTTTGTAGGTACCTGTATTATATTTTATTTATTGTTTTCATAAATGTTTCGGCAGAAACATATATTTCGTAGAATATTTTGGCATTACGAGCAGACATCATTTTGATGGTGACTATACGAATGATAAAAATATTAAGATGTTATACAAAAATTAACTTTTTTTTTATCTGTAAAACATGCCAAAAAATATTAACATCTATTGTGAGATAAACGAAAGTAGATGAACTAAACTAGCAAACAGGCAAAGTGACACTACTACCAGTCTAGTCACTTCTAGTGACTATCACAGGCTAGTCACGTCTAGTGACTATCAGGCTAGTCACTTCTAGTGACTATCAGTCTTCTTATCTTTCTTTTACATTAACAAATCACTTTTTTATGCAAATAAATATTTTGGCCATCGGATGTAAGTAACTTCGATTTTAATTTTATCCTCACGTCTTTAGCTCGTCCGTTTCCGTTTCCTTCGCAGCATAATTTTGGTGAAATGTTAGTTCATTCACATTTTGTCATTGCACACATTGGACACACGTCAAGCGTAACATTCAGTTGGAAAATGACCTTTAGATCACTGTTATAAGGATGCTATAAGTAAGGTATAAGGAAATATGAACTTTCAAAGTGTACGTATGGTATGGTAGATAACAATTATGGTTGACCTGTTCCTTCTGTGCCTTCTGTTCAACAACCCGGATATTTCAGTCGTCAAAAATTAAGTCATGGACAAAGGTTTAGGATTTACCTTGTTACCTAAAAAAAATGGGAAGCTGGGTTTTACAATACTGAAATTAAAGCAAATTTTGGTTGAAATAAATTCAGTTTATTGACCTTGAAATCTTAGGCCTAAAATAAAGCTAGGCACAGAAAATTAAGCCCTATTGGAGCCGGCCAGACTCAGGAGCCTTTGGGTTTGGGTGACGAGAGGTACCGAGCGTTTGTTTGATCATAATGTTCAAAATAATTAAGATGAGGGGCGCCACCACGCTCTAAATGCGTGGAAAAATATAAAAAAAGAAAGATCCTACTTCTTTCTCCTGCGGGATCCGGTGGGACACAGCACTGAGGGCTGCAGCATGCAGGTCCGGACAGCCCGTGGAATGTTTTCGGCCACTCCACGGAGACAGTCAGGACACTGGCATGGACGGGCAGCCTTTGCCAGTACTTAGCACCTACGGGCAGCCTTCGCCCGTACTGAACACCTCCTATTGGAGGTTAATGCTGACGCTCAATGCTTTCTCCAGCAATTCAACTCCGGGGCATTGTTCCGGGTTGAGAAAAAACTAACACTTTCACGTAGACCACGTCATCGGTCACGTCTACACCAAGCACATCACGAGCTGGAAAAAAGCGACACTGATTAATCAGCACACCACAACCACGATGGATTCCACTAATCCTGGTCTTCGAGCTGCAACTTACCGGTATCAGGGGTTTAAGATATTTGGAACTACAGCGCGTACGCCGGTTTCGAAAAGTAAAATGGCAGGGCGCAATGACCTACGCAAAATCGATATCGAGCCGGTGTGTTGCCATGGCAAAGACCAAAATCCTCCGAAAATGTTCAAATTGAAAAAGATGAATAAGGCCATGCCTTTTAATGAATTTATAGAATTAGGCTTAGAAAAATACCTATATGAAAACTACCTTGTTTGTTGAGAACAAAAGCACTGAAATGAATTAAAAACCATAAAAATAGGATTATTTAGTAGTCTGAAGTCTTCAGAAGCTGTCATCCCTCGTGATCTCTAGTGATGTGAACAAGACAAAGCTGCTAGTGTTGTCTCATTTCAATTTCTGAAATCGAGAGATTTAAAAAAAACACAAATCGTCAGACTCCAGATAAAATAAATGAAAAGAAAATCGACCTCACGATTTTCTACGTAACAATACCTCCCCACCTACCAGAATTTTTCGACGGAAAGGAGAAAAATTCGAGCTGGCCCTCCAGCTCATCACTACCTTACCACAAAAGAATGGAGTCTGTCAACAGAGGCGGCGTGGTGAGCGAGCGCAAGGCAAGCGGACCACGCGTCCTCTGATAACGCAACAACCACACATCACGAATCCAAAGTAATTAGGCTGCAACCTAGACATCATCATACGAATTAATAAACTACACAAAATAAGCAATAGAATACATAATATTTCCTATCGAATAGACTATAATATTGTTCCTATCAATCAGGTGGGACAAACAATGCCTGGCTATGGCTAGCGCCAGTAACTGGATGCACCGACAAGAAAAGAAAATAAGTGACTCCGTCTGAAACCGAAAGTAACTAATTAGGGACAAGATAAGGGTGAGAACTTAAAGGTATAGGCTTATTTAAATGGAGTTACCTACCGCTCCGGGTGGTGTGGCTTATTTTAAGAGTCACTACCCGCTCCTATGGCAAATTATGGAATAAAAATAAACAAGTAAATAAACTAGAACGTATTGTTTGAGAACACAAAGGGGTTAAGGCTTATTTTGAAGGAGTTCCCTATCCGCTCCTGGTGGTAAGGCTTATTTAGCGAGTAACCAACCGCTCCGAACTATTGTAGGCTCTGGCACATAAAACATAGACTACAAAAATATAAAATTATAACTGCAATAACACCTAAGCTGCACCACTATCAAAAAACTGACACTAACAAAATTTACTTTTTAACAACCAACGAATTAAACACTATCATCCTAAAAACTAACTCAATAGAATGTAGGAACAATACCATCTGAGTAACATGCAAAAGTTAAAAACTAAAATATCACTACAACAACAAGTAACTTAGTAGGCTATACTGGCTTCAAAAAACCACTAACAACAAACACAGACAGATCCTTTGATGTCGGACCAGGCTGCCTAACCCAACACTTCCACTTCTCAGACAACAACAGACATTTCAAAATACCTACTTTTAAACATCACACCACAAAACAGACAACTTAACCTAACAACTAACCAATCTTTCTTTCCTTTTCTGTAGCAACGCCTTCCATCCTGTAAAACAGGACAACAATCACCCGGGACAGATGTATACGCTGCCAACCAGCGGTCCAGGGGTGCTTCTTTCTTTCCTACAGCTTTCATTTCGTACTATTTCTTCTGACCAACATTCCATCCTATAAAATAGGATATCAATCGCCCGGGACAGGTCTTATCGCTGCCACCAGCGGTCCAGGGGTCGATGTACCCTAATGACTAATTTCACATAAAAAAAATGCAACCTAAACTAATAAACTTAACTAACCACAGGGCGATCAGTGGTGGTGTGGTGAGCCTATGTTTAGCGGCGGACCACACGTCCACTGGATACGCCTGAAAATTACCCTAGAGGAACGTGAGCGTCCCGCCCTCAACAACACTGCACAGCCAGCAGCGCGATTCGCTACAGCTGTGAAACCTTCACACAACTCCAACAACTCGAAAAGGAAAGCGCACTACGCCTTCAAATTCTTGACGTCCTTACGCCAAGGGCACTACACAACACACTTCACACTGTGAGCATACTGCCCACAACTTGTATTGCAGTCTGCCGCGCCATGCGCTACAGCTGCAACACCACAATCAACCAATCAACAACTTCTAAAGGAAGGCTTACATCGCCTTCAAATCCTTGACGTGGTAACGCCAAGGTCACTACCACACTTCACAATGTGAACCCATTGCTCACCACTTGTACTGCACAGTCTGCAGCACCATTTGCTACAGCTGTGACAACACAAACAAACCACAACAACATCTCAAAGAAGAAAAACGAAGGACCTACGTCTTACTACTTCGCCTTTCTTAACCACCACTCCACTCTCCATCACTAAACAACTAAACAAAACAAATGATAACAAAACACAGAACTGAATACACAATACCTACACAACCAAAGGGGACTTTGCGGGGAGCACGGAGAATCTAGGGATATTATATTTGGGCTTAGGGAAGTAACGTGGTAGCATTCCTCCTAAAAGTTAAAGTAGGTACCTAAGTAGGTAGTTAAATATCCCTAAGATAAAGTTAATATGTCCAGTACCTCTTATCAACAGCTCTCTTAAGCTATGGATGAAGATATTCCCAAACGCAAAGCACACTTGACCCTAATTGGCTCTTACATCAATTATAAATTAATAAATTTTAAGAAAGGTAATTTAAATTTGAAAGCAAAAAAATATATATTTTAGGGCAGGAAGTGCCAACTACTTGCATCAACATCATGCTTGCAATCATCTTAAAATATCTAACTGTAACAAGTATAGTTTTTTTTTTTTTAAGTTATTAAGTTCTAAACATTTTGTAAGGCAGAAAGTCACATATTGCTTGTACCAACATACAACAACAACCAGTAAAAGTAAACAATATATGTACCTAAATAAAGCAAAGGCATAGTAAAAATTAAAATTGTAAAAAAAACATTGGACAAACACAAACAAATAATTAAACACCCTATACCGCTCGTGAAATACCTACCTATGCTTCAGTGTTTAAGTCAAAATCAATAGTAACTGGTTAAGATAAAGATTACAAAAATCAAGTTATAAATTTAAATCATTTAAGTTCTGTATGTTAAAAATAGTAAGTCAATTTTTAATTTTTTACAAAATAAATGAAGCTATGAATTTTAGCTAAAATCACAGGTTAACAATTTCATTAATAACAATATCACAGTAACGTAACCACTTCAGAATTGAAAACAAATTAGGCAGGTATACTAGAATAAAAATAGTACCTCACATTGTTGCTAACAAGTCCCAACAAAGAAAAAAAAATATAATAGGGCTATATTGGCAGAATATAACCAAGAGGTAAGTAGGTCAGAACTTGTTACCAATAAACAACATAACCACAACACACAGCAAGCTAGTATACCTACAAGTTGCCCTCAAACACTAAGGCAATAAATGGAAACATTTCCAGCAAATCACAAGTTTTTGAACATTTATTAATAAAAAAAATCCCTATCAAGTTTTGAAAAAACAAACGCTCAGCAACATAGCTTATTCGACATGTTGTTTACCTCAAGTCAAAGCCCCACGTTGGGCGCCATTGTTACCTAAAAAAAATGGGAAGCTGGGTTTTACAATACTGAAATTAAAGCAAATTTTGGTTGAAATAAATTCAGTTTATTGACCTTGAAATCTTAGGCCTAAAATAAAGCTAGGCACAGAAAATTAAGCCCTATTGGAGCCGGCCAGACTCAGGAGCCTTTGGGTTTGGGTGACGAGAGGTACCGAGCGTTTGTTTGATCATAATGTTCAAAATAATTAAGATGAGGGGCGCCACCACGCTCTAAATGCGTGGAAAAATATAAAAAAAGAAAGATCCTACTTCTTTCTCCTGCGGGATCCGGTGGGACACAGCACTGAGGGCTGCAGCATGCAGGTCCGGACAGCCCGTGGAATGTTTTCGGCCACTCCACGGAGACAGTCAGGACACTGGCATGGACGGGCAGCCTTTGCCAGTACTTAGCACCTACGGGCAGCCTTCGCCCGTACTGAACACCTCCTATTGGAGGTTAATGCTGACGCTCAATGCTTTCTCCAGCAATTCAACTCCGGGGCATTGTTCCGGGTTGAGAAAAAACTAACACTTTCACGTAGACCACGTCATCGGTCACGTCTACACCAAGCACATCACGAGCTGGAAAAAAGCGACACTGATTAATCAGCACACCACAACCACGATGGATTCCACTAATCCTGGTCTTCGAGCTGCAACTTACCGGTATCAGGGGTTTAAGATATTTGGAACTACAGCGCGTACGCCGGTTTCGAAAAGTAAAATGGCAGGGCGCAATGACCTACGCAAAATCGATATCGAGCCGGTGTGTTGCCATGGCAAAGACCAAAATCCTCCGAAAATGTTCAAATTGAAAAAGATGAATAAGGCCATGCCTTTTAATGAATTTATAGAATTAGGCTTAGAAAAATACCTATATGAAAACTACCTTGTTTGTTGAGAACAAAAGCACTGAAATGAATTAAAAACCATAAAAATAGGATTATTTAGTAGTCTGAAGTCTTCAGAAGCTGTCATCCCTCGTGATCTCTAGTGATGTGAACAAGACAAAGCTGCTAGTGTTGTCTCATTTCAATTTCTGAAATCGAGAGATTTAAAAAAAACACAAATCGTCAGACTCCAGATAAAATAAATGAAAAGAAAATCGACCTCACGATTTTCTACGTAACAACCTACCTTCCCCCGAATTCACAAACGTCAGTCAAGGTCACGTCTTCAAACTCAAGCCGTCCCGTGAATTTTCTATAAAGTTGAAAGTCCCAGCTCTACTCAGAGCTGTTCAGCTTGAATTCGCGTTTGTGAATTCAGGGTTGAGACTCGCTATTCTTCTACCGAATTTTTAAAGATGGCTAATCGATCATAGAATACAAAATTGCCTCACAGATTGTAATAACCATTACCAATATTGTTCGCTTAATATCGAGCGCTCCTTGCTAATCTCGTCAGCCAGTTGCAATCGCTACTCAATGCAGCTCGCGTCCCGATCGTAGGTACAGAGGCGCACACATCAACATTTACAAAATCATTGCAAAATGGGTCTAATGTCAGCCGCATAAGGTGCCCCTATGTAAAGGTTGATGTGTGCGCCACTGTACATCCAGCTGCCGGGTTTCGACGCGATAATCAGTAATCCCCACGGCATGTTATTTAACTAGGTTATCTCTGTTCACTGAGATGTTCAACGATTTAATAATTCATTGGATGATACGGCGCCGCGACTAATATTATTAGAATTTGTAATTGTCTTTATTTGAATATACTGGAAAACTGGTCTTTGCAATAGCTCTACATTACGATATACTCGTATGCCCAATAAACATCCCAGAACATTATTCCTCACAGCGCCGTATAGCTCCAGAGTAAGAAGTAGAGTAAAAACTGGATAAACATACTGAAATACTTGTTTTGGCAATCAAATTCATAATATACATAGGAGACACTTGAGTGCGCTTCATTCCATTAGTCTTGACTAATACAAACAGAGAAGTTCATGCTCGCAAAATGGATGTACTGTGCGGAAATCTAACCCGCGACTTCTGGGTGTAGTAGCTAACTTCTCAACCTTTACACCAGATAGGCAGTTGTTTGATGTGGTCTTTTCACACATTCCTTCAAATTAAGATTTAATAGTTCTTAAGATAGATTATGATACATACTTTAGGAACTGTTCTAATAATGTTTTCATTGAAGAATGTAGTTCATCTAACATGAATCACGACGTCTTGGCATGACTCATTAGTGTATCATTTTCAGCGCACATTTTTCATGCTTCACCTTTAGTCATCATGTTTGATAAAACACAGATTTCACCTAAAGCACTAAGATTGTAATACACAGTATGCGTCTAAATGGCGCCATCCGTTAGTTCTAATGGATGATTAATTTAAGCTCAGACTCATAGCTTCGTAGTTGTTAACTATGTATATTTTACAATTTAAATTCTTATTTACTTTATATCGATACTTATTGGTACTTTTAAAATTGGACCTAAACTTAACCAATGACAAAAGATATTAAATCTTTCGTTATTGGTTTCGGACCGACAGAGGCGGCCATATTGTATTTTTCGGCTGTCAAGTAAAAAAGCACTTCTCGTGGTTAAATGTTAAGAGTTTTCAAGATGTTGTTTATATTGATTGTTATTGATTATATCTCTGAATACAACGAACCGTGTTTGACTTCTGTTCTTAATATAGTATTCACAGTATATCAGAAAGAGCATGAGTATTACGTACCTATATTCAGCTTATGCTATTAGCCACTCTAAATAACTCCTTATGATTCCTTGCAATGGGGTCTTTTAGCTGTTTATTAGTCTCCGATGTCCCTTTATATTTCCTACAACAATGTAGAATGTTTATGGCTGATTCAATTTGGCTTCCTTAAATTTAAGCCCATAATCATCCAATTTTGAATGAAGTCAACGGTTCTTGTCTATTGATAGCGTCATGTCCTATTGAGATATTGTTATAATTGTGAGACTAGCAAGTGAAATGCAACTTCTCACTAAAAAAAACCTAATGTTTTCATTAATAGGCACATTTCAACTTGTCAACTTGTCTGGTCTTATTGATCGACGTTGCATTAACTGCGGCACCCTTTATTGTTATATAATATGTAGTTCTGTAGTGGTGAGTTTATTGCAAATTCGCCACTAGTTCCGTTCTTTATGGTATTCTACGAGCAGTATGATGGAAGTACTAACAATAAACCTAGTGATGCAGGGTTGCTGTGCTGACCTTCTGTGCTCCTCTAATCCTTGCCACAATCGTTCCTATTTGTTCAACAAATCTAGTCAACGCCTCTCAGAAGACGTGAGTTTGAACTAATTACATTATGAACGTGCTATATCTGACTGGCCCGCAGGAAGCCCGTGTTTCTATTGTAGTGCACGTGCATATACATTTGATACTTAATCCTTGTGTAGCAACGTTAACGGCCGTTTATGAATCACGAACGGTCGGGTTGAGTTTCATAAATTTCACCTACTTATTGGCAAAAGTTCTGGAATGTCTCAATGCCATGCCTAATCGTCACGTATAAGCGATATGGGTTTATAGTACCAATAACAATTGAAAGCCTATTCATTACAATAAATTAATATTAAATTTATTTTTAGTCTTGTTGGTGACCTAATAACGAAACGAACGAAAAACTAGAGTGAAAATATTCCGAAACCATAACCGTAGCACACAGTTTCCAGTAAGTACGTAATGTAATTATTGTAAATTATAGAGAACGTTAAGAGTTTTATAGGAAAGTTATTTAGGAAATGTTTCCGAAATTCTTAATCCTATTTAAGTATAATTTGCTTTTTACGGAAACAACCATCTGTCAGCTCACATCTAAAATTAAATCAGAACGATCGCGATTCCGAAGCACAGTGCAAAAGTAAAACGACGTTAATACGCACGCCTGAGTCTGCGCTTACGCATCACACAGGGTTGTCGCTTGTGACAGGAATTAGTTGTAGTATTTTTTCTTTTTGTTAATGAGAAAATTGGTTATTCAAACAAACAAACGAACAAAAATAACTTTATTTAAATATACCTGTCACAAAGTACTTTCAAATCGTCAAATCTAATTAACAAACAAAATATAATTAATAATAGACATGAATAAAATATTAAAGAAATTAAATGCCTGAAGACGAAGGTATATAATCAGTGTGTGTTACCGGTGATGACTTATGGATCGGAAACGTGGTCTCTCACTATGGGCCTCATAAGAAGGCTCAAGGTCACTCAACGTGCTATGGAAAGGGCAATGCTCGGCGTCTCGCTACGAGATCGAATCAGGAATGAGGAGATTCGTAGAAGGACTGGAGTCGCCGACGTGGCCCAGCGGGTAAGCAGGTTGAAGTGGCAGTGGGCGGGGCACATAGCGCGTAGAACTGATGGCCGCTGGGGCCGAAAGGTTCTGGACTGGAGACCATTCGAGGCCAAACGCAGAGTGGGGCGCCCACCCGCAAGGTGGACCGACGACTTGATAAAAGTCGCGGGATCCCGGTGGATGCAGGCCGCACGCAACCGGGCGCTCTGGAAATCAATGGGGGAGGCCTATGTTCAGCAGTGGACTTCTTGCGGCTGATAATGATGATGATGATGAAAATATTAAATGTATACATTAAATATACTGTACTTACCACCACCACCGGATCGGAAAGTTAGTTTCTGTACTGAGAAGAACCGGCAAGAAACTCAGCAGTTACTCTTTCCAACTGTTTCTCTTTTTAACAATAGTTGTTAGTTAATTACAATATGACTTATTGCATCAGGTGATCAGACAGCCAGCATGATATGTTATTTTGGTTTCGTCGAGTTGTGTTAACCCAAGCCATCATATTTTCTCTACTTTTTGGGAAAACGACTATATTGTTGATCAGTTTTTTGTTACTTCTTAACGTAAATGTTATGTTTATACCTAGTCGTGGTACATAGCGCAGTTCAGGCGTGATAGTAAAATTAAATAAATATACTGTGGTTTGTTCTTTATCTAGAGCATTTCATTTTTGCAACAATTTCCATGCAGAGAGCACGGAAATTGCCTACTTCATTCTTTTTTAACAATATTTTACAAAAATAACATGTTATTGTGATGGAAAACAGAAATAATGTAACACACCCAGACCAGAACTCATATCTCATCATCATCAATGAACATTTGTGAGTTGACTCCTGGGTCTTCAAACAGCGCTCATAACAAAGATAGGAAAACCAGAAGAAGGCATTCGGTCTTGGCATCAGGCGGGACTCAGGTGGTTAGTGCAGTCGCCCGGTTTGCGAATGACGCGGGTTCGAGTCCCGCCTGATGCCAAGACCGAATGCCTTTTTCTGGTTTTCCTATCTCTAGTAAGATGATAATGCATTATCCCTAATGCTAAAAATAAAATAGTGCTCATAACGTTTGAGGCTTTGCGCTAAACATTGGCAAGTTGGTTACTATAACAGGAAAGAAAATCCTGCCTTACCAAACCGAAATTTTTATTGACAAATCAATGATGAATGACTCAATTTATTATTTATCAATGTTTGAATGAGAAATCAGTTGTTTTGACTTTGCTATACAAGCAATACTTAGTACATTTATTTATTAAATTTGTAACTTTTATCTTAATTTTAAATAATTCAATGCGTGACTTGTGAGTATCTGCTGTTAATTTAAAGTATAACTACTCAGGTCCTGTATGCCTAATAGGGTATATGCACTTGGAACAGATGAGGGCCATATTCTTTTTTGAGTACTATTTTGAATTGTCGTTACGTCTCTATCAATATTTCCTAATTTTATTTCTTTGTCAATGTAAAAATAATTATTAAAAAGTGCAAAAAAATGTGGGACGTCCAAGTCTACGCGTATGTCACTTTCAAAAGCAAGACAAGAAGAAGATTTCAATAGTTTGTAGGTTACATTTGTGTTGTCATAGACTTGTGTGACGTCAGAGTCCAACAACCGAGCGCGCCATAATGGCGGCGTTTGAAACGCTTGAAGTTTTTATTGGTGATGAATATTATTGATCAATCATAAAACGATATACTCGTAAGCTATCATAAAAAAATATAAAAAAGAACAGTGCATATTCCCTATTCACCCCAGGAACATCATTCTAGCCTGTAGCAGACCTTTGCCAAGAAATGGGAAACGAAAAAATATTTATAATCAATCCGTTAGTTGGTAGCCCTACCACGCTGCGCTTGATTCACGCAAGGGGCCGCACTCGGCCGGCAGCGTCAGTCGCGTGCGTGTTTTTGTAGTGGCAGGAAGCGCGTACGCACGCTCTGACATCCTAACAGCTCTCACCCGTATCCGACGGCTTGTTATGATTTGGAGAAATTAACATGCCGTCACCTTTGCACTCTCTGTTTTATTTTGTTCATGACAATTTGAGGCGCAAACATTTGCTTAATTAAAACTCTGGGAAAATTTTAGAAATAACTCTTAGATCGAGATGAGATTTGATTGAAGATAAGACTTGATGAAAATAACAAATTAGGAATTGCTTGCAGAAAGAAATCAATAATTTACTAAAAAAGATCTCTTCCAGACCACCTCTACTAATTTAACAAACAAAAAGAGCGATGAAACAGAAATACGATTTCTGAAACCATCGGTTTGATTCAGCTGGTTATTTTAGACTTATCGACTCTTAACAATACAGATATTAAGCTATACATGCTTCGTCAGGTACTAGGATGGGTGACTGAATTATGTGAAATTCTCCTGATTAATTCCAGACAGATTAAGATTACAGAAAGATCCCTGCCTATGTTAGCTGTTAACCTGAACTAAGTTTTACGAAACTTCGTGAATTATTACCAGAGTTAGAGAGTAAGCTTCCTGAAACCAGTCATCCGCAATCTGGTTTCAGATAACCAGATAAGATACAAGCTGTCGATAACTTGCACCGTTGTTGCTTGCCATCTATCTCTAAGTACGGCTTTGCTTTTGTTGTTCGGATATACCAATTAAATCGACAGAAATGATTGTGCAATCTCTTTGCATAACTTCCGATATCTCCTTTGATTGACAATGACTAACCAAATTAATTGTAAGACCAGGCACATGCTCATTGTTAGAGAGAAATGTCTGATTCTTTTACAACAAGATTAATGACTGCAGCAATAGCATTTCAGGGTTCAAATCGGAGACTTCGATCATGAAATTGTGCATCGTGTAGTTTTAATTTTGATTTAATACCAGGGCAAACGTTCACAAAACACCCCTTATGACTGATATTTAGTAGCTACTAGGTACTGATTCTAAATATTCGTATCGTAGGTGAATTCAAAAATTTTGTGAAGGTTCAATTATAAGCTGTATAAGGGATAAGCCAGTGGAAAAAGATCTGTTGAATTAATAGTTAGAAGACATTATGTTCCTTCTAAAGCTTTAGTAAAAGCTCATTCAAGTTTTTAAGGCTTTTTATAACAGACTTACTCAATGTAAGTAGGCAAATAAAACGAATGATGACGCGAACGAACGTCACCCCTTACAACAAACGCCTAACGACGGCCGAGCCCTTGAACACCCAGACTTCTTACCTACCTATAGCAGAATGTACGCATAACTCCAGACACGCCAGCCAAGACAACCTTTTAGCGAAATATAAAGCTGGGGTCACGAACTTTTCGCTTTTCGTTGAGGGGTTGGAACTTGGAACTCTACACGGGACGGCTTGTAGTCATTTGTGTTAATACACTGGTAAGCAAAAAAGTAATCATTTTTAGGGACATTTAGAGATAAAATACATTTGTAAGTTGGGATTGAAAATAATAAAGCTGTGTGTGCACTGCTTAGGGACATTCAGAGATAAAATAAATAAGTTGGGATTGAAAATTCCATTTCGGTTTTTCACCGTCATTACATTTTCCCTTTAGTTTTAACCCTAAAAGTGAAGGCTATGAGTATTTTAAGTAGGAAAACGTTGGTTCCCGCTGGGCACATCCGCGTCGCCCATGGTCGCGTCTGACCTTCATTCACCGGCCTTCGGACTCACTTCGCTTGTGCATTCGTCGCGCGATTCTTATACCGACGATAGTGTAGGCCAGAATATCGATGTTTAATCCAATATCGACAGCTTCTGTGCTGAAGACGCGTTCACCATTCAGTTGGTTAAAAGTTATGTAGGTGACATACTCGTAATATGCCATAGTTGAAGTGTGGTTAGTACCCTGCAGTGGGATGGATGAAGGCTGTTGTTTTGGTTCCAAAACTTTCATGCTTCAACAGTCATTTCTATTAACTTCCCTGTTTCTGATGTAATCTCACGGCGCAATGCTGAGCATACGCCTCTCCATAGTACATTGGATGATTCAGCTTTCTTATGAGGCATAGTAAAGGACCACGTCTCAAATCCATAAGCCATCCTACCACAGCGGAGTGAAATTTATTGATAACGTGACGGCCCCCGGCAAGGCACCGGGAAAACAATAGAAAGTCAAGACCTCTATTCGGTGCCTATTGATAATAACACGCCGGACCATATCGATCGCACTGTTATTGCGTCTCGTTTGGGTATCGATAGATTAGATATGCCGCGATGCCATGCCGATGCGAACAATACTGACGTTGCAAACCTTTGCAGCTGAACTCTGACCAGATAATTGGCCAAACATCTATGTTTTATCGTGTTGGGAGTTAGACTGAGGCCAGCAGTCATTTCTACATGTAGTTGAATTATTTGATTAGGTAAGGATTTGCATGAACTTGTGTCTTGTTATTCGTGGTATAAATAGCTTCGTTGTATGTATACCTCAATATGCATTTAAAAAGTTGGTAAGTAAATTAGCTGCCTGTTTCCTCATGTTCCCATGTATAATTCTCCTTCTGGGGTTCATAAGTTGCTGTTTGGAACATGACTATAATAATTCTGTATTACTTTCGGTGGACTTAAATCGCGATCAAATAGTTATGATGTTGATATGTTAAGCCTTCAGGCGTTTTTGACTTTGTCCGGTAAACGTTGCACTTTTTATACTTGTACGACAAATATCGTTTCATAGCCCAGCATTTCAGCCATACCCAGACCTATGTTGTTTAAAAAAATGTATCTGCATTTATGGTGTTCTTTTTCTTTTTAGGTATAATATGAAAAGAAATTCCTAAATCCATTCTTACTGCTCGTATTAGAAATCAGCGTCAGAAAAAAGCTTGTTTTACAATATTTGCTGGCGTTAGGAGAAAGCTAGCTCATTTAAGATTTTGCACATCGGTAATATATCCAAACAATGCAGCTGTTAGTTTTCACAATTCGCTTGAGAACTTTCGTCACAGCCAGTGTAGCTGACGCCCAGTTGGAGCAGACGGCCAGAAACAATGGCCGATCGAGAGCATTGGTGTTTTGATTCGCCGTCCAAGGTCATTGCGACACCCACGCGTCTACACCTCGAGGGGTTGCTATGGGGAATAAATCACGAGTGACAGCGTTATTCGGCAATACGGCTCCTAGATTCTCTTAGTTGCAATTTTTGTGGATTGCCTGCTGTTCGATAGGTCGTCAGCGTCGAATAAACGCTTTCCGTTTCCATTTTATTGATTCTTCGATGTCAACTAGCAATAATTGCTGTCAAAATGGCTATTTAACTCAATCTTAGTTAAAGAATGGTGCGGTGATTAGCCAATTTTTGTTTTCACGTTTTAGGCATTTCGTTGATGTCTATTAGTTTTAAAAAAACTGCGGGTTATTTGTTAATTTAATTTGGAAAATAGAGTGTGAAATTTCTTGCAAAATTTGCGCATTACATAAATGCAGGAATTTATATTTCCATCACTATGTGTGAATAGTAACAACAAAGTTTTCAAGCTTTCCCATTATTAGTCTCCTAAATCGGTTGACTTGGGCCCAGAGATTTCGTCTAATGTCATTTCTCGACAAGTTCCGCCCCCCACCGACTCAGGCGTCAGATACAGATGTTTCGTAAGGCTTGACGTGATAGTGACGTCTGGTGTCAACGGCACGCCAATTATTTCTGAGGACACGGTAAACTACGACCTTGACACATGTATGATAAGAACATCACAGTTACATGGCTGTAGAGATTTAACATGCAAATTCACTGATTGTGAAACAAATGCACAAGAATATTCATAAAATGACTGGTATTTCGTTAGTCGGTAAAACCCTTGAGCTTTCATCTTTACGTGTCATCTTAAATTTAATTTGTTTCTTATTGTCGCCTTCTACCTGACTCGTATCCTTATTATTAGAGAATTACGTTGTGCTTTGACGATTTTTACACATCCCCATTGAATAAACTTGGACTGGCTCGTCGGCTTAGTTGGTAGTGCCGCTTAATTTTAATTTGTCATTTTGTATTTGAGCTTCAAAGCTTCTTAGCTAATTTCGTAATGTTTTTGCCAAGTAATGGCGTGCCTCCTCAACCGGCGGCTTTTGAAATCTCAGGACTATAGCCGTACAGCAGTGGTCACATCAACATTTACATTCAAATCACATAGTAATACAATAAATGGTCCCATATTTTAAGAGGAATTTGAAGATTTCATGACCGTTGCGAATGTTTTTTAAGCATTCCCATTACACGCTGATTTCGACATCAAAAATGGTCTCCGAGCTGAGGATACTAGTGGTAGAATTTCCGTGTTTGACAGTAACCTGGAAAACTATGTAGACCGCCCTATATTCAGCCATTGAACGTATTGTGGGCGGTTAATAATGATGATAATAATCTCATTCGCTGAGGATTCATTTTTTTCTCTTATTTATTGCGTCTAAGTATGCCAGTCGTCCACTAGGTAGGCCACCAGGTTAGGTAGGTTTGTTCAAGTACACTAGATATAAGCAAAAAGCCCAGTCTGGTATGAGAGTGCAAGTGGGTGTGTGCGCAAGATTCCTTTTCACGCGGAGGTAAGGCAGGCAAGGCTAGCCGGTACTGGTAGTCAGTCACCGACAAAAAACTAAGCGTTTGCTTAGCATATTACACAAAGAAAACATAGTTTATGCCCCACCTATATTTATTCTTTATTGCGCATAAAAAAAACAAATGACGGACGGTGAGGAATTAAGAAGTCGCTAGGTATTTTTTTACCATAAGTGTGATTGTCTATAATATTATGGCATTAAAAAGTAATTTTCCATCGAACACCGAAGACTTATCTCCCTTTTCGGAGGTAGAATCGTGTTGTAGGTACGTGAATACACTAAATCCAGTGAGATAAATTCAAAGCTTACAGTCTGCCGAGTGCGTTAGAGGAAGTTATTATGTCCCAATAGTTTATCGGCATCAATAATTTTGATCTATTCCTTTCTAATTTTTTTTTTTTTTTTTTTTTTTTATTTAAAATGGGTTTGCGTTTGACCTCAGTCTCGCCTGATGGTAAGCGATGACGAGGTCGAAGGTGTAACACGCTTACCCAGAAAATGCCTATTCACTCTTGCCTTGAAGACACCAAGGTTGTATGTATCCGGAAACACAGACGCAGGGAGGGCGTTCCACTCCCTAGCGGTGCGGACCAGAAAGGAAGCACCAAACCGCTTAGTTCGGACCGCTGGAAAGTCGACCACATGGGGGTGAAATCCCTCACGGCGTCTAGTGGTCCGGTGGTAGAAAGTGGAGGGTGGGATCAGGTCATGAAGTTCCTGCGCACACTCTCCGAAATACACCTTATAAAAAACCGATAAACAGGCAACTTTACGCCGATGCTCCAAACTCTGGAGTTTGGTTCCAACGAGCGTATCGTCACCTATCAGTCTCCTGGCTCTTCGGTCTACTGAGTCCAATGCATCCAGCTGATACTTGGCAGAGCCATCCCAGAGGTGGCAGCAGTACTCCATACACGACCGAACTTGTGCTTGGTACAGTTGTAACAGCTGATCCGGTGTGAAGTACCGCCTAACCTTGAAGAGGATGCCAAGTTTCTGGGCAGCGGTTTTTGCTTTAGACTCAATAGAACTTCCAAAGTTGAGGCTAGACGAAAGATTCATACCAAGGAGCTCGAGGTGGTTGGTAATCGGTATAGGTGCATTCAGGAAAGTAGGAGTTGAGTTAAAGGGACTCCGTTTGGCGGAGAATAGACACGCCTGGGTTTTGCTGGCGTTGAACTCAACGAGATTAGCTTCGCCCCAGTCGGACACTGCTTTTAACGTTGAGTTCATCCGCTCTACCATAGCCTCTCTAAGGGACTCAGTCTCAGCCGGACTAGTGCGAGCGCTGGACATATATCTCTCTGTAACGGTGCTATCGTCTGCGTATCCGAAGATACCTGGGCACAGCAGATCGTTGATGTGCAGCAGGAATAATGTTGCAGAGAGAACAGACCCCTGAGGAACTCCGGCATTTATAGCCAGTTGGTCGGAAGAGCAGCCATCAATGACTACCCTTATTGACCGTTCACTCAGGAAGTCAGATATCCAGGCACAAAGTGCGGTGGGAATTCCGTATGATGGAAGCTTGCTTTTAAGGCTATCGTGCCAAACCCTGTCAAACGCCTTTGAGATGTCAAGAGAGACGGCAAGAGCCTCACCGTGATTCTCGACGGCTTCGCCCCATAAGTGAGTGGCGTACGCAAGAAGATCACCAGTTGATCGTTCTCGGCGAAAACCGTACTGACGATCACTGAGCAGACTGTTGTCCTCAAGGTACGCCAGGAGCCGGTTGTTAATCACACGTTCCATACTTTTGCAAAGTATGGAGGTAATTGCAATTGGCCTATAGTTGGCAGGGTCGGCTCGACTGCCCTTTTTGGGCACAGGTTGCACGTTGGCAAGCTTCCAAGACTAGGGAACTTGTCCCGTTGCTAGAGAGAGGCGGTACAGGCGTGTCAGTACAGGAGACAACTCGGGCGCACAATTCCGCAAGACCACTGCAGGAATCCCGTCAGGACCGCTGGCTTTATTCACGTCAAGAGTGCGAAGCGTTTTTAGTACCTCTTTCTGGCGGATGCGGAACTCAGGCAAAACTGAGTCGCATGGGGGTAATATAGGTGGTATTTGGCTTCCAGCACTAAGACGCGAATGGCTTGCAAAAAGAGCAGCAAATAAATTTGCTTTCTCTTCGGCAGAGTGAGCCAGAGATCCGTCAGACTTCAACAGTGGCGGCAGCGATGAGCGAACCAAATACCAAAAAGTAATACCAATGGTATTAGTTTATAATCGTAATAATTTTCTATTCCCGACGAATACCAAAACTACATTGAAATATTTAAAATTTGGTATTCGTCGGGAATAGAAAATTATTACGATTACAAACTAATACCATTGGTATTACTTTTTGGTATTAGAAAGGAATAGATCATAATTTTTAATAGTAATTAAGACAAGAATGTAAATAAAATAAATAAATATCCTCGGACATTATTCCACACAGCGTCATCTAGCCCCAAGTGAGCTAATTTAAGCCCGTTTCTATGGGATACTAGACAACGGATAAACATACTTAAATACTTTTTATTTTGTAAATTCATACTTATTATACATAGAAAACACCAGACCAATACAAACAGACATGTCCATGCACACAAATGTTTGTACTGTGCGGGGATCGAATCCGCGACCTTTGGTGTGGTAGCCGACTCCTCAACAGTTACACCAAATCGGTCGTCAAATGTGTAAAGTAGTGATGCACCGCCGCACACCAGACTTCGTGTCGGCGTGCAGTGGCCATTATGATGATGAATTCCAAAATGGCCGTTTTATTTACGTTCGCTGAGCTTCCGATTCCGTATCTGAAGCAGCAATTATTTTAGTTAAACACATTACAACTGATTGGCGCAATATAAACTTAATGAGCGGGTTACTGTTATCATGTTTTAGCAGGAAAATTGGCATTTCATAGTTGGGTATTTATAGGTTGTTTTGCTCTGAATAGTTTCGAAGATGGATCTCGTTTGTTGTGAATGCTCTGCTGTCATCATATTCTTAAGTCTTAAGTAAGAGATTTAACCATGAAGTAAAAAGTCCAAATAGTTACCATAGTTACTAAATTCATTTTGTTCAATCAGGTACATAAATGTATTTTTGGTTCGTTACAGAATATATTGTTTTCTCTCTTAGCTACACAGCTGACCCAGCATTAGTTGCCACTGGGAGTCCTAGCGAGCTAGGTAATTCCCTTTTTCTGCGATCCACCAAGAGATGCGGGTTTCAGGGTGCCGAACCCAAAAGGAGTCCGGCCGGCATTTCGGAATTTCCGGTTTGTGATGCGAAGGAGGCGTCTTTGTCTTTGTGTTCAGCGAACGATTATTTACTATACGAAACTAGATTTTATCCGTTCTTGCTGGAGTTGGCTGCTTTTTGCTTGGTTTCTTATGGCAAACGAACGCCTATTTATTGACTGTCACAGAAATATGGGCACGAATGCCGTTTGATTATTCCAGATTTCCTCACCTAATTTGCAAACTAATCGAATTAGCATCAGCTCCGAATTGCTAGTTAATGCTTAATAGCTTGGATTCGGGTTGCGCAGTTTTGACTTGAATTTCATTAATTAGGAAGATTTAACGTCGCCTACATACAAACGGAAACAGTAAGTATATTATATTTTAACTAGTCTATTTTCTGAAAGCATACAGTCAAGCCTGTAATGGTTTGAATATTGAAATCAGATCTGATCTAATCAAGAATGTGTGTAAGTCAAAAATACTAGCAAATCTTTAAATTAACCGAAACAAAGTTGAGACATTGTATGGGCTTCGTGGGTCAGTTGGTAGAAATCAAACAACTAAGCTGAGCTTAAGTTAGCTGCTAAGCCGCGGATCGCATATTCGATACCAAAACGACAAACATGTGGTGAACGTATGTTGAGTTTTTGGTCGTTTCGGTACTGAACTTAGCATACACAATAAATTCTGAAGAAAAAAGTTAGTTTTTAGCATGTTTTTGTACATTGTTGGATCCCATGTGTTAATCATCTAAGTTTGTACATACAAACCTACACATATTCATGTTATATATTGAATGTGGATTCGGAATGTGATCATTTTTGGACTTTTATCAATAACTTTACAAATAGCTTTTACAAAGTATTTAAACTGTGTCAAATATTTTTTGATCAAGGTCAGCCGGTATTTTGCATTTATGTTAAACAAGTTTGATAAGAGCCCCCTTTTCTGTTATTACTTTATAATTAAGGGCAATAAAACGTTTAAATTTTATAAAATTAGGCATGGCCGACAAGTGCGCGGGTTGGTATTATCCTTTTATCGGATCGTGGCATGTTATGCATTAGCACAGTATAAACATACAGTAGGTTATCTAAGGCGGCCCGCCGAGTAATTAGCCTAGCGTGCACACAGACACGCGGCACAGCCCGTCCGCACTGCCGCCATCACCTTATTCCTCCCTATTTCATGCTACCTAGCGTGTGCGTGAAATCAAGACACGGGGCGCGACGCGCACGCACACATCCAAGCCGAGAGCGGCACGTTGAATGTAGATGTTCTACTGTATATCTATACTGTGGCATTAGAGTGCAGTTGTGCAATAATATCGCACCCACCGATACCGCTGACATTCCGAATGGTCGCTTGTTTTAATAATTTATGAATAAATTGGAACTACGTCTTTTCTCAGCACGACTCATAACATAATTAATATGTATATTAAGTTGACGTGCCGCAGGAAGAGATGGCGTTACCAAATATTATTAAGAACACTTCACTTCAAAATGTACTTACGGTGAAATTTCTAGAAGACCCTTTTTATGATATCAATTTAGAATGTTGTTCGCTTAAAAACAACCGATCGGGCTGGTTTTATTTCTGAAAGAGAAGATTTATGCGGTAATCTGTTATACATTACTGACTATTTAAAGTCTGTGGACTGTAAGAAACCCCTTAACTACTCGTAAGTTTTATGCTGACTATATTAATTAATCGCATCATTACCTACATAACCTTTCTGTAATAGTAACATATCTCGTGTGTGTGTTTGTGTGGTCGTGGGCGAATATTATATTTATGTTTTATGTAATACTACAAAAAATGTTATCGAACTGGAAAGCACAATACTTATGCTTAATATTGTCTGAAAAAATTCAAGTCATTAAATTGATTATAAAATATATTTGTAATTGTTATTGGCAATCATTCTTATTTATTACGAAATCGGAGTTTTCACCTGTCACTCTTGTGAACGATTTATTAAAGTATTTTGAATATTACTATCTAATATATTCAGTACGTAATAATAGCGTGGATTATTCAGTGTCTACTACATACTCTATGTTTTGGATTTTGGATAATACAGTCGACCGTACATAAATAGTTCCTTATTCCCGCTATCTTGGGCCATGGAAAGTCATTTCATCAATTTTGTGTTATCAGTATTTGAGCATGGTCAACCCAATTACCACAAGTTTGCGTGTTCAATTTTAGCCCGCATAGCCTGGTCAAAGCGATTCAAGTTTCGCTCGCCGTTTTGACGCACAAAAGTATAATTCTGCGGGCACTGCTAAAACACCCTATTGCAAAATTTCTACATTTACGGTTAACGAAAAATACATCTAGCTGAAATCTCAGGAACTAAAAAATATAAATGTCGTTGCTTTTATGATGAACTGTTATTTGGATACAGATAAAATATAGTCTTTCAAGTTCATTCTCGATCATGCTTAAATAAACATGGAGGAAGATGAAATTAGTTTCAGCATTCAGGAAAAAAGACACGCAATTGCAGCAAATACGCCAAGTGCTCCGAGACGTCGCTTACGTACCGGTTTTTCAACATCAGTTTTTGGGTAATAAAGACTTACGGTATTTTGACAGTAGACCGATCCATTCAAAGTGTTTACCATGGGCTACACTTTCGCCCTCCGAACACGAAAGCGCACTTAGTCGGCAGGTAGGGCTTGGAGATTTCAACTTCATCATCATTCGAATGCCTTTGCAATGATTCCCAGCAGTCTTATTGATTTGTAACTTGTAATGGTGACAAAAGTGAAAGAAAGATAAAGATAACACAACATGATAACAAAAATAATCTACAGGACACTTCTTAATACACTCTGTGGTTAAACATGTTATTCTAGTAATGTAACCTTTTCATAAAAAACAGTCCGCCTAGTCGTGGGGACTAGATAAGGTCGGTCAGAGGACTCCTAACCCGCCGTGTAGGAGTCCGCTAGAAGCGACTAGAAGTGTGCTATAAATAAAAGGGTTCACTAATTTCCCGCTTGATCTGCCAAATTGTGGACAGGACCCACAATGCTTGTACAAGGAAACTATGGCTTCTCATTGTAAAGGGGGTTTAGCTGCAGTATGTTGACAATCTTTCAAACGATTGCACCACTGCCCGTTGGTACTGAAAGGACGTTGCAACGCAGCGGGGACACTTGTGAATAGGTATGCTGTAGCAGATGACCGTGGGAGGAGGTGATCATTATCTTGAAGGCTGTGTCCTCCTATAAAATAACAGCAGTAGCAGTAATGCTAACTGTACTTGTTGCCTGTGCAAAAATGATTGAACCCCTTTGGGTTCACTATTTTTCTATCCATCGATTTGTTGCAAATGGCGCAAGTAACTACAATGACTTGCCACATGCTGCGAAAGTTCGAGTCCAAATATATGCTACTGGGCAATTACGCGGCGTTAATGGGTTGCCTGTTCACAGAGTGGCCATGTGGAACGATTTGCGAGCTGATATTGGTGTTTTAACGCGCTTTGCGGGCTGTGATTCAGACTGGAGTTTTTTTTTTTTCCGTCCGTCTTTGAAAAGTCATTTCATAAAGGGAAACTTGTAAATCTTGTAGAGGTTCTTGCAGGGTCGGCAACGCACGAGTAATGCCACTGGGGTTGCACGTGTCCATAGGCTGTGGTAGCTGCTCACCATCAGGCAGCCCACATGCTTGTTTGCCACCGTCGTAGTATAAAAAAATCTGTAGCACAGATTCTGTTCCTACATCTTTCTAAATTATATCGCACAACAAATACAATTGTGAAGGTTGTAAATCTGTAAACTGTATTTTGTAAGAACAACTCATAATAAAAAAGGCAATGTTTGTTCAGCGACACGTGATCTTTTACCTACCTAATGTATCTAACCAGAATTAGCAATGATGCCTAATGCTAATGTTGAGTCAGTTTATAAATACCTCATATCTATTTCTACTGTCAACTATTTTCCTGTAAAGATAATGCTATTGTAACCAACATAGTATGTTTAAGTCCTTTATAAATGATTGATTTTACACAATATTTTCAAAGCATTATTAATTTTTCCTGGTTTAATCAAAACAGTTTTTTTTAATAATAAATGTTAGTAATTAAGTCATACGTTTTTAAAATGAACTGTTAGAGAGTTTGATATTAACGGTTGCTAGTGCTGGGTGTTATCGATTCAGTGATTTTTAGATTTAATTCTGTCGCACACATTAAAACTCAGATCCATAACCTTTGCGTTCGAAAGTATGCGTTCAGCTGGTCACTGTGGACTTGGCTTTCTAATTAGGAACGATTTGATTGGTAAGCGGGCGTGCTAGGTCGAAGGTAACGTATGAAATCACTGCATTATTAAGGCGACCGGACTATAGATATTTATCTCTCCTACAAGTAGTAAAAGCTTTGTTCAGTTTGGACTTACATTGCCATGTGTCTTAAAGATGTCCGATGATATTTATTTTACCCTAGAACCGGTCGCACAGATCCAACTGTGTGTTCCAGCGGCGGCACACGCGCCGTATGTACCTGAGTGCGCAAGCGATTTATTTGCAATTAATTGTAACAAATGCTCTTCCGTTCATTTCGTGTGGCTAGTGTTGTTTTTCACTTGCATTTTTATTGTGTTTAGGCCAACGGTCTAGTGGGGACTTCATTTGGGTCAGATGGTCACGTTGAGGATTAGGTGCGAATAGGGTAAATACAATCTGTAAATATTTTTTACATAATAAAATACATTTTCAATCTCATTGAGCTTCAAATAGATTAGGCCTACTGTGTGCAATCGAATTAGACACTAGCAAAAGTAAGAACGGAAGCAACATTTAACAATTACATTAAATCAGGTATTTCTCACTTCGTAACATACGAAATAGCGCGATCGCGGTGTAATGTAACCGATACCTAACCGCTTTACGTAAATCCGCCACATTTCTTCCTAGATCTAGTTGGCAAGGAAAACGTGTGTCTAGACAAGTACGCCATGTAATGTAGTTAATGCTAAAACGTTTCCGCTAAGCCACAAAGCAACGCGGAGATAGACTATTATCACATGACTAACATAATAATACAGAAGGAAAGTTCTCTAGATCTACGAGAGCTAGTATGTAGATAATTGCTCCATTTCTTTGTGGAGTTGACCACTGAGTGAACCAGGTACTAGTACCAGTATTTCTCCGCAAGAATCTGAGATTATTCAATTATCATAGTCAGCTATATTATGTTAACAAATATGAGCCACGCAGGAGGGAGGAGGCACTCGGAGGGACCTATGCTCCGAGTTTTTGCCAAGGATGGTACATAGTATCTATTCTGTGGTAGAACACGCTTCGTTGCTACGTGGTAATACTGCAATGCTCTAAGGTATGTCATTTTGGATGGTTACCACGATAATCACCATAGATGGGTCGTCAAAGCCTCGTATGTTACTGCAACTAGTAGCTAAAAGACATACGAGTAAGTATCAGCTGAACCCCCTCTATGAAACTGCGCCTAGTGTGGCAAGAGCATTCTGTGTACTGAAAAACTCCCAATTCCTTAATTCATCACCATGAAATATATGGAATAGTTAACATAAAACAGCATTCCGTAGTTTCTCGAAAAGTGCTGAATATTCATAAACGGTTATCGATGAAAAAAGTAGACAAAACAAGTTATTCCAAGCCGAAGATCACAAACTCGAAGAAGTATTCGGATTGTTCTAAAGTGCTTCACATTACACGCTTCATTTGCTGAGCAGTCATTATCTAGATCATTTCAATAAAGTACCGGCTTTTTGGACAAATCATTTAATTTATTGGTCGGTTAACTTCTCTTCTTTTATCTATATTGCCTCGGGTCATTGTTTCTACCTCCAATTACGGTTAATTTGGCTCCGAAATTTTTATTCAGTCTTGAATTATAAATTCTCGCTTTTTGTTAAACTTAATTGGTAGTTCAAGATGTAACAGCTTTTATGCACGTATTACCAGCCGTTAAAAATATTTTAAGTTTGGTGTTAATTTTTAAGTTACTAACAAAACAGATTTAAAATTTTAAGTGCTGCAAAAGACATGCATTGAAACCAAATGGTCGTATTACGACCACTTTCTTAACTGATATTATGTGTCGATGAGGTTTGAAGTGCTTTCAACAAACAGAAGCAACAAGATTATCTCCTTCGAAGAGCCATAGTTGTAGATATGGGTTTAAATTCAATTTCAAAAGATACTATTTTAGTTATTTTATTTTCAAGTGCATAAGATAAAATTCTCATTATACTTCTTCGATTCGCTTCGCTGTCCATAGCTTCGTATCATGTTCTATTCTATCCAAGTGTCAAATGGATTTGATCGTGGAAGCATGTTAGCTCGTCACCTCTCTGCCTTGTCACCTCTGTTTCTATCATCTGTGGCGCCAACAGTATTCGTCACTGATATTGTCACTTGCACCGATCGCCGACAATCGTTTTGTCTTACACTGATCACGTCATTACGTCGACTTCCATGGTACAAGGAAATGTTTTCGCCCGCGCATGATAATAAAGCTACATTGTTATTCTTATCGTAACAATTTGGTTCGATATGAATCATTATTGCGGGAATGTTATGAATTTCACTTGTAGTAGTATGATGGTGCTTATGCACCTACCTTTAACGTTCATAAAGTATGCACCAATGTATGAATTCAGTTAAAAAATTTAGCATCCATGGGTTTTGTTGAATCTTATTTTTTTATTATCTGCACCATGGTACTGAAACAAAAAAAAACAATCATGAATTTAAGCAGTCAGTCATGCAGTCAGACACCATTTAAAAATGTATGTGTTTTTCTATTTTTTTACACGCATTCTTATGTCAGTACCTGTAATTATAATAATAACTACAAAGAACCCATTCTATTTTAGACAAAAAAACTAAATAATATTATTCGGCAATTCATGTTTCTGACTGTGTAATTAGAATTAGCATATTTATTAACTTGCTTTAATGTTCTGTCTCATGTTTGTTAGCATTTTAAGGCTAAACGTCAATGCGATCTGATTTGCTCCATTTGATTTGACATATTGTTAACATACACAGACCTGCGACTTCACTTTAAACATTGTTTCTGGTCATTGTTCAGACGTACTTACGACAACATCTTATTATTAGGTTATTTTACAAACAATGTAGGTAGTCCATTTTCAATTTCATGTTGATTTCAGTTGATGATCATTACAAATTGTAGCCTAAATATATGTATATTTTCCGTTGGCATGTGTGTACGTCTGAACCATGTTTTAATTTGTCTCGTTTACACGTGTCATGTCGTCGTCAACATAGCAGGAGCTTATTAATTTAGTACAAACCCCGCTTATTAACTCGATAGTCTTGTGGTTTGTTACATCAACCTTGATGTCACACGGGCTAACTAAGCCAATTAATCAATTACCTACACATATTTGTTCACATACTTGGGTGTTGTGTTGTGATTCAAATTAATAAGCCAGTTAACGGCTTTTATGGGATGTTATCAGTGCGTTAATAATATGTTAGCTAAAGGGACGAGTGTGATGTTTGATGTAAACGTGTAAATATTTCAGTGTCTACGGTCGGTCCAAAAATTTAAATGAATAACTTTATTTGGTACACACATAACACTAACAGCTTAATATGTGCGCGACGTAGCGCCATTCTAACGAGATAACATAACATAGTATTTATGCTCATATCTCGACCATATTTCAAACTGGGTAGGCAGAGGCACACATATTTTTCCCATTGTGGTGAACGGAACAATCAGAAGCCCACATTTCGCCAAAAGAGTTAGGAGACCTAGACCTATAGAGCCTATCGCCGTTATCCGGGCAGCTTGGGTTTTTAATTGGTGCTTTCCATCATCGGAGAGATAGCCGCAAAATTGTATTGTACATTGTACGATAAAACACAAGCCAGATGATATTTATTGAGTAAGTAGTTCTTCAACTGAAGAGTTATTTTATGTCGGCCAAAAACGTGATCTCCTAAAGCTCACAAGATCATAAACTTCCGATGCAACATCTTATGTAATTGAGGCGATCTTCACACTTTCCATTTTCTATCGTCCACATAAAGGCGACCGCCGTGGGTGTTCCCAATCGAATTATACACCGAGCTAACCCACGGCCATTATTAGAGCCATTATAATGTATACGTGAGATATTTACTATTCCTGAAAGCTTGTTAAATTGAATAGTTTATGGAAACTTTCACTCAGATCATTTCTTTTTCTGCTATTTTTTATATTTTCGTTGACAACTTTGATCTTGTCTTCTGTGCCAATAACGCTTTTCATCTTTATATTTTGAGGCAATTCTTCATTTCCCTATGATCTCAAATTTACAAGACTGCTGTCTTGTTTTTCGGAGCTAGCAACGTGACGAAGTTACTGCTTTAGAGTAGTTGCTATTTATAAATACGACTTAGATAATCGCATACTTACCAGAGAGTCATTACAGTGATCCCTCGCAGCGAAAATAAAATATCGCTAATTAATAAGATGGAACATAAATCGGACATTTGAATTGACCATTCCAAAACAGACTCGAAATGAAATCTATTGACTCATATCAATCAATAAACGACCTCCTACGCCCGATTAGTTTTACGAGCTATAAGAATGCATTTATATTCGTCGGTAATAAACTTGTAGCTACTATATCATGTACCACTTTCGCCGTGCGGCATTCCACGTGGATTCACCTTGTGGTGACCATAAATGTGAGCTTGATTCACGGATCACTTACGGTGGTGTAATTGAGCGAGTGTAAATTAAAAGAAGCGTCATCCTGTCTCATTTGACTGGCAATTGCTGTTCGAATTTTATTTTTTAGTGTTGTGCCCTGTGTCGAGAACAGGTGAACGTTGACAAAAGTGAACGTGGAGATATTGTCAGGAAGTTCATCCTCATGGTGGGGGAACAATAATGATATGGGCCGGTATTCGGATCGTTGGAAGAACCGATCTCATTTGGACAGGGGCAGTAAGATCTGCCAAATACTTTATACAGAGATTTTTGATCAAAGTTAATGTGAAACTGTGTTTTCTATATTTTTGTACACATCAATACTGCAAATATTTTAACACAAGTTAGCACAGGATTAGGTAGATCATCTATCTCTTGAACTGTTTTTTTTTCTGGAACTAGTGACCTATTATCGGTGGAGTACCACTGACTGTCGGATAGTTGTCAAATGTGCCCAGCCCACAACGACTTTTATAACAGATCTATTTGTGTGATCGGTATAAATATTTAAAATCTACTTCAAGTTTTTGCCTAGATAGATACATTGGACCATAATGCATTTGTAACACGGATTACACGGATGTCTTTTATTCAAAATGTGTTAACAGTTCTAGTTACCTACTCTGAAACGTTATTATGTTTTTAATCCTTTTTAGTTACTGTTTTGCATTTCACATATGAGATAATCGATTGTTGAGACAGATACGATGCAGATTTTGAATATAAAACCGCGTTTAATATCCCATTGTTTATTACTTTGCGCAATCAAGGAAGATGGAATATTTTAAGGTGGAGTCTTGTTTACACATGATAACTTGATACTCACGTAACAGAAGTTTCATTTTTATTGTTTGCAATAAACATCCTCTTTCTTCTTGAGTGTGTTCGATGAATCACGATTATAATTGTTGATTCTGAGCGTTTATGTTAATTTACATAACTTTTATGCACATGTCAAGTACCTGCCTGACCTGAAAGTGTAATCTTGAATCGATAAAAATGGTATTTTGTCAAAAACATTTGTGTGAAGTATTACGGATTGCTTTTAATAGTTGCAACATTCCCGGAACATATAAACACGTACATAAATGTTAAAACCATCACATGTAACATGGATTATCGAACAGAAAGGTGAAAAAAACAAAACCTCTTTTAAAATACGGTGCAGAGTTGAAAAGCGCACTTACCAAAATCCAGGGGTTCCAAGGGGCCACTCCTGGTAAACTGCTACGTCCACCATGCGAGACCTAAGCAATAAGATATGCTAATGAGATCTGTCAAACATAATCATAAGGCTGCATTTCCACAAGAGATACCTATAAGAGTGTTTTTAAGTACCAATAGAATCGTTACATTTACCTAGCTTCGCTCAATGAAGCGATTCTATTGGATTGGTTCTTTATAACACATTTCTCGCAACGCATCCCTCGCACACATCTTTTGGTTGTTTTGTATGCGTAAAAACACATCTCCGCTAACCACCAGAGCTGTGCTGGCCGAGGCGAGGTAAATGAAGCGATTTTATTGGTTCCTTACAAATACAAACCTCGCTATCGCTACCCATCCTCGCACATTTCTGTGGAAACGCAGCCTTAGGCCTCTAGATCCATCCATGGATGTCTTAGTTCAGCTGAAACGCAGCCTTAGGCCGCTAGATCCATCCATGGATGTCTTAGTTCAGCTGAAACGCAGCCTTAGGCCGCTAGATCCATCCATGGATGTCTTAGTTCGGCTGAAACGCAGCCTTAGGCCTCTCGATCCATCCATGGATGTCTTAGTTCAGCTGAAACGCAGCCTTAGGCCGCTAGATCCATCCATGGATGTCTTAGTTCGGCTGAAACGCAGCCTTAGGCCTCTAGATCCATCCATGGATGTCTTAGTTCAGCTGAAACGCAGCCTTAGGCCGCTAGATCCATCCATGGATGTCTTAGTTCAGCTGAAACGCAGCCTTAGGCCGCTAGATCCATCCATGGATGTCTTAGTTCGGCTGAAACGCAGCCTTAGGCCACTAGATCCATCCATGGATGTCTTAGTCCGCCTGAATGACAGTTCAGTACCTATACTAACGTGACTTTCTTTCATAATCTTTACTCAACAATATTACGAATTATTATGACAGCAAAATCATAATGCAGCTGATTTAATTTATAATAACTAATTTCAAACCACAATGCGTGACTGAAATAAAATCGTTTTCCTCAGAAATAAATACGTGCAGGCGAGCTAATCGAATTACATTATTTATTTAACAATTCATGTCATATGATATCATAAAAGTTATGATTGCACTTTAAAAAAGCATCAAGTTCGGCATAAGTGCCTATAAAGAATCTTCGTACAGGTTGCCGAAGCTCTGCAAATAATATAAATATGCATTGAACAGTAACAAAGCGAAAACTTAAAATATTATTTTATTTTAATAAACGTAAAATGGCAAACGTAACCTTAATAACGATAGGTACTTTCATTCACATAAACTTATTGTTACAAACGTGTTGTGAAAGTTATATGCACTACTATAAATAGTATGTCTGTTTATTTTTGTTTGTATCGGTACGGCTACGCTTTGGATGACCGCGAGCGCAGAAGCGAGGCGACAGCAGTGCGGGGGCGGCAGTTACCGCTATTGTATACAAATGTATAGTTTTGACGTTTGTATTATAAGGAGCAATCGCTTAATTAGCGTCCTTATGCTCATATACGTGCTTTCAAAAACGAGCTTTATACGCGCGTTTATAATGCTGGTTTCCAAACCACGCTAAGCTGTTCTCAAGGTCAGAAGTAGCTTCCTTACTAGCTGCATGCGTTACCGCCTCTGCTCCCGCCACAGTCCCCGTTGTCGTCGAGAACGGCGTAGCCTGAAGACATCCTCTTGTTTGTAAATTGAGTAAAAGTTAGTTAAGCCTTATATAGTAACGATAATTGTTTCATAGATTTCATTCAACTCGCGAATTAAATAACGTAGAGGTCTTATGGGTGCCTTATTTTATGTAAGGGGTTGCAGCCGCGTGAAAGACAGCAAGAATTTAGGTTCAACATTAAAGAAAATTAAAGATTTTAATAGATTTCGAGCAATTTAATACGACTCTACATTGGCAGTTAACCCAGCTGTCTGGCAGTTTCAGAGGGCACAGCATGGGAAGCAGACCTCTTGTTTTGGGGACGACCGATTCGGATTAATAGTCAATAAGTTGGCTATAACCCCGAGAGATCGGGGTCGATGCAATTACAAACATTCGTGGGCATGAACATATTATCTGTTCGTATTGGTCTTTAGGTCCTCTAATCCTTAATGTTACAAAAAATGTAGGTATAATTTATCTGTTGTTAAGTTTCCATTTGGCTTTGCATTTTGGACATGTCGAACTAATAAAGAAGAAAAAATAATAAACAAACATGTCTAATACAATAATAGGAAATGTATACAATACAATATAATGTATAAGATAAATGTGACTACCAGCTGATCGGAAAAAAGAGTTAAACATGTTTACTGTCGAATACTAAAAGTCGATCTTCAAATAAAATCAGTTCGACCACTCATGACGATCGTCACGGCCATTTCATCCGCTAATGGTATTGTTCCGTTCCCCTCTGGAACGCAGCTGTCCCCACACTGGAGGCCGAATCTTTATTTATCCAACGCCTTAAAATAGGACGCGGAAGAGATGCGCGTGCGCTGTTAACTCTTACTTAACGCAAAGCTGACTTGTAAACACGCAGTTGAACTACCTTTGGGCTATGGGCACAGTATAACCATACCATACGGTTATACTGTGCTATGGGTGACTACGACCGCCGTGCGGCAAACACACAGACTTGTTTTGTTGATGGGACTTAGGACCCTAAATAAGCAGATGCATCTGCCTCTGCATCCAATGATGTTACAATAAAAAAGACGTAGGTTGTGTAAGTACTGACGCGAAGTCAAAAATTGACCCCAGGCGTACGTACCCAATTTGACCGTGTGTACAATATAGCCTTATTATTTACTAGAGCGTAAGAGAGACAGACATGTTACGGAGTGTTGTCTCAAACTGTCAATGCTTTGCTCAGGTCGAAAGTCCTCATTACGGGTGCCACTATTTTTAAGTTAGTAACCTATCTATGTCTTTTTATTATAATATCATTGCCTGCATCGGCGGCGAAAGTGGAAGTAATGAAAGCCAGGCCAAGTAGTGGTCCCAGTAGCTACCGGTAGCTACCAGTAGCTTAACGCTCCTTCCGAAGATGCCTAAAAAAGTGTCCACTTCTTGACCTGGCTTCATCCAACGCCTCAAAATAGGACGCGGAAGAGATGCGCGTGCGCTGTTAACTCTTACTTAACGCAAAGCTGACTTGTAAAAACGCAGTTGAACTACCTATGGGTGACCACGACCGCCGTGCGGCAAACTCACAGAATGGTTTTGTTGACGGGATTTAGAACCTTAAATAGATGAGATATAGCATGGAGTTCTTCAAGAGGGGTTTGAAAAGGTTCTTGGAGGGTCGGCAACGCACGAGTAATGCCCCTGGTTTTGCACATTTCCATTGCCGCGGTAGCTGCTCACCATCAGGCAGACCGCATGCTTGTTTGCCACTGTCGTAGTATATAAAAAGGTGCCCCTGCCCGGTGTTTTGCAGGCCACACGTTTACCCGCAGCTTTGAATATAGAAGAAGAATACGTAAAGTATCGCACACAGTTTTCCACTGAAAGTTCTTTTAGATCTTCCTAATCTAACTCGTCTGAACCCCTCAAGCTCCTATCTGATTAGTCAGTAAATCAAGCATTCTACGATAAGATGAAAGCATTTGTATACTTGTGATAAGAAATTGAATCACAAGAACATCCAGGATGAATTCACGAAAAAAAAAGATTTATGCAACAGGTTGTTTACCTTGGCAACAAAAACGAATGATTACGCATATGCTTACCAAGAGGAAATTCTAAGCCATAAGGATATAATCATTCAATTACAAATGTTACGTGCCTGTAATAAATATATTTAGCAGCGCAACTATGCAAATGCTAGGCGAGTAGTGTTGAAGTAATAGTCATAAATAAGACATTGGGTGGTCTGTGGTTTATCCAGTTCAATATACGACTGTAGTTAGTTAACTGGGTTCTATACCTGATTTACTAGTCTATGGTCCAGGGATGGCAAACTTTTATTGATGTTCGGGACATTTTTGTGAAAGAAAATATTGATTAACATATCTCAAATTTCAAATTTCAAATTATTTATTAGGCAGCAGTAGGATTACAACAGATTGGGGTTGGAGCTATCATTTAAGCAAACAGTGTGCTTGTTATAGAAAGCTCCGCTCTTCATAAATTAAATTAAGTTACTAGTGCCTACAGTCATTTGTACATTTAAAAAAATTAACAATGTCAACAATTACATGCAATGCAAAAATAATAATATAATAATAAAATAAAATTGAGTGACATTTTCTTAGAAACAATCAAGTGGCATGGGAAAATAATAATAATGCAAAATTATATAAAACTGATTTGAAATTTTAAGAGATCATTATTGAGTGCAATTAAATTAATAAATAAGATGATCCTAAAGTAAACCAATGAAATTAAAATTTAAAATTAAAATTAATAAATTGAATTAAACTAAATTATACAGATGAATTCTAAGTAAATTAAATGAACTATAAGACCTTCAATTAAATTACATTTTGATTCCTTGCGAGGTTGCGTGTGTGTGTGTGTGTGTGTGTGTGTGTGTGTGTGTGTGTGTGTTCGTGTGCGTGGGTGTGTATGGGCGTGAATGATGTGCGAAAACGGTAAATTACAATTGTGTGTCATCATCATACCTAAACTTTATTTATGATGAGTTCGAGTTCGTCGTAGTTGATGAGCTGTAGCCATTCGGTTAATGTTTTTTTGGTATCGTAATAGGACTGAGGGTAAATATTTAGCTCTTCGTTTATTTTATTGTAGAGGCAGGCCGCCCTACTCTCATATTGACGCTGAGCGAAGGTCGATTTTAAATGGGGCCGCTTCACTGCATCAGATTTCGTTCTTTTCAGCAGTATGGCTTGGTCGTACGTAAGAGTTCGGTGCTTACGCAAGACGATTTGCAGCAGATACAGCTTTCTAACCGACAGAATCCCACTCGTGGCGTATAAGCTATCAGTTGGGAACCTGTATGGCCTAAAAAACATTACCTTTAGTAAAGACCGCTGCGCTCTCTCCAACGTCAGAAATTTCATCTTCGTAGCACCACCCCATACCGACACACAGTAAGCAATTACTGGTTGAGCTAACGAGACATAGGTTTGTCGTAGAAGATGTTTTGTAGCTACATGTCGCAATGTTTTGAATGTCCATATAAGCTTTCTAACCCTATTAGAAAGTAGCTCCACGTGACTATGCCAAGATAAGCGTTGATCAATTGAGATTCCCAGGTACTTCGTTTGGGCTACCTTCCTGAGTTCGGCACATGAGCACCCAGGGTGGGGGGAGTCGCAGTTATGTAGTTTTACTTTAAAGTTTTGTGGAGGTTGCGAGTTATTATATTTTGAAAAACAGATGAAGTTACTCTTAGCCACATTCAGGGTCAGAAGGTTAGTATTTAGCCAGGTTAAAATTCTAGCTAGCCCTGTTTCAGCAACCGCTCTCAGGCGATCCCAACTTTCAGCGTAAAACACCACAGCGGTGTCATCAGCATAAGAGAATATGCGGCCATTAGTCACTTTCATGTTGCATAAGTTATTAATGTACGTCAAGAATAGCGTTGGGCCCAGCACACTACCCTGTGGGACCCCATAAGTGACGGTAGACTCCGAGCTAGTATGAGTCCCTATTTTAACACGTACACTGCGATTGCTAAGGTAATCCTCAAAAAGTTGGAGTGGAATTCCCCTAACCCCAATATCTTGTAGGTTTTGTATGAGTAGGGGTACGGAAACGGTGTCAAAGGCCTTTTTGAGGTCCAAAAAGATAGCCAGACACTTCTTTCCGGAATCAACACTGGTCGTAACTAAAGATGTCAGCGCCACAACCGCATCCTCAGTACTCATATTCTGTCTGAAGCCGTATTGCGAACCCGAGAGCAAGTCAAACCTGGATAAGTACCTCATCAGTCTAGCATTCAACAGTCTTTCGAGAACCTTAGCTACAACAGGCAATACCGAGATGGGCCTATAATTAGAGGGGTCATTTTTACTTCCGCTCTTATACACAGGAGTAATATTAGCCTGTTTCAGTGCCACAGGGAAGACCCCCTTCTGGAAGCATAGATTTGTAAGATGCACAAGGACAGGAATAGCCTCCCTGTGTGCCAGCTTCAGAAAAAATGGCGGTATGCCATCCCACCCCGGTGCACTATCAGACCTCATGGACATAAGTACATCCTGCACCTCGACAGCGTCAACATCAAGAAGCACAAAAGAAGATGGGTTGCTTGGCATGGAAGTTTCAGGAGATTGACGCGCAGAAGGGCATACAGCAATATCCTCAGCCAATTGTTGTCCCACGGTTGCAAAATATTTGTTAACTGTGTCTACAGAGCTTTGTGGAGAAGACGATATTTCCAGGAGCTCGAGGCTCTGTGTCTTGGGTGGTTTACGCTGGGTGATACTATTTATCGTCTGCCAGAGTTTCTTAGGATTCTTCAAGGCTCTGTTTAACTGATCCCTATCATATTCCCGCTTAAGTTTCCTTATCATGTTGTTACAGAAGTTGCGGTAGCGTTTATAAGCGATTTTTAATATTATGTTGTCTGGGCTTAGTCGTAACCTCCTCTGCATCGCATTTCTATTATTAATACAACGGAGAGCGCCTAGGGTAATCCAAGGTTTGATAATTTGTTTCTTCTTAGGAATTCGGCTTCTAGTGGTGTTTAAAAGGAGGCAATTTTGAAGAGTGCTTATAAAAGTTTGTGTAACAATGTTAGGATCATTAAGGTTCATCAAAGCAGCCAAGTTTTCTCTTTTAACGCAGTCAAGTGCCTTCTCGTAGTTAGTTGTTATTTTCACTTTATCATTCTTATTATTATATGAGCCTGTTAAGCTACTTAGTCTGAGCAATATTGTGAAATGGTCCGTAATAGTTGTGTCCAGCACAGCAATGGTCGCCGCTCTTCTGCCGTCAGCCAGTTTCAAAACAAAATGGTCCAAGCAGTTATCCCCTCTAGTCGGAAATAAGTGGCCAGGGAGCATGCCGTGCATTGCCAGCATATTCAAGTAGTTAGTTCTGTTTGACCGACCTTGTGAGGGCTCGTCCAGTCTGTCTATAATATTTATGTTTATATCACCCGTTATAATAGTATTTTTACCAATTTTAGATGTTTCTAGGTGGGAATCAAGAGACTGTATGAAATCATCAGCGTTGGAAACCGAAGGTGAGCGATAGATTCCAATAACAGTGAGGTCACCAACACTAACCTGCAAGCAGGACGCATGAGTTAGGTCCACCTCAGCAACCGCAGCCCTATGTTCGTCCCTAAGATAAGCAACCACTCCATCATTCTGATTCAAATGCTTGGTTGTTTGAAATGCTGTGTAGTGCTGTAACTGTGGAATATTTTTATTTGGGTTCAGTCTACATTCACTTAAAATAATTAAGTCTGCCTCAAAGTCAAGTTTATCGAGACTCAAGTGCATATCTTCTAAATTAGCATAAATACTCCTTATGTTTTGTGAGACTATTGTGAAATCCGATTTACCAACTGTTACGAATTTAGTAAAATCTTCGACAGGGCACTGAAAAGCCTGGGCTAAGCATGTATTGTCCATGTCTTTAATATTAGTTATAGGACTACACATAAGATAAAAAGAGATCCGAGTTCCTGTATCCGATGGCAGCTAAGATTTTTGGGTTTAGGCTTTAATATATTGTAGTGTCTGTTTTTGTTGCAGAGTTTGTAGGTATAGTTATTATATTTGTTGATGATTAAATATATGGTATGCAAGGCAGATTGACCGTTCATCAAGCGGATGTGTGAGTATGTGTGTGTATTATTGGATACATTAAGATAAGTTGTGTGTGCGTGTACAGTTTGCAAGGCGGAGTCTCTGCTTATTAGATAAATTAGTAAGCTTATGCGTAAGTAATCGAGTAGATTGGAGCAAAATACTATGCGTTTGTGTGATTGGTATAAAATTGTGTCATACATGTCATTTAACATCATAAGATCGTATTGATTAATTATAAAATTCAAAAAATTCAAACATATTTTAAAGCAGGTGAGATCACAGACAAATAGTCATTTAGCTAACATTAAGTTCTGAACCTGAGATTCATTTCTCACCAGAATTATAGGCGCGTTTTCGTTCTTTCGAAGATACACTCGGCCAAGCGACGTCCAGCAAAACTTGTAGCCTTGCGACTTCGCGAGGTCCCGGGCGATGAAATGCAGTCTAGCGCCTTTTGCTGTCAGCTGTTCACCGACAAAAACAGGTGTTTCTTCATTTTTGGTTGCTCCCAAATGCTTTGCGCGTAGTTTTTCTTTATTTTTTATGTTGAAGCCTTTGGCCATCTTAAGTATTTCAGTTTTAAGGATTGTAGATGACAGCTCGACGACAATAGGGCCGTTCGCATTAGCTTCTCTCTTTCCCTGTACTCTATATATATCTTTAATATCTTCCCTCTTGGCATTACATTGTATGGTTTCTGATAGATTCAGCACCATGTTGGTTAGGTCCTCTCTAGATTCTTTCAATGTTTTTGGCATGTTTTTAATTTCTATACTAGTCTTGCGGCTCACACGCTGCATTTCCTCGACTTTATCCTCTAAAATTATAATATATTCTTTATCTTTCCTAGATTGTATTTCCAATTGATCTAGTTTCTTTTTCAAATCTTCGTTCTGTGCTGTAAGAAAGGCGAGACTGCTTTCTATATTGTTGTTAGTTTGTTTGATTTCTAGTTGTGAAGACGTGATTTTCTTTAGTTCATTTTGTTGTGTCGTAAGTAATGTTATCATCTTTTTCATTTCCTTTTTGACTTCGCTCATTTCATCCTCACAGCATTGTTCTCTGCCCCTTTTCTTTTGACGATCATAACTCAAAACTGGCGTTGTGCAGTCGCCAGAAGTCTCATCATAGGTTTCCATCTTATCTTCTTTTGGGTCTGATTTGCTCGTACTCTGTGATTTGCCTGACAGCGGAGAGCGTCGTACGTTTGGCATCGCGAAGGGCTCCACTTGTCTTCACACAATCACGGTAAGATATTCTTGGGCCAAGCCCTTAGAAATTGTCCCGCTAACGCTTCTGCCTATGAATTGCGCCAAGCCACAAAAGTATGACGCACTCACTTGACGAATCAGGTGCGCCACCGCGTGCAGTGTAGCTTACCAATTGTCGCTGTCGCTGTCGTCGTCCTTTTCTGCCGTAGCGCAGCGCGTGACACCTTCGTGAGCGTTATGAGCGCCTGGTACTTCACCGAATTAAGCGGAGTTATTTATTTCACAAATATTATAATTATTTTAAATAAACAAACAAAAATAGCGAGTGGTGACACGTCTAAGCGTTTTCGCGGTCCGAGGGGAAGAGGGATATCTGACTGTCCTAATAAGTTATTTTAATGAAAGATAAAGTTGATGTCACTTCTGCCATTGCAAAACAGATACTAAATATCATGAATGAAGTTGATATTGACAATTGTTACCATTTAGGCTTCGGTAAGAATTGAAAACATGAAGGTTTCTATTCGTTTAAGCATCTCGATCCAATTTAGGGAACATTGCGCTTGTAGAGGTAGAGCAACCGCTACTCGGCCTCCCTTTACCGACGGGTAAAGTGGTAAAGGGTTCCTTCTATGGTGGTCATTGGTACTTCAGCGACTTCACCGCCACTAGACAGCTTAAGTTTGACTTCTAGCATGGAATTAATTACGTTAACATCCTACGTCAGAAGCCATAGGGTGGAGGCGAAACGGATTATTATAAGACGTATTCGTTTGATACGGTTGACAGACTCTACTCGTCTGTTACTAGGAGTCTAGTGGCTATTGGGCTGAAGAGGCTCATTAATGATTTATGGCAAGGCACCACTGGTTCGCGAGTCATAGAAATGTTCGCCACCCCTGCGCTGAGACGATCTACGTGAGCGTGTCTGTTGACTCAAGATAAATGAGAACAATAGCGCATTTATAAATTCCGTTCTTCCTGAAATGTTAATATTGTCATGTGACTTTCACGTAGAAATGTTAATTAATTCAGTCATCACGATAGATATGATTAGGACTTGGTAATGTTAATTAAAAATGATTTATTTCGTTAATTAGTTCTAGATAGGTACCTACGTTCTCAATTGGACACAGTTACCTCATGAGAATTAATATTGTGCAACCTTAAACACTGAGTATAGTAAGAAGGAAGATTCCTAATTTATTTTTAAAAATACATAATTCTACAAACACTTGTTTTTGACAAGAAATTTTTGTCCTGATCACAAATTATTGCTGTACAGTAAAGAAAATAAGGTTTAGGATTTGGCTAACCACGCACACTTAAAAAAAACACCCATAGATATTAATACGTGGCAAAACATTACTACGAAAGGTAATTTTTAAATATAGAACGGTCTTCCAGCGGCAGTTTTTTCGGCAGGGTATTATGACATCGGGGCCTTCAAGAAAAGAGCGTATTCCTTTTTGGAAGGCAAGCAACGCATCTCGTGACACCGGTGGTATTGCAGTTGTCCATGGGCAGAGGTTACTTTCCATCAGGTGACCCACTAGCTCGTTTGCTCCGCACTAATCATGTTCTTTTAAGGTTATACCAATTTCTAAAAGTAGGACCGCCCTTATCGAGGTCAGTCCCTAACCTCATTCGTCTACTTTAGGCGCGAACTTTTCCTCGTTATTAGAGGTTCGTCCCGCTCATACAAATGGTCGGCAAGCAGTCAAAGGCGCGTGTGCTCCATAACCGACTGCAATTGGGTTGCGTGTGCGCACCCAGGGGCCTCGCGCCGTATGCACTGTCGTTAGTGCATCGCACTAGGTAACTTGGTCACGTAGACAGTGTTATATTAGATAGATAGATATATTCTTTATTGTACAGCAAAATAACAGATATACACAGCAAAGAAGTACAAAATAATCAATGTACAATTTGGGCGACCTTATCGCTAAAAAGCGATCCCTTCCGAACTACTCACAATATTTTATTATAAAGTGCACAAATAAAAATAAATAGAAGTTTCAAAAAGTTATAATTTCAGTTTTTAGAATATTTCATTTTTCCAAAGTTTTTCAAGGGTTCTGGACCCTGTAAAACCGGGTATTATGATCCTACACAGGGCTCTGAGTAGGTCAAATCAGCAAATATTTTTTGAATCATATTGTTCCCGTATTATAGGCTATAATCTCTACTGGGACTAATGGTAGGAATTAAAGAGTGGACTGTATATAAAAGGTGCTGTATTGAAGTACAGAAATTAGACCCGACAATAATGAACGTGTGCGCAAGCTGAGATCTAGTTGATGTGTGTCGCGAGGAACCCGCGCCTCCTCCCGCGCGCCCGCGACCCGCGCCGCGGCCGCCCGCGGCTAGTGCTGCATCCACTCTACTCCCCGCCTTGAAGAGTCTTCTTCAATAGACAGTGGCAGGGGGCATATGGTGTTGAATGCCCGACGTATGATGCCCCTCTTGGTCTTGATGTCGGCGACCCGCGCTATGCCGTCTCTGCCCGGCAAGACGCGGAGGACGCGGCCTAGTGGCCACATCAGTGGTGGAGATCCCTTGTCCTTTATCAAGACCAGAGCTCCTTCCTTCAGCTCTCCCCTTGATCCGTGCCATTTGGTCTTCCCCTGCAGCCATAAAACATATTCGTGGTTAAATCTGGACCAAAAATGTTGTTTCAGCGCTTCAACCCGCTGAAATCTTTGCAGTGACGAGATTCGCTTGTCAAGGAGTTGCGGACAAGGCAAAGAAGTGATCGATCGTCCAATTAGGAAGTGAGCAGGAGTGAGGCAAGAAAGATCGGAAGGATCATTGGAAATAGGAGTGATAGGACGGGAATTCAGAATAGCTTCAATCTGTATCAGAAGCGTAGCCATTTCCTCAAAATCTAAATGGGTCAATTCTAACACTCGACGAAGATGGTGTTTGATAGACTTTACTGCTGATTCCCAGAGGCCGCCAAAATGAGGTGTATAAGCAGGAATAAATGAAAAATTGATACCTTCGTCTACGAGACTATCTAATCGTTCCTTTTATTGACTGAGTCCCTAAATGTTTGAGGTGCCATTTTCGTTCGTTTAGAATAAAATGGACTGGGACCTAAGTTAATAAATCTAAAATATCTGTTAACTAGAACTTTTACTACTCAGTTCTTTGTGTCCAGGTAGTAAACATAATTAACTTTTCGTACCACTTGCTCAAAAAAGTGACATTCTAGCCCGCAAAAAGAGAACATAACAATAGTCATTTTTAATCTGTTGAAAACAGGGAAATAAAATTGTACTGAATTTCATTCATCCCCTAGGGAGAGAATGTGATTCAAATTTGGAATACTGACCGAGGTTTTCGAGCGCTCATTTGAATAAGAAGTTTTAATTCTTTCTTTATGACCTGCCAGTATTATGTGACATAGTATAAAACAAAGTAGCTTTCTCTGTCCCTATGTCCCTTTGAATGCTTAAATCTTTGAAACTACGCAACGGATTTTGATGCGGCTTTTTTCAATAGATAGAGTGATTCAAAAGGAAGGTTTTTATGTATAATAACATCCTATTGCACCCGTACGAAGCGGGGGCAGCCGAATATCGAGTTCAGTGGCGTGTAATGGGAGAGGCCTATGTCCAGCAGTGGACTGCAACAGGCTGATGATGATGATGATGATGATGAAGCGGGGGCGGGTCGCTAGTATGTGATAAATAGAAAAAGTTTAATAATAAATATTTTTTCGCAAATGGTACGAAAAGTAGAGTATTTTCCTCGGTGATAAAGCTGTCTTAGTCTTGGGTGAACTTAAATCCCTCGCTACACTCAGGACTCGTATTAAATCCCTCGCTTCGCTCGTGATTTAAGTTATTAACACCCTCGCTGCGCTCGGGAGTTAACCTCGAGTCCTTCGTTACGCTCGCGATTTCAATCGTCACCCGCGACAGAAGACACTGCTTTATCCCCTTGGTTAATAATCTACTATTATTGCCAGAGTGAAGATTTCAAAGTGATGATAGCATCAGTAGATTACGAAGTGAAAGTCAATTGATAATCGTGCTGATACCTTTTAGATTCGTGGTGCATAAAAAATAACTATTTCCGTTGATCAATTAATCATTGATTATCATGGTTAGTCTACTAGACTAGTTTTAATGTGTACTTTTGTGGGTACATTATTTACTAGTGCACTGAAGGTAGTATTTAGGCAGTTGGCAAGACCCTGGTCTAATAAAGGAGTCGATTTCGAAGGACAGAAATTGTCCAACCTTTCCTTTGCCTTTTATTCTCGTCGTAACATAATAGTTGCAAAATAAACTTTAATGTATTGGTTACTGCTGCCATGTGGCCTTCGGTGCCACCAGTAAACAAAAATGCTGAAAAGCGTTATTTGACTTTTCAATGGCTTCCCCATAAACAGTAGTCTGTGAGCGGTAATCGGACGACTGCATCTTGCCACATGGCTTACCGCAAACAATGGGCATGTGGAACATCAGCAGCGTCTGCGAATCTGCATATCCGTTTACTTCCACACGTCGTTCGTCTGAGCGAAAGGGAGTGACTTCCTCCAAAAAACTCGTTTCGTTGCGTAACAATAATGAATTCACGATGTCAGAATCAGAAATTGTGACCTTTTAGTGTGGCAAAAACATCTTGACCTGGCCCTACAGCGTCACTTTATCTAATTTGAAGATTACGTCTTTTTGATTTTTATTACCAATGCTCCTACTACAAATATAGTAGAATGCAGTATTTTTAAATTTAATTCTGTTACACCGATCATAACTCAGGACAAATCCGTTGCTTTCGAAAGAATGCGTTCAACTGGGCACTGTGCACTTGGCTTTCTAATTAGGAACGATTTCATTGGATGGGGTGCGTGCTAAGTCGAAGGACGAGAATCAAATCACTGCATTCTTAATGCGAACGGACTATAATGCCGTAGCATTGGTTAAGCTTTTACGAATAAGGGTTAGTCTTTATGTTGTTTGCAGTGCCACTAATCATAAATAAGGTTGCTCTTCTCAAACAATAAATATAACAATTATATTGCGCCACTGTGAAAGATCACTTAGTAGTCGCTGCCTATTTTGGGGTGCCTTTAGTGTTACCTAACTTTTAGGGTTACGGTGAGCCATACATCCAACAACACATACCGCTCATCGCAATCCACACTTGAGCCACGTGCTTACCGTGACGGAGCGGTGACTACGATGACGCAAATGCACTATTTTCAAAAATGTTACTTCGATGTTCTTCCTTGTAACAACGCCCGATAGCCATCAGATTGTTTGCGCCTGTGGTTATGAGAAGAACGTGTAATACGTGGTTACATGTAATTACTGATATACTTAGTTAAGACATCTTCATTATTTACGATGCGATGTAGAGCTACAATGCACGAACACGTGGGGAAATGTTTACAGAATGCATCAGATTCTCACAATATTGTGTAGATAAATATGTAAGACCAAATAAAATATTGTACCCCTAGGCTGTAATTTAACTTGCCACTACTTGTAGTAATTTTTTGTTCCTTATAAATATTTGCAAGGGAGTTTCAAAATCTCAAAAAAAAAAAACTTTCTGTTTGATACGTGCATTTTAATTCTCCTGAGGTTTTTGAATAATCTATAACATCGTACATCCTAGAAAATATACGAGTATATAAGCCTTAATGATTCTTGTTAAAATTATTACAAATTATGCTAATTATGAAGACTAAACAAAAAAACTTATGCAAGAGTGTGACTGTTTAATTTAGGTCACATAAAGCAAGTTTCCTTCAGCCCATACATAAACAACTTGTTGACTAATGGTTAACTCGTGTCTATCTTAATGTGGTGGAAAGGCAGGAAATAAATATATTAACTAAGGCAACATTGATTACTGAGTAACAAAAACCTTTGTTCTGTAGTTACTCACTAGTTGAAGGTCGACTTAAGGAGTAGCGAACTGTTCTAATTCGTTTTCTTAAAGATGATATCCTTCTTCTGATTACATGCCCTAAAATCTATGAGTACCTATCGTGTCAAAATGACTTAACATACGCTCACCACTATGTCACAAACGGGGTTGTCAAAATAATGATTGCGAATTGAATTCCGACGGTGTGACATACGCGCCCACCGACGTTATCCCAGCTAATTGTATTCTTTATCGGTGTTTTCCATCGCTCTAGAATTTAGCCACAAGTTGTATTAGGAATACAATACAAAGTAGCTTGGTGCTACGGCCACATTCGAACTTGGGACCAGAACCACAAGGTCGGTCATCCAGAGGGCTTAACAACTGGACTACGTCGTCCTATAATTGCAGTATAAATTCCGTGTATTCTTCAAAATGCGAAAGGTGTGGATTCCTTTCACCTTCACGCATCATCGATATTCTGGTTGCCCGAATATAGCTTCTATCTTCTAACAAGAGTATTGACTTAGTCCACAAACCGGAACCTTGTGGAGTTTACAACCTTCACTGGGGTCGAAGGTAATTGTAGCCACTGATATTGCTATTGACCTTTATTTGCGGCTCAACGAAAGTGTTCCTCTCAAGAAAAAGTTCCTAGGTATATTACGGATAATGATAATGTTGCAATGATTGCTATTATATTTCCCCTTTTGAATTTCTATTTCTGCATATTTCACTACAAATTCAATAGTACTTTACTATTGAATTTCTAGTGGCTTCTCTTATGCTGTAACTGCTGAATTTGTTTTTATTTTGGACGTTTTTTTTTACATCGTTACACTACTGAATCAATTTACTTATTGAAGCTTAATAATTGGTTATAGCAAGTGCTTGTCACTCACTTAAAGCACAGTAATACGATCAATCAGCGAATCGAAGTGGCTTGCATCCGACAGAATATAATGTAACATAATGAGTATGAACACCTGATTACTGTTGAACGCAATACATAAATATACCTTGGCTACTGGATTATTTCAAATATTATAGTAGCATTTCCTGCTATAATCAATCAGTTTGTCATCGTTAACTTTCAACCTGTGTATGTCGTAAGATAATCGGCAAAGCAAATGTTTGTAAGAACACCAGGATTATATATAGCAAAGCATCGAATAATATTTGGAGATTTGAGACATTTTTAGGACCATTACATGAATGTTAGTTTACCCCGATAAAAGCTAAGAGTCGACCTAAGACGTCCCTATTTGTTCTGATTGGTTGAGCATAGCTTTTGATAAAGTAAAAAAGTGACGAGACGATACAGAAAGTGTTTTTTTAATGAGTCTTTCTTTTGAACACTTTATACACAAAACTATGACTTTGTTTGCCTAATTTCTACCTATTTAATATTTACTGAAACAAAAACAAAACTGAAAAAAACAAACAAATAAGGAATACGCTTAACTCGAGCAATAACCTTAATGCTTTCTTGGTGTACATACAAAGAAGTAGAACTGCAAAAAAACGCTAGTAATGCGACAAATTATTTTTTAAGTAATTCAGAACCTAAATTTATAAATTAAAGTTTAATAGTTAACTGTGCCATCGTAAAGATTAATCAGTGCGGCTTTCAAAGCGCAGGCTCAGATATAATGTTTGTGTGAAATCCGACGTGGGTGTGTATGATGAATGGAATGGAAATAAATAGTCGCTTAGATTAATTACTTAACTACTAGATTTCATCTTCTACTGAACAATTATTATTAATTATTCGTTAGCTAAGCTTTATTTCCAATCTGGTTTTCATTCTGACCTATTGGAGTGTGAGAGCCTTCTAGTTATGAAATAAGTTTAGCAGGTTAATCATACATTTTTAAAAGCTTTAGCGACTGACATATCGACCAATAGACCACGTCAGAAAGGAATGGAATTTATTTTCTTATTTTCACAATAGTCGATAAAACAGAACGTCAATATTTTCATTATTGTTTTGATGAATATGTCTACTGAGGAGGAAAAGAAAGGCAACTGAAGCTATGACTATAAAACTGTTATAAGCGAATGGGATGAATCCTTCCTTGGCTTTACGACAGTAATATACTGCAGAATATACGCGAACTTGTGTTGATACGCTTTGCTGCAGTTAAAACACTTTATACACAGCAATCAGGAAACTAAACCAGATCTCCTAGAACTTGATTGCATTTCAAATGTAAGTCTGTAAACCCTTGAACTAGATCTTTTTCCAATTATGACACTTTTAAGTATTTATTGTTTCCGGAATAAAAGTATATGGCTTACGGTTCAACGGCAATTCCAAGTATTTAATTCTCAACTTAATCAATGGCTTTAACGCCTTGAGCAGTGAATGTTATACCATCATTTGGTTTTGATTTAGTTATAATGAAGTTCATAATTTTTACTTTTAATATTCTTAATAAAGACAAAAATAACTGGAGGAGATTTTTTCGCAAGTAATGTCTGGTGCTATGGCCATGATCTTTATCATACAAACACTCTTATCTTGATTGAAAGTCTCTCTCCTCTGTCTTATCAGTGGCTCAAAATAATGTAATCAACTGTAGTACTTACATGAATAGGAATTACCTGATTTTAAAAATGGTTAGATGCATTCAATCTTCAAATTCTAAAACAAAGCTATTTAATCGGTATTTCTCCTTGATTGATGTTGTTCTGTTGTTTTATCTCTTTTTAAAGCATTATTGTTAAACATATGATTCATATCGATGAAATTTGGCCTAAATTTCCAATCAGTATTAACGTAGATGATAACTCATCAGCTATCAGGTAAATACGAGCATTGTATCTTCAAGAACAAGTACATAACATGCGTTTAGACTTGTTTAAAGGTTTGGCAGGTAATTTACGATCTAAGTACTTCGGTCCAATGAATTCAAACCATCTCTTTTGTGTCTCACCACTCTTTCTTTTGTTCCAGGTTAGTTACCGTGATTTGTATTCAAAAGGTGACTGCAAATAAAAATAGATGATGATGGAAGACGAGTACGACACGGTAAGTAATGATAGTTGTTTTCTATGCCTATTTTCTCTGAGACGCCGTGACATCGCTACCTACTTCGGTTCAGCGGCGGACGTTCGGAACTGCACTGGGTGTACCGGTTGAATGTTGATTCCACCATCGTCCGCGGCCGCGCGCAGTCACCTGCCGCGTATCTCGAACGTAACACGCGTGCGCGAACCCGCAAGATGCCGCGAAACGTGCTCCATTGACAAACTGACGGCGCGAGTTTTTTTTCTTTCTCATCTTTTTTTTGTGGTGAACAGTGTTGCCAGTGATCTGTGCGTCCATTCCTTCTTGAGACCTCCGTTCAGGAATGCGTTTTACCTTAGGCTGGTATGATAAACGATTCTAGACTAGTGAATTTTAATGCTTGCATATTCGGAAACAGGTTTAAATGCCATTTTGTGAATTTTTAACAAACTTAGGAAACTAGACAGAAAATTGATGCACATACATAATTTTTGCCAAGGTAGTTGTGGTTTAGAAGTGTGTAACATTGAACGTGTTAACGGGGCGGTCATATTGAGGGTAGTTGCACCCTCGTTTAAACGGTTTACGTTACGTAAAAGACGATGAAGAGTCGATCTATTCAATTGATATGCAAAATTTTTAGTTAGTGCTCCATCAATTAGTCTTAATTAGTTTCGACATTGTGTTTCACGCTTGTGCAAAGAATTGTTACATGAAAAAATATTGTGTGAACGTTTAAAAAGTGCGCGGTCTTTCAAGGACTTTTATTTACAAATGGTATGTTAAATTAATATTTTTAGACTGAATTTTCAACTATACAGAAAGAACGTCCAAAGTTCTATTCAAATAGTAGGTTGGATTACATATAGAAAAAAGATGAACCTTCAAATAATCTAATATTGTTGGATTATTTTTTTACCTTGGGTACTAAATACTATTCACCTCATTACAAAGATTTTAATTCTTTTTAGTTGTTCGTAATACAATCGTACCGTTGAAGTCAACGGTTCTACATTTTCAGATAGAATTTAAGTTTTGTGTTATTTTTGCCATGCAAAAACGTCTCTAGTGAATTCACTCAACTGCGAAGGTGTATGACCGATTACAGGTTAATTGTCTGTCACTAAAAAATTAAATACGTTTAAAACATATCGGATATTCAATATCAAACTATAGAATAAGTCCTTTATCTATTCTATCACCATGTGTTCTAGCATGTGGTATATGTGCGGTTGTATATGGTAGGATATCAGGGATTGCATACATAAATATTTCTATATTATTCGTAAAAAAATATTTATTACAAGTGAGCTTATCTCTTATTAGAGATAAGATATTTTTGTGTACGAAATAATAAATAAATAAATATTATGTTCACCAGCGCACTCATTGAATAACACATTATAATCGTAGAATAGAAGATAAATATTAAAGAATCGTATGTACAGTTTGCTTACAAATATCCTATTTTTACCAAAAGTATTTTTCAGCAATTTGAATTTGAATTGGCTATATTATGAAAATAGAAGCACTCGTAAAGCCCGAGTTCCACTAAAGCAGTGAGATTGGATGTAGTCACAAAGATATGTTTATAGAACATCTGAACTTTGATGGATGACATTAAGTGTAAAAAAACGGATATGGTTCGTTTTTCACCAAAACGCGGCGATGATGTTTTGAGTTGTGTTTGAGAAAGTCAGATAACCAATCAGATATCTGATAATAATGAAAATAATCTGACTTGCGCCTAGTGGAAATGAAGTTGTCTGACTGTTTCACATCGCTTCGCTCAGTTCTATTGAACAACCGGCCTAAGGCGAACGCTACACGTTGATAAATATCTTGTAAAAATCATGATATTTACTGATGTACCTTGGGCCGGATCAGAGCACACCCTACTCCATCAATACGAATCGCGTCCGTATCTCGCTTTGTACTATCGCAATAAATATTGACAAGGGACGCCACACCGCATGAAAACAATCACGATCCAGGATCATGGACTTCCGGAAATACATACTTGTCGATAAATATCGTGACCCGTCAGTATATATTGACGGATCACAATCTGGATCTTTCGTGTAGCGTTCGCCTAAGAGATCTCGCCCTAACCTTTACCTGGCGCGTTCCATTGCGCCACGCTCACCGTCGCAGTAAGTGGGCTAATTTCACGCGGATCCTCACTCACGGGAGTAGGCAACTAAGTGCACTTGGGAAACTTCACTTAGAAGGAAATCTACATATTCGTACAACGAAAGTGCATTTAGCGCCTGGATGGACAATGCACACGCATCTTCTGTGACAATGCACAATGTTTTGAATATGATTAGAATACCTAACATACTTCTGCTGTTTTTGCAAAAATAACTATTTTATTCTACTTTGCCTAGTAAATTTAAAGTTTAAGTTAAAAATACTTCACTTAAAGTTTGTGGTCAATCCTCTTTGCTCTATTGCAAAGAAATGTATTTTTTTAAAGAGCGAGATAAAAACGGAAATGGTCGCCTGATGTGCCGTTGACTGTACGTGAGACGACATATTAGGATTGGGTGTGTATACTTTGACAATTCCAATTATCTTATATCAATGCACTGAAGATAATTTATTTCTAATTGCTTTAGCTTAGGTTCCAGAAATTGATGTATGGGTTTGTTAGAAATAAACTTTATAGTTTTGACGGCCGTTTTGGTGTAATGGTTGACAAATGAAATCAGAGGTCGCGGGTTCGATCCCGTCACAGTAAAACTTATCGTGTGCATGAACATGACGTCTGTTTACACTTATTGGTCTGGGTGTTTCCCATAAGTATTACATTCCAAAAAAAAGTATTTTTATCAGTAACGTTAGCATTGCTTAGGTTGGAGCTCCTAGGTGGAATAATGATAAAATTACCAATTCCTATCGAATACTTACACTGCATTAGTACGCGTTGAATGATTATGTTGTAAAGTTGTCCAAAGCACTTAGGTTTTAAACATTTTTTTATCTATCCACGTAAGATCAATGAATCAAAATCGCACCAAGGTTGTAATTATAATTCACACATCAAGCAGGTATGAACAATTTATAAAATATACATTTTAGTATCGGCATTCTTCAATAACTAATTAAATAATACACGCTTCAATTACGCGTTTGACTTATACATTGACCTTTTGACTGTGTTGGTTAAACCTGCCTAAAGCTCGAGGTGATCGACCAACAGGTCTTAGTGGTGCAATTGTGGCTCTTTTGTTTTGACCCCATCCAATGTTTACGTCCGTCCAAAAACACTTGGAATGTATCTGACCATGACTGATTTATACAAGGTAAATGTTTAAAATAGTATTATGCTTTTCTAGTTTTGTATGCAGTATCGAAGACAAATTAAATAATTGGCGATAGCTAGGAGCTCTTTTTGGTGAATAGGTGTTTATCGGTGGGTTACAGCGATTCGTATGACGTCTCGGTATTAAATTGATGAAACTATTTAAGTCATCATGTTCAAATACAACACTGTATTTTGTTAAAAAAATTAAAGCCTAACCCCTGTTATGCCTTTCCGGCTAGTCTTGAACTCTGGACCACCAGGGTCAGGGTGTTTTACCACTGGGCCGACACGGTTTGCTAACATTTCATCATCATCATCCATCAGCCTATTGCAGTCCACTGCATAGGCCTCTCCCCTAATACACGCCTCGATTTTCGGCTGCTCGCATCCAGCTCATTGAACAATGATAACATTTAAATTTTAAATATCATTTAAGTTTAATTTAGACGTTGTATAAATGTATAGTTTATGAATGAATCCAATAATGACGAAAAGGTAGCCATTGTAAAATGATTTTTTGCAAAACTAATCTTATTGAGTGCCCCACCGTTCGCAACACAATGTTTGTTTGAGTGGTGTAATTGTTTCACCAGTTTCGTATTTTGTGGGATTGCCTTCGCGGTTTTGTTTTCGACAGAGTAAATTGTAAAATACCTCTTTAATCGTCATTTTATCGCTATTTTCCTTTCTTGTTCCGTAATGGAATTGCTAATTTCATTCGTGATGTAAATATTTGGTTAGAGGAAGGCTGACAGTGAAAATGCATTATTGATAGGTCCTTGAGATTGGTGCTGTTGCTGTAACAACACATAAATAAATAGAAAATGTATCCTACTACATCTTTGACAATACGTTTTTATATATTCCTAAAAAACTGAAGTTATTAGTGTAATTCATCACATCACCGATTTATCCGTTGGAAATGCCTTATCGTAGTCTAAGATGCTGGTGGAGTGATTTTGCAAATTCATTTTGAACTCATATCTGAATCTTTTATCTTTACTTTTTCACTGTGCACTTCTGTATTAGGTGTATTCCGTCATTAGAGATTATGTAAATCTTGAAAAACGGAATGCACTGAGTTATTTATAATTTAAACGCGATTATAATTACTTGTATGAAAATGACGCAATTAGAATTCGAGTTTGTAATAATCAGTTTGCAGAATCGCTCTAAGAATTTCTTGTGAAAACCGAGTTCTAAAATGGATCGTTTAGTTCCCCGTGCTGTTGTTGTGTGAATAATGTATGTAACGCAATACTTAGATATTTTTATTTTTGTCCTCCAACTTTATCAACATCTCTTTCTGTTATCTGTTAATTATTAGTCTTATCACCTTGATAATGTCGTGAGATGTGAGCGAAGATGTTGTTATTTCTTAAACCATGTTGTTTTGAGATGAAATGTTAGTGTAGGTTTTTTTATATTTCAAAAGTCAAAATAACTATTTTGCCTCCCATTTGCCTTTTTTATCCGAATTCATAAGTTTTATTTAAACAAAATATGTGTTATGCATGTTTGAGAATTGTCATGAATTAGTGGAGCTTGTACTTTGGATGTCACCTTAACAAAGTCATTATAATCATAATATCTGCACATTTTGAAATAGATACTACTAACATAAACCGTTTGTTGTCATAAAAATGTGTCCTGAGTGGGATTCGAACATTCGGCCTTTGTTATTATAGTTCAAACGGGCTACTCAAACATAACAACTTACTACATATTGACATAACTTCTCCAAAACTATCCATTTCCTCCGGTACATGCAAGTACACAAGTGAAAGTGAACTTGGTCGCAGTCAGCTAATTGTCGGAGCGAGGAAGCGAACACCGTGACACGCGGGCATGTTCAATGTTCATGTTCGGAGCCGGACACGTAGATAGTACGGTAGGCTTCAGTAGGTGTGAACAAAGAATTGGTAATGTCAAACATATATTTTGAGCCCTTTTTGCAATATTAACGCTTGCATCACCGCTCACTACAACAATGAACGCGTTAACTATCCAATATCCAAACGCAACGCCGCACTTGGCCCTTCTTGGCTTCCGAATTCCGACAGTCTCCCTCCCCTCTAGTACAGCCACATGTTTAGCGTAAAGCAGTAGTTACACTACGGTACTGTACAGTAAAAACCTGTCGAAACCACTTCTCGCCCAATTTATTATTTTAACTTTTGAACCCTCATAACTTGAGGCAAATTTTCTAGGATGAATACGATTCTCGATTGAGACGCGTTTTTGGCTGAGTGCCTTTAAATCATCTTAAGCGAGCTAAACTTTACTGTTTGCCTGTAATCCTTTCCACATGAAAGTGTCTAACTAACTTAACTAACCCTAAACAAGTCGAGAAGACAAAATATCAACCAGCACCTCAGAAGTTGTACGTCTCCCCTGTGTTACGTAAAATTACTATATTTATGGCCACTACATCATCAATGGATATTTAATTGATTTGAATGACATTATTGCATCATCATTTCGCAGGAAGCCTCTCAGATAAATAGGCCTACGCAAAAAACTAAAAAGAGGAGGATCAGATACTGAACGCAACGTAACATCGGAATGATTATTGTATTTTCTTTAGTGAAAGCGGCTCCCGTCTTGACTGTGTAACTTATATTTAAATTCGAGTCAAAAGGCATGAAATTGCTCAGTGGAGCCAGTTCGCCGAATTCTTTCAGCTTGATCGAATTTTCGATTTGTAAGAAACGCGTCGCGAACAATGATATTATATTAAAAAAGAGGTAGGTATATAGGTTATGTCAGTGCTGATGCGAAGTTGAAAATTGTCTTCTGGCGTACGTACCTATAATTTGACCGTGTGAACAAGACAGTATGATTACTTGCTAGAGCGTAAACGAGACAGATGTTGCGCAGTGATGTCGTCTCAAACGGTCTATGCTTTCCTCTAGGTGTTTGAACGTTATGATTTCGAGTGCCACTTTTTTAGCACATATGACCTATCTACCTCTCTTTATTATAATATCATCGGTCGCGAAGCCAGTGACGTTTGTGTGGAAGATTGCAATTGAGTGATGGCTCGGCATGCGAGACAAATTGTCACAGTAGTCTAGTTAACTGAGTAGTTCATGTCTGGGTGAGATCGCTTTTAGCGTTAAGGCCGCCTAATTTTAATGAGTTATTTGTTACGATAAAGTTTATCTTATATTATGTTGTCTTGGTCGTTGGTTCAGTTAGTAAATTGACTATTAAACGAATAGTAGTATCCAGGCTACTGGGCAAACATGAATGTAAGGAACGTTTTGTTTTGTTTTGTATCCAATCTACCTATCTATTAAAATCATATTTAAGCCAAGCATAAAAAATACTGAAAAGGCTATTTATGGGTCACTTGTCTACCTCTTAAATCTAGCCTGTAGAAAAAGTTCAGGGTAGAACGAGCCTGGAGTCAATCTAGCCTGGTTGACGTACTGGTTGAAAGTTTGATGTAGTCATCTACAGCTGATTGTACAAGAGCTTACTTAACTTATTACTCGCACACATAATGATTGTGGTTGACGGTTCGTGTAGGCTATTTTCAATAGATTTTAACAAACTTTTTCATAAATCAGTTACTGCGAGATCTCTGCATTGCATTGATTTATTGTTTTTTTGACGTTCTTATTATTTCAATAGTTTGATAACGTCACGTCGCCGAATTTTGTTCAGTCTCCTACTTGAGGCGCTTGACAACTTTATCTACATAAAGTAAAGTCATTCTGATGCTAGTTTTAAGGTTTTTCTTTGAGAATCTCATGATCGCTCGTCGTCAGAAATTTGTTTTTAGTACGTGCTTAAAATTATATTTTATACATAATTTAACGTAACAATTATGTATAACTTATCTTATTTTTTTATGGCATAGCTACCTATTTGATGTGTTGACTTAAGTAGGAATGATTATTCAACAAAACTCTGTAAGCTAAGGACGATGATAAATTTAAAATCATTCAATTTGGAGTATCTTGAGCTCTCTCGTGTTTTAAATAGAAACTAACGATCCTCCAAACGAAAGAACGAATTTGCTTTCTTATCTATTTTCGCCTGTACGACATAACCTTCATAAATATTCATCAGGTAGTGACGCAACTCTGGTGACTGATGCCCAAAACACTCGAATGTTTGAAGATTTTTATGCAAAACGTATTAATGGTGAAGTTATTTAACCTGTATAGAAAGAGATCAAAGGTGACGATTTCGTCTACAGATTTACGTTTTGTAGCGGGTCTCTTTCTTAACGCTATAAGGTTGATACAGTAGAGGGTCTGCGAGGAGCTCGGTTTGACCACAGTATAATCTTACAGTAAGCTATCTACATACAAACGTGCCACTCTCGGTTTGAATGTGTGCGTGCGCGTCGCGCGCCGTGTCGCGATATCACGCACACGCAATTTCACGCACACGCAATTTCACGCACACGCTAGCATAAAATAGGGAGGCATAGGGAGGCGGCAGTACGGACGGGCTTTGCCGCGTGTCTGTGTGCACGCTAGGCTAATAACTCGGCGGGCGGCCTTAGATAGCCTACTGTTTGGTTTATACTGTGGTTTGACTCTCGTCAAACCGAGCTCCTCGCTCTCGCTTGCTGACTATATTAACAAACGTTGAAATCAAAAGGCATTACAGCATTTAGTTATTCAGGCCTTCAGGGCCTCAGACTTAGTTTTTCCCACATATCGTTTTTGACAGTGTTATGTGATGATGAAGAACCTCTTGATTCTGATACGCTACGCGTTGTTGTTCATATAATGGCTTAATCGTATAGACTTCAAGACTGTGATGATTATGAGTGTTCAAAGAGATTGTGATGATGACGACCGGTGATAATGATTGAGTATGTTGAAAATTCAGTACAATTACTTTATAATTACTCAAACAAACCAGGTGCTTTGTATACGCACTCAACGGGCTCATGTGTCGAAAGAATATTTCGTAAATTTAATTATTGCCACTAATTATAGCGGGGCTATCGGATCCGATTGATTCTTATCACAATTATTAGCAATGGAAAGGTTGCAGTGCGCCACGAGTGCCTTATTAGGACACTTTGAACATGCATTCTGCTGTTTACCTATTATTCATTTCACGTGGGTAGTTGCAAAACACGAATTTACAGCTGTATATTTTTTAGGTTTTTTTGTGTAGTGTAAAAGGTTCAAATTTTTTTTAATCACGTTGGTTGGATTCTAATGGCCCTGCAGTGCATAGATGGAGTTCGACTTTGATCAGGAAAATAAGAGTACCTAAACCAATACTGCAAAGCGTATTACGTACTTACATAAAATTATTTAAAAAAATAATACTTCAACGTCTTTCTGGTGAAATATTAGGTTGAAAATGAAGATGCTATTTCAGTTCAGTGCTCGGTAAAGCTTTTATTGACAGGGCAGGTCAACAGACTTATCGAATATCCAATTAGGAGTGAAAATGAATACGAAGTTTAGTCAGTGTTGCCGTATAAGCAGATTTTAGGTAAAGCCTATATCCTTTGTAACCCCAGGTATAAATATGAACCCCCTCATGGGTTCTCGCCTCGGCGTGGCGAGGGGGCCTAGTACCGGTGATAGGGGAACCACCGGGAAGCGAAGAGAACCCAGGCGTGGCAGTGACTGGGAACCCACCCGCTGCGGCCCGCAAGGGCGACATGGGGCTGCGGGGCCAGTGGGGCCTGCAGGCGCCTTGAGGCGCGTGGTTGGGGCCGCGGCGCACAACCGGTTGGTGGGGGCCAGTAATCCGAGGCTGATCCCCCCTGTGCATCGCGGCCCGGCGGGGCCGTACCGCCGGTTACGGCAGCGGAGTCGCCCTTTGGGTGGCTCGTGGTTGCGGGCCCAGTAGGGTCTGCGAACAGTGGGTGCCAGCGGGCCGGAGTGCGGGGGTGCTCTGGCTTGCATTGCACGGCGTCCACCGAGACGGCGAAAGTGCCTGCGTACTCCAGGCACTTTCGTGGCCTCCCCCCTTCGTTGGGGGGTCGGTTGGAGGGGGCCCCATTAGGGGCTAGCACTGGCGGCGGAGCAGTGCGGCATTACTTACGGTAGGATCCAGCTTCGCCGCCAAAGTGCCACGGTCGAGTGCCGTGGGGTTTTAGTCGGTAGGAGTCCGACATAACCTCGTCGTCCCCCCGGGCAGCGAGGTATCCACGAGGATTTCCCCACGAAAAAAAAAAAAAAAAAAAAAGGTATAAATATGAAAACATAATCCCAGTGAGCATGTGTGTAAAACTTGATCCGTTCTTCTAGACTCGAATGTCAGACTCGACGTATCAAATGTCCACTAGGAGAACTTTTAATACAAATCTTAATAGCTAGCCGAAGGGCTAGGCCGAAGGGAAGGGTAGAAGTACCCTAGTTTGGACGTTGGACGAAGCAGAAAATAAATAAACTCATTTTTTATTTTCATATTCTGAACTCTCGAGCAAAAGTTTGGAATCACTTACTGGGACCAATTACAGGTAAGTGATTCCAAACTTTAGCTCGCGAGTGTATGTAAGATCTTGAACAAAATTACGTTCATAAACGCTGTTGAAATGTGCAGCAAAACTACCATTAGTTTTCCTGGTTTCCTGGTTTGGTGGTTCCTGGTGATTGGTTTTTCTGGTTTTCTTTAGAAAGATACTGCATGGAAAATGCTAAAAACAATAATAAAATACTACCATTAGTTTTTATTTTACAAGAACAAATAAAATATTCAAACTGACAGGTCTTGACGAACCATATTTAGATGTTTGTTTACTTAATAAAATTGGTCTCAAGAAGGAACAAGTAGGTGATTTATGTCTTTAATCGCGTAGTGCCGCACCAGATCTGGGAATGAAAGTGTGAACAGTTAGTAAAATGTGATAACTGATAAGAGACACAGTACACTGTCAAGATGTGCAGCAAGGATCAAATGAACCACATCCTGGGGAAGATCAATGTGGTAAGTAATGCATGATTTATATCAAGTTTAAGTATATTACGAGTAGTTGAATATGGTCAATTTCGTTAAGCCTAGTCAGAGGCCTTACGTCGGCTTCCACCTCATACCAGTAGTTCTTAGTCGTAGTCGTTCGTATCGTAGTTGAGGTGAGGCCTGTGCCCAGCAGTGGGACGTATATAGGCCGTTTATGTTAAGGTCAATTCATTACTGTGATTATGTTTATTTAAGATTTCTCTTTCTCAGACCTTTTTTCTTCAAAACGTAGCTATTTCTTTTTAAACCGTGGACTCAACATAACCGCCTTATTCCTGATGCCAAAAATATTATTAGGTTATTTATAACTGTAATTTATTTATTTATAATATTATGTTATCTATACAAATATTATAAAGAGGAAAGGTTTGATTTTTTGTTTGTTTGTATGAATTGAATAGGCTCCGAAACTACTTGGCAGATTTGAAAAATTCTTTCACTGTTGGAAAGCTACATCATTCCTGAGTGACATAGGCTATATTTCATTTTCAAAAAAAATAGGCATCCTTACTAAAATTACGAAAAAGCGGAAAAATATTTTTTCACATACAGCTAAGTCCACGCGGACGAAGTCGCGGGCGGCTGCTAGTTTAATTATAAATTTAAATACCCGCGAGCCTAGTAAAAAAAGTTAGTAGGTATTGTTTATAAAACTATCTTATTCTTCAGAGGCATTAAGATCCTTATTTAATTTTCTGTCAGAAAATGAAAATACTGACCTAGTAGCATTTCGTTTGGTTTTTAATTGGCCTATTATTTAATCAGTTCTATGACACAGTTTTTTTTTTGCTAAATAATGTTGCTTCACAATATTGGAAAATGTTAGCTAATATTTTAATGATATGCATGTTATGATAATAGAGTTGACCAGTCTACCACGATTATAATCTAGATTTTATTCATGCTAATTTCAGATAACTCATTTTAATATTTTGTATTGGAAAATGAAATAGTTTTTGCGATATCTAAAATGGTTCACTGATGCGATACCAAATGTATAAAATGAAGAAAAAATTAATCATATTACTTATAAGGCATCTATATGCCCACTAGTTTAATATGAAGGCGTGGTCTCATAAAGATTGGCATGAAATTAAATTACAAAAAGTAGCCGACGGCTAAAATAAAACATAACAGTCAAAATTAATATTCACGGGTAACTAGATAATATCGCTTTAGTATCCGTAACCAAATAATGTACAACTTGGCAATGAGATTTCAAAGATTGTGTTGTTAACTGTCAGATAAGTAACCGGTCTTACATACACTTTTGTTTTCGATTATATATCACACTTGCGAGCTGCCCCGGCTTCGCACGCATTTTTTAAGTTTTCCATTGTATTCATGAAATAACAATAACATACTCGTACATTATCTGAATGATGGTGAAAGCCGTATTAAAATTTAGAATCTTTTAGGAGTTAGCAACTATACAGATAGAGAGACTATTTTACGACATAGCGTGCGTAGTTTAACATCAGTTGCTAATAGCTACTGCCAATAGTGCTTATAGTAAAGTTAAGAGGTGCAACAGTTAGTTATTTGAGTAGAAATATTCAAAGACATTCATCGTACGCTACGATCACGTTCCCATTTATCTCAAAGAGGACAACACTGCACGTAATTAGATACTAAAACACTCGTGCATATCCTCGGTATTTTGTTTGCAATAAAATGATTAATACTCGCTTTTAGTCGAAGCTGGTTTATTTGAGAAAGTATCGTGTATGTTTAAACTTTAACCCGTCAGTGCGGTCTTTACAATGCAAGAGGGCCCAATAAGGTAAATAAGGGCGCGTGAGTTTGTCCGCTGTACAGAGAACAGCACACATTAGGTTGGTATGAACTATAATGAACCTTAAGATCAAAGTCTGAAAGGGACATTTAACAGTTTGGCGTCGTTAGCTGCGTAGGCGCATGTTGTCGGGTCGGATGATCGATGTCTGTCTCGAGTTACAAATACCTGACTAATTGACCTTCGCGGCCGTGGTCGCGTTCAGTTCACCTGTCAGCCATGCTGGTATGTGCCATTTAGTCTGCCGGAATTATTCAGTGTGTCATTGTTCTACCACAAGTATTCTGTGGCATGAACTATGTAGTACCTGCAATCGGTTGAAATGAAAAGCAGTGCGGGCCATCTTGGGCCAAAAGGCGCTGGTGTAGCGTAAGGTCTCCTGAGTAACAAACATCCCTGAACTTTTATTGTTTGGGAGTGTACTAAATGTCAATGTCAGTGTGTTAAAAGAAAATCAAGTTCTAGCTCAAAAAACAGATGATTCTAAAGTTTACCCAGGTGTTTCTTATAAAGTTTATTTTGTGCACTATGCATTATTTTGAATACCCCTGGAAGTCACACTTTGACAGGACCTCACTCGTTAAGGTGGCGCCAACTGGTGAGCACTAAAAGCAATACGCTCGCATTTAATTTTTTTAGCCTGTAAATGTTTAAAATACCGTTGTCTTTGTACAGGTTTCTGATTTTATAGTTCGGGACCATGTATCAAGAATATTTACTACCTAAATGTAGCCTGCAATGGTTGGCAATTATTACTATACGTTGAACACAATTTATGGACTCGGCAGTAAATAAGGAGAAAGATAACCTGCTAGACTAAGGCTAAGATTTAACAGCTGTTGGTTCAGAAATAATGCGCTACTTTTCAAAGCGCTACTATAAAGTATCCTTGATAAGATTCGTTTATACTTGTTTATTTGCATTCGCCAATCGTTTCCGTTACCTACCTGCATTTAGTAAATCTGTAGTAAATATTTTATTTTATGTCCATGGCACGTTTATTTATTCATTTATTCTTTATTGCACAACGAGATTGATACAATTAAGTAATTAATTATCCCCTAATGCCGAAAAAGGGATTCTCTACCAGTCAACCATAGGGCTAAGCAGAAAAATATAGAAGGCAGTGCAACAGAGTTAAATAAAAAAAATATGACAATATAGAAAATAAAAACTTAAAAAAACATAATAAGTGAAACGTTAGCGCTGAACTTAAAGCTTGAAACCAGTAGCACGTGAGTGTGTCCTAGACAGGTAGTTCGCATTTACAGCGACAACGGGTTTACGACCCGATTAGAGCACAGGTTACGAACGCCAGTAGCGACGCGAAGGGTCGCAGATTTGGTCACGAACCACCCCGAACATTTGCTGACGTAACAGATATTTTGATGAGTTTTCCCTTTTAATCTTGCTCTTGCTAAATGGCAATGCAATAGAGTAAGGAGGACTGACCGGTAATTGGTAGCCGGTCATGTCGTTAACCGTACCTGCTATGTTATCTCATATTTGTTCTTTTGTATTCCAATCCAAGGATATTTATTTATTTTTTAAAGATATGGTGCGTTGACACACATTTTCCTCTGAGATACGTAGGTATTCTAATTCGAGACGCGACATTTAGAAATGAAAACCATGAGAATCGGTTCAGCATTTCTCAACTAATAAGTTTTATAACCGACTTTATGTTGTAAATATAGGATTCCAGTAATGAATGTTAGGTGCGTCAGTTTTGTCCTAGGCTGTCGCTTGTCAGCAGTCGGTGACCGGACGCTATCGCGGGCATCGATCGGTATTAGCTCTTATCGCACGCCCGTACATAGAATGCAGTGATTAATCTGTTGATATTCATTTAGCTAATCCTTTTACGAACTATCAATATTATTAAGTATACGAGTAGACAGTGCAAAAGATTTATTTGAAGAGGATTGTCAAACTGCGCACTTTAGAAAAAATGGGAATTCTATTTTCTCCACACCAGAAATGTTCTGCCCTAACTGCAATCATTTCTTTGTGTGTCCTGCTGATTTTGTCTTTGCGTATCCAGTGTTGTGGCTGCAGTTCTTCTACAAAAATATGATAACGTAGCAAAAAACCTCTCGTAACAAATTTGGAGACACCAATTTCGACTACTTTCATTGAGATAAACAAAACGAGGAAGATACGGCATCTACCAAAAGTGGTCACACAAAAACAGGTCCAATGGACCTGTTTTCAAGCCAATTTGACAGCGACTTGTTCGCGTTCACGTCATTCATACGTCAATGTCATGTGTCATGTGTCACTTTCACTTACACTTATTTGGTCGTTACACTTTGGTGACCTTTGCCCAGCAGTGGGATGATGTAGGATAGAAAAAAAAACCCTGGTGGTATTTTTTGTTTACACTTTTTTGCTTGCACCTGGGAAGACAATGTCGCTGCTAATTGGTGCGTAATGCGGCTGACATTGAAATCGCCGAAGCTTTTACTCCCGACCTCGTCCGTCAACGTGTTAATTAAGGCTCCCTCGGGCCGGAGGTCGGAGCTCGTTAACGAAATCGGCTACAGGTTAAATGGTTTCTGGTTATTGTTCATTTGGTTATGGCGGTTATAGGCTTCCTAGTGTTAATTATAGCAATATCACTTTTAAAGATTGGCTGTCAACATCTCATCGTACATTTGTTTATTGCTGACCGAAGGACACAGTTTGAAGCATTTGCTGATGTCAGTTTTAACGTTTAACACGCTTATTCATATAACTGGAATACCAGCACTTCTTGAAATAGGTCTCGTAGCCCAAAAGTAGAAGTCCAAGAAAAAAAGGTCTGTCGGTGGATATAGGAGTAGTAACCACAGTAATCCCATTTTCAAAAGGGTTAAAAAAAGCAAGTTTATTTTTTTACGGTGGTTAACTGCAACTTTTAAAAATAATCGATACCAGACCACCCTAAAACTCGTAATGTTACATCGAGAATCATCACCTCACCCGACTTTTTGTACCTTTTCGCACAGTGCTCTAACAATAGTCAATTATTGTATCTGTATTCAAAATGATAAATCATTGATAATAATAAAATTACTCTCATTCAATTCATCTTACAAATGCGCATCTTCTACAATGGTTAATGGAATGAAGTCTTGTTGTACAGACACTCAGGTAGAATTAACATTTGTAACAATTAGCATTATTGTTGTTATTATTGTGACCATTTTTTTTGTTGGATTGTAGATGAGTTATGATAAAGAAGATAATGTTATTGAAGTAAAGAATTGCTTACTATTTTTATGATGTTTTTCCCCTAAATATTAAAATTTAGGATTCCTTATAATACAATTTCAGAATAACCAGAGATCTGTAAATGATTATCGCATTCTGTAGTCGCGTTGCCGACCTCACGAAAATCTTTCAACACTATAAAACTGCATTAATAATTTATTCTGTAAACAGAACAATTTACATGTAATACTTCGTTTACTCGAATAGGACTGCAATGTTTATAAAATAGTCATGAAAACAAACAATCGAAATTGACTTTATAATGGGTCTATAACCGGAACAAATTTCAAAAAATTCAATGAATAAAATAAAACAATTGGTTCTCCAAAGAATTCTAAACAGCCATTGTTTGGAGCCTTTGTTTCCCAGAAATCTTGGCAGTGTTCGTTATGGTGGACGATATTCAAGTAAACATTTAGTATGCGGTTCTAATACACAAGAATGCAAGACAGTAGGTACTTATTTAATAAACTTTGTAAGCATTATAATAAAAACTAAATTAATTGAGTAAATGTGTTGAGCAAAAAGTAATAAAGTTATGCTTACCAAGAATAAGTATCTTTTTTTTTAATGCTGCCAGATTAGGTTCCTCACATAGTGCTATGTTAAAATGTTCCATTTATATGACAAAATGATCTTCCTTAATTCTTTTATTAGTACCCAAAAGAACTTCATGTAAGTATTTTTTTCTAATGTTTCGCAGCTTACGTAATACCTATTTGCATGTCGATGTTCCTACCGACTATTGTTGCCTTCGACAACATGTAATGCATTCTTAAACGCATCAAAATCGGAGTATGTTTTGAATGTCAATTGAGAGCTATCAATAAATCGCAAGAATATTGCCGGTAAAACACATTTATAACGGTTCTTAAGATAAGAATGTGATGTGACCAAAATATAAATCTGCTTTTTGAATGGATGCAAGCAAATCCTTTGTTCAACATGCGATTTTCAGCCATCTAGGCAATTTTGGCAAAAAAACTTGTGACTTCAAATAAAGCACACTTTAGAGTCGTGTATTGATATCCTGACTCTCGGAAGGGATTGATTTCCGTTCGTAAGAATAGTCCCAATTTTTAAAATGTTTAAATGTAAAGATTGCCCTTGAGATAATTAATATACTTAATACCCAAAGGAAATGAATGACAACCACAACTCTCGAAGCACGATTTAAAAAACAACACGATAAAATCTTACACTTTAGATATTAGGACAGATTCGTGTGTCGTTCTAAAAGTTATTACATTGAAATAGAAAGAGCTGAAATAGAAAAGAAAACGCTTTAAAATACTTACATAATTGTTTTAACAATTATTTTCCTTATATAATCGTTTTAATTTATTTAACAAGTCGTTGCTAATTGTACTGCACCTGCATTTATCAATTACTAATAGATGTAACTGTTGTACTCGTAGTTTGGTTGAATAATCATGAATGGAATACATTCATAATTGTTTCTGTTATTACATTACTTTTAATTAACGAAAGTGTTTTTGTTGAAGAGAAACTGCACGTGCAAGAGGTGTAGCTACCTACCCAGGTAGCAATGTGTAATTTGTTTACTATGCCATGATGTATAGCAACAAATTGCTGTGTCTAATTGAAATAATAGAATCGTAGGTATGTAACAGATTATGTCATCGAGCTATTACGAAAAAGTATTAACTTCAGTAAATATTTGATCTCCTGATCACAGATGTAAACAAACATTTCATGTTTCAAGTCATAAGGAATGGGTCTTTTTTTAGTCTGGAACCGCGCACCCTTGCTCGGGTATGTGATCTAATCCTACTAATATTATAAAGGCGAAAGTTTGTATGTCTGGATGTGCTGTGTGGCTCTTTCACGTAAAAACTACTGAATGGATTTTAATGAAACTTTACAATAATGTTGCTCATACATCTGGATAACACATAGGCTACAATTTATAATGATATTGTGTAAATTGTTGAAAATATCAAGTAAATATAAAAATGTACGTGGAATCACGTGGTGTGGCATGACAGACGGCTGCTGTCATAGCGTAACTATGGGTGCGTTCCGAATTGAGATATCGCTCTAACGTCCATCTAACGTCAGACAATTTGACGAATCCGTTCATTTTAAGTCCACTTAAGTCCACGCGGACGAAGTCGCGGGCAGCCGCTAGTAATGGATAAAGTGATAAGTCCCCAAGCAACCGCAGCAGTAGGTGAGTTACATAAGTAAATAAATGCCCCGAGGAGGAAAAGTCTTGTAATCACTTGAAGGCAAATGCAGAGAGCGATGACCTGATAAAGGTAGCAGGAGTCTAGTGGGTGCAACCTTCCTGCAGTTAACTGCAGTTAACACTTGCGAATACGTATGATAGCGATGATGATGAGTCGTAGCAGTAGCTCGCTTACCTACACGTTGTTTTCAAGTACTTTACGTGTTTCGCACCATACCAACGACTGCTGCAATGGTTTCAGCTTGCATGTAGGTACCTGTTCTGATTTGGGATGTACAGAGGCGCTCACATCAACCTTTAAATAGGGCCACCTTATGCTGTTGATATAAGACCCATTTTGCAATGGTTTTGTAAAGGTTGATGTGTACTCTGTACTTAGTCGTCTTTACCGTAAGCGTATGTATTATTTCTTATTGAACTAATATTTGGCTTTCAACTCAATGATAATCTTTCAATACAAGCGTTAATTATATCATTCATAATTGTTATGATTGGCCTCAAATTAGTGTATGTTTACACAATATGTAAACATGATCATTAAAAAGCTCCTTGATATATTTGTACGTTGCTATTACGGGGTCGGCGGATCTATTTGTCAAATCATCGTAGCATGATCTGACTTGATGTATTTTATTCAATAGAATTTGATAATTTAATTAATCAAGTTAAATGTCATTTTTGGGCGCACGGCTAAAGTAACGCTGCAAATTATTGATTAAAGAATGATAGAAACTGGTAGCGAAGAATTATAGAAACTTGTAATAAAAATAACAATGAAATCGGAAGCTCATCTAAAATGTTCATTTAATACGCTTTGTGTAGTAGCACTCCCTCTTGAAATCAATTAAGCATGGCCAGTAATCATCTTCATGGATGTTTAAACGAATAATGTGAGAGAGATCAGGATGTTAATCTAACTATTTTCACTTTGTCTTCAAATCCGTTTGGCTTTCGCTGAAACATGAATATCACAGCTTAGCCACAGTAAAAAGAGAACAGTAAAATATCTACATACAAACTTGCGGCTCTCGGTTTGAATGAGTGCGTGCGCGTCGCGCGCCGTGTCGGCACGCGATTTCACGCACACGCTAGCATATAATATGGGGGAATAAGGTGGCGACGATACGGACGGGCTGTGCCGCGTGTCTGTGAGCACGCTAGGCTGATAACTCTGCGGGCGGCCTTAGATAACCTACTGTCATGTTTACTGTGACTTAGCGAAGGCTTTCCAAGCTTCGTCGGAGAAGTAGGCAAATTGGTCAAGTGTCTATCTTTGACCCCGGCGTTGAGAGAAGCTTGCATTTGAGTTTTATTACGGTATAGTTTGCTTTGAACACATGGCCATTTAACATTTTATTGTAAAACATTAATATTGCAGTTTTTATCATTTCACATCTTTGGCTTTTAGTTGCTCAGTTTTAATCTGTGTTACTGACGCTGATCATGGCATGTAATTTTGTTAGTGGTTTAACAAGGTAGGTACCTATATGATTTAAAAGTTTGCTTCGCTATTAAGTTTTGTTGAAAAGTCAAAAGTTATGTAACTGGCCGATGATGTACTGAGTTTGATCTTTAGTAAACCATCGGAGATTTAATGCTCAAATCGTTTTGTTAGTGTATCAGCTACACTAAATTTTAGGCATTTGAAATAATGATAGTACGTTTCGAGCTATTTTTAAAATATCTATTAAAACTATAGATTGTTGTTTACATCTGGTTTGAATAATTATGGACGTGAAATATGTGTTTTGTTCTCTCACTCTCTTACTAAATATATTTTAATTGGTAAGAAGGATATGCAGAGATTGCCGCTCCGTAAATGGAATTCTTAATGTTTTGCAAGCTGCCCTTCTAGTCCTATTTATGGCAAAGCTTTCTTTTCAACCCTACTGGACAGATTACAGGAAGTAAATAAATATTCACTTTACGTCGCAAAATAATATCCTCTACCTGAAGGTTGCATGAAGTTGCATTTTTACTCAGTCATATAGACAAAATATTATTTTCATTATCAGCACACATCATTATTAAGTCTAAGAAGGTTTAGGGTATGCAGGGCATATAACATTTTCTGCAACGAATAATCATTCTCAGATAGTTGTACCTCTCTATTATAGTTTTGGTTAAAAATAGTCCGAACATAATAGAGCCAGACAAAAGGGCGTTGCAACAAATGAAGAAATTAACTAAGCGCATAAACCGCGGACACATTCTCGCCGTTGATAATTGCATAATAATGGAGGTCAGGCAAGTGATAGTGATGTAACAATGTTATATGGGGACTAGATCCGGCTTCCTTTCCGACGGCCCACGTAACCCCGCTCACGTTGTTCTGATGAACTTGCTTAATTGCTTATCCGTGTACGCCGGGCACTTGTTAGGACACCTTTGTGTACTTTCCTTTGTTGGTCACATACTTATCATCGTAATTTTCCAAGCCATTTGTTGCTGTGGATCTGTCTTATTTTACTATTAACGTCACACACGGTTGGATATAATTGTTATTGTCACGTAATAATTAGAGGTTTAAATAAAACGGTCATAAGATAATATAAAAGATAAAAGTGGTTAAGTCCGAAGACCAGACACAGCGAAGTATTGATGGCCACCGGCCAGGGTAAGATACCCCACTCTCCTAGCAATGCCGTTATGGCTGACTTCTCCTTAATCTCCTACATCTCTTGGTCACTTAGTAGCCCTCACGACCTTCCCCACTTGATTGATCATCAGTGGCTTTCTATTTTACTTGTTGATTTATTTTGGAGGAGAGTCATATTGAGCGGTCAAAACCTTGCGACATTACGCTATTTTCTGTCTTTCAATCTGTGAATTGTATATTTTTTTCATATTTTAAATGTAGGTATTTATAGAATTATTGTCAGCGCATTTGTATTCCAAGAAGTGTTCTTGGTATCAAACAGCATATAGATCGCATATTTCGTGCATTTGCTGTCTTCATACAGCGCACATTTACTTTTGTCTGCCCATTTGGCCAGACTGCGCCATGAATAATGTATGCAATCGCATCGTTTGCTTTCTATAGGGGTCTCAATTCGTACTGCCTATCTGAATTTATTGCTTGTTTACCTCTACTCAGTCCACTACGCTACTTCGATCACGGATCTTTCAACTTTTCACGCGTTTTTATTTTATTTGTCATGTTATCAGAACTAAAACATTCGATAATCGTTTTAGCTTAACACGCGATGCTTAGTGAAAGAGGCTTTAAATCACCTGCCTAACACATCAAGTTATGTAACTACGAAAAATCAATAAGTGAATCGGACATAACAGAATTTGTGTAGACCATTTTAAAGATTAATGTAGTAACTGGTTTTGAAGTGGATGGACAGTTTTTTAGTAAATGACGATTTAATAGCCTTGCACGAAGGCTGTCAAATGCTTCGAATACCTATTAACTTGATGCATGGCCTATACGACGTGAATTGGTATTTACAAACTTGAACTGGCAACTAAGCAGGTAATAGCGGTCGATGGTATATGATTACGTCGTTTACATATTAGTATCGAATTTGCTTAAGTAACGAGTAAGTAAACTGAAGATGCCAGCTTGTGCATGATTGATGCGTTCAATGTTTTGTTGCAATGTGTTTTTGCAAGCAATCATTTTCGGAATGTTGACTTAAGAGGTGTCAAGGATCTAATCAAAACATTCGGTATTAGCTGAATTATTTTCCATTCGTTTTAATGAGTCTATAATAGGGGTCATTATCAGCACGATTTAATCGTGACTTTATATCATTTTAATGTAGAGCATAGTTTGCGATTCAATCTTTCATTGATACTGTTATTGGCTGAGATCGGATCTCACGTTTCAACATTTTGCAATGTGGTAAGACCACCTGTTCGAACATTCCGTAGTCTTGCTCTTATCTATGTGCAGTGGAGTTCACTTTCACTCGTACATCCTAGTGAGCGTCCCGTCATCCATCGCCGGCTACGTGAGCCCCGTGCTGATCACGACCTGGTGACACACTGCCAGCTGTCTGTTCACGGTCACAAGAAAGTGCACTTGTTTATGCCAATGTTTGCTACGATCGCCATTGTTGGATTCGTTACACTTTTATTTTGCTTTCCGACCATTGTTTATCATGTGCGAACAAGGCTGTTTAAAATGAACTGAATTTTTTGCAATCATTATTCCTTGTATTATGAATTTAAAAGCTACAATCCTATCCTATAACTTAGAAAAAATATTATTCTGAATCTAAGCGTGAAGGATAAAAAATTGTGCAAGTTTCATGCAAAAGTGGTTATACGTGGAAACATCATAGATTTCGACGTTTATCATCCATTTGGATCTGAGTCGCAACAGTTCAGTAAATGTCGAACTAAAAGTTCAAGTGAACAATAGTGCCGGCTGATACCTCGTGTCGAAATGGAACTAAGTATCAGACCTAATCGTCGTTCCACTAGTGTGTATGAATAAAACTCAGCAGTGAATGTAGGTCTAAAAACCAACCTGTTCCATCAGTTTTATTACATTTAATGATTTCCTAATTAGCGAAATTTACTATCCTGTTTTATTATGCTAAATTAATGCAAACGTGACATGTAGTAAGATTCTCATCATTAGCTCTAACAGCATATGATATAACATTAGCAATATTACACAATATTTCGGCTTTAGTGTCAATGATTTTTTCAGTGGAGCACTTTGGAGCTTGGTCATTAATCTCGATCCGAATTCCCTCATACATCACATCTGTTTTGCATAAAAATTCCGAATCGTAATCCGCCTCACTTCCTTCAAGTTGCGTCACCCGAGCCGCCAAGAAAGTTATCGCAAAGCGTTTTCGCTTTTCCATCATCATGTTTAATTGTATGCGACTATTCGCGCTTCACTCTTGCCGTCGGATCACCGTTAGCGCTGTTCCGTTATTTTACGTCACGGCGTTTATAAAATCGCGTGTGTTTACAATGTTACGGTATGTTACGCCGGTGTCCTTGACTGATATTATCTTCATCTCGGAACGTTGCATGTTGATTTCAGCCTCTTTGCATGTGCAGTGTGCTGAGGAGAATATCTAGGCGATCGAGTTTTATCTTCAAGATCTTCAACCTAATGTGGCTTTGCTGTTCAACGTCTTATTTTTAGGGCACTTTAAGTTTTATTTCTCAAATGCTCTTCTAACCAAGTTCCTCTAGTCTATGTCTATACGTTAAAAACACGTAGCCCCTACTAATTAACGACTACCTACTAATTATTGATACATTAGTTGGACAAAGTTCAAAACCTACTACTTAATTATTTAATAAACATCTACTATCTGGAGTAATAAATACAGTCATATTGTATTGTGTGTGCTTGTATAGTGGAGACAAAACATGTTAGTATGTGTTGCCATAGCAAACCCCCTAATGAAAATATGAGGATGCGTCAGAACTATGATTAAAATTAAAAAAAAACACTGAGAAAAGAAAACTTCGTGTTCCACCAATCAGCTGTCTAATAACTTGCTGCTCTTGAATATGATGATATTAATTTAATATTCTTGTGTTGTCCACAGGGGCTCCCGTCGTGGTCCCGCGGTCTGGAGGCGGCGGAGGCGGCGCGCGCGCGCCTGGTGCGCTGGGCGTGCGGCGACCCCCCCGCGGAGCCCGACCCCCCGCGCAAGAAGATGCCGCACGCGCTGCGCCGCCGCTGGCCACTCTGCCCTTGCCTGCAGGTTTGTCACTCAGCTACTTTTGTTTATTTATAAAGGTATTTTGCATCTTAGGTCGCCTATTCTACAATTCCTTAGAACTAGGGTTTTGGGGGCGACCCGCCCGCGGAGCCTGACCCCCCGCGTAAGAAGATGCCGCACGCGCTGCGCCGCCGCTGGCCGCTCTGCCCTTGCTTGCAGGTTTGTCACTCAGCTACTTTTGTTTACTTCTAAAGGTGTTTTGTATCTTAGGTCGCCTATTCTACAATTCCTAAGAACTAGGGTTTTGAGCGTCTTACTCGTAATGACGTACTTAGCTCTAGGTCGCTCCACTGACCGTGAGCATAGTCCTTAGCTGGTGAGCTATTTCCAGAAACATCCAACAAAAACAATGGACCAAGTCTATCGACATAGCACTCGGAATTGGTAAGTTGGAGTGGTTGTGAGTTGATCACATTTGCATTAAAATCGGTAACTGTTGGGTAAGCGCGTTCTTGAGTGGAAACTTCGTCTCAGTAAGCGTAGCATGGGGTGCCCTCCGGCAAGGTGCAGTGGCGACTTACGAAAGCTGCTTGCAGGAAGTGGAGGTGTCAAGCTGAGGGTAGGGTGCGATGATGCCTATAGATGATAAGATGACGATAAGCACCAACAGTACACTGATGGCAGGCAAATGATGATGATGATGAAACACACCTTGATTAATGCTACTGCTTTTTGTCACCTGGATAGTTACTTCAATGCTATGCAAACAAACAGTCGGACATCCCAGGTAAAATCCTAAGCAATAAATAGATTGTATGTTGAAAAACGATAGAATTCGCACTTTCAAATATAAGAGACAGCCTGTATCTGCATATGTATTTGCTTGTATATTAAAAGGGCCTGTGGTATAGTGTAGGTGTAATCTGACGCTGCCTACGCTAATTACTGCCTGCAAATGAATTGCCTTTCGGACCCAAGCTTTCCCTGTCTTGTCTGTGCGAAGAATTAAACTAATGGCCCTTGAGAGTGATAGAAGAATTTTGTGATTATTCTAACACATTCACTTAATGGTCCTCTTAATCAAAGGTATGGTTAGTCAGAGTAAAAGTTGGCAGTCATCTTTGACTAGATCCTTATTGTTTTCATCCAATAGTTCCTTTATTTAGACGTAGAATCTTTTTGAATTTTTTGACAATGTCTTTCTGCATTTGCTAGCCTTGGCGAACTTATGATTTGCAGTCTAGCTTAATGCTTCTAGTTTATACGGCACTCTTTTATTTTAAAGTTTATTCGTGTGATTCGTTGTTTTGGGGTCTGGTATTTCTTGGCTCTTGTAAGTATTCAAATAAGATTGCCAAACTGATAAATAAGTTCATAATTTCACCCAGGTTCAGTATTTTCACATAAAGCTCGAATATTCTACGTCCCTTTGATAAAATGCAACACAACATAAAGCAATAGTGAATAATAGTCATCGATTTTAAAATCGTTTGTATTTTAAGTGTTCCTCAAATATTCCAAATGTTGCATAGCTATTTAGATATCAGACGAAAATTGCTTACCCTTGGCAGACAATGTTTATAATGTGCCCGTTGGCCTTTGCATTGTTGAAAGTGGAATGTTTGACCTCAACTGAAAACCGGGGTTCAATCATTTCTGCGGTAGGTCGAAGAAAATAGAAAGCACACATTTTATTCATACAAATTGACCTTTTGTCGTGATGTAGATAATAACGAAACGAACAAAAGCGGTGACCCTCGTGATGATGAGGCTGTATAATACTAATGTTTTATGGAAGATAAACCTTAAAAGTAAAGGAACTCTTGTGCTGACTGTGCTGTACACAGATAATGAAATCACGAAGTTCAAGAACAATCAGGCGCGGATCCAGCCCTCAGAAAAGGTTGTGGGCACAGCAAGGGCGGATCCAGCTTTGGAGCCAGGAGGGGGTCACATAGTCGTGGTCAAGTCAAGAAGTATTGTTCAAAATCAAATGATGCCAAAAAATGATCACAAACATAGAAATTAAAATAGGCGAATTTTTCGGCTATTTATGATCATCAGGATGGTGATGTAGGCAGTAAAGCGCGAGCGAAGCGAGCGCGTTTTTTTTGGGCCAAAATGAGCTAGATTAGTTAGAAATTTTAAAGGTGGATAAAAGCGAACTAGAAAACAAGCATTTTTTTTGTCTTTTTCACTTTGCCTACTTCGTACTACTTTGAATTATGCCAAATTGCTATGATATAAGCTGTTTTAGTAGTTTATCAGCAAAAAGGTGACTGTCATTCGAGCTATTCACATTTGTCTGTCCCTGTGATCTACAGTTAAGATAAGAAATTGCGCGAACGTCTCCGATAAATTAAAGCAATACATTGTATTAGACAAGCGCGAACGAAGCGAGCGCGTTTTTTTTCAAAGAAGAGAAAGCTCTTCGTGATAAATATGAGTCACTATCATATCAACTGCTTAGTTTTTTACCTTAATAGATAGTTAGGAGTCGGCCACTTGAATCAGTATGTTTAGCTAAATAAAAATAGGTAGGCAAACTGTAAAACTTTTTTGCGAGCCCCCTTAGAACACTTGAAAAACATAACACACCATGGGTTATTTTTATTCTAGCACTAGGGATAATGCATTACCGACATATCATCTTACTAAATATAGGAAACCCCGAAAAAAAACATTTGGTCCCGCAAGAGCCCAATATTATCATCGGCTTATTGCAAAAACTAATTAAAGAGCAGGAAAGTGATTTTTAAAGTGGCGGCGCTAGACCACATTAAGACGTCGTCGGCCACATCAAGTTCGCGAGGCCTCTTTTACTGCGTAGTAAAAAATATATAGCAACAGCGCTCAGTCAAGATAACTGAACGCAAGCGAAGCGAGCGAGTTTTTTTTGCTTTTCCAATTCGACTAGATTATTAAGTGGTGTTAGGGACTTGAAAGAAAGAGCAATCAAATCTAGGAAAGTCGTTTTGTTGCGTTTCTTACGTTCTGCTTATCTAGTAGAAAACTAATCCTAAATAACAGGGGGGGGCTGGGGGTTAGTCTGCTTGCGTCCGTAAGGTTTTGCCCTCGATGCCTTACACGTGACCCCTGGGTGGTGCCAAATAAGCAGAAAATTTAATGTGGTAGAGCCTAGCTGCAGTTGGACTGCAGCTTATGATGGGCTGGCTCAACCGGTGCAACACCACTCTCTCGCACAATACCAGCGTGAAGCAGGGACTTATACTCTGTGTTTCGTTCAGGTTAGCGTGAGTTCCGGCAGCCTCAACCCCCCCCCCCCTCCCCCAGTATGGAAGCGACTCTCAGTATAACAGTACCCCAGGAGGGTACCTGCCCAGCTGGTGCAGGACAATCCCTCCCTGTGCCTGACCGCACAGGCAACTGCCCGTCGTATTCTGGGGTGGGCACAAAGTCGCGAAGTACTGTCAGGAAAAGGAAGAGCAAACCTACCCAAGCACCACCTCTGCTCGATGTAGACTTCGGCAACATAAGAGGCATCCACTCTAACCTTGAAGCCGTCCACCACCACCTAGAGACGGCCAGACCTTGCTTGCTCTTCTTGACCGAGACACAGATTTCTTCCCCTCAAGATACATCTTATCTTAACTACCCTGGTTACAAACTCGAGCACAATTTTGTGCCACATGCGGGGGTATGTGCGTATATTAGGGATGACATCTGTAGTCGACGTCTTGGCAGTCTTGAGGGCCCTGACTTGTCTACTCTGTGGGTACGCATGGAAGGAGGCGACCACCCTCGCGTCTATGTGTGTCTATATAGGTCTCACAGCGGTAACACTGAGACGGAGCGACTCATCGAACATCTACAGGTTGCAACCGACACCGTTCTTGAACAGGCCCCGACTGCCGAAGTCATAGTGCTGGGTGACTTTAACGCCCATCACATCGAATGGCTAGGGTCACGTAAAACTGACCATGCAGGCGGAGCCTTTCATAGTTTCGCCCTGGCGTACGGTTTAACACAACTGGTCACATCGCCAACGCGAATCCCAGATGTGGAACAACATGTTCCTTCATTGTTGGACCTTCTGCTGACCTCCCACCCAGACAACTACCAGATCTCGGTCGACGCTCCTCTAGGATCGTCCGACCACTGCCTGGTGCGGAGCACAGTTCCCATCACGCGTGCCCAACGCCTGCGATCCGCAGGTAGCCGCCGTGTCTGGCACTACAGGTCAGCAGATTGGGAGGGATTGCGCACTTTTTTTGCCTCCTACCAATGGGGGCAAGTTTGCTTCATGTCTGCAGACCCCTGTGCCTGCGCAGACTCTGTTGCCGATGTTCTGCTGCAGGGTATGGAATTATTCATTCCAAACACTGCAGTGCCCATCGGAGGCAAGTCCCAGCCATGGTTCGATCGGTCTTGCAAAATTGCGCTTCGCCTTAAGCAGGACCGTTACCGAGCTTGGGCAGAGGCTCAGACAACTGGGGATAGCAGCAGCCCCACTCTTAAGAAGCTTTTTAATCTTGCCTCCAGGTCCTACAAAAGGATAATTGCCGAGGCGAAGGGTGAATACATCCGCAGCATCGGAGCAAAGCTGGCAAAGTTGCCCTCAGGCACTCGGGCCTTCTGGTCGTTGGCCAAAGCAGTTCAGGGAAACTTCTGTCGGCCGACTTTTCCACCGCTGCGCAGAATTGATGGCTCAATGGCCCATAGTTCGAAAGAGATCGCCGACAGCCTATGCTCTCTTTTTGCATCTAACTCGACCTTGGACGACAGGGGGAGGACACCACCCAGTATACCACGGTGCTCTAGCTCTATGCCCGATATCAAATTTCACCAGCGCGCCGTGCGTAGGGCTCTCCTCTCACTGGACGTCCATAAGTCATCTGGGCCGGATGCCATCCCTGCGATAGTGCTGAAAATGTGTGCTCCCGAGTTAGCTCCTGTCTTAACGCGCTTATTCCGGCTCTCTTACGCCACCAGTGTAGTCCCGGACTGTTGGAAAACAGCACTTGTGCACCCGATCCCTAAAAAAGGGGACCGCTCAGACCCAAACAACTACAGGCCAATCGCTATTACCTCCCTGCTTTCTAAAGTAATGGAAAGTATTATCAATACTCAGCTTTTGCGGTATCTAGAGAACCAACAGCTGATCAGTGACCGACAGTACGGTTTCCGAAGCGGTCGGTCTGCTGGGGATCTTTTGGTTTTTCTAGTCCACCGCTGGGCTGCTGCCATTGAAAGTAAGGGAGAGGCCTTAGCGGTCAGTTTGGACATTGCGAAAGCCTTTGATCGGGTCTGGCACAAGGCGCTCATAGCCAAACTTCCGTCATTCGGGATCCCTAACGCACTATGCACGTGGATCGCTAGCTTTCTTTCTGGGCGTAGCATCAAGGTTGCTGTTGATGGTTCCAGTTCCACGACCTTGCCTGTTAATGCTGGCGTTCCACAGGGCTGTGTGTTGTCTCCAACCCTGTTCATTCTGCATATTAATGATATGCTGCAGACGAGTAGCATTCATTGCTATGCGGATGACAGCACTGGAGACGCATTGTACTTTGGCCAACCCAATCTCCCGAGGGAAGTGGTGGATGACAGCCGGAAAGAGCTTGTGTCCAGGATTGAGGCTTCACTAGAACGGGTCTCACTGTGGGGTCAGAACAATCTGGTTACATTCAATCCCTCTAAGACACAACTCTGCGCATTTACCGCGAAAAAAGCCCCTTTCACACTTGATGCCCAATTCGAGGACACTCCTCTGAGTATCAAACCCAGTCTTGGAATTCTTGGCGTCGACATTTCGAGCGATGTGCAGTTCCGCGGTCATCTGGAAGACAAAGCGAATTTAGCTTCAAGGAAGGTTGGTGTCCTCAACAAAGCTAAGCAGTACTTCCTGCCATCACAGCGCCTTCAACTTTATAAGGCCCAAGTAAGGCCTCACATGGAGTACTGCTGCCATCTTTGGGCTGGGGCACCCCAATGTCTTCTTCTTCCTTTTGACCGTGTTCAGCGCAGGGCTGCTCGAATTGTCGGCGACCCTGTTATCTCCGACTGCCTAGACCCTTTGGCGTTACGTAGGGACGTTGCGTCCCTATGTGTTCTGTACCGCATATACAATGGGGAGTGCTCCGAAGAGTTATTCAAGATCGTACCGGCCTCCTCCTTCCATCACCGCACAACGCGTCATAAGCTGAAGTTCCATGCTCATCACCTGGACGGCTGGCGCTCTTCAACTGTGCGATTCACGCGTCACTTTTTACCGCGTACAGCTAAAATATGGAACGGTCTTCCAGCGGCAGTGTTTCCGGAAAAGTATGACATCGGGGCCTTCAAGAAAAGAGCGTATTCCTTTTTGAAAGGCAAGCAACGCATCTCGTGACACCTATGGTGTTGCAGTTGTCCATGGGCAGAGGTGATTACTTTCCATCAGGTGACCCTCTAGCTCGTTTGCTCCCTATTACATAAAAAAAAAAAAAAAAAAAAAAAAAAAAAAAAAAACAGATAGCCTTTCTGGGAGTTGGACAAGGCCATTATGGCCATCCACGTTGGTCTGTCTCTCAATGATCTTCAGTTAGAGAAGAAAATGCGCATGCGGCCTCCTTTCAATAAAATATCACACGAGTAGTATAGCGCGAGTGGAGCGAGCGCGGTTTTTCCCAAAAACATTGCAATAATATAATTGTAGTTTATTAAAAAATTAGCAAAGTGAGAGTTGGATATCGATCTTTTTAATAGATCATAATTACAACAAGCAAATTTAGGTTGTGGGCATGCCCACAGTGCCCACAACGGTGGATCCGCGCCTGAGAACAATGATATGAATGGTATGGTCCTTGTAAGTGATTGTTTGTTAGTAGTTTACTTCAATAATTTGCATGTAAATATAAATCAATTATCAAAATTGTTTCGCTATGTAAAACAAACAACAAAACATGATACTAGTCCAGTCGTGTTAACAGTAAAATGACGTAGGCAATTTAGTTTAGCGCATGGGCTGTTTTGTTTAAACGTCTTTATTTTATTTAATGAGCGTGATCATGATCATCGCTTCAGCACAACATCTAGCTTAATTGAATAGCTATAGTTTTCCGCTAACTATTTTCGATTATATATTTATCAATAATATATTAACTTGCAAGAAGGATGTCCTCTATTATCTGGGGGTCTAAAATGGCAACATTTTAGGTGTTTCATATATGAATCATCTAAGTGACGTTTCATCTGGTGAATTGCTAAAAACGGTAAAACGGCGACATGAAAAGTGAAACACCTATTTGACGTTTCATATCTTAGACATATTTTTCTTTTTTAAATTTATTTCATGGCTTGGACTCTTAGACATAGTTTGATGACGACATTGCTACACCAAAAAAATATTGTCGCGCCTAATAATTGTAAACTTAACGGTTTTCATTAAACAAATATTTTCATCATTACAACTAATAATTTAAGGCTTAAAAAGTAGCTTATTATTGAATTTGTGTGATTTCTTATCACTAATAATTGTAAAATGTTTTTAATTTTCAATTTTTATGTCTGGCAATGAGGACCGTGACAGGTGGCCTAAAAACAATAATGTCACAGCTGTCAATCGAGATTGTAAATAATGTTCGTGAAAACTTGTGATAAAAATCATTTTCCGACCGGAAACTATGAATGAAGACAAGAAATTGGTGCTAGCTAGGCATGTTCTTGAGATTGAAGATATTTGCAAGGAGACATGACTCTGTAACAACAAAGCCCGAGTGATTTGCCAAACTTCTGCCTCGGCAATGGCGTACAAGACGACTTTATTTGGGATCAGATTTTTAGGTTTTAATGCCGTACATTTTTTAAATAATACACATTATAATAACAAAAACGTTTTTTATTTACTCGATAATATTGGAATATTCACCAGAAGACAGCTAGTTAACGTAAATGTGATGAACTAAGTTCTCAGGAATTTCATTCAAAATGTGATAAACCTTCAGTGTCGTTTCCGCCACGGTCTTGGAAATAGGTTCAATTTATAGTCACTATTATGTATTCTTGGTGTCATTATAATAATTCACAGTAACACATTTTACTACGAATACTTAAATTTATCCTAAAAACGATTAAATAATGTTTACTGCTATGTGAATTTGACAGCTCAGCGCTGTCACCTAGTAGGGTAATTTCGTCTGTTCGCGTCCATTGAGTGCAGTTGCTTAATTTGACAGTGAATCAAAAAATGCTCCAGCACTGATTTATATAAAAGATATATATTATATATCCATTATATTCTAGTTTATTTTAGGATCAAATTAGTCGTAGATCAAGTTTTTTCGAAACATTGCATTTTTTTAATAGACAAATTACAGAATTAGGTATTTTTCCAGAAATGACAATTAGCGTCCACTGTAGACCATTTCGCGGGAATAATTTATCAGTTGCTTTACTGCCAGCATTAACTCTTGGCAGGGGACCCTTGCACATCTAACTTCCGCTTTGCCAGCTAGTCTCCCTAGCGCTGATTTGCATTCCTTGACAATCGCTGATGTTGTCGCTGGTTGTTGAATGCTTGCAGTGCTACTCTTACCTTGCTGTCGCTGTAGACCGTCACTTTTGTGACATGGTTGTGACGCTTGCCTGCTATGAAAAGCGCAAACCAGAATGCATACATTTAGGTTTCAAGAACGCTGGCCAGCCTGCCCAAGCGTACTGATCTCTTTATCGCCGAGCCATCATCACATAGTGCGTCTGTGCACGCCAGCAACCAAGAGTTTGATTGATTATTTCCTGAATCCGTCCGTGTAGCATATAAGTCCACCTGTGTCTGTTCTCCAGTGGTCTGTCTATGAATGAATAAACAGTAATCAGGTCTCTTCATTTCACATTTCATTTTACGCTTTCTTTAAATGGTCTTCAGTTTATGTTCTCTCTTTATCATTATTTCTTGTCACCGAACACCTAATTAATGTTTTGACTAATAAAAATAATAAAAGGAATTACTAATTTCATTTAAAAATATAGTTATTAGCCGTAGTCTTAGTTAAAAATGTATCATAATTATGAACAATACATTTGAAATTATTTTTACAAGCAAGTTAATTTTATTGCATTCAAGAAAGTAGTGGACGCAATTTGGTTTATGATTATCTCCTGTAGGTATAGTTTGCGGCCATAGCGGACGCAAACGATAAGTTCTAAATAAGGTGTATTTAATTCGCGTCTACCTCATTTTATTCGTTAAAAATGTAGCTTAAAATTCACATAAATCAATAAAAAACGTCCGAATGCGCCGCTGCACACTATTTGTCCTTATGTGCGTGTGTCTTTGAACTTAACTTTGAAGTATTAGCATTAGTGACGTATTTTTAACTGTTGTATTAGTTTACTTAATTTCGAGGATTTTCCGTAAAATGGACGCGAACGGGGTGGTGGACGCGAACAGGCGAACTGACCCTAAACATCTAACATTCCTCCAATTTGACGTTTAAAAGTGCACCATTTTACGAATTCCCATACAAAACTGTCAAATTGTATGAAAAACAAATATGAATCATAATATGTTCATAATATGATTCACCTAATAAGTTGCCATTTTACGATTTCAAAAAGTGTTTCATATTATGTTTCAGATATGAAACGTCTAATGTCGCCATTTTAGCCCCCCTGCTCATAGTTTACCGTCTTTGATTTTTGAGCCTATTAGGGATGCGTTTATAAAGCCTTATCATTAGGGAACTTAAGTCTTTAACATTAAACTTGAACTCAATAACAGTTACCTGTTCAGAAACTTGTTATTAATTGTAAAATATTATCTACCGCTATGAGTTCAAAGCGAATTGTTCCGTGACGTATCGGATTCCCATCGATCGTAAGGTGACACCCAATATCGCGTACCGTCGGATCACACGATACCAGCTAGCTGCCAAGTATCTACTTGTGCTACTTTCACCGCTGCACTGCCCGAAGTGCCCGACCAAGGGCTTGATTAATCACAAAGAGTTTCTGAACCTTGTTATTAATAACTAAAAAGTTTGTTGCGTAATATCTTCCATAAAGAAATGCATGGAAATTAAATGATAGAGTTTGGTATTGTGATATCAATAAATCAGTTTCGAGGTTTACTACATCCCTAAATAGTAGAATTTCATGCATGATGATGATGATTAATTTACTGTTTTTATTTAACATCAAGTGATGTAAGTTGATAATTGAAAAAAAGGATATGTAATTGAAAAAAAGGAATCAAAACTTGTAGCAAGCAAAATATAAGTTTAACTTGGTCAAGGTATCGGCTGTGATAAAAAACAGTAACAGATAAGAATATAGCATTGTGATTGCTAAATAACAGAAACATAATGACCAAAAACATATAAAGATGTCACATATTGCACTCAGTGGAAACCACAGAATAATAAATCATATGCAGATGTTCACGTCTACAAGGTCAATTTAAATTTAAAACGTGTTTCAGGTGTGTTTAATAGCGAAAGTGAAACATAAAATTTGGTTCGTCATTTCCTGTTCATTTTTTACCAAAGTGAACTCTGTTCGTCGAGTTTCGGTTGAACGACTCAATTAAGCCCAATTTTAAGATAAGGTCAAAATAATCATTACGCGTTGGTTCACACATATTTCTTCTTCTCGACATTTTGTTTTATTCATTCCCGTTCAGCGGGTTTGAAACTATTGGTTTCGTTTATGCGAGAACTCCAAGTGCGTCATGGCCCCTTGAGTCGGAATGTTTGAACTCAGGACCATTCCGACTCCTAATCTGTCTTAAACACCTACTTTGTGCTCAATATACAACTTGTGGCTAAGTCTCCGTAGATGAAACACCGTTGAAAAACCCAAGCAACCCTAATATCGGCGGTCACCCCGCCTCTTGCCACGTTGCTTGCGCTAAATTAGCTCATCCAAATGTAGGCTTCTAAATGTTCCGTTCATCATTACGGCAACAGTCAGTTTGCCTCTTGCTTCCCCTTTTTGCAAATAGTCCTGGCTATAAGTTCATACCAGATTTGATTTTGGTTTGTTTTAGCTAGTTTTCACTTAATTATTGGTAATTAGTCCAAATACTCTCCCAGTGCTTGGCAAGGCACGCCATCTAATATTGGTAAGGCTTTCAAAATCCGGGTGTGTTTCAAACAAAATGTTCCTAAAATATTAAAACAAGGAATTACTTCACCTGAGTGAAGGACCTACGAGTAGGACCTCAGCTTTTGGCGTTTTTTTGTTTTGGAATTATTTATTGAATGTTTTTGTTTTGTGCCAAATATCTAAATGAGTTAGTCCCGCATTGTTATGATCAAAGTGAAAATCAGTAGGATGTCAACATCATTGACCTTTGTGAGGTATCAAAACACTTGTACGATTTATTTAAATTAGGCAATAAGGATATCAGTCATGTGAGGCCAGAGGTTGAAGAGATTACAGCTCATCGCCTTTTCTATCTACACGTCTACTTTCTTTTAGGAAACCTTGAGCTGCAGTGTGATTAATGATCGTCTTTTGATTGCAGTTGGTTTGATCGATTTGTGATTATTGTACATCTCTTTGATACATGCCGTAATCTTGCGTCGTGTCTATCTCATTACGACGCTAAAGCTTTACGTAATACCTTGGCATAGATGAATTCCATTTCAATTTAAAGATTTATGGTACTAAAGACACTAATTTTCTTTGTTAAAAAGCTAAACTATTCAAGATACATTTGACCTTTGCAAAAGATTTGAACATATTGATTAGGGTCGAAAATGATCACCTGTTTGACCAACCATTACGGCATGTAAAAGAAAGAAGATTTAAGTTTAAAGGAAAGTTTATTTTGCAATGAATATTCAAGACTGTAAAAGGATGTACAGAAACAAAACAACTTCAATGACGCTGATAACAGAATGGAAGGTAAAATAAAAACTTAGGTGATACTGATAATAGAGGCCTACAAACTACCTAGGTTTAGGCAAAAACAAAGAAAGAGGAATAAATTTACTTAAGATATAATAATAGCTGGTTTGCTCCGAGAGCAACGTGTTTAATTTGCCTCATTTATTTATTTACAATGCTGCACTTAATTTATAATTTACTAAAGGATAATTTAATTCTAATTTGCGTGACCAAAGCAATGAAGGTTTTGTCAGTTAGTAAGCCTTGGTCAGCAGCGGTGAGGCGTATTATCACTTCATCGTGGATAAATTCATGATCATGGACGTAAAGGAAAGACGGTCGTCACCTCGTCTAATCATGATATCAGCTGCCAGTTTAGATGTGTGCGTGTCTAGCACTTGTCATTGGCGCTGTCACACGGAGTAAAATGGCGTAGTTTGTAGCACCTAGTGTGTTTGTGTGAGTGTAACAGGTCGAGTACAATATACGAAATTGTAGCACCTTGCATGCTTCACATTTTTTTAGTGTGATGTTCCGTCCGTCTTTCTGTTACGTCCGTGTTCATGATAATAAACCCAGAAGATGATTGCGTTACAGTAGCTCCTTTACTTTTTGCTTCTGGACCTTTTGTGTCTGCGAAAAGTGTTATTATATGAGTTTCAAGATTCTTGTTCTTCTAGACGATCCAGAGATCCATTGTCCATTTGAGGCGAAATGTATTTTCTGCATGAAGTGTACCAAAACCGTCATTAGTTCCGTATTAGTAACCTACTCTACACACCGTGATCTACCTCTACAATAATAACTAAAATTCTCACGTGCCGCACGCTCCGCTATGGCGATCCGTAATTATATCAGTTCAATGACTATTCATGACTTTGGAGAATTGCTATTCGACGCTTAACAATTCAATAGGCGTCACCAATTTGTAAATTAATCGGCGAATGCAGGATTCTTAGCAAAGTAGCCTGGAAGTTTGTTTTCCTAGCGCCTATATGTTTCTTACTGAATTCATTTTTGCTTCTTTTCGCGGAATTCTCATTTTTTATTCCTTGTTTATTTCCTATGCCGAATTGATTTCCTAATCTGTTTCATTATTCGTTATTTCTTTTGGTTTAGTTTGGTTAGTTAATCTGTCTATTTAAGCAATTGACTTCTTAAAATTTGGTAACAAAAAACCGTAAATTTTCAGCTTTACCCATTGAAATGAAACAATTTTACAATTCTACTCCCATCTCTATATTATGCTTTATCCACCTAAACCAACCAGCGATATTACAGACTGATTAAAATACAAAGCAGACAATTACAAAAGTCATTTATCCAAACGTCAGTAAATGCTTGGAAACGTTCCGTTCAATTCGAATAGCCATTATTCGTACAATAGGTTTCAGGGCCAGCCCTGCAGGTATTCTAACAGGGACCGGTTCGCTTTAGATTGGAAAGCGCCGACGTCGGCTGGTCAATAAATATTTATCGTAAGAGATGCGCGAGATTTTCGGACCACGTGCGCACGCGCTGCTGCGAATAGTTCACGAACAAGGTTGCCTGACTCATTGGTGGTTTATATTTTTTGAATGTAATACCACAATTGAGAAAGCGTAAGTTTTTTTAGTTTGTCCACACAAAATAATTTTGCACACTCTTAAATTTTTTGGCTTTAAACTGGCAGTTTAAAATCTTTTAGTTTGAAAATTAATTATAGCCTTCGGATATGTTCAACCCTATCCGTGAGCGATTCCGAGTAAAAACGCCACATTTGGGACTTTTACCGAATCGTTCTTTAATTTGGGAGTCGAGTAATTTCATCAATTACACATGTTTCGAGAAATTGTTAAAAAACTTGTTTCATTTATTTTTCATCAACGAAAAGTTCATTTTAGCACGTCATTTATCTTTCATATAACTTAAGGTATGAGGCGTTTAAATATTTGATTACCGTATTAAAAATATAAAACACCCATGAGTATGTACTTGCATTTTACTACAAGGTGGTTTCCCATGACCAAATCTCGTTTCATTGCATCGTGTCATTGAGGTGACTTTGCAAACAATAGTTTGGACAGCATCTGATAGACATACAATGTGTCTCAACTTAATATAAATTATAATCAGTATTCTGACTGCCACGTTGAACGGTTCCATTGAGGATCCGTCATCACTGAACTGTTAGGTCAACTATAATTGAATTATAAGATATTATAATGGGATCAAAGCGAGACGTCAAATTCACTATCGTAACATTCAAGATCCATTTAAGATTTCAATATTTCGACATGGTTTGATCAGACTACATGCCCATTTAAAAAGAGATCAACTGATATTTCACAAAGGTTAAGGGGCAATTTAAGGCTCTTATAAAGGTTTGAAAAATCTCGATGATGGTAATGATGTTATTGTAGTGATTTCGAAATTCAAAACAGATAATTGAACGTCATTGTTAGATGGGAGTATTGAATTACACTTAAGGACTGTTATCTAAGCACTCATTGTTAAGCCTAGTTCAAAGGTTTATCAAAAGGAACGATGAAACTGTTTAAAACAGTCCTTTTTTCAGGACATTTGTTAAAAAATAAGTCATATTTCTTCGGAATGATAGCATCAATTGACCCGTAATTATTTTCAAGAGTGTTCTCTGCTGTTGGTGACGACATAAAACCACTTTATAGGGCAGGCATTAATCGATTCCTTATTGCCCTGTCGTCGACGTCGTTTAAAATTAACTGCCCTGTTGTTAATCGAGTTAGAAAGAGACAATAAGTTTCGATAAAGGTCGGAAGTAATTACTGAGCTCAGACGGAGACATGTCGTCGGTCTGATTGGGCCACATCGGTTGGCGCCGGAGTGTCATATAGGGTCGCAGTTGGGCCTGTGTTTTATTGTGCTAATTGAGGATTGGGATGCGTGCATAGGTGTTGTGATTTTGTGAAATAAATATGTTCACTTTGAAGAGAAGGAGACGTTCAGTGGCTAGACAGAATGTGAGTAAAGTATTTTTTATTTAGGCATTTTAAATTCTAGGAGATACAGAACAATATGGTTTTTCTTTTTAATGTCATCATTCAACCATTCTTCTTGTGAAACTCAAAATCATCTGTAGTAACGAAAATCTTGACTTCTACGACAAGTCTCCTCTGCACGTGATTATGACGATATCTCTGTAAAAATAAAAGTACCTAAAGATTTTTTCTTTTCTAACTTGATTAACTCCCTGTAGGACGTAGTTTGCCTAATCGTTATTTAATAGGAGATATTGAGTTTTGGTATTTTTATACTATAAATGGACTCAACAAACATGGTGTTTTAAAATCAACTTCAGTTTGACAGACAACTTCTTACAGGTCCTAGAGAAATCTTCTGAAGTAAATGTTTAATTTATCATTTGCTCGGACGCCGATTTCCCAGGAACGCCAACGTTGTATGCTCAACTACTCACACTTGCTTGAAGTGAGATTTGTAAATATTAATGTTACTAATAACGAAAGCGCCCTTAGCATCGTAAATGAAATTGTTAGCTCGCCTGAGACGGTCTTGGGTGATGTCATGGACGAAAATACTGACGCTCGTTCACTACTCTTCAGCAGTTTAGGGCTATCAAATGTATACGAAGCAACTTCCAATGGCTTTTTCTTTAGTAAGCTTAAAATTGGTCTACGCCTAAGGACAGAGTCCCTGACCGTACCAACCGACCCACCGGATCGTTCTAAGGACTGAAGCTCCTGCAACATGCAAATAAAATTACCTCAATGTGACCAGAAATGCGATTTCGAGATTGTTTAAACTTTGTTTATGAAAAAATACAGTCCAATTGATAACCTCCTCCTTTTTTGAAATCGTTTAGTAAGGGATAGGAAGGCCTTTTTTCCTGCAGTGGATTATAACTCGATTTTAATATTCATAATCATACACCATAAATGGACTGTTTCTTTCCCATCTTAGTGCTGGCTTGAGTGTAACATAACAATAATTTTCTTAGATTGCAACAGTGTGCTCGTATATTGCGTTCTTGCTCAGGCTACATAAACAAGTAAATATTATCACCAAGAACAAAATATTTTAGTGAATACATACTCTCTCCGGTTTTCACTTCGTGTGCACTTGACAGACTATAAATACATATTCCATTGTATTCATCACACTCACCGTTTACGATGCCATTAAAATGTTTACTCTGTGATAAGGTGCAAGTCTTCTGTTTATCTGTTGTCTGTTCAAATAATGTTAATGCGTTCTTCCTGTGCATTAGCTCTGGTAATCCTTGCGTCAACCCTGTCTGCTTGAATGGGTTCGCGACGTCCATGACAGTTCAAACACAGTATAAACCATACAGTAGGCTATCTAAGGCCGCCCGCCGAGTTATTAGCCTAGCGTGCACACAGATACGCGGCATAGCCCGTCCGTACTGCCGCCTCCATATGCCTCCCTATTTTATGCCAGCGTGTGCGTGATATTGCGACACGGCGCGCGACGCTCACGCACACATTCAAATCGAGAGTGGCACGTTTGTATTTAGATGTTCTACTGTATGGTTTATACTGTGGTTCAAAGGGACACAGGCGCAGGCGCCGGTCACGGTTCCGAACTGGATTGTGACTCACTTACAATAATGAAAGATTTTGATGCTGTTGTAGTTTTTAACACGAAGCGCGTGCCTTTTTTATTGACAGTGAAAGTGTTATAATATGAGGTTATTAATGTTGTATTACACAGTGAAGAAGAGGCAAAGGTTAATCATTAATGCAGTCTTATGAAACATTATGACGTATTATAGTGCATATCATAATGATGATGACAGTAATTATTTTATTAAGTTCTTTTACCATTGTCTTATTGTTAGTTAAGCCTTTACAAAGGAATGCTAGTAGGTTGTAAATGCAAGTGCAAAAGCTTTTTGCCTACTTCGGCATGTTTCCTTATTAGTAAGATCTTCTCGTGGTCGCTCTTTATGGGCAACGTGGTTGTCTTCCTCGTCCTTATCTCTGCAATTTAAATTAAGATTTTTACTGCATCTGTCACGATGGTTTTATTTATGGTGGGGTGACTACTTGCGTTGGTACTGATTTATGTCTTCAGCTTATTTCGGAATGTCCGCGTCGTGATTTTGCGAACTTGTGGAAATTCGGACGTTATTTTGACTTCAATATCTTGAGCTTTTATACAAAATTTTAAGCCAAAGGTTAACACCTTGACTTAGGTGATCTAATAAATAAATATCTGTCATATCGACATGCCAAATAGGCAATGTGAATTTTTCGTGTAATTAGGCCTGAATTAGTCTGTAAATGCTGGCTTTACTCGAAACATACTGACCTAACTAGTACCTACCTCCTACCTAGAGTATAATTGGCCTAATTCTGTGATCTGGATCCTTATAAAGTGTTATGATGCATAGCAATAAACGCACAAAATATGGTTAATGTTTTATGTATGGTTATACCTATAACAACATTACAACAAGACGCACATCTAGAGGCTCCTACGTCCATATTTCATACCCTGTTCTACCCTTCTGTTTTTCTTGCATCGCAGCTGAGTTTTTCATAGGCACTCAATAATGTTATCTGCATTATGAAACTGTATTTTGTTTGTTGCAGAATGACGAGCCACCAGAGATCACGTACTGCGTGGTGGGGGGCGAGGGGGGGCTGGCGCTGCAGGCAGTCACCCCCACGCACCCTATGCCCCCGCAGGAGGAGCTCGACGCCAAGTTCGCCGAGCTGGTGGTAAGTACACTAATATTTTGAAGTTTGGACTTCTTGTTACCAAAATATAAACAGCGACCCTCTTAAAGACATACTAACGAGACATACCACGAAATCCTTCCTAAAAATATTATTCTATTTCGATATAAAGAATTCATAGTAAGATCCATAAAGCCGACAGTTAATGAAAAAATATATCATAGAATATAAAATAAAGAATTCTATGTCGGACAGTTGGTAACTAATAGGACAGAGTATTTTTGCATTTAAAAATTGCACTTCATCCTAATCCGTCCAGTAGTTTTTACGTGAAAGAGAATATTAGTAGGATTTACTCGCTCAGTTACTCGCGGCTTATCCACTCAGCTCCACTCAGGAGAGCAAATTGACTGAGCACAATAGGTTTTTTATTGTCTTCATTTTGACGATTGGTTGCGCTCCATTACCTTTGATTTGTCTGAGTAGGTACGCTGATTGTGTTTACAATCATCTCGGTTCATTGACTTGACTAATCATCATGTCAGCCGAACGACGCCCACAGCTGGGCATAGGCCTCCCTCAAGTATCGCCACAACGATCGGTCTTCCGCTGATCTCATCCAGCGGCTTTCCGCGACCTTGTCCAGATCGTCGGTCCACCATGTGGAGAGCCTGCCCGGTACGCGGTCGCCAGAACCTTCTCCCCCAACGGCCATCGGCCGACTACACCATCACTTCATCTCTTCACTTCATCACCTTGACTTGTATAGATCAACACGCAAACTAAGTATCAATGTACGCTCAAGAATAGATTCAACCCTGTAATTGTCTTAGTACATAAGTAGAATTCAACCAATCAGAAGCTTAAATTGGAGTTCTAAGCGCATTCTGAATATGGCCCTTAGATTGCTTTTCTACGCCATAATAAGAGGTTCACTTACGAAAATTGCCCTAGGTATTTGGTTTACAGCAAAAATAAACATTGAAATGAGTTTTATTAAGTGTTGTTCCACTGTTTGTTTGATATACCTACGTATTCACATTCTATTAATATGTTTAAACTGATTCTGACACTGTTTTCGTTAAAAGCAAATGTAAATCATTTGCTTTTAAAATCCAATTATGTAAATATCTACAACTTAGACATTCACACAAATATTATTTTTGGGTAAATATGATTTCTTGTAAAAACTATTGCAATAACCGAAATTATTAAAGCTAGGTACTTACATTTTCTTGGAACAACCAACATAGTGTCACTGTTATTCATCGTGAAAATTTTTCCTCAACAATCAATATAACTTTGTCATGAAAGAACATTCAGTCAGACAATGATCTCACTGCAGACAATTCGTTACTTCATCAAAATGTTAATAACACTTCTCAAAACATGAAATTGCGAATTTTCATAATAACTCTGTTTGAGAAAAATACAGAGAGTCGATTTATTTATATAGCTTCATATTTGTTGGTCTTAACCGCAGTGCATGAAAAAGATATGTTACTAAATTGAAAAACACCCCTGATAAGGTACTTCAAAAATGGCTTTTTCATGCACAACAAACGAAATCAAAATGGTTCCTTAAATCGGGAGTGCCATGCCGGGGAGTGAGCAATGATCATACACGCATGGGAAATCTTTAACACTTGCGTTAGAGTTGCTTGTCGCTGTTTGTAAATTAAATCATATGCATTATGCAAAAAACTTCATTTACGTTGCAGAGTTAGAGGTTACTCAAATCATAGGATAGTGAGGCGTGGTACCTAAGCGTCAAAACACAATGATGTTTCTGTGAATGTTGAGTTGTTACGTTCTTGTTATTTCTTTGCAATACCTAGAACAAAATTTTCTCTTATACTTACTGCGTTCCCATCATTCTGTGCCTAATTTCAACATTGTTGGAACGCCTTGCGCTCTTACGCGATCTATCTGAAGTTCTAGACTGTTATTAAACTCAGCTCACTTAAAGTACACGAAAAGGAATTTCTATCTGATGAAGCAATTTAAGTGAATGAACGCGCTATACAATATTGCGTAAGACCATTGTTAGAAATTACTTTTTTACTAACGTTAGATCACCTAAGTAGATATCTTTAAAAGGCACTGAACTGATGATGATGTCAATAGAAATTAATCTACTTTAGATTGTTACGTCAACGAGTCTGGCTGAGTCTCATGGCGGCTCTATAGTAGGTAGTACATAGGTAACCACGATAGAGCTAGTCTGCAAAAAAAGTTGTTCTGATCTTGTATCCGCATTAAATTATGGTATATTTTATAATCTCAACTGTTGTCCGATATTCACAGAATAAGTCAAATTCAAATTCAACATTTCTTTAGTCAAGTAGACCATTACACATACTTTCTAATCGTCAAAAATCTTAATTTTCACCACATAATAAACATACACATAATTTTACGATATATAAACAATACTTATAATACATTTAGGTACATAATGTGACTCTACCACCGGCGTCGGAAAGTTGTTTCTACTGAGAAGACCTGGCAAGAAACTCAGCAGTTACTCTATTTAAATCTTCTAATGTTTTACTATCGGGATACATGTCAGCGAAAATGTCACTACACATTCGCAATTTCGGAAGGAAAAGGGAAGTCATAAGTGTTCTACACTAAACCTATGTACTTCTGTACCTAGTTAATTCTAAGCACGTCTGCACTTACATCTTACCTTCAGGTTCTTCCATTGTAATTACGAAGCGTCGAGCTGCCTTTCCGATCCCTTTCATCTAGTTCCCTATTTAGATGGAATGTTCGCGTAAACATGCAAGATAGATAACTTGTGTACTGTTTGAAGGTGTTATTTTGACAGACGAGAAACAGCCGCGCCCACTACTTTCACAAACCCTGGGCGATAGGGTTGGGAAAAACATCTTTATTTTTGTGGCAAAAGACGCCGTAATTTAAGCCATGCTCTCTGAGTTCTCAATGTATTCTTTTTTTGGTTCTAGATAGTGTCAATTTACGTGTAAGATGAATTAAAACAGTAGGATTTTATTCCGATTTTCGCAAAGAAATATTGGTGGAATTAACATTCCCAACAATCACTTGATATTCTGTTTTTAGATAATTAGGAATCAACACGCTGATAGCCTCATTGTAAACCATCAATATAGTAATTCTTTTTTGTTTATTTTACCTTTAACTTTTTATATGATGATCATAATTATTTTGTCAATCAGAGATATTTCGAAGGTCACTAAGTGGTCGTTTAAACTATTATTGACACTCGTTTAGAAACTCTAAAGCTATATATATTCTGTCACATACTGCAATAAATTAACGGAAAACCGCAATATGGGCAAAATTTCAATAGAAAATAAATCATGCGATTGCAGTTTTGCTTGCAGTGGTGTGGTTTGTAATACTTGCGCTAATTCAGCTTTAATGGACTGTAACATGTTACCAAATGGGCCACTAAACACGTTGGTTACCACACGGACACCCAGACAAGTGGAACAATGATCTAATGTAGTTTTTGTGAGATCTGGTAACGTAATTACCAAATTTTGACTTCTTTGCAGCAAAACAAGATATAGTTGAAGCAGAATGGCTTCACGCAGTAGACTTGTGTGAATTATTGCCTTTAGACGTTCTTAGTAGATTTATGGTTTGAATTGGTTCTTTTTTGGTTTAAAAGTGCTTAACTCCGATCTGGTTATTTTTATTGGTTTGTTAATAACCGTCTGTAGAATCGTTGTAACTGTTTGTGTTAAAGTAGTTCTTAAGTGGTGCACAGATACAATCATGTTATCCGGATCATGTTTCCAGGTAAACTCTTAATGTTTTGGATTAATTTAATTTAATTTTAAAATCGTAAAATCCTAATATTAAATTCCGTTTGATATTGTGAATTATCGCTGTGCAGTGAACAATACTTAGGTATCTTTTGTCTCTTGCGCAACAAAGATTATGGAAATGTTGATTATAGAAAAGGTGGAGGATACTGATACTGATAAACAAAAGTGAAAGATTTTGTTTAATGAACATCCTGGCATCCCTATGACGGATATCCCAAGACAAGTATCGGATACAAATGTAGGTGGCGTTTAATTTGATTTACGCAAATTGCCGCTCTAAGGCCTGACCACAACACCCTTATTAAATACTAAAACTTCTCACTTTAAAAATGTGCTTCATAAAAAAAGCTGGAGTTCGTCCAATGATCTATAAAGAGAGTCAGTCAGTCAAATCAGAAAGAACTTAATTCGGAGGTAGACCAGCGAGTAAGTTGTCTTATAAGTCACACTCTTGTGAGTGAGCAGGAGCACGGCACATAGCGCGAAGAATAACTGATGATATGACCAGTGGGGCAGAAGATTATTGTAAGATAGATATGACCATCCCGTTCTACCTAGATATCTATAGAGGAGCCTAAAGTAAGCGAAAGACGTCTACTGTGAAAGACGTCTCATTGTCCTACCTAATACCATAACGGTTTTTTATTCACAGCGCAGTCTAGTCTAAAACTAAATTAATTAAAGTTTGTATTACGCATTGTGGGCTACTAGACAACGTATAAACACTCTTAAATACCTTCCTTTTTTTGAATACATACATAATATACAATGCAAACACACAAACCAATGTTCACGAATGGTTGTACTGTGCGGTGATCAAATCCGCGACCGCCAGTGTAGCAGCCAACTTCCGAACTATTACACCAAATAGATCGTATGGTATATAGGAATTTTCCTACTGTTTCAAGAGATTGCAGTTGGGCCCCTGACGCGTCTCTGCAGGTACCCGGCGCGTTCACGCGCGCCTATCTCAAGATCGCGCTGGCCTAATGAATGGCCTGTATCCGTAGGCGGCTATTAGCGACGAAGGGCGAAACGAGTATTTAAGAGAAATTATTGCGGTCTTGTTTGTTAATGTGATTGTGGCATTTGAACTGAAGAGATGTTATCGGGAAATTAATGCTTGTTTGCTTGTAAGATTTTGCTGATTAAAACTTATAAAGCTATTATAGTTAGACAGCAATTACAATGAACGATAGTAACTGCTTAAGTTGTAATTTTGATGAATTTATGTAAATTCGTAACGAACTATCTGTTCAGAGTTCAAACTGATGTTTTTAGAGCACGGATTTAATAGAACGAGTGAACAACCGGCATGTACAGCCTTAGACCACATCATCACTTAAGCTTGTGGTCAAATACCTGCTTGAGTTTTAACTTAAATTTATAGTTTTATTTGAAGATCTGTCAACTTTAAAGACGCAGTAACACAAAACTATAATTTCATGAGTGATTAATAGCCAATATAATACAAAGGAAAGTGTAGTTCTTTCCTTTCTGGTTATTCCTACTCTCAAATAAAACCATTCTACATCGTTACTATTATGGAATGAAAATAAATCACATAGTACTAAGCCCGTTCCGCCCATCCATTTAGAAGCATTTGAAGCAACAATATTAACAACTCTATAAGTAGCAATTTCAGCTCGCGTGCTCCCATTTCAACGATTAAGATATTAAATTATCAGCTAATAAAAAGCGGATATTATGGGCCGACAAAATATTAAATTAGAGGCCCGATAGTTAGCGTAAGCCGAGATAAACAAATTTCACTTACGATCAAAAACTGGTCGCGGTGTGGTGCACCGAGTTTCCCACGCGTAGGGTGACCAGCCTGGCTTTGTGGATAGGCGGATATTTAAAATTAAAAACAAAAAAAAACATTTTTTGTGAAGTCACGTTTAGAGTCAATACAAAGCATTAAAAAAGGTATTTTGACTTGCAAAATGTTGTTTTTTGAAAAGTAACTTGAGGGTTGTTTTAATGCAATTATGTGATATTGGTTTCTATGACATCCTCGAAAGAATAAAAAATGATTGGCTTGATTTCCGAGTAACAATTTTGCGCTATAACAACTGATTCATCTTGGCCCTGTGGTTTGGGGCGTTAGAATTCGGCCAAGGTTCCCCTCCGCCTGTCGTAAGAGGCGACTAAAGGGGGGCCCCGGGGTCGCCAGGAGTGCACATGGTGGAGACTGTGTGCTTGCACAAGCGATCCCGTGGAAGGCGGCGGTGCGGGGGGGCCTCGCACTGCCGTGAACGCCCGCGGGTGTATGAGGGGAGGCATAACTCCCCTCGTGAGGAGCTGGGTTCCCAGCACAGCGCGCCAGGGGTCCACTGATAGAGTCCCTCACGGGGGTCCTCGGGGATTCCTGGTACCGCGCAGAAGATGGCCTCCGCGGAGTTTAGTGAGTATGCCCACGCCCACTGGGGTGGGTGGGGTGAGCCCCACACTCCCCCGCTCCCGTACTCAGGGAGCGGGATAGTGCGTAAAAGCATTCTCCGCGTAAAAAAAAAAAGGTACAAAAAGATCTTAAAAGGGAATAGACATGAAAATCTCAAGTTTGGTTATTTTAAAATCTTAGTGTCCGCCTTCTGACGGCAACATCTGACAACCCTACTCACTCATTAGCACCTTCCTCCGGCGCCTATACCTTATCACCTCTCAATAAAGGTGAAAGTAGATTGGCGGTTTGGACATGTAGTTCAGCAAATAAAAGGTAGAAGATGATATGCGTTTTGATAAATAATGTAACAATGGTAACGATTAAATTGTGCAGAGCTTAGGAGTTGCGCAATGAGAGTAGCACTTTCACTCAGATCGGAGATGTGGCGGTGACAGATTGGTGGCTGCATGCGTGTGGTTCAGGGTTGTCTGATTTGTTCTTCATAAATTATTTATTATTTATTTATTTATTCTTTAATGCACAAACCAGTACAAAAGGCGGACTTAATGCTAAAAGCATTCTCTACCAGTCAACCATAGGGCGACACAGAAAAACTTTAGCGGTGCAAAATTTTAGGATTATAAGTGAATAAATACACATATATTATCAATGTACATAATAAAAAACATACATATACATAATTAAAAACATACATGAACATATAGGTACATATATACATGAACCAAGAGATAAATACTCAATGTGATGACAAACAATTGGACATACACTAGATATACGTATTTACACAATAGCTAGGAAAGACGACGACTTGCAATATCAGCGGTGGTCAGAGGCAAATCAATGCGTATTACCTTAAATAATATTAGATACTTAGTTCAAAATCCTTCGCATGTCGTTTAGTTCCCGTTGGATAGATCCCATCATACCCGGCGGATAGGTATGATACCTTTCCATATTTAGGTATGCAAGCCAGACCAATCAGAATTTTTTAGGTAACACACTTATTAACATCCGTAGATGATAATGTCGTAATTATAAAGAAAAAAAAGACAACTTCGAAACGTATGAATATACATTAAAATACGGTTTCACAAATTCGAATTCTTGGAATGTTATAAACAAAAAGGTGTGAACGATATCGCCTATGATTAAATTCTAATCTGTTTACAAAACAAGAAGAGAAAAGTGCGTTTTTTTGTCATGCCACTGTTAGCACACTAATATTCTTCAATACAAGATGAGCATGATTTTGCGTATCTTGTGTTTCATACTGCTGAGTCAGGAATATTTCTCCTCATGACTTGGCGAGACACAAAAATGTCCATTGTAAACACTTTCTCTAGGCCGAAGTGTTGGACGCTAGTGATTGGCACCAGCATTCAAAGGTATCGGCTTATTAATGATTTCTCTCACTGTCTCGTCTATAAGTACTTGCATATTAACTGTACCAGTATTTTCACCTCTACATAAATCATTGTTATTAACCAATTTTCCACGGCCGCAGCAGCATCTTGTGAATTGTTTATTGATTTCTGAGATACTCACACAAATACTTTGTTAAGAACGACAATACACGTCGTCATGAACCTGTATTCTGAATTGAATCGTGTAGTTGTGATATAAGTATGCAGCGATGATGTATTATGTGTTTTTTGACAATTGTGTTAGATTGCGTCAACCGTTTATAAAAGACGTGGCATCTGAAAAGAAACCTCCTTTTTACGTCAGTAACTTTAGTCTCTATTCAGGCAGCCGATGTCATAATGAAACAGTAATTTAGTTAGATCTTGAGCTAGAATTCCTAGACCCAAAGGTCATTCAGTTTTGCTTGTTTACATTTGACTTTCAACACTGGTCACACGGCTAGTTATAGTTTTCCAGTTCATTAGTTAGTACATGTCTTGAATTAATTTGTCAGTCAGCCTTCGGAGAGTCACGATCTTATTCTCATCACGGTGATTGGCTCTCAACTGGATAATCTAGGTGATAATTAATGGTGATCTGGATTTAGCACGAAAGACCGACTGTCTTGATTGATCAACAGAAGTTGCATGCACGGACGTAAGAGAAAGACGGACGTCACCTCGTCTAATCATGAGTGAAGCGTATATCAGCTTCCAGTTTAGGTGTGTGTGAGACTAGCACGTGTCATTGGCGCTGTCACACCGAGTAAAATGGCGTAGCACCTAGTGTGTTTGTGTGGGTGTAGCAAGTCGTGTACAAAAACGAAATTGTAGCACCTTGCATGCTTCACATTTATTTAGTGTGATGTTCCGTCCGTCTTTCATTTACGTCCGTGGTTGCATGTTGAACTTTGCGATCGTTTACCATTTTGCGATTCAACCGTTCTGTGCCTAAAGGGTTAAAAACCTTGATTTGAAAGCTTGCGATGTTCATTTAGTTATTAAAATAATAGTTACGTCAAGATCACCTGACTAAATACTTAAAGTATACTAGTAACTCAAATTTTTCTAAATACACACTTTTGTCGTTAGTCCTATTAATAAACCGTCGTCAGTTTCTCGTTAGTTTCTGGTTTAGTGCAGACAAAAGGTTCGCTACTAGGGTCGGCCGGAGAGAAAATCTGTCAAATTTGAAAGCGATCGTGACAGCTATGGTCACACAGTGGTTGGGCCGTGCAATCCGTGCATAAATGCAATGCATAAATCCGGACGACCGTCTTGGTGTAATTGTTTAGAAGTCGGCTACTACACCAAAGGTCGCGGGTTCGATCCCCGCACAGTACAAACATTTGTGTGCATGAACATGTCTGTTTGTATTGGTCTGGGTGTTCCCTATGTATAATAAGTATGTATTTACAAAAGAAAAAGTATTTGAGTATGTTTATCCGTTGTCTAGTATCCCATAAAAACGGAGTATAATTAACTCACTTGGGGCTAGATGGCGCTGTGTAGAATAATGTCCAGGGATATTTATTTATTTATTATTATTATAAATCGCGGCATGATAATCATTTGATGCGTTCACCAAATATATTTTTATTTCGCCACCCAATATATTTCAGGATATAGGGCAAACAAAAGAAACTAACCAAAAATTTTATTTTATTAAACATACTAACAAGCGGTTTTGCCAATTATTTTTTTACACTATTATTTGCAATCTATTCTCGTGACCACGTTATTTGCACAATGTTATATACCTGGTACTTGACGATTTCATCGAGATTTAGTTGTAACTTGGTTTATCCGTTCGATCATCATCAACACAAAATATTTCTTACATCCAATGCATATGATATAGCAATACACGGAGCCATTTCTAGTAACATGCAGAAGAACCCACTAATTAATTGGTCTTACTTGTAATGAAAAGCTGCAAGAATTAAACGGAGCTATCTTGTTACTAACTAAAACGAGGAATTTAACAGTTGTCAACAGTTGAGACACTTTTAGTGGATAATTTATTTTAGATAATAACACTTGAGTATAATACCTTTAGTCTCCTGTAGAGGCCATCGTATTTCAGGCTTTTTACGCTGAATTTAATACAGAATCCACCGTGATCTTCATCTTACTGGAATTGATCTACGAGTAGAGCATAGTATGAAAGGAAGTCACCCTCCGCGTTTTTCTGTCTGTTTTTACATAAGCTTTCACTATCTAAATGATAGTTGATGCTAATTATATTTTCTAGAACGTTTGTCTGTATAGTTCATTCAAATTACTACAGGGAAAAGCTGTGTGCAAATAGCCAGTTAGAGATAAAAATGCTTGCACTGCCATTTTTCCATGGCTGACGTAAATATGATAATTCATATTTATATCAAAGTTCTATCTGATCCATTTTTTTAATTTAAAATGGCTTTGCGTTTGACCTCAGTCTTGCCAGCCACGCTTACCCAAAAAATGCCTATTCACTCTTGCCTCGAAGACACCAAGGTTGTATGTATCCGGAAACACAGATGCAGGGAGGGCGTTCCACTCCTTAGCGGTGCGGACCAGAAAGGAAGCACCAAACCGCTTAGTTCGGACCGCTGGAAAGTCGACCACATGGAGATGAAAGCCCTCGCGGCGTCTTGTGGTCCGGTAGTAGAAAGTAGAGGGTGGTATCAGGTCATGAAGTTCTTGCGCACACTCTCCGAAATACACCTTATAAAAAACCGATAGACAGGCAACTCTACGCCGATGCTCCAAACTCGAGTTTGGTTCCAACGAGCGTCTCGTCACCTATCAGTCTCCTGGCTCTTTGGTCTACTGAGTCCAGTGCATCCAGCTGATACTTGGCAGAGCCATCCCAGAGGTGGCAGAAGTACTCCATACACAACCGAATTTGTGCTTGGTACAATTGTAAAAGCTGTTCCGGTGTGAAGTGTGTTTCCATTTCGAATAACTTGTCATTATGTTCTATTGCTATAACTATTTCTGTTTCGTATAAGCAAACGCAAACTTTAATTTTTTTTGCTCGAGATCTCCATCCTAATTACTATGGAACGAGTGAAGTTTCTTTGACAGCCGTCTGCGCAGTCCCGCAAGTCAGTCTTCCACATGACGCCGGGTGAGTGCACGTCACTGCGTAAAGAATAGGAAAATGAAATGGCAACTAGTACGAAATTGTCAAACCCAAGAGAGCTTTTAATCAAGTGTACTTATAAATATAAACCTGCCATATAACTCTCATGGTGAATCATGATAAAATCATACGTTTGATAAATTATGCATAATGCATATGAACAAACAGTACGGAGGAAAAAAAATAAAGTTGTACTATTTTCAACAAAAGACCCTATGTGCGCCTATTTCGTGTAAATTATCCGCGTAATTATAAATGTCATTTTCGTCAAAAGCGACGTGCGCTCACCTTGGGGACATGGGGGGGAGTGAGCTGCGACGGTGCGCGGACAGCTATCAAAGAAACTTCACTCACTCCATAGTAATTTGTATGGAGATTTCAAGCGAAAAATTCGGAATGTTTAGGAATTTTTTGCACAAAACTGAAATAAAGCAATGAAAAACAACTGATTGGCAATGCTTCTTTGATATCTGATCTTTACACGTTATTTAAAACACGTAAGTTGTTAGTTTATATGATGCCTAAACTTTTGAAATACGGGAGTGCGTTTTGCACGTTTTTAGCGATATTCTGATTTTTTTTCACATTAATCTAGTAAGTTGATCCATATACTGGAAGTTTGAGCTGATTGTGCAACTCTTTGACTACTATGACGATTTTTTTCGTGCCTCATACTTCATATTTTCTATATAAAACTTTAGTTTTCCCGAGAGCCGTTTTCCTGGTATCGAGCCTTAAATACCGATAGAACGGCACTGCCTCAAATGTCAGCCTGTCTGACATTCACGGTGTCTACTCCACTGACAGTTTCATTAGCGAAGAGTTGCAGACACCTGGAGCTTTCTAAATCGCCCTTTGCTTTGCATGTTTGCTAAGAAAGTGAATTAATAATGCAGTCGACCATTGGCTTTTTATTTATTGATCCTTGTGACGTCTCATTTCAATCTGTATGCAAACTTAATGCGAGAAACTTTCCTGTCAAGATCGTGGTAATTGGTGGGATTCGAGGAGAGAAGGAACAAGTTGTGTATGATAATAAGGTAATCACGTAAATGCTGCTAAAGGGATGTTAGGGTAATTTCAAGTGTAGCCTATATTTCTTCTTGTCCAAGATGTTTTAAGAATCCAGTTTGCTGGGAAAACTCGTTTAATTTGTTTGTTTAGTCTACTGGTGCAGCGTGTTTTTTTTAAATAATGAATTGTTCCGGAAATTGACTACTTTCTGCAAAGTCTTGAGACCTGGTATCGGAGTTGTCCAAGGCGGTTTTCACGACTGCCATCTAGCTTTCACAGCCAGAACTAAGGGCACATTGCTTCCAAAGGTGGATGCGATGTGATGAATGGATAAAAGCAGACCCAGGGTCCTAGGAATTCGTGTTGAAGTAAATAAATACTACAACAAATAACTATTCTGTGTTAGGTCTACCGGCTCTGTGCTGTGAGGCTATTATCGTTTAGCTTACGCAGGGTAGGGCCCGCGTTGCGTAGAGCAGCATTTCGAATCATTCGAACGTTCTTGTGAGGGCGAAACGCGTAATGTGGCATGTTAATTTTCATCAAGCATCAATAGCATCAATATTTATCATAACATCATCATATACAAAAGTATATGTAAAACGACGCAGCTATTGATGCTTCGACGAAGCAGCATCGTGAATGGCGACAGGTGGCTTTGTCTCAGAGATTTCAGAAAATTGACATAAATTAAGTTGATCAGAAGAAATAAAGTAAATTAAACAAAAACCTTACCTCAATGTTTAGCTTATAAGAAACTTTCCTCGAGCTATACGACCGTTACCGTTATCGGTGTCTAATTAGCCGGCATTGACCCAGCTAACGTCCCGATGCGCTTGCGCACCGCTGTCACAGTATAAACCATACAGTAGAACATCTAAATACAAACGTGCCACTCGGTTTGAATGTGTGCGTGAGCGTCGCGCGCCGTGTCGCGATATCACGCACCCACGATTTCACGCACACGCTAGTATAAAATAGGGAGGCGGCCAGTACGGACCGGCTGTGCCGCGTGTCTGTGTGCACGCTAGGCTAATAACTCGGCGGGCGGCCTTAGATAGCCTACTGTATGGTTTATACTGTGCCGCTGTAGACAAAGCGTCTCTCACGCGCATCGTTGCTTGAACCCGCCTTATCGGCCTATCAGGCTGGCGACCCAACTTGAAGTTACAAGGTCAGGTACACTTGATGGGCCTTTTGGGAGAAAGTAATACGACAACGGTAATGTTGCGATGAAGATGCGGTTGCGATATGAACTAACCTAATTGGAATGAAAAATTTAACTTAAATAAACCTACGAATTTTGAACGTAAGCTGTTAGATTTTTTATTCTTTTCCGCGATTTAAAAGGCGTCAAAAAGGTAAAAAATTAAGGCGGTTCGGTCTCTTAGCTCATCACTCTCATCAGTTACCTATAATATTTTTGTTGACCATTAAATTTGAAAGATATCTAAGTCTAAAAATGTGTGGTATCGACCTAAGTAAATTACCTTTGCGGTTTTTGATCTTCAAATTCATATCTATTATCTCACATTAACTTGAGTTTACGATGGCTGACTTTCCATTGATTAATGTTGTATTACTTCCGACCTCGACCGCACGTTACTAATACGCTCTCACTCTTTGCAAATGGTAAAACACATCTCAATCAGAGCCGAATGGAAAAAACATCAAATGAGGAAACCGCCGTAGGCCATCTCGTCTAATGCACAGTATAATCTTACAGTAAGCTATCTACATACAAACGTGCCACTCTCGGTTTGAATGTGTGCGTGCGCGTCGCGCTCCGTGTCGCGATATCACGCACACGCAATTTCACGCACACGCTAGCATAAAATAGGGAGGCATAGGGAGGCCGCAGTACGGACGGGCTGTGCCGCGTTTCTGTGTGCACGCTAGGCTAATAACTCGGCGGGCGGCCTTAGATAGCCTACTGTATGGTTTATACTGTGTCTAATGGCAGTTTCCCACGTGGCTTTCCTCATAAATCACTTCCTCTTGTGAAGGAGTGGTGGTGTGAAGCATTAGGTGCTCGACCGGGAAGAGGCACAGTGGTGCTAATTGCAGCAATTGCATTACTACGCTGCAATCAAGGAACGAAATTATAATTGCTGGATAGAAAGGTAATTCATTCTTCAGAATAGAAAATAGGATTTAGTACACGTTGTACCAAAACAGATTGATTAGTTTTTGGGGAGGCAAATATTTTTATATTTTCTTCATCGATGTTTATATTTAATCTTTTTTTTTAATATTCACTGAAAGACAAGGAGCTACTTCATCATTATATTTAGCTACTTAACGTTTTGTCTATTTGATTCTTTAATCTTTTAGTTGTCAAAATTTGCGACTAGGGGAACAAAAAAAAAAGGTATTCATCAATAATTGTGATGGAAAAACACCGTTTACATCCAAGTGACCTGGTTAACGGCGGACAGTATCATCAGCTGCTACATTGAGTTCAAGTACACTCGGCGCAATTTAGACATTTTGAGTTATCCATTATTCACAAACAACAATAGTTTGTTTGCCTCTGGATATGGGCGCACTTAGTCGTGGCTGTATGCTATTTAAACGTGGTATTACTCCTAGAAGTAAAAGGTTTATAATAATAATTTGGATTTTGATTGTTTTACTAACATTTTACTCGTAAAAAAGTAATCATCAGGATCAAAAACGTCAAGGGCGTACCCAGGTAGGAGCAGGGGGGGGGGGGGCAGCTGCCCCCCCCTAGAAGTCAATTTTCCTTACAAGTGGGAATTAAAAACGTATTTCTCTCTCTACGAAAAACGACATGAGCACACACACAGGTATGAGCTGCCCCCCCCTAGCTGAAATCCTGGGTACGCCCTTGAAAAACGTCAATAGTACTGAAGATTTTGTAAACTTAAAAACTGGAGGTAGTGTTCCGGTAAACCTTACAAAACAATATAGATAAAGTAATACAACCCTTACCTACTGTGCTGCATTTGTAGCGTGCAGTACTACTCGTACATCCAGACAAAAGGTTTGCGGACAGCCGCGAACGGCGGTAAACTGTAGGAGAATTCCGACGCAAATTGCCTCAACCTAAAATGTCGCTGGCACTAATAGCTACAGAGTATGCTTGAAAAATGTAAATGGTCTCTTCTGCGAATGCTTATTCTGGATTTAATTTATCTTACTAGCTAAGGCACTTGTTCCACCGCGGGCGGTTAACGAAAAGCGAGTAGTTATAGAAACGCGTGGTCCAACAGCGAAAAGCGAGTGTGTGAAGTCCCGATGGTTTTGTCGCTGAGCTATTATAAGCGAGTATGCTAGTGCAAAGGAAGATTACTCGCACCACTCGCTCGTTTAGTTGCTTGAGAGGAAATATGACCTCCAGTTGGTCTCTCGGCGTGAGTTCTGACTGCTAAGTGAGTGTCGCAGGGCGAATATTATCTTTGACAGCACTTGCCTCTTAGCGTGAAACAAGGAGAGCGAGTGATTGCAAGTAGTATCAGCAGCCAGCGATTAACTATTCATATCTGCATTTCTTAAGTTAACACGGAATAATATATTTATTTTACGTTTCTAAAGCGAGAAAATAGCCAAAAGCTAGTCGCTTCTTCGCCGCGGTGGATTAATTGTCTAAAAGCATCTGCTTCTTCATTGTTTTGACCTTTTAGGAATTAACTGTATAGAAATATGTACCGCCTAGATTTTAATTCCCGCGTTAAGACTACTTAAAAGTGTTGGGAACATAGGCTGAATTTGTGATCAACAATCAGCATTTAGTAAGGCTTGGTGATCATGCTCATTAGCCACACCTACTTATCGATAGTACTTACCAAGGTATGGTACTTATCACTCTTACTTACCACTATGTTTTATGCCTTTATCGTGCGATGAGGCAGTGAGGAGGTATATAAAATACTAGCGGCCGCGACTTCGTTCGCGTGGTATTAGGATAAAAAATATATCTTATACCTAAATTGTAGCCTATGTCCTATTCAGATGCATAAGCTATATATGTAAAGTTTCATTAAAATCCATCCAGTAGTTTTGACGTGTAAGAGCAACACGGCACACGCACACATACAAACTTTCGCATTTATAATACATATTAGTAGGAAGTAGGATTAGTAAGTTAAACTCTTACTTTAATTAAATGTTCACTTGAAATAAAAATCACAAATCTATAATCCCATTGACTGAAAGAATCCAAAACCAAATTATTTTTAATTATTTAATTGTCGCAAAGAACGAGAACACAACGAGAAGCTTCTTTTGTTTTGTCATTAGTCGAATTTGTTTCGTGTCTGTTGTTATGCTGCACTCATGTCAAATGTTGACGGATTTATAGACTCGTTAACTTTTTTATTATTTGTGTTGTAAACATGGTGGTCTGTAAAATTGGGGTTTTGTAGATTGATGATGGCTAGACTCAAGTTAGACACAGTTTGATTGATGTTTATTAGTGATATTTTAGTTTTTTTTGTCATTTAGTCCATAGCCTATCTACTGTTAGATAGATATTCGTAATCGATGTGTACAACCACCTTTACTTATTCTGTATGCAATCTGTGATGTGAGATGTCAAGTAGTCTTTGACAGGACTTTGACAAGTGATCTGAGGTGGTCCCGCGCCTTATGTTAATTTGTTTTGATTATATAATTCATAAAGTTTGAATCGGGTTTCATTCGAGCTTCCCCGTTAATAGATCAGAAGCGGAATTAGTGACCTACACCCACATAAAGTTAAAGACATGATTAAAGCGATATTTCGTGAAAATGTGAAGAGACGCCATTAACAAAAGGACATCTTGAAATTGTGTGGGAAGCTCGAATCACAATATTTCCAGCCTACATCAGAATGTGTAGTAAAATAAATTACAAGAAGTCAATCAAGGAGAACAGAAAAGATTCTGGAAAAAGTTCGCAGAAAATATTTTGGTTTTGTGTCGAGTCTGAAGCTATAATCACGATATTTCAGCCTGAAATGATTGATTCAGTATCTTGTAAAATGAGAAGTTAAACTACCGGGAACAATACTTAATAGGCAACATATAATTCACTTCGCAGAATGAATGCGCAGTTTATGGAAATGGCTACCAAAAGTTGTTGCTTACAACTTGTTGTTTTCAGATTGTTGTTTCAGATTGATCTAAGACTTACAGAAAAATCCAAATCATGCATATTTGAATTAAAGTTAAGTGTACTTGCAAAGTGGTACTATACAAATATTGGTACACAATTAGTTTACTGGAATTCCTATCAAGAATTGTTACTTGACAAAGTTTTTGCAAGTAAAAGATACATAAGGATGTTGTAAGTAAGTTTAATTTGTTACCTTATCTAGCTCAAGGATGCACTACATTACACCTTGGAATAAAATGTAAACAGAGTTGATGGAATATGAATCAAAACAAAGAATAAATTGTGTCCATGACGGTGCATCAATCTTCTAAAAGGTCATGACAAAAGTTTATTGGCTTGCATACAAATACTTGTGTGGTGAGTATCACAGGAAAACTTATAAAATCCTATCACCTGAGGACAGTTAATCCTATCACCTAAAGAAAGATAGTGAAAATTAGTAATTGGTCTAGCCGCTCAGTTCCTGTGTTGGATTGTAATGATTTGAAATGGTAGTTTACTCAACCTGTTTTAATATTTGGAATTAATTAGAATGAACTGTTGCAATCTTAAATAAGACCATGAGAAAGACAGCTATTGAGTTACTGTATGAGCATAAGCAAACATGTTGTCTAAAAAGTCAAGCGGGCTTTTAATAAAAGAAATTATATTTGTTGACAATTTGTTCTTGAAAGTGTTAAAAGTGAAACTATGGCCCGGCCTCATGATGTGATATTTACTACTGACAGTACCATCTATCAATAAAATATATTATGTGAAATCATAGCTTGCTCTTATAAGTGCCTAAACAAGAAATAATTTATTCAACATAGTGGAAATCTTTGAAGACAAGTTCTCTTATCACTAAAATTCTAGTTAGTAGCACAGCCTAACTTACTAAATTATTTGTAAAGTCCTGTGGTTGAGTGGTAGAGAATTCCTTTAGGCGTTAAGTCCACCAATTGTGCTTGTTGTTTGTAATTTTGTGCAATAAATAATAAATAAATAAACATTAAAAAAAAAAAGAGTTAAGCCAGCACAAATATGTAGAGTGGTTGTTAAATGAGGACTTTTTGAAAGTTTGGAAGATTCAGACTAGGACTAACTGAAACTATAAATGAAACTAAAAAGGAAGACAACACAAACGTTTAAAAGTATTAGCTGTTATTTGTTCAATTAAAATGGAACTATTTAAATATGGCTTTGGTAGTTATTGTGTGTTGTTGTACTTACAGTATTTTGCAATAAAATCTGTCACAAGTAAGTGAAAATATCATATGAGAAGAGAGTAATTGTCATAAGTACCAAAACAGGGTGGCTTTCAAATGTTTGTATTTTGAAGTTTGAATGCTGTAGAGCTCTGACATAAATTGAAACTAAGTAAAACCACAAAGGTTTAGGAATCTGAAAGTAATTTCTCTCCTTTGATAAATGAGACAGTAAAATTATGAGTCTATATTATTATTATTGGATTTGTTATTGTTGCATGTTTGACTTGAGTCTTAGATGACTATTGGTTCAAGACTGGATGTTCTCAGATATACCCTAGTTAAATATCTGAGGTTGTTCAATAGGAAAACTGACATGTGTTTCTACAATTATCTTAACACTTTGATCCGATTGCCTAGTATAATACTTCACTGGTAACTTGAAATGAGGGCTGATAAGGAATGAAGAGTTGCAACCAAATTGTTGGGATTTCTTGAATTTGTTCAAAAGTTGTTATTCAATTGTTTTATGAGATTGCAGGAGAAGCAAAGGAATTACAGGGTGTTACTAAAACACGATACGTTTGGATATAAACGAGTATGGTGTAGATGGTGAATATAAAAAAAAAAAAAACAGGCTAGTACTATGAGAGATTCAAGACATTGTTGATTCAAGAATAATTGGAAAATGTGGTTACTTGGAAATTTTTACATGGTAATCAATGTTAACAACTGAAAATGTAATATGTTGAAGATGCCAGATAAGGTTTGAAAATAATAATAATATTATAGGATCTGGAGATTGTAAGTATTACATTTTATATCTGTTCAGGATAGAAATGTTATGAATCAGTAATTGCTAAATGAAAGTCATTGGATTTTGGGATTTATGATTGATTCACTTCAATGATAATATGAAGTATTTAAATATCAGTATTTTAGCTAACAAAATAATATGGTTGAGACAAAATATTCCAGTTGTAAAGTTTGTGATCAGTTTGGTGTACAACTGTGAGACTAAATGTCTACCACATTGATTGTATTTTTATCACAATCCTGTTAGAGCAGTGGCTACAGCTTAGTAAAAGGGGTGCAGGCTCGATTTCCGAACCAGTTCATATGGTTATGATTTCCAAAATACAGGAAATGTTGCAGAAATGAATAAGTCATCATTATTTATCTATCTTGACTGTGCTTGTGGTCAAGTAACATCAGTGGGAAGCTACAGTAATATCCACCTGGTTTAACTATAGTTGTATTGCTTGTTGAATTGACATAATAATTGAGGTCTGGTAAAGGTACCTGGCAATATTTGGGTTCTGTATGCTGTATCTGGCTTTATGTTGGAATTTACAGTGAGTGAAAGCTATGCTGCCTGTTTGGCACGGTATGTTTACTGAAAGGTAAACTAAGGAGTAGTAGTAATTATGTTTTGTTAGCTGATTCTGAAAGACACTTACTAACATGTTACTTTATTTTCTGTTAAAATGATTTAGCTTTGGAAATGCAGCATGACAGAAAACCAAATTAAATGAATGGAAAATGCAGAATGGCTTTTCAATGATTGGCGAAAGTGGAGTCCAAATGTTTTGAGACATAAAATGAACAAAGGGGCAAGTTAAGTAATTTAGAAACATTGATTTCTAATAAGTTCCTACAACTGCAGGTTACAGGTGATGTTTAAAGTATTTTCTAATCGTTACAACAGGAATATGTAATTTAAATTTGAATTACCAGATCCAGATGTTGGAATTAACCTTTGGTGAGGACTAAAAGGGACTCACAAACTCAGCAGTCTCCTAAAGCAGGTTGAATGTTTAATATTCTGTCGGGATGGTTCAGGAAAATTAGGAACCTTCATGCACTAAATCAGTAACAACATTTTAATTGTATGGACTGTTATTGTTGGTCTTTGGGACAGATGGCAGCTAAAGCGATTGCTAATCATAAGTATTGCAATTTAGTTGAGTTACTACACCTAATGTGCTATTTGGCATTTCGGTGTTACGTTGCTGCTGTCAACGTTTAATGTCATCTGATTTACTTTCGTACACTGATTTATTGTGGTACATTAATTTACTGTGGTACATTGATTTACTCTGGTACACAGATTCATTGTGGTACACTGATTTACTGTGGCACATTGAGTTATTGTGGTGCACTGACTTATTGTGGTATACTGATTTACTGTGGTACACTGATTCACTGTGGTACACTGATTTACTGTGGTACCAATTTATTGTGGTACACTGATTTACTGTGGTACACTGATTCATTGTGGTACACTGGTTTACTGTGGTGCACTGATTCACACAGTGGTTATTGGTGGAAGGTCAGTCGTATAGGTGGCCTGGAAGTTGTAACATTCCACTTGAGTTGTTTTGGGCATTATTACGAGTACGTAATGATAGTATAAAGGGGCCATTTACCCATTGCAAGTTTTATGGTGACTGGCTGAAAATGTGATTATGAAGTGTGATTATGTAGAGAGGGAGAGTTGTACGACAACAGGTGCCTTTCACATCGGTGTAAGTGATTTTTAAATGGAATATGCTAACAACTGTAAACGTCAACAAAATACATAAAACAACACTATCAACTACACTAAACAAGACACAACTATTCACATAGACAATACATAATGATATGAAAAGATGATAAGTAACCGCGATGTGGCCGTGAGGGGAAAGCATCGGTGACCGGTTGACAAGTAAAACTAAATGACATGCTAACCGCGATGTGGCCGTAAGGGGAAAGCATCGGTGACCGGTTGACAAGTAAAACTAAATGATATGATAACCGCGATGTGGCCGTGAGGGGAAAGCATCGGTGACCGGTTGACAAGTAAAACTAAATGATATGATAACCGCGATGTGGCCGTGAGGGGAAAGCATCGGTGACCGGTTGACAAGTAAAACTAAATGATATGATAACCGCGATGTGGCCGTGAGGGGAAAGCATCGGTGACCGGTTGACAAGTAAAACTAAATGATATGATAACCGCGATGTGGCCGTGAGGGGAAAGCATCGGTGACCGGTTGACAAGTAAAACTAAATGACATGATAACCGCGATGTAGCCGTGAGGGGAAAGCATCGGTGACCGGTTGACAAGTAAAACTAAATGACATGATAACCGCGATGTGGCCGTGAGGGGAAAGCATCGGTGATCGTTTGAAGAGTACAATGTACTTGATGAATGATACATAACCACGTGGTGGCCGTATTAAGTTATATTATTTCAGAAAATTACTGTGATACCCTAATGTTGGTGGAGTAAGGGTTGTAGAATCATTTTGGTTATTTGAATCAAATGAGATTAAAATGGGTAGTATTGTGAGTTTCACAAATATAAAATAGCAATATAACATTGCAACTAAAACTCGTCTTAAAGGAAAATTTTAGGTTTCTTATCATGTCCGTGATGTAGGAGAATGAGAGTAAAACAAGGACAGCGTTCAATAGTTCAAACTCGCAAGCTGCGTTTATAATCAAGGTGGTGAATATGGAAGAAATTATATGAATATGTTTGATGGAATATGTAAGTAAAGGTAAAGTTAAATGTATGCACATGTGCCAACGTTATTTGGACTTTCAGCCACTGAGCGCTGCAGAGTAAAGTAAGAATAAGAGATGGTGAGTGGCACCCAGCAAATTGCTGTTTTCTGCAAAATGCACACAGAATTATTGGTAACTGATGGGGCTGATGTGTAACAAATCTTAACTAACTTATGTGTTAGTGATACGGTTTGAAATAATCGCGCTTGAAAATAAATGAGTGATGGAAATGGTATTACTTCCTGTAAAGTATCACATTACTTCCCGTAAAGTAAGTAAGGCATTATTTCCTGTAAAGTATGGCATTACTTTCTGTAAAGTATGACATTACTTCCTGTAAAGTAAGTATGGCATTATTTCCTGTAAGGTATGGCATTACTTTCTGTAAAGTATGGCATTACTTCCTGTAAAGTATGGCATTATTTCCTGTAAAGTGTGGCATTACTTCCTGTAAGGCGTAGTGTTACTCCCTGTAAAGTATGGTATTAACAGATGAGAGATCATAAACCCTTCACTGTGGTATAACCCTGGCTAACCTTTTGGTTCGAAATAATAATCACATTTGGTGAATTTAAATCTTAATATCTGACACACTTGGAGTGTACAATGTGAAATTTGCACGTGAACCAGCTCTATTGAAGTAAATGTTCGAGTGCATACTTGAACGAATTCTTGTGTGTTGTTAATTGTTTGCAGTTTATTCATCGTGGATCAGCTAGCAAGCACGTGACTGTCAAGTGTCGGGCAGAACGCGCCGTGTGACGACGCTGGTGGTGAAGACCTAGTTCCTCGGGACGAGAAACCTGGCAGGATGGCCGAACTGTTAGATAGATATTCGTAATCGATGTGTACAACCACCTTTACTTATTCTGTATGCAATCTGTGATGTGAGATGTCAAGTAGTCTTTGACAGGACTTTGACAAGTGATCTGAGGTGGTCCCGCGCCTTATGTTAATTTGTTTTGATTATATAATTCATAAAGTTTGAATCGGGTTTCATTCGAGCTTCCCCGTTAATACTACCTACGGTTCCCTTGATTTTCATTTAAGAAACTGTTCAAGTATAGCAAGGTTCGAACCGAAGACAAAAGGCTTCAGCATGTGAAAGCATCCTAATCGTCAAGCTATTTGTGTTGAATTCTACTAAGCTACAGGTGCACTTTAAGTAGATCGGTAACTCACGAAAATATGAAAAATATAGTGTAAATCATAGTTCAGGGGTGAAGAGGTTTCTGCCTGCAGTTATTCGACGATCAAAACAGCGCACTTTCATATTAACGATCAGCACAATTTTCGCAACAGCATAATGTGGGTGCTTGAAATAGTTGCAATGTAAGTGGTTTAACAATTAGTGTGGAGTGTAAGCTGCGGGCGTGCCGGAATCGTTGCAAAACGCCCACCGTTGTCGCGGCTAGCGTCACCAGCCGTCCGGAAAAAGCCGGACATTTGTGGGCTTTTTGATTGCGTGTCCGGCCAAAATTAACGGTGTCCGGTTTTTGTAAGATTTTTACAATCGCAAACGATGGTCAACATACACATACACATACATACCATCACGCCTCTTTCCCAACGGGGTAGGCAGAGACCACTTCTTTCCACTTGCTACGATCCTGACACACACTTTGCGCCTCCTCTACTTTCATGAGCCCTTTCATACATGTTCGTCGGTAAAAGGTACTCCTGACCTGACCCTTTCTGAGAACATCTTGAACTTGTCCAAGAAACGTTCGTCTAGGCCTTCCTCTTCCAACAGCTCCATTCACCCTCGCCTTATAAATCCGTTTCGTTAATCGCCTTTCATCCATTCTTTCCATATGACCAAACCACCTCAGCATTCCCATCTCAATTTTTGAAATAACGTCTTCTTTCACACCACATCGTTCTCTTATAGCACAGTTTTTTATTCTATCACTCAGTTTCACCCCAGCCATACTTCGTAATGCTCTCATTTCCACTGCATTTATTTCACTTTCATCCTTCTTCTGCCATACCCAACTTTCACTACCGTACATTAATGTCGGTACCAGCACACCCCCGTGAACTGCCAGTCTGGCTTTCTCCGACACTTTGTGACTGCTCATAAAGGCATGTAGGGCCCCGTTCACTCTATTACCTGCATTCACTCTTCTCTCAATGGCACCCTCATATCTTCCATCTCTCGTAAACTTGGTACCCAGATACACAAACTCTTTCACTTGCTCGACTTTTTCACCCCCAATAAAAACATTACATTCTGTCATGCTGTCATGTGTCAACGATGGTCAAAAAAGCTTGATTTCACTTTTTTTTTGTCGTTTCGTAAAATCTGAGACTCGATGTAGGGTCCGGCTTTTTTACCCAAATGACTGGCCAAACTGGCTGGTCTATCCGGCTATCAGGTTTAGCGACCAGCGGGGCTGACATGCACGCCGCGAGTAAATCCGAGAGAGAAAATAGCCAATCACATGGTGGCCTTGACGCCATTTCCCTATTTTCTCTTATGTCACATTCCCGCTTAAGTCAGTTTTGAAATATTGTATGGGAAATAGGGATTGATAGACAAGCCCTACTAGCCCTACCAGCACCTCTGTTATAAGGATAAGTTTATCGATTTTTGTCATTTTTTAAGGGTTAGATTACTCGTCGGTCGGAGGGGTAGACGAGAAGCAACGAGATGAGAGAAATTGTACGCAAAACTATTGTTCCTTAATAAGGCATGGCATAGTATTTTTTTATTGGTTTTCGACTTTGTGTCGAGTCATCAAAGTTCGAATTCAGGTGGGAACTATTTTACCACTGGCCGATTAAGGATTAAAATACATCGCGTGCCTGGCCACCCTACTCGCCGCGACATGCGCCGGCGCATCAGAAGCGGTTACGTGTGACAACTCTGTTTACGTTTCTATTATGAGTTCGGATTACTATTTTTGGAATGCCGTTTTTCGGTAGTTACAGATTATTTTACTTTTTGTCATTTCTACAAAAATTATTCGACTGTTTTGGATTTTACGAGACGTAAGTTTTTTTCAGGCTTAGTCGCGGAAGAATGAACTGAAAAAGAGGCCTCCAATATCATAATAGTTATTATCGCCCACGTAGATACAATTTCATCAGAGCCATATTGTAGATATACCTAGATAATCCAATCACAGCCGAGGCTTTGAAGAAGTTCCTAATCTAAAAACGTACTAACATTTAGATAGATGAGTTATGAAGCTTTAAAATAAAAACAGATTTATCTTACCGACGGAAAGTCAGTTTGTATATACTTATCTTAAACAGTGTAAGTAAAACTGATGAAATATGTTTATGCTTAGGAAAAGCACTTTGATGGCAAATTGCTCGAGGCTTCATTTTATGATGTTATCTAATAATAAGGCACCTACATAAACATTATGGCATAAGTACCCAGTTAGATAATAGATAAACACAGTTGCAACACAAAGGAAAAGTTAGGGCTCAAAATTGTTTCACGCCATACGCGCATCTATTCCGACCGAAATTTAGTGATGTATTTATCGGGCATCTCCGTGCTTGGGAAGGCACGTTAAGCAGTTAGTCCCAGTAAGCGTTAAGGGCGGCTTGATAACTTCTGACATTAAGGTTGCTCACTAACCTTAAACCCCTCCAACAATCTGCACTGAGCCCGCGTGTTGGTGTATGGCTTGTTCCACCTCATAGTTGAGATGAGGCCTGTGCCCAGCAGTGGGAGGTGTATAGGCCGTCTATGTTATGTTTTACGCGCATCTGCATCAGGGCGCTATTTCAATTTACTCATCATTTTATTCGTTAGATTACCAAAAAAAAAATTATTACACATCAACTCCACGTTATTGATCTGGCCTCCTACTTCCAATGCCACAATCCTGTAGTTTCATAAAGTCTTGCTGACAGCCTAATTTTAAAATTTGGTAAGCCAGGTGTAGTTTTCAAAGCATTAAGTTAAAGCACTTATGGTTATTCAATTCGACTCGTATTTGTTTGTATGCCTCATATGTTTTCCTGAAACGACCTATATCTTATTTGTTGAAAGTGTAGCCTTCTTAATGCGAGTTTTATTCGATTTGACAAGATATGCTGGATACATTAGTGATACCTGTTGTGAAGAACCGTACAGGAGACATTGCAGACAAGGGGAATTATAGGCCGATATCACTGGCAACAGTGATAGCAAAGGTGTTTGACAGTGTGCTTGACGCGCATCTCAGTAGATATACCAAACTACACGATACACAGTTTGGTTTTCGTGCGGGGGTGTCTACAGAGAGCGCAATATTTGCGTTAAAGCACACTGTCAAATATTATACGGATAGAAAAACCCCAGTGTATGCGTGTTTCCTGGATCTTTCCAAGGCTTTCGACTTGGTTTCCTATAAGGTACTATGGGGGAAGCTTCTGGAGGCGGGAGTTCCGGCTGCACTGGTATCAATATTATCTATCTGGTATGACAACCAGAGAAACTTTGTGAGGTGGTCTAATGCATTGTCAGACCCGTATAAACTGGAATGTGGTGTTAGGCAGGGTGGTCTTACTTCCCCGAGGCTGTTTAATATGTACATGAACAATTTGCTTGTGGAGCTCAGCAGCACTCATGTAGGTTGCCATATAGACGGGGTTAGTGTTAATAACTTAAGCTACGCTGACGATATGGTGCTGCTGAGCCCAACAATCGGTGGCATTAGGAAATTGCTCACTATTTGTGAACAATACGCCGAGAAACATGGGTTAAAATATAACCCTACAAAGAGTGAAATGATGGTGTTCAGGGGAAGAAATGAGAGCCCCTCATATGTCCCACCTGTAAAACTGAATGGTATGCCTTTGCGTAGGGTGTTGCAATTTAAATATTTGGGTCATATTGTTACGGAGGACCTTAAAGATGACTTAGACATGGAAAGAGAGCGCAGAGCGATAGCTGTTAGGGGAAACATGCTAGCACGCAGATTCGCTGGTTGTTCAGCACCGGTTAAAATAACACTTTTTAAGGCTTTTTGTCAAATATTTTACACCAGCAGTCTGTGGGCTAATCATACCCAAAAAGCTGACAATGCATTGCGCATTCAATACAATAAGGCCTTCAGAGCGCTTTTGAGGCTTCCACCTTACTGTAGTGCGTCGGGGATGTTTGCGGATGCTCACACTGACGATTATTTCGCGATCATGCGCAAAAAAGTGGCATCAGTTATGCGCAGGGTGAGGGGGAGCAGCAACAGTGTTTTGAAGGTTTTTGCAGAAAGGTTGGAGGGGCCTACAGTGGATAGGTTTATCAAGCTGCATGTCAGGCATGGAGCTGGATGAATCTGCCTGTAGTCAAAATTATGTGTGTCCAAATTGATTAAGTAATTGTTACTAACATAGTTTGTAAGTTGTTTGGATTGTATACTAACACGCTATGGGCCTTCGATGCCTGATAATAAACGATTTTTTTTTTTTTATTAGAGAAATTTGTATGACTTTCTGTGTGACGGATTTAGATACATTTTAATGTAACTGTTTTATTTCTACGCAAATCCGTGGACACGCGCTTTGTGATAGACCGAATAAAAGACGCATTTGACACAATCTTCATTAATCACACATTCCTTACAAATAGCGTTCGCCATAAAACTGTCGTTTGATTTACCGGCTTTCTTTCAGCCCAGGAAGTCCGGTGGTAGTACTCTAGTCAGGCGCAAAGTCAGTAATGACCATATTCGTTGCGTGCGCGCATAATGCATATTCCATTTAATAGCTGTTTCTGCATAATGACGTTATTTGTTATTGTTCCTGCTTGATAAAAAAACCTCGCTTTACTAGCAAAATTTATATAGTTTAATCAATTTTGAGGTTACTATGTCAGTGAGTTACTCAGGTTTTCTTGCACATACAAGGTACGAGGTGTGCCAAAATGTCGCATTTACTATGTTCCAAACATGGGAATCAAAGTTCCTCACTAAAACTACTCTTATTTATTTTGCTAGTCCTTACCATAAACGGAGTGCATTAGCGAACTAAACGCCATATTTAGTTAAAAATGTATCTAGCCAAAAATCTTAGTCTAATGACAGGTCGCGTGGCCATTTTGAAGGTATGTCATGCTGAACTACAAGGAATGTGGCCAAGGATGCACGAGCCGTCACTTAATGTTTATTGCTTAGAATTAGTGGATCTTGCGAAATAGATTTTGTGTAATTAATGGAATTACGTACACAATTAAGTTTTTAACCTCTGGCTTTATGATTCATCAAATTGACAATGTACGTAATTGCCTATGACACAAGTTCACTTAAAGAAACTCATATATCATCATTAACCTTATGCTGATTATGAAAATACTTTTACCTGCACTTAATAATCATTTTATGGAAAAAAAAATATTTTAAATAGATTTTAGAAATTAACGACCGATCTTTAATTTTCTTTTGGCTTATGCTTGCTGGTACTGACGACTTCAAACTGAATTTATTGGGGAGATCTTCTGGATTTGGCGCGTTCACCTCTTTGTATTTTATTTTGTTATGGAGAATCGTCAAATAACGCTCATAGTCACAAAGTTACACTCTCGGACCGACAAGGTGCTTTGTTTGGTAATTTCTGTTCTGTGTGATTGAAGTTGATCAATATGTGACAGTCACATAAGTTACCACGTGACATACTCAGTCACGTGCTCCAGTAAAAAATCCTCTGGTCGAATGGCAATATATTAATTGAACCCTTTTTGTTTGTTATCAGGAAGAGTTGGACTTGACAGCTGTTAACAAAGCGGCCATGATGGAGCTGCCAGCGGCGAAGAAGTGGCAGATCTACTGCAGCAGACGGCCCCCGCCTGGTCAAGCGCCCCCCTTAGCTACTGCCCCACAGGTCGAGGACTACATCAAGGCCCTGAACGAGATTGCTGATGTAAGTGACATACTCGTACACGAAGTTAACGATATGACATTTGTAGGTTTCGAATCCTGGGTACCCGCGGTGCCTTTACACCAAATTCCAAGGTTTTATCTTTGATAGTTCTGTGTTAATTATTCTTGTTCTTTTAGTATACTCACATCAAAGAAAATTTAAGTTTCTGTCCTCAACATGTAAGCAAACTGTTAATAAAAGATAGGATAAGATATTTATTCAATCAATCTGACCATGAGCACTAGCTCTTGGTAACGGATGGTCTCGCTAAAATCCACCACGATTACGATTTAATCGAAAAATGCGGATTGGAGTGCATATTACAATTACTAAGGAAAGTTGGAGTCGTCTTCGCACGGATTAATTTTTTGCATAGAACTTCGCCTTTCTTTTAACCCGGTGAAAACCCTTTACGCACTTCCCACTGCTTGGGAGGGCAGCGGGGGGGTGTGGGACTCGCCCACCCCTGCAAGGGGTGGGAATACCCACTAAAACACCGGGGCGGCCTTCTTTTGCGCGTGACCAGGGTTTACCGAGGACTCTCCCAGGGAGGCACTCTACCGGTAAAACCCTGGCGCGCTGTGCCGGTTCCGGCTCACCTCGGAATAGTACCTCCCCTCTTACACACCCGCCGGTGTTCGACAGTGCGAGGCCACCCCACACTGCCGTCCTCCTGGGGTACGCTTGTGCAATGAAGGCACACAGTCCCCGCCGTGTACTCTCCTAGCGACCCCGGGGCCCCCCTTTAGTCGCCTCTTACGACAGGCGGGGGTGACCCTGGCTGTATTCTTACGCCCTAGACCACAGGCATAGCTCAACTTTATTCTTATCTTGAACCTTCTGTTTTTTTACCGATTGTTTATGTTGTGTATCGACATTGGGGTTTAATGTACATCATGCTCTATTTCCGCGTTAAAGTCAGGTTAATTCAGATATGTTTTATTTTCTACCCAGGCATTCGCGTCATCAGAAGGCATTACTCCAGCTGAGGCGTGCGCCCTCGTCGACGGCCTGAAGACGGCTCTGCGAACACGAGCGCACAGTTTCGTCCTCCGCTTCATCAAGCAAGGCGGCCTAGGTTCCATCCTGGACGCCTTGCAGAAAGCTCCAAGAGATGACGCAGTCACCAGGCATAACCTCATCGCAGCTATCAAGGCTTTGATGAACAACTCTGTAAGTATTTTAGTAGCAGTTACACTAATTTGTTTAAAAATTTTGAGCTTCTATGAACAATATGCAATCAAAGAATAGTGGTGTCTCCGGTAGTGTACTGTAGGTATAGCAACTCAGTAGAGCGTGTACTACCTACTTAATAGATGCTGAAAACTGAAGTTCAGATAAAAGTAGATTAGGCTACAAACAGTCCAATTTCACGGATAATTCGTTAGCAAAAACGTCCTCATTGCTGAATCATTTACGTTCACTACAGCCGTACTTTCAACTTAAGAACTTATTGCACGAGTCCTAGAATACCTAGATACACTTACACAGTGAAACTGACGAGCATACCTACCTTATAGGGAAAACTTGAAAGTGTACCTATACTCGGATTTTTAATTGTAGTCAGTGAAATGACATTTTCAGTGTGGCAGGTTTTCAGTCCCAAATAAATAGTGATGTGGTAAATCGAGTTTTTACAATTTAAAGTTAGTCGACATTACAGCCTGGCAAAAAAGTCGTAGTGAATGACCACGTCCCACTTCCATATGTCATTACTGGCAACACACACTGGTCAGACTTTCGTTTTGAGACATAGAGGTATTTCGGTAAACTGTATTTAGTAAATAGATTTTCAGTTTCAAAATGTTTTGTTTCTGTATTATATTATTTACAGGTAAGAATTTCGTTTATTAACAGGTCATACAACTGGAAAAGTTTGGGAGGATACAACAGTAGAATCTTCCATACAAGTGTTTTCTAAAGGTTTGACTACAGGCCTAAAGGGCCCAACCGGCAAAGGACGACGCCTTATATAGGCAGTGATGAAGGTTTTGTAGATTCCGGTTTACTTATTTTTGAATCAAATAATAATAGTATGGACTATCATGAAGAGATGAATTCAGAATCGGAGTCGGAATCAATAGCAACCGTAACGAATAAAAACGTATATAATAGGCATGACGACAGTATCAAATAATCAACGATTTGAATATCTTAGGTGAAAATACATATTAAAAGGATTTAAAAGACACATTTAGTTTTATTTTAAAATCTGAGATTAATCAGATTTTCGATAAAGTAAAAAGATAAAAAACTGCAATTCGCCATTTTGACTCAAACGTCAATCACGCACTATGACGTCACTCTTATGGAAATCAACAAATGTCACTGTCGTATTTCATACAAGTGAGTTTGACAGACACGTGATGTTTACATAAGAGTTACGTCGCACGGACGCCATGACACCTGCGAGCTTTTTCGAGCGCAGTTGATAAAATACTAGAAGAATGTCCTCAAACTTTGTTAAACTGACCTTTGAAACCGAAATAAAGCTTTTTTAGTATACAATACATGTGTACCTTTATCACGAAAGAAGATTTCAAAATTCTTCGTCATGCCTATTACTTGTATTTTGCTGACTTTCAAGTGTTAATTCCCCTGAACCTCTTTGAACATTTTTTTTCCAGCTATGGTTATAATTTTTTAGTGAGAAGTTTTAATATGGAGGTAGGGCCCATATTTCTTAAATCGTAATTATTTAATTCGTTTTGTACACTATTAAATATTTACAATTATTTAAAAAAGGCTTTGATACCTCATAAAATAAATCATGACTAAATGTCTTAGTCTAGTGATTGCCGAACGTCACTATTGTAGCGGGTCACCCTTTTTTGTATCAGTCACTATTGAAGTTGTCATTTCGCTGACTACAATTATTAATCGTACTATAGTGTTGTTGATTTGTTAGTTCCAAGACAAAGAAAAATCAGTCGATTTTAATGACCTGTGTTTATGACTAATTTGAGGGCAAAATAAGGATTTTAGATACACTAAGGGTGTTGTTTACCTTTATCAATAACTCTAACCATTAATACTACTCTACCTACTATGATATGACCTACTATGTGTATGATACTGTACTTAATTATATCTCTCTATCATTTTAACAGTTGTCATAAAAATCCTTGTCCGAAAACAATACTATTATAATAGCTAAGATAGTGTAAAACTGATAAAGTTAAGATTCTGGGTGGCCTCATGTGAAAGAAAGCCCTAACTCCTCGTTTCGCTGATATTCTCCAACAAGTGGAGCGAAGGTGTGCTCGAGCGGTGTCACCCGGAATGCGGCAGTCGTGACCGCTCCGCTGCGACGATGGAAAAACTAGTAAAATGTGCATAAAAAGTGCACCTCGTGACTTGTCTTAATGTTTTTGTGATAAACAATTTTTATTTCAAGTTCGAGTTGTTACGCTCAAATCACGGCTTAACGAATGACGCATAAAATATTTTGCACTTGTACCTACATCTATTTCTATTATAGTACTCATAAATAAATATATATTAAGTGAACCCAAACCAAGTAAAGCTTTCATGTAGTGTTTTGTAAAAAAACCTAAATGATTTCATATTTTTTTCCGAGCCATATTGTTCATCGTTTCTCAAAAGTAGTCAAAGGACGTTTTGAATGTTAGTGGTAGGTAGGTAGTAGTACCTGGCGTTGAGAGCCTTCCGCTCAATGAAAGCCATAACTAGAGCTAAAAAGTAGTTAGTGTACCTTTTTTTTTTTTTTAACCCGGTGAAATGCCCTTACGCACTTCCCGCTGCTTGGGGGGCAGCGGGGGGGTGTGGGACTCGCCCACCCCTGCAAGGGGTGAGAATACCCACTAAAACACCGGGGCGGCCTTCTTCTGCGCGTGACCAGGGTTTACCGAGGACTCTCCCAGGGAGGCACTCTACCGGTAAAACCCTGGCGCGCTGTGCCGGTTCCCGCTCACCTCGAGGGGAGTAGTACCTCCCCTCTTACACACCCGCCGGTGTTCGACAGTGCGAGGCCACCCTACACTGCCGTCCTCCTCGGGGTCGCTTGTGCAATGAAGGCACAGAGCCCCCGCCGTGTACTCTCCTAGCGACCCCGGGGCCCCCCTTTAGTCGCCTCTTACGACAGGCGGGGGTGACCTTGGCTGTATTCTAATGCCCCAGACCAAAGGGCGATAGTTAGTGTACCTACACTAACTACTAATTAAGTAATTTCTAAGTAATTTGAAATGTAGTATACCTACCTAGGTATACTACATTTTAAATTACCCTACCTTGTGTAGCTTAAGCCAATTGGCTTTGATTTGATGGATGATTCGGTGTCAGCACCAACACACGATCACCTCTATCACCTACACAATAAAGTGTCAATACCATACTTTTTTCCCATACAGACGGGGCGTGCGCACGTTCTGGCCCACCCAACCAGCATTGATCTCATCGCGCAATCCCTCGACACCGAGAATGTGAAGACCAAGGTGGCAGCGCTGGAGATCCTGGGAGCGGTGTGCTTGGTGCCTGGAGGACACAAGAAGGTATTTATTATAAGTTTTTGAACTCATTGCTCAAATAGGTAAGTACTATCATGAATAGTCCCAATAATCTCCGCCGGCACGTGCCGGGTTGCTTTCCTCTCCAAACATTATTACTGATTGCGCCCTCCAAGTAACACCCTGGGTGGTGCAGGGTCACAAGTAATCGAGTGAGGTAAAATATTTGTAAGTTTTAAGCATGGGTAAATGGCAAAGTTACAAATTGAGCTTGTCTACAACAATAAAAAAGACCATTCCCAAACTAATCAATTTAAGTAAGCCATAAAAGTTATCCATTAGGCTGTAACTTTAGGACAGACTACCTATTAAATTAAGTATGTTTCGTGTATAACGCCTGAGCATATTGTATAGCAATGTTGTTCTGGCGCACGAACTGCTCATTAATATTTGTCCGTAATGATGTCTTGGCTTTTAATACTGCCACAGGACCATTGGAACACTTTAAAAAAATAAAATTACTCACCACAATGTATGAGTTCGCAATTGGTACAAGATAACTTGGCGAAACTAACTAATTTGTTGAATGACATGTTTTGCCCGTCTCCAAAGAACAGTTTCGTACATGAATAGTTTGAGTAAGTTACCGCTTTTTTTAATTCAAGCCTGAAACTGAACGATTCCTCTATCTTTCTATAGTAATAGATGCTTCCAAGGTTCAATACAACAATACCAATTTTCGAAAGTAGATTATCTATATTAGATTTCTCTTTGCAGACACCATGCGGGCTACACTATTTGAGGACCAAACCGTGCCTGTTTACATTCTGAACGAGTAGATTTATTTACAACTAGGCCTAATCCTAACTGCTAATGGTTTGTGTAATTTCGTAGGTACTAGAAGCTATGGTGCACTTCCAAAAGTACGCGGGTGAACGCGCCCGCTTCCAAAGCGTCGTCAATGAACTGGACCGAAGCACAGGGGCGTATCGAGACGACCTGGGCGTGAAGACCGCCATCATGTCGTTTGTGAACGCCGTCCTTAACTACGGCCCTGGAGAGGAGAGCCTGGAGTTCCGCCTCCATCTGAGATATGAGTTGCTCATGCTGGGAATACAACCAGGTGAATAGAATTCCACCAAAATAACATTATTTACTGAATTTGACAATGTGTGCCAAGTACTACCTGGATGTAATGACATCCATCCAATGACAGGAACTTCATGACCTGATAACACCCTCCATCTTCTACCACTGGACTTACTAGATGCCGAAAGGGCTTTCACCCGAAGCGAAGGGGTTAACTTTCCAGAATGAACGATAGGCTGCGTCCTTTCTGGTCTGCACAGCTAGGTTGATGTCAACAACAACAAAAAAAAAATGTTTTAAATGATTATCAAGACCGTTCAATCCAGATTCAAACTGACAAAACGGGACTAGGAAAGTTTTTGATGTAACTGATTAATCTTAACCAAACATCGCTTTTTTCAGTGATAGAAAAACTTCGCAAATACGAAAACGAGACTCTCGACCGTCACATCGAGTTCTTCGAGATGGTCCGCAACGAGGACGAGAAGGAGTTGGCGCGGCGGTTCGACAAGGAACACGTGGACACGAAGAGTGCCGCTTCCATGTTCGAGCTGCTGCGGCGGAAGCTCAGCCACACCGCCGCCTACCCGCATCTGCTGTCCATACTGCAGCATCTGCTGCTGCTGCCCCGTGAGTGCCCTTGCTTAGACAACACTTTAAGTGGATACTCCATAATAGGGTACAGGGTTCTCGAACCAGGGTCTCCGGACAAGAAGAACGCAGAGCAAAAGAATCTAGTATTTGCTGCTGCTGCCAGGTATTATACAATTCATTACGATGTCTTCTGATCATTTGATCTTTTGCCTGATTTTTTTGCCTTTTTTTTGTTTGTTACATCGACTTAAAATAAAATATAGGTTCAATATGATCTATTGACACATCAAAAGTGTCATAAGTTGAGAAAAAAGCTGCTTCAGTCAGTCCTTCAAACTTTTGACACTTGTAAGTCGGTTCAGACGGCGTTAGCTATTATTTATCTATGTAGATATTAAATAATATTCTCAATTTATATTATTTAGAATCATTTGGTTACCTATTTATTTATTATGTGCAATGTATGTTTAGAAGTCCGAGACATCTATGTTATACTACGCAAGCTCTGTTTAGTTTGTAGCCCACTAGCTTCATTGACTATGGGTAGAGATGTCTCGAGATATTTCTTCATTTTATTTACAAATCTCTTGCAGACTCCTTCTGCCATCACCAGTTGGAGCAAAAGCCCTCAGGAGAACTTACATTTTGGTGTGACCACTTCTGTGTGTGGTTCAAAGATCTTCTGACTGCCATCGGATACGGTAGCGAGATATTGTCCGCTATGCAATGATATTTCACTTGGTGTTCTCTCTTGCTTTTTTGTGTAGGTGGACGGTATGATAATTATATTGATGTTCTTGGAAACTGTACACTCCACACAATTTGTTCAAAGCTTTGTAATATGGCGCTGATTGGACCGTTACTCTAGACCGTGAGATATGACGTCATTTGAATCCGTATTTTTTATATGTTTAAAGTATTGCTTCTAACTTTTATTTAGTTGAGAAACTTATTCTTTGCACATTTGTGTTTTCTTTACTACGCTCAGTGTCTTCTATTTCTGGTATAAAAACATGTCTATCTATTTAGCTAAATTCACTTTTGTTTTGTTAAACTTCCCTCAGTTTATGATGCTATATTGTAATGAATAACCTTTATGTTATTTGTATTTATTTATTTACACACTCTGTTTAACTTTTTATTGCTTTCACGTTATTTTATTGTATTTGCTATTTGTGTTGCTCTAATTTTTAAAATCGAACTATAATTTTATTTATTTAGTGTTTTATGTCATGAAACTTCCTAATATAACCAAAATAGTAGTTAATTTCATTAAAATTCTCAATCAAATGACGTCACGCGTCCCGAAACGGTCTGACGAAGATTTCCTCGTTGAACTAACGTGAGCCATCTGTGCATTGCAGTGGAATACAACCCGTACTCGCAACACTTCCTGCTGCTCGACCGCGTGGTCCAGCAGGTGGTGCTGCAGCAGCCCAGCGCCGGCTCGCGCGCCAACAGCGACCAGGGCAGTCTGCAGGACCTCAACACTGACCAGACTAAGGTAACACTCGTTCAATGCGAGTTATGTTACCTAAACACGATCCGGCTCAAAGGACCAACAAGGGCGTTGGCTTGAATAAAATGCGGCAACTTTCAGAGACGCTTGTGCACAACAAGAAGAAAATGTCATTAAAACATGGACAGATCCGAGAACCGATGATAATGTTGCGCTTGAACAATAACCAAAGTTTTCGAAACTACCTAACGGTGCTGATAAGTCTCTGGAAATCTTGGAACTCTTATCTAAAACTTCAGCATTCAGCAGCAAGTTTCAAACTTTTAGAGAATTAACGATCGAACTCTTGTTTACACCCTTTCATAGTTGATCCATCTAATGTCTGTAAGAGGTACTCATTACTCGTGCATGTGTTACTTGACCGTTACCTTTACCTGGGGTTTGGTCAGGCGAATAGTAAGCGTTTACAATATTGATGACGCCTGGAAGTAGAAAAGGGCAAGTTACATGCTGAATTGCCCACATCGCAACTTACCACCAGTTGTGATTGTAATCGTAACTTGTCCTTAAATATTTCAGATTTACGACCCAGACGTAGCTCCATTAGAGATTAACGTCGGTGAGATAGTCCACTTGCTGGCCAAAGAGGAGGAACTGGTCGCTGCGAGGTCGAAGGCCGAGAACCTGGAGCGAGAGAATGTGGACCTCGCCACTGAGCTCGCGAAGAAGGTACGTGCGGGAGATGGTTGAGGGTTCAGGTTATGATGGTAACAGGAGGTGGTGTAGAGCGGAGATATACTAAATTGAAGAAAAACATTGTTTTACAAGGCTATTCGGAAGGCTCAGAATTAGAGCATTTACCTGCTTTTTGACAGCAGAATCTATTTATTATATCTCCAGCTCTGACTAAATCATCACCCGTTTTTATAAGGCTAATTAAAATAATCAGTGGTCAAATTGCGAGAAAAGCGCAGGCCACAAATTTAACTTCGTTCATGTTGTTGTTCTTGAGTTCACTTAGTGGGCAAAGACAAATATTTCATTAGCCTCTATTCAGTACGAACTCATCTTAGTATTCCAGTGTGGTCTGCGATTTAATTAATGTGATTTGCGTTTGACCGCTGATTTATATCATCATAAGTCTTTGAAAACGGGGGTTTACTGATCAATTGATTTTCAAATAACATATTCGAAAATCTTATTCATATTTTATTTCTGGCATCAATATTTTTACATTTATTTTTGTTATTTATTTTGCTTTAATAATTCATACAACCATTAAAAACTTTGGTATCAGAAAATTCAAAGCCATGGTCCATAGCGTTTAAAAATATTTTTATAAATTCCTTACTACCAAGAATTTCAAAAATCAGTCATTGGTTTTGGAACCAGCAATCAAATAACTTGCGAAGCAAAACAACGGTTTTAAACAATAAGCTAAAGCTTGCATTAATTGAACAAAACTAATTTTAAACATCATCAATTCATATTTTATCCATTGTCATTTTCATGTTCTATGGGGCTCGCCATTTGTGTTTAAATATTTGAAAAATACTATGGAATTAGTTGCTAAAATATTGATTTGCAAATACCCACATACATATTTAGTTTAGCTCTTTTAGCTTAAGCCTCTAGCGGGCAGAGTGAAATAGTTACCACTAAATATGAACCATAAGTTGATGAAATACGGTTGAGAACCAATGAAATATTCCGAGTGTTTTTGCCCGTTAAAGGGTTAAATAGCACCTTTACCGGAATCCAATTTGAATATAAACGAATAAGTGACATACTTGAATTTAACCTGACAATGGCAACCCCCAACTTGCATGTGTTAACTTGACTAACGGGCTGGCAGGAGAAGCAAGTAGACCAGCAAGCCCAGGAGCGGGAAGAGTTGGAGGGCGTCGTGTTCAGGCTGAAAGAGAGGCTCGAGAGGGAGACGGCTGCGCATATGGAGTGCACGGAGCGTGCGCGTGCTAACGCTACCCGCGCCACTCAGCTAGAACAACAGGTATAGTTTGGAGACTGCTTGGTGGCATTTCTTGTCTTACAGGTATATTTTCAAAATTGTATGATGTTTTGGCTTCGAGATAGGTGAATCTTCTATAAATGAAACAGGATTACTGTTCTTTAGTCTCGCTAAAACTCTGCTGGACTGATTCGGCTTATTTTCGTTTTGAAATGTTTGTGGAAGTTCAGGGAAGGTTGGAAACATGAAGAAATGAAGAAGAATAAGAATATAGCAAAAAAAGAATATAGTTTCTCTTAGCAACCGTTTCTACCTATCACGTGTCACTGAATGTTTGCTAGCAGAACGAAGTCTGTCGGGACAGCTAGTAAACAATATAATAAAGATTACAATATGACTCATCGAGAAAGTGTTAGCCACAGACAGAAATAGCTAGGTTGCTTCTGTAAGGTAATCATTAAGAGATAGCCGTACCATGCCCTCAGAAGTCATCACTTTCTACTGTCCACGGTTCCACATTGTAGAATATATATCTATTTTTATATAAAATAACCAATCAAGTGTAGTTATTTCCAATGTCTATTGCGAAGCAATGTCATTCGGCGAGGGCAAAATAAAAGTGGGTAGTTTGATGAGCCGTTGACAGTACTTGTTCGTTCGCTCCACTTTGCTGTCGACCTGACTGTGTAGAATTGTATACCTATCTAACAACAGTCTAGTTCTGAAAATAATGTAGAAACATATATTTTTATCGTAAATTAAATAAGATGACTGAAATGACTCATTTCTGACTGATAAAACTATTTGCAGCTGAACCAGGAAAGAGCAGAAAGGGCCAGATTTGAGAAACTAGTCAGCGAGGGGAGCATACCTGATGATGCGAAGGTATTTTACTTAAACATTGATTACCCAAGTGTAAGGACTATTACGTCCCTGTTGACTTATTACTTGCTAAAATAATGACATGAACAGGAGAGCGATTCAGGAGGGCGATTGAGAACCGAGTTATCGTACGATTCGGTAATTTTCATTAAATTTTTAATCCATTTTTATGTGGGTGGTCTGTATTGTTGGTCTGTAAATACTAGATGCCATTGGCTTCAACATATACAAAAACGATTCACTAAAAGTAAATGAAAGTTACCGAATCGTACGATAACTCGGTTGTGAATCGCTGACCTGATCCAATCACGCCATCTGGTTTATTTATTTATTCATTTATTTCTGAAAGGTATACAGACAGATTGCAGCTACAATATTTAGAAATATCTTTAAAAAAAGTAAAAAAAAAGTTATCTATCACTAAAAAAATTGCTTTCTCGTTCTAGGTCAGCAACTTGAAGAGCGCAGTAATAGAGACGTTCTCCGCCCCTCCGCCTCCCCCACCGCCCCTCCTTGCTCCCCCGGCCCCCGCGCCCCCGCTAGCCCCCGCCCCTCCCCCCGCGCCCCTGGCCCCCCTAGCCCCCTTCCCCCCCGCCGCGCCCAAGCCCAAGAAGAACGTGCCCACGCCCGGGAACCCCCTCAAGAGCTTCAACTGGAGCAAACTACCCGACGCCAAACTGCACGGCACGATATGGCAGGAGTTGGACGACACTAAACTGTATAATGCTATAGATCTGCACTCGATCGATAAGATGTTCTGCGCTTACCAGAAGAACGGTGTGCAGGTTGGTGATTTTAGTACTAATGCGAATGTTCCGGGTGTGAAACCTTAATGAATAATATCTTGTTATCAATAAATTACTCACTCCCTTATTCATAAAAACGAACGCAACGCGATAGCATAGTTTCAGCAATTAACGTGTTATGTCACTTACTCGCAAATGGCGGCAGCAACAAGAATGAAAGTGAGAAAGCAATACAAAAGTTAACGTGCTGTTGAAGAGCTGTTTGAGTTCTTATGAATAAGAGGGTTAGTTTGTATTTGTGAAATTTAATTATTCCTTTAAGACTTCATCTTTTTCTTTTGGTATATCAAGGATCTATCAGGCGCTATAATTTGTGATTGTTTGTGACAAGCCTGTGTTTCGAAATTTCAAATCAATCTGACTCTGATATAGAATCCAAAGGTTTCGGGCTGCGGCTTTTCTTAAACTACTTTTCTTTTGAATTATGGTCTACCCTTATTATTCTATGGGTCTACCGTAATTAACTAGTTTGACATCTCAAATATCATCTGAATGTATATTGACTGAAACTGAATGGTTTTTTTCTGCAGAACGAAGGCTCAGTAGAAGATTTAAGACAGCTGGGAGCGAAGCCCCGAACCAAAATACTTTCAGTGATTGATGGAAGACGAGCGCAGAACTGCACCATCTTATTGTCCAAGCTTAAAATGTCTGATGAGGAGATATGTCGGTAAGCATTTAACAACAATACATTTGTATTTAATGAATGCATAAATGTAGGCCATAAGGCCAAGATTTCGTCAATACTGGCGTAGACACGCTCGCGGCATTTAATTTTTGCCAGGTTTCGCGGTACAGGCAAGCCCTCCTGGCGTGTAGCAGTTCGGTTCAGCAAAAAAGAGGGTGGGATCAGGTTATGCAGTCCCCGCGCACATTCTCCAAAATAAACCTTATGAACACTTGAATACCTTGTAAAACACTTACGTTTTGCTTGTCCAGAGCGATCCTCCGCATGGACACCGGTGAACAGCTCCCCATAGACATGGTGGAGCAGCTGCTGAAATTCACTCCCAGTGCCGAGGAGGCCGCGCTGTTGGAGGAGCACCAGGACGAGCTGGACAGCATGGCGAGGGCTGACCGGTTCCTGTACGAAATCTCCAAGTAAGTGCCCACTCATTTGTTCCAAAGTTGAGGCCCCTATGGCGATCTCGTTGCAAAATAGAATGGGAAATAAATATTTAAGAAGCCTACCTAAGTTAGCAGTTTGTTACGGAGCAGATAAAAATGCAGGAGGTGGAACCTTAAAAATAAAATTACATCATTGCATAAATTGATTTATGTAGCCTCGGGAGGTCAGCTGGGTGTTTTGCTATATAGATAGACGTACTTGATTAGCTACTTTAGCCCCCTTAATTCGGTTTATCAATTGACTGAACTGGCAGCCCAATGTGATGCTGTATTTTTTTCATCGGACTGTAGGACCCCCTAGAACTTGCTACTTTTCCTAAGTTAATCAAGCACTTCCAGTCTTCCAACAAACTAAGGTTGGGTTGCACCATCTGACTTTAACAATAACAAACATCAAAATTTCAGTTAAAGTACCGGTAACTATGCCAAAAATGACGTCAAATTGTCAAATTTGATAAAAACTTTAACTTTAACTTCTACTATGGTGCAACTTACCCTAAAACTTTCTGACATTTAAGCACCGCATTGTTTGTATACTGTGTATTCATATTATTTTGTGACAGCAATTATTTATGCCTATCAGTAAGTGTATGTTTTGTTCGCTACTGACTACTACTAGCTACTGTTTCCTTTGTTTGAACTAAGCAAGTTCTTGATGATACAAAAGTCTGCACACTAAATAACCGGGTTTTGTATGTAAACAACGGTTTGTCGCCGAAATGTTGGGCAAATACAGGTAAAATAGTAGTTTTTACCGTAGTTTATATGTTGCAGGAAATTCGGTTATTTAGTGTGCATATAGTGAAAAATGCATCAAGAAAGTTTAAAAACCGATATTTGTATCGGTGCTTGTGACTAGATCAGAACACGTCCATTTGAATTAAGACTTTTTGATTACCAACTTACTTCACCCAGGATCCCGCACTACGGTCAGCGCGTGCGCACGCTCGCGTTCAAGAAGAAGTTCTCAGTCGCCGCGGCCGAAGCCAGCGCGCGCGCGCACACCGTGCTCCGAGCCGCGCGCGACATGACGCGCTCGCGCCGCCTGCGCGCGCTGCTCGAGCTCGTGCTCGCGCTCGGGAACTACATGAACAGGTACAGATACAGCGCGTGCGCACGCTCGTCTTCAAGGAGAAGTTCTCAGTCGCCGCGGCCGAAGCCAGCGCGCGCGCGCACACCGTGCTCCGAGCCGCGCGCGACATGACGCGCTCGCGCCGCCTGCGCGCGCTGCTCGAGCTCGTGCTCGCGCTCGGGAACTACATGAACAGGTACAGATACAGCGCGTGCGCACGCTCGTCTTCAAGGAGAAGTTCTCAGTCGCCGCGGCCGAAGCCAGCGCGCGCGCGCACACCGTGCTCCGAGCCGCGCGCGACATGACGCGCTCGCGCCGCCTGCGCGCGCTGCTCGAGCTCGTGCTCGCGCTCGGGAACTACATGAACAGGTACAGATACATCATCATGTCGTCTACACCGTTTCCGGCGATGGCGACTCCGGCAAACCATTCAGGTTGGGTCTTTCTGGCAATAGGCTCTGATGTGACTAGCAAGACCGAACTTCGACTTAAAAATTCGGTTGTAAGATGTACGGTGGCCGGCACATCACGCTACCCATTTCCGTTCAGTCCTCCTTGCTCTATCGCGAACAAATGACATTTGGCAAGAGCGAGAGAAAAAACGGAAATGGGGTAACCTGATGTGCTGTTGACTGTACAGTATAACTGACCAGCCGAATTGTCTTCCGTATTTGGCGCTTTGCATCAAGGTTTTCAAGACGCCTCGAAACTGTTCAAGCTACAATGTACAGTTTGTCGCCATTCCGGTCTGAGACGTTCGGGATCCTCCCATTTATCGGTTGGTATATTGCATGCCAGGAGGTTGCGCTTCAAGACGTCTTTGTAACGTAGATGTTGTCCACCCTGCCTGCGTTTTCCACTCGATAACTAACGGCGACTGACAACTCGATGCGACATGACGCGCTCGCGCCGCCTGCGCGCGCTGCTCGAGCTCGTGCTCGCGCTCGGGAACTATATGAACAGGTATAGATACAGCTCGTGCTCGCGCTCGGGAACTACATGAACAGGTACAGATACAGCGCGCGACATGACGCGCTCAGCGACAGCTATGCTATTCCCCTAAAACTCCCTTCGCTCGTGTAAGTGAACTTTAAAATTCAATTTCTGGTCGTTTAAAAAAAAGAACTAAGACAAATAACATTTTTAATTTATTTACATACAAAATGAGGGAAAATACTAATTCAAAGTAAAGCGTTTTGATGATTGAGGTAAGCTTGAGCACCGAGATGTGAAGTGATGTCCGATGTGCACCGCCGGAATAACACGGCAGGAGGGCGAATTCAGAACCGAGTTTTCTAACGATTCGGTAGTTTTCGTTAAATTTTCAATCCGTTTTCTAATGTGGGAGGTGTCTGTATTATTATTTTTGATAAATACTAGATGCCATTGGCTTTAAAATATACAAAATTCAAGCACTTTCGGTTATCAAGCGATTTACTAAAATTAAATGAAAGTTACCAAATCATACGATAATTCAGTTGTGAATTGCTACCCTGGTCTGAACAGGGAAGCACGTCTAAATCTAGACATAAACGCAAGTTTAATTAAATCCTTTCTAAGTCATGTCTTCCTTTGTGTCCAGGGGAGCGCGCGGCAACGCCAGCGGTTTCCGGCTGTCGTCCCTGAACAAGCTGGCCGACACCAAGTCCAGCCAGTCGCGCAACACCACCTTGCTGCACTATCTAGTCGAAATGCTCGAGACACAGGTAATCAATACAGGCAATGTATTATAATAAAACGACGGAGACAGGTTACTTGTGCTAAAAAAGTGGCACCCGAAATCAGGACGACCACCTGAGCAAAGCATTGACAGTTTGAGACAATATTGCGCAGCATGAATCTGTCTCGTTTACGCTCTAGTAAATAATCATGCTATCTTGTACACACGGTCAAATTATAGGTACGTACGCCAGGGGACTATTTTTGACTTCGCGTCAGTACTGACATAACCTGTCTACATCTTTTTCATTGTAATACCATTGAATACAGGATGTTGTTTGTTGAAACCAGCCCTTGTTGAAAGTTGACCAGTCAGTCACATTTCAGGCGTAGTTTAGTTTATAAAAGGCTCTAAATTTGCTTTCTCTTTATACCTTTGAATTGTTGACTGAAATAGGATTATGGATCTTCTAGGCATTATGTTCCCCATTTGTAGAACCCAGGTTTTGAAGACAATGAATAATGGATAAGTAAGTATAGGGACTCTATATTTAGCTGCTAGTGCCAAGAAGTTATTTATAACTGACTACAAAAATCATAATAACTTACGTGACATGTTATGACAATTAGGTTTGTTTAGAAATTTAATACTTTTTGTCATCTTTTCTACAGTTCAAGGACATCCTACTGCTAGAAGAAGACCTACCCCACGTTCGGGCAGCGGCCAAAGTCTGCGTCGATCAACTAGAGAAAGACGTGAACGCGCTGAGAGCTGGCCTGAAGGAAGTGGCCAAAGAACTTGACTACCACGCGGCGTTACCGGCCCCGGCTGATCCTAATGATGCCTTCCTAGCGGTTATGAGGGAGTTCCACGCTCATGCCGTATGCACCTTCACGCAACTTGAGGATCTATTCCAGGTAAGACTAATGCCCATTTTTGTCAAGCAACTAGAGAAAGACGTGAACGCGCTGAGAGCTGGCCTGAAGGAAGTGGCCAAAGAACTGGACTACCACGCGGCTCTGCCGGCCCCGGCTGATCCTAATGATGCCTTCCTAGCGGTCATGAGGGAGTTCCACGCTCATGCCGTATGCACCTTCACGCAACTTGAGGATCTGTTCCAGGTAAGACTTAATGCCTATTTTTGTCTAGCCACTAGAGAAAGACGTGAATGCGCTGAGAGCTGGCCTGAAGGAAGTGGCCAAAGAACTTGACTACCACGCGGCGTTACCAGCCCCGGCTGATCCTAATGATGCCTTCCTAGCGGTCATGAGGGAGTTCCACGCTCATGCCGTATGCACCTTCACGCAACTTGAGGATCTGTTCCAGGTAAGACTTAATGCCTATTTTTGTCTAGCCACTAGAGAAAGACGTGAATGCGCTGAGAGCTGGCCTGAAGGAAGTGGCCAAAGAACTTGACTACCACGCGGCGTTACCAGCCCCGGCTGATCCTAATGATGCCTTCCTAGCGGTCATGAGGGAGTTCCATGCTCATGTTGTATGCACCTTCACGCAACTTGAGGATCTGTTCCAGGTAAGACATAATGTCTATTTTTGTCAAACAACTAGAGAAAGACGTGAACGCGCTGAGAGCTGGCCTGAAGGAGGTGGCCAAAGAACTTGACTACCACGCGGCGTTACCAGCCCCGGCTGATCCTAATGATGCCTTCCTAGCGGTTATGAGGGAGTTCCACGCTCATGCCGTCTGCACCTTCACGCAACTTGAGGATTTGTTCCAGGTAAGACACAAACATACATAAACGGCCCTATATACGTCCCACAGATGGGCACAGGCCTCACCTCAATTATGAGGTGGAATGAGCCACACTCCAACACGCGGGCTCTGTGCGGATTGTTGGAGGGGTGTAAGGTTAGTGAGCAACCCTTATGTCAGCTGTTATCGTGCCGCCCTTAGGCCTCTAACTAGGCTTAACGACTGACATCTAGCGACGTCAAGCGGGACCAACTGCTCGTGCCTTCCGAAGCACGGAGATGCCCGAAATGCATATCACTAAATTTCGGTCTGGGTGGTCACCCATCCCATTTCCGATCCTGCGTGTGTTGCTTTACAACAGCGAATGTCGCCGGTCACTGTCACAACTGCGCCACGGGCACCCCACTTGAGACACAGGTGTGTGCCTATTTTTGAAGCAATTAGAGAAAGAGGACTAAACGCTGACTCCATAGAGATGGCTCAAGAACTAGACGCAGTGGTACCAGTAATTAGTGACTTATACGCTGATAGTAAGAGTTGGTCAACTGAAACGGCGTTACCAGCTCCTACTGACCATTTTTAGCCTTTTCAATGCTAAAAGGAACTTCATAAATGTTAGAGTAGGTTTATCGAAGGTCAATCTATCAACTCTTTTGAAAGCTTGCAGGCAGATCCGAGCTCAAAATATGCGCCTGAACTTTCTAAAATGTTTATCTAACTACACTATTGGCTGAGCCTATAGGTCTTATCAGATTAGTGTGATCTATTCTATTTTGGAAATTGTAACACTGCCGTCCGGTGAAAATTTCATTAATTGTCCTGCTTTTATTAGGCCTAATCATTTCTTACAATGTCTTAAGGTAGCTAACAAACGTTTTCATGTATATTTTTTTTGTATAAAACTGGCCTTACGTATTTATTTAATTAATTTAATTATTTTTTTCCATACTCTCTAACGTGTAATTTCCTCCCAGGACATGAAGAGCCGCCTAGAAGCGTGCGCGAACGCGTTCGGCGAGGAAGCGTCGGCGTCGCCGTCGATGTTGTTCGGCGCGATGGACGCGTTCCTGACGCAGCTGGGCGAGGCGCGCGCTGAGTGCGACGCCGCAAGACGCAGACGGACTGAAGAGGAACGACGTACTAGACACGAGCAGGAGGTAGGCTAATATACGTTTAAAATGCACGGTCCGATTTGAGCGAAAAGGTGCTTTAATGCGCTCAAATAGGGACCGAATTGATTTGGCGTGTTAACGAAACCGATAATCAGTATCCAGGAGGGAAAAAGGAGGCGTGAAATCAATGTTTTATGAACAGTTTGCGGAAACTTACCCATTGAATCTTTAGAGAAGTTTAAGTAAGAAAAACTTATTATAAGCCTGAAATTTAAAAAACTCCTTTAAATTAAAAGCAGAATAGTAATTGACAACTCTCGACAAAATTGTATACCTTCCAGTTCCAGGTTGGTCCATCTACTTAGACCAAAAATATCAATTCCTTTTCTTTTTTCGATATTACAAACATATCTCTCTCTTACAGCTAAAGAAACGAACAATGGAACGCAAGCAAGCGTCCAGCCTCCTCAGCTCGGTGGGGAAATCCCTCGGCAAGAGCAACTCGGTCGACTGCAACGGACACACCAATGGAGACTCTTCACGCGATGGAACCCTCACAAACGGACAGAAGGGAGAGTTCGACGACCTCATCTCAGCACTCAGGACAGGAGACGTCTTCGGAGACGATGTCGCCAAGTTCAAAAGGTCCAGGAAAGCCTCCAAAACATCCCACAAAGGCAGAGACTCCCCTCCGAGAGGAATCTGCCGAGAAGACTCCAGGGAACGACAGAAGAATTGAACATCTTCCAAAGATACAATGGGATGGATTATAGCAATTGATTTTGCAAGACATGAGGAGCGATACTCGAGAGTTGTAAACAGTCACAAATGAGAATGTTTATGAACATTGATGTTATGACTTTAGCAAAATATATTACTTGAATGTGGTAACTATATTAGATGACTGTTCTAGAGTGTTAGATTTGGTTTCAACTGTTACTGATAGTATGGTTGCACTGGCTGGTCCAACTTTTGTGAGATACGCCTGGATTAGGACTAAGTCATTTCGCAAATTTTCTAACAAGAGTTGAATGTCAACAGAATTAATCGTGTGACAACGAATGTAACGGTGTTTCCGACTCCATTTTGTATTACGTTTTTTAACAATATACTAACATTATCACAAAATCTTGGTGCCTAATTTTGAACATTTTACGTTCATGAGATTTTTGAAGATTTGGCTTTTTGCTGGCTATCGACTGATGAAGTCAAAGACTGTGTGTTATTCCATAGACATAATAATTTAAGACTTTCTATTGATAAGCGATGTGTGATTTGAATAACCATAGAGTAGATCTTATAGTTTTTTTATTACAATAGAGTTGATTTTATAAAGTTCGTTACAAGGGCGCCATATAAACTGATAAAACTTTATACGTCTTAGTCTATACGATTTTTGTACTTTCATGCTCACAGAGATGCCTAATGCCATAAGCTCAAGTCGAATGTCTAATTTTCTTTACAATGCGTACTTTAGTTTATTTATAACTTGTATCATAATAGGTGTAAATTCTCCTTTTTCCAATAACGACAAGGCACCTGTTAAGCATATTATCTCGAATTGGATTGTATTCCTAGCACTGCGGAAATGGATCCTTTTGGATCGAACGATCACTATTGTGTGAACTATGAATTGACATTTTAATTCCTATATTATTATACCCGATAATAATACTAGTGTAGGAATTGATACCAACGAACCAGGCATATTGATTTAGGAATTTAATATAATACCGTTTATTGCATGGTAGATGAAGGTTTTTGACAGTTTTACATTGTAATTTTATATAGGTAGATGTTTCAATAAATTCTCTGTAACTAATTTATTTTATTTCATCCATTATTGTGATTAAAATGAAATTATTTAGTTGAATGTAAATATAATTTTAATTTTGCCAAAATTTGTTACCTTAACGAGTTGATATGCAGGAATTTTGATAAGTTATTGAAATTTCTCATCTATGGAAGTTTATCATGTAAATTTTATTGTTTTGTTCAGTATTGCATAAGCGAATAGTATATTAATATAATTATTATACCTATAGACATTATTTAAATTAAAATCCTTAAAACAAAGTATCATGGTTGTTAATATTAAAACTACCTCACTGTACTTATTCTATCCTGTAGAGCCATCCTGTAAACTACCTTGGAAACTACATATTTTCAATCTTCCAACGGTTTTACGATTTTGGCTCCGATATTGTTAACCGCTTGTTTTGCATGATAATTGTTTATCAAAATAAAACAATGAAATTAAGCACAAAAGATCAGCCGTCAGCAAAAGGTCAGTTAAATCACACAACATGTTTTTACACATTTTGCTCTTAGACACGGTGGATGAGAATACTCGTTTAATCTGCCACTGCCCACGGAGCACTGAAAGCTAAAACTCCTCGTACAAGCGGGCAGCGGGCTCAGTTTACTCTGTACTTCCAGGCCAAAAGTCGTGATTAGTATTGCCAGGTAAAAAAATAATTATAAAATAGAAAGTATAGTGACGTGACGGGTATAATTCTGAGAACTCAATTCGATCTCGAATACGATTTAACCTGCCAGACAACCAACATTTTCATACGTTTGACGTAAATTCTCATTCACTTATGAAAAATAAACTAAGCTCATTCCGTTGTTTCAGATAAATATAATCACTTTGAATATAATTAAATTATCTGACAGGTAAATTCGTGTTCTGCTATGCTATTCCGGCGGACGCCAAAACTACCTTCGCTCGTGTGAGTGAACTTTAAAATTCAATTTCTTTGCAACTGTGGTTGTTTGAAAAAAAGGACTAAGACAAATAACATTTTTACATTATTTACATACAAAATGAGGGAAAATACTGATTCAAAGTAAAGCGTATTGATGATTGAGGTAAGCGTGAAGCACCGAGATGTGAAGTGATGTCCGATGTGCACCGCCGGAATAGCACGGCTGGATCGAAATGTGAAATTGACATCCCTTATAGCAGAACAAAAGCACTCGTCACCTTGATGCTGACTGGTGGTACAATTTGTTGAACAAAAAAAAGGACATCGCTTCATTTATTGACGAAGCAGAAAAACTGGAGCATCATGTTGATGATTACTTTCTATCTATTAATTTAGGTAAAGAACCCTGATTAAAATAATTAAAGCTAGGAAATTTACTGTAGACAGACAAGTCTTCATTTAAAAATTAAGTTCATATTCAAATTATTATCTTTATTACATACCGAGTGTTACTAAGGTGTGTGCAGAGCTCGCTGCAGTCACGCCTCGAAGCCTGCTTTGAATTTGACTGATGGATGGGGCGTTAGCGGGCGCTGTCTGCAGCGTTGCGTTCCCGCGGCGTTTATTTTATCGCGGAACTATCGCTGCGAGATCGCGCCGTGTACGCTGCGAACACGCCGCGCTCTCACGCGGAGATTGCCTCGCTAGGTGTGAACAGGCTGTTACCACTTACCTATAGACTTAAAAAGTTAGACAATGTCCGATCTAACCTGAAACACGTGATGATTTTTTCCTTACATTTTCGTAAATGTAAATTCTATGTTCCTTGTTTTAGGATTACTAGTCAGTAAATTAAACCAAAGCTTACGTAGATATTATGTAAGTAGGTACAATGAATAAACAAAGGACAAATTCAAAACAAAGACCGAATAATATCCTTTAACCAAAATTCAGAACCAACCTAGCGTTGCGCTTTGCCACTTGCTTCATTAGAATGTTCGTTATTTCTCCAAGCTCACCCTTAAAATAATTAGAGAAATAATGACCACGAGCTCTAAGCCGGGGATTTTCTCTAAAACATTGTTCAAAACCTTCTGTTGTTACCTACGTCGTATTTTATGAAAATGTTCCTTCATATTTCACAGTATTACTGTATCTTACATACCTACCGCACCTCAGTTGCTAGGGCTATAAGTTATTATGTTGACATAGGCAGCTGTGAAGCGTGGTTAGATAACGATGACTTTCATTATGATTTATGACTAAATCTACTCCCAAAAGATGACATTTCAGGCAAAAGTATTTTATCTGTAAATGCTGGATACAAACTTTTCCTCAGATCAGACAATCAAGTATCGGAACCTCAGGTGGAGTTTACAATGCGGTTTCCGTATTAAAAACATAAATATAACAAAAAAAAATACTCACCACAAACGCTGATAAATTAAAAAATTACCAATTAAATCCAATTGATTGATTTCCCAAATAAAATGTTATCACGGCAAAACGGACGGTCATAAGAAAGCGTGCATTTTTGTAGTGTGAAAATTCTTCCGTGTTAAGTGACACTGACAGCTGGTTTTGCCGCCAAAAACAGCGTAGCGTTAAAGAAAAGAAGATACCTAATTAGTAAGTAGAGCAGGGGGGAGATATTCAAAATAGGTAAGTGTGTGTGGCGAGAACTAATAAAAACGTTTGTAATCATTTATAATAGGGTTTCTAACAACAAAGGCAATGACACTTCGGCCTTACAGCCACCACAGCCACTAGACGCCTGATGTATGATTCCTTGTAAAATGTTGTGTGTGTCACCACACACATATAAGGTACAAGCTCTGCTTAGTTTAGATGTAACGATCATAGTGTTAGATGTCCTGAATAATAAAGTTTTTATGCTATCGCTTACTCGTGCGATTTCCCTTAGGGGTAATATCATCCCAAATGTCCCACAGAAATACCCTAATGGGCAGTTAATCGTTTTCCCACCGTCAGCAGGACATTAAGGGTCCCACCACTCCACATGCAATTTATTTTAGTCGTAAGGCGAAGCTTCAATTGCGTCATTAAGGTTAAAAGAGGTGAAGTATCAATCAAGCTAATGGCGGATATACAATTAGAGTGAAACTTTGATTGACTTATTTTAAAATTCGACCGATTGCCGTCAGATGATTATGCCGTCAACTAGCTTAACCACTGATCTAACTAAAAAGCATACATATAGGTTAAGTAAACAAGACAAGACAAGGGTAACATACAACTGTTCGCGACATGAACAGGAATTGAACCTTCGAACCGCGGCGTTAGATCATTGTTAATCAACAACAATGAGGTCTACAGCATTATTATGCTCAAAAAGGTGACGTCACTGGCTAAATAAGGTCCTACTGTCAAACGTCTACACGTTTGACAGCACTAATTTAAGGGTTAGTTGCACCATAGTAGAAGTTAAAGTTAAAGTTTTTGTCAAATTTGACAATTTGACGTAATTTTTGGGCCTAACACTGTCAAATTTGACAATAACTTTAACTTTAACTATAACTTCTACTATGGTGCAACTTACCCTAAGAAATACATTTTGACAGCTGCCAGTGTCATTGGTAACTGTAGGTACCTACTTCCGTCCATTTAAAATACGATTCACGAGCTGTGGCTTGACTGTTGAGCCTGACAGAACACTTGAATGCTTTTAGCATCGCCTAAAGCTTAATTTCCAATGACACTGGCAGCTGTCAAAATGTATTTCTTAAATTAGTGACATTCAAGGCACACGTGAAACAGTCTCCATCGATGTACTTAAATTGAAAGAAAGAAAGAAAGAAAAGTATTTTATTGGCCATACACCAGACTCATTTAAAAAAAAATAACACATTGTGAACATTTAAAAAACACACAACAATTAAACCACGTACAAAAAAAAGAAATTAAGGTTGACACATTGATACATACAAATAAATAAAATGAGCCTACAGTGCGAGGCCAACGAGGTCCCTGCCTCAGCATTTGTTCCGTCGCAGCTTTGAAGCTGCAACGATGCTGGTATTCTGTCAGGGCCTCGGCGGTATTGTCGATGCGGTATTGTAGATGTATAGGAATCTGCAAATTGCATTTGCAGATTCCTACACATCTAATCGGATGGCACTTGCACGCACTGTCTTTAAAAAAAGAGTCAATTTTGCACTGGATTACAGTTGGGACTGTATTACACACCTTTGTCATAAACATTATGAAGTAATTAGCGGGATGGATTTTGCGACAAAGTGAAGATGAAAAGCATTGTGTTTCGTTAATGAAAAATACAAAGCTACATCCCAAGTAATTAATGTTCCAACCGCAAATAACACTGGCTGTATCATAAAGCAAACTCAGCTGTTATAATCTGTCTGCCATTCGTAATATTTTAATATGCATCTCCTTAACACATAGCAACTCATTAGTGTTGTGAAACTGTAGTTTAGCTATCGAAATTGTTTGATTTGACCTTAGGAAACAGTCACATTATCAATAGGACTATCTATAGGGTCGATAATAAATTTTATCAATTGTCTCGGTACATCATCGTTTTCGTCCCCCTGGGTATGGAAAACTACGGACAGCTAAATAATAGCTACCTGTATAGGTACCTGTATAGGTACCTGTACCTGTATTACTATTAATATTATTGACACTATCAATAATCGACTCGATGTCAATACTATTTCTCTGGTATCGCTAGACTATCGATATTTTGTAATACTGTACAACACTTATCTGTAACATGTGCATTTGTATGATCTTCGAGGGCAGATTGCTGGAGCATCATTACATCTTAATTACTGTTAGAAGCGGCTGCGGGATAATGAGCGTATCTAACGGCAGCGCTTCAAGCTATGCACAAATTGCAGACTAAAGACCCTTTTAATTTTGGTGCGGTTTGGTGTAATGTTGCCTAGAGGCAGTTTGACGGGCTGACACATTTAGATTAAGAAATAAATGCGCAATAGGTACATAATTAAAATCTGATCTGATCTGTCACGTTGGCCGGTGACCTCGTCTTTCCTTGGATGTCAGCACTTGCACTTTCAGTCCTTTCCATAGAACGTGGGTGACCTTGAGCTTTCTTCTAGTGAACATAGGTATTTAGTAAATTGATTTGTTAATCGCGTAAATCCGTAGGTACTGAAAACTTGTTCCTTAAATACCAGTGTCTCCATTCACACCTAAGCCGCCGACAGTCGGCACAAAACATGAAACCACCGACTCACCCGCCGACAATCGCTACAGCTACAATTGTAACAAGCTGTGTGGTTGACCACTATTTTTAGATGGGTAGCCATAAGCTTGCCATGAGCTTGCTGGATCAAGATATTGCAGAAGCGACATAAAACATTTGCGGGCCTCAGCGTCTTGGCTGAACAACGCACAGCCAGAGCCCGTAAAGAAAAAAAAACAGTTAAAGCTGTTAGAACAGCTGTTAAACAGAGTTTCGTTTACAGTCCTACCAACTTATCTGTGAAATGGCGAAAATTGGAACTACGACCGCCATGTTGAAATGTCATTCGATTGTCCGTGTCAACAATTTTTGAGTACTATGGTTGTTTTATTGTGATATTTCGGAATTTATGAAGTTGAATATGCCGAAAGCCATTAAAAGTGATGCTCAAAACATTATTCTCAAGGTTAAAACCTTTTTTAAAGAAGAAGCTCGGGCGAGACTCCGATTATTCCATTTACCAAAATATACTAAGGAATTTCGGCTGCAACAGGTTAGTGTTGTCAGCTTTATTTTTATAAATACCTATATTCTTAACCAAATATTTAAGTCCACGGAATATTTGTATATATTCTTACTGTAGGTTGACGTAACGGTAACGCACATCTAATAGGTCACCTGTGAAATGGGTGAGCCAACTAACCTGCCGGTTTTTAAATTTCGATGAAAAATAAAATCCTATGTTTCAGGTGTGAGTCAACTCGAAATTCAAAAATAGATAAAGAAGGGCATGCAGCAGAAGACACTGTTCAAGGCAAGGATAGAAAACGCAAAAGTGGAATCATACACGTTGATGATTTTGACATGGGAGTTATACGGAGGAGAGTACATGAATTTGATTCTGCCAAAAACGAGGTGCCTACTGTTAAAAACCTCCTAGAGGTCTTAAAGACAGAAATAAATTACGCACGACAGCGATGATGATGTCGGTAGTGCAGGCTCATCTAAAGATCATAATTACTGTAAATGTGGTTTTTAATAAATAATTGTTAAGCAATTTGTTTTTTTTATTACATCCATTAGGTACTTACCACTTCGAATTATTATTAGTATATCGTTGTTAGGGGTTAGGTACGGTCTTAACTAAATGCTGCAAATAGTACCTGGTAACTGATGCAGGGAGGGTACATGAATCACATTGAATGAAAGTTTGAGTGGAACATTTAGTATGATTGTTAAGTTTTCCAGATTCTAGTTTATCTCTCTAGTAACTGTTTTAGCTATCAAACCTTAATATCTGCAGGATTTCCATTTCATTGGATCACTTTCTAAATAAAGCCATTTTTTAATCCTGAAGGACAACTGTTTAGCGTACCTACTTAACTACAAATGAATTTACAATATTTAATTTTATTATTTTTATTTAATACTTATTTCATATGAAAAATTTCCTACTTGTAAAACTCACTCAATTTCAGGCACCTTATATTAATTAGCAACACTGAATCGACGGTGTCGTCCTCCTTCAGTTCACAGATAAGTTGGTAGGTCTGTACCTACGTGACATTGGCGGAATTGTGGTAAAAAAACCCAGACATCGCCATTAAAAAAAGAAAAAGAAAAGCTTCGTTCCCGCGCCTCTTTATTTGAAATTCTTTAATTTTAATCATTAATTCAATTCAAGGAACTTCAACAAGAATTCTGAACTTTCTGGAGTTCTGGTTTGGTGAGTGGAGTTGCTTTATTAATTCGATGTAGCATCTGATGATTGTGTTTCAGGGATATCTAGGAAGGATCAGATCAGAGCCAGCACACCGTAGTGTGGAGTTTTCCATAATTAATACTTATTTTTATTCATTAAAGTAATAATTCAACAGCAGTTATGATCACAATACATTTGAAAAATGTAAAAGCAAAGTAAAAGTAAAAAATAATTTATTCAGTGGCACTTGGTATATAATAATAAAATGTTTGTACCTACATAATGTGTATAAACTACGTATATAAATATTTGGATATTAACACCCCATGCATGATACCTACACAGGGTTAATTTCCGAGTGTCATTCCACGAGGAAATGAATCTGTTATGTATAAATTCACTTTTTTCCCAAGTTTATTTTCACATATTTCAACCTTTTTTTGCTTTCCTTGCGGGTTGTGATTATTTTTTGAAAACTTTTAGGGACTCTACATGCAAGTCGGTAGATCCAGCACACATAATAAAGCTTATTAACACGTGTTAATCGTGGAATAGAAGAATGTGCACCATGGACTGTTTATACTTCAAGATTAATAAAGAAAAGAGAAACCTTCGAACCACTTAAGTACTATACGAGAGCCTCACCCTCCTCGCAACTAACTCATAAAAGAACTTTGCTAATCTAATAAAACGCTAAACGATTATGTTAACTAGAACAATTTAGGTAAGAGATTACTTAAAGAAAGGTACATTATAGGATCACAAGTACAGTGCCTATAGGTAGATATATAGATAGTCAACTAAGGGCTGAGTTTTCAGATAGTTACAGACCTATTATAATTTATCAGATTAATAAAGTAACTGTGCTTACTATGGTTTTACTTTCACTGTAAGTAGTATTTAATAGTTCTGAAATCGGCCGCTATTTATAGACACTTTTGGTTACCACATGGATGCGAGTCCTGTTTTAAAAATACTTGGCACAGGTTTTTGCAAGTATTTTATTAGCCTGATATATTACTCTTATGTAACTATTGAAAAATCAGCCCTTAGTTGACTATTTACGAGAACCTAACCCCCGAATGCCAATGCCTTGCCTATGTTCAGCATGGACGTCGTATGGCTGCTGATGATGGTGATGATGAACCCTCGAAATCACAAACACAAACCAACGTTGAGTATCCTTCAGCAGCATAGCTGTCCCTTGCAGTTCTATTGAAACTTTACGGGACAGCATGAGCGTGAGCGTGTGCTTAACGTTGATTGACGTTTGTTAATTCGAGGGTAAGGCATGCAAATTCACTCGACTTGCGTTTATAGGTGTAGGACAATCAGTGTAAGTTTTGTGATAAATGTTGAACATTGTAATTGTCGTGTTCCCTGGGTGTGCACGGTAGTGCCCATCAACAGGAAATCTGAGAGTGAGAAGAACAAGTAGAGGCTTCGCCGGTATCTACCTAGCAAATGGGACATAAGATTGTTCAATCTTTATTTTCTATTCTACGATATGATTTTTATTCAATGTTGGCGCTACTTGGTGGCTGTATGGACAATAACAATACATTGCATCGCATGAAAAAATAATATTATGCTTAACATAACGTTGAGAACGACCACCCACTTCAATATTCTACAGTACTTTCCTCCCTGCATATTGTGTTTTCAAGAACCATTTGCTGGCAGAAGGTTCCAAATAATGAACCTCACCTATTTCGGGCTTTACTCTGAAACCATATACTTTTGTTGCGAAGCACAAAAGGTATTTGAGAGTGACGCAAAAACCCTCGACGTGGAGTATAAATGGACCTAAAGTACGTATTTTTGGCTCTATTTTAAGGAAATTTATTTTCAGACAAAGTTAAGGGAGTTTTGCAAGAGTTTTTACCTGAATTTGTTTTGTATTGTGTACAGTTTATGGTTGCGCAGGGTAAATTTAAAAATAAATGTGAGTAATGAGCGTACATACCTTTTTTACCTAATAAGTAGGAACCTATAATTTCTCAGACTTTTTAACCAACAAATTGTAAAGTCAATTGCAAAGCCAAATAAAAAACTTAGGTAGGTACTTATTTAGTTTCACTAGAATGTATACAAAGGCAGTCGTAAGTACCTATATCTCATTATTCAGACCTTTTTTTTGACCCGGAGGAAATGACTACGCATGCCCGTTCACCGTGGGGCGGACGTGGTTATGTGGGACTCACCACTGGAAAGGTGACACTCAGTGGCGTACCCAGTAATACTCCGAGACTCCCTCTCATCATCCATGTTGGGGGAAACTTCCTTCTACGCACTCCCCAGAACGGAGCCTTAGCGCTTAGCGCGGGTACTCCCGTACCGCGCGCCGGCTGGCCTTCTCCACGGAGAGTTTTGAGACGACGACGCAGGTTGTTTTTGCCTGACATTAAAATATAAATGTAACGTGAAAAAATTAATACACGTGGCATAATATTACTACAAAAACAACGCCCCCTCCCCGTTGTGATATCTCGTGATGTATTTATGGACGCCCCCCTCCCCTTTCGAGCCTCCCGTGATTACTGAACAGCCCCAGACTGACATGAAATCACGTTGGCTTTCGATTGAAGATAATGCTAAGCAACGTTACAACTAAACAAGTGTGATTCAAAGGATTTGTCAGAGACCAAAGCCAAGAGAAATCTACAGAAGATGGCGGACTGCACAATGAAGAAATTTCTGTGCTACTTCAGTCTCAAAACAGGAGCGACTGTGGTGGGGATTGTCATGTGTGTAAGTATCTTATCAGAAAACGTTTGGCTATTAAACTCTTTTGTGGTTTACACCTACTGTTTTATTATGCTTATTTTTTATTATTAGGAGCATAGGAGCCTGTCACTTCCTACTGCAGGGCAGAGATTTCCCCATCCCATTTCCACTGATGCCGACTTTGTGCTTTTTCCGGGCAACTGCTCAAAAATCCTGCCATCGCATTTCCGGCCTACCACGAAGACACCTACTGTTTTAAACCTTTTTAAACAAGCAGTATCAGATACTGCCGATTCTGCTGATCCCGTGGTGCCCGTGGCGGAACGATCGGCAAACAGGATGGGTGACCATTCCGACTGAAATTAAGCGATGTACTTTTCGGTCATTTCTGTGCTTTAACGTAACGCACGTTTCACCTTAAGCAGCTGGTCCCGGTTGACGGCAGTCGTTATGCCTAGTCGGGGGCCTTAGGGCGGCTTGATAATATATGAAATTAAGGTTTCTCACTGACCTTACACCCCTTTTTTGTGTCCAACAATCCGCACTGAGCTCGCTCCACCTCATAGTTGAGGTGAGGCCTGTGCCCAGCAGTGGGACGTATTTAGGCCGTTTACGTTATGACATCTGCCGATCCCAAACTTCTAATTGATGATTAATTTCCAAAGGGAAATGCATCCAAATTTTCGCCATCAAAATCTCATTTTCTTATTAATGGTGTTACTCCCCTGGATCTAACTTAATTGGCTTTTTAATTAACTTTTCGGTTTGTAATTAAACGGATGCGGGTCTTCCTTAAAACAGGTTTCTCTCACTTGAAAGGAGGTACATCCACCATAATTATTAAGTGGTAGGTAATTGGGGGTTGCCATCATCCCACAGCTAATGCAATCCCGCGGGATTGACATCCGGGATTCATCAACACCGCACAGGATATCTAATTTCCAAACCAACAAAAGCTAATGGGAACTAAAGGTTTAGTTTAATTTTTTTTTGTTACTCTTGTCATTTATTTTGCTATCACAATTTGTTTACTAAAAACTATTAGTTGAGAGCAGTTATGTGTTGTCAATTTTTAAACTTGTGGAATTCATGATTCGACGTTCGGGACCTAACGGTTATAAAAGTTGTATTAATTTTAGCTGATATCCTTTTTTTGCAATCTAGAAATTCATGTAGTAAAGATCGTCTAAGCTGAAATGACGCGCTCCTCCAACCGCATCTTCGCATACAAGAATGCTTGCTTGAATGCGTAGATGCAGTGTAGGGGCGCATCATATGAGCCTATATCTCTACCTGTTCTCATTACTGGACTTGATGTGGAAGGATCAAACCGGGAGTTGTGGCTCACCTGGGAGAGATCTGTGTCCGAAAGTGGATTACGAGTAGAGTCAGTGCCCTAAGAAGGATTCAGGCATATTCGCCAATTTAAAGTTCTACAAGTTCTACAAACTTACTGTACTACGACAGGCTGATAAAGACTCTAATTCCTGAATCTAAGCTTCATTTTTCAGTTGCTCATGGTCGTATGCACCATAACGTCTATTGTGGAGATGGTTGTGATGGACCGGAGCCCTATGTGGGGGAACCGCGCGTGGCTGAACGCGTACGCCATGACGGCTGTCGCATGCATTCAGAGCATCGTCATGATCCTGCTCAATCTTTGGATGCTGTGGGGGGTCAGGAAGGTAGGTGGTATTGCTAAAGCCTAGTCAATTGATACTGGTAAGTAGCTACACGCGGGCAGTGAGACGTTATTTTTGATCATGCTAAAATGACCGGATATATTAGAGCCGGAGTGAAGATGTGTGGAGCTAGCTAGCTGATTTCTAGAGCGACCGGTTGAAAGCAGCCAGCACCCGCCGAAACCCTACGATCTATATCAGGTCATCCATCCAACTTGCGAGCGGTTGTTCCACGCTCCATTTGGCTCCATTTGGCTTAGAATGGTATCCATTCGAAACCTTTTTGGCCCTAATTGCCATCAGTTCTTCATGCTATGAAAATACAACTACACACATTCACGTAATGAGATGTGGAAAATGGACCTAATATCAGTGAGGAGGTAATGATTAGTTAAAACACTTCTCCATTTTTGACACTTTCGTTAGAAGTAGCAGTAAAACTCAGGGTCTTTGGCTGCATTGAACCTAGACACCCCTGAAAAATTAAAGTTGACTAGCTTCTAACTAGGATTTCAGTTATTATCGTTCATATTATTACAATTCTTTTAAACCTATCCTGTGTCCTTTTCCAAGATCTAGGTGTGTACCTAATTCCATTAAAATTGATCCAGTGATTGAGTCGTGAAACCTTAACTTAGACACAGTATGGATGTTTGTAGGGCATAGCAACAGTGGTCCTGGCGTGGGTGATGCTGACGGCGCTGTGGCTGGGCCAGTCAGTCGCGCTGCTGCTGGTGCTGCTCATCCTGTACATCCGGATGGTCAGCTTCGCCGTGTGGATCATCTGCCTCGTGCTCGCTTTGGTCGCTGTTGGTTAGTTAACAAAGACACAGTATGGATGTTTGTAGGGCATAGCAACAGTGGTCCTGACGTGGGTGATGCTGACGGCGCTGTGGCTGGGCCAGTCAGTCGCGCTGCTGCTGGTGCTGCTCATCCTGTACATCCGGATGGTCTTCGCCGTGTGGATCAATCTGCCTCGAGCTTGCGTTGGTCGCTGTTGGTTAGTTTTTTTTACTATGATTTCTTGATAATGATGGTGTAGATGCTTATCGCTTGTTTTCTGTCAGCTATGGTATTCCAGTTGGCGCCAAAACTCACTTCGGTCGTGGTGAGATATCATTAAAATTCGGTTTCTTTGCGACTGTGGTCGTTCGAGAGAAAAGAGCTAAGCCATTTTTTAAAATTATTAACATACAAAATGAGTGAATGATACTAATTCAAAGTGAAGCGTATTGATGATTGAAGTAAGCGTGAAGCACCGAGATGTGAAGTGATGTCAGCCAGAATGCCTCCCGGGTGGTTTTCAAATGCGTGTCGCGCGGGTCTTGTCGTTTCATACAATCTTTATTGCATCTAAACCAATGGGATATTTTTGCTTAAATTGGCCACAAGTCTCCCATTGGTTCATTTACTCTAATATAATAAAATTATTCTGGTAACGTCTTAAAATACAGAAAATACTTCATTTTATGATCTTAATTGGGCAGTTTTTGTTTGAATATCTGCAATAAACCATAATTAACAAAAATCGATTGGTGGCGCTAGTGGGCAGTGAACTGCCTCTTAAATGTATGCAGGTGAATTAAATCCCAAGCATGAACACTTTCTGTAAACAACAGTATTAATGATCAACAACTTCTTGTTTGCCAACGTGAGCCGTGTTTTAATGAGGTGACCACCTATTAAAATATTTACGCCGTAAAAATCTACTTTATAATTGAAATATAACCAAAATATTTGTAGTTTGGTTTTGGCTTCAGCTTGAAAAAATAAAAGTTCTCGTTCTCAGGTTAAGAGGTAGGGTGGGATGGGGTCAGGTGAGAAATTGTTTTTCGTTTAACATTTAATGGTGGGTGATTATTCTAATTTATAGATTTTAGACAAGTCCTGATGAGCACTGCTTGTATTCTCAATGATTCTCTTCTGTTAGTTGGCACTATCACCGCTATATCCTTGCTAAGCGCCTGCTCTAACCAGTAAGCTATTGAGACCCTAAGGCCTTTGTATACACTAGTTTTGGCGCCGCACTGTTATTTAAGCCTTGCATCCACCAGGCAACAATTGACGCGCAACACGTGACGTTCAACATGTAAGGCAACGATGCACAACAAGGCGCGACGTTGTGAAGCCGGACTAAGCGCACCGATACAAAAGTTGCGCGTCGCTGATCAACATAAGAAACATGTCACGCTTCAAATGTTGCCTGGGGAATGTCTACAAGCTCCCAGCTCCATACAACACTGGCACTGGCAACCGTGCCTGATGGCATACAGCGACTTTACTGTAAGCTCTCACGGCGAAAAAACGTACGAGTACATATACGTTTTTTCGCCGTGAACTGAGAAAAAAAACGGAATCCCTCTTGTACTGTACACATTGCTATGTACAGTCAACAGCACATCAGGTTACGCCATTTCCGTTTATTCTCTCGCTCTTGCCAAATGTCATTTCTTTGCAATAGAGCAAGGAGGACGGACTGTAAATGAGTAGAGTGATGTGCCGTCCACCGTACAGTTCAACTGGCCATCCGAATCTAACTGGTGTATTCTAACGTAAGCCAGCGTTATTACATCAATATTATTAATGCTTCGGTAATGACTTCTCAGTGTTTTCACTGAAGAACAGTAAAACGAGTTGGAGAAACTAAAGTTTCTTTATAATAAAAGCAAAGTTTTTGATTGCACTTACAATGTTTCTCTCTTACTTGTAATATCATTGCTTGAGATCCTTTTGTTTTCTTGTCAGACAAAACCAACTTTGAATTTAAGATGTCAGGAAAAACCAATACAGAACACTTCTAACAAAGCTTGAAGTTCGTTGTATTAATATTAAATAACTCCCTCAGAATCGGGGAAACTCAAAAATATCGCAACAGTACAAAACAAACAAGAAATGCAACTGTAAAAGCTTTTGATGTGGACTCAGTCATTCCCTCGGGAAGTTGTTTGCAGTTTAATTTAATTTCCTGAGAAAATCCCCGTTCTTTAGACAGAGTAAATAAAACAAAGTTAAGTACAACAACTGACATTTTAGCCAATATTATGTAACAGAAATAGCAACAAGGCTTTAAAACAATGATACTTAAGAGCCGAAAATTGACCCCTGGCGTACGTACCTATAATTTGACCGTGTGTCGTCGTAAAACCGTCAAGACTTTGCTCAGGTGTTCAAAGTTCCGATTTCGGGTGCCACTTTTTTAGCACAAGTAACCAATCGTATATACGTCTTTTTTATTATAACGTCATTGCTTTATAAGTCCTACTACTGGGCACATCGGCATCGACGGACGGACGGAGAAGGCCCCACCGTAATTTGGATGTGGCAGAACGCGCGCGAGCCATACTCCAACGCACGGGCTTAATGCAAATTGCTAGAGGGGTGTGATGTTAGTGATAAACAATCAGATTACTGTCAGTAGTTATCAAGCCAGCTCAGGGCCAGACTAAGCTTTTTGAGCTTTAACGATGTCAGCCGGGCCCAAGTGCTAAACGGATCTGCCGAAGCAAGGGAATGCTTGATAAATACATCACAAAATTAAATTATGACACCAGAAGTTTTTAAAATTCTTGCCGTGGGCTTTAAAAAAAAGGTAAAAGCTTATAGTGATGGTTGATCTATTTATGCAGGTATACTATGTATAAGCACTACCAAATATCACATTGAACACCTTCATATAATTTCCACAGATACTGATTTTTGAAACCTAGAAGATTTTACTTGATTTGAAACAATCCTTTTCGGTGAAAGCCGTTCCCAGTTTAACTTATTCCAATTTCTGATTTTGTATATCTTGTTCGCATTTCTAATACAATGTTTTGATTAACTTGTTCCTCAGTTGTTCGTATTTGGTGTTTTGTTTACCCCAAATTTTGGTAAATAATTTCATTTTGAATGCACGATTTACAAATTACTATGTTTTTAGGGTATTAAAGGTTCTCGCACTGTGACCGAGCTTAGTTGATTTAGATATGGCTTTGGACCTGCAATAATAATATAAATCTTTATTCAGGCAAGTTACACCCATACAAAATTAACAAGCTGATTATGGATTCTAATAAAACTGTGCCTTTATAAATGAAACATTTTAAAATTGGATTTTGAACAAACTGTTTTGTTTTGTTTGTGTTTATAAACTTTTTAATAATCGTTATAAATAAAGAACAGCGTAAATCTTCATTCACAATTCACAACAAACTAACTTACATACCATCACGCCTCTTTCCCAACGGGTTAGGCAGAGACCACTTCTTTCCACTTGCTACGATCCTGACACACACTTTGCGCCTCCTCTACTTTCATGACTTAACTAACAACCAAACTTAACTTTCAAACTAACTTAACTTTGTTAAATAAATGAATTTGAAAAAACCAGGAGACCATTTCCTTGACTAGTAAAGAACGTTGACGTTGAACGAGAATTATAAAAAATATATAATATCGTAGAAAAACTCTTACCCCCTTATTCATAAAAACTTAAACAGCTCTTATAGAACACGATAACTTTTGTATCGTTTTGTCACTGTCATTCTTGTTGCTGCCGCCATTTTCGAGTAAGTAACAGAACACGTCAATAGCTTAAACAATGCGTTAGCGTTGCGTTCGTTTTTATGAATAAGGGGGTTAAACAACAATAGGATACAGACACTCTGTTTTAAGAAAAAAAAATTGAAATGAAGCAATCTGCTTTTCATGAGCAAAGAAGTATAATAATATTACAAACCGGCATTCGCCGTTATGCTTCTGTTCGCCACTTGGTTAGATGTTTCCACAATTCTCAAGTCAAATAACTAGTGATGTAAAGAGTCGATTTTTCAAACTTTCTTAAACCGAGTTGCATCGGTTAACGTCTACTTGAACCACTAATGAACACATAACAGGCCGAGTCCTTTAATAGGGTTCCGTCTTCCGTACCATCATCTATCAAAGAAAGTCACATTTTGGCGCCTGGGAGCCTCCCTTCAATATTAACTTTATTTTTATGTAACTATGTATTTTGAAATATAGTAAACAACTAAATATTCTCTGTAAATTTTGAGTGTCTACCTGTTACCGTTGTAATTATAATAAGAAAGTAGGAAAAAAACACCCTCAATGTTTTTTTCTTAGTACCTACCTATTTGTTATGAAAATTTCAGCTTTCTTGCTATCACGGTTTATAAGGAACAGCCACACAGCAGACAGACAGGCAGAAAGTGATAAATCTATGTGTTTATTATTTATAATGAATTTGTGGTGGACATTTATTATGTTGTAAACTGTGTGCGAATTATTGTAAAACCAAAAACGGGTGGTTGAATTGATCTCAAACATCAGATTGCCTATTTGAACAGTTCAAACTTCGGTTTGAAGTGATGGTGTGGTCCGGATTCTGGTATGCAGAATTTTTAACTGATTGAACCGGTTTGACAAAATTCTACAACGTTACATCACTAAATAACCCTTGCCGGCGTTCGTAAAAGGCGCACGGATGCCACTCACCAATTCTTTCTTCTATAAACTTCCTACAATAGCTTTAGGTTATTGTATTACCAATGTCGGGTCGACTACGCTCTGATTGCTTTATTAAATAAGGTTTTCACGAAATACTTAGCATCTGCCAGACCCAAGGAGATAATATGGTAATCGGTCTGTTACGTAATATTTTCAGTGTACATTATGCGGCCATTTATGTAAATTTTATCTGAAAATACTGTGGATACTGTAATACATTTAAATAAAGATGTTTTTTGTGTCCTGGCTTAGCTGGGCAGTCACAATTATATAGAAATTAAGCAAATTACCTTTTCGCAAAAATCATAGATAATATTTTGTTTGTATTTAAAAGTGAGCATATTGCACGAGATTTAACAAAAACAAACTTTGTTAAATGTCGTGGAATATTTGAATACATTCATAATATTTTACGATTTCTGCCACCACAAAATTGCTAAAATAAGCAAAGTCAACAACATTATTTTAAATATCGTCACCGTCGTGTCAAAATTAAATAACTGACAAAACCAAAACTCTGAGATATTCACGTTTTTGTGTTTTTTTTCCATTAAAATGGCAATAACTTTTCAGGGTGAAGAAAATTTACTGTGGATCTTTCGATATGTTATACAGCAGGTTTACTTTCATAATTTGAGTAGTCTGCCATGATGTTACTTTTTACAGTTTTAAATAGAAAAATAAAAAAGTAATTATTTAGTTTTGCCACACACTTTTTTTACAACTAAGTTGCAGTTATCAAGTTTTTGTATGTCACTTAACAAGTTTTGCCACACCCAAGAAGTAACTAATACGAATATTTCCAGTGAATAAGAGGGCTTATTTAATTTTGCTTCACTTTTAGTGACCTAATTTTTAAAGTAAAGTAAAAGTAAAAAATAATTTATTCAGTGGCACAGTACATTCAGTAAAATTATACATATAGAATTTTTTTTTTTTTATTATTTTGATTTATTCGTTTTGTTTTATCCATTTATTTATGCAATTTTGGTGAAAAAATCTGTTATCATGTCAGCCGAACGACGCCCACTGCTGGACATAGGCCTCCACCAAGGATCTTCACAACGATCAGTCCTGCGCTGTCCGCATCCAGCGGCTTCCCGCGACCTTGACCAGATCGTAGGTCCACCTTGTGGAGGGCCTGCCTACGGAACGTCGCCCGGTACGCGGTCGCCATTCCAGAACCTTTCCGCCCCAACGGCCATCGGTTCTCCGCGCTATGTATACCGCCCACTTCAAGAATGCAATCCTTCGAGCGATGTCGGTTGTCTTAGTTCTCCCGCGGATCCCATCATTTCTGATTTAAGCAGGGAAATTCCCGGCATCGCTCTCTCCATTGCTCACTGGGTGACCTTGAGCCTTCTTATGAGACCCATAGTGAACGACCACGTCTCACTCCCATATTTCATTACTGGCAACACACCCTGGTCAAAAACTTTCGTCTTGAGACATTTAGGTATTTCGGATGCGAATATATGCCGGAGGTTCCCGAACGCTGCCCATCCGAGCTGAATTTGACGAGAGATCTCTTTCTCGAAGTTGGACTAACCTAACTGGACTGCCTGTCCCAGGTGTCCCAACATGCTCGAAGATTCTCTCCTTTAAGAAGCATTACCGAGATCTTCGAGCATTATGTTCAGGTCTTCCAAGGTCTCAGCCATAAGAACTACATCATCGGCAAATCGCAAGTGTGTTAGGTACTCGCCATTGATGTTAATGCCGCATCCTTTCCAGTCCAGAAGCATGAAAATATCCTCAGCTGTGAACAATTTCAGAGAAATAGCGTCTCCTTGTCTCACGCCTCGCTGTAGTTGGATTGGTTTCGATTTCTGGTTCTGTAATCGGACGGACATGGTGGCGTTTTGGTATACATCCACATCGTTGCTGTTCTCAAGAGCTTCGAAGCGGGTTTGAAGCTGAAAGCACTCGGGTTTGCGAATCTTAGCCGGTATCTATAGGTCGGAGCGTGGATGTCATCAGTCGCGCTCCCTTAAACGTCGATATTCAATTCTGACCATGCGGTGATCGCTTCCTGTCTTAACAGCGTTGATCACAGCGACATCATTGACTATATGTTTCTTCATCGTGATAAAATTGATCTCGTTTTTGACCCTGCCGTCCGGACTGATCCAGGTCCATTTGCGGTTTACGGGCTTCTTGAAGAAAGAGTTCATCATAAATAGGTTCTCCTTCTCCATGAAGTCGGCCAGCAATAATCTGGCCCCTATTGTTCCGTTGCCTAAATCCAAGTTGCCCCAACTTCGCACTGAAATCCCCCTTCACAACTGTGTAGTGGGTTTTATGGCTATGCATGGCTTTAGAAATCTCCTCATACATAGCCTCCACCGTGACATCGTCGTGTTTCGAAGTCGGAGCGTAGACTGAAATGACATTCAGCGAATGTCGTTTCGATTTTCTGAGTATCAGGTACGCTACCCTGCTCGAAACACTTCCGATAGTGATCACGTTGTTGACACACTTGTGAAGATGAACCCAACACTACTTAGGGACTGTTGGTCGCCCTCTCCGTGGTATAGTAAGTTACCGGATTGCAGGGTTATCGAGTCCTCCCTCCCCTACCCCCTCTCTTCGGACTTCAGATAACCCAATAATATCCCAATGTAACTTATCAATTCTTCCAACTCCACGAGGTTCGCGTCGAGCCTCAGAGTGCGCGAGTTAAATGTTGCCAGGTCGAGTCGTCATGGTGGCAGTTGGATCTTAGCCGGGGATTCCTAGCACCCCCTGCTCCGCGGTTACCATAACCGCCCCCGTAGCCAGGAATCGCCACGCTTGGTTGAGAATCAAATGCTTACGTTTTGAAAATCAATTTCCGGGCATTATTATCCATAGATACGTTAAACAAGCCTAGTCTACAAACAAAAAGTACACCTGCTGCTGCAATTACTGAATATGGCCTTCAAAATCGTGAACTACATGCATCGTATCGTCGTTAAAGTTTGCCTGCATCATCCGCTCAACTTGACGTCAATAAGCTAGATGTTGAATCGGAATAGTCATCTTGATTTATTTTAATTTTCATATTCGAATATTTGTTTTGGGTGTAATCTGAAGTTGATTGTCAGAGGTTGGATTCAGAAACATGTTACAATTTTATTGCTTTTGGATTACCTATTTAGTTTGCTTGATATAAGCTTGATTTTTATTCGCGACTTTAAACAGGAAAAACTGACTAAGCACACTTATCAATCTCAAAATTATGTTTAAGTATCATTTTTATAATGAAAAAAATTAAACAAGCGCTTTTATTCAATTTTGCCACAACTAAATTTTGTAACAATGTTTTGGAGTGAGTTGTGGCAAAATTCAACAAAGTATCTTATTGACTTTGTTTTTATTGTAGTGGCCCTTATTATGTAGTTATTTAATTTATTTACCAGTTTATTCAATTGTTCCACGGAAATTGTAGTACAAACCTTGTTGTAATATATGGTCAATAGATTTACTAAAACGAAGATATCTAAGCGAGTATTATACATATCGGAACGGGCTAAAGACTGAAATGTAGATCACACTTTCCAATATTCAAAAATGTTATAAAGTGAATTTCGGTAAAGGTGTCAGTTATTTAATTTTGACACGACGGTGACGATATCAAACCCGCGACCACTGCCGTGATAACCCACTTCTTAGTTGTCAGTATGTATTAGGTGGGTACCGTTCTTAGTCCGACATTGGCAATACTCGTTACTACCGTAGTATAAAATATAGTCGCTTTTTACTGTCCCCGTGTAAGCTTAAAACTGCGCAACGGATTTTGAGGCCATTTTTCAATAGATAGAGTGGTTTAATAGTAAGGTTTATAAGTATAATAACATCCCATTGCACCCCTACGAAGTCGGGGCGGGTCGCTAGTAGAATATTGAAGAGGTAAATGTGTTGTTACAGGTATTTTTCTCTATGGAATCCTGTGTGTCTACTCCTACTGGGTGGAGCTGAGCAAGCCCAGAAGTGAAAATACCGTTACCAACTGAAGTTTGAGATATTTAATAAATAAAATATTTACTTTAGTGTAAACTTATTTGAATGGGCTTTTTCATTATTTCAATTCGTATTTACAAACTTGTAACTTAGACACATAGAGAGAAAGAGAAAAAAAAACCGCATTAAAAAAATTAGTAAACCATATAAGTATGTACAGCCGAAAGGAGTATTAAACCATACAAAGGGTGCGGTCCGATTTGAGTCAAAAGCGATAATAACGTGCTCACACGCGTCCCGAATTGATAAATTTTATGAGCGTCAGAGGCGTGCGCGCGCTATTATCACTTTTGACCTAAAACGGCCCGCACTAAGAAACGCACCAAAATCAATCTCAATTTCATTAAGGAAATTGAAGTAGGTGCTTCTCAAGAGATCTTGTTCTACGTGTAATCGTAAATCGAAATTGTGTACCTCATAAAATATATAATAGCTAGTTTTCATCGACTAGGTATAACATTTCTAGATGACTAAGAAATTAAAAGTTTTATTTCAGTTGCAATAAATATATATTTTCAGTATATTAAGTTACGATTCCACAAATCAGCCTTTCAAACTTATTTTCTTGCGATGACTGTTTACCACAATGATGAAATATACTGTCACTGAAAAAAAGAAAGGAAACTTATAATTCTTAAACATAGGAATGACCTAAAAAAATCGTTCCTCGGTTGAATGTACGAGTAAGTAACTCGTACTGTTTAAAATAGTTGAAAGGTACAATTCCAAGACGGACTGTAGACTCCTATGAATCTCTATGAAAGTGATTCCAACGTGGCCACACTGGACGCCGCGCTTGGGAACAAAAAGTCGCTTGCAGTTTGCGGTCTGCATCACTACAACATTGTCGACCTATTCTAGTTCACTGTTATGCCACCTGCGCAATTCGTCTGCTGAGCATGTGGGGCCTATGAACACTACGTCGACACAGTCTCCATTGAAGAACCCTTTACACCCCAAAGATATCGGTTCTACGGTATATTTGTTCAGCCCACTCTCATTACTTGCTAAGTCTAAGAGTTGTGATGACCACCAAGGTCACCATCTTTGTCGGATAACCTCATTGCGAATGTGGTTTTTCTGAGAACCAAGCATGTGAGTGTCTTTGGCCTATTCAACAAGACCATGGGGTAACTTTGCTGCCATTCAATGGCTACTTAAACTATCGGCCAATAAAAAAAAACCAAAACACCTACTTATCTCTATGATAAACTTAACTTTTCGCAACGCCCTATGAGGATAGCAACTAGATTAGTATGCCCGAAAACCAGCACAGCCGCATTTCGTTGCAGCTTTCGCTACGCAGCCACGAAATGCTGGAACAATATACCCCCACCAATCAGAAATTTAAATAACGTTCGTACTTTTAAAAAGACGTATAAAGCACATCTTTTGCAATTGCAAAAACAAAATACCTAAAGGCTGTGTGATATTGTTTTATTTTACGTATTTCTAAAGTATGTAAGTAATGTATTTAATGTATTTTTACTTTTATAAATATCTATGTATTACCTATATTGTATAAGTTAGTTGTTTTGGCAGATTTTAGTTCAATTAATAAATTTTGGAAATTGTGACAAAGTCGTGCACAGTGGCGACCTTTACCCGCAACGGTGTCCACGGAAGACCAGCGACGAGGTGCCAACTGGGTGCCCCGTCAATATGCTGAGTGGGGGCCCTTTCAGTTCCATAATATTATGTTGTTTTAGCTTATAAGAAATTCTGTGCCTCCTGTGAAAAGCGGTATAAGTCGACTTATATCGAATTTGAGATTATTGTTGCACCTTCATCAGAAAAAAATACTCTTTTTTTCTGTGTTATCAACTTTTTTATACGTCTGTTAGTTTCCGAAATCGTATGATACATCTATGACAAAATGACGCGTTTTGATAAATATTTTTGTGTAAATAAATACATATTAACATGTATCGTTCAAAGTATTGAAGTTATGATATAAAAAAATGTGTATAAAGGTGTATCTCAAGAAGTATTATTATTGACATTTATTTATAACCATGTAATAAGGTGTCACTTGATACATATTTAGTTGTATCAACTGTCACGAAGTAAAATTTGCACCCTCCATCGGTACAACTAAAGTTGTATTATACGTCACAAAAATATAAAATACAATTTATGTGTAAGATGATACATATAAAGTTATATCAAACACAACCGAGAAATATTTACGTTTTTAGATCAAAATATGTGCAAACTGATACATCTTCTGAACGCGGGGGTAGCGCGGGGCGCCGGGGACGCAACTACGCCGTCCGCGCGGGGCGCCGCAGGGCCAGTGCCGCATAAGCTACGAGACGTGGTGTCCGCGCGCGCCGTCAAAGCAAATTCAACATGGCGCAGAACCTACGTATTAGATGTATCATCTTACACAAAAATTGTTTTCTTTTATGCATTTTTATTAAAATGCACTAATATCAATTAACACAAAATGACTATTCCAGTTGCATCAAAATACACAAAATCTATTGTGTTTTTGAGTAATGTAAACTTGCTTTTAATATCTTTCTATCTTATGTTTTTGGACGGTCTATAATGTTAAATGTCATTGTTGCAGCGTCCTTCTTGCCGTACTTAACGCATGTTAAACATGTTAAATATCGATTGTAATAAAAATAATGAAGAAGATGATGATTCCGTGGAGAAAAATATTTCTTCTTCTTCCTGTATAAAAAGGAATGTTAGGAGTAGTACATCGAACAACTTGGAATATTATTAGAGCAGAGCCTTACTAAACATAACTTGCTACGAATCGTCTAGCCCGCATGTTTGACGACATCCAACCTAAAAAACTATAGAGTCCAAAAATACTATAGAGTCTTTTTGGAACCCGTTTTGTTCGGGAGGTGAGGTAATGGTACTATTACCATAGACCACATTCGTACGCTGCGGCAAGTTATACAGAAGATCGAAGAGTGCAACTTGCCACTTTGCCTAGCGTTCGTGGACAGTGAAGCCTTTGATTCGATTGACACCTGGGCAGTGCTTCAGTCTCTCCAAAGGCACCAAATAGACTAGAGGTGCTAAGATACCTATACGAAAACGCCACCATGTCGGTGCGATTACAGAACAAGGAGATGTTATTTCTCAGAAATTGTTCGCAACTGCGTTGGAGGATATTTTCAAGCTTCTGGACTGGAAAGGACGTGGCATCAACATCAATGGCGAGCACCTAACACACCTGCGATACGCCGATGATAGCTTATGGCTGAGACCCTGGAAGACCTGAACATAAAGCTCGAAGATCTTGGTAATGCTTCTCAAACAGTGGGTCTTAGGATGAACATGTACAATACGAAAATCATATTGAATGCCCATGTTGCACCCGCTCCAGTTAACGTTGGGCACATTACACTCGAAGTTGTTTACTACTATGTTTACCTGGGACAGTCCAGCTTCGAGAAAGAGATATATCGTCGAATCCAGCTCGGAATCGGCTTTCGGGAAGCTCCGGTATATATTCGCGTCCAAAAAATCTTAATGTCTCAAGACGAAGTCTTTGACCAGGGTGTGTTGCCAGTAATGGCATATGGGAGTGAGACGTGGTCGTTTACTATGGTTCTCACAAGAAGGCTCAAGGTCACCGAGTCAGCGAGCAATGGAGAGAGCTATACTTGGTATTTCCCTGCTTGATCGAATAAGAAACGATGAGGTCCGTAGGAGAAACAAGGCAACCAACATCGCTCGAAGGATTGCATCGTTGAAGTGGCAGTGGACGAGACACATAGCGAGGAGAACCGATGGCCGTTGGAGCGAAAAAGTTCTGGAATGGCGACCGCGTCCACGGGGTGGACTGACGATCTGGTCAAGGTCGCGGGAAGCCGCTGGATGCGGAAAGCGCAGGACCCGATCCTTGTGGAGATCTTTGGGGGAGGCCTGTCTCCAGCAGTGGGCTGTCGTTCGGCTGACATCATAGATTTTGTTAATGCCTTCTTAAGTGTTTATCATAAAAAAAAAAAACTAGGTTTTAGTTTAAATTGGAATAATTGATCTCTCAGGCACACATTGCACACGTGTGTGTAACCTGTTACTTGTGATACTCTTGAATAATGAATATTTTTCATACTAGTACTTTTTTTCATTCCCTTTGTCTTTGAACATTTTCTTGTATCATACAACACTAATTTGGGCAGAGATACAAGTCAACATATATCAAAAAACACAGAATAATATGACCGCTATTTTTGTGTAAAATGATATGAATACCAAAAAACACAGCTTTCGACAGTTTTGTGCTTTTAGTGCTTTTGCAGATTGAATAATTTGACTTATTTGTTTTCTCTCAGGGCAATAGTTGATTCAGTTTTGTAAAAAAACTACCTTCCAAAGCAACAATATCAGCTGTCACCAAAGCTTTACACAGTGTTTAAAGTGATACAACTCATTTAGAATCATTATACACTATCATTCATTTGGTGCGTTTTGATACAGCAAACACTTTTTTTTAAATATCTATTTCTGTAGGTATCGAATTTAAGCAGGAACTTAACAAGTTGTGAACTAATACGACCCCTATAAAATAATATCATTACTATTATAAAATAATTATTCGAACTCGGTTTATGAATTTTTAAACACAAAACCTTCATTATTGTAAAGTTGTCTTTTTTGACATGTACCACTTTTCACAGGACGCACAGAATTATTGTGGTGACTGAATAAACGTTTTCTATTTCTATTTCAATAATCAATAATTTTTAGTTTGCAGAGCACGTAGTATCCATGGCAGCGTTGGGCTCGGTAATATGCTCACGTGCCTTAATTGAGTTTCCCAACAATCAAACTAATTTAAATTAATCAAGCTAGCATTTGACCTACATCTAGTCGGAGGTCAAAGAGAGAGATTACGCCTCTTGACAAACAATTGAGCTGCCTGATTTGAGCCTACGTCCTTTCGTCATGTGGACAGAATTTAAAAACAGATCTAAGTATCATCATTAGAAAAAAACTGCTAATGTACTATACAATTATTGTGGGTTAAATCTTTTAACCTTGCCTCCTACTGTTCAGAGGATAAACATTCGTACAATCAGCTCATCCACGTTACCTTTTATTCCAATAACTTTCTTTAAAATCTAAGTATTCAAAATTTTGTTAGTAAAACTTTTAGCAAACGCAGCATTTTAGGAATGATATGGGGAAATCAACAGAACAAAATAGAACAAATTACCAATTCAAGATTGGACGTAGTTACAGAGAAAGGACTCAACCCACACCTAGTCACTTTTGAGCTAGGAGCGTTTGAAGTTTCAGCGGAAATTGCTCTAAGACCAGGTTAAATTTTATGTTTAAATTTCGCTTAATTTTAAAGTACAGCGTGTATTTTGATTTGTCCATTGAAATAATAATATATTTTGCAATAGATTTCAAGATATTCAATGAAATGTGGATTGAGTCCTTACAATGAAACTTAAGTTTGAAAGGAAAGGTATATTTTTTTCATTTCTCAGAAAGGACTCAAAACTACCCTTTGAATGGGAAATAACTTAAATAAGAAAACAATACAAGTGAAATCTTTAAAACGTGATATATTCACTATGCTTAAATATCAACCAAAACATAATATCTAATTATAACATTACTAAATCAAAAATAATATTAAAAACTGCCCCGATAAGCATGCAAGAGTATCAATGATTTATTGCATCCTCCAAATCAAAATCTATAGTTGCCCCGAATCTGTCTATCCTCATTGGGAGAATTTCCCCGTAGGTTCTCGTAAAACCCATAGCCAATCCAGGCCAAATAACCTCAAAGTCTTTTTCGGAACTTTTGATCAAAACACCTTTGACAAGTCAGACAAGTCCTAACCTAACCTTCTAGACAAGTCTAACTTCTGAACTTCTCCACTTAAAGTACTTATATGATCAAGCTTCCTCTGACTCTGACATTGTTTAATATGTATAACAGTTGAGCTTCGTAGGAACCTAATGTTATACATTTATTAAACTCTTATTTCCGTATTTCTGTTGGAACCAGTAAGAAACAGCGTTGCTTGCAGGTGCACGAATAATCATGAAATTCTTTAGATCCTACTAAGTAGTTTATCTTTGTCATGAGTTGGTAAATTATTGTATTTCCTCTTCTTCTCAGGCAGACAATTTTTATAATAGTTTAGTTAGGCACGCATTTGATCACAATCTCACCTGATCGTAAGTGATGATGTGGTCTAAGATGGTACACGTCGGCTTAAAAAATGGCTGTTCACTCTCTTCTTGAAGAGGGCCAAGTTGTATTGCTGTGGAAACACTTCAGCAGGAAGCTCATTCCACTCCCCTGCTGTTCGCGTTATGAAAGTGTTACCAAAGCGGTTGGTGCGAATCGCTGGGATGTCAAGAACATAGGGATGGAAAGCTAGTCTGCGCCTAGTGGTCCCATGAAGAAAAGGAGCTGGTGGAATCAGGTCATGCCTGATTCCTCCGAAATGCAACCTGTAGAAAACCGACAGACAAGCTACCCTACGGCGGTGTTCAAGGTCTTGTAGCTTATCTGTGATGTCAGCGTCCCCCACAAGCACCACAGCAAGCCTCTCCACCGATTCTAAAGCGGCCAGCAGGTACTTGGCGGATCCGTCCCAGAGGTGACAGCAGTACTCTATACAAGGACGAATTTGCGCTTTGTTTAGCTGAAGCAGCATTGTCGGTGAGAAGTACCTCTTCACCCTGGACAGGATACCGGGCTTCTTAGCAGCGGTTTTAGGCACAGACTCAATGCAATGGCCGAAGTTTAGCTTGGACGACACTTCCATACCCAGAAGGTGTAGGTGGCCGGTTATTGTTACTGGTGCATCACGGAAAGTTGGAGACAGCTGGGAAGGACTTTGCTTACCAGAGCACAAACGTGCCTGCATCTTGGTAGCGTTGAAACGGATAAGGTTAGCATCACCCGAGTCAGAAACACGCTCCAAAGCCTGATTGAGACGCTCCATCAAACCCTCGCGACAGGACCGGGTATCCTCCGCAGTTGACCTCGAAGTAGATTCGTATCGTCGACGGTTTTTAGGTACGGAAACAGCCATTCACGATGGTGAGCGTTGAGGTCCCCCAAAATAACCAGCTGAGTCGAGGAATTTCTGCCTAAGGCTATGTGGCACCAAGGTACTCACAGAGCCTAGTTGTCGCCCGATCTCCATTGTGCGAGCGGTAACCAATGACATTGATTATTTACTCTTAGCTAGTGTCGACCACTAACCAAACGCATCAAAAACTGGGCTCTTCAAGGTTACGGAGACGCTTAAAGCAAATGTCCTTGCGAGCATACATGCACACTCCGGCATGGGCTCTGAACCTGTGTTCAAGAGTGTAGCCAGGGTAGGTGAGGTAAGACGCGTCAGCTGGACGTTTGATCTGGGTCTCCGTAAGGAATAGCAACAGCGGCATCTCAGTCTCGACGTGGTAGTGGACTGCATCGATATTGGAGTGCAGGCCTGGAATATTCGCGAGGTGCACTTTTAGTGGGAGGACGTGCAACCGCTGCTTAACGTTTTTAGTTTTCCTTGTCCTTGTCATTGTGTTTGCGGTAAAGAGGAAGAGTGAACAGACAGGAGAACGGAAGTTGATTACGTTTGAGGTAAAGAGGAAGAGTGAACAGACAGGAGGACGGAAGTTGGGTTGGGTGTTGCCCCGGTTGCCCAGTAACATACACTCAGCCGGTATACAGACAAAGAGTCTGGTTTGGAGACTGCGGGGACGCCCGAAACTTCCCAAGAGTGGCCACCTGGTAATCCCATCCGGTCGCCAACCGGCAAGGTGTAGCACCCTGGGATTTTACTCAAGATGGCGGGGCAGCCTTTCGCAGGTGGCTAGCCAGCTACTTGAGCCCCGAACTGTCTGCGGTTAGCCAGCGGCGCACTGTGCTTCGGATACCGCTAGGCTCCAGAAACAGACGCAAGGTGTGACAGCCGTGAGCAGTCAAAGCCGGCTGCTTAGAGCAAGTAACCGCCCAGACTCGTCCTCTTAAATGGCTTCTCCGAACATCGTACCGGAACACAGTCGGAACTGTTTGGTGGAACGGCTTTGGAGGGTGGTCCCTGCCGCGGCTGAAGCCTACCACCGGAAAGAAGCTACTCGTTTAGCACCACCCAGGGGACACTTGCAAACCTACGGAAGCGAGTAGCACCTACCCCCCAACACTCTCAAAACCGATTCACAGAAAGAAGATAGGTAGCTTGAGTCCTTCCAAGTAAAATTAAAAGTTATTAATGATTACTAAATATGTTAGCCAAATACTTTAAGATGCTTCAGTTATATTAAAAATATTTCTATCAGTAATTATCTATTCCTTACAAACGACTCAGATTGCCTGAGTCTATTTAGATATTTTATAATTAAATGTATTGTTCATATAGTTTTTTACCTGAAATAACTCAAGCGCTTTGAGTCGTTTCTGTGAAAAACAAAAACATATTGTCTTAGTAAACTTATAACACAGAAATGACCTAACCTGTTTGAGTCATTTCAGTTATTTGATAAAAATGTTTCTTTCCAACAAAACAATTTCTTAGAAAAGACCCAAACTGTTTGAGTTTCTTCTGGTTTATCGACCTTATGACCATATTCATAGTTAATATATTACACAGAAACAACTCAAGCAGATTGAGTTCGTTCAGTGAATCAATTTTAAATGCTCTTCATACTGGGGTTGAGTCGAGGTAGGAAAAAAAACTAGTTTCTAAGTACATTTTGAAAATGGTGTTTTCACTACATTGTAGAATCGACCATCAGGAGTACGATGGCATAGATAACTCGATTTTGGCCAAAGTGTGGGTTGAGTCCTTTCTGCTTGACTACGTCCGATTGTGGTTCTGAAAGATAAAACCTACTTACAAATGTACCAAAGCATTCCAAATATAGCCAAGATCACTCTGCTTCGTTGTCTTCTTGACGTGAACACCAGAGCGAGCAGAATCATCATCATCATCATCACCACCACGAATATCAATGCGTACCAAATCCATATAGAACAAAGCAAAGCGTCATCCTGAAATATTAAAGACATCATCTTTATGGTATGATTCCGAATCACGCTGTCCGAAGCATTGCAGTGCTGCCGCAGCAGTGCTGCCGTGACACTACTGGACCCATACAATTTCTTTAAGCTTATACAGGGTGGCCCAGCGACAGTGGTCCAAAAATTTTTTTTAGGTAGAGGGCATCATAACAAGTCATTTAAAAAAAACATTAGTTCCGCGAAAATCAATACTTTAGAAGTTATGATTTTTTCAAGTTTCTTTTGAAATTTCTCTACTCCAATCACTTAATTCACTCTTGTTTGGAAACTATCCCACTGAATCAGTTCAAATTTGGCATAGATGTACAATAGTAATGTAGAATCCATATTATGTGCGAGTTTTGAGTTTGTTCTAAGACAATTTGTTTTTTTTTTAATTTTCGTCAATAATTTTTCGCCATTTCAAAAACTAACACAATTTAAAAAAAACACCGCTGCAATGTTTGTTCACTTTATGATTTGTTTATGATCTTGAAAACTGTCCATAAGTATGATAATAGTCTATGCAAAAACTTGAAGTGATGCAACCAATGGAACACTTTCAAAATTAACATCATGTACGGTAAGTCACCAAAACTCAGAATGGGTCATTTTTGCACTGACCCTAATTTAAAAAAAAAAGTAGCCAAAAAATTTTTTTCCGGTTAGAGGGCATAATAGCAACTCATTTAAAAAAAACATTAGATGTCGAAAACCAATGGTTTAAAAGTTATAATTTTTTAAATTTTGGGACTAAGTGGTAGAACTTCAGAGTCATAAATCACTTGTGTTTGTAAACTATCCGACTGACGAACTTCAAAATGAGTAAGAATAAAAGAGAGTGAAAAAGGATTTATCCCATTTATTCATTACAATACAATGAGTGATACAAAAGGCGGACTTAATGCTGTTAAGGCATTATCTACCAGTAATAATATCTACCAGTAATAAAATGAAGCGAAGCCAATTAATGTATGGGATTAATTATTTAGTCATACCATATTCGAAGTTCCTTAGTCGGATGGTTTACAAACAAAAGTGATCTGTCTCTGAAGTTCTGGTTGAACTTCATAGGCAGATCACTTTTGTTAAGCCCAAAATTTAAAAAATAATAACTTCTAAACTATTGGTTTTCGACATCTAATGTTTTTTTTAAATGAGTTGCTATGATGCCCTCTATCCGAAAAAAATATTTTGGCTACTTTTTTTTTTAAATTAGGGTCATTGCAGAAATAACCCATTCTGAGTTTTAGCGACTTACCGTACATGATGTTAATTTTGAAAGTGTTCCATTGGTTGCATCACTTCAAATTTTTGCATAGACTATTATCATACTTATGGACAGTTTTCAAGATCATAAACAAATCATAAAATGCACAAACATTGCAGCGGTGATTTTTTTTAAATTGTGTTAGTTTTTGAAATGGCGAAAAATTATTGACGAAAATTAAAAAAAAAACAAATTGTCTTAGAATAAACTCAAAACTCGAACATAATATGGATTCTACATTACTATTGTACCTTTATGCCAAATTTGAACTGATGCAGTGCGATAGTTTCCAAACAAGAGTGAATTATGTAATTGGAGTTGAGAAATTTCAAAAGAAACTTGAAAAAATCATAACTTCTAAAGTATTGATTTTCGCGGAACTAATGTTTTTTTTAAATGACTTGTTATGATGCCCGCTACCTAAAAAAAATTTTTGGACCACTGTCGCTGGGCCACCCTGTATGAGATTACATTCCGAGGTAGGCAGCAATGTCGCGGCAGCAAAGTAGCGGCAGCACTGCTGCATCAGAGTCGCTCTACGATCGCGACAGTCCAGTAGTGACACGTCTGCCGCCGCATCTTCTCAACTCAAAGTAAACTAACGAATCACAACAACGCATCACGAAATCACATTGGTCGAAATTAGGGAGGCAGGCAGCACTGCTGGGCAGCACCTTAGTGGCAGCACTGCGGCAACAGCACTGCTGTTTTGTTGCCGAGTTCGGAATCAAACCTTTACTATGTACGGTGTTCAGTAAAATACCTAAGAGGCTTATGTATTGTTATATTAGAGCCTAATAACATTCAAAACCTAATTGGAATAGAGGTGAAATAGGATTTAACGACATTTACTCGTAAGATTTTATTAATTCTGATCACGTTTCGATGCTGAATTTAATTTGCTTTTATGCCCCTAGGCTGCGAACATAAAATGAAACTTTAATTACTATATCTGACCTCCTGACCTCAAGTTAAAACAGCTTAGGTATGTCAAAGACCACTTGGTGAAACCGAAAACAATTGACAAAGTTTTAGGGTTGGTTGTGTCACTGTTATACATTCATTTTAGGTGGTCGAATCAAAAAAAGAACGCGATGTTTTTTTAGTTTTTTATGCCTGGTTAATAATTATTTTGTGTTTTTCTATTTAAGCACACCAACAGCAAGATGTATACAAGAATAATAATATGTTCTATTGAATAATATGTTCATCAGAATCGAATTATGAAGGCACAAGAGATACCTCCAGCCCGCGGGAATCTTCATAAATCAAACGTATGAACAGCAGTCTGTTTGTGCACTATTCAACGAACAAGAAACCACAGATAAATAACAGAATTATCTTCACCAGTCAAACTACAGTTTCGTACAATTCTACAGACAATGTTGTTATGACGGTTTATTCCAATATGTTCAAGTTAACATCGTGGAATAAACCGTTATGACTTTAACATTTAGTCACTGATCAACATAATGGTCCCGGATAGGGTCCCGGTACATTCTCTAGTCGATATTGACATAGCATTCATTGATAGTGTTTTACAATCTATCAAACTATAGATAGGTATCATAAACAGATTCGACCACTTCCATATTTACTGATATATTTATTAAAACGTAACAACAAATGCTTTCGATAAGACTGTTTTTTTAAATGCTACCTATTTTTTTTGTGGTAACCCAAAAAAAAAAACGAAAACTTTTTTCTCCGAATTGACGGGTGAATCATTAATTGCGGCATAACTTGAATATTAATATGAAATTAATTTCATTAATGCCATTTTAACCATTAACAAACTCACAATGCCAGTAATTAAATACCTTTATATAAATTGGACGCTTAAAACATCAACACAGAGAGGATTAGGCCACTTTTAAGCTGAAAACTTTTAATTAAACCTTGAATTTAGCAGTCAAATTGAATTTTTCTATTTCGGACAAGCGTATTCACGTGAGCGTTTCATAATCGTATGCATAGCCAAGCGAATGTAACGAAAAAAGCTACAGTCGTTAACAGCTCCACTACTTTTAGTAGTGTTGTGGAAATTCGAGTCCTGGTATCATTTAAAAACCTGATTCAATTTGGTGCGCGTATGTGAGTTTGGACCGATATGTCTCGGTGGCCTAAATCACTCACGAGTCAAGAGTCGAGACAAGAATGAGTCACTGGAGCACGGACTCGAGCCTTAGAAGAAAGCGAGTCGTAAACCTAACTCTAGTTTTATGAACTATCAAGTAATGACAAGCAGATTTCAATTATTAACTAGCAAACAAAACATCCGTAGATCTAGTACTTACTAATAATAAACTAGGTATTTAAGTACTCAAAATACTTTATTATTAAGGTCTTGGTGAGAATTTTAATATATTGCTTACCTACACCAAACTTTTGAAACAGTTTAACTGCTACTGAAGAACACTTACTAACTCAACTCAAGCGCGACTCGTTACATTAACCAACTCGAGCGCACTAAAGACACCAGCACTAATGTAAGCCTCGTGCCTGTTTTAAAGCATGCTAGGCTTGTAGGTAATTCAACGATCAATAGTCTCTGTTTCAAACAAAACTTTATTATTATTTTTAGCATTTTCCATGCAATATCTTTACTAAAAATCCGAAAACCAGAAAAAAGACATTCGGTCTTGGCTTCAGGCGGGGATCGAAACCGCGTCCTTCGCAAACCGGGCGATTGCACTAACCACTGTGCTACCGAGACCATTAACCGGACCAGACCGGCCGAATCTTTCTGGTATATTTATTTACCCTATGGGCTAGGCTGATTCCATCAATGTTAAAGGCAGCCTTCATCACCTTCAACACTCGGAAGCAATACTATTTCAACTACAAGAGTACTCTTGCATTCAAGTTTCAACAACACTAACTTTGAGATTAGTCTGAAAAAACGGTTGTGCTGACTAAGAAAAAATATTAAACGACAGCTGACTAAACGCTCTGGAACATTTTAGTGTTCACTACCTGGCACACATTTTCGTGTTTAATTCTAAAAACATTTTATTATTATGTTCAAAAGAATGGACTCTGGTAGGAAATGTCTGAAACCATATGACGCAGTATTCCGTAGTATATGTCAGTATACCTATTTGTAAATTTTTGCTCAGTTTGGCGTCAGAAGATTTTGTTATAAGATGTCTCGTCCATGCAATGTATGTCACCAAAGTAATGAAACGGAACTGATCGAAACGGTATTCTCCTTCATACTTCATAAAACAGTAATAGTTGAGCATTCAATTTCATTATAGAAATCAAGACAGTCAATTGATTCTTTAGACGATGTAACTTAGAATAACCACAACACTCGCCAGGTGGTAACATAAATCCAAGCTAAGTATGTTCCGAAAGAAACGAAATACATTTCGGCCAACCTGGGGATTGTACCCGGAAAACCGTATTAACTGGCATTAAATATTCAAAACTCCTTACCTTTACAAGACCGAAAAACAACACAATGCTTGCTGCAAAGAACAACGCCACCAGGATCCAGATTGTAACAATAAGATAACTCAACGGAAGGAATAGGGAACAGCCATAAGCCATTGGATGTACCTGTAAAAAAATAAACATCTATAGTCCGTTCGCGTTAGGAATGCAGTGATTTTTAAATTCAATTCTGTCACACACAATAAAACTCAGATCCACAACCTTTGCGTTCGAAAGTATGCGTTCAGCTGGTCACTGTAGACTTGACTTTCTAATTAGGAACGATTTGATTGGTAAGGGGGCGTGCTAGGTCGAAGGACAAGTATGAAATCATTGCATTCTTAACGCGAACGGACTATAGGTTAAAAAAAAGGATTTATAAGGTGGCGTGAAAAATGATGATGATTTATGATGTGAAAAATATGGGTGGGTCACAAGGCTCAGGCGGATTCGTGGAGGGGAGTATGTGCTCGCACACAATCAGACGACACCCTAAGGCACCCCCCATTTTTATCAGGTCTCATTACTGATTTGTAGCGACGTCAGTCAGGTGGACTTAGCCTAAAACGGGACCAATCTATTTATCAATGAAAAAATTTTAGTACATCACAACCTGTAAGAGAAGAAACCTCCTCAATTTAGCTTAGTGAAAAACGATCTTTATCAATGCGCTGTATTAAGGCAATTTTTGTCCTTGACAATCTTCATCTGGCGAACACTTGGCTACACTTTGAAGTCATCGTACCTACTTAGACTTGACCTAGATTATTTCAGTCTGTCTCGGTCTGAACGTTTGTAGGGACGCGGTAACGATATATCGATACGTATTTTAGAAACAAGTATGGAGGTACTTAACTCCCCAAAAATGAAATGTTGGTTAGAGTACGAAATATTTAATACTTAATGAATATATATTTAAAAAGCCCTTTTCATGAATATGTTTAATGATAATATTAGGTCACTTTATTTTAATGTGGTAATGTGGTCCTTTTTACGTCACTTCCTTCTTGTGTGTAATCGAGAACAACGATCAGGTATACTTAAATTGCATATTTTTAGTCTACTCGTACCAAATAGATAAAGAACTACATCTAGTATTATTATAATTAATTTACTATTTATTTATGTAGTATTTTGATGAGAGTAATTTGGATTTCCTTGGGAAAACTTGAGAGTATAGAGTATTTTTTGCACGTTCTTAGAAGAAAATGATCAGGAGAAGCAATTAAACTGGAATCAATGAAAAGGTTTAGGAAAGTTAAAATAACGACCAAAAAGCATACCCAGCAGAGACGAAGTGCGTAGTAAAGGACCTGCGCTTTATACCTGCTTCCTGATTGAGAATTGACCCAAAGTGACGTCTTGTTGTGTCAGAGGCCAAGATTCACTATGGGTTGCTGAGCCAGCGAAGTATGCAAGTAAGTTGAAAATGTAATGTTTTAAAGTTAATACTCGATAGTTTTGCATCGATAATTCGATGTCCCTACTCGTACCGACTTCATTAGCAATATTAGATCCTTATTAGTCAGCTAATCGCTGAAGCCTCGTTACCGACCCTCGCTAATAGGGATAAGAGGATGACACGTTACGTGCAGATTATTGAGGGGAGCCTTTCTGGAATCATTTTAGTCTGGAGTAGCTGATATTTCCTCTCGCAAATATCGTACGAGATTGGGGCGTATTGTTAGAAGAAAACCGAGTAGCTATAGCGCAACGCATCGATCAAGTTTACCGTAGTTTCTAAACGTGCTTCTGTGACTATAGGCAACACACCTTTTTAATATTATATACTTAAATACTTTCCATTATTTTTATAAAACAGACAATAAATCACCACTATGGTAGTTACATAAACATAAATATAAAACGGCATATATGTGTCACCGGAAAATAACAAGAACCGTAAATTTATAAATTTCCTAGGAAATTTATAAACTTTCGTAGGATTCTAAACGAGAGATAAATTGTATTATTTTACGCCCTGATTTCCGGAAATTTATAAACTTCCGGAACGCATCCGTAAAATAATAAGTGGGCAGTAACCAAACGCCATGTGCGCTCTGATTGGTCGAATAAGTCACGTGTTCCTTCATCCTTCCTCTCCTCCGCCATTTCATTTTGGCAGAAGGCCGGTTTTAATGTTTTAAATTTTGTAAGAACAATTCGTCTTCGTGTTCATTGTATAATTGGCGGCTAACCCTCCGGCGATGAGAAACACCGATAAAAAACCTAAGCAACCTAGATAACGGCGGTATGCTCGCCCCTTACCACGATGGGTTCAAATTCCCTCGGTGAATGTGGGCGTCTGAATGTTCCGTTCGTTCACCGTGACGGGTACTCAGTGAGCCTCTGACTACCCCATTCGGGATATGATCGTGAGGGTATGCTATTTTTTGTATGTTATATTTTATAAGGGTATTTGAGTAATTTTTTCATAAACTTTTTGATATCGTAAAACACGATTTCTGCTGTTTTATTTTGATGAAGTAGGGGTTATCAGCCTGTCATATTGTAAAAATTAACCCGTTAACCCAAGAGGTGCCCGTGGCGCAGTTGTGACAGTGATCGGCGACGATTGCTGTTGTAAAGCAACACACGCCGGGTCGGAAATGGGATGGGTGACCACCCGACCGAAATTTAGTGATGTGTGTGTGTTGTGTCCCGGTTGACGTCGTTAGATGTCAGTCGTTAAGCTAAGTCAGAGGCCTTAGGGCGGCTTGATAACATCTGACATTAAGGTTGCTCACTAACCTCACATCCCGCCAACAATCCGCACTGAGCCCGCTTGTTGGAGTATGGCTCGTTCCACCTCATAGTTGAGGTGAGGCCTGTGTCCAGCAGTGGGACGTATATACTATATAGGCCGTTTATGTTAAGTATGTTTATGTAACCCGTTAAACCTACCCAGTTTTTAAGTAAAATTCCAGTCAGTTAGGTAATCAAAACTGATAACTGTACAGTTTGGCAAGTCTGATTGTATCATAATCTATGAACACAAGCATTGCTACTGTCAACATCGACCAATCAGAGAGCAGTGTGTTATTTTCCGTAATTTATAAAAGCGTAAAATTAAAAGCTCTTCTGTGATTAGTCGAACCGTTTAGAATTTTACGAATAGATATTCGTTAGTTTATAAATTTACAACGAGTCGTCGCAAATTTATAAATTTCCGGAAATGTAGCCGTAAAATAATACATTTTATCTCCCGTTTAGAATCTTACGAAAGTTGATAAATTTCCTAGGAAATTTATAAATTTACGGTTTTTGTTATTTTCCGGTGACATATGTATACGTCTCACTGATAGGCACATGTCTCACTGCTAGGCACAGGTTTCACCTCAACTATAAGTTGGACCGATCCATACTCTAACACGCGGGCTCAGTGCAGATTGCTGGAGAGGTGTAAGGTTAGTGAGATGTTATCAAGCCACCCGAGGCAATATAATGCAAAATATTTGCTTCACTTAAATGTCTCTGTAAACTGAAAATGTTTCTTAGATTACTAACACCTAATCATACTATTACCGTGACCTAATATTATTATCGTATTTCGTGGCTTTCACGAAATGTCACTGTGCTAGTTCAGGCATACTAACAGCGTTGCTATCCGGTTGTATGGTCAAAGGTTAGGTAATCTACTCATTTCCATTCAAATAACCGGCTACCAGCGTGCTGGGAATGTGATTTTGGTTATAACGTAGCTGTGGTGCGTGTGAATAGACCCTCTCGGTGGAACCACAGTATAAACCATTCAGTAGGCTATCTAAGGCCGCCCGCCGAGTTATTAGCCTAGCGTGCACACAGACACGCGGCACAGCCCGTCCGTACTGCCCGCCTCCCTATGCCTCCCTATGTTATGCTCGCAACGCGCATGCACACATTCAAACCGAGAGTGGCGCGTTTGTATGTAGATGTTCTACTGGATGGTTTATACTGTGGTTGAACTGTCGTTTACTGTACTTACCACACCAATAGCCGCAATTATCATGGAGCCAGTCTTCAGGTCAATCCCTAGGAGGGAATCTACAATGGGCAAGTCGTCCAACGGCGACATTTTAACATTTAAACGAATAACTAGAGACGAGAAGAATAGAAGGAACCTTTGTTTGTGAAATAAACACGATTAATTTCGTTATAAGATTTCGGTTTGAAGTTGTCAAATTGTAGATTGAGATTTATTCTGACAGTTTTAATATTAAGGTGCTGTACTTTTTGGCATGACTTTGGCACATTGGCATTGAAAAGCAACTTCTTTGTAATATTTTGCAGTAACGCGGGTACGGATCATGGAAATGTGTGTGGCCGATTAAGAGCTCCGCCTCCCATAAAATTAGTATGTAGTTGTTTGTTCTTTTTACTGTATTAGCTGGTCTAATAACTTGTTATTTTATCTTGGTTAATAATGTCCCTTCTTTAAATCATTCTTTCAATAAAATGTCTGGAGCAGTTGTAGTCTAGCAAGAACACTTTGTGACCCCACACTAGGTAGAGATCGTATAACTAAGCTGAATGACGCGCCCTTCGAAACAAACACTCTTGTTTGCATAAATACGGTTGACACTTAAGCTTGCTTTACCTAAGATGACATCAGCTAATTAGGTACTAAAGATCTTTTTTCTAAATCACGCTTTCGTGTCGTCCACTGTAACACAGAATACGATAAATTATCACAAAAGCCCCGAGGATTGGGGCCGTAGCTAATAAAATACGAAAGAAAATATTGACACTACTTACAACAATATTACGTGCTAAAAGATTATTGCAGCTTGCAAATGACAATATTAACAAAAACTTGATAGCTTTATTAAAGTTTCTTAATTCAAGTCTGCAAAAAGTATTCACTCAGGTATATTTTAGCAGTGCAGGGGATTCATACATTCCAACCTTCCTAATTCTTTTATAATTCATAACTTACCTTCTTTATCCTGGACTTCCTGCTCCCGAAGAAATGTTTACAAATAAGATTCCAAGTTCCAGGTGTTGGTGACCAGCAATGCCAACCTACCTTTTTGTTACTTTTGCTATGTCTTTATATCTTTTTAATGTATACTTTTAAATAGTGACATATTCTGTAACAAAATAAACAGTTGACCAACAAACGTCTATCATTAACATTGGTGTCAGAAGTAAAAGTAGAAAATTAGGGTTAAAAACCTACAAAATGCCTTTTACGAGGTCTCAGAATAAAACGGCTACGTCTGCAGCTGTGCATCCCGGTGAAGTTCCTATTGTGTCTAAAAGTGCTCAAACAATGGACGGTGCATCTATCCACGGCGCCCCTGCGCCGGCCTCGTCCAGTGCCGCACATAGGCAAGCTTCCACGCACAGTACGGCGTCTACGAAAACCACTCATAAAAGTGGTCGATCAGGCCGATCCAGGGAGACCGTGAAGGCCCAAATCCTTGCTGTCAAGGCAGAACATGCTCGAAAAATGCTCGAGGCCGAGGCCGAGCGCGATCGTATAGCGGCAGAGCGTGAGGCAGAGCGTGAAAAGGCCATGTCAGAACGGGAGCATGCAGTTGCTGAATTAGAGCTACAGGCCGAGTTAGCTGCTATTGAAGCTGGCTCATCATGCAACTCGCAAGCCTCAAAAACTCAACTCATAGAAAACTGGTTAGTACAGTCGAATGATTTAACCACTCGCCCTAAGCGTAATAATAAAGCACATTCGTTGGTTGACAGGGAGAGGAATGAGCCGTGGCTCTTAAGCGCAGTGCCAGAAGCATTGCCGCGGTCGGCGCCCGCCACGACCCGTGGGGACGCCTTAGCTTCGTGCTCACATCCTAAAGCTGGCGCAGTGCCGCAGCGCCTGTTGAAAGCGCAGTCGGCGAACCTCGCTGCGCATGACAGCGCCCTAACGACGTGCCTGCCCCTTGAGGTCCCATTGCCGCCAGCCATGCCAGCTAAACACACTCCACACACGCTTGGTTTACAAACACTAACTAAAAATAAAGATTGTTGTTGCTACATTAATAAAAGTCAGGATGAGGTAGGTACACCATTTATTCAGCTGGCTAAGGCGATCTCAAGCTTGGGGAAGAAGACGTCAAAGGTATGTGATATCCCTAAGTTTGACGGTCGCGCTGCGGATTGGCTTCTCTTCAAGAAGTCATTTGACCAATCCAAGGCTAACTTTTCACCTAGCGACAATGTAGCTAGGCTCAGCACAGCGTTGCACGGAGCAGCTAAAGAGGCCGTCGCTATTAGGTTGGTGGCAGCCGATGACCCGGAGCAAATTGTACAAGCGTTGGAGGCCAGGTTTGCGCAACCAGAAGTAATCGTATTGCACCAGCTCTCTCTTGTGAGAGCTCTTCCCAAGCTTGGTGCGTACGAGTCTTCGCGTGACCTGAATGTCTTCGCCTGCCGCATTCGTAACTGCGTCGAAGTTATTCGGCTGCTTAACCAGCCCGAATATCTCGCGTCACCAGAACTTGCTAATTCCATCATTGGCAAGTTGACTCCACTCCTTAGGTCACGATGGGCTGACTTTGCATCGGCGAGGGTTGGGACTGGCAAATTTAAATTAGAAATTTTGGCTGATTTTCTCGATAACGAATCAAAATTACAAATTAAATTTGGTGTTATTTTGTCAGAGCCGTCACCCGTCAGATGTCAGTCAGTACCTGCCAAAAGTCAACTTGTCAATTCCGCCAAAGACAAAGTTTTTCCTTACGCAGTTTCGTCATCGCCCGCCGAACCAAAGAGTTCCAATGTATGCAAATATTGTGCAAGGCCAAATCACGATGTCGCCGATTGTAGGGATTTTTCTTCTTTAGCCTTAGACGATCGTTGGCAGTGGGTCATCGATAATAAAGTATGTCGCAGATGCCTCAAGAAAGGATCACACATGTACAAGAACTGCAAGAAAATGTGTGAAGTTGAAGGCTGTAGTTCCAGTAAGCGCCACAATACTCTTCTTCATAGACCCCAGCCGGAGGCCGCGATCACGGCTCATGTAGTTGCTTCTTCTCAACAGACCGCTGAGGTTAGCGATGTGACACAAAAAGTAGACTCACCTGCTTGTTCATCCGCTACCATAGCTCATAATGCCGTACCAGCCGATCTTACAAAGCCTCTTCTGAAAGTCATTCCAATCACTTTAACCGGTAAGAAAGGTAGCGTAGACACCTACGCTCTTTTAGATGATGGTAGCTCCGCTACTCTTGTTGATAGGTCGGTGGCTGACATGGTTGTGGACGAACAATCTACGGTCCCTTTGCAAATTAACTGCGTTGGAGGGCTTACTAAATTCACTAACGTTAGCTTTATTAATGTCAAAGTTAAAGGACGCTACAGTTCGGATAGCTTCGAGATACGCGCGCGCTCTATTCCTGATTTAGGTCTTAGAAGTCAATCTGCGAAAATAAGTGACGTGAAGCGCTACAACTATCTTTCAGATTTAGCTGATGTATTGGCTTACGATGATGCTAAGCCGACTTGTCTCATCGGAACTGACAATTGGCATCTTCTTTTACCTCAAACCGTACGCCATGGCACTAAATCTGAACCAGCAGCTGCTCTCACTCCTCTGGGTTGGGCTCTTTTTGGGTTTATAAACAGTAAAGCCAATCGAGTAGACTTCATTAACCACATCGACTGCAATGATGATCTTGAGTGCCTAATCAAATCTTATTACAAATTAGACTCCATAGGTATAGAAAAAAAACCACATTGCACTCCGTGCGATAAACGCGCTTTAGAAATTTTAGAAAACACTACAGTTCGTTTACCTTCCGGCAGATTCGAGACAGGACTTCTATGGCGAAATGACATCAAAACTGTTCCTGATAGTAAACGCCTAGCCATGTCCAGGTTTTCCAGTCTCGAAAAGAAAATGTCTAAAGATGTAACCTACGCAGCTGAGTATAAAAAAAACATTCAAGGTATGCTAGAGAAATCTTATGCAGAGCTGTGCACCGGTCCACCACTGCCTAACAGTACCACCTGGTATCTTCCTCATTTTGGTGTGATCCATCCGCACAAGAAGAAAGATGGTCTGCTTCGTCTGTCCGGACGCACTTCGGCCTCGGATTCAGTAGAGTCTCGTCCCATCGTGCTTGACGGCAAGCACTATATTACAAGACTTTTGATCCATCTTTACCACGCAAGATTCGCACACGCAAACAATGAACTCGTCGTAAATGAACTGCGGCAACGATTTTACGTATTAGGTCTAAGACCAGCGGTAAGGCAGGTGGCAAATAGATGTCAGACCTGTCGAATTAGAAAAGCAAAGCCTATGACGCCACCGATTGGAGATCTGCCCAGAGTACGGATGGCCCACCACGAACGGCCATTTACCTATGTCGGCTTGGATTATTTCGGACCGATAAATGTCACGATTGGCCGACGAACAGTCAAACGTTGGATCGCCCTCTTCACCTGTCTAACCATAAGGGCTGTCCACCTCGAGATGGTCGAGAGTTTATCATCCGATTCCGCCATTATGGCGCTACGCCGCTTCATCGCTCGACGGGGTAGCCCATCGTGCATCTACTCTGATAATGGCACTGCTTTCGTTGGAGCTTCCAAAATACTACCGGAAATCGCAGAGTTTGCCTCCACGAGGGAAATACGGTGGAAGTTCATTCCGCCATCGGCCCCGTTTATGGGAGGATGCTGGGAGAGGTTGGTGAGGAACATCAAAAGCGCTCTAACAGTCGCACTAAGAGAGAGATCGCCTCGGGAGGAAGTTCTATCAACGTTGCTGTTAGAAGCTGAAGCAATTGTGAACTCCAGGCCGTTGACCCATGTTGCAGATGATGAACAAGCTGAGGCAGCCTTAACGCCATTTATGTTTCTAATCGGCACCTCATCCAATGACTCCTTGAAGCGACAGTTCGACGACTCCGATCTCTCCAGCAGGGCCCAATGGCGAAAGTCACAGCGCCTAGCCGACCATTTCTGGCAGCGGTTTGTGAAGGAGTACCTGCCAACTCTAGTGCCCCGGCGAGCTTCACCCCCAGTATCTCAAACTCTGAAAGTTGGGGACGTCGTGTGCATTGCGGACGGGACTCTACCAAGACAATGCTGGCCTAAAGGACGGGTAGTGGAGACACATCCAGGAAAAGACGGCGTTGTTAGGGTAGTGGACGTGGCCACGAAAGGGGGTGTCCTGCGTCGGCCTGTTAGGAAACTGGCATTGTTGGTCCCCTCCTAATTTAGCTGGTGTTCCCACCGTCGGGGGCCATGTTGGTGACCAGCAATGCCAACCTACCTTTTTGTTACTTTTGCTATGTCTTTATATCTTTTTAATGTATACTTTTAAATAGTGACATATTCTGTAACAAAATAAACAGTTGACCAACAAACGTCTATCATTAACACCAGGAAAAAATAACAAACAAACACTAAAAGCACATCCTACTTATATTTAAATTAAGGTTGTTTGACTCTCCAACTAAAATAGCGGAAGTCTCAAAGGAAAGCTTTTTAAACTTTCCGTTTGGCTAGATAAATAAATATGCACTTCTTAAGTAGGTACAGTCGCGGAATGAAAAGGTTGACCAGTTTTAAAAAAAATCATTAACGGGTTACAATAAAATAAAAAGCGATTAGACGTATGTTCCTTCACGATTGACAGTTGAACCAATACTTTTTATTGGTTTGATCACGCTGTGAAGTTTCAATAGAATTATTACATCCTCTTTGCTTATAATGATTAAAACTACAATTAATGTGACTAACAGATCCTATCAATGTCATCATTGAGCAGCAAAAACAGATCTTATGGTGGTCAACCTTTTCATTCCGCGACTGTACATCACCTTCATATTACGAAGTGGCAGTTAATCATCTGTTTAGCAAGTTTCAAATGTAAACAAATCTCGCTTGTTACTTAACATCTGAGAACTTGGAACTCCCGAGAACTCCATTATGTTTTATGTCATATTTAAGAAGTTTTCCTTTGAAAGATATGGAGTGAATAATATCTGATAGTTAAACAAAAAGTAATTCATTTCAGCGTTAAGCTGGCACTCTGAATGGTAGATTGAGCTGTCAAATGGGCTATGTCCATAATATCTAAATGGTGGCTATCATCACGTTCTTCAAGCTCTATGGTGGCTACCGTATTTGTGCACACTAGTTGGCGCCACTGACGCAGTTAGGTCTAGCTGTCAAAGTTTGCTCAAAACGTCATGGGGAAAAACAAACTGCATTTTCCTCCATTATAATGAAACTTGTAATATGCAAATATTTACAACATAACGATAAACATAAAGTGAAATTAACTATTTACATTATTTAAAAGTGCGAAACAATTATTGCAGAACCAATAATAATAATTGTCTCTGTCTGACGTAAGCATTTTTTTCTTTTTGCGCGCGCTTTCGATTTTATAAGTGGCCAGGCGCACACAAGGAGTTTGTCCGCCCACAACATGAACTGTGGGTGTATACGTACCTAATGTTGTAGTGAATGACATTCCGTGCATTCTGGGAGACCACACTTCTACACCAGCGCCAACGCATCGACCTTACGGCCACTAGACGCACGGAACAGAAAAAACAGGCTAGACGTGTGATGATGTCCGATTGCCATGTCCAGTAACGCACTAAGCCGAGGCTCGGCCCCCTCTGCACCCTAAGGCACTATTGAATGCTAGGGGTTGTGAGCCTTCCACCCAAACCATTGCCCGGTGAAGCTGCGAAAGTCACAAGTTGGACTAACAGCTAGTCAATCCTTCCCAGAATTACTTACCAATTCATCCTTTAGAGAAACTCTCTCTCTCTCAAGAAACGTTCACTTTGCAGCTGCTACTCGTTCAAATTAGCTCCATAATTGAGTAACGCGAGCCTTTGCTGACTCCAGATTGAGTAAAGCTTCTCTTGTTTCTTTTGTAAAGTTTGCAACTACTTAAGTACCAGTAGTTGTTTCTTACTGCTCTATCTGTACTAATAATAACATAAAGCTGAGGAGTTTGTTTGTTTGTTTGAATGCGCTAATCTCAGGAACTCCTGGTTTGAAGTGAAAAATACTTTTTGTGTTGAATAATCCGTTTATTGATGAAGGTTAAGGCTATATCTAAAATAACGCTATGACAAATAGGAGTGCTGCAGTTATGAAAATGATGTTAAAAAGGTAAACGATGAAAAATAAAGTTACATCATGTTAAAAGTTCTGAATGAAATTCGCGACTAGTATGGTTGATTTACTGTACCCAACCATTTTTATGGTTTTTAAAATAGTTACAAAAAATACATTATTTGTGAAGATAGAGTAGAGTAGAGTAGATAGAAGATAATTGATGATGATAAATGAACAAGAGTTTCCTTACCTAATTGACACTTAATCTATTTTTTCTACCCTTATTTACTTATAAATCATGGTTTGCTGTTGTGAACTGCTATATTATTCGTTTAGCTTTTTATGACCGGAATATCTTATCTAACTCCTTCATTAAAGGCCAAAATCAAAATCAAAATCAAAAATAGCTTTATTTAAATAGACCTGTTACAAGTACTTTCAAATCGTCAAATCTAATTAACAAACAAAACATACTTAATAATAGACATGAATAGCATAATAATAAATGTAAACAATAAATATACTATACTTAAATAAATGTGATGCTACCACCGGATCGGAAAGTTGTTTCTGAACTGAGAAGAACCGGCAAGAAACTCAGCAGTTACTCTTTTCAACTGTTTTTCTTTTTTACAATAGTTGTTAGTATTTTAACATGAACTTAAAACAAGAAAGCATAATAAAATTCATAATTTATGAAAAGAATAACACTCTTTAAGTTAGTACATCGACGAGAAGCTATATAAAACAAAACAAACATTGTTAGTGTCTTAACCTAAGTATGATTGTAGATATTACAATAGTTAATTAGACTCCGTCGGGAGCAGAGAGCTTATTCCCAAGCATTTCTATCCATGATATAATCTCTAGTGGTATAATATCCCTTTTTTAGCAACGTAGCTTTAATGTGATTTTTAAATCTATGTAATGGCAGCTTACAGATTGCTTCCGGAACTTTGTTATAGTAATGTACACCTTGCCCCATAAATGACCCTAAAACTTTCTGCAATCTGAAAAATGGTAGCGCTATTTTATCTTTATTCCTAGTATTTTTAGCATGAATATCGCTGTGTTTGGTAAAAAGATTGATATTTTTTCTTACCAAGATAATACAATTGTAAATATATTGCGAAGCTACAGTTAGAATACCAATTTCCTTAAAAAGTTCCCTGAGAGAGGCCCGTGCTCGAAGCTTATAAATAGATCTAATAGCTCGTTTCTGAAGAACGAAAATTGCTTGTATGTCCGATGCCTGACCCCAAAGTACTATTCCGTATGACATAATGCTGTGGAAGTAGCTAAAATAAACTAAGCGAGCGGTGTCAACGTTTGTCAATAGCCTTATTTTTCTTATAGCAAAAGCAGCTGAGCTAAGCCTACCTGAAAGACTTGTCAAATGAGGGTTCCATTGCAATTTTGAATCTAAGGTTATTCCAAGAAAAACTGTGGAGTCCACAAGCTCCATTTTATCATCATTGATTTTTAAATTTATGTCGTTATTATTTACGTTAGGCAATTTAAAATTAACACATTTCGTTTTCTTTGCATTTAGCTGTAGATTGTTAACTGTAAACCAATGCAGAACTTTCGAAAGCGCTTCATTAACATCGTCAAAGATGTTTTTATTTCTATCAAAGTTAAAAACTAAAGATGTGTCATCTGCAAACAATACTATATCACATAGGTCTTTACCATAAAAAGGTAAGTCATTAATGTATACTAGGAACAGAAATGGACCAAGAATAGATCCCTGTGGAACCCCTAATTTGACTGGCGATCCAGAAGATAGAACCCCATTAATATCTACTTTTTGAGTTCTAAAACTAAGATATGAAAGAATCAAATCTAACGCAGTGTCCTTTACTCCGTAAAAATTAAGTTTTCGTATGAGAGTCTCATGATCGACGCAATCAAACGCCTTGGATAAGTCACAAAAGACGCCAAGAGCATTCTGTGAATTCTCCCAAGCCCTAAAGATGTGTTTTAGGAGCGCAATACCAGCATCAGTGGTTGAACGACCTCTGGTGAATCCGTATTGTTCACTGTGGAAGAGTTTGTTTTCACTAAAGTGACATAAAAGTTGTTCCTGGACAATTTTCTCAAAAATCTTACTTAGAGCTGGTAAGATAGATATAGGTCTAAAGTTACCTGGGTCCAGTTTACTGCCTGATTTAAAAAGTGGTATAATTTTACTATACTTCATTAACTCTGGAAAAACTCCCTCATCAACACACTCATTGAAGATTACTGCTAAGTAGGGAGCAATTACATCTATAATGTGACTAATTACTTTTACTGAAATATCCCAAAGATCGGCAGTATTTTTTAAATTAATTAACTTGAAGGATTTTAATATATCAGAAGAATCTACATGTTTAAATTTGAAAACAACATTGCAGCATGAGACATTATCTTTAACTAGCTGTTCTGCTTCAATAGGTGATGAATTTAGTGATGCTGTAGTAACTATAGGTATAGTATAGCCATTCACCTTACCCTGGGGTAATCAACTTTCCCCGAGGCAAATTCTGTCTTTACAATTGCATATTACAAAACAGACAGCATGAATGCTAAATTTTATGAAGATTGGACTGAGGGTGAGTTACTTGGGTTAGGTAGAGTAACAAAGAAACCACCAGAACTTGCAAATAATTTCAGGTCAGTAATAACAAAGCTTTGCCCATTTATACGAAATGATAACTTTTTGAGATCGAATAACGAAAACATCGACGTTAGCTGAGAAATCCTTTGTTGTAGAAATATTTTTGTGACTGACGAATGTGTAAATGTGATCTTTAATTTTTAAATATATCTATACAATTTATTGGTCTGTTTTTTATAGTTTGATTCATTCCTTGGCTTCTCAATCTTCAATAATTGCTTAAACATATTAAGTTTATCAGTTAGTTTATATTCATGTCAACAGTTGTTCTATTATGTAGGTACTATTAATTGTTTTTATTACTAGCAGCCGCCCTCGACTTTATCCGCGTGTCCCACGGCGTGATATCATGTAGCCTATTAGCTTTCCTCACGAAATGGTCTATTCAACACAAAAAGATCTTTTTAATTCGAACTAGAAACAAACAAACAAACTCTTCAGCTTCAAATCATTAGAATAGATATATGTATTTACCACACCAAAGTGCAAAAACTGCAATGCGTGCGGTAAAACTTCGCCACCTTAGGCTGGCTGTCATGTTACTCCAGGTTTCCGTTGCCAAGTCCTTCCACCGTTGTCACGTCCAAACCATGACACGATAACACTTACTGCAGGCAGTGGAATTGCAAATGCGTTGTCACATCGCGGCTGTTGGTAATATATCAGAAGGCCTAGACAAGTGTAGTTGGCACTCGCTCGTCTATTACAGGCCTTGGATGAATTATTAATTCATCCTAAGCAAAAACTCAGAGGCTATTTTTTTCAGCAGCGATATCTTAATCTCATTTTTATCACGACAATCAGCCGTCAAAGATTTCCTTGAACTCGGATTAGCTTCATCGGCACGACATTAAGTTACTCATTTAACATTAAGTTTAACGCTCAACTTGACCGTTAGATAGTCTCGTCAAAATCAGTCTAAGTTGACTCTTGGTTTTATGGATAAGATATTTTCCGATAGAACGATTCGCCGAAATCATTGCACTCCTCAATTAAAGCTAGTTTAACGAAAGGGTTTAAATTACTCTTCAACGATAAAAAAAAAACAAATATGTACGTGATTTAGGAAAATAAATAGGCATAGGTCCAAAAATCTACACACATCAAAAGTGTCTAAGGATATCTCAAGCATTTTCATACAAAGTATAGCTATTGGGGAGGCTGTAAAAATTAAAATATTGATACCAACGTAGAAATTTTTAGGACACAGAAACTGCTATATCTGCCCTTTCAGATTGTATAAAGAAATTCATTGTTTTTTGAAATTCTGTTTAAAAGGTTTCAAAATTTTAGCAAAATCAAAGATATTAGATAATGCTCAGCATTATCTTAGAATAACTCGAGGAAACAGGCATAAGATAAAGGTTAAGAATATTACAAAAAAAACGTTTGATTTTGCTAAAATTTTGAAACCTTTCAAAAGAAAAATCTGTCTTTTTTTTAACGTCCTTACGATTGTACAATAATGCTACCACAATGAATTTCTTTATACAATCTGAAAGGGCAGATATAGCAGTTTCTGTGTCCTAAAAATTTCTACGTTGGTATCAATATTTTAATTTTTACAGCCTCCCCAATAGCTATACTTTGTATGAAAATGCTTGAGATATCCCTAGACACTTTTGATGTGTGTATTTAATCAGTTACTTTGTGTTTAGCATTTCATTTCTTTTGTGCTATTTACAGTAATGTCCACTTTAGCTTCTAGTGTTTTTCCTGCAGTTTTTATGATGGTCATTATTTATAGCCAACCAACCAACATACATTACCTCCAACAGATTAAGATAATGGTATGAATTTAGATGTCTTATTCTGATGTTACATATGACTGTGTGCAGTGCAGACTCTGATGCTGGATACAAGTTAAAATATATTTTTTTATAATCAACCGAGAGCTTTCAACTTGAGTTGGCTAATCGTTTCGCCTGTCTGGATACTTGCGTTACAGCGGACGAGATGAGTACCGGATTTGTTGAAGCTGTCCATGCGGTTGGGTCCAAGTTTTATAAGCCTGGCCGTCAGAACAAACCGCAGAAACTTTCAACCCACACCCTCGACCTTATGGCTGAGCGTCGGTCTTTGCCCCTGCAGACCCCCGAAGATGCTAAGAACTGTCGACTGCTCAATAGACGTATCGGGAAGTCCTTGCGACACGACATCCGTGTCTTTAATACGAATAGTATTAAAGAGACGATCGAACGGAACAAAGGTTCCAAAGTGTTCGCAAGAGACAAATCTATTGGGCGCAGTCGATTGTCAAAGCTGAAGACGGAGGACGGCAGTGTGGCGTCGACGCAAGAAGCAGTATTGAGGGAGGTCGAGAGATTCTACGGGCAGCTTTACACGTCTGTCGCGGAATCCGCTACCAGTACGGCCAAAGATCCCAGAGCCAAACTAACCCGACACTACACCGAAGATATCCCGGACATCAGCCTCTATGAGATTAGGATGGCTCTCAAACAGCTCAAGAACAACAAGGCGCCGGGCGATGACGGAATTACCGCTGAGCTTCTGAAGGCAGGCGGAAGGCCGGTTCTCAGAGTACTTCAGAGGCTGTTTAATTCCGTGTTGTTCGAGGGCACTACGCCAAAGGCATGGAACAGAAGCGAGGTGGTACTGTTCTTCAAAAAAGGAGATAACACCCTGCTGAAGAACTACAGGCCCATTTCGCTTCTGAGCCATGTCTACAAGCTGTTTTCGAGGGTCATCACGAACCGTCTCTCTCGCAGGTTTGATGACTTCCAGCCACCCGAACAAGCCGGATTCCGAAAAGGGTTTAGTACCATAGACCACATCCATACGCTGCGGCAGATTATACAGAAGTCTCAGGAGTATAATCTGCCACTTTGCTTAGCGTTTGTGGACTATGACAAAGCCTTCGATTCGGTCGAGACTTGGGCAGTGTTGCAGTCTCTTCAGCGTTGCCACATTGACTATCGGTACATCGAAGTGTTGAAGAGCTTATACGCAAACGCCACCATGTCTGTCCGAGTACAGGAGCAAAGCACGAGGGCAATTCCTTTGCAGAGGGGCGTAAGACAGGGAGACGTTATCTCTCCGAAACTGTTTACGGCCGCATTGGAAGACGCCTTCAAGCTCCTGGAATGGCAAGGACTCGGCATCAACATAAATGGCGAGCGTATAACTCACCTTCGGTTTGCCGACGATATAGTGGTCATGGCAGAGTCGCTTGAAGAGCTTGGCAGCATGCTCGAGAACCTCAATCGAGTCCTCAACAAGTGGGCCTAAAGATGAACTTTGACAAGACGAAGGTCATGTCAAACGCCCTTGTTATGCCCACTCCAATATTTGTTGGAGGCTCGGTTCTCGAAGTTGTCGACGAGTACGTCTAACTAGAACAAGTTGTCCAAGTAGGCAGGTCCAACTTCGAGAGAGAGGTAAATCGCCGAATCCAACTCGGCTGGGCAGCATTCGGGAAATTACGCGATGTTTTCTCTTCAAACATACCACAGTGCCTGAAGACGAAGGTATATAATCAGTGTGTGTTACCAGTGATTACGTATGGATCGGAAACGTGGTCTCTCACTATGGGCCTCATAAGAAGGCTCAAGGTCACTCAACGTGCTATGGAAAGGGCAATGCTCGGCGTCTCGATACCAGATCGAATCAGGAATGAGGAGATTCGTAGAAGGACTGGAGTCGCCGACGTGGCTCAGCGGGTAAGCGGGTTGAAGTGGCAGTGGGCGGGGCACATAGCGCGTAGAACTGATGGCCGCTGGGGCCGAAAGGTTCTGGACTGGAGACCATTCGAGGCCAAACGCAGAGTGGGGCGCCCACCCGCAAGGTGGACCGACGACCTGATAAAAGTCGCGGGATCCCGGTGGATGCAGGCCGCACGCTGCACGCACGCAACCGGGCGCTCTGGAAATCAATGGGGGAGGCCTATGTTCAGCAGTGGACTTCTTGCGGCTGATAATGATGATGATGATGAATCAATTTTAAAAAAGAGATTTGAAGGATCAAATTCAGAAGGGCAGGTTAAATTTTCACAGAAATTACTAAGAAAACCATAGTACTTACCATGTTAGTCTTAGTTATAATATGTGGGGGGGGCATAACAAGCCCACATATGAGATAATATTAATATGATTCTATCGTGATTCTGCCACCAGAGTTTGTACAAACAACGACGTTCACAAGGTTATTTTTCCTGGATTTACCCAGAATCCACCCAGGGCAAATTCGTGTAAGATGGAATGAAAATATAAGGGTACAGTAAGCATCAAAATAATGGTAAATCTTAATGAAATGCAACCTTATCACTACAGGATTAAAATAGTGTTTCACTTGTTTTAGAGTTTGGTGACGCTTCAAATGGCATATGACTCTGTAATTGCAGTAATAAAATTGCTTTTGTCAGACCGCCGATACATTTTTTTTCAGTCTGTTAGCACATGTGTGCATTTTGATGCTGACTGTACATTTTTTGCTCAACACATATGATAAAAAATAGACCTAAACAAATTTTACACGAAATGGTTGCCTGGTTCAGTGCCACGACGCCTAACACTTTACTATAGGATGGTTAAGTAATTAAGGAAAATGTGAGTATTTACATGTGAGCATATTTTCATAGATTTATTCCACCAGAAAATGTTGACAGGCATACCTACAAGTTGAGAAGGAAATGCCAGAAATAAAAATATTTAAAATAGTCATCGATAGTACAGATCAATAAACGAAGTTTATCATCAAAAGTACAAACTAATTATAAAATAATATATTATAAAAATATAAGTTGTACTTTTAATAAAACTACATCGTAATAAGGGTACCTAATACGGTACGGGTACATTAATTTAATATACTACAATTATAAGAACGGATCCAATGCAATTTAGGCAAGAGAAAAGGTATTCTTTCCAATTTTTTTACAAATGTTTATTTATTTATTTATACTAAACCATTTTGTTAATTACTCATGTGTAAACTCGCCAGAATGATGACGGTGCATAGTTTTATAAACATCAATCACAAAATGATACAGTACGAATGTTTTTACACCGCACAGACGTATGATACACGTCTGACACGTTGCTAATGACATAACACCATGTCATGACATGTCATTTTCTTGATTACACACCTGTTACTATCCCGTGAAGTCTAGGATTATCGGACCAACGCACGAACGTACAGTAAATATAGCTTCGTGTGAATACACTTTGTAACTTCACAGTTTTGTGGCTACCTTGTTATTTGCTAATCATAAACATACGTGAGAGTTGAAAATACTTGATATTATTGTGAAGCTGAATAGTTTGTTTGGTTAATTAAACGCGCTAATCTCAGGAACTAGGTATGTACTATAACTTCAACGTCACGCTACTTCCAATTAGAGCGGAGCATCAATGATAAAGCTTTAGACTAACATTTGAGTTATTAGCTTCTTGTGAATCAATATTGTTTCTTATAAACTCAACAACAGCATTAAATGTATAACTTCAAAATCACACTGTGTCCTACAGTTTAGACTAATATTTGATTTTGTTTGTCTTTGTTTTACTTCGAGTAACTCGAGTTATCATGCTCACTAAAATGTTTCTAGGGTGGTGGCGTTGTGTGACGGGTTGGTTGAAACACAACCCATGATGATGGCTGACTCACACGTCAACTTGTGAATAGGTGCCACCTTCGGGAACTGGTCTGCTCAAGTTTACTTAGTTAAGAGTGCGTATAAACCCAGCAAATTATTAAAATTCACCCGCGCCCCCTCTCTGCGAACACTATCGCCCGCCGAACCACAATACATCTCTCTCGCTCGCTCAACGCGTAGCTTCCGTAGTATACGTAAAACAATCAGATAACACAGTGGGCATTATTTTTGTGAATACATTACCTACATTTTAATGTGTGTAATTTTACTTCGTATATAAGTTGAATGTTATGTTGTAGATAGTAGTCTCATCTTTTAAATTATTTTTAAGGATCGGTATGCAAAAGGTAAAAACAGGACGCTATTACATAGACTACACTGTCTATCTGTCACCAGTTGATTTTTTCATAATAGATACTAAATACCAGCAGCCGCCCGCGACTTCGTCCGCGTGGACTTAGCTGTATGTGAAAAAAGATTTTCCCGCTTTTCTATAGAAATTTTCCTGATTTTTCTTTGCTATAAACCTCACGGAGCCCGAGACCATTCCAACGAACGCAAAACCGTGGAAATCGGTTAGTGCGTTCTGGAGTTATAGCGTCAGGAAGGAAAACACGACTTATTTTATATCCTGAAATATAAATAAAATATTTTAAAGTAAATACACAAGCGGGTTTTTTTTGCGTTCTTTGTTCTATATTAGTGACGGTAATAGGTGGACGCATTTGTATATTTATAAATAAAAGCTCCCCGGTGTCATGATTTGACCCGCCTTTTTTTTCGTGGGGATATCTTTATGGATACCTCGCCGCCCGGGGAGACGACGACGTTATGTTGGACTCCTACCGACTAAAACCCCGCGGCCGCTACCACGCGCCTCAAGGCGCTTGCAGGCCGCACTGGCCCCGCAACCCCACGTGTCGCCCTTACGGGCCTCAGCGAGTGAGTGGCTAGTCCACCACACTGCCACTCCTGAGTTCTATTCGCTTCCCGGCGGTTGGACCCTACCACCGGTACTAAGCCCCCTCGCAACGCCAAGGTGAGAACTCATGAGGGGGTGGTTGACTCTCCTCCACCAACTGAAGACGAATTAGAGGGTCGCATCCCGCCTGGCGCGATTGTCAGCGATTATAATAATAGATTTTCAATTGTATCTGGTTTATGGGGCGTTGAAAGGTGAATGAAAAATGAAAATGAATGCCAAAAACATCATCTTTATTTCAAGTATGTACATATTATACGAGGTTCATTCAATAAATACTTACTTAGCCTACAAAAAGTAAAGGAAAATTTTGGAAAATGGCAATTTATTTTTCAACATAGTCTCCATTCAGTTCGATACACTTAGCACAGCGATGCTCAAACTTTTATAACCCGTCCGAAAAATAGTTTTTGTCAAACTCTGCAAAATAGGCCTCCGTGGCGGCAATGACCTACTCATTTGATCCATATCTATTCCCGGGGAGTGTTTTTTTCAGATTAGGAAACAGAAAGAAGTCTCAAGGGGCCAACTCTGGAGAATACGGTGGATGGGGCAGCAATTTGTAGCGCAATTTGACCAATTTGACCATGGCAACGGCAGACGTGTGAACCGGTGCGTTGTCGTGGTGAAACAGCACGTTTTTCTTCGCCAGGTGGGGTCGTTTTTTCTTTAATTCGGCGTCGAATCAGCCCAATAAATCGGCATAGTAAAGCCCTGTTATAGTTTTACCCTTCTCGAGGTAATCGATGTAGATCAAACCTTGTGAATCCCAGAAAACGGTGGCCATAACTTTTCCGGCCTTGTTTCCAGCATGTTCCCCGGTCTGAATCCTTTGTTTTGATTGCTTCTCGGTCTCTGGTGTGTACCAGTGGATCCAGGTTTCATCGACGGTCACAAAACGACGCAAAAACTCCGCGGGATTCCGCTTAAACAGCGCCAAACACGTCTCCGATGTGGTCCTACGGTTGTGCTTGTTGTTGGTTGCTTGTTTTTTCTACATTTGGTGCGTCATTGTGGGAAGATTCATGGCTACACTCAATTCTTGAAATGGTTCTAAGCCAATGCCTACACTAGTAATCCCAGTGACAGCGGCTGTGTTTATGTCTAGGTTCTGGGTTGGTTGTGGATCTGACGTGTTCAGTATGAATTCACCTCTGCACATATTACACGAAAGATTCAGTTTAGAATAAAAACCCACTTTACCCACGTTTCTCCTGTGATGTTTAAGTTAGATAGAGTGCAACCGAATTGAGGAGCATGATTCGATACCATTTTTATTTTTTCAAAAAAGTACAACTTGTCTATTATCACTCTCTCTGCTGCATCGTACAAATTTTCAGCCTGATCTTCATTCTGAGCTTGTGGCCGACCACTTAGAGTGCGTCGTCGCTTCAATGAACTGTAATGAAAAAAAAAACATGCAGAAATGACACAGTAGAAAAAAAATAATGCGGAAGCCATATTTTACGGAATTTATGTTTAAAAAAGGCACAAATTACCCACTATTAGGAAAGTCATTTGCAATTAAGCATTAAAGTACTCGTAGCAAGTGGCGTTCTGAGTCAAAATATCGCTCGGCTCATGCGTTTTGTGGTTGCAGTTCTAACCCCCCCACCCAAATCAACCCTTTGCCGTTCAACTGATCGGATTTATTATATATTTACAGGAGAGTGCAAAGCAGCGGCCAGGCAAAAAATGGTTAATTTCGGCGTCTGTTTGCGCTTAGTTACTTTCATTTAAGAAAGGATGGTTTGGAAAGTGATAACTTTATCAGAAATTATCTAACGTTATTTCTCAAATGAGAGAGATATGAAATAGTCTGTAGATATAGGCTGTCTATTAGGGTCTACATTTTCCAAATTCAATGTTGTTCTGTAAAATAAACACAGTACTTAGTATATTTACTCATGTGGTAGTAACTAGTTATTGCTTCAGCCAGCTTCAACTTTACTAAAAAAAAAAACCCAAGATGGAAAAGCGAGTATGGATACTATTTTTAAGGAAACCTACATAGTCGACGACGCGCATGCCTCCACAACTTCATTTTGATCACACCTGTCAGATTGTGAAATATTTTGAGATACAGCAATTCTGAAAATTAAATATTATTTGAAAACAATTTACTTACAATAAATACCTGGTGGATTGAAACAAATTCCTTCGAAATCAACCTATTATTTGAAGAGACCAACTAAAGTCATGTGATTACTTAGCATATACTTTACACCATCTGTTTACGTCATCTTACTAGATCGACTCAAATGAATTTATTTCTCTTAAAATACAATACAACATACCTTCGACAATTAGCCATCTTTTCAGTTTGTAACTTTTTTAGCTCTCGTTTACTAAGTCTTTTTAAAGTCCTTTTCTTTTTCCCCATTTCACTATTTATTTTGAAACTCGGAGCAGCTAAGAATTTGAGCGTAGTCTTCTCGTCTCAACGGAGCGATCGGTACTGATTTGTGAAATAGAAATATGTGTCAAGCTTCACAAACGTGCGACGGGAGATGGCTTTTTCCGCGGAATGAAAACGTATTAAGTGCCAAAAGTGTTTAATCGTTATAAATCCAAAACTAAAAGGAATTTTAAAAAATGACTAGACATAGCCCTTACTTATTGTTCAATATAATTATTTATAAAAAAATTGTCATCATAGTAATTGCCATGTCCAGTATAAAACGAAAAAAAGGGAAAATCAGACGTAACTTCGTGTTTTTTTTTATCGAGATAATTTAATTATTTTATGTTTTTGATCAAACACAACCCTTGAAAATATCATGTAGCGTAACATTTAAAAAATTCATAAAATTTCATTTAGTATTTATCACGTACAATCAAGAAAAAGATTGGTAGTTTTGCTTTATGCGCACTCTTAACCCAATTTTGGGACGCCCGCCCGCAAGGTGGACGGATGACCTCATAAAGGTCGCAGGATTTCAGTGGATGCAGGCCGCCTACAACCGGCAGCTCTGGAAATCTATGGGGGAGGCCTATGTTCAGCTGTGGACAGTGGCTGATGATGATGACCCAAAGTTTACTTATTCACTTTCTGGTTTATTTATTTTCATGACAAGAATGTATGACTCTGTTGGTTTATCCAAACACTCACTTTGTACTGTAAAACATTGGACAATTTAAAAAAAGTAATTGCTGAGTTCCTTTCTGGGTCTACTCAGTAGACACAACCTTCCGACGCCGGTGGTAAAGTCACATTATATACATGTATTTTAAGTATTGTTTATACATCGTATTATCATATTGTGTATGTTTATTATGTGGTTAATATTAAGATTCTTGACGATTTTGAATATTAAATTTGAATTCGAAGGAAAGCAGAATCGGGGAAATTATTCCTTTCAAGAGTTTCTTTTTATACGTTTAAAGTTTGTGTTCGTGTTAAATCATGTTTTGAAGGAATCGTGGGGATTTCTTCAAAACTTCAAACATGAAACGTGAAGAACTATATGGCAGTTGTTTTTTTTGAGCCACTGAGCCACATGTTGATAATCCACAGCGAAAACAAAAACGAAAAACCCGCCTACAGTGACCACTGTGAGCGGGTGTTAGGGGGATCCGCCTAAACCCTGCATCAGCAAAGAATCAGCCAAGAATAATAGCTCAGTTATTTCAATTTAAAAATTGGCTACCATTTGCTAGAGCTTTCTGGCTGGTTGGTGTAAGTAATTGGGTTATTGAAGTCGAATAAGGTGCTGGATAAATGTAAAACTTAACCAATTAGTTTGTAAAGTCGGCTTGGCATCAATTTCTATTAAAAAAAAATAGCAGGTAAAATAATATGTCACCATCATTGCCGACATGTACAGAGATGCCAAGTCAATGGTACGGACAGTGGTAGGGGCAGTGGCGGATCCAGTGGGGGGGGTCACGGGGTCATGAACCCCCCCTGGACCCTCTTTTAGCTTTGGCGTAGTCAGATGAAAAAATAATTTTAACTTCTTGTGCTTCTACCACTACTATGTGACCCCCCCCCTGGAACCAGAGCTGGATCCGCTCTTGGGTAGGGGAGACAAAACCAATAGCGGTCGCAGAAGGCGTCCACCAAGGCTCAGTGCTGAGTCCCTTTCTGTTTTGCTTGGTTTTGGACTCCCTTACTGAAATGGCGCAAAATTCAGCAGCGTGGTCATTTATATACGCTGACGATGTTGCTATATGCACCGAGAGCCGTGTTGAGCTACAAGAGGCTCTTTTGACGTGGAAGCACCAGTTACAGACCGGTGGCCTAGTGCTGAGTGTTGAAAAGACCCAGTTCATGTCATTTAATGTTCCAGACTCAAGGGAAAACAGTCCCATACCTATTGACGGACAGTTGGTCACCAAGTGTGATCAATATAAGTACCTGGGGAGCATTCAGCACAGTTCTGGGGACCTAGACTTCAACATTCAGCACCGAATAGCCGCAGCGTGGCTTAAATGGCGAGAAGTAACTGGTGTCACATGTGACAGAAGAATGCCAGTAAAACTCAAGGGCTTAATTTACAAAACTATCATAAGACCCGTCCTTATGTATGGCAGCGAAACATGGGCCGTAACCCAAAAGAACGTGCATACCATTCAAGTCGCCGAAATGAAGATGCTGAGATGGATGTGTGGCGTGACGAGGCTGGATAAAATCCGTAACGAGTACGTGCGAGGAAGCCTAGGTGTACGCGACATTTCCGACAAGATGCAAGAGAGTAGGCTGAGATGGTATGGTCATGTGAAAAGGAAGCCCCCAGACTACGTAGGCAATTTGGCACTGCAGCTCTCTCTCCCCGGTCGGAGATCCAGAGGAAGACCCAAGACAAGGTGGGAGAAGGTGTAGTGCTGAAGGACATGAGGGAGTGTGAGGTCTCCGAACACGATGTCGAGGACAGGGCAAAGTGGAGAAGAAAAGTAAGGAAAGCTGACCCCACCACCAAATGGGATATATAGCATGGAGAGAGAGAGAGAGCAGGTAAAATAATAATCTAGTTCTGGGTGTTTTCAACTATTACAATCTATCAATCTACTAACTGTTTGTCAGGTTTGTAGACTTTTGTAAAGATGACAGTGACATGATATTTCTTTAAAACATTCCTTATATTTAATCTCAAAGATTCACAAAAATTTAATAGCTAATTAAGTTAACACTAAAGAAACTCTTTTTGAGCAGCACGAATTCTCAGATCGTTTTTTTTGTATTAAAAAAACGTAATACCCGTTAATTGTTAGATACCTACTTACCAGACAAGCTGTTTACCGTTTAATAAACATAAACAACTCAGCGAGTTTTTTTTCAAAACCAACAGTTTTAAAGCCTGGCTAGACAAAACTTAGAAAAAAAATTGAGTAAGTAGGATAAAGTTTTAAAAGTATTTGAGTCCAAATCGGCCCCGAGACTTGGATGATTGCTTATTATTTGGCCAACTACGCCCACTTGAGAAAATCACGCTGTACAGTCAACAGCACATCAGGTTACCCCATTTCCGTTTTTTCTCTCGCTCTTGCCAACTGTTATTTCTTTGCAAGAGCAAGGGGAGGACTGAGCGGAAAAGGGTAGAGTGATGTGCCCTCCACCGTACATTATCCTGGCTCAAACCTCACTCTTTGGCGTTGTAATATGTGCGAATAGCGATGGTTATACTACATGCGAGGGTAGGGTAGGGATTATTCGTACAATAGCGTAATTTAAATTTAATTGACTGGCATGTTGGCAATGATTGCAGAACCTGCTTGAATGTGATCATGTGATGACATTTCGTGTTTGAACTATCACTCAGTGTTTAATCTATTTAAGCGGGGATCGATGCGTTATTAATCTTTAACACTTACAGCATACAATCAGCATCGAAATTGATTGGCCTTTCAGAATGGTAATTAAAATAGTATTGCGCTTGTTTTAGATTATAGTGACGCTACAAGCAATAAACGATTCTAACATTGTGTAATTAGACTTCCTTTTTTTAAACAGTTCAGATTTTTTTGGTCACTTTTTTTTGTTCGGAATCAGACGCTTCTGGCGTGTTTATTTGTTTTTGGAAATGCGACCATAGCATTAAGAATATACTAGTAGAAGCGCTGCACTATGATTGGTTACGTAACTTATATTAATTCAGGAAAAAACCTTGTGCTTAATATTTATGCAGCACCCTACTTATTTGGAGATGTTTATTCTCACATGGTAGCATCAAACAAATAGAAAAGCTAACTGTGATAGACGAGGGTCAACGGAAATGTGAGAAATTTCAATAAAAGAGAACGTCTATTTAACATTTCTTAGGGTAAGTTTCATGTCTATGTAAATCCTTTTATACGCTCTACTAATCTTTAACACATCTTTATGTGTGTATGATAACTAGAGTGAATAAAATGGACAGCTGAACTATTTCATTATATAAGTTATTTTTCTCTGTTATTTTATTTATCACCATCAATGGTGTCTTTATTGAAGTACAAATTGCGGACTTAATAAACACGGCAAGACAGAGAAATTGAGGCGGTGCACAAGATTATTGCTAAAACATTATTAATTATAATTATTGCAAATATCTTTTTATTGTTGTTTTATGTCTTTATTGTTGCTCTATAAAAACATATCCAACTTATCGACATCTATTGATATTTGTTTATGCAAATTAAGTGGGTAGATGTATATTAAGTACATAAACAATGATTATGTAAATAATAGTTGCGTGATATAAATCTATTTCGACACAATAGTGGCTATTCTGCCGGAACAAAATATGGCCAGGTATACACAATATTTCAGAAGATAAACATCGCGGTTTGCTCAATCGGATGCGACTACTGAAACTAACGACTTATGAAAGTATAAAATAAAATAACATTTGGAAATTTATTCAATCTTTATACAACGGTGATTCTGTCCCCACACTAAGCTGTTCTAGTACTGTGATAAGTGTCAGATTGTATTGATATTATAACAAACAAACAAACAAACAAACATACATTTATTGACAGCTATAGGTATTTACAATATTGAAGATGTTATACAATAAACATGTGCACTATAACTTGCCGTACCGGCATACAATACAGGAATTTTCCTGAACGTTTACATTGGTATCTAAAACGTAAAAAACAAATCTAATCTAAAAAAATAAACTTATTACATTTACAAAACAAAGGTACTTTTTACAATGTATACAAATACCAATTTAATAAGAAACTGAACTCGAAACATTTACAAATTTTACTTTAAACCTATAATTTAATTACTTAATTTTAATCTCAAGTGAAAAACTATCAAAGTTGTATGGCAAGGACTTTTACAAATGATATTTCAAAATTCATAAACATCAAAAAACAGACAAGACTAGAATTAGGCTACCTATTCATTATGATCAGCTGATAGTAGCAGACTGGGCCTAAAATAGTTTGACGTTGACTAAGGACGTAGGTAATGAAGTAACAGCACTAATAGTGCTTAGTCACTCAGTTGAGTGACTCTAATTACATAACACTATTTTGGGCTGTATCTGAAACATGGCGTCTGAGACTAACTGCCTATAATAAATGTTTCTGTATAATGAAAGTAATGTTTCGCACATTATTAGTTAAGCTAATCTTAAAATAACTGTCCAAACAATTAATATATTATGAACTGAATTTTATGTTAGAGACTGGTGCCTGAAAAATGCCAGGCATGGCACCAATGCTATGGCAGAGAGATAATTATTTTTCGTACCACTTGCTCAAAAAAGTGACATTCTAGCCCGCAAAAAGAGAACATAACAATAGTCATTTTTAATCTGTTGAAAACAGGGAAAGAAAATTGTACTGAATTTCATTCATCCTCTAGGGAGATAATGTGATTTAAATTTGGAATACTGACCGAGGTTTTCGAGCGCTAATTTGAATAAGAAGTTATAATTCTTTCTTTATGACCTGCCAGTATTATATGTGACATAGTATAAAACAAAGTTGCTTTCTCTGTCCCTATGTCCCTTTGAATGCTTAAATCTTCGAAACTACGCCACGGATTTTGATGCGGTTTTTATTAATAGATAGAGTGATTCACCTATTGCACCCGTGCGAAGCGGGGGCGGGTCGCTAGTATGTGATAAAATAAAAAAGTAGCAAATGGTACGAAAAGTAGAGTATTTTCCTCGGTGATAAAGCTGTCTTAGTCTTGGGTGAACTTAAATCCCTCGCTACACTCAGGACTCGTATTAAATCCCTCGCTTCGCTCGTGATTTAAGTTTTTAACACCCTCGCTGCGCTCGGGAGTTAACCTCGAGTCCTTCGTTACGCTCGCGATTTCAATCGTCACCCGCGACAGAAGACACTGCTTTATCCCCTCGGTTAATAATCTACTATTACGCGCTATCCTGCTCCCTGAGTGCGGGAGAGTGAGAGCCCTGAGAGTGGGGGAGTGTGGGGCTCACCCCAGTCCATCCCAGGCCCATCCCAGTGAGGCGTGGGCATACCCACTTAACTCTGCGGAGGCCATCTTCTGCGCGGTACCAGGAATCCCCGAGGATCCTCGTGAGGGACTCAGTGGACCCTTGGCGCGCTGTGCCGGGAACCAAACTCCTCACGAGGGGAGTTACGCCTCCCCTCATAGCCTTCATACACCCGCGGGCGTTTACGATCCTGTAAAGGGCGGTGCCCGCAGTGCACACAGTCTCCACGGTGTGTAGTCCTGGCGACCCCGGGTCCCCCTTTAGTCGCCTCTTACGACAGGCGGTAGGGGAACCTTGGCCGAATTCGAGAACGCCCTGAACCACAGGGCGATAAAGGCCTAAGCCTACCGGCGTCATCTGGGTTGCTTGGGTTTTTTATCGGTATGGCCTGTCATTTTATTATTGAAATGTTCTAGTTTTAGCGTTGGCAGTTTACTAATTAGACAGCTCATGACATGCCACGGCACACCACTGCCGATACCCGTGCGGCACCATGAGTTTGAGTAAGTTACTTTGTTATTTTTGACTGAAAACTGAATTCAGGTACATAAAAGACTTTTGCTCCAGAAACGACACGCACAAATCAAAGTTGAGCAGCCCTTACAAGTATAGCTGTATTTTTTTATTCAATTTCGTACGTATGGGGTTTATCATACTCGTTCATTATAAAATATGGACAATCTATGCTCAAAGATATCCTGCCTGCAGCGCCTATGGTTTCAATTAAAAAGAATCAGGTACCTACTTCGTTCGTTCTGTTTCTGGATTATATTATTGGAAGTATGTTTATACGTCTAACCTGATGATTTTAGTGTGAAAAGATCGAAAAATGTATTATTTATTTAGCGAGCACGCAAAAACTTAGCCAAACGCTGCGTTTTCCTTCAAATACTCTCCATTCCATATTTTTCCATGCGTTCTAATGTTCTTCTCCTACTACCACTTAGAGCTGATTTTATTTCTACAGTTTTCCCAAGTGAAGCCACACACTTCTTCAGTCTGTGTGTGCTGACTGGCGTGTACTCTGCAAGCATCCCGCACAAGGACAGTGCCAAGTTCAGCTTCAGCTCTGTAATGGAAGCAGCCTTGCCTGCTATACACCCCCTAGTGGCTGCAGGATCTAACAGATGTAAGTAATATATAAGGAATAGAAATTAAAAAATATACACAACTACACACTCTCATTACCAGTTGCCGTCATGGTGAACAGAACATTCAGAAGCCCTCATTTCGTCAGGGAGTTTAAGCCCAACGTGGTACGGGTAAGCCTATTGCCGTTATCCGGGTTGCTTGGGTTCTTAAATCGGTGTTTTCTATCACCGGAGAGTTAGCCAACAACCTTGACATGACAAGAGTGAATAGGCATTTTCTGGGTAAGCGTGTCGCCGCATACCATCAAGCGAGACTGGGTTCGAAGGCAACCCATTTTTAATCATGAAAATAATGGTTGTCAAGAACACTATGACAGTTCGTATTACGTTATACGATCGTTTCAATGTATTTCAGGCAATTTTTCCATTGTTATGTTATGTTTCTGCATTGTATCTACCCACTCACCCTGTTGTTACTCCCTTAAGGTCATAGCACATTATACCAGCACGGAAACTGCACGTCTACGATCCAGCAATTATCTTGCCATTCGAATTTGAACCAAGCAAGCTTCAAATTGAGTGGTATAGTAGCGGCAAGCGTGCTGACAGTTTGCCGCTGGCTTTCTCATATTAATATTGCGAAATATAATTGTACCACTAACAAGTTAATGCTCAAATTTAAATGGCAATATTTTCGCTGGGTCGCAAGCGTGCAGTTGTGGTGCTGGAATAATGTGCTACGGGCTTTATCCTTATTGTTTAGTAAGAAGCATTGAAATATGAATTGAGTTTGTATGCCCTGCGGTGTTTCCGCCTAGCAGTTTATATCAAAGGTCCTTTAATAACTTAAGCTCCGTTGTAACAACCTTCAAACAATGTTGTTCTTTATATTCCATTAAGTTTCCTACTCGTTCTAGTCTGTTCAGAAGGAGTTTACAGAGAAGTAGTTCATAATTTGATGTTGTTATTTTAAGAGTGATTTTGAGGACCCTTGGTGTATATGGTGTGTTGTGTAGAGAAAGGAAGAAAAATATGTTATCGACCAAAAAGTATGACAACACACGTAGCAAAATGTAGGTAGAGCACATTAACAAAAATCCTAAATCGAATAAAAAAGGTTAATCATTTTAATTATGGGACAATCAGGACCCTTGTCTTAGCATGTGCTCAATAAATGAGTTCCATGAGGCCTGAGGTTCTTCATCATGTCAGCCGAACGACGCCCACAGCTGGGCATAGGCCTCCCCCAAAGATCTCCCAAATGATCGGTCCTACGCTGTTCGCATCCAGCGGCTTCCCGCGACCTTGACAAGATCGTCGGTCTGTGGAGGGCCTGCCCACGGAACGTCGTCCGGTACGCGGACCTTTCTTTTTTTTTTTAGAGTAGGGGAAATGCACTTACGCATACCCGCCAACCGGGGGTTGGACGGGTTATGTCGGACTCTCCACGGGGTGGTGGTACCCCAGTGGCTCTACCGACTAAAAACCCTACTACTCCCTCTCATCGTCCATGGTGGGGGAATACGCCGTATAGCACGAGGCCCTGTGCGCGTTCTCCCGGACGGAACCCGCCTACACGGTGGGCCGGAAGCGACCCTCCCTTCGAGAGGGGAGGCCAGTAGGGACAGCCGAGGGTGTCGAGCCGTCCCTACCAGGCAGTGGTGGAGGCCTGTGCAATGCCGGCAACGCTACCCCCGTACCGCGCGCCGGCTGGCCTCTACCACGGAGGGGTGCGACGTGGCGAGCAGGTGCGCGCCGTCTTCCCCCCCTCCTCCCGGTACGCGGACCTGAGGTTCTTAAGGCTTTTAAATGAGGCCTAACCCTAAAACTTGCATTTTTTTAAATGACTACTGCTGTGTGGCCTTAGGTGGCTTTGACAGCTTTACCGGACTGTAGGGTGTGCGCTGAGGGGTCTCAACCTCTAATATTTAAAGTTACGTGCCTAAGAGTGAGGCAAGAACCTTTGCCTAGGGCGTTACTTAGAGAGGGCAATCGGACATGTTTGGGGAAACAAAAGTGACCAGAGTTGAAGTGACGAGCTAGTATCAGTGAACGTAAACCTAGCATTGACTCACGTTTTTATTTATCATATGTCCCAAAAATAGGTTGGGGCTAATAACCTTTAAAGTACCAATCTGTTTTCTTAAGAAAGTTTATGAACCACAACGAATTTATTCTGTAAACGAATAAGTAATCTAAATTTACAATCATAAAGTTTCTGTACCACCTTTTGAATTCGGCAGATAGCTAATGAATACACTGTTTGATGAAATGGTCTTGATTAAGTATTACGGCGACGAAATCTGATTATAAGATGAGACAGGTAATAATTTAAATTTATGTTTGACTTTTAGTTACCTAAAATAGTTCACAGGTCTTGATTTTGGTTGAAAATAGGAAAATAGATAGATAGATAGATAGATATTCTTTATTGTACAAAACATTACATTTCAAGCAAATAACACAACAACAATGAGAACAACAAAACCTTTACTAGTACCAGAAAAAAATACTCACAGTCCAACTTTTATAAGAAAAACACTTTTGACAGCTGCCAGTGTCATCCGTAATGGAACTTTAGGCAATGCTTAAAGGGGTTCAAGTGCTCTGTCATGCTCAAAAGTTAAGACACAGCTAATAAACCGTATTTTTATAGGATAGAAGTACAAAGTGTATTTTTGTTGGGCGGCTGGAGAAAAGGTAGATAAGAAAATATGAAGATATCAGCTTGGTTAAATTGGTATAATTTTGGACACACAAAATAAATCGTAAATCAGAATGACACCTCTGTCCACATGACATAACACAACAAAAATAAAAAAACAGAAAATAGGTTTTGCTGTCGTAACTTCTTATATTAGTTGGACTATATAGTCTGAGTATCAGGCGGGTTTCCTTGTGTCCTCGCTTTGTCGTGGCAGGTCTCATTATAGTGTCAGGTGGAACCACCCGTAATGCCAAGAGAAGTCTGGCGTGGCTGTCTGACGGTTTTTTTAATGTACTAGGAGTCAGCCAAGTTTCGGCTTTGTAAATAGGTCCTGATATATGTGGTTAATACCATACTGTACATCTGAATTGTTGACTAGGTACTCAATGATATTATAATAAAAAAGACGTAGATAGGGTACTTATGCTAAAAAAAAGGCACCCGAAATCAGAACTTCGAACATCTGAGCAAAGCATTGACAGTTTGAGACGACATGCTCAGCATGTATCTGTTTACGCTCAAGTAAATTATCATACAGGCTTTTAAACACGGTCAAATTCTAGTGTACATACGCCATGGCGCCAAGGGTAAATTTTTGACTTCGCGTCAGTACTGCCATACCCTATATACCTACGTGTCTTTTTTATTGTAATATCATTGTATTTGTGACTATATTTATTTTCCTCCCACACATCTCATTACTTTACACTAACTACTTCATCAACTTTTTGTCGCCACAAGATCTTCTACCCAAACGTTGTCTAGACTGTATTTTCTATTGTTAATTATTACAGGTGAAGCGTTTAAAAGTTATTTTGGGCTGACTTACGAGCAAATGCAAGAAAAAAACATCACGATGTTTGAAGATTCTCTGAACATAGACCACATAACCAAAAATGGTAATATCAAGTACAATATTTCAGCTCATAAACCAATGAGAAGGTATTTAGGTAAGTAGTACGATTTTTTCTCTAGGTTAAACTTATGAACATCTATTGACATAAGTGTTTAAAAGTAGTGTGTCTAAAAGTTATGGTGAGGTTTTTGAACAGAAAAACAAAGAAAACCTAATTGAATAATTTATTGTTCCTGTATCTGAACCAATGATCAAATGGTATTAGGTCCAGCCGCTACGCCCTCGATCCGCGAGGCCCTTGGCCGGGACGCCCTCGAATTTAAAATCGCGTCGCGGACAAACAAGTAGTAAAATTCGAGGGCGATTCGATTGATTGTGGTTTATTTAAGATATTTAAACAAAAACTGTCCAATAAAGGTCATAAAATAAGATAGGTATTTTCTTGGTTTCGGATCTTTGTGTAAATAAACCAATAGGAGATTTTTGCTTCAATTCACCACTTTTAGTTTGCACTTATTTTTTTTTACTGTCAAGGAAACTCAAGAGAGATGGTGATACTTGTCCACGGTTTCTTGGAGAGTTCAGATGGCGTCATGGTCCAAGGGCTGGCTCCAGCACTGCTCAAGAAGCCAGGGCTGATAGTCCTGGCGTTGGATGGAAGGAAAATAATCAACTTGGAGTACTTCAGGTCTTCCACGTACGCAAGGTTTATGGGGGAGAAACTTGGTGCATTTCTGAGCGAGATTGTGAAGGGTGAGTATTGTAGAAAATAATACAATCAAGTTTATTTAGGGCTCGTGTTTTGTAGTTATACTCGTGCTGCATTTGACATAATATTAACTCTATTTTCATTTTAACCACCAAACATTTCTGTGTAGAATGATAACAATATGTAGAAGCAGTCAGCATCAAAATGATGTGTGCTAGCAGAGTGCTAAAAAGAGTTCGTTTTCTTGAATGCTAACGCACATGATCATTTAACGAATGTCATATTTACTACTAGCGGCTGCCGTCGCGGCTGTTCGTCCGCGTGGACTGAAGTGAGAAAAAAATGATATTTTTTTATAAATTGTAGCCTATATGCTATTTAAATGTGTAAGCTATATAATTGTAAGCTATAAACATTTATAATACTACTACTAAGCCATCTGACAGTTTCTGTAACAATCTTCAAAATTTGGTTAAAAATTATTTAATTTCAGACGGTTACGACCCATCAAAGATCAGTTTAATCGGTCACAGCCTAGGCGCCCACATATCCGGCATCGCTGGTAAGCGGGTCCAGAAGGTGACAGGTCGCAAGCTCAGCAGAATCACTGGGCTGGACCCGGCTGGGGTGTGCTTCAGCAACGTCAGCCAGGCTGGGCGGCTGGATGCTGATGATGCGGAGTATGTCGACGTGATACATACCAGCGGAGGCATGCTGGGGCTGCTTGAGCCTGTAGGTAACGGCTTTTGACTTTGTATGTATATTATGTAAAAGCAGCAGTTGCCATCGCCAAATACAGCATGGAAAACATGATGATAATGATGAATCTAGGATGGGACTAAACTCGGGACCACCTGGGTTTCAAGTCGGAGTGCATAACAACTAAGACAGGACACTGTCCCAAATAAAAAATACATTTCTAAATTGGGTGTGACTGTGAGATTGCTTATACATAGTCTGTCTTAATTGTACATACATTATCACTTTAACGTATTATTCACTTATCTCTAAATTACTTATTTTTTGTGTGCAATAATAATAATAATTATTCATCAATAATAAATTGATTCGTATGTTCCGATCGGAATGAGTCCGAACAACGTAGCTTTCACCCTTAAATAATTCGAGCAATAGAGTCAACAATATTTTAGGGCATGTTTTTACCCGTGTGGCTAAGTATTATGTTAGTTCCATTTTAATACCGTCACAAAAACGCGAAAAGAGTAATAAAGTAAAGTGTTTTCAAAATGCTTAAAAAGCAAAAAATAAATTAAAAAATACTTAAAATTTTACATCAAGTTTCGAGACATAAAACGATACGATTTACAACAATAGGTCAACAAAGTGAAACCTCTGCCAAAGTTTGTATTATTAATTTTCCCAAATAATAATTAAAACAAAACTGTAGATCCAAGACAATAAACTCGGTTGTTTAATGCTTTATCTGTTTATCTACAAACTTAGAGCCTAGAAGGGAGGGAGGTACCAGAGTCTGGGAGGAAGAGAGCAACCTAATCGGGTTTGTTGAATACCGATGTTGGCTAACTTTACGAATTTAAGACAAGGCGACCGTTATGAAAATAATTAATCTTCAGATACAACTTAAGTAGTTGTTTTGCGTGCCCTGGTAACAAAGACGAGGGAATTTTGGGTAAAACATTGAAAATAAAGTCCACGAGGTCGAAGTAGCTGTTTACGAACAGCTACTTTATTATTTTCTGGTATTTACCAATATAAAAAAAACGTTTTATGTAATGGCGACCGCGTACCGGACGACGTTCCGTGGGCAGGCCCTCCAGCTAAGGCCGTCGTTCGGCTGACATGATGATGATAATGATGACATAACCAATGGTGTATCTTTACTAAAGATAGGAAAACTAGAATTAAAAATACTTTCGATCTAGGCTTACGAATGTCTTTTTCTGCTTTTCCTAGCTTTCATCTTGATTGGCCTGATGGCGCAGTGAGTGCCCATTCGGTTTCGCGTTGATGGTAGTGGGTTTGAAGCCCAACTAAGTGAAACTATCATTATGAACATATATTTGTTTTAGCTTATTATCTGAGTGTTAAATAATAATATTCCTTAATTCTACCACAGTGGGTAAAAAAATATTTTTTTCCTGTATTTTTTGTGTAAGTTGTGTACTTAATTCAATGTCAAAGTAAGTAATTTACTTGCAAATAAAAACATTAAATAATTGTTCATATAATCTCTATTCTAATAATTACTTACTTTTTTGTATTCTGTTCACCTATTTGTCTTTAGTCTTGAAACCGTTAAGTGACGACGCAAGCAGTCCTAACGGCAAAGGTTCATTGGAGAATTAAGTATTATATGTCTTCCAACCAGGTCATAAGGACTTCTTTCCAACGGGCGGTTTGACGCAACCAGGGTGTTTCTTGTCTACATGTGACCACAGCAGAGCCTGGCAGCTGTATGCAGAGTCTATCAGTGCACCTAATCATTTCCCAGGTTCGTAAATGAATTCCTATCCCTTACTCTGCTAATATTATACAGGGTGATTTTGCAAAGTACAAGTACTTGCAAAATACTTGCAAAATTTTTAGGAGCGACTTGATATCAGAATCTAAATAGATTTCCATGAAATAGAGGGTTTTATTCGTAGGTTTTTTTTTAATAATTTTTTCTAATACGTCAGCGCTCGTTAAAAATGTTATTGCACTAGTTGAACTACAAATGTAGAAGTCATTTTTGTGCGCGAAAATAAGCTCAACCCTTTATTGACTTATTTTTTAGGATATTTCAATACTTTCAATACATCTATTAAAAAAACACCAAATTTTTTTTAGAAAATGAGGTGTTTTTTATGTTCTCTCTATAGAGCTTATTTCAAAAATTTACCATGTACTTGCAGGGTCACCCTGTATATGCTATAAACTTTACGCAATAAATCAATTTGTTTTCTTCTTGAATCAACTTTTTCTTTGATGAAGTGAAATTGAACCAAAACAAGTTGTCTCTAAGTCTAACTTAGATTGACGAGATGCTGTATTTGTTCACTTGGGAAATCTAACTTGAGACCCTGTTTCAGAGTCCAAACTTACTACCTAAGTGTTTCACAATTGACTGTTGCCGGTTTATAATTAGATCATCTACTTGTAAAATATTCATAATTTGAAAAGAAAACCGTCACTGTTCCGGTAACCAGGACGGCAACATTATTCGTGGCTCTAAATAGGTCTACTATTGAAATTTTCTCAATTTATAAATTAAATAACGGTTAAAAAAATATTTATTTCTCTTAAAGACTTATAGAAAAAACCACTTACATGAGAAACAGTTTCAAAATAAGGTTAAAGTTAGTGAGCCTGCTTAAATTAAATTACCTACCTAGACAAAATACGGTATTCTAAATGTTCCGTTTATCATAGCGGTGGCAGTTTATTATAGCTGAAGTTACGTACGTTCACACGTATGTACCTACTTGTAATGGAAATCCAACAACAAGATTGTATATTTTCTTTCCTTTTCTGACCCGAAAATGTAGTGTTTGCGAACCTAAATATTGAGGACGGATGGAGGATGATAAGTTATTATAAAATACGAAACTTAATAATCAATTAAAACTTTGAGCACACAGTGGAAAAATCCTAGACTTTGATATTATTAGGCCAATAACTAATAAATCAGTTTTGACGTGTGGTTCGGGCGAAGTATGAATTTTCTATCTTTTGAACTCTTTTTGTGTCTGGAAAAGTTAGTAAGTTGGAAGTTTGTTTTGAAGTATCCATTTATCATCATTCACGTCAAAGGACAAGTTTTGACTGTTACTTCTGTGTAATTCTAAGAACATTCGACCACTAAACAGGCAGAACTATTATTAGATATTAGGGTTAAAAAACTGATGTTGTTTACTTAGCAAAGGCCAGTATTCCAAAGAATTGAATAATAAAAAAACTCTACAAAAATTAAAAAACGAATAACTCGACTGCTTTTGGAGTAATTTTGAAATGTAAAAACCCTAAAACCAGAAAGTCGTCTATATAACCGATTGCAGATATCAACAAAATTGTAGCAAAAGATGCTCTTTGAATGAGGGTTTTCGATCCTTTTTAGCCACCAGGTGGCGCTTCGAAAACCCCCATTGGGTTGACAGCTGTTTGGAGCTGACGCCTGCGGTTTTAGAATAATTATCAAAGACCCTCATCGGGTCATACTTAATACTTGAGTTAGTACCTTTTCTGCTTCGTAAGTGTGAGGTCCAAACAGCTGGCACATAGCATAGAGTCAGGAAACCCTCGTTGTTAGGGCATACCTTACCTCACCTTATCTTATTAGGTAAGTATATTTGCAGATTTAGACAGCTGACTTGTGGCACCTTTATGTTTCAGCTCGTAAGTGCGGTAACTGGACTATGTTCAAGACTGGCCTATGTTCTAAGAACGAAGTATCCTTCATGGGAGCGAACTCTTCAGGCGGTTCTCCAGGGTCATACTACTTGACGACCGGTTCCTCACCGCCGTATGGACTTGGCCCGACTGGGAGTGGATGATCTTCGGATAGTAAAATAAATATGTTAGTTAAACTGTGTTTTAATCTCACAGTGATAAAGTCTTGGTTTGATCTTGTTAAGATGAGGCCGCTGACCAGCAGTAGGACGCATAAAATCTGTTGTTTTGTAAAATATAAAATCCATAGTTCACACACACAATTTCAATACATAATCAACAATAAAAAAAATATTCCTATTTAGGTAAAATCTAATAACATAAGATACCGAGCCCATAATCCCTAATGGGTTAGTCAGAGGCACACTTGACTGATTGTTGCCGTCATGGTGAACCGAATTTTTCAGAATTTCAGAAGCCCACATTTCGGCGAGCCTACCGCCGTTGTCCGGGTTGCATGCTTTTATATCGATGTTTTCCATCACCGGAGAGTTAGCCGCAAATTGTACAATGAAAAAAAAGTAGGTGTGTTCCGGCCAGATTTGATCTCGTGTCCATCGGGTTTCGTGCCAGAGTGTTTAACTACTGAGCCACTAAAAACTCTAAAAATGTATTTCTATTCAGGTATGTTTAAGCGTAACGAAGCCTTCCTTTATTCAGTAAAATTTAATAATGCAGGGGAAGAGGCTCTATATCGCCCTGTCTCCAAACGTCTGTTTGCATCTCGCTAAGCGTGTTTATCTGGGCCTATAAGAGGCTTAGGAACCAGTGCTTCACCAAGTTTCCTGAGCTTAGGTAGCTACTTACAGTCACGGTCAACAAATATTGATTTTATTCAGGGGGGCTAGCCAAGAGTAAGGCTGCGTTTCCACCAGAGATGCGTTGCGAGGAATGTGTTTTTAAGAACCAATAGAACCCCTTCACTTTTGGTAAGTAAGCTTAGCTCTATGAAGCGATTCTATTGGTTCTCAAAAACTCATTCTTCGCAACGCATCTCTGGTGGAAACATAGCCCTAGACACCAATGAGTTTCTACAAGTCAAAAACATTAAACCAGAGAGCGTCGTGGCCCAAGGGTTACATTCACTCTGTCTTGAAAAACGTGTTATCCTGAGTTCAAGTTTGGCAGGACCAAAGTGTGTTCCAGGGGTGGCATTCAGGCTGACATCACTTCACATCTCGGTGCTTCACGCTTACTTCAATCATCAATATGCTTCACCGGAATAGCATAGCTGAGAACGAAGAGCACTTTACACAACTTTTACTACTTAGGTAAGTGACACAACTCGTCAATGACTAAACTATGCCGTTGCGTTCGTTTTTACAGATAAGGGGGTGAAACGGCAGTGATAAACTTTTTACAAAACAATAACTACAATCTTGAAAAGGGAAACATTTTTTGATTCAACGACCACAACAAAATGTATTTCTGAAGATATTTTATTCTCAGTGTTCCCATTTATGGATCTGAGCAATAAAACCAAAGTCGTTCCCGAGATCTTAAGGGTACGAGAGGACAATAAACGAAAAACAAGCAAAAGTTCATAACAATAACAATTTAATTAGATCAAATTGTTAGGAAATGATGAAGCCATTTCAGAGTTCTGTATGTCGAATGTTCGAGAATTTCCAGCTTGTAACGTTAATTTTGGGTAACAGGTGCTCATATTTTGTCAGGTTAAATGATGAAAGGTATCCGTAAGCCAATGTTCGCGTATAAGACGAGCAGGAACTTCTCTTTGTTGGCAGTATTAATTCACAATTATCAGCTTTTTTATTTCGATTGCAAATATCTCATCATAAGCATACATAAAGTGCCTATCTATATAAGTCCCACAGCTGGGCACAGGCCTCACCACAACTGTGAGGTGGCGCGAGTCATACTCCAACACGAGTGCTGGAACCCGTGTTGGAGCCCGAGGGCTGAGTGCGGATTTTTGAAGGGGTGTAAAGTTAGTGAGCAACTTTATTGCCGCACTCAGAGACGTCAATTAACGTTAATTGTTCATTAGAATCAAAATTTTACATTCTTAAAAGTTCTTCATTAAATTTGTTATAAAGTCTCTTTCGAAAAATAGATTTTTATTTCGAAATACCTACTGTCGTTTTCGCTGTAAGTACAAATCTAACCACACTTCTCAAGCTAAAATCCATTGACCTGTTCAGGCTGCAGAGCGTGCCAAACACAATTACATACAAACAAACATACGTACATACACTCGAGAAACATAACCCTCCTTCAGGAGCAGTCGGGTAAATAGGTACAGGAGTTAAGAAGTCCGCTGTGTTATAGCTGCTTTTCCTAAAAAGATTATACCAGTATGTCTTGTCGACAAAGTATTTGAGCAAAACTTCACTAAAGACGTTCCGGTCTGGAACTCGGGTAATAAGTTATCCTTATACAAGGACTTTGCGTTCTAAGAGATGCTTAAGGACTATTTTATGGCTTCAAAACACGAACCGTTAGTGGTAAACAAATTGTTGGAATACCTAGTTACTTAGTAGATTACCTAACTTTCTTGGTTGTTCTACAATTGGTCGCGGGTTCGAGCTCCGCCCAGGAAAATTATTCATAGGACGAACTTTGTGTTTGTTCTATGACTGTGTGTTTTATTAACCTGAGTATGTTATAGCAAATGTTTATCAGTGTCTGTTGCTCAACAGTAAGGCGCTCTGCAGACTGCTGGGTTGGCCGGTCTTATTGACCGCGAAGTAAAAAATACCTTGTCTGTCCCGCCGATGCCCATGCATTCTAAGTTTGGGGTCAGAATGATCGTGGTGTTAAGATGACAAAATCATTATTTTTACATCCACTTATTTTATTACAATAAAAAAACTCAAGCATAGACAAATTACATGAAAATGTATACTTACATAAATATAACAATCAAGTGAGATAATTTCGTGTAATATTTTACTTGTCTACGGTAGCATGAAAAAAATAAATGCCAACATGGTGCCAACACAGTTGTTAAATTACCTATCTCAAATACATAAGAAAAAGCAACCTTATCAATTTAGGAGAGCCCAGTAAATTAACGTATTTATTCAATATACGGCCAAAGACGATTTCTATTGTAATGTAATCGCTCTAAAATCAGTATTATAACAGAAGTCGCATATGTCGATGCTAATAAAAGCAGAGGTCCGATGATTTGCGCAAGTCTGACTTCTTGGTGTAACACGGCGTCGCATTTGACAGGCATGTACTCGTCAAAGGATATCAGACGTTGGAGCACACCTGTTTCTATTGCTCTTAGTGTACTGAAAGTATTAAAAAGATATTAGGCAATGGATACACCTACTTATAAACCGTCCGCATTAAGAACGCAGCAATTTCATACTTGTTCTTTGACCTAGCACGTCCACTAACCAATCAAATTGTTACTAATTAGAAAGTCAAGTCCACAGTGACCGCATACTTTCAAACGCAAAGGTTGTGGATCTGAGTTTTTTCGTGTGCTATAGAATTAAATTTAAAAATCACTGCGTTCTCAACGCGAACGGACTATAATTTCTTTTTTTTTTTAAAACACTCGAGCAAACACAAACATACATGTTCACACACACATTTTTTTGTACTGTGCGGAAACCGTTCGCGACCTCTGGTGTAGCAGCCAACTTTTCAACCATCACATCAAATTGGTCATCAGATTCTTGTTTGGGACGCAGAGACGTCTCTTTTTAGTTTTATTACCAACCGAATTCTGCTTTACTTACTTAATTTTTAGTTCTTGCGTGTAGCGAAAAGTTTTGGAAGCAAAAATGTATTTTCTCACTTTTGAACGAAGATCTATTTCAATTAGGTCACAAATTTCGCTGTCACTAAATTCTGCAATAAAAATGCAATGTATTATGTTACAAGTATACACACAAAAAACCACTGCTACTACTAAAAACCTACTTCCTTTTTTTTGTGAGCATTAACACGTTGAGCGCCACGCCGGTCACAAACAATAGGAATTCGATTGTTAAAGTGACCGACGGCGGTGAAAGGCTTAAAAAAGGAATTGCGACAAAAAAAAATTAAAATAATAAAAAAATAAAAATTATAATAAAAATAATTACCGTCGGTAGGTTAGCAAGATTCATTGCTAAAGAAAGGTTAAGCTCATTTTTATAAGCTGGAATTGTTCAGACATTATATTTAATAGCTCGGTTGGTCACAGTTACTTTTCCTGAGATATAAATACATCAGCCCAAAAGAGAGATATTTAAAAGGGGTGCGTATTGGTTGATATAACTTCATTTGATATATTTTCATTTCAATAACGTTCATGAGATATAATAAATGTTTGGTATAACAACTCTTCGAATAATTTTCTTCAACATAATGTTCATTTCAAATAATGCATCAAATGATATAACGTCATTTAAGATAACAATCAGTATGCCTAACAACATTTAATATTTAACCTTACTTAGTATAAAGCACATTTGATGTAATTTTGTTTAGTCTAAATTGCATTGCATATAACCTTCATATGAAATAAATGTTATCTACCATATAAAAATAAGTCGGGTTTTCCTTCCTGACGCTGTAACTCCAGAACGCACGAACCGATTTCCACGGTTTTGCATTCGTTGGAAAGGTCTCGGGCTCCGTGAGGTTTATAGCAAAGAAAATTAAAGAAAATTCAGGAAAATTTCAACAGAAAAGCGGAAAAATCTTTTTTCACATACTTACAGCTAAGTCCACGCGGACGAAGTCGCGGGCGGCTGCTAGTTTGTTATAAAAGCTAATTGGTATACTTGTTTGCCCTATACTCGAGTCGGGGCGAAACCGACACGGATAGATTAGGTTAGAATTTCGTGGTTATTTTTTTTTAAAACCCTAAAAACGACTTGCTTGATTTGCTTGCTGCTTGCGTTGAACCTGTAGTTTTTATGATCTTTAACAATGTGTATTTATTTATGTGGGTACATATTCATAAACAATCTTAAGATTTATGACAGTAAAGTTTATAGTATTTGATGGTTAGACCATTTATTTTTATAGCAAATAAATGGTAGTTGTTTTGAATAGTAATGTAGTAAATACATGGTAATGTAAGCTTTATATCAAACGTTTATTATATCAAACAATTTTATATCAGTTGTCCGTTATACGTTTTAAAATGATTTGATTTGAGATTATATGTTTCGTTTATTATACGATATGAATCATTATATCAAATGATGTTATTTCATTTTCATTCGACTGTATAATTATGTTCTGAGTGATATACAATTTGAAGTTATATCATACATTACACACCCATTTAAAAGAGGTATAGACACATTATGTCAGTACTGACGCGAAGTCAAAAATTGCCCCCTGGCGTACGTAGGTATGATTTGACCGTGTGTATAAGATAGCATGATTTTTTACTAAAAGCGTTTTTATTATAATATCCTTGTAGCTTTGATACTTACTATTCCTTATAGTGGAATACACTGAATGGTAATCGGACAGAAAGGCAGCTTTATTGTCTCTCACTGCGTCTAGGGCTTCATCTACTGACAATAATTTGATTTGATCTATCCGTTCTCGGATGCTACCAACACCGCCTCTACTATACTGAAAGGACAAGATCACTATTGATGAAAAACAACACAAATTACTAAAAATAGAAACTAGGGAAATATATAGGTTTCCTACGGGATTTGAACCTGCTCCTTTCTCCAACCGAGCAGCTGAGTAGATGTACCTAACTGGTATAAGCTTTTTTGCCATATTTATACAAGCGGACAGACAGAAAATTTACTGGTTGCATTTTTGGCATTAGTAGCGATCCCTAATCAACCCTTGATAGTTATTTTTAAAATATACTAGCTGTCCCAACAGACTTCGTTCTGTTGTCAAACATTTGGTGTCACGTGACAGGTAGGAACATTTACTAAGAGGAAACTGAAATTGAGATTTTTACTATATTCCCAGCATTTTCTCACGATTACTCACCTTTTAAACCTTCCCTCGACCATTAAAAATATTTCAAAACCAAAATTAGCCAAATCGGTCCAGCCCTTCCCGAGTTTTAGCGAGACTAACGAACAGCAATCCATTTTTATATATAGAGATTTCATGTACAGAATTGGCCTCTCTACAGATTTATTATAAGTATAGATTTCTTCAGCTAATACAGGGTGAAACCGAAAAGAGTAGACAAACTTTTAGCGTACTTAGATTGTGTTACGGTTACACATGACTTTTGGGAGGTCATTTTTTTCATTTCTGGTTGATAATAATTTAGTGCTGTTCTATTGAATATTATGATAACCGAATCGATATAAAGCTGATATGCCGCGCAAGTATGTCTGGATTGCAGCGATGGTTTAAATGTTTTATTTCCATACGATTGAAATAGTAGGCTATTATGAATGTGATCTAAAAATTCGATAACAGGAATTTCGATAACAGGAATGATATATAAAATTTATACATCTTACCTCTATAAGCGTGCTTTTCATGCCTGAAAATGTAACATACTGAAAGTTGCTTTTTCCCAAATCTCTGAGTTGCATATTATTATCGTTGTCATTCACTAAGTGAGAGAGGAGGTTAGATGTATACACGTTGTATATTATGTAGGCGTAGAGGAAAAATGTTAAATGCGCAGTTCGTCTCGAGAAAAGAATGGTTTCCACAGGAAAAACTGTAATAAGATAATTTTACTTTTATTCCAAACATTCTTGATGTTATGTTCGTTATGATAAAACATGTTATTCTTATTACAAACTTTAATACATTACGTAGAAACTAAGTATGTAAGGTATCTTAATTTGATATTATGTCTTGTATAATATTATCTACGTTTATTTATAAATCCTCGCTCATTCAAGAAAATAATGCTTGTGTCTAAACAAGAAAGCTGTATTTCAGACATTATCTTTTTTATGGCCATAAGTCCGAACGCCAGCACGAAAAAAAATAAAGCCTTGTTCACATTATTCTTGTTGAACCAAATTTCGCAACAAAAAACTTAAGTCACATTAAATTTTTGCGTAAGAAATTCACGTCGCCGCAGAAGTTTAATCTTTAGATAACACTGCGTTGAGGATAATAAAATAAGCTATACAGTCCGTTCGCGTTAAGAATGCAGTGATTTTTAAATTTAATTCTGTTCACACAAAAAGTTCAGATCCACAACCTTTGCGTTCGAAAGTATGCGTTCAACTGGTCACTGTGGCCTTGACCTTCTAATTAGGAATGATTTGATTGGTTAGGGGACGTGCTAAGTCAAAGGACAAGTATGAAATTATTGCATTCCTAACACGAACGGACTATAGAAAGCGAGGCCACAGTAACGCGTTGCGTTGCGCCAACTGCTCAATTATTTTTATTTTTTTTTGACATGCCACATTATGCTTTGCGAAGTCACACCAATGTTTCACTGAATGTGCTCCATTTTATCCTAACCAGTACAACTCACCATGCTGGCAATATCCTCCAACAGTAAACAGCATTTCCAGGGCAAGACTGCATTCAATGCGACCCCCCACGAGGCGCTTCTCCCACCAGCTCATCAGGAAGAACAGCATTGTGGCTATGAAGGCCACGGCAGTCAGGCAATCCCACACTCGGGTGGTGAAGGGTTTGACGTAGTAGAGGCGCAGACGAGCGAAACTGTGCGGTCTACGGAGGATGAAACCGAATCTAAAAAAACGAAGGTTATGAGAAATTTAAATTTTTTTCAATATGGCGTGATGACAGTTAAGAATTTTCAAAACAATCTTGGTATGAAAACAATACATGCCATTCTCTAATTTTCCTCACACCATGTTCGACACAAATGAAAATATCGTATCAATTTTTACGGAAAAATGTAGTACTGGTAGCCGGGCTGAAAAGTTTCCGAATAGAGTACATTTGAAGCCAAACGCAGCATGAGACACCAACCCGCATTGTGGACGAATGACCTGATGAAGATCACAGGGTTTCGGTGGATACAGGTAATGTCAGAACCAACCGCTCTAAAAGTCTTTGGGAGGTTTATCTGGAGCAGTGGACGTCATATAGCTGATGTGATGATGATATAAGACAGTCTAAACATAATACCCTCTTCAGCATAATCTGAACTCGATAGGAGTAGGCTGTGGTCCAAGCAATTTCTTAACTTACCTCCAAAGTAATACGGTTTGAACAGGATTGGCAATTTCCAAAAGATCCGCTCGCAACGTCATTGGATTTGCGTAGACGTCGACAGAAACGTTTTTTTGCAGCGGCACTGACCCCATTACATATGTGATGCTGAAATTGAAATTGGAATCTGCACCATTTTACGAGTATCAAGTGTCACATGTCGCAAGTCCGTTAATTGCTTTGGGGGGTTGGCAGGTTGAATCTTGCAGTTTTATGGATAACTCTGTATTTTGGAAAACGAAATCAACTGCTTTATCCTTAAACCCTTTTATTCGGAGTCAATAGGTCATTTTTGAACCCAACCAAACAGAAAAACCGTTTATTTCAACCGTCACACCGCGCTGCAATGCTATTTTGAGCGCCAAGCTAATCTAAAAGTTATAATTCTAAGATCTCTGATGAAGATTTAATAATTTGTCGTCATGAAATTAAACCTATCTTCTTCTGCATTAATATGATACAATTTCTTGGTAAAACGATTCCGGTTAAGAGTTAAAATGTAAATGTTGGTCACAGACAGAGTCACGTCGCAAGAAGGTGATACCCTTCCATATTCCTCAGTCAGAAGTTGATTAACACTGAAAAATACAAATTAAAATCTACGAAGTAAATGTCACGGTGTTAAGGACTTACTTGAAATGGTGGATATCTTGGAGAATAGTCATCACGGCGCAACCGATCATATTGTGTCGCCAAGACGGGTCATGGATGTACTGGGAGAGGACCTCATCATCCACCGAGCAATTATGGGTAGTGCTCACTGTCATGTGCCTCATTTTACCCAGGAATTAATAATGTTCTCACTGAATCAATTCGAATTTCTAAAAAAATAAAAACGGACTACAGTTTTTTGGCATACTGGTACCTATAGTCCGACAAATCACTCACGCAAGACAATCACGCACAGCGGATTGAGGCACTTTTTTTACTTTCAATAACAAATTCAAATGAATAGAGTTGGTTTTAGAAACAAAATGCTTTTTCTTTTTAGTCGACGTTTTTATCTGACCACTTAGGCATATAATCAGTGAAAAGATTACAAAACTAACTATGAAATAACAGAAAATTACAGAAAATAAAAGTTTACCTTTAAAATTTTCATTTTCTGTCAAATAACCTGCAATTTCACTGCAGCTAATTAAAAGTTTAAGTATAGTTAGTTGCGCACGAGAACTGTTATTAAAAAAATGTAAATTACTAATTATTTGAAAGGCTTTGTCTGAGTTACGTGGCGTTTACTTCGTTTACCTAGTAAAGTATACTTTATTGAGGATACTGAAATCTGTACTTAGCAAAATTTTAGACTTAGGTATATTTAAAAATTCATGAAATCATTAAAAAGTCACTAATACTTGCACTTAAGTATTCCAGACATCAAGACTTCTTGAAAGATAAACGTTTAACTTGTATTATTTCAGAAATTAGGAATAAAATTCTTTGATTCAGCAAGCACTTATCAAAGTTACATTTCAGAAAATGAATTACAGACTGTGATTGGAATTTGATACCATCTTGACTTCAGTTAATTGTGTGTACTTACTTAAAGTCAACTTTTAAATGCAATCCACCTTTCCAAAAAATCTTTGTAATGGATAGGTATTTGAGTGGTGACCATAGTTAGTTTGTCTAGTCACTAGACTCTAGTGGGACTGGACTGGACACGTCTGCCTCATGTCGGATGACCAGTGGGCTGAAAGAGCGATCGATTACGCATACATAGAGATGAGCATTCGCAGGCCTTCAAAATGAAATTGACCAGCCCAGTAGTAACTTATCGTTCCCAGCTTAAGTGGCTAAAAATTCGTCAACGCAGAAATGCACGAACACTGTGCTTACTTTTTACCATTCTTCACAATCCTAATTCTCCCAAATATCTTAGAAGTAAATTTCAGTACAGGGGCGAATCCAGTTCTCGCAACCATCGCACGCACAACTTTTTCAAACTGCATACTCCTCTTCATACCTCCGCGCACGTCGCCAACTCTTTTATCCTTTCTTCTATCAGGCTATGGAATTCGCTCCCTAACAAAATCAAACTCTCTACCACTAAATTTGCCTTTAAAAAAGCCACTCGTCATCTCTTTCTGCAGAAGCCATAACCACGAGCTTATTTTTCTCAATTTTTTTTTTGTCCCCTTTCATTTTGAACGATTATTCATTTATTAGCATGGTCTGTATGACAATATTTATATTCTGTAGGTACTATATTAATATATGTATGTTTATATAATATGTATATGTACATGTATGTACATGTATGTTTATATAATATGTAAGTTTATCGCAGTAGGTATAGGTTTATTATATTTTATCCACCGCCAACAAGATTTCTGCTTCGCCCGATGGTTGACTGGTAGAGAATGCCTTTAGGCATTAAGTCCGCCAATTGTACTTTTTCTTTGTGCAATAAAGAATAAATAAATAAAATAAATAACTTCATTACTTGCTGCACTTGTCAACCCCATATCTGGACCTCACGGCTGCTTGAGCGTCCTCACGGAGTGAGGTGACCACCTTGAAGACTACAATAATGAAAGAAAAGAAACCGATTGAGTGTTCTCAAGACATTAAATGACCTCGCGGTGGACCTTAAGGCTATGGAGGGCGAGCTAAACTCATATTTGGTTGGAGAATCGGACCAATCTTAGCTCTGGACCGTTTTCAATGAAGGAAGGGATTCCCAGCTAGTACTTAATAATAACTCAGGAACTAACGCACACTACCCTTGTGGCTAGCCAGTGGCTAAAATTGTATCGAAGCGAGGCAATGCAAGCAAACCCCAAGTTTAATGGTAATCCCTCCCACTGTAACTAAATATACTTAAACTTCTTGACTCAAGCTAAACTTTAGGACAACAACAATCAGCAAGATAACAAACAAATCACGCATTTAATACTTTAGTAATTCCTTTCTACACTTTATGTAAGGTGAAGTAATTTCGTAAATGCCGAACAAATCGCCTGACTAGATTTCTTTACCGCAAATAGGTTTTTTTGTGATTTTGTGAGTGAATTTGATTTACTTTTTTTCCCCACCTGAAGTGTAAGTAGTACTTTTTATTTAATTCAAACGTTTTCTTACCCTTTTCTCAATTGTTGTATTTTGAACTTTATGTTTTGGTAAGGATTTTAATTTTCTTGGCTAATATTCACTTCCAAAATTAACAAACTACTAATCACTTCTCGCGGTAAAACTAAAATGCTGACGCGTGCCTGTAGTGACTACTTAACGAAGAATAAAGCTGATCGTAATAAAACTAGCCAAATTCATTAATTATTAACCCTTACACTACGCTTGCATCACTTGATATTTCTAACCAAACTTACACACTCGCGGGTTAGCTAGGTAGGCTGTATTTTTTTTTATTGGAAATAAGGATTTCTTTTTAGAAAATAAATATGTGAAATAATTAAAGACTTATTTACTTACAAAATCCACAAACTCGGGGCATTTTTTTCTTTCGGGACGACAAAAAGTGTAATTTTTGTCGTCCTAGGTTAGTAGATCAGATACCGTTTTGGCTTTCAAGATTGTAAATTGGTAGAAACGTTATTTTTTTTGACAAAATCTTGTTTTGGTTAAGATAATTTTTTTTCATTAATTTGGCCCTAAAAACCAATCAATGAGAAAAAGTATTCACGATTTTCACGAAATTTGACTAACATGGGACTTAGTTAGACACAAATGGGGGACCTAAGACCCGCAGTATCTCATATGTCGTAAATTACAAATGTTAGCCTGACACACATTATTACCTCTGTTGCGTTTCTGAGATAATAGGGAACCCAGAACGCGTAACGTTTAAAAAAATAATAATATCCCAAAATAATGCTTAGTGACGGACCCTACCCCACGAATGGTGTTGAGGGTTAAGCCAAACAACCATATTTTTGTAACAAAAACATTCTATTATTCTACGTTCGTCAGAATCTTTACACAACCAACCTGATGATGAAGCAACATGCTTTCAACAACAATGCCTGCCAAGCCTTCATTTTCGTGAGTTAACTATGAAACAACAACATTGTTTTAAAGCCTAGTATGCCCCAAAAATGATAATTATTAATAGACAAGTTTGCTCTACGAAGCTTTTGTAATGTAGGTACTGTAAATATTGTGATTGTATTCGTATTAATTTATGTGGTCGGCGTTTGGGAGCACAAACTGACAGTGAAGGGTTAATTTTTTTCAACAGTCACTGTATGAACTATTACGGTATCCTGTCATACTATAATAAAAATGATACCTACCGAAAATATCATCTCACTTTTTCTCTTTTGACAATAAAATAAACACCATTTCCCGAACTTATTATTTTTTAAGTGTCAATCTGGTGAGTCAAAAGAATAAGCTTAAATGTTGCTCGTTTAATTCGATTAACTGGTTCAAATGCAAACGTGAGACTTCGCAGATGACGCACAACAAGGAAGCACTTTTTGACTGAAACATTTCAAACTTATGAAGTTATTTCCTTTCTAAAAGCTTCCTGTTCCATTTCAATTTGAAATCTACCCAAGACTTTTATTTCCTTAGCTGATGAAATAAACGTTCCTTTAAATTGATTAAATAAATTGAACCGTTAATTTACTACTAAAATGTTTAGTAAGTACGAGTAAGCAAATGAAACAATGAATCTTTGTTCAGTTTTCTTCAAAAAACATTCTGAATACTTAAACCTATTATTCATGTACTATTTTATGAGTCGTCGCTCACGTTACTAATAAGCGTAGGTATCATTATAAGCAAGTTTATACCTAGTTGAGCCAAAACAATTTTTTTACTCCCTTTGGTAAATATGTAGTTTCATTCTTTCTGTTGCTTAGTTGTTTGACTATGGCTTAGTAAAATAAACAAAGTCATAAACCATCAATATGTCAAGAAAACTCAGTTTTATTTACCTCGATGGTGATTTTTGAAGGCGTCTTTCGGCTCCCTTATAAAGTTGCATAAAATGAGATACGCCCATTGGTAACGTGAGCGACGACACATTAAAATAGTAAAGAGGTGCTCACATCAACCTTTACATAGGGGCATCTTATGCTGCTGACGTAAGACCCATTTTGCAACGGTTTTGTAATGGTTGATGTCAGCGCCTCTGTACATGAATAATACGTTTTAGTATTAGCGGCGATGTGCTAAGGCCGTTTTCATGCAAAGTGAGCAGACTCAGATCCACCACAGATGGACCACAGTCCAGAAGGGTGCAGCAGACCTACTGCAGATCGAAATAATTTTGCCTAAAATCTCAACACAGACTTAAAAAAGAGACCTTGAAATTACCGTGGATTAAAGGATCCTACTTAGATGTCAAACAACCAGGTTACGCCACTCAGCGTAGCATACATTGTAAATCCCCTTGTCTTGTCGGAGCTCAAGCGACACAGTTCCACTGGTGTGGCAGTGATGCTAGTCCGAACTGCTACCAGCCCAAATGGGTGACGTGGGAGACCTGGTGACTGCGGCTCAGCCACAGGAACTGGCAGGGAACCGCTCTTTGTGTGGTTCGTAGTTGGGGGCTCAGTATTGTCCGCATAGGATGAGAGCCAGTGGGTCTGAGTGCGGAGGTGCTCTGGCCCGCATTGGAAGGCGAACCGAGACATCGCAAGCGTTTGCGTACTTCAGGCGCTTTCGTTACCACCCTCTCTTGTTAGGGGGTCGGTAGAGGAAGGGCCCACCAGGAGTAAGCACAGGTGGAAAAGTGTTGTTGTGTTACCTTTTTAGGGAGAACTAGCTTCGCTGCCAAAGTGCTGATGTCAAGAAACGTGTAATAACTGTACGTGTAACCCAGGGGGTAAGGTTTTCCATGAGGATTTTCCGACAATAGTAAAAAAAAACATCTATTTGGATGACCTATACATCGCCAGCCGGGATCAGACATTGAAATAATGTCGGACTTCTACCAGCTGAAACGCTACCGATTTCACAAGGCCATGTCGTCAGCAATGATATTATAGTAAAAAGACGTAGAAAGGTTACTAGTGCTAAAAAAGAGGCAGCAGAATTCAGGACTTCGACCACCTGAGCAAAGCATTGAGAGTTTGAGACGACTCTGCGCTACATGTATCTGTCTCGTTTACGCTCTAGTAAATAATCATACTATCTTGTACATACGGTCAAATTATAGGTACGTACGCCAGGGGTCAATTTTTGACTTCGTGTCAGTACTGACATAACCTATTTATGTCTTTTTTATTGTAACATCATTGGTCGTCAGTGCGTTTACCTCACACAGGCCCTTTAGTTTTCAGCGCAACCTACCTACGCAAGCACTTCCGCTGACTCGGTGAAAGTCTTGTAATGAGGGCACGAGTGCCCTCCCTCTCTATGGCTCACACCAGACTTTCAAGTCACGCAAAATGTGTTTGAAAAGAAACTAGTACAGTACAGTAACTAGTACAGTAACTTATTACAACAATATTTTACGGTTAAATTGACCTGTGCCTTTTACACTATTTTACTATCTTGTTTAGGCGCGTTCACATCCACCTTTACATAGGCCCCAGTCAACCAACAACACAGACATCTCCCATTTTTAATATGGGAGGTGTCTGTATTATCTTACTCATATTATAAAGGCGAAAGTTTGTATGTCTGGATGTGCCGTGTTGCTCTTTTACGTAAAAATTACTTAATGGATTTTACGAAACTTTACAATAATCTAGCTAACACATCTGAATCGCACATAGGCTTCAATTTCTAAAGATATATTATTTTTTGTTTTTCAACTTAAGTCCACGCGGACGAAGTCGCGGGCGGCTGCTAGTTTTCTTAGTAAACACTAGATGACATTGGCTTGAACATTTGCAAAATTCTAGAGCTTTCGCTGAGCAAGCGAGTTACTAAAACTAAATGAAAGTTACCGAATCGTACGATAACTTGGTTGGTTGTGGAGTGCTACCCAGATCCTACAATCATAGAGTCGTATATTGTTAGTAGCGTCAGTCAAACCAATCAACAACACAAGTGAAATACCTTTTGAATACATTAAATGAGGTTGGTTTTTCTCATACTATTAAAAGGCAAACAGAATGCTAGTTATAGAAAACACAAGAATTTTGTCACGGCTCCGGAGTTACGAGGCTCCAGCGATCCGTCGCGGGTACCCCTAAAAACATTACATTATTTGCTAACTGTACTTGAACAACGAATATTAAGCGCTTGTCAAGGCTGACTTATTGCCCGTTCAATCTAGAGTTTCAACTTTAATGAGTCTCTGAATCTCGAGCGACGCCAAATAAGCGTCATCCGATGACACTTTTATAATTTATACTACACAAATGATAATAATAAATACTGTTACTGTAAAGATAAGCCAAGCTGTTTCTACTGGGAGGCGAAGAGAATTCAAAATATCAAATACTTGTATAACATAAACGGCCTATATACGTCCCACTGCTGAGCAAAGGCCTCACCTCAACTGTGGAATGAGCCATAATCCAACACGCGGGCTCAGTGCGGATTGTTGGACGGGTGTAAGGTTTAGTGAGCAACCTTAATGTCAGATGGTATCTAGCCGCCCTAGGGCCTCTGACTAAGCTTAACGACTTACATCTGGCGACGTCAGCCGGGACCAACTGCTTGACGTGCCTTCCGAAGCACGGAAATGCCTGAAATACACATCACTAAATTTCGGTCGGGGTGGTCACCCATCCCATTTCCGACCCGGCGGGTGTTGCTTTACAACAGCGATCGTCACCGATCACTGTCACAACTGCGCCACGGGCACCTCCAATACTTATATACTTGTTGTGAAATCTGAAAGGGTTCTTCTCACAGTAAACCAGTTTAAGAGTGGGATCACGTTCAAATAAACTGAATAATTCAACTACAAATTTATATCACAATTAATATGATTTAGATACTAAAAATAATTCAGTTTTAATTTGGCATCACAAAATTATCCTTAAAGGCAGTTCACTAGCGCCACCGATAGTTTTTTATTATTTTTGGTTAATTTAGGTAGGTTCTTTCCCCCTCATGAGTTCTCGCCTTGGCGTGGCGAGGGGGCTTAGACCGGTACTAAAGCCCCAACCCCAAGGTAGGGTCCAACCGCCGGGAAGCGAAGAGGACTCAGGCGTGGCAGTGTGGTGGACTAGCCACGCACCCGCTGCGGCCCGTAAGGGCGACACGTGGGGTTGCGGGGCCAGTGGGGACGGCAAGCGCCCTGAGGAGCGTGGTAGAGGCCGCGGCGCACAATCGGTTGTTGGGAGCCAGTGATCCGCGGCTGATCCCCCCAGTGCGTAGCGGCCCGGCGGGGCCGTACCGCTGGTTGCGGCAGCGGAGCCGCCCTTCGGGTGGGTCGTGGTTGCGGTCCCAGTAGGTAGGTAGGTCTGCATACAGTGGGTGCCAGCGGGCCGGAATGTGGAGGTGCTCTGGCTTGCATTGCACGGCGTCCACCGAGACGGCGAAAGTGTCTGCGTACTCCAGGCGCTTTCGTGGCCACCCCCCTTCGTTTGGGGGTCGGTTGGAGGGGGCCCCATTAGGGCAGCACTGGCGGCAGAGCAGTGCGGTATTACTTACGGTAGGATCAAGCTTCGCCGCCAAAGTGCCACGGTCGAGTGCCGCGGGGTTTTAGTCGGTAGGAGTCCGACATAACCTCGTCGTCCTCCCGGGCAGTGAGGTATCCATGAGGATTTCCCCACGAAAAAAAAAGGTAGGTTCTGATGATGATGATGATGATGATGATTGTGCACCACACCCAGCCAGGACAAGCCCGATCCGGTCAAACCGGCAAACCAGGGGACGCGTATTTTTGGGGAGTGACACGCTCTGGGATGGGAGAGGAAGGCCGACAAGCCGCAACCGGTCGACCACAACCAGCCGGATAATTCATCCTTAGAACCAGTATAGGAGAGTTGGACTGGGTAGGTTTATTGTTTTAGGAGAGCGTTGATGAGGTGGTGGGCAGTCTAGCCTTAGATGTTGTTAGGTTTCTTCCATGCCTTGTTGATCTTCTGTATGTAGTGTTTGTCCAGTCTCTTCATGATCACTGCCGTTGGCTTCGCTATCTGATTCGCTGATTTTGTTTTTTTCTTGGCTTTTTTTCAGTTTACTGCTATCCTGCGATATTTTTTAAGGGTTTGTTGTTGTTTTCGTCCTTGCTTGTATCTAGGTAGTCCTAACCATTTTTTTCTGTTGCGTACGGCTGTTAAGTAATTATTGAGTTAGCGAGTTTCTTGAGATATTTTCAGGTCAGTTGCCGCTGTGCTTAAATGCTGAATCTGAATGTTGAAGGGGTCCCAAATGACTATTTTTGTTTTTGTTCCATTATTTCTTGAGATGTTTACAGGTTGGTTCCTGCTGTGCTTATCAAATGCTGAATCTGAGTGTTGAAGGGCTCCAAAATTACTATTTTTGTTTTTGTCTTATTAATTTCTTGAGATGTTTTCAGGTTGGTTCCCCTTGTGCCTAATAAATGCTGAATCTGAATGTAAGAGAGCTCCTGATTGATCATTTTTGGTTTTTGCTACATTCGTTTCTTGAGCTGTTTTCAGATTGGTCCCCGCTGTGCTTATTAAATGCTGAATCTAGGTAAGTGTTGTAGGGCTCCCAAATGACTATTTTTGTTTTTGCTCCATTATTTCTTGAGACGTTTTCAGGTTGGTTCTCGCTGTGCTTATTAAATGCTGAATCTGAGTGTTAAAGGGCTCCCAATTACTACTTTTGTTTCATCCATTCCATGAGATCTTTTCAGGTTGGTTCCCCTTGTGCCTAATAAATGCTGAATCTGAATGTAAGAGAGCTCCTGATTGATCAATTTTGGTTTTTGCTACATTCGTTTCTTGAGCTGTTTTCAGATTGGTCCCCGCTGTGCTTATTAAATGCTGAATCTAGGTAAGTGTTGTAGGGCTCCCAAATGACTATTTTTGTTTTTGCTCCATTATTTCTTGAGACGTTTTCAGGTTGGTTCTCGCTGTGCTTATTAAATGCTGAATCTGAGTGTTAAAGGGCTCCCAATTACTACTTTTGTTTCATCCATTCCATGAGATCTTTTCAGGTTGGTTCTCGCTGTGCTTATTAAGTGCTGCATCTGAGTGTTGAAGGGCTCCCAAATGACTATTTTTGTTGTTGTTTCATTATTCTTTAGATGTTTTCAGGTTGGTTCCTGCTGTGCTTATTAAATGCTGAATCTGAGTGTTATAAGGCTCCCAAATTACTATTTTTGTTTCATTTATTCCATGAGATGTTTTCAGGTTGGTTCCCGCTATGCTTAATGAATGCTGAGAGTGGGTCCTGAATGACCATTTTTGTTTTTGTTTCATTGAATATGTAGAATTTAGGCCTACTATTTTCAAAAGATCCTTTTTCCGTCCAATGTGTGCATGTTTGTGTCAATTGTTAAGAGTACGTCTGCAATTCTTGTTCATTGAGCTTCCATTCCTCGTTTTGGCTTTTTTTTCCCCCGCTTGACGATGAATTTAATTTGCTGACCGTACCATTTAATGGCTTCCTTTCATTGATGCAGGCTTCAATTATTCTTCATGTATGTTTAGTGCTTGTTGTGAGGATGTTTTTAGTGAAGTTCAGATAGATCTGACACCTAGAGGTGACAATTTTTCTACATATTTTCTAGCCATAGGGCTACCACGTATGTTTTGGTTTCTTCTCTAGATATAATCGTCTGTTGACCGGTTTCTCAGGAAGGTCGCTTGGGTTTTTGGGTTCCTAGGGTTTAAATGGTTTGATCCAGTCGTAGTATGAGGAAGTGCCTCTGCTCCTTCCATCGCATTCAGCAAAGTCTGAAAAATTCTTATTGATGAGATTTTTCCAATTAGCTTCCTTGTAAGATTCTATTATGGTAAGTGGTCTTTAATGTTTGAAAAAACTGTTTCTGATCATATTATATGTCGTTATGTGCTACACCTACAGTGTCGTTGAATACTTATTTGGGTTTTGTAAGGTGATTTTGTGATGTTATTTTTTCCGGATGTCCAGGTATTCATGAAGCTTCCATCCATTTTTGAAAATTAACTTTCAATTTTGTCTGCCAGTAAATCTCCATCGACGTGAGTGTTTTGTGAGAGTATATCAGTTAGTATCTGGTCTATTCTAAAAGAGTGTTTATCCCCTAGGATGATCAGGTTTGCTGTATTAGATTTTCCCTCTTGATATACTTAGTTGTAAGTTGTTGGCAAAGAATATTCGGTCGATAGCTGTTCTTTTCTTGGGCTTCGCTGTGCTCCTAACGTCATTCTTTGTATAATAGAGTTGTGTGGTTTATTGTTGTGTGGTAGAATTTTGTTCCTTAAAGTAGTTTCCTCCTTGAATTGGTCCGCTATGTAGTTGAATCACGAGCCTGACATCAGTGAAATGACTTGCTATGGCGTTCCTCGTAATTGTCCTCCTCCTGATTGTCATTCACGTATTTGACTAGATTTTGCCTGATAACATGATGGTCAAGTGTTAGGTAGAACACCTCATTAACTCATTGTTTGCAATGGCTCTAAAAGGCAATTACTTTTCTCCAACTACACTGACTTTAATCTTGATTCTGTAAGGAAGGACTTAAAACTAGTTAGTTATCGTGGTTTTGAGTGTTTCGTAAGTGTTATGGGATTTGGTGGTGAGATAGCGGGTGTAAGATTTACGTTTTTTGCACTAACTCTGAAACCCTCGAGTGTTCTTTGAATTTCGACTGTGTATGTTTGCCAGATGTTGAGGTAGGACCTCATTATTGGTCAAAATAAGGATTTCGGTGTTTCGGGTTGCGTTTTTGTTTAGACCCCATTGTGTAGACGACTAATGGTTACAGCAGTAAAGTAATATATTGCATATTTTACGATGTGTTTTTTCCCTTCGTGCGTACTTATTTACCAGATGTTGGTATCTTGCCGAAAAATTCAGACGGATAAATAACTAAATGAAATTTAGAAATTGCACGCAAATCCTAAAAGAGTATTGTTTCAAAGTTTTTACACTGGATCCTGGCGACGGTTTTTTGTTGAGGGTTTCGGAGTTTTTTTTTGATTGGTAGTTTCTCTTCTGATGCTTTGTTACCAGATGTTAGCACTTTGTAGCACTTTGTATTCTGAAATGTTTTTACCGAGTTTTTGCTGTTGCCCGTTGTATGGCTCCGATGGCCCTATATACATATGTAAGTGGTATATGTGCTGGTTATACAAGAATGCCGGTGTTGGTCTAGGTGTGAGTGTGGGTGTATGTAAGTAATGTAGCGCTATGTACTTAGTGACGTAGTAAGTATATTTATTACAATATAAGAAGGAGAAATATTGGATTCTAGGAAGAGTCTGATCTGAAAGCGTAAGTTTTAAAGTATTTCAAGATTTATATTTATGAAAGTGAAAGCAGCATATTTAAATATACAGTGGCCTCATAAGCTCATTTTTTAAGTTTTACCAGACATCAGAGTCGTCAACAATGGTCTCAACATCTATGTCTGATCGTTTCCACACGGCAATCAGGTGTGTAGGTAGTGTTGGCAAAAAATACTTTGGTTAGTTTTTGAGCTCTGATCACAAGTAGACGGGACTTGCATAAATAGGTGTTCAATGACATACCCTCAGATCTCGATTAGGTGAGGTGTAGTAAACAAGTTGTATGAAATTAAAGGGCAATATACTCTTATCATCTGGAACGGCAGTTGCAAAGATGTCTACAGAGCGGTCGGCCTTCCTTGTTGGTGATGTTCTCGTAATTCCTATAGATATTGCAAATCAGAACGGGCTCACCGGGTTTCAGCTCACGCCAGCTCAGCTCACGCCAGTCGGTCGGTTGGAGTATGATATTCTCATGACAGAATGGTGTAGAGGAGAATGAACGGTCGGCGAACGTTGCTGTCAGCCACACTTGAAGTCCACCACGCAAACCTAGCTATTCTTGATATCGTATACAACTTTTTCCAAACGATGCAAGTGTTGATTTAATAAAGTAAAAAAAATAAGTAAGTGTTGTTTAAATATTTATAACTATTATTTTGAATTAAATTACACATAATTAAGCAGCTTTAATTCAACGGATTGATAACTTATAAAGGTATTTTGGTATCCGATTAAGGGAATTTATTTGGTTTTATGTATTCAGATTTTGGTTAGAACAACACTGCACTGGGTAATTTATAGATTATGATTTTTGCATTTGACAGCCACTTTTTAATATTTTGATTTTAATATTTTCGCGGCGGTAATATTGATTATTTATTTAAGTTAAGACCAATTCACACTACACTTTCCGCTTTCGAGCCAAAAGGTCGGCCTTAGCTCAAATTTGGAAACAAAAACTATCAACAAAAAAAAGGGCAAGCTCGGGTCGATGGGCGCACGTGTGCAACGTCTGCACTCGACCAAGGTCCACACAGAACTCCCCACGAAAAAAAAAGGTAGGTTCTTTAAACAAAATCTGACTTATTAAGATAACAAAATAAGGTATTTTCTGTATTTTTGGATGTTACCAGAATTCTAAAAGTGGCCAATTAATGCATGAATCACAAATTGGTTTACATACGCTTACGCTCTTTTGGCACAACACAATGTAGAATTATCTTTTTACCACAGACGATTTCAGGATAGAGTTTTATACGCGCACATGAGTTCTTAATTGTTAGTATTCATTCGTGCGTATGCATGTACAGACGCCTTTAGATTTGAGTGACCTATCTCAGTAGCGATATCTCGAATTATGGTTTTTCGTAGTGCCATCATGCTTTCCTGGTACGCGTGTAGCCGTGTAAATTCCTTTCTACGTTCTCGTGTTAAGTAATTATCTATTGTCCTCGATAAGTTTCTTGTTGTTCAGCCACTTAGCTCAGCGAAGCAGGAACTAGTCTCAGAATATGTAGTAACTCAGTGGTCGTCGGTTTGAATCTAGGCCAATAGGTCACTTAAATCTAAAGGCGTCTGTACTTGCCTTTCGTCACACGTACCACCTGTTAGCTTATAAGCGCGAGTCTTAATATTTCAGTTGAACAAACACGCCGATATAAGCCCGTGTACGCGCAACCAATTATCTGAAGCGTGAAATATACGCTCTTTTAAGAGTAAGTAAGCGAAAAAGAGTTATAATAAAACACAGGAAATAAGTAAGAAACGTTTAGTATAGTAAAACACTCAAGTTAAAACACTAAAAGTACCTTAAAACATTTAGACACATTCAATTGTACAAATGAAAGGCAACAACAAACTGAGCCAAATTTCAAATAAAACTAACATCATATGGACTCAAAGTACAGTCAACCACATCTAGAGTGTAACGACCAGGCATAGATAAGCTGTAATTGCTATGATCACGCATTTCAAGTACGACCGGTGTCTTTATTACGCTTGGGCTGTGGTTGATTGTACTCTCAACAGCATCAAACTTCATACTTGGATCGAATTAATAAATTTAATTTAAGTAATTTGTTGCGATGATTAAATCTTTGGAAAAACTATTTTCATTTATTTTCGTTTTAGATTAACAAAATAATTAGAACGTTGTCATTGTTAAAAGAAAAAAAAACAGATTCTGTTGATCTTTTATTATTCATTCTCAACGACCTCATTCCTATGTTTAATCTAGTAATTATTTATTTTGTTAAAAAAAAAATGTTACAGATTCTAGCGTTTTTAAACAGGGTGAATTTGTATTCTGTGACCAAATGTTTTCAATAAGCTCTTTAGAAGAATATAATATCGTAATTATGTTAAAACATAGCGCTGCGGATAGAAAGTCATTCCTGAAAATTTGGCGAACCCTTGCAGAATTATCCTGTTTAAATGAAACCGAAGCAGTCGACGACAAGATTCTAAATCAAGTCATTGTATCTTTCAAGATTCATCGTACAGGCTGCATTTAAAAAAAACGCGTGAATAATACGCGTAGCTTGGTAGTTGTGCTGTCGACCTGTTGTTGCTGTTTTTTAATAATTTGTATGGTATTTTTTCCTCTAAGCAAATTTCGCACTCATTCATTATCATTATACTTTAATCCGTAGGTATCAATAATCGCACTTTCCTAGTTAGCTACATCCCTTTCTTCATACTCCTTTCCCCTTACATCATATTTATGCTTCAATTTCGGGCATTTTAAGTCATTAAGTACATTTTGCATCATTTAACCCTTTAACCGGTAGAACATGTTGCCATTTTTCGTTGGTTTTGAACCCTATTCCAATAGTTTAAGGTTCAAAATAAGGTGGCAACTATTCAGCCACTACCGGTTAAAGGGTTAAGAACTTTAATTACCATGAAAGGTTACAATGATTCAACCATAAAAGATAGATATGACTTGCGGACTATTCTAATAACATTTGAAGAGGAGCAATTCCGTCATAATGAATGATTCATGATTACTGCATTGCTGAACGCAACACAGCACACACAACATCTGCAACTCTCAAAAAGTTTTTTTTCGTTTTTGCGACTTTTTTCATATGTATATGTGTATTTAACGTGATATTATGTTTCCATAAATCTCTTTCTTGATCAATGAACTAGGTACCTAACTAAAAAACTAGGTACCTATCTCGTTCAAAAAAAAAAAACAACTGAAAAGCAATATAACAATAATACACACATCAAAACTGTCTAGGGATATCATTTTTCAAATATTTCATAAAGTTAAGTTTTTTTACAAGTTGAGCGAGGACAGAGGCATAAGATAAAGGTTAAGAATATTACAAAGAAAAACGTTTGATTTTGCTAAAATTTTGACACCTTTTAAAAGAAAAATCTGTCTGTTTTTAACGTCCTTACGATTGTACAATAATGCTACAACAATGAATTTATTTATACAGTCTGAAAGGGCAGATATAGCAGTTTCTGTGTTCTAAAAATTTCTACGTTGGTATCAATATTTAAATTTTTACAGGCTCCCAAATAGCTATACTTTGTATGAAAATGCTTGAGATATCCCTAGACACTTTTGAGCAGTGTAGTTAAACAAAAGAAGAAGAATAGTTACAGTTTTTTTTAATAAAACAAATCCATTTTCTTGAACTACCTACACATAAATTGAAAATATAAAGACAAAGTATAAAAACTTTTCCTACGTCTACCTCTCGCATGGTATGTGAGTGTCTTGTTCCTGAAAATATACAATGGTAGAAGCTATTAATTTTAATTACAACAGGAACCATTATGGTAAAGTTAACTCAGTTTTCTAGATGGCAGACATTGTGTACTTTGAGTGAAAAATAAAAACAATAGTTAGTATGCTAATTAATTAGTAAACCATTTTTATCGGACAAAAATTCGCTGTGTTTGGAAAGACTAAGTGATTTTGAGTTATATCTCGGACAGCAGTCTTTCACAATGCGAGAACAAAATTTTTATTCATCTTTTTTTTGGACTGTCCAAATTTTTTTAAAGATATTATTTTCCGATTCGACGTTATCGTTCTTCAACTTTTACAGAAAACTCTCATTTTGTTAGTGCGGCAAGGTCTAGAGTAACTTTTATTTGATAAAATGAGTAACCCACTTAATTACATTTTTATTCCTAAAATTAATATTATTTAAACTTAATCCCAAACACTTGATACAAATACTAAACAACTAGCAATATAAGTTATAATTGACAATCAATTTTTTAACGACTTTAATCAAATCTTCTAAATAAAATTACAAATTACCTTAATCATAGATACTTGTAGTGTTCTTAAATTATATTTATGATATTAATTTCGTATAAACTTTCAAGAATATGAAGATCTTTGTTTCATAAATCCATAACAATAGACGGAATTTTGATATTTAAAACGTCTATCATTTTTTTTTATAAAAATTACAGAAGATTAATTTTACTCTCTTTTTAATACTAAACGAAAATTCAAAGACTTTAAAACGAACAAATACCTAGATAGTAGGTACCTAACATATTTTTTTAAGATTAATTTAATGCTAAATAATATGCAAAAAAAACTTTTACATTTTCTAGTTGTTTGCTTTACAAATAGGCGTCGACATGACAACAGGAGAACGTTTAATAATTTTAATAATTTTCTCTTAATATTTATTTCATTACTCCCAAAAATATTTTTGTATATTATTTTACCTTGGCACTCATATTTATATCACAGATCCTTGACTACATCTTTCATTCTTATCATCATTCTAAATAATCAGCACCTTTGTTAGACTGGATGACGACAGTTTACATCCTAGATGTCAGTTCATAATTCGGCCTCTATGTACTTTTATTCGGCACTAAACGAGGTTAGTAAAAAGTCGTTTCAAGTCTACGACGAGCAGGCCGTAATTTGATATTGTTCCCTCAAGGCGTTTCCAGCGTAATTCTACAAATTATTTTCTCCTTTGTCGCTATCATCAACTTTATACAAATAGCTTTTTATGCCGTCTTGCTTAGATTCCGGTTCGAAAATTTTACTTATAATCGAGTCCTTGAAAAAACCGTTTGGTTGGAGCAGAGTTTCAAATTTCGTTTCTATTGAGAGTTTCCTGTTTTTATTCTCAGTTGATACAGCGCTTAAATCTAAAGAGTAGCTATGTTTGATTATTTTTTGGGTTTTCAATCTTAGATATTCGTTTTCAGTTATACAAACATCTTTGGTGTTGTCTGTGGAGTGGTCTTCGTAAGCTGCGTTACCGTAGACATTGCTTATGTCATCGTTATCTTCATTTCTATTCTTGCCATATTTACTAAAAATTAAATGTTCAGTGTCCATTATTGTTACTACTGGTGAACGTTTGTTAAATATTTTACACGATTCTCCAAAAATTTCAACCCTTTTCTGGCTGTTGCCACTGTCGTCATCGTAGGTAGTTTCTCCTGATCTTTCACCATCAGAACCTGTTCTATTTTCTTTTATAGTGCAAAGTTCAAGGTCTCTGGTATATTGTCGAATGTTTTCGTTGTTCACATCTTCTGCAATGCTATCACTAAATATTATCCTTTTATTATCTTTAACTTTTTTTGGTACGTTAGAAATAGTGCTTTCTGAAGATATATAGCGAGTAGTTTCGTTGTTGACGGATATCTTGTGGGCAGGTGAGAGCATAGTGTTGTTGAGTCCCTTTTCAGTTTGCGACTGCTTTCCTTTGCTGTGCATTCCGAATATCCTCTTGATTGACTGACGAAACTGTGAACAAAAGAATTATTTTTAGTAAATTGCAATTTTACGTAAACAAAACACTATTAACACTTTACAGTCATTACACTTTAGAGCAGCATAATTTAAAAAGCAGAATTTTACAAGAAAGATTCATAAGTGATCAACGATCGCGGCATTTACGTACAATAAAGGTCATTCTATTCATAAACCAATGCTATCGAAAACTTTTGCATAATCGCTAAATATAACTATTTTGTTTGTTTAATTTAGTTCTTGACGATTTGAAAGCACTAGTAAAAGGTCTATTTTAAAAAGGCACACATGAAACTCCAGAAAGAAGCACAAAATAATTTATCAACAAACAAAATCTTCGTTCATTCATTCGTTAGTATAAGTATTTGTGTCAAGGAAAATTTTGTAATACTAGGGTGTATTTCATCAACATCAGACTTTTCATGGTGAATTTTGTTTTGTGTACCATCCAAAATTTTCTTATTCATGAAGATGTTAAAAGCTGGATGAATGAAGTTAATCTTAAATTATTTAATAATTCTCAATCTTACAAGTCTTACATTTCTCGATTTATGTTCAAATCAATTCTTCAATCAAATCTTATATTTCGTAATAAAATTCTTAATGCAACAGCAAATTTTAAAGCAGCAAGCAAACCAAGATCATTTTTATGAAAATTGATTTGATTTGATTTGAAATGTTAAAAGATCAGTGTTCTTAAAAGGGGTTAAAATGACTTACTTGTGAGTTCATTCCGACGTATATTAAGGGGTCGTAACAAATTGAGCTTTTGGCCACCAACGCTGGTATGACTCCCGCCCCTGGAGAAATCTGCAAAGAAAATATTATATGAACCCTTCCTTGGGAGATATTTTGTTTTGTCGGGCGACAACATTGTGTCAACACTTCTGAAATAGACCGAGGTTGTTTTAGTAGGTAAGTAACGAATTGGTAGAGTCTTAACTTTTGAGGTAAGTTATAAGTGATGGGATATGATATCGGACTTCATTGCTGACTGGAACAAAATGCAAAATTAAGCCTGTTGCTCTTTTTTTACTTTTACTAACGATTATGTTATGATCGTTTGTGTATATCCCTACTTGGGCGTTTTGCCTGCACCATATTACATTAAAATACTTTTAAAGCAGGTCTTTTAATAGTCCATACTATGCTTCTGTATCCCTATGCAACTTAGAACAAACAAACAAACAACTTAAAGCATGTCTCACACAGTATTGTAATTGTGAATTGTCATGATTGCGTTTTGCTATAACTTTATTTTGACTCCTCTGAACCAATTTCTAGCAATTTTAATATCTTTCTACTACTTACTGGTACAATAACTTACTTACTGGTTAAATTAGTTTTTTGTCTTTCATTTTTCTATTAATCTTTTTGTTACGTTACTCTCTCAAATTTAGAAACTCTAGCTGTGTTAAATGACTTTAAAGAAAAAATACGATTCTATTGAAGTATTATAATCATATATGTATTGTATGTATAATATGTATTATGTATGTAATATATATAAATATATATTGTTTATTTTATTGTTTAGGTTTATTTGTGTATTTAGAACATTGTGTATTTCATTTACCACTTAAAATAAGTATTTTTATGGATTTCGTTTATTATTATTACTTATGTAAACAATTTCCAATGCTGAATTAATTGTGCACTTGCGAACCCGTCCTATCATATTTCCTCTGCCTGTAGGTTGTCTGGAAGAAATTGCTTCTAGCAATAAGACCGCCTAAATTGTACATTTATGAGAACATGTATTCCTTACAAATGTGTTATTTTGTGTGCAATAAAGTGTTTATCTATCTATCTATCTATATTATATTTTTTTGAAGTAAAATTCTTCGTGAAGTTTTTTTGCTTATTTATCTTGTGTTCTATTCTGCTCTCATTCTATCAATATGATGCAGCTGGTACCAGTTACTTCACATACCGGTCTTCTTAGCCCTGATCGTAGAATAAGCTAATTTAGAGAGAAACCATCTTTAAATCTTTGTTTTGCACTTACAATGCCTTCTGTGGCGAACTGCTCGATCAACGCGAAGAGCGAGTACGGCGTCCAGGCCACGGTGAACGATATGATCATTATGAACACCATTGCAGTAGCTTTGGTCTCCGCCCGGCTGACTCTCCCGAGGCGCTGGGAGTTCTGGAAATAAGAACCGGGTTTTAACAGTTTCTTTTGATTTTAGTGATAATAGAAACTCATGCCAAATGAGATTATCCAGTCATGGTCATTTTGAGTTTCGACTAGTTCCCTGGTTGGTAGCAGTTATGCTATCGCATACCGCATAGGATAACCTACTTTAGTACCCTGAAGTTGGTTTTCGTAGAGGTTATGGTAACTGGAAATGCCAAAGTTAGAATGAGAATATTCTCATTCTTCTTTTATTCCATTTTAATTCTATCGAGATGTCTCAACAGTGTCTCGTTGACCAAACATTGATATAGAATTAATTAAAATTGGTGTTAGTGCAGTACTGTAACTTGAAGTTCACTGCATTTTTCACCTCAAAGATACGAGTTGTTTGAAAGGAGATTGTTTTTCTGTTTGCTCGGACATCGGCTCTATCCATTGATAAAAGTTGACTGATGGACCATTCTTGTGGTTGTAATAACAAAAGTTAAAAGGGAACAAGGTTTTGTTGTTTTGCTTTTTAAGTGTACCCAGTCACCTGAAGGGGAAATAGTTATCACCAAATTACCAGTGCTTTGTACAAGCATGATGGACTGTATTGTCAAGTAAAGCTACGAATGAATTTGGGTTTGGTAGCGCCTACACTTGTCTAAATGCCAAATATACCGCGTGCCGCCTACAGCTCCTAAAATGATGATTAGCCTATGATTCTGCCATGAACAACTGACTTAACTGAACTGACGATGATGTTAACACACGGAGCGTTGGTGTAGGGCGGACTTGGGTCGAACCTTTCCTAGAGTTATTAAAATACATGTGTCCAATGACTGCCTAATACCCTGCGGCCCACATGACCTGACCCAGGGTTTGCTCGTCATGTTTTTAGGGTATGTTACAAGCCCCTTTACCTCGAATTACATTAATGAAGCGTTGTATGGAAAGGTTTCTACTTTGTTATAAACTACAGACATGTCTTAGTTTGAAACTATATTGAATTATTGTAGTAGGTATTAGACGCTTAACATGTTCACTAACTAATTGGTAATAAAATAATCTTGAGGAGCAGGCAAGATTTGTAGATAAGCTTTTAACTATAAGTGCAACTGAAAAAGGAGTTTACCAAAGCAAATAATCCCATGCACCTTAACACCCTTACAGTTAATTATGAGTGCGCATTTTGACTAACAATAAATGTTAATGATTTATAAGTCCGAAAAGTGCATATTTCAAAAGAGACCACATAACTCATTAAATAGAAATACCAGGAGAATCAATCGGTCAATGTATGATGTCGAACAACAGAGAAAAATAAAATAAAATTCAGAACGTCAAATGATCATTACTTCATCTTCATAAATTACGTTAGTAAATTCCCTCTGGGTTAGTAAATATTGACTTTTATTCTCCTTTTTTTGTTGTTGAGTTGCGTACATTTATTTTAGTGCTTCTTAAAATAAGACTGGAGAAATAAGCACAGAAATATAAGAAAAACTAAGCCAGCCACAACAATGAATTCCAGAAGAGGAACTTCATAAAGACATTAGTGTTTGAATTGGCAGTTTGCTGAATACTTAGAAACAGACGAGAACTCGATCGGATGAAAATCCCTTTGTGTTATGCAGATACAGCCACAAGACGGAAGCCCATTGTTTCAGATAAGCTATAGGAAACAATAACCTGGAGTGGGCTTGAGCTGGCTAATTCCACTGAAGAGCTGACAGCCATTTGAGTGGCCAAGTGCTGGAATGGAGATTTGAAGCAATCCAAATAACCTCCAGTGAAGCACTCGGCAAACTCAGTGTGCTAAAGTCAAAAATGAAAAAACAAAAGCCATTCTGCCATTTCAAGAAACGTTAGTCTAAATACAAACACCAGTAACATAGTTTTAAGGGCTTGATTGGAAAGAATCTTAGAGATATAATAAAACGTGTAGTACCTATTGTGACTTTTGTGAATGGATGTTTATTTTCAATTTGAACATATGAACGGCCAGCCAAAAGTCATCTCTTTTGAAAATAGTTGACATTGCCCCACCCCATAGACTTTAGTAATAAATATTATTATGATGCGTGACCGTAGCTTCGTATTTTCCGAACCCTCCAGTAGTTTTGAGATAATAGGTAGCTCTGCGTGAAACCTGGCGAGTATAGTTTAAGTCGTATGTATTGCAATTCGGCAAAATAGGCTAGACGACTGTAATTTTTTTTTGTTTATTATCGAAAGACGTTACATTTATGAACGCAATCCTAAAAGAATCACTGCTATAGTATCAATACTACCCGAGATATCACAATTTGAATTGCACATTTTTGGACTTGCCCAAAAACGCTCCATTCAAACGTGTCCTAAGTTATGACGTCACACCATCGTAGTTATAAGGAGCGCGTAAGAAGTTTGTACGACAGCTATATTAAATATTGCGTTTATGAAAATGGTATTTTAACAAAATTGCTTCCTAATAGTCTCTGTTTGAAAATGGTATTATTTTTTTTCAAAATATGTATACTTTTGAAATGGACTTGCCCACCCAACTTTGAAGGCCTATTGTGGCTTCATACTGAATCAAATTTTGATTGTGGTTTCACAAATCCATTTGATTTTAATGATTTTATTTGGTAAACATAAAATAACACGCAAAATGCATCATAGTCGTCTACCCTATTATGATTTTCACTTTATCCTACCTAATGTTTCTACTAGTTTACTTACAATAATTAATAGGTAATTGTTTAGACCCATGAAAATACCTATGATTTGACGGCTTAAAATCTCACATTAAAATTATTTCGAAATGACTTAAATTATTGAAATATAATATTTTCTGAGGTCACGTCGTCTATAGTTTGACAAGGTTCCAACGGAGTATCAACTGGCGAGGTTTGGAGGAAGACACAACTTCGTACCGAGTTCACTCTTGTGCAAAAGTCAAGCTTATGTATTTAAACTTTTTCCCAATCTTACGCACATCATTGCACGCATAATTTAAACCTTTTGTATAGTGGAGAAGCGAAACTGGTTTCGCTGGAACTAATTGCATTTAATGCATTGCACTGTGGTCGGTGTTCACAAACTACATATTTTATTGTATAAACTGCTAACTGCGGAATCCCGTGGTTTCATTTTTGTTTTCATTCTGCACAAAACAAACATTTTTAATTGCTCGCCTATTCCGCAGTAGTTTCCAATTTAGAATTTCCTGGCGGTGACGTTCGGGGTTTATTTACTTGTATATGGAGGTTTCATAATTTTAACTAGTGAGAGTACTGAGGTAAAGAGACTTTATTATTAATAGGCAAGCAATGAAGTTAGAGCTTTGTGTAAAATGTAAAAAAGTAAGTCAACAACTGTGTTGCAGACTGTGTATTCTCAAAATTTTTACCAAATTGAAGCAATGGTTGTTCCCTTGTTTCTTTTACCAATTTTAGTTTGAAACGTCTGCTCAATTAAATTACCAAGGCAATTAAATATTTAATATCGAAGTTTGTTATTTCAAATCAGCTTTGAAAATATCACAAGTTTAGAATTTTTACTAACAACTAACCAAACTATTTTTTACGACGTAATGGTACCGGATATACCGAAAACCGCTTTTCATTATTCAGTTAGTATGAAAAACAATAATCTTTCTTGTAACTTAAAATTTGAGAAAAAAAAACATAACTTGAAAACTACTGAAAGTTGTGGACGACATGGGGTCATTTCAGATACAGCCAGGCTTAAGGAATCTCAAAAAAATAATGGTCGTCTTTTGTACCAACCCGTTTATTAATATCATAAACGTCCAATTTGATGGCGCATTATTATTTTGAGAGCGCGTTGGCCCAATGGTTAAAAAACTCTGTCTCGGAACCCGGTGGTCCCGAGATCAAAATCTGGCCGTAAAATACCTACTTTGTGTTCATTGTACAATTTGCAGCTAGCTCTCTGGTGATGGAAAACACCGATATAAAACCCAAGCTACCTGGCGGTGGGCTAACCCCTACCACGTTGGGTTCAAAATCCGTTCTGCGGAATGTGAGCTCCTGAATGTTGTTAACCATGACGGCAACAATCAGTGTGCCTTTGACTAGCCTATTAGGGATATGGTCGTGAGAGGTTTATGTTATTATATTGTCAAACCGTCGAACAGGCTTATTCAGTCGTCTAGCGTGTGTCACTTCCAAAACGGAAGGGATGAAGGGTGGACGAAGAGAACAACGACAGGTAGTTTCCCGACGAAATAGACTAAAAGATTTCAATTTAGATATGAATTAGGTAGAATTTGTTACGATGGCCTGTTTCTGTAAGTTTCCTTTGTTATTTATTTGTTTAAGCAGTTGTTTCAGGATTGTGTCTTTGTATTTCCACATGAATACTCTTAACACCCTTTATGTAGTAAAATTTCATCACTACACCTAATACATACATGTCGGCAATAAAAAAGGTAGGTGTTGTTTCTTTCTAATGTTAGTGAACATGAAAGTTAAAAATTAAGATCATGTTCTATTACATCGAGTCATTAAGCCCTTCTTTTTAATTTCCTCTACCTGTAGGTTGCCTGGAAGAGATCTTTATTACGAATCACGATAAGGCCCCTTAATTGTTATTAATATTTATTAATTGTGCATTGCGTTATTTGTTTTTTTAATATTAATGTGCAATAATAAATATCATCTATCTATCTATGAAGTCTATCGGCGAACAGAGAAGACGAACTTACAACTTGCATTTAGATTGGCCTCTTATGGGACTTACCGTAAACACGAAAGTTTAGCAATCACATTGAACATCTAAGTGAGGCAGGGAACCTGTTGTTTACACGCAAGCTTCTCGTAGTTACGTTTTAATATACACACATCAAAACTGTCTAGGGATATCATAGGGATATCATTTTTCAAATATTTCATAAAGTTAAGTTTGTTTACAAGTTGAGCATTATCTTAGAATAACGCGAGGACAGAGGCATAAGATAAAGGTCACGATTATTACAAAAAAAACGTTTGATTTTGCTAAAATTTTGACACCTTTTAAAAGAAAAATCTGTCTTTTTTTAACGTCCTTACGATTGTACAATAATGCTACTACAATGAATTTCTTTATACAATCTGAAAGGGCAGATATAGCAGTTTCTGTGTTCTAAAAATTTCTACGTTGGTATCAATATTTCAATTTTTACAGCGTCCCAAATAGCTATACTTTGTATGAAAATGCTTGAGATATCCCTAGACACTTTTGAGCAGTGTAGTAACTAGCCTATTATCATGGTACAATAAAACAAGTAGGGCAACTTGGCCAGCAAGCGAGTGATTAAATTGCCTAAACATAAAGGGCTGTCGCTTTTACACGAGCGGCAGCAGAGGCAACGAAACACACAGGTGCGCACAAACTCACGTACGGCTCGGCCGCGAGTGCCGCGACTGGAGTATCGTTAGAATCAAGAAAATCGTCAGTGTGTGCGTGCGGCGACGCGTACGTACGGGATGGCTCGGCCGCGCTCACAAACAAGCTGCGCTCGCTGCGTTTGAATGGACTGTGGCATACTGATACGGTACTATATTATTCTACTGCCCTACTGCTACACAGCCTTAGTGATATAAAATCAACACTACGAGTAAATGGTCACTGATGTTAAGACACGTACGCTTGCATTCATACAAACATGAAGCGAAACAGTGAAGTCAGTTTTTTGCTCGCACTTTTATATTTTAAGTAGCTTGTACTAAATATTATCTGTTCACAATAGTGTGCTCCTTACGGCCCGTAAACATAAGAAGATGCGATGTCGCATCGTGCTACGATGCTTGAGAATTAACTGTTTACGGGCCGAAAGAGGTACGTTCACTTTTGTGATCAAAGTCTAATTCTGTACGAGCTCTTATAGTTGTGATCCATTGTAAATAAATAAATGGAAAAACTCAGATAAGAATCTTTTGCAGCTGTTATTTTTGCTGACCTTCTAAAAATACTATAGTCTGTTTGCGTTAAGAATGCAGTGATTTCATTCTTGTCCTTCGATCTATCACTCCCCCTAACCAATCAAATCGTTGCTAATTAGAAAGCCAAGTTCACAGTGCCCAACTGAATGCATTCTTTTAAACTTATACCTGTTCTTGCACCTGAATTTTTCGGAATTGCATTCCTAACGCGAACATACTATAGGTCCCGATTACATCCCTAGTGCCTCCAAGGGTCAATCCACTGGTACTTATTGGATTATTCGCTTTTGTTAGCCTTATCACGTGTAGACGGGTTTTGGGTCCATCGGTTATCCGGTCATAGATAAATAGGCAGTGAAGCAAAACAAGGCGGCAAAGTACCAAAATGTCCCTTGAGGAACTCGCTTGAAAAGTCACTTTGTCTCCGTGCCCGGAAAATACCTTTTACAGCTTACTTTATGTAGTTGATAATAAAATGAAAATTTTGTAACAGTTTTGGAGACACAGACGCTGATCGAATTCTAATTACTACCTTGAGAGCTTCGTAGCATCTGAAATAGTCGACCAATTGGAAGATAAAAAAAATACACACACACACTGCCTTATAAATAGGTTAATATGTTTTTGACCCTTTAAAATATACTCAAGTATTCACCTACTTGAGACTTATTATTCTGCTGCTTCTAGTCAATGATTAAGGTTTCAAGTTGCTATAAATCTAGAAATGTTTGTTTACTTGTTCTTTAAAACTAGGTATTTTATGGGATGTCTATGACTCCAGAAAATAAACTTGCCAAAGTGTAACACCAGATACAAATGAGCAAAATTACCCAAATAATTAAACAAATAATAATTACCTTTTTGAGTGTTCTAATGATGTTAACGTAGCTGAAGGTGATGACTGCCAGGGGGACGATCTGGCCCATGGCGAAAAGGAACATGATGTATGTGAGCGTGTTCACAGACTGCTCGTGCCAGTTCACGGAACAACTGTGAACAAAAACAATAATTAAAGCATTATGAATCACACTGGAGGTGCCCGTGGGAGTGGATCGGCAACGATCGTTAATGTTAAGCATCCCGCGCCGGGTCGGAAATGCGATGGGTGACCACCCCGACCGAAGTTTAGTGATATTATATTCAGGCATCTCCGTGCTACGTGAGGCACGTTAGGTGACGTCCCGGTTGACGTCACTAGATGTCAGTCATTGGGCCCAGTCCGAGGCCTTAGGGCGGCTTGATAACATCTGACATTAACGTTGCTCACTAACCTTACACCCCTCCAACAACCTGCACTGAGCCCGCGTGTTGGAGTATGGCTCAATCCACCTCATAGTTGAGGTGAGGCACGTGCCCAGCAGTGGGACGTATATAGGCCGTTGATGTTATGTTATGAATCACAATAAATAGGAGGTTTTTATGCTCGTATTCTGAAATGATAATAGCACGCGCATTGGCGACACATGTATGCCTCGCGTAACAGCTTACAAGCTCGTAGCCGCTTGTAGCCGCTCGTAGCACTCGTGGAAGTAAATATTAATATTTCCTGACAAAAATGCCGTAACACTGCTGAAAACTTGTAAATTATCACGCTCGTAAACTCAGTTCAATAAAATATTAGTATTTCAAAAAAAAGGCTTTTGTTTTCATTGACAACTTATTATTCCAAAAATAATGTTAACATTAACAACAAAATTTAACGTTTTGTTCAAGCTCAGTTCTGGCCTATGGCCTATTTTATCAGGTTCTAGATGAAATACATTTTACAACTTTAGCGTACACCTTGAATAAGAAGTCAAGCATATTTTCAGGTTTTTTTTATTAATACTTGCACCTCTCGCCCCGTATCCATTGTCAAGAGGAAATTCACTCTGTTTTATATAAAGCCAACAATAACCACGACCGATCCAGCGTTTACAACCATTTTCTTGATAAACATTCATGGAGCCGGTAATGTTCAATTTGTGGCTCTACAATTCTACCGTTTTGTCAATTTATGTTATGACAATCTCTATTTGAAATTTTAACATTTATGCCACGGTACTTGTAATTTTTATTGAAAAACGGATTATATACGTCCCACTGCTGGGCACAGGCCTCATCTCAACTATGAGATGGAACGTGCCATACTCAAACACGCGAGCTCAGTGCGGATTGTTGGAGGGGTGTAAGGTGTACCTCAATGTCAAGATGTTATCAAGCCACCCTAAGGCCTCTGACTAGGCTTAACGACTGCCATCTAACGACGTCAACTGAGACAAACTGCTTAACGTGTCTACCGAAACACGGAGATGCCCGAAATACACATCACTAAATTTCGGTCGGGGTGGTCACCCATCCCATTTCTTGCTTGCTTTACAACAGCGATCGTTACCAATCACTGTCACAACTGCGCCATGGGGCACCTCTCGCGCCACAGGCACCTCTAAATAGAGGTATAATATAACTTACATGAAATCATACAAGTGTCAAACTATGAGGTAACATAACACGCGCTGAAACAACGTTCTGTATGTAGACAGATTCGAATCAAGCTGAGAAATTGCCAATTGGCTTCCCTCAAGAGTCTCAACTTGTAATACCTACTCGTGGAATACGCTACGAACTTTGATAATGAATATAGATTCTCGTAGATCGAAGTGCTACGAGTTTTAATCTCGTAGCCGCTGCTGTTCTTAGCACTAACGAATTAGTCACTTAGGTCCAACTGATAGAATCTATTATACTATTATGAAAATTAGCTGTCTGGATCTATTCATTTTAAATTTTTCAAAGAAACTATCTAGCAAAAACAGCTAAGAAACAATTTTAAATAAATCGTACTGGGACATTTTTTGTGTTGTAATTCTATGAATAGTTTGAACTAAGTATTTAAATTATCATCATTTTTTTTTTATTTCAATCGATGAATCGTTGTTTTTTTTAATTTGATTGAGATTTTTTTGACCAATTTTAGCAAGTCTCTATCGTTAATTAATTTATATAATAACCACACTGAACCTATTTTTACATATTTACCACTGCGATTGTGTAAATGAGGTGTCATTATAAATACCAGACGACTAACGGTGGGGTTAATGTACCTGTGTTGAATAATCACGCCATTACACAGGTAATTGAGTTAGTTAATTAAAAGTTAACGACAGAGCTTAGCCACGAGAACATGATACACTGCGTACAGTCAGCAATTTTGCCGTGCAAGTTAAGTACTTAGGAAAAGCAACCTTATCTAATGAAAATCTAATAACTTATTTTAATGTTTACCTTTGATTGAGTTGCATCATAAAATAGTGAAAGAGATGTGATAAATTGTACTCTCTAACGACAAAGAAAAAAGTACTCTTTCACCATGACAACGCATCCGCCGTCGCCAAGGCCAAATTGAATAAGAATCTGAAATATCTTTATTTAAATAGACCTGTTACAAGTGTTTTTAAATCGCCAAGAACTAAATCAAACAAACAAAAAACACTTCATAATAGACTTAAATACTATAATGGAAATAATGAATAAATACACAATATACAAACAGTGTGACTCAACCACCGGTGTCGAAAAGATGTTTCTGTACTGAGAAGAAATCGAATTCAGCTACGAGATGCTGTCCAATCCACCGTATTCACCAGATTTGGCCCGTGCGACTTTTTCTTGTTCCTTAATTGAAAAAGTCACTCACCAGCCAATAATCGGAATCAAATAAGGAGGTGATAAGGGAGGCTTTGCAGTTCTGCTGTAAACAAAAAACCATATCGTCTTAAAGAATTGGAGCGCCACAGGGTTAAGTGTATAGATCTACAATGAGGCTATGTTGCAAAATAAAACACTATTCAAAAAAAGATTTTATTTTATAGGCTAATTACTAACCAAACCGCCCTCGTAAATCCAACATCAACAGTAAACAAATCACTCGATACTGAATGTTTCATCAATGATACATCTATAGACGTATAACATACCGCAAATGCCTGATTATTCAACTCCGCTACACTCGTGCGGCTTAATTACCAGCGGGGCAATTAAAGTCTAGCTTGGAGCTCCCATAAAACCACTCGTGTAATATAACGTGCAAAATGGAACAAATCCCGCCGACCGTATTCAGTGGTGTGTCGCAACAGTACAGTCACCGTCAGAAATATTGAAGCAGACAAAGTGATCAAATACTTCTGATCAGTTTCACAGTTAATAAGTTTGTAACGATGCTGTTTACTTTCAGTCTCGTGGACGTACAACCTCCACGGCCATGGCTGAAAACTCCGTACAAGCTTACTGTGCACAAAAAATATGTTCTGACTGTACTTCAAGTTTAAATTTGACGTTCTGCATGTCTGCAGAACTTTTATTTTTGATTCAGTCCTACATACACCATCGTGAAGAATCGTCAACATTTCTATATTTTCGAATCTCAGTATAAGTGTTTTTTATTATTTATCTCTCCGACCTCATTGTAATGTGATAACTAGCAATGAAACAATCCAGCAAGTCTCAAAAATTTTCGTTATTTTTCCTACTGCGGCGAGTACCGATCCTCCCTGGCCCTCTATAAGCAAAGGACAGTGAGTAGGTACCGTCACAAGTTCAATACAGCCAAGCTAACATTAATAGCTCAACATTCATCACCTTATTAATATCTGAACATGAAGCTAGCTCATAAGGCGCTTTGTAGACGCGGCGGGGCGGGCGATTTCACCACGAACTGTTAGCGCAAAAGGAATCTTGTACTACCAACACACATAAAGGGCAAAAAGTCCGCGCCACAGATGCCCTTTGGCCACTTAAATGCTTTGTGTTTGCGGTGAGGGCAAAAAGAGGAGGCCCAATGACCGGTCCGCCTGTAAATCGTCTGTAAAGCGCCTTATTGTCTCTATATTTTATCGTGTCTTCAGGTATACGTGACCGATATGACTCCCGCATAAAGATTTTCTTGTAGAACCATGCAAGAGGCATAATATCCAGGAATGGACACACAAATGCTGAGAAGAAGAAGTGGCAGATATATTAAGTACCTATCATGTTCAGTTATTAATAAAGTAATGAATGTTCAGATATTTATGGCACCTTGGGTGCATTAAACTTTTTGGCAGTAAAACTGCTCAGAAGTATTTGGTCACCTTGTGTGCGCCAACATATCTGATGGTGACTGTACCTACTCTACTTGTACTTGACAAGGGTACAGCAAACCACAACGTATCAAGTCAATATGTCGGTTGTACTCGTAGATGCTATTTGTATATAGATGCTTTTGTGCTTGTTTTGTACAATGTAAAACTAAAATTATAAGGAGATAAATGTATAAAGTTTGTTAGTTAGGTATTTTTGATTTCTGTGCCCAAACGAGGACGCCTATAAATCTTTTTTCAACATGGTTAATAAAGAGCGAAAACTTGTTTGATTTGCAGATTTATTTAGATAAACAGTACACCTAGGCAGTGGTATGATTATTTTTGATTAATAACCGACAAATTTCATGTTAATGCCTTTTTAGGTAGGAAAATTTTGTAACTTAATAATGTGAGTGTATTTCTTAATATGTACACATCGTATTGCTTCGATTTTGCAAACGAAAAGGCGTTTCAGATTGACATGTAATTCACTTGAAAGGACTGATCGCATAGCCGAAAAACCTTTGCTTAGAATAAATAACGTTTTTTGATATTTGTTAGAAAACAAATTGTGTTAGCTGAAAAATATTATGTACGACATCTTTATTCAAAAGTGTTTCTTATAAAAACTTTAAAAGACTTTTTAAAGACTTCGGTTCTGTGCCGCAATAGGTACCGCATTTCAATATCGAATTGGATGAACTGTGTGATGGCAATTCCAAGTTGAAGGCTTGTGCTCAGATGTGGCAGGCTGTGAAAACCGAAGCCTACTACTTATAGTGACATGACAGATCACCTTGGGTCTTTAGTCAGTATGAGAACTAACTGAGGTATCCGGCTGACGTCGTTAGATGTCAGTTGTTAAGCCTAGTCGGAGGCCTTAGGGCGGCTTGATAACATCTGACATTAAGGTTGCTTACTAACCTTACACCCCTCCAGCAATCCGCACTGAGTCCGCGTGTTGGAGTATGGCTTCTTCCACCTCATAGTTGAGGTGAGGCCTGTACCCAGCAGTGGGACGTATAAAGGCCGTTTATGTTATGTTATGAGAACTAAACCATATACAGACATGCCCAGTGGGAAAAGTTACCTGATATTAGCAGCTTCATTGACGTAGTTTCCCCAGCCCATGAGAGGCGGAGTGGTGAGGGCCAGGGAGTAGGTCCAGATGAACAGGATGGAGAGAACTGCCCCCTTGGAGCTGAGGTGGCGTGAGCTGAGCGGCCGTGTCACCATCAGGTACCGCTCGAACGAGATCACAGTCAGAGTTGTGATCGAAGTTATACCTGGCAAAGAATACAATATTTCTTATTTAATGTGAATGCTTCGAAATCATTCATCATCATCATAAGCAGCCCTAGGACGTCCACTGCTGAACATAGGCCTCCCCCATAGATTTTCAGAGCGGCCTGCTGTAGTAGGCGGCCTGCATCCACCGAAATAATTATTATTTAGAAAAAAGCTTGTTTGTTTTAGATTTTATGGGCTATCGCAAAAAAACCTTTTGAATTTAACGGATATAATGACTGTCAAACTGTGCAGTAATTGTTCTTCCTATCGGTTGTCCTTTAATTTTTAGTGCCAAATATAGGTTCTAAAAAGGTAAGAAAAATAACATGGGTGTAAATTAGCGCACAGAAGAGAATAACCCTGTAAAAAGCTAATAACAAAAATGATCTTTATTGCACCAAGCTGAGATTTCTATCTCAAGTGTCACCCGTGGTATTGGACGTGTCCACAGGCTCTAGTTTCTGTTTACCTTCAGGCAACATGCTTGTTTTTCTAACCCGTTGTTATAAAAATAAAATTGTCGATCAGCAAGTAGGTTTCCGGTTTTAATATTGTTTGTGTACGTCATTCATTCAACTTGTTCAATCATAAATCGTGTTATCCGCGTTCTAGAGTTTTTGCGTGTTTCGTATGAGCTAGCAATAAGATAAGATAAGATAAGATATACTTTATTGCACAAAGAAAACAATTACATTACAATGCTTACAAAGATTTAGATGTACAATGTAGGCGGCCTTATCGCTAAAAGCGATCTCTTCCAGACCACCTTCCAGTAGAGAAAGAAAAGGTCAGAAAAGTAGATGTGGTGGTGCAAGATGGTTATTGAGAGACTATCAATGCTATAATAAGCAATAACTTTTCGAAGACGCAAAACTATGATACTGTCGGATTCACGCGTCTCGTCATGGCTGACATTATTCAAATTGGGTTATGCCACTGCTGGCTTATACATATTAAACATGACAGAAGCAAATTGCCATCTCATCGCTAGTCAAAACAAGTGAATTACGAGTAAGTAGTACAGCGAATGTTTTTCTTGTATTTTTCTCTGATACTCGTAGAACATTATAAGAATATTTTTTCTTAAATCTCATTCGACAATTGAAAACTGCTTAATGATTCTTATTTCATCATTTCACTTTAATAATTTATTCGCTTCACTTTGGATAAGTTTTCTCCCTCATTTCATTGTTCATCAAACGTCAAAAGGCAGGTTCAGAGTATGCGCCTATACGCTTCCAAAAACGAACATGAGTATTCACGCGAAGTTATAAATCTGCAGGTCTGAAACCACCCTAAACATGATTTGAACTTAAATTAACCTAAAAGAACACTTACTAAGTAGGTACTTGCCCTACCTCATAATTTTGGCGTATTTGTACTATTGCTTAATGTTTGTAACTCTCACTCACCTACTTATCAACCCTCTGCTATTGTACCTATTTGATGTGTTATTAATTGTTTTTAACACTTAATAAATGTACCCTAAGTTTTCGGAAGAATGTAGACATTGACAAAAAAAAATAACTATTATTTTAAATCTACATATTATTATTTAACTATTTTGTTCTTTCAAAAATTACCTAGGGTGGGTTAAAAGCCATCAAGGGTTTGGTTCCACTAGTCATTACTAAAAACATTTATATGTCTACATTGTGTTAATATAATATGATGTTTATTATTTCATACTGTAAGTACTCGGTGATTAGCGCTACTCAAACAATGTATTAATAAACTCAAGTTTGTTTGTTTGTTTTGTACAAAATTAATTACAACTTGTTCATCCTAGCTTAATTAAACGGCCGTTTAAAGTAACAACACATCCTACAGATTTTACTTGGAAATCTCTGGGGAATCACGTCACAATATAATCTATCCATATAAAAATATCACTCGCTTTTTTGTATTTTTGTTTTATAACCGATTTGGTGTGATGTTTGAAAAATCGACTACTACTTAAACCATGGGTCGCGAGTTCGATCACACAATCTGTTTGTATAAGCATAAGTGTTTTCTACGCATATTTCTACTCGTATATACCACTCACGACCATATCCCTCATCGGTTAGTCAGAGGCACACTGATTGTTGCCGTCATGGTTAACGGAACACTCAGAAGCCCACATTTCGCCGAGGGAATTTTAAATCCAACATGGTGAGGGGCGAGTCTACCGCCGTTATCCGGGTTGCTTGGGTTTTATATCGGTGTTTTCCATCACCGGAGAGTTAGCCGCTAATTGTACCGGCCAGATTTCAACTCGAGACCATCGGGTTCCGAGCCAGAGTGTTCAACCACTGGGCCACGACGCTCTCCAATACTTGGGATATTAGTATGTATTTACGAAAAGTAGTAATAAAACTTGAATGTGCTGCTGTTCTCATATCATTATGTCTACCTGTAAACAGCAGAGGCAAAAATAAGGGTCTGGTTATCACAACTACTTAGTGAAAACTAACGGGCATGAAGCTTTTAATTTAGCTCCATTAAGGAAAACCAATTTGTTTTGTTTACCCATAACAACACCCTACTGAAACGATAAATCCCAACTTATGATGAATTATGAAGAAGTTAACAAAGTTTCTTTTAGAATGCTTCATACGACCACGTACTTGTAGTTGGTAATACTAATATTCGGTAAACAAAGATAATTTCAGCTGGCATGTACTTGTGTTGGTGTAAGTGTGTGACAAACATCAACGTGTTTTTTTGATATTTACTGATTTCAGTAAATATGTTAGATAGTATACACGCAAGTACCTTTCATAGGTCAAAATTTATTATTTTAGTAACTGATAATTAACAAAAACGTTATTTAAAAGACCGGTTTTTCAGTACAACATCTCATTAGATAAAAATCTCGTGTCACAGTGTTTGGCAACCTCCTCCGAAACGGCTTGACCGATTTCGATGAAATTGTATATGTATGTTTGTTAAGTCTGAGAATAGGTCGTAATCTATTCTTTATACCTTACATTTGAAAAAAACCTAAGCCCGTGCGGACGAAGTCGCGGGTGGCCGCTAGTTAAGTATTCTATAAAATCTCCAGCATTGGTCATAAACCTCAGTTTTATTTATTAGGTACTATTTATGAATTTTTATTCAGTCAGTGGACTTGCATGATGTGAAGGCTCAAAAATGTTTTAACGTAAGAATTTATAAGAATGTTCCGTTTTAAAAGCTGAAAAAAATATCTTTCTCCGAGCATTCAATAGGGTATTCTTTATTAGGTAATATTTGAGATGAAACAGGGTAGATATTATCGTACATTACATAATGTTGCATGAATAAAAACAAACGATCCACGCTAAAAATAACGTTGCCATTACATTTCATAAGTGGAAAAAGATAACATGTCTGATCGGGGAACGCTTTGAAAATTCATAAAGGAAAAAAGTTTTAATGAAACACAAACAAGATGGGGGGGGGGGGGCAACACGAGGGATCCAAGCTCCTTATTTATCGAGCAGTTAAACGTTAAAGCTTTGTATTGCCTGTGGCGATGCCATCAATAAGAAATGAACTCAAAATAAATAAGACGTATTTTTCTTACTTATTTTATATGGACCGTGTGTTTGTTTTGACATTTGGAAATCAAAATATAATCTCTGTGATGTTAATTCAGCTGTCTATCTGAATATATTCGTACAAGAAGGTTGTGTTTTGGTATACAGTACGTTTTGAGATGGCAATAACATAGTAAATAAACTTTTACATAAAAATCAGGTATCCTATTGATATTATAAATGTGAAAGTTTGTAAGGATGTTTGTTCCTCTTCCGCGTAAAAACTACTGAATGTAACATGAACAGTACATGATTTTTATATTTAAACATTTATAGATGTATCTATATACATACTTATACATGTATCTATATAATATATATATAAAGATGTCATCTTCATATATGTTGCAGAAATAGAGGATATACTACAGGGTGAATCTCACTTCTCCCTTTTCTGTCGAAACGCCTTTGCGAATTGTTCTATGGTCCCCATAGCTTATAATTTGGCGTACTTAAAATAATCATTCTGTATATTTCTTCAACCGAATCGCCTTCAAAAATAACTGAAGCGTATCTTACCAACGTATGCATTCTGCATATCTTGGCCGACGATGCACATACTTGGTTTCTAGCTGAATATCTGGAGTTTCAGTTTGGAGTTCGCCAAAGGGCAACGGAGCGAAAGAGGTTAGGTACGCACCGATAGAGAGAATGCCGCAATCCGCTACAAACTCTCCATCTAGTCGTAGGCAGTAAAGATTATAGCACACTATGCCAGCATGTACTGCACGGCTTGGACGTAGCAATTTTCTTGCTATTCAAATTTGAAACTTAAACCGCGAGCTGCGAACTGAGTGGTATAGTAGCGGCAAGCGCGCTCATAGCTCGCCGTTAACTTTCTCATATTAATATGGCAAAATATATTGTAGCTCTTAATGCTCAAATTCGATGGCAAGATAATTGCTGATTCGGAGCCGTGTAGTTGCGGCAAGTTAAAAATTAAGTGAACTAATAGTTGGGTATTGTTTTCAAAACCTTTTAATGCTAAATAAACTTTTCGATATAATTTATTATTTCCAATTTAAGAAATAATTATGTAGATTTAACAATTGCACTGTACACAATTATATTAACATGCAGTATGTTTAATAAAAAAAAATTAAGACCTCTTTAAAAGTTGTAGTTGAAATAATCACTCACTCATTCTTACTGTGCGGTCCGTAAAGCGATTTCAGGTATTGAAATATCGCGTCAACAGTGCTCACAGCGCTGTCAGCGTCAAAACCAATTCGGACCGCTAGATAGTGACACTTAACCTAACACTTTTTAAACTTTGAATTTCTATCATTCCCAGGTTAAACTTGCGGTTCTTGAGGTAAAACTTTCTGCTTCGTTATCACAGAAAAATATCCTGGCAAAGATTTATTCTGAGGAACATATTTTTACGCGAAAATGTCTGTTTGACGTTTCATCTATGAATCTGACATAAGGCTCACGGCGATTACGCTCCGGAGCATTATCGTTGTGAACGCAATGGCACCGTTAGTGACGTCATCCATGACGTAAAGCTGTCTGACGTTAGATGGCCCGTTAGCGCGATATCTCAATTCGGGACGGTCTATGAGCGCACTGTAATCGATTTTGACTCAATTCGGAACGCACCCATAAAAACGAATACAGCGCTAAAGCATAGTTGCCATTTACTCGCAAATGACGGCAACAATTAAAATGAAAGAGACAAAGCGATACAAAAGTTAACTTTTTTTTGAAGCGCTGTTTAAGTTTTTATGAATAAGGGGGTCAGTCGTAAGCATATTCATAAAGAGCTCACAAGCCTCCTTGGCAATATCATAAACGTTTGAACTTAGAACTTCTCGACGTGATTCTTTGTATACTTACACGAAATATATTTATTTTTATTACGAAATGTTCAATTTCAAAAGCTGATTTGCTCATTCAACACGTTTCCTTTCCATTTACGCTTCAATATTTCTAAGGGTTTTTCCTATTGACAGCACCAATCAATGCACAACAATGAATAGGCAGTCTGGTTTACATCTATAGTATGTTCACGTTAAGAATGCAATATATTTTAAATTCAGTTCCGAAAAACTCCGGTACAAGAATAGATACTGGTACAGGTTTGAAAGAATGCATTCAACTATGCCCTGTGAACTTGGCTTTCTAATTAGGAACAATTTAATTGGTTAGGGGGTGTGTTTTAGATCGAAGGACACGAATTAAATCACTGCATTCTTAACGCGAACGAACTATAGTTTCAAATGTGTAGTTGCGATTAAGCGCCCTCTGGCGTGATAAAAAGTTAGTTTTCCTCCCCATTTAGTAAAAATGACGGATAGCCCATTACATTTTTGTGCAAACTCAGCTTGGTTTAGGGTTAGATCTTGGTGTGGAGATGTCCTAGATAGTTTTTAATTAATTTATTGATTATTTACATACATTATTTAGTTAATTCACGTTATTTAAGTGTATTATGCACGCTGCAGTTGAGTCCGTCCGGAATTCGCTGTAGCCGAAATCGGCTTTGACAATAACACTTCATTAAATTAAATAATTTTTATTTCGTATAACGTAATTTGAATTTGAACCTCCCCAGTGTGATGAAGCATTATCAGAATAGCTTCTACTTATTATGAAGTACTTCTGGAAGCAAAATGTAATCAATTCTAACAATAAAGTTTCAATTAGGTACTCTCATTGAATCTTGTGAAGTCCAACCCACTCTTTGTCAAGTACTGTCAGAAACACGGGTTGATTATATAAAACCGTAACAGGAAATTACCAAAGCACAAGAAACAGTGAAATTGATAATAAAAAATATGCCATTAATTTGTGATTAACTGTTTGTGTCCTAAACGTAAAAACTGATACAAAAAAATATAAAATTGATTAGTTCTTGTACAAAAACTGTAAAACTGTTGAATTAAAAAATATTTTTATACAAAATGCATTTAGGTATCTAATACTGCCTTTAATCTATATTTTTGTATTGACTAGCTGTTAGTCCAAGGTGCGACGACATTTAAGTAACGTGCCTATTAATGCCCCCAGGGGGGACAAGGCTCGGCTTAGGGCGTCACTGGGAGATGGCCATCGGACGTAGACTAATCTTTAAGTCGCTGAACGATGTCATGGAAGCCCCCCACAGACGGATGCCATTTGCTGCAGTATTCCGAACTGGATTAGTTAGGCTGGTGAATACGCCAGCACCATTTAACGTCGCTTAGCAAAGGCAAAGCTAAGTGGATACGACATTCAACGAAATCTGTTGGATAATTGAGGCTCGACCCGAGCACAAAGCCTCTGTAGTGCTTAGTCTCATGGAAAGACCAAATCTGGGCAGGATACTCAGTTTTGCCTCAAAAACTAAAAACCCGACCAAGCTTTAAGTCAAAAATAACTTAGGCCCTTACGGCTCATTGTTGGGGAGTCTAGGTTTTTCTACTTATACAATATTCTTGGAATCTACTATATAAAAATAAGTCGGGTTTTCCTTCCTGACGCTATAACTCCTGAACGCACTAACCGATTTCCACGGTTTTGCATTCATTGGAAAGGTCTCGGACTCCGTGTGGTTTATAGCAAAGAAAATTCAGGAAAATTTGAACAGAAAAGCGGGAAAATCTTTTCTCACATACAGCTAAGTCCACGCGGACGAAGTCGCGGGCGGGTGCTAGTGTTCTATATTTTAGTGAGTTGCATTATATTAATATTTAGGAAAATTAAGGGAACCCGTCACTTGTCCGAAATTTACTAGTCCGAATTTCATTTGACTGAAAACTATTGACCAACGTTTCATTTGCTAGATGTTTTGTTTGACATATTTTTTGACATCAGTGTCGTTATACCGAACAACGTTAAACCGAATTTCAGAATAAACTTTTTACTACTGCCCGAAGTCTTCTTTCAACTTTTTTCATTTACCAGATGACTTATTTGGCATATGATCTCTTTGCCTTAATCACATTTTACCGAATATTACTAAGCCACAACTACTGTATGATTCAACGTCTCATTAACGTCGATTTTCAGTAATTTCAACTTCAGGGCGAATCCGACTCAGTCAACCCCGACACCACGTGGTACTTGTTTTGCCCTACCCCAAGAGTGTTATTTAAAAGCGCGTAGGCATGGAGGGGCGAGGCGGCCCGCGGGCTGAGGAGCAGGTGGCTATGAGCAAGGTGTCACGGCTGAGGCTGGCCGGCGACGCCGGCCAACAAGCCGAAGCTGCGGTGCTGAGCGAAAGCCATCTGCAACGATTAGCACGCGAGGAACCGCCGGAGCCCCGTAATGCCGGAGCCGTGACAGAATTCTTGTGTTTTCCTTAAACTTGCATGTTGAATACTTGCATGCTGTTTACATGCTGTCAATTTCTTATTTTATTTTATATCCAAGTTTAAATACTGTATGTTTTCTGAAGAATAAATATGTCGTCGCGCGCATATTTGGCAACATTGTCAATTCGCGCGCACACCTGGCAACATTACGTTTTTTTTACACTTAAGTCCATAGAGTAGAGTAATAGATTGCTTTTGTCTCTGGACGACACGGCACTCTTTTCTGATTGGTCGATTTTGGTGGTAAAGTGCAGTGAACACAGTGTGGTGGCGCTAGTATCGATTTAGCAGTTTTGGCGCGCTTTCACGAGGACAGAGTCGAACAATGGATTCCGATACGCTCAATACTTTTGCTTTGTTTATTATCGAACCTGTCATGTTCACCGTACTCTCCTACCGACGTGTCTGATACCTAAATTTATTAAGAGTGGATTGCTACTTGAGTTTCACTGAGTTGCTTCCCGGCAAGGAAGCCCCCATACAAGATGCCGGTGACGAGTTGCCTACCGCTCGGCCTACCTTGCGCCGACATCAGAAGTGGGATTTGCTCAAGCCCCATCATCGTCGTATTCAAGCACCGTCGTGGAGAACACGGCCACATTGCTTCCCATTGCATCAAAAGAGTAAACAACAGTGCGTAATTGCGTTGCGAGCGGGCGTTGACCCCTGCGCGCGCCAGCGGTTAATAACTAGAGTTACGGGTCAATTTTTGCGAAATATGGTATGATGGTGTCTGAGGTGAGCTCACTCAATCAGGTGAGTCGTAACCTTTTTATTTTGATGTGTTGAATGTTGTCTTGTGAAGCAAAATATAACTAGCCGGTTTTCGGAAGTGCGTATAAACGCGCGTACAAATCGTATGCACCATAGTTGACAGGCATTGTTTACATTTGATATTTCTTATTTTTAGCGCACAAGAGTACCTACCTACCTATGCACCTATGCCGTATGATATTGTGATAAGTGCGGATATTTTAAACTTAGAACTGACTTTAATTTATTGGACGCATAGACGCGGTAATGAAAAAAAAATATCATGGCAGTTTTCAATGACCAAAGTTGTAGATTGTTAAATAAAGACATTCCGTTTGCATTTCGAGATAACCAATGATATTTTGTTGATGGAGTTTTAGTTTGCTTAATAACAGTTTGTCACACGAGGAGGGTGACAAAATAGGTGAATTGAAAAATTACATGAAGGTCTGACATGTTTAGTCCATAATTGTGCCTAACTAACGCCTTACCTCCTTAATCATGAACACTTGAACGGCTCTTTGACAACACGATAACTTTTGTAGCGCTTTGTCACTTTCATTCTTGTTGCTGCCGCCATTTGGGAGTGAGTGACACAATACGCTAATTGCTTAATTATTAGTCTACAAGAGCGAGCGAGATATAGGTACCTAGTGCGTATTCATGACCAAATTGCACGTTTGCTTGCGTGGTGTGAATTATTTCCCGTGTTGAGATTGTGCTTGTGGATTTAATCAGATACCGAAACCGAGATTGATATTACGGAAGCAAGACAACAAGCGGCTCGCATTATTAAAAGTAGTGCCTACTATTTTTAAAAAAAATGAGGTTTTGCTATGTCTTTTGACTGTAATAAATAAGGCAAAATTTGATAAGTGGGTTATTGATGATTTAGTTCGACTAATCGAAGTTATAAATGTGCTTACTAACACCTTAGAAGAATGCCTCAAAGTAACGTACCTGATAGTGCCTAATTAGAGATTTCGTTACACACACACTCATGCATGGTGAATTATTTTGAGTTGCGTGTGCGTGTTACATGCTCCAGCGTAGTTGTAACTGCGATCTACTCATAACCATTCTGGGCGTGATGTGGAACTGGAGCTGTAGCCGTGCAGCGTGAGCGGTCCATGGGGACCTGGTGGTATGTCCATGGGGACATTGTTGTTGGTCCATTGGGACATTGTGGTTGGTCCATGGGGACCTGGTGGTTGTCCATGGGGACATTGTTGTTGGTCCATTGGGACATTGTGGTTGGTCCATGGGGACCTGGTGGTTGTCCATGGGGACATTGAAATGAAATAAAAAAAAAAGAAAAGAAATTGTGGTTGGTCCATGGGGACCTGGTGGTTTGTCCATGGGGACATTGTGGTTGGTCCATGGGGACCTGGTGGTTGGTCCATGAGGACCTAGTGGTTGATGGTCCATGGGGACCTAGTGAGAAAATGATTGACAATGTATTGAGCTGTGTTTGAAAATTTAAGAGTGTTTGTGTGTAGATGTTGTTTTGTTTACTACACACGTTGTATGTTTACATTGAGGTTTTCTTTTGATCAATTAATCTTGACATGTGTTTTAACCCTTTAGTCAGGGCTAGCCGAGCGCGCAAATAATCCAAGCTGTGTGTGCGTTTTGTCACAGTATAACCAGTATGGCAACTTCTTACATACGCAGCGAGTGCAGCTTGTTTGTGAGCGCGTCTGAGCTGGCTCACGGACGGTTTTATTGATTCTAACGATACTCAAGTCGCGGCACTCGTATGTAAGTCCGTGCGCACCTAAGTGTTTCGTTTCTCGCGTACCGCTACCGCTCGCGTAGCGACAGCCCGACATGTTCAGGCAGTTTTTGCTAACTCGGGGGCCCTAGGGGGGGGAGTTGCCCTATTTGTTTTATTGTACTATGTGTCTGTTACAGGTATACACGAGGACGTGTAACTAGTCAGGCTGGCCGTGTCGTCGCGCGCATATTTGGCAACATTGTCAATTCGCGCGCACACCTGGCAACATTACGTTTTTTTTACACTTAAGTCCATAGAGTAGAGTAATAGATTGCTTTTGTCTCTGGACGACACGGCACTCTTTTCTGATTGGTCTATTTTGGTGGTAAAGTGCAGTGAACACAGTGTGGTGGCGCTAGTATCGATTTAGCAGTTTTGGCGCGCTTTCACGAGGACAGAGTCGAACAATGGATTCCGATACGCTCAATACTTTTGCTTTGTTTATTATCGAACCTGTCATGTTCACCGTACTCTCCTACCGACGTGTGTGATACCTAAATTTATTAAGAGTGGATTGCTACTTGAGTTTCACTGAGTTGCTTCCCGGCAAGGAAGCCCCCATACAAGATGCCGGTGACGAGTTGCCTACCGCTCGGCCTACCTCGCGCCGACAAATAAATAAATAATCCTTGTCTGCTTTTATGCTGCTTGCATTAAACCCCTAACTTTTTTATGATCGTTTGGTAAACTAAAAATATGGCAATCAAAACAGTGGTGTAACGATTGTTCTGGAAAACAATACTTCGGACAAGTGTCATTTAGGCCAATCATCACTTTGGTAAAACGTTTTGTGGCCTAATGAAACGTCTGGCAAACGAAAAACATCCAGTTGATAATTGGTCAACTGATACAGTGGCAAACGTCATTTCGGGAAGATGAAAAAATGCCGAACGAAAAAAAACGAAACGTTTTCGGGAAAATGAAATTCGGGAGAAGAAAATTCAGTCTTATGATAGGTAACCGAAAATTAAAGTCAGCAAAATGCGTAATGTTTCATCGCCAAAGCTCTAATATCAAACATTTTTTTTAATGAATTTAATTTTTAAGGTTGTTTTTTTTAAATACTTAAGAGAAAATGCTTGGATATGAGGTTTTGAACTTTTAAATAATAAAATAACTTTAATAAACGTCTCTGAGTGCGGCCCTTACTCTCGGATCTTACAAATAGAATCTGAATATCGAGTTTGTTATCACGTGCCACAAGGGGCAGCACTTGAGCAGTATGCTGGTTTTACTAGCAAAACCAACATGCATGCTTGCACAGTGCTTGGGTACTAGTACAAGCAACGTAGTTTTGATTTGGTTTCTATACTAGGAATCAAGGCACCGTAATTATTAACAATGAAACTTAGTAGGTTATTTTGTAGTTTAGCATTAGGGATAATGCATTATCATCTTACTAAAGATAGGAAAACCAGAAAAAGACATTTGGTCTGTTTGCGTCAGGCGGGAATCGAACCCGCATCTTTCGCAAACCGGGCGACTGCACTAACCACTGTGCTACCGAGACCATTAACCGACCGTCCGAATTTTTCTGGTATATCTACCTGGCAACCAGGTTTGTTTCACCAATGTTCAGGCATATACCTTAAACAATGTTAATGGTCTCGGTAGCACATTGGTTAGTGCAGTCGCCTGGTTTGCGAAAGATGCGGGTTCCATTCCCGCCTGACGCCAACAGACCAAATGCCTTTTTTTTGGTTTTCCTATCTTTAATGAAACTTAGTGTTCTGTAATGTATTTCCTTGATAAAGGTATGTCCCTATAAATAACTTCTGATGAGAGACAACACAAGGTAATTAAAATAATAACAGTGCCTTTTTCGCGTGAAATTTAATTACAACCAGAATTCTCAAGATGTTGTTCGGACGGTAAAATATGGGCACTTCAAGGGTTATGCCGAGGAACGGCAGATCGCTAGGTTTTTTATTCTGAAATCTATTTAAAAAAAAAAAGAGTTTATGTAAATCGGCTAAGTGCAAGTTGGGTTCGCCTACAAAGGGTTCCGTACCATGATCTGGTAAAAATATGCTAAAAAGTTACGTTTCTTTTATTGGAGCCCTTTCTTATTTACTTCATTCTTATTTAATTATTTATTTTGAACGGTATTATACAACTACATATGCTGTGAAAATGTTAAGCGTGTAACTGTTACCGTTATTAAGCTTGAACAAAAAAAACGAAAACAGAACATGTTCATTGTATGGAGAAGCCCCAATCTTGTATTTAGCCCCTAAAGCTTTTTTTAGTTCCCGTTTTGGCAACGGAAATACTTAACTTGTGAAAATTTCAGCTCTCTAGGTATCACGGTTTGGATGGTACAGCCTAGTGACAGACAGACAGACAAACAGACAGCAGAGGCATAGTAACAGATTCCGTTTTGACAACAATCAGTGTGCCTCTGACTAACCCATAAGGGTCGTGAGGGTATGTTATGTTATGTTTTACAAATTTAGGACAGAACAAGTAAAAGTGAGTTTATCTCTAAATATATTTTTTTTCCTGAAACACTATGATGACAGGAGAATTGTGAACTAGCTGGTTAGTTAAGATCTTTTCATTACTCATACTCTGAAAGTAGGTCATTACTGCCCTGAGAAGCGGGCTGAAAGTAATACTTTTCATCCCTAGGGAAAATCACTTTCAACTGACAGCTGTCACATTATTTTTTTTAAAACTACTTCTTTTTCACATAACTATTGTACCATGTTCCAACTTTCTATACAGCCACGATGTAAAATATGAAATAACTTAAAGTTAAGGATTGATCAGAGAATATATATGTTTTAAATAACTTTATTATAATTTAGTTTCAACAATTTCTTTAAAATAACTTAGCTTTGAGCAAAATATTTACCATTTTTCCAATGATGAAAATAAAAAATAATGGCTGAATAGCGGGCCGGCCACAGAAAAAAAACAAACAAAATAGGCGGGAAAGCGGCAATTGGATTTTCATTTATTTTCCTCATTTTTTCTTTAGCTAATTCATGTTTTTATTTTTACTTTCCTCGTATTTGTAATGAAAAGCACAGTGTTTACCTCGGGTGAAAGACTTATTTAGTCCCTCGAACTATTGGCGCCCTCACTTCGTTCCGGGCGCCAAACCCCGTCTCGGGACTAAATAAGTTACTTTCACCCCTAGGCTAACAATGTACTTATCTATCTATTCACAATCGACTACCTGCAATCTTAAATATCGACCACCTAAAGATTTAAAATCAAAATATTCAGTTGTTATGATAATGTATTCCTGTTCGTTAGTCGCTAAAACTCGAGAGCGGCTGGACCGATTTGGTTAATTTTAGTTTTGAAATATTTGTCTGTACCTTTAAATAAAAATGAATTGCTGTTCATTAGTCTCGTATATCTCGAGGACGGCTGGACTAATTTAGCTGTTTTAAGTAGAGGAAAGATTTATAAGGCGCGAATATTTGGATGATCGCGTAATTAGATTTTAACACTGATAAATTGTGTCAACATTTTAGTTAAAATCAATGATATTGTGATAAAAAGTAGATAGGTTATGTCAGTACTGACAAGTCGAAAATTGTACACGGGGTACGCCGTAGTTAATTTGCCGTGTTATAACTTGTGAACAAGATAGTATGATTATTCACTAGAGCGTAAGCGAGACAGATACACGTTGCGCAGTGTCGTCTCAAACTGTTAATGCTTTGCTCAGGTGTACGAAAAGTTCTGATTTCGGGTGCCACTTTTTTAGCACGAATAACCAATCTACGTTTTTTTTATTGTAATGTCATTGTTTACAATACTAATGTACAGATGTGCGTTCTGACTGTGTCAATCCAATAGCATTTAACTCCCAGCGACCCCGAAGGCCCCCCTTTAGTCGCCTCTTACGACAGGCGGGGGGATACTGTGGTCGAATTCTTGGACCCCGAACCACTGGGCGAATAAATATTGGATCTAATGCAATCAGTTTCCTTATAAACATAACATGTGAATGTTGCTTTTTTCTAAAATAATTTATTGTTAAGCACATTTGGCACTAATGGCACTTCCAAGCAGAACTTTCCAACTAACTGTTTACCAGAGGTAATTTTCGGCATATTACTTCTTGTTTTAAACTTCAGCATTGTACATCCGTTAAACATTCATAAATAATCTAATCTAAGCTAGGGCTGAGAGCCCTCTGTGCTCACCCTACAGTCCGGCAAAGTAAGACCATCTAAGGCCACACATCAGTAGTCATTTAGAAAATTATAATATAATGTATTATAATAAATTATACAGATAGCGCGCGAGTTGAATGAAGAGCGATAGAATGCAGAAGAAGTGCGGGAGTGTAAAAGTGTGAGAAGACCGCATTACTCCTGCGAGATGCTCCGGCTTTTCATCTTACCCCTGTTCAGATATCGCGTTTTGGATCACAAGTGCCAGTGAGAAGTGAGAGCAAAGTGCGAGATACAGTCAACAGCACATCAGGTTACCCCATTTCCGTTTTTTCTCTCGCTCTTGCCAAATGACATTTCTTTGCAATAGAGCAAGGAGGACTGACCGGAAATGGGTAGCGTGATGTGCCGGCCACCGTACTTACCTCTTTCCTTCGTTTCTTTCCTCAGCTTCGTCCTTTTCAACTCGCGCGGAAAACGCGTCATCTGTAGGCCTAGCACGAACCGCTGACGTTTTGGTAATCGAAAAGTAAACGATGCCTTTTTTTCTTAAACACATAGGAAAAAGACCAGCACCACCAAAACGTCAGCGGTTCGTGCTAGCCCCACTGGACAAACTTTAAGACCCTGGCCAGATCCGCGTTTCTTACTCAAGTACATCATAAGTGTAAGTGAAAGCGCAAATGCGAGATTTGTCTTTCCTTCTAGCTCCATCCTTTTCGAGTCGCGCGTTAAACACGTCGTCAGGCCCTTAACTGCATTTAACTCGCGCGCTAACTGTATCTATTATTAGGAAAAAGCTTCAGCTTTCAGAGTAAACCTGAAGTAGTACGTCCATTATGATCGTGGGAGTACGGACAAAGGTGACCTGGATTGCATAGGACGGAACGTAATTATGCGAATGCAGTTCACCGCCTTCGCATTTCCATAGTACGGAGACGTCACACTGTATTGGCACTGAGTTTGAGTTACTACAACAGATCCATTTCTCGATCTAGCGATGGTTTGTCCATCGATTGTTGACCTTGAAATTCAGATATACCTATCATCTTATTTCTCTACCAGAAGTTAGAAGAAGAATGAGAAGAAGATAAAGCTGCTTAAATTGTACGTCCCAAATCTCTGTGCACACTGTTCATTGGACATTGTGCCATGCCTGGTGAAGTCACTTACTTTTTTTGATTTGTTCAACTTGCCAATCATCTAGGAATAAGTCCAGCTCGTCCCACCCATCCAAATTGGTTGCATAATGATTTTTGGCACCGAATCTGTGACTCTCAGTTCAAGTTCAAGTTACGTCAGTAATTCGAGTTTTGGAACGCAAATAATTATATATACTGAGCGATCTGCGAGTTCAACGCCTAGCAAACTCCGTTCTATAGCTCTCTGACAAACACGTTGAAGACAAAGTTTGAGTGCCATACGTGAGTATGGGAATAAAGTAAACACAAGTCCATAACTTATCGTTTTAACGAGATTGAAGCGTCGCTTTTAAAACGTATTTGAGTTACCAATAGCTCCTAATTGGTTTATTTACACGATTTACATTTCAGACAGTTCTAGTGGAAACTTTTTGTTGTTCTTGGGCCGCCTTTTGGACTCGGTTAACCAATGTGCACGCATATTTATGCCAATGGGTTGACAATATGTGATAACCGTCTGCTAACACGCCACTGCCTAAATAACCCCAGGGGCTTCATAACGGCTTCTTATCCACAAATTTGATGTCCCAAGGCCACATTCTGGGCTGCGTATTGTATAACCCATCTTTCAAAATTTTACAGAAAAAAAATTCATGTTGGTGAATTTAACCTTGATTAACATGTACACAGGCGTCCACATCAACCTTTACAAAACCATTTTCAAATGGGTCTCATATCAGTGGAATAAGGTGCCCCCTTGTAAAGATTGTTGTGAACGCTTCTGTATGTTTGGCAACGGCGTTTCGCCAACGTCACTACCGCATTTTTAACTTTTCTATGCAGTTGTCGTAATTAACTAAACAGCCAAGCCCTATAAATATTTTTTTCCTTCGGAGCAGAATAGCCAGATTGACAAAAGAACTGATTCTTACAATGAAATTAAAGTTGTAATTTATTCAAAGTCAAAGTATTTATTTGCATTATTATGTGAATATTAAGTGAACATTCGATCTTATGAGAAATAACGATGTTCAAACCTTTATTTAATCATCATCAATACAAAAATACAAAAAAAATACAAAATCGTTTATTTACAAAAACAGTTTTACGGTACATTGCCAGTGGCACCCACACTAGACATAGTCTGTTTCGCAGGTGCCGGGAAGATTTAACAATAATACTTGGTTTTGATTAACTAATTTTGATTAATAATAATTCGTTTTGATTAACTGCATTACAACTATTAACAAATCAGGCATTAGTCTAAAATGTTTTCTTGAAAGTTGCACATTGCTAACATAAGTGGGGCTAACATTGATATTATAAACAAGAAGCAGAAGATACGGCATCCGCATAGCAAAATAGACCATAATAACAGGTCCAATGGACCTGTTTTCAAGAAAATATGACAGGGACTTGTTTGCGTGTCATTCATACGTCAATGTCATGTGGAAGTTTTCGAATATGCGAAGTATGAACATAAGTTTCTACCTCCTTTTTTTGTTTAAATCAATGGGTGTTAATTAATTTTTGGCCACAATTCAAGTGTAACCGCCATAAGTTTCCTGTGTCGATCTAAATCATGTTAGAAACTTGGCTCGATACCAAATGGGACCTGTGCTGATAACAGCCCAAACTTTGCACGGATTTAAATAATTAGCTATTTTAAATGCTGGTAGCATGACTCTTACTAAATTCTTGTGACCATCATTATAGGTAAATTTCCGCAGGACCTTGAAGGACCAGGAAGAGACAATGCCAACTTTATACGGACGAGTAGGCCCTTTTTTTCGAACTTTACTTTTTTTTAGTTTAATATTATCCAGCAAAAAGTATTGATAAGTCAACTCAAACCTCTAAATGGAGCCTTAATCGAGGTAACTAAAGCTTTAGTTCAAAGGCTCCATTTAGAGTCAGAAGGTGTAATAATATTAACTGTTTCCATCTTTATCTTATTTCGTTTAAGTTTTATTTTGCTTCTCTTTACTTAAATGTGCCACACTAAACTCAAATTGTGTCATTCAGGTTCTTCATAATATACAGGGTGATGTTTTCAACTGAGCGCGGTAGGCCTATTCCCAATTATAGGGGGACGCGTAATAGGCTCCGTGCCAGTCACCGCATTCCCCTCAGTGTGGACGATGTGAGGGAGTCGAGAGTTCGACATAACCCGTCCGCGGCGGCGGGTAAGCATTTCCCTCAGCGTAAACAAAAAAAAAGTAAGTGAGTAAGGAACGCCTACGGCAATAAGTGAAGTATTTACAATAGAGTCTCTAGGCCGATTTCGGCAACAACTTAAACTATTACTACTTATTACTTATGGATTTCGAATGAAAACTGTGCACTTAGCCACGAAATCAAACTTTGTGGTTTAAATAAAAGTGTCGGTTTTATTGCGCCATATTGTAAATTCGCTATCGTAGTTGTATTGGGGCCTTTTTTGCAATAAAGTAAGTCTTATCTTATTTCATTTTCTAGGCAATAACAAAAATAAGTTAACTAACCTATTTACGTTACTTTAGTTACCTTCGTAGCCAATGATATTTCGATACAAATACGTAGATACGAGTAGGTTACTTGTGCTAAAAAAGTGACACCCGAAATCAGGACTTTTGCCTACCTGAGCAAAGTATTGGCAGTTTGAGACAACACTGCGCAACATGTATCTGTCTCGTTTACGCTCTAGTAAATAATATCTTGTACACACGCTCAAATCATAGGTACGTACGCCAGGGGTAAATTTTTGACTTTGCGTCAGTACTGACATAACGTATCTATACCTCTTTGAAATATCATTGTTCGTAACTGGTAAAAATAACAAACGACTCACCTAATAATGCCATAAAGAATCCATAGAGAACACACATGGTGCGCCCGAAGATCCAGCGGTGGAACAGCGCTGAGATGAGGGTGAACGGGTTTCCGAGGACTGACACCGAGAAGTCGGAGCAGACCAGGTTGAACAGGATGATGTTGAGAGGCGTCCAGAGCTGGAACAAAGAGATTGCTGAAGTTAATATGAATAATTTGGTCAAGAATAGTGTTGGTAATTGACTTTACTTATGTATCGTGAAACCCCGGTTTTTTCTTAATTAAAAGAGATTTTATTAATAACATAAACATACATAAACGGCCTACATACGTCCCACTGCTGGGCACAGGCCTCACCTCAACTATGAGGTGGAACGAGCCATACTCCATCACACGGGCTCAGTGCGGATTGTTGGAGGGTTTTAAGCTTAGTGAGCAACCTTAATGTCAGAAGTTATCAAGCCGCCCTAAGGCCTCTGACTAGGCTTAACGACTGACATCTAGCGACGTCAACCGGGACCAACTGCCTAACGTGACTTCCGAAGCATGGAGATGCCTGATAAATACGTGACTAAATTTCGGTCGGGGAGGTCAACCCTCCCATTTCCGACCCGGCGTGTGTTGCTTTACAACAACGATCGTCGCCGATCACTGTCACAACTGCGCCACGGGCACCTCGCGGGATTTTATTAATTACTAGCGGCCGCCCGCGACTTCGTCCGCTTGAGAAACTAAAAGCAATATCTTTCTAAATACGCGCTATTTTCGATTTTGTCTTAATTCGGAACGCACCCATAGTTACCCTAATGACAGCAGCCGTCTATCTCTGTCGTCAACTGTCATGCCATACCACGTGATGCCGCGTACATTTTTATATTTTACTTGATATTTTCAACAATTTACACAATATTTTTATAAATTGTAGCCTATGTGTTATTCAGATGTATTAGCAACATTATTGTAAAGTTTCATTAAAATCCATTCAGTAGTTTTCACGTGTAAGAGCAACACAGCACATCCAGGCATACAAACTTTCGCCTTTATAATATTAGTAGGATATACAAACATTAACGTTCGTGCATAGCAACATAGAAATATACGCCTATAAAAAGTAACTAAACACGAGTAATTTAGAATGACAAAAAAGTTATGCATCGGCAACACATAGATTCAAACTTGTGTTCGATCTGAAGTTACAAGTCCGATATCGACCACAGGCTGTAAACCGCAGGCCAGTAGCTGACCGCTACTCTACCGGTTCACTGGTGTCCACGGAAGACCAGCGACAAGGTACCAACCAGGCATCCCTTCAATTCGCTAAGTGGAGACCATTTCAGCTCCATTATATTAGCTTTTAAGGATTTTATTTCAGTTATTGTGGTGGCTAAATAAACGCTTTTCCTTTTTTCCTATGAATCTCTAAAAAGTATATCCCAAACACAGCCACACTGCAGCTGCGGCCGCGGCCATTATAGTGCGGCGTACCATGTTTTCGATGCGTCTGTGATGAGACCGCAGGCAACACAGCGGTCGACTGCAACCGGTCACCGCAGTGTGGCCTTTTACCTTTTACGTCGCCGACCGGAGGGACGACGAGGTTATGTCGGACTCCAACCGACTAAAACCCCACGGCACTCAACGGTGGCACTTAGGTGGTGAAGCTGAATCCTACAGAAAGTAATACCACACTGCTCCGCCGCCAATGCTAGCCCCTAAAGGGGCGCCCTCCAACCTACCCCCAACAAAGCGCCTGGAGGACGCAGGCACTTTTCGCCGTCTCGGTGGACGCCGTGCAATGCAAGTCAGAGCAACCCCGTACCACAGCCCGCTGGTTCCCACCGTAACCGCAGTGTGGCCTGCGGTTGTAGTTTGCTGTCAGTCTCGGCAATGTAGCTTAAAGGTTCAAGTTACCATTTACGACCATTCCAACAGTTACACACTACCGTAATATTGGATTAAGCCTTATATTATTTTAGTAAAAACTACACTACAAGTGGAAATAAATGACGAAATAAAAACATGTTCAATTGAGATCTCTAAAGTAAATAAAAATAAAATAAACCGGAAACCGGAATGTAGATTTTAGACCAGATTCCGGCTGGAATTTATTCGAGCCCGTATTTTGGTCATGTCACACAATAAAGCGCCGTAGTGACAGGCGCGGTATGTGGTACTCGTGGGTGCGGTTAGTGTTGCCGAAATATCGATAGTTTTCATCTGAAAATGCCATTCTATCAATCATAAATGGCCTATATACGTCCCACTGCTGGGCACAGGCCTCACTTCAACTATGAGGTGGAACGAGCCATACTCCAACACGCGGGCTCAGTGCGGATTGTTGGAGGGGTGTAAGGTTAGTGAGCAACCTTAATGTCAGATGTTATCAAGCCGCCCTAAGGCCTCCGACTAGGCTTAACGACTGACATCTAACGATGTCAACCGGGACCAACTGTTTAACTTGCCTTCCGAAGCACGGAGATGCCCGAAATACTCATCACTAAATTTCGGTCGGAGTGGTCACCCATCCCATTTCCTATCCGGCGTGTGTTGCTTTACATCAGCGATCATCGCCGATCACTGTCACAACTGCGCCACGGGCACCTCACCTTCTATCCATCGCCCTATCTATAGTATCGGTACTATCGATGGCCAATACCACTGAAAAGTGTCGATACTTGCGATAGTATTGATTGTTTTAGATTATCGACAGTTTGCCCATTTGCATTAGTATTATGTTTTTTAAGGAATTTGTAACCTCGCATTGCTAAAGCCATTTTATTTTGCATTTCCACCGCCTTAAGCTACATGTGACGCCTATAAGCCACTGTTTGAAATGAACAAAGAAAGGAACCATTTTGAAACGACAAATTGTAAAAATAATACTATTGCAATTTGACCAACAACCGATAGTCTAAAACAATCAGTAGTATCGATACTGTCAATATATGAGACCAAGAACATTATAGGTAATGTACTGTCGATACTATTGTCAATAGCATACATATAATACTGTCAATAGCATGGCAATCTTTCAATTAAGACACGTATCGAGTCGATAGTATCGATTCTAAAATCGATCGGCCACACTAGTGCGGTGGCTATCAGTGGTAATGGCCTGATTTGTTGCTATGCTGAACAATTATGTGATTCGAACTTTTACCACCATTCACTTGGTAAATCTTAGGATTTACATCAAAGGCACGGTAAATGTTGAAAAAACATGGTACTTAGCAACGTGGTCGGCGTGTAAGTCATCAGGATTCATTTGTTATTTTCTAAATGTTATTTGCGAAACTTGCTAGTTAGTGCATCAAAGGTGATGCAAATCCTAAGATTTACTAAGATCCTAGGACCGATCGTTGTGGAGATCTTTGGGGGAGGCCTATGCCCAGCAGTGGGCGTCGTTCGGCTGATATGATGATGATGATAACATTTTTTTTTACTCCCTTTCATTCTTGTCGCTGTCGCCATTTGCGAGTAAGTGAAACACGTCAATAACTTATTCTATGCTTTAACGTTGCGTTAGAGTTTTTTGAGGGTACTCAAACGGAAATCACGGTCGATCTATTTTTTTACTTCTAATTAACATTTAGTGGTTTTTAGTGAATAAATTAGGTATCAGTGTATTCAGTAAATGTCCGCAGTGGTGTTAGTTACAAAAGTTATTGAAATAAATCATTTTAACATGACCATTTGGGTCGCATGGTTTGTCGTCAGACAAACCACCACGACCACATGGCATGTTAAGAAGTTGCAGAAGCGTGAATAACCTCAAAAACTCCAAGAAGAATTGAAATACATGATACCAGTATTTCAATGAACACGCAAAGGCATATCACTCGACATTGGCAAAATACCCTCGCCCAAAGAGGCAAAAGGGTTCCCATTAATTTAAAAAAAAAGCGTTTGTTTTTATGAAAAAGAGGGTAAGAAGTTGTTTGTTGTCTTCGTCCCACATTATGTTCCAATTTATAATGGTCGGCCAGCACCTAGAGGTCTTTTTTATCTGTGGTTCAGCACGAGCTAAGTGGCATGCTTTAACTAACTGATTCAGTTAGGGAGCGCTCGCTGAAATAGTTTGATGGAAAAGTTTGAACCTAATTAAAATTCAGAAATGTTGAACCACAGCTTAACTTTGGAACAGTATATTGAAGCGCATCCGTGTTTTGGGAGACATATTAATCGCGTTGTGAGTAAATAGAATAAAGTCATTGAGTAGGTATGAACAACCAAATAAAAAGAAAATAAACACGTAACATAAATCGGATAATGTGAATCAAACAAAAAACTAATAAATACATTCAAAAAGCGGGCAAGTGAGAGTTGGGCTCCATTAAGGGTTCAAATATAAAAGGAACAACTTCCTAACTAGATCTGCGACCGAGGTGTCCATGATGCAGTTGTGACCGTGATCGGCGCCGATCGTTGTTGAAAAGCAACACACGCCGGGTCGGAAATGGGATGGGTGACCACATCGACTGAAATTAGTGATGTTTATTTCGGGCATCTCCGTGCTTCGGAAGGCACGTTAATCAGTTGGTCCCGATTGACGTCGCTAGATGTCATTCGTTAAGCCTAGTCAGAGGCCCTAGGGCAGCTTGATAACATCTGTCATTTTTGAGTTTTACCATTCTTCTTCTCTACTACAATAATCAGAGTATGGCTAGTAGTCCAGTCATTTAAGCTTAAATTAGGTAAGAATCTCGGAATTCGAGATACCCAGCTGTAAGTCTGTAGATACTTGTATATTGACACCCTAGAAGTTGTCTCAAAACCTACATATGGTAGGGTGTACGCAACTATTCAATTTCTAGGTCAAAAGTCACAAAAATCGTTTTTTTGCGCTTTTTTTGTAAATATCTCATTTCCTATGGGTTTCATGCTATTTGTGTTTATGATCAATATTGTAGAATACAAAATTCTCTACAAATTTTTTTTAAATTTTTTTCATACGGTGATCCGTTTTCGAGATAGAGGGCGGAGAGCGCGCGGTCACAGCACCACTTCAGGTGTATATTATCAAGTTCAAACTGGGTCAGGGCATGACTTGGACCCCAGGTATGGGGTTGGGCAATGCGAAACGATTTTCTGGAGCCTATCATGACAATTTTACCACCTGCTCCAAAACATTTGGTAAATACAATTTTCTGCAACTGCAAGAGTGGTGGTGGTTCGCGATGCGGATGCAGGAAAGCTGGCTTGCAATGCTTTTTAGCTTGTGGCCAATGTAATGGGCAAGCTTGTCTCAATGCTCTCTACCATATCAGAGCGACATGAACGAAGATGGAACTTTTGACCCCGAATCATGGAAGAACTTGAGACAAATGTCGTTGAAGACGATAATGAAGACCAGTTTGAAATTTACCAGCATACCTGGTAGCCATACCATGCCATGCCTGGGGTTCCAAATCATGCCCTAACCAAGTTTAAACTTGATAATATACACCTGAAGTCATGCTGTGACCGCGCGCTCTCCGCCCTCTATCTCGAAAACGGTCCACCGTATGAAAAAAAAATTCAAACAGAATTTGTTGAAAATTTTGTATTCTACAATATTGATCATAAATACATCTAACAAAAAACCCATAGGAAATGAGATATTTACAAAAAAAGTGCAAAAAAACGCTTTTTGTGACCTTTGACCTTGAAATTTAATAGTTGCGTACACCCTACCATATGTAGGTTTTGAGACAACTTTTAGGGTGTCAATATACAAGTATTTACAGACTTACAGCTGGGTATCTCGAATTCCGAGGTGAACTTACTATAATGACTGGCCTATAGTGCCACATAAGTTGAATCAAAAGACTTAGAACAAACCATTGACAGTTTGAGACGACACTGCGCAACGTGTGTCTGTCTCGTTAACGCGGAACGAAAGGGTTGACCAGCCGTGCTATTCCGGCGGTGCACATCGAACATCACTTCACATCTCGGTGCTTCACGCTTACTTCAATCATCAATACGCTTTACTTTGAATTAGTATTTTCTCTCATTTTGTATGTGAATAATTAAAAAATGTTATTTGGCTTAGTTCTTTTCTCTCAAACGACCACAGTCGCGAAGGAATTGAATTTCAAAGTTACCTTGCACGAGCGAAGTGAGTCTTGGCGACCACCGGAATTGCATAGCAGTTTTCAAATAAATTCATTTACGCGTTGCAAGCACATGTTACTTTTATAAACTGTGTAACAGGCTAGAGTGTTGTGTCAAAAAATAGGCTTTATTGTTTGACAATAGAATTACAATTCGATTAAACGTATGTTCCTTCACGATTGACAGATGAATGAACCAATACTTTTTATTTGTTTGATCTTGCCATTACGCTGCAGTATCAAGTTTGATGAATCGAATTATTCCATCCTCTTTGCCTGAAATGATTAAAACTACAAATGTGACCAACAGTTCCTGTCAATGTCATCATGGAGCAAGCAAAAACAGATCTTAGGGTGGTCAACCTATTTATTCTTCGACTTTACGGTCAAATTATAGGTACGTACGCCAGATCTCAATTTTCGACTTCGCACCAGTACTGACATACGTACTACTACTACCTCATATAATTGTTTTTTGCCTTTTTCCAAAGCTCGCATTCTCTGCATCAAACCAGTATGAGATGTTGTTCAACTTCATAATTTGTTGAAAAACTGAGTTCGGAAAAGCTAAATCATAAAGTTTATTGGCATCCTCGTTTCCCTTATCTAAGTTGGGATGCAAACTCGCTTCTATTTCAGGTATTCCTGCTTCAGCTAGGGGCTCTAACTTTGTCAGATACGTATGCAATTACGTAAGCGCTGAATGAACATTCTAGAATCTAGAGCCTCGCTGAAATATGCAGAGAGCAACTTTATTTTTAGCAGCACCTTAAAGGTTATGCACTTAGGTTACTTATGTCGACGACTTATGTCCGCTTGCACTAAACAGAACCTTTTGTTTTCTTCAAGAACTGTTTAGAAAGGTAGACTTAATCCCAAACGTAATAAACAGGTTCAGAAATCTACTGCTCTTGAAATCTTTGGAGAAAGCTTATGTTTTACATAAGGCATTTTGTAGCTGATTATGTTGATGAGTTAAAAAACGCCTAACAAGTTAGTAAGTGGGAATTTTAAGATAATAGATAGATAAAGTGCTTTATTATTAAAAACTTAGCTAAGTAATGAAGTTATATCAATGTACAATTTACGCGGCCTTATCGCTATTAGCGCTCTTCCAGGCAACCTACACGTCGAGGAAAATAGAAAGGAGGGGCTGAATAGGAAACAAACCGGGCTACTACCTGGAAAAATTCGGCCGGTCTGTTAATGGTCTCAGTGTATAGTGGTTAGTGGTTAGTGCCGCCTGAAGCCAAGACCGAATGTCTTTTTCTGGTTTTCCTATTTTCAGTAAGATGATGCATTATCCCTAATGCTTAAATGAAAATAACCTAAAATATGGCAAATTAGTCTTAATTAACAATAATAAACCAAAATTTCATCACAGTAAGCCTGATAGCACAGAGGGAGGACGGAAGAGGCTTTAGGGAGGTAGTGTAGGGCCTGTATCTCGGGCAGTTTCACACACGCAAACAGAAGTGTGGGAAGCATGAATGTTTACCCTCAATAACATAAAAAACTTATGACGTCACATAGGAACTAGGGTGTACTTGGGATCCTTTAGTCGGCAGAGTCCATATATTTCATGGGCGCTCCGGTATGTTATTATGTTTTTATCTTAATTTAAATGGGGGGACCCCTCTCCACTGAATCAAAAACTAACGTGTCATTCGTTCTGTTGAACTCGCTAGATGTCAGTCGTTAAGCCTACTCAGAGGCCTTAAGGAGGCTTGATAACACCTGACATTAAGTTGCTCACTAACCTTACACCCCTCCAACAATGAGGCCGCGTGTTGGAGTATGGCTCGTTCCACCTCATAGTTAAGGTGAGGCCTGTGCCCAGCAGTGGGGTGAATATAGGCCGTTGATGTGCCATTCGTTTAAAGCATCAATTGGGTAAGTATGTGATTAAACATGTTCAATAGGAGCAGCAACTGTAACAGTAGCTCTATATGCAAAATGAAGTAATAAATAACCTCTACCTGTCTGTCCTTAAACATGAGAAGAATGACGAGAAGATTGAGAAAGAACCCGAAAAACCCGATGAGAAACAGCACGAAGGCAGAGACCACGTACCCCCACCGGGGCATGAGCAGGGGGAAGTCGTCGTACGCCCGGACCATCGACTCCATGGACTCGTTAAAGTTCACCGGGTACGACGTCATTGTCACTACACTTCACAATTTTCACTACACTTTGTCACTTGTAACTCTTAAACCACTTCGCACTTCCATGGTGGGACTTGGTCACGAGGTTTCTACACCTGGAATGAAAGAAATAAATGTTTTTAAAGGAATATTTCATGAACACGTTATTAATCTTTTTGTCGTTATAGGTATTTTTCATCTCGCATAAATCACAAAGAGTAGATACAGAACCTTTATATAGTCCATTCGCGATAAGAATGCAGTGATTTAATTCTTGTCCTTTGATCCAGCACGCCCTCTAACCAATCAAATTGTCCTAATTAGAAAGCCAAGATCATAGTGCCCAGTTGAACGCATTCTTTCAAACGGAACGGTTTTGTATCTTTGTTTTTATGTGTGTAACAGAAAAAAAAACTGCATTCTTAACGCGAACATACTATAGACCCATTACTATTTTGTATGGTTATTGAAAAGCTGTCCGCCTCCGCAAAGTCAGTTTCAACAATTTTGAAGTAGTGATCAGAATCTCTCTAATAAGTACTATATCTACTATATAAAGTTCTTTGATCGAGATGACTAATTAATATTTAATCGTTTTCATTTGTTATTACTGTAACGTAACGTATTTAAAACCGTTCATTTTGTTATACATAATATAACCATAACCACGAAATAATCTGTGATCATTCACGAAGCTGAAATCTTATGTAAAATTGCATTTCAAGAAAAAGGACTTAGTCAAGGTGTCTTTAGGGACAGACCTATATCTATCGCAAGCCGGGAGACCGCTCAGTAATTTGTCTTTGTCATACATATTCCTATTTATTTATTGTCTATCTTTACCCGTGCGTGATGCCAGTTTTATTGCCAATTATTATTTAATGAGAATCGAACAGAGTCCTCGCGTGCGTAAAGGACATCCTAATAAGAATTCTTCATGCATGAAAATGAACATACATTTTTCATGATATGATTAGGAAAAATATCACGATTAACAATAAGTCTGCATGTCACTGCCAGGAAACGATCACCATAATTGAAAAAAAAGAGATATGTTAGACCCAACATTACGACGCGTTTCAAACACCAACCATGTTGAAAAACAAAGTTGTTATGTATACTGCTGGCTTGGAAATTGTATGGTGCCGTAAGATGCTTACGGGGTCCACTCGGCACTGACTTTTCCTTGTTCGTATAAACGTATTTCTTTGCCCTCAAAAAGCTTTTTAATAGCATTAATGGATCTTTCAAGATGCTTCCGGGTGTTACCTGTTATAAGTTCGACAGTGTTTTGATGACGGAAATAAGACTATTTTCATTTAATTTATTACTTCGTCGATATCTTGTTTTTCTATTTTCTGACGTGGTCGTTTTTTATGCTCGGCTGAAATAACATTTGTTCTCAGTATCATTTGTTAGGGTAGCTTAATGAGCCGTAGACTGTACCTACTTATAATAATGTATTACGAAAAAGTATGTTCAGCAACCGAACAATACACTTCAGTCGTTAATAAAATAAAACCATAATACGGATAGTGTTCTAGTTCATGGACAGGTTTCCAATTTGCTTTCCCATGTTACTAGGTCAATCAGCCAGTGATGTATTTTGAACTTCGGAGTGCCGAGAGCAATATCTCGTCATTGTTTTGGGTATAAATGGGTAGTAATAGCAATGGATATGCACAATAGCATCTGCATTTCAATCTTAAGGTCAGGCAGGCTGAACTTACGGTTCTTAAAACCATCTGACACATAGAAAACAATCTTACAAGAAAATTGCATCACTCTAGTCAAAATCGCATTCAGTTACATGATTTCATAAACTTTTTATCTTTAGCAAGAATCTCATAGTTACCTCTTCTTTTAATGTGTGTTTCCTTGTTTAATGCTAAACTATCAACTTGTTTGCATTGAAATTTTTTACTCGGTTGGCGCCTCTAAATATTAGACAAATTTGCAGAGTTTGACTCGATAAAATTATTGTCTTATTTCCTACGTTAAAAAACCAACGAGGTACGAGCGATAATCACAAAGTGATTTTTGCTGGCCCATGTAAGACTTATGTAAGAAAAAAAGTTTTTTTTATAACTTGTAGTCTACGTGTTATTCAGATGTTTATGCTATGTTATTGTTAAGTTTAATTCAAATCCATTCAGTAGTTTATCCGCGAAAGGGCAACACGGCACATTCACACATACAAACTTTCACATACATAATATCAGTAGGATTTATTTAAAAAATGACGCCACTTGCTGGCTATGATAGGCCCTATAATAGAAAACACAAAAATGCAGCTTTTTTCAAAAACTGAACTGTAGAAATTCAAAAGACTGTCTAATTACATTATAAATAATTAGGTTATTACGTCACGTTTTGTCGCCTACTGAAAACTCGGCGTACGAACTTCTCAATTTGAGGGACGTGTCAAAATTATGTGCCGCGAAAATTAAGAGTAATTAACTAGAAAATTGGGTTAAGGCGCAAGACTGCTTAAAATCTCAGTACAATTTTGTGGTACATTTCTAGCAATGAATTAACAGCATCACAGTAATAAATCAATATTTAAGTATATGTTTTCAATTTGGTTTTATCCTGATATTTTTTTAATACTTTTAGCATAGCTTTAGACGACTGAATTTCCTCCTAAAATTCGTTTCTAAGATTTGTTGGGTTTTTTTTTAATAGTCACACAAGTTCCTATTTTGTAAAATAGAAACAACCATAGACAGATACAGATAGATAGAAATATTTAAATAGTTTAGTAAGTGTCAATATTTTATAGGCTAAATAGCCTAGATTTGTTTTTTTTTTAAATTATTATGAATGACTAGCGGCCGCCCGCGACTTCGTCCGCGAGGACTTAGTTCAAAAAAATGAAATATATCTTAATAAATTGCAGCCTATTTCCTATTCCGATGCATAAGCTGCATAATTATAAAGTTTCATTAAAATCCATCCAGTAGTTTTCACGTGAAAGTGCAACTCGGCACGTACATCCATTCACACATACAAACTTTCATATTTATAATATTAGTAGGATATAATTAATTGAAAGTTTCTATCTTATCAGGTTGACTGTCTACAAAATAAAATAATTGAAAACAGAAAGTTGTTGACACAAATAGCTTATCCCGTTTTCCCAATATTTCCCTTCACTGCTCTGCTCCTATTGATTGTAGCGTAATGAAAAGTATACTATAACCCGCCTAAGAGTATGAAGATGTGCCAAATTTCGTTGAAATCCGTCGAGTAGTTTTTGTTTCTATAACGAACATACAGCGGACAGACAAACAGACAAAATTTTTACTGATTGCATTTTTGGCATCAGTGGCAATCCTTAATCACACCTTGATAGTTATTTTTTAAATATATTTCATGTACAGAGTTGGCCTCTCTACAGATTTATTATAAGTATAGATAGGTAATGGATAAAAATGTGAAATAAAGTGGTAAAGGGATCAAAATGAAGAATAAATGAAATGCTTTGAACAAGTTCAATAAACAAATCGCGGCCGCCCGCGAATTCGTCCGCGTGGACTTAGGTTAAAAAAAATGGTATATCTTTATAACATGTTGTTGTTTTTAAAGTATTGCCCTTGTCCTATTCAGATGCAAAAGCTAAGTATATTCTTGTAAAGTTTCATTTAAATCCTTACGGTAGTTTTTACGTGAAAGAGCAACACGGCACATCCACACATACAAACTTTCGCATTCATAAAATTAATAGATCTAGGCGTGCTACGCTCGAACATACGCGAAAAAAGGCACGAACAAAGTTACATTTCTCAAAGATAATCATGAGGTAGATACAGTACCTTGAATTCTACGTGAGTGGAACACAACAACCGCCGTTACAGATCCTACCTGCGGCATACATTATTCATAGGTATCGGCTTTTCATGAGCATCGAAACTTGCTTTCTAGAGCCTCAAGAAAAAATCGATCACATGGTTGCTCATCTTGTATAACGAGACCGTTTTATCCGAAACTACTGACGTCAATAATGTTATAATATGTTAAAGGTATAACTTGTGCTAAAAAGGTGGCACCTGAAATCAAAACTATTAGCGCACCTGAGCAAAGCATTGACAGTGTTGGCAGTTCGCAACGATACTGAGCAAAATAATGTATCTGTCTCGTTTACTTGCGCCGATAATTTTCTATGCAGCTAAACGTGATGCTCTCATACGCTTTTGTATTTTTTGTCCTGCTCTTGACATGACCTCCAACCATGCAACTAAACGTGTCGCTTCACACGCTTTTGTATTTTTTGTCTCGCTCATTCCCAAACACGTCCATTGGACCTGTTATTGGCTAGCCATTTATGGTACGCGGATGCCATATCGCCTCTTTTTGTTTATATCAATGGTTATGATGACAAACTTCAGATTTGCATGAGAATCAAAAGATGTGGATTCAAAATTAAACTATTTAGAGATCCCTACAGGTTTTATTTCTGCAGAAGTCACCATCAGCATGTTTTAGCCCACTGCTAGACAAAGGCCTCTACCAAAGTGCGCCTCAACTCCCGTTTTCAAGGCTTCCACATCCGGTCCGAAACTGCCACCGTCTGCATCTCATCGGTCCCTAAGGCTAGCTGGAGGGTGTTTGCTCCCCCTTCACGACCATCGGTCCTGCCTACAGATGTGACCAGCCCGCTGTCACTTCAGCTTCGTGATTCCTCGAGAATTGTCGAATGCTCCCGTTTCTCTCTAGGATAACATCATTCCTTATAAAGGATGAGCCTTTAGAGAAGCCTCTGAGCATACCTCCCTCGAAAGGTACTTAGTGATCGATAATCCTTTAATTTTATAGTCTAGTTAAATGCCAGATTATTTTAATCAGAGGTTCAATACATTTACAACGAATGGTACCACCGATTTGGTGATTGTTTGGCAACATACGAGTATTTGACTAGTCGAACAAATAGATAACTGTTTGTATTGTGTGGGGGTTCCATTTCCACAACACTAACATCCGTGTGCATGAATATTTTGAAATGGCTATTTGTATGATTAGAAATACCTATTTTTCTAAGTTTATAACTAAGTATACATAAAAAAGATGTGTACATTTATGTTCATCCGTTGTTCAGTACCCAATGAAAAAAAAATAAGTTAAGTTAAGGTACCTCTTAATTTAAGTAAGTTAAATTAAGAGGTATCTTGTTAATTTTTGTTTTTCAAGAATCAATGTTAGGCATTAAAAAAAACTAATTGACATTGAGTTGTGGCAGTGTATCGGCAACGGTCGCTGTTGTTAAGCACACACACCGGGTCGAAAGTGGGGTGGGTGACCACTCCGACCGAAACTTAGCGATGTATGATTCGGGCATCGCCGTGCCTCGGAAGGCACGTTAGGCAGTTGATCCTGGTTGACGTCACAAGATGTCAGTCGTTAAGCCTAGTCGAAGGCCTCAGATAACTCTGACATTGTGGTTACTCACTAACCTTACAACCCCCCCCTTCGCCCGCACCGCATCATAGCTAAGGTGAGGCCTGTGCCCAACAGTGGGACGTATATAGGCAGTTTACGTTCAGTTATTTCAATTCAAGAATTTGGTTTTTTATCTCATGTTAACTTTTCTTTTATTCACCCAATTAAATTATCAAATGTAGCGAATAAAAATATTTAATTAAAAAGAAACCTTTTTGTGAAAGTGAGTTAAAATTAAGTGGCAAAAAGGCCAAATTCCCTATAACACTCCTTTCTGAGGATTTCCCGATGGACATGAGTTTTTTCAAGAGGGATTTGAAAAGGATCGGACAGGGTCCGTAAACGGGTATCAGGATTACGGTGCGCGACTTATTCAACTGGTTTCTAGTATATCGTATCTTTTTGACATAATAATAAAATAAATATGAATTAACATTCTTCCATTTACATTTATACAGCGCCATCTAGCCTTAACCTCAGCAAAGTTTGTACAGTGAGAACTAGACCACGGATACAACACATTCTAATACTTTATCTTTTTCTCCGCACTTCTAGGGAAATGGACAATTGGAACGAACGAATCGAACGGAATGATGGCTCATACCACCTCATAATAAAACTGAGGTGAGGTCTATGTCAAGCAGTGGGTCGATAATAACTATTTTATGTTTTGTTAAAAAAATAACAATAAAGGCTGCACAGCCCTTAGATCACAAATATACCTCTAAGCGTCCACGCGGTTCGTTTTCCTTTAATAGTTTGTAAAATCGAACAATATGAAAGTGACAGGTGGCCGCGTTTTGTTGCCCGTATGGGCAACAGGACACAACCCGTGTGGACACGCTGTGTTTCATTAACAGGTATGCTGGTGCAGGTTAGGCCTTCAGAACTTTGATCAAATCAAATATCGCTTTTCAGGAAAACCTATAGATTTGGTGTTTAGCCGTGACCGAGTCCTTCAAAAGCTCATCAATTTACCTTCCACGGGTAATTACTTAAATAGATTACCAAAGTTCTGCCGAAGTCCCAAAGGACTGCAGGTACCTCAAGTTTACTATTATGTTGACTTGACTTAAGTAAACACTATCGTTTTATTTCCTATTTCGCTAAGTAATAGCCTAGGCTTGGTAATTACGTGTGTCTTTGTATTATACTCCCCTAGCAGCTTAGCAACAAAAGCGATCAAGTTCTTCTCTGTCCGAAAATTGATATAATAGTGTGGTTGGAAGATAAGAAACTTAGTCAAAAATTTCGGAACTGCTGGACCGATTTTCATGGATTTGATTTCCTGGAGTAATTGTCACCATTCGCAATAAGAGAGTTAAATTCTGGACCTTTTTCCTGATCATGAAGCTAGCTGCATCATTAACTATATCACATAAGATAATTTACATCTGTGAATATGTACGTTTAAAAAAAAACATTAATTTAACTACAATCCAGGGTTTTTTAAGCGGGGCGTGAAAAGGCATTTATGCAGGCCTTCAAAATGAGATTGACCAGCAAAGTAGTTCTCCATTACTGTGCTTGTTAACCCCATATCTGGACCTTATGGCTGCTTTCCATAAGGTGGAGTGAGGTCATCTTAGGCCCGGCGCCCACTATCAGCATCGGCACGCCTCAGGATTTTAGGTGGCAAATAGCAATATACTATAACATAATGGCAATAAAGCAGAAATTTCCGTGATATGTGGTCGTAATACAAAAATACCGCTTCGGCATGCTTGAGGCTGCTGTATCGGCAGCCTTGAGCATGCTTCAGGATGCTTCGGCATCCTTCGGTACGCATGTGGGATGCCGAAGGATCCTTTTCCTTGCCGATGCCGATAATGGGCGCCGGGCCTTAAGGACCACTAGAACAAAGAAGTAACATTCCTTTTTTTAACTTTTTCTAACAGTTTATTTTTCGGAATAATGAGATTTGCATAACGACAGCTAAAAGCGAGTAACAATTCCACTGAGACCATCAGTTGATCGCTTACAAAAGGACGATAAACGTTGGTGTAAATATAAACTAGAAGAGTCTCGCCAGTTGAAGTCCTCACTCGGACCTACTCGAGCATATCTAAACCCCGAGAGCTTTCAGCCACAGTATAATCTTACAGTAAGCTATCTAAATACAAACGTGCCACTCTCGGTTTGAATGTGTGCGTGCGCGTCGCGCGCCGTGTCGCGATATCACGCACACGCAATTTCACGCACACGCTAGCATAAAATAGGGAGGAATAGGGAGGCGGCAGTACGGACGGGCTGTGCCGCGTGTCTGTGTGCACGCTAGGCTAATAACTGGGCGGGCGGCCTTAGATAGCCTACTGTATGGTTTATACTGTGTTTCAGCTGAAGTTAACAAATTACTGTGAATGCTCGGAGAATTGCGACTCACTGCCCGAGATAAGCATCGAGGTGAAATTTTCCACGTGGTTGGACCCAAGTTTTTAATGTCTACCCTCATAAACTAGCAAACTTTCAGCCCTATACTCCATTTGTTATAACATTAGAAAAAAGAGGCTCATAGAAGCAGGGGAGCTAAAGACTACCACCCACTGTGGCCCGCGTTGACTTTTGCCGGCTGACAAATTTGTATAACCTGGCAAAATTGAAAAGCCCTTCCGCCACATCGTATGGAGGGACTAAGCTAAGTAGCATTTAGATTCGGTAGAGTTATAATGACAGTAAAAGTGCGATTGGATACACAACCCCTGCCTCTTTTAGGTTTTTAAGATCAACAATATAGTTTCACGTAGGACAAATTTATTTAATTTAGTTATATCCTCTTACCTACTTTTCATACACTTAAATTCATACCTTTCCTACAGCGCCTCTTTAACTCTGTCATTCACTCCGGGAGGACTCCAAAGGCGTGGAACAAAAGCATTGTAGTTCTATTTTTCAAAAAAGGAGACAAGACTCTTCTTAAGAACTACCGACCCATATCACTCTTGAGCCACGTCTACAAGCTGTTTTCCAGAGTCATCACGAACCGTCTTGCTAGGAGACTCGACGAATTCCAGCCTCCAGAGCAGGCCGGGTTTCGAGGAGGATTTGGCACCATAGACCACATCCACACAGTGAGGCAGATTATACAGAAGTCCAAGGAGTATAATCGTCCTCTGTGTCTAGCCTTTGTGGACTATGAAAAGGCCTTTGACTCCATCGAGACTTGGGCGGTCCTGGAATGTGGACTATCGATACATCGAAGTGCTGAGATGTCTCTATGAAGCTGCTACTATGAGTGTCCAAGTACAGGACCAGCAGTCTGAACCCATCCAGTTGCTTAGAGGAGTGAGACAGGGGGATGCCATATCCCCGAAACTGTTCACTAATGCACTGGAGGATATGTTCAAGACGCTGGACTGGAAAAGTATGGGCATAAACATAAACGGCCAGTACATCTCACACTTACGATTCGCAGATGACATAGTCCTGATGGCGGAGTCGCTCCAGGATCTGCAGCTGATGCTGAACAGCCTAGACTCCTCTTCGCGGCGAATCGGTCTCGGGATGAATTTGGATAAAACCAAAGTCATGATCAATGAACACATTGATCCGGGACCGGTCACTGTCTTCGGTCACCATCTCGAGGTTGTACAGGAATATACCTACCTTGGGCAGATATTGCAGTTGGGTAGAAACAACTTCGAGAGGGAAGCCAAGAGGAGGATTCAGCTGGGTTGGGCAGCGTTCGGAAAACTTCGTCGAGTTTTTTCGTCGCCTATACCACAATGCCTGAAAACTAAGGTTTTTAACCAGTGCGTCCTACCCGTCATGACATACGGAGCCGAAACGTGGACACTCACAGTGCGGTTGATGCACCAGTTCAAGGTCGCTCAGCGAGCTATGGAGAGAGCTATGCTTGGAGTTTCTCTGAAGGATAAAATCCGAAATGAGGTTATCCGACAGAGAACCAGGGTCATCGACATAGCTCTCAGAATAAGTAAGCTAAAGTGGCAGTGGGCTGGTCACATTTGCCGTAGGGCGGATAAATGTTGTGGTAAGCGCGTTCTGGAGTGGAGACCACGTCTCGGCAAGCGTAGTGTGGGACGCCCTCCGGCTAGGTGGAGCGACGATTTGCGAAAGGCTGCTGGCAGGAGATGGATGCGTCTAGCCGAAGACAGGGCGCGATGGCGCGCATTAGGGGAGGCCTACGTCCAGCACTGGACCAGCATAGGCTGATGATGATGATGACCTACCTTTCATACCTTCGCCCAGCAGTGGACACATCAGGTTAAATTAAAAAAAACTCTGCAGCTCTGCTGCAAAATTCTGCAGTTTTCTGTCAAGTTCTGTCTGTGACTTTGTGATCTAGCCAGCCTCCACGCCATTACTGTCCCTGTCCGACATGTTCCAAAAAAGTTATCATTTTAACAATTCCACCGCGACGCCCCTTCTTTGTCACGAAATTTGAGTAAAGTTACAGTCCAGTAAAGCTGTACAGTCCGGTTAAGCTGTCAAGGCCATCTGAGGCCAGAGGCCACACATCAGTAGTTATTTAGGAAAATAAAGTTACAGCGCACATCACAGTTGAGTAAATGATTGTGAAAAAAATAAGACTACAATCATGAAGGTTACCGTGTGTGTGTTGATAACAGTAGAGCAATAGGTGTGTGATATTCATGAGCAATTGCCTACAACTGTCTACAATGTTGTTAATGTTTTTTTTACTTACTAATAAGTCAATATTACTTTCTTGTTTCGGGCACGCTTTGTTTCACGGAAACTGTCAAGCTACGTTGGAATGTCTTGCTAAACCACCTCTGACAAGTCCCGGCAAAAGTATTGGTTTTACGTCAAGTGAAATGGATGAGAGGGGAGGCACAAGATCGTGGGAAGTGGAGAAGGAAAAGCAGAAGAACGGACCCCTGGCGCAACGGCAGCAATGGTTTTCTTGATTGTGTAATGCTTTTTATTTATTAAGTTATAATTATAGCAGTATCACAAAGTACCTCAAAGCTATATTTATGTCTAACACTACAAATCAAGCTAAATATAACATACACCACAATCATATCATGTTAGTTAGAATCTTTCATCATCAATATTACAAGTCTATAGAAAAACTCTCACTATCTCATTGCCTAAGAACTTAGTGCGGCTTAAATGCCAACCATTGTAATATTTTGCGCACTCAGTTAATTAGTTCTAAATCGATTTAAGCCAGAATATATCAGGAAACATCTAAGCTAGATTAAGAGGGGGTTTAGTTTGATTCTAAGCCACAGTTTAGTAGATATTGTTCATGCGTGCACGATTTGCTAATTTACTCCCTAGATCTTGTGGTAGAGCGACAATTTATCGCTCTTCCTTTACCTTACAGGTTCCCTTAACCGCAATTTGCTTTTAGGAATTAGGATACCTAAATTGAATATTAACAAGAAACTGTATTGCTTACCTATTATAGATTCATTGTACAAAATGCTTACCTAATCCCTATTTAAATCTCATTCGTTTTTATTCGCTTTTTAACCCGAATACGAAAGTTCGTGCATGTTGCAGTAAGGTGCACTGGAAAAAAGTTTGGTAGTTATAAATTAAACTTTTGGTAGTTAACACCCAAAAAGTAGCCCGCGAACTGGCTTGTTACCTACTACAAAACATTGTTGCCACTCAACCGAAATTTGTTTTCACCGAAGTTGAAATGAGTTACAAAAATGCTGTCCATATTCGCAGTGTAGGACCAACGGAAGCAGGAAAAATGCGAAACACGTCAATGTAGACAATTTTCTTATCTAACTACCTTGGCCCATATCAACCACAATGCCAACCACAGCGTGTACTCGACACCGATGCATTCGTCCTACTGACCGCACTGTCGTCACCATGAGCTAGATCATTTATGTACTTGTAAACAGGGTTCATAGAATTAATCCTCATCCATAAGGCTATCCAAATCCCTACCTATGTTCAAATCCCGTGTCAAAGCTCACTTTTTTTCGCTCTGACTCTCTCCTTCAACAACTAAAACATCCTCTTGTCCGCAACCGTCCAGTCAATCCATACCACATTGTACGTATTATTTTTATCTATATAATATACATATTATGTATGTTTATTTTTTTGAATTGACTAGCTGTTAGTCCAAGGTGTGACTTTCACAGCTTTAACGGGCAATGGGGTGAGCGGATGGCTCACAACCCCTTTATAATGTTTATTAATTTGCTCATAGCTTTTTATGATATGTACCTCTATTTTTGTTTTTATTATAGTAACTTATTAAACCATTGATAATCTCTCTATAACCATCTTGCACCACCACATCTAATTTTTCTGACCTTATTTTTCTCTACCGGAAGGTTGCCTGGAAGAGATCGCTTTTAGCGATAAGGCCGCCTACATTGTACATCTAAATCTCTGTAAGCATTGTAATGTAATTGTTTTTTTTGTGCAAAAAAGTAAATCTTATCTTATCTTAATCAATTTTAAAGAATCTATATGAAAAACAGACTTTCACCAAAAAAAGAGGGCTGTTCATCATACTTTATTTCTGTTCCCTACTTTATTACGATATTGATTTACGATTTATCTTTCTTTCTTTTGCTTAAAAGGGATACGCGGGATAAACCGCTTGAAGCGTCGCCTTTGTAATCCCTTCCGTTTTTATCAATTGTATACTGCCTCCAAAGGCACCAAATACCTTAAGAGTATTATTGGAAAAAAACCTGATTTTTGATATCAGCCTCGCTGATATTCGAGTGTAGCTATGTAGATTTACATTAGAGCAATAAGAAAAATAAATATAGACTATCATCATACAAGTGGGTGCCCGTGGCATTGTGATTGAGATCGTCGGTCCACCTTCTTGTTGGACTTGTTTAAAGGCAAGTATTTATGAAAATAATCTCAATACAACTAACGTAGCTGGCTGAGTGGCGCCAACCGCGATTTCTCTGACTTAGAAGGCCCATTCGTCTTTTCTTTGTTCATACCCGTAGAATGCCTATATAAAGAAAGAAAGAAAGAAAAAACGTTTATTGATTTTAGACATCGTACACGTATGTAAACAAACAAAACAAAATGGTTAGAGAAAAAATAAATAATAAAAATAACAAAAGAAAAAAATAAACAAATATTTTCACCAGATAGCAGTGTCACGATGTCCAAAATTAAATGAACCCCACTCAGCTAATGCCTGGACCTGATAGGCTCAGACGCTGATTTTCAGTGGGGCCAGCTGAGTGGCCGCACGGACATTCGCAGCGGCTGTCAAATTCCTTCACTTTCATACCTACTAATGATATACAAATACATTTTTGAAATACATACAATATGTTAGGCTATACGCACTATCCCGCTCTCTGAGTAGTCGATCGGGGGAGTGTGGGGCTCACCCACCCCAGTGGGGCATGGGCATACCCACCAAACACCGCGGAAGCCAGCTACTGCGCGTTACCAGGTATCCCCAAGGAACCCCTCAAGGGACACTATCAGTGGACTCCTGGCGCACTGTGCCGGCAACCCAGCTCCTCACGAGAGGAGTTCTGCGAGAAGGGATCTGCGGAGGAGCCAGTCGAACGCCATGTTTCACAGGAACGGCCCCAGCACCGACCCCTGCGGAACACCAGACTGAGGCCCTGTGCCCTGCAGTCTGATGTACATACGCCGTTTGCGGACTACATAGGCTGATACAAAGTCATTTGGCCATAGATCTAACGGCAAAAGCTGTTCATCTGGCTACACTAGGCGGAATAATTACTCCCCAGGCAGCTTTTGACGCTCCGAATAACAGCAAGGTCAAAAGGTCAGGTTCAAGGTCATAGCATTGAAACAACAAAAGTAGGTATTTATCGGATTTAGGTTCAAATCCCGTCTCACGAATTTTGCAGTTATTTTAGTCTTTCGATAAAAAAGGTTTTATAATTAACAATTCTTCATGCCATACCTAAATGTACCAGTATTTTATTGACAACTACGCATAATGAGTCCCTGATGGATAGTCTGCCTACTAAAATGATGTAGTTATTTTGTGGTGAAGTTAGCCACGATCCCCGAAGTAATTTTGCAAGCGACTGACACGACCAAGCGAGCTTTTAGAATGGCATCAATTATTTAACTTTTAGAGCTCACAGTACCATTTCAGAAGCGAACAACACATTTGACGCCAGACATCTTTGCTTAAATGAGATTAGGCAATCCTGAAATATACTCAGGTTCAATTCAATTTCAATTTACCTTAAAATGAAAAAAAAGTTTGGGAAGTATTGGTTACGAAAAAGTGACTTGTGAACTAGGTCGATACCTTTTTTCTGGGCAGAGAGGTTAGTGGAGCTTCCCAGTAGTATCCCCCTCATGGGTTCTCGCCTCGGCGTGGCGAGGGGGCCTAGTACCGGTGATAGGGGAACCACCGGGAAGCGAAGAGAACCCAGGCGTGGCAGTGTGGTGGACTGGGAACCCCCCGCTGCGGCCCGCAAGGGCGACGTGGGGCTGCGGGGCCAGTGGGGCCTGCAGGCGCCTTGAGGCGCGTGGTTGGGGCTGCGGCGCACAACCGGTTGGTGGGGGCCAGTAATCCAAGGCTGATCCCCCCTGTGCATCGCGGCTCGGCGGGGCCGTACCGCCGGTTACGGCAGCGGAGCCGCCCTTTGGGTGGCTCGTGGTTGCGGGCCCAGTAGGGTCTGCGAACAGTGGGTGCCAGCGGGCCGGAGTGCGGGGGTGCTCTGGCTTGCATTGCACGGCGTCCACCGAGACGGCGAAAGTGCCTGCGTACTCCAGGCGCTTTCGTGGCCTCCCCCCTTCGTTGGGGGGTCGGTTGGAGGGGGCCCCATTAGGGGCTAGCACTGGCGGCGGAGCAGTGCGGCATTACTTACGGTAGGATCCAGCTTCGCCGCCAAAGTGCCACAGTCGAGTGCCGTGGGGTTTTAGTCGGTAGGAGTCCGACATAACCTCGTCGTCCCCCCGGGCAGCGAGGTATCCATGAGGATTTCCCCACGAAAAAAAAAAATAAAAGAATAAAAAATAAAACAAAAAAAGCTTCCCAGTAGTATTCCTATGTTTTATTGGTTGGATCAGTCAGTCAAAAAAGCAAATTTGTATTAAGAAAGTTTTTTAAAAAAAATATTCACCATATCAAAACTTCTAAATTACATGATTTGTGCATAGTCGCATGCTGAAAAAAAAACCACTAAGGTTTGTATTCATGCAACTTTACAATTCTTAACAGTCACAATTATTGCAAACATTTATATAAGAATTAACTATAATTTATTAAACAAATTTCAAGAAGAGTTGAGTAGTTAGTTCGTACCTTTTAAAAACAATGAAAAAATTATACAACATCCTTTTTTCCGTAAATACTGTATTTCAATTATTTCTGTATTAAATAACATCTCATCATGACGTTGCTATGTTTTCCGTTTCACAAAAATAATGAAATTGTTCGAATTCACTCGCTGCGTTCAGAGAACGGGAATTAAAAACAAAAGCGAGCGTATTATTGAATGTAATGAAAAGAAAACCGGAAATGAACACGGTGCAATGGATCGCATAATATTATATCAATGTTGTTTTACGAAACATACCGAATTTTCAAGAATGAAATAGAATCACGCTTAAAAAAACTTTTCTGGAACATGTAAGTAAATACTAAATCGAAAATATGCCGCAATCTTGGTATATTACGTTATTCTTTTCTGCTCATATTTAATTAAGTTGAAATGAAATGAAAAGAAATTTATTTATTTGCTAGATTTTGAGTAAATATACTATAGGATAATAGGATGTCAGTTTTGTGTCAAGATGTCCAGTCAAAATCTACTTAGGTCTAAGGGTGCAAATGTGGAAAGCATTAAATATGTTGACAAACATCCAACTAGCCTATGATGTGGACAAAAAATCCCTGATTGTGTAAAAGCAGTTCTGGATAAGGTAGCATTGCAGACTCTTTTAAAATTTGAACCCAACATCATCTCCGTAAATCTTCAGGCAGAGCATTCAATATACCCACCGCCATGTTAAACACATTCTTATCATTTGTATACAATTTTGTTATGGGAACTTTTAATTTGTTCTTCGGCCTATTTCTCAACGCTTTTCCTTGAGAGACTGTGTTGCTTTTAAAACATTCTAGATGCTCCTTGACGATTATGCAAATCTGTTTAAAGTATAGACATGTCAAGGTTAGTATTTTATGACTAAGAAATAAAGGTCTGCATGATTATCTACGACAGATTCCGAAAATAGCCCTAAGATACCTTTTTCGTGATACAAATCGTGTTCGTGTTCTTAATTAGAACGTATTATTTACAAGTTTTAAGCATAGCAAGATAGCAGTTACATGGTTATCGATTGATCGTTTGCGTTGCTAGGATTTCTAAATAAACACGTTTCACTTATGTTAAAGGGATAATAAAATTTAGGAATCACGAATAAACAATATCTGACCTATCTTCCAAAACAACAAGCATGTGAGTGAAATATACAAATATCCCTGGACATTATTCCACACAGCCCCTTGTGGTATAGGATACTTGACAACGGATGAACATACCTACTCAAATAACTTTTCTTGTGTAAATATATAGGATAGAAAACACCCAGACCAATACGAACAGACATGTTCACGCACACAAATGTTTCTACTGTGCGGGGATCGAACCCGCAGCCTTTAGTAGTAGCCGACTTCTCAACCATTACACCAAATTGGCAAAATATCTCATTAAGTAACTCCAAAACTACTAAACCCCTAATTCATAAAAACTTAAACAGCTCTTCAACAATACGTCAACTTTTGTATCGCTTTGTCACTTTCTTTCTTGTTACTGCCGCCATTTGCGAGTAAGTGACTTAACATAACACGTCAATTGCTAAAACTGTGTTTTAGCATTGTCTGTTTTATAAATAAGGGAGTAAATCAAAAAAATATTACAACGGGATGATTCCAGCACGTCTAAGCATGTTTCACGACTTTAAATAGACTTGATACAATTTGTGATAGAACCTTATTAGATTTGTAACGGATATCCGGTATCCGGCCTATCCGACCTTGTTTCACTATCAGGATAGTAATTCAATTTCCGGCCGGATAACAGCCGGAAACTGAAATATTTAAACAAAAAAAGACTCATTATTTTACCCAAGGCTAATCATACCACAGTCATTTATTATCACTTGATTTCTATAATCGCACGACAAAGCGTTTAATTAAAAATATATAACTATTATCACTACATTTTTTGGTATGTATCAGTTCATACAAGCATCATAGATTCACTATATGACTGCAAAAAATATACAACATCGAAAAAGCAATTTGTGCACTCTAAAGGTTTACATAGGTGCAGTAAAATGACAGGTCATATGACAGAAAATCACAAGTTTTTCATCAGACCTAATTCAACGTCTGACTGTAGAAGTACTGATTGTTGTCCTGAAGGACCATCATCATGGTGACTTTCAGGAAGTTACTATAGATATGGACTAGTCTAAGATATCTCCCCATAAATTTCTATTCATGAAACATTTTATAATTACGTGTTACATTTACGTTCGTTTGCCAGGAATTTTATTTTTAAAAATCCCTACATTTTTATCAATGTCCGATAAAAATATAAATATGTTTAATAGCAAACTTTAGAAATGTGTTAATGAAACACAGCATACCAACTTTCTGCCACAACCTGTCCGCAACGAATCGAAAACACAATGAAACACTTACCTACTAACTACAATACTTTCACTAAAACTTCAAAAGCACAAGTGACGAACTGTCAAAAATCGCGACTGTTCACGTATTTTCGCAAGATCCGTGGACCCAAGGACGGCGCGTCATCCCTCGACCGCGGCAGACTCGACACTAAGGGCTAGGGATGCAGGCTGAACATTTTATACATCTAGGGAGGGATGTATGTTGCAACCACCTGTTTGCTTTAGGGTTTCGCTTCAGTAATACATTTTGTGAAGCTTTGAGCGGGAATCAGGACCTTAATTGCACGTATTAACAGTTTGAAACTGCGCAATGTTTGCGGAAGTTAGGAAATTAAAACGGCAAATGAGACTTAGATGGCTTTTGCTGGCTTTGTGACTCTAGCAACACTGGTGTACAGTCAACAGCACATCCGGTCACCCCATTTCCGATTTTTCTCTCGCTCTTGCCAAAGCCATTTCTTTGCAATAGAGCAAGGGGGACTGACCGGAAATGGGTGATGTGCCGCTCACCGTACGTTTGAAGTATTTTGTATGGAATATTACACTAGCCTAGGGGGCTAAAAAGGCAACATTTTGATGTTTCATATTATGAATCGACACTTTTAACTCAAAACGGACCGCGCTCTAGGTGAAACGTCACTTAGATGATTCATAATATGAAACATCAAAATGTTGCCTTTTTAGCCTGAATGAACCTATGAACTTATCTCTCAAAGGTAAGGTCCTTGTGGCTTTCTTTCACAACAACAATAAATATTAAAAAATAATGGATTAATACATCCTGAGCATAAACTATGAACTAAACAATACGACTAAAAATAAAACTTATACTAAAAATCATTAAAAAAATTGTGTCCATGTGGTAGGGTGCATAGGGTAGCCAAGATGCATAGTGTACGCATTCCCCCATTGAATCGCTAGGCTCACACGCTGTGCAAGAAATGTACCAGCTCTTGGGTCACCAGTTATTTCAATAAGTTTTTTTGATAGAGAAACAACTAGGTCCTTGTTAGCTTCAGTAATGTAAATATACCTATTGTTGGCGACCTGCACCGCACCTTTTTGTACAGCTTTTTAATTGTCTATTTTCCATATATTTTTCTATTGTCTTTATCGATTTGTCAGATTGTGTAAAATAAACGAAAGTGCATGTGGTGAAAAATCTGGTTTCTATTAATAATTAGGCTGTCCTCAACATTTTTGGAGGTCATTCGCCTCCTCAACCAACCAGAGTATCTGGCTGCTCCCGAACTAGCTAACACCATTATCGGCAAGCTAACTCCCCTACTCCGGTCAAGGTGGGCTGATTTTGCGGCAAACGAGTTGACTCTGGCAACTTTAAATTAGAAAATGAAGCAAATCTACAAATAAAATTTGGTTTTATAACGTCAGAGTCGACACTTGTCAATGTCAACAAAAGTCAACCCATCAAAACAACCAAAGATAAAATTTACGCAATTGCAACCTCGGCAGACTCAACAAAAAGTAGTTTTCTTTGTCAGTACTGCAAAAAGAGTAATCATGAGGTGAGTGATTGCGGAAATTTTAAATCTCTCTCTTTGGATGATCGTTGGCAATGGGTGATGGAAAACAAATTATGCCGTAAATGTCTTAGGAGGGGTTCACACCAATAGAAATTTTGCAAAAAGAGGTGTGAAGTTGAAGGTTGCCCGGCAGAGAGGAGGCACCATACACTTCTACACAGAGTGCGTTCAGCAATCACTGCCCATGTAGAGGTACAGTCAGCTCCGTCAACATCTTCTGCGACTTCGGTACAGTCAGCAGGGGAAATACCTACTACGGTTTTCGAGGCAAGCACTTCTGCGGTTAAGCCGAAGTCAGCCATCGTGGCTCATAGTTCTATGCCACTGAATTCATCGAATTTGAAGCCACTCCTTAAGGTGATAGCGGTCACCGTTACTGGACCCCATGGCAGTGTCGATACACATGCCTTACTGGATGATGGGAGTTCCGTGACCCTGTTGGACCAATCCGTGGCTGACGCAGTGGGAGCTAAGGGGCCCAAGTCCAAACTAAACATCGACTGCATTAGTGGATTGAACACGCAGACTGTCGTAAGTCATGTTGACATAAAGGTAAGAGGTCGTCACAGTGCCGACACTTTTGAAATAAAGGCGCGTTCAATCCCCAACCTGGGTATTAGAAGTCAATCTGCATCGTTAGGTGACATAGCAGAATATAGATACTTGGCTGATTTAGCATATACTTTAATTTATCATGATGCCAAGCCTATGCTACTCATAGGAGCTGACAATTGGCAGGTAACAATTCCTAAGGAAGTTCGTCACGGGAATCGTATTCAACCCGCAGCGGCCCTCACAGCGTTAGGGTGGGTCCTCTTTGGTACCATGCCACATGGGTCTAGCTACACTGAATCATACAACCACATTTCCGCTGCTGATGATAATGATCTTTCCTTGGATATTCTTATTAAGGACTATTTTAAACTAGACTCAATAGGAATAGTCAAGGTAGATCATCGTAGCGCTAGTGAGCAACGTGCGTTAGACATACTAGAGGACACAACAAAACACCTTGTTTCTGGTAGGTACGAAACAGGCCTGCTGTGGCGAGATAATATCACCGCTGTCCCTAGAAGCCGCGAGCTGGCCCTGTCTAGGTTCACAAGCCTCAAACGGAAGATGGCTAAAGATAGTGCCTACGCTGATGCCTACAAACAAAATGTTCATGGTATGATTTCCAAGGGATACGCCGAGCTATGTACTGATCCTCCGTCTGGTGCAATTCCTTGGTATCTCCCACACTTTGGCGTCATCCACCAACACAAAAAGAAGCTGCGCGTCGTCCATGATGCAGCAGCGGAATGTGCGGGTGTCAGCCTGAATTCGCTGCTGTTGACTGGACCAGATCTTCTTCAGCCACTACTTAGCATCGCCATGCGTTTTAGGGAAGGACTGGTGGCTTTGACGGGAGATATCAGGGAAATGTTTCCCCAAATAAAAATAAGGCCAGAAGATAGGGACTCCCAGCGTTTCCTATGGAGAGACAGTCCAGACCTACCACTCCAAGAGTTTCGAATGTCTTCAATGATATTTGGTGCCGCATCCAGCCCATGTACAGCGTTGTGGATCAAAAACAAGAACGCTAGTAAATTTCAATCCACATTTCCAGATGCTGTGCGATCTATCATCGAAGATCATTATATGGATGATTTTTTGGGAAGTTTTGACAGTATCAGCGAAGCTGCCCAGCGTGCATCGGAAATATTGAATATACACAAGGCAGCTTCTTTTGAAATGAGGTCTTGGGTGTCGAACCATAAGGAAGCATTAGCTTTGATCCCTTCTGACCTACACGCTACGGAGGTAACGGAAGTAAATCTTGGTCCAACCTCTCCCTCACGAATTCGTGTGTTGGGGCTAACGTGGAATGTCAGCGAGGATAAACTACACTTTTTGCAGTCACTTCCTAAATTTCCAACCAAGTTTACAAAGCGTTCAGTTCTTTCTTTGCTAATGTCCTTTTATGACCCTCTAGGTTTGTTAATTCCAGTAATTATGAAAGGTAGGTAGGTAGGATTGCATCGCTGAAGTGGCAGTGGGCGGGACACATAGCGCGGAGAACCGATGGCCGTTGGGGCGGAAAGGTTCTCGAATGGCGACCACGTACCGGACGACGTTCCGTGGGCAGGCCCTCCACAAGGTGGACCGACGATCTTGTCAAGGTCGCGGGAAGCCGCTGGATGCGGACAGCGCAGGACCGATCGTTGTGGAGATCTTTGGGGGAGGCCTATGCCCAGCAGTGGGCGTCGTTCGGCTGAAATGATGATGATGATGATGATGATGAAAGGTAGAGTGCTTTTCCAGAAAACCTGGGAGTTAGGTATTGACTGGGATCAAACTTTGCCATGTTCTTTGGTTGAAGATTGGAAAAATTGGTTTAATGAAATTCAAAATTTACAAAATAGTTCGATTCCCAGGTGCTACATGAGCAACTCAAGACTGTTCAAAAACGTCCAGCTTCACGTTTTTGCCGACGCAAGCGAACGAGCTTACGGTTGCGTAGTCTATTGGCGTTTCACTTGCGTCGACGACAGCGTTAGTTTATCTTTGATTGGAGGAAAAGGTCGGCTGGCACCTCTCAAACCAGTTTCCATTCCGAGATTGGAGCTGCAAGCCGCCCTAATTGCTTCACGTTTTGGCGCATATGTTTCGGAAGCGCACAGGCGAAAACCAGATCAAACATTTTATTGGTCGGATTCGCTTACAGTTTTAAAATGGCTCCGTAGTGACGCCTGCGTATTTAAAGCTTATGTTTCATTTCGTGTGGGAGAGATAGCTGAAACGACCAGCATCCAACAATGGAGATATGTTCCCACAGCTTTAAATGTCGCCGACGACGCTACGCGGAATTGCCACGACTTTTCGACTTCATCACGATGGTTCACCGGCCCTTCATTTCTCTTGTCTCCCGACTCTGATTGGCCGCTTGAACCAGCGTGCAAAGTCCCCCCGATTGTCGAAGAACTAAAGTGTGATTCGGAATCGGTGGGACTCCTAATTGCTGAACCGCAACAACTGCCTTCACCGGTAGTGGCGGACCACCTTCGTTTCAGTAGGTGGCTACGTTTGCTTCGCGCGACAGCTCGCATACATCAGTGTGCAAAAGTGTTTCGGTCAATTTTAAATCCAAATTCAATATTTTCTCCTCATTCTCCTCGAGATCATCAAAATTTCATTTCACTCACCGTCGAAGATCTCAACGTTGCGGAGATCCATTTATGGCGTAAAATTCAATTAGACTCTTTTCCCGATGAAATAAGTTGCGTTCTCGCAGCACGTCCTATTTCAAAAGATAGCAGACTGAAAAATGTATCGATTTTTCTCGGAGAAGATGGCCTGCTTCGACTTTCTGGCCGAACTGCCGCAATCAACGACGTTGAGTCCACTCCTATAGTACTAGACGGCCGACATAGAATTACCAGACTACTGATCCACTCTTGGCATATCAAGTTTGCCCATGGAAATAATGAGTCGGTAGTGAATGAGCTACGCCAGAGGTTCTATATTCTCAGCTTGAGACCAGCCGTCAGAGGAACAGCACAGAAGTGCCAGATCTGCCGCATCCGTAGAGCTGAACCCGTCAGACCACCGATCGGAGATTTACCAGACGCCAGGTTGGCCCATCACCAGCGCCCTTTTACCCACGTTGGACTAGATTACTTTGGCCCTGTCACCATCACCATTTGCAGACGAAAGGCCAAAAGACGGGTAGCGCTCTTCACATGCATGACCGTGAGAGCAGTACACCTAGAAATCGTCGACAATTTATCTTCGGACTCTGCCCTGATGGCGCTGCGACGTTTTATCGCCAGAAGAGGATGCCCAACCCACATCTACTCAGACAATGGGACCGCTTTCTTTGGTGCCGCCAGAATGTTGCCAGAGCTGTTTGATTTTTGTGCCAACAGGAAAATAGAATGGCGTTTCATACCACCATCAGCACCTTTCATGGGGGGCTGTTGGGAGCGACTAGTCCGATCAGTCAAGAACACAATTGCAGTGACTCTGAAAGAGCTCTCCCCAAAGGAGGAAGTTCTGAACACCCTGCTTCTTGAGGCTGAATGTATTATAAACGCGAGACCGCTTACTCACGTGTCAGTCGAAGAAGATTCGGATCACGCTATAACTCCATTTACCTTTTTGATCGGTAGCTCCAGTAATGAGCCAGTGGTCGGAGCTTTCAATGACGCAGATCTATACAGACGAGCCGATTGGAGGAAGGCACAAAGACTAGCGGACCGCTTTTGGCAGCGTTTTGTCAAAGAATACCTGCCCACTCTTGTACCTCGAAGAGCGGTTCCGCAGACGCAGCAACTGAAGGTTGGCGATCTGGTATTCATAGCAGATGGGACGCTTGCTAGGAATTGCTGGCCACGTGGTCGCATAACGGCAGTACATCCCGGCAAGGATGGCATAGTTCGGGTGGTGGATGTCACTACAAAAGGAGCGTGCTGCGTCGACCCACTCGCAAGGTGGCGTTGCTGGTCGCCGGCCAGTAGAATTGGGTGCTTCTCACCGTCGGGGGCCATGTTGGCGACCTGCACCGCACCTTTTTGTACAGCTTTTTAATTGTCTATTTTCCATATATTTTTCTATTGTCTTTATCGATTTGTCAGATTGTGTAAAATAAACGAAAGTGCATGTGGTGAAAAACCTGGTTTCTATTAATAATTAGGCTGTCCTCAACACCTATTGTTAGAGATTACGAGTGCCAGAGCTTTCAAAACGTTAAATTGTTGCTGGTTTGATTCATTCATCAGCCAACATGAATCTACACACGATTACATATTTCGAGGTTCGATTCCCGATTTTGTATGAGAGATTTCAAACAAAGTTGAATGACATTATTATTAAATACAAAATCGAAGCCATTGTTCCTAAGAACAGATTTCGCTGTGTCTCATAGTTTCTGACTTCCCCCTACTGACCCAATCGGATTGATCACATTGTATAGTGTCCCTTAACACAAGCAAGCTTACAAGCTTAGCTTAATTTTGGGGCAAGATGGCACCGTGTAGAACGATGTCCAGTGATATTCATTATTTTTTATAGTTTAAGTAAATTGAGGTGCCCGTGGCGCAGTTGTGAAGGTGATCGGCGACGACCGCTGCTGTAAAGCAACACACGCCGGGTCGGAAATAGGATGGGTGACCAATCCGACCGAAATTTAATGATGTGTATTTCGGGCATCTCCATGCTTTGAAAGGCACAGTTGGTCCCGGTTGACATGGCTAGATGTCAGTCGTTAAGCTTAGTCAGAGGCTCTAGGGCGGCTTGATAACATCTGATATTAAAGGTTGCTCACTAACTTTACACACCTCCAACAATCCGCACTGAGCCCGCGTGTTGGAGTAGGTATGAATCATTCCACCGCATAGTTAAGGTGAGGCCTGTGCCCAGCAGTGGGACGTATAATATGGGCCATTTATGTTTAAGTTAATTCAACCGCAGACGATTTTAGTCTCCTTGTGGTGAAGGAATTGTGAGGATGCTGTTTTCGGGAAATTACAGCAAGTTGTTTGTCGACTAAGTTCATTTTGTTTATAAGGAACGTTAATAAAGGAGCATTAATGGCTTAGAGAGACTTAATCTCCTTGGGACTTAACTGTGGTGAAATCAGTTTTATGAGAAAAATTATATATTTTTATCGTCTAATAATTACGCAGTAACAAGCAGATTAGTGCAGATTAGTAACAAACTGCTGAAGGTTATATTACGTACTAGTCCAGTCATTATAGTAATTTCACCTCGGAATTCGAGATACCCAGCTGTAAGTCTGTAAATACTTGTATATTGACACCCTAAAAGTTGTCTCAAAACCTACTATGTGTGGTTTTTACAATGTTGATGAGCAGCTGCACTTGTTGGTGGAATATTTGAAAGCTGCACAGCTTTATTAAGTTCTGTGGACTTGACGTAATGCAGATAACGAAGATGATCGAGACTTTTCACATTTTTTCACTTTTTAAGTTTTTGACCGGAGGCACCCGTTGACCTGAATTGATGCTGTGACCGCGCGCTCTCCGCCCTCTATCTCGAAAACGAATCACCGTATGAAAAATTTTTTGAAACAAAATTTGTAGAAAATTTTGTATTCTACAATATTGATATTACATACAAATAGCAAAAAACCCAAAGGAAATGAGATATTTACAAAAAATCGATTTTTGTGACATTTGACCTTGAAATTTGACAGTTGCGTACACCCTACCATATGTAGGTTTTGAGACAACTTTTAGGGTGTCAATATACAAGTATTTACAGACTTACAGCAGGGTATCTCGAATTCCGAGATTCTTACCTAATTTAAGCTTAAATGACTGGACTATACAGACAGCAATAGAAGTAGCTCAACACTTGAATGTCTTGCCATGACAACTTTCAGTGCTTCGAAAAGCCCGTTGAACAGTTGGTCTCGGTTGACGTTGTAGATGTCAGTCGTTAAGCCTAGTCAGAGGCCTCAAGGGCGGCTTGATAACATCGAAAATTAACAACAATCTCAACTCAACAACTCATAGTTGAAGTGAGGCCAGTGCCCAGCAGTGGGACGTATATAGGCCTTTTATGTATGTAAATATTAACTTTGTGGACCCTATAGAAATTCATCATCAACATCATCTCCTCGGCGTCGCGTTCATCGGATATTTACGCGTTTCAATTTTTATTTACTTTCCAAATAAATAACGCAAATTTCGTTATGATTTGCTCTATATTCAATCAATATTAATAGTACCTGAGCGCTTAACTGCTTGCAATAAAACAATATGAGAATCAGCAATTTCTCAAGACGTTCAAAGTCGGGAGTTGGCAGACTTATCAAAAGTCTGTGACACATTTTAAATTACGTTTAAGACGCCGACCTCTGTGACCCAGGCTAAGTATTAAGCTTCAAAAGTAACTCTACAATTCAGTGTTTTTAAAAGCAGTAGTTACTGATGAACAAGAAAATCAAGTATTAAAAAACATTTTAGGTTTTTTTAAGAAGACCGTAAGCTTTTTAATGCTCCAAAGTGCCCAGTGCGAATTTTCATGATCAAAAGCCAACGTCTGAAAATGGAGCCCTTTTTATCAGGCGGCCAGCAACCAAGCCTATATGTAGGTATATTATAATAACCCAAATCAAACCTATTAAAAAAAATACAAAATACAACGGTTTTTTTTCAATAGATAGAGTGATTGAATTCCTTTTCCGGTTTATATGTATAATGACATCCCATTGCACGCGTGCAGAACCAAGGCGCATCGCTAGTAGTAAGTATAAAGAACCAAACTTAATGTAAAGTTTAAAGTTTACAAAAATGTAAGTACACATCAAATTGGCTCACAATAAAATAGTAGGTATTTTGGTGGTAAGTGTTGATAAAAACTGCTGAATAATGTGGCCGCGTCGTTACACTCACCGCCATAGATTTTTGACCATCGTTTACAATTAAGCAGTTTTGATTGTGCTTTACGTTTATAAGCAATCGTAACGCACCAAAAATGTATTTAATTCTTACAGTCTGATTTTGTAAAATGGAGCGAAGTAAATGACTTAACTTTCAAATTAGATTTGATTCATTGTCACAACACAAGTACTTATCATGAGAGCTTGTCAACTAATTAGCCTTACGTATGACTACTTAAAACAGTTTTAGTGTGACCTTTAATCTTTCACGCCAACGGGGTTGCTATAAAGGAATTCCAATTAAAAGCCCGCTCGTTGCAGGCTCTCATTTCTCAAAGAAAACAAAACGAGTCAAGATTTCCACTTTTACAAGTCACCCACACTATTCACTCGAAAGTCAATAAGCCTGCTTTCAATATCGTTCTCGTTATCGCAGTTAATATCGTCATTCGATTTTCAGAGGGAATGATTACACATAAACGGCCTATATACGTCCCACTGCTGGGCACAGGCCTCACCTCAACTATGAGGTGGAACAACAACATTGTTGAAGGGGTGTGGGGTTAGTGAGCAACCTTAATGTCAGATGTTATAAAGCCGCCCTTAGGCCTCTGACTAGGCTTGACGACTGACATCAAGCGACGTCAACCTGGACCAACTGCTTAACGTGCCTTCCGAAGCACGGAGATGCCCGAAATACACATCACTGAATTTCGGTCGGGTGGTCACCCATCCCATTTCCGACCCGGCGCGTGTGTTGTTTTACAACAGCGATCGTCGCCGATCACTGTCACAAGTGCGAAAGAATTATTATTATTATTATTTATTTATTTATTATTCAAATCAACAAAGATAAAATATTAAATTAAAAGCCTCACAAACCACTTCCGCGGTTGACTGCGAGTTAATTCGGTTTAATTCGAATGATTAGTTCAGTTAAAATTTTAATACTGCAATTGCGAACTATCTTCGATCATCATTGTCATTGATGGCAATAAAAGATCTTGAAAAAGTGGTGTACATTGTATTATGTACACTATAAAGTAGATTATTACCTTATGTTACAGTTACAGTATCGTGAACCAAACAATGTGAAGTATTTATGTTATATAAAATAGTAGACGACGGAAAAAAGGGGTGTTACTTACCTTAAAATAAAACTCATGTTTGACGTGTGCGTTTGTTTTTTGTGGCTTCCTGGCTCCCAAACGGAGTAAATTTTTTTTTCAACTTACGCGTCATCGGAACGCAATGCGACGCGCTATATGTGAGGCTTTATGAATTCACGCCTTGCCTCACTATAATAAACGGTAGAAACGCCCGACGCGCCGCTTGAAGCTACGCCGAACGCCACGTTCAACGCCCCGCGAGGCCCTACATACAAGGGCTGCTAGTCCGTGTATGGCGGGTCTAAGGGTAAGTGATAAGTACAGCCTATAGACACGTGTAACATTATTTGGGGAAAAGCCTCGTGTAGGTATGCCTTCTAAAGATATTCCCATTTTAACTAAACAATTACAAGGAAAAACCATTTTAACACAAAAACACGTGATTCCCCTTACCTGTATTTCAGTGAATGTCAAAATTAAATTTACTCTGCTGAAATGTAACTTTAAAGGCTTCTTGAAAAGTTTTAAAACAAGAATAGGTTGAGCAATGGTTTGGAACTAAGGTCCCTACTTCAATATTTTTTGAGGTTTCAATACTTTTGATTTACTTTTCCTTCGACTTGAATAATTCCTGTACAAACACGTGAAAAGGGGGTAATATTAAAACGTAAAACTTCAGGGACTTTATATGGTATCAGTGTTTGATTGTTCCATTCTTGCACAAGCAGCCAGTTTTAGGTACAGTCATTTCAAAATGTTTTTTGCTTACAGAGTCGTCTTATTTAATCTGAAGTATTTGAACAAGCAACTTTAACCCTACGGAATAAAAAAGTGGTTCACTTGTCTTGGATTTTAGTGGCGCTTCAAACGCCACACGACTCTAGGTACTGTCATGGTTTTAAAATTGTTTTTCTCAGACGGTAGATAAATATGTTTTTGGGACAAAATCGACCGTTATTGTCCTTTTTGGTTAAGTACAGTTAAATCGAATACGCAACATGTTGAGTTTAACAACTTCAAAATACTAACCCGTTATTCATAAAAACTTAAACAGCTCTTCAACAACACGATAACTTGTATCGCTTTGTCACTTTCATTCTTGTTACTGCTGCCATTTGCGAGTAAGTGACGCGTTCGTTTTTATGAATAAGGGAGATTTCCTTTGTAACAAACTGTTATATGTATGTATACGGACGAAAGTCCTGACAAAAGATATTTGAAGGTGATTTTCAGTAAAATTTCGTGATAGCCTATTTTATAAGAACAACAGAAGTTCATGAAAGAGGGACAAAAGGAAAATACGACCATTTCATGATATTCACTTCAGTATCCGCGGAAAAAATATAAAAAGCGGCGACACTTATCCAAGTGTAAGTTATCTAGTTTTCTGTTTCGTCATAATGCTGAAAGCGTCGTGGCCCAGTGGTTAAACACTCTGTCTCGGAACCCCATGGTACCGAGATCAAATCAGGCCAGAACGCACCTACTTTGTGTTCATTGTACAATTTGCAGCTAACTCTCCGGTGATGGAAAACACCGATATAAAACCTAAGCAACCTGGATAACGGCGGTGGGCTCGCCCCACACCACGTTGGGTTCAAATTCCTTCGGCGAAATGTGGGCTTCTGAATGTTCCGTTCACCATAACGGCAACAATCAGTGTGCCTCTGACTAACCCATTAGGGATATGGTCGTGAGGGTATGTTATGTCATAATGCTAAAATTTTTGAAGGGCGTAATATCGCTCGTTTTAAAACATACCCTTACTACTTCATACTTAAGATAAGATAAGATATACTTTATTGCACAAAGATAACAAATTACACAGTTGTGTAATTTGTTATCTTTGTGCAATAAAGTATATCTTTAAACATTGCAAATAATATCTTCAGGCATAGTTATGCCTGAAGATATTATTTGCAATGTTTAATTGATTGCGGATTCTTGAGGAAATATTATGTCGTTGTAAAACTCTAACTCAAAACTTTAACTCTAACTAGGAATTATTCGCCTTCACTTTTGTTTTATTTCCCTTCTGAGGCTTTTTTATCTTAAGCCTTTTCAAGTCAAATGTATAATAGGTGTATTTGGCCCAACCAGGCTCTGAATATACCTGAAAGCTACCTTTTTCTGTCGATGATAACCCGCTACCAAGGTTGTTACGAGAGTCGTTAGGTTATCGCGTGTTTGATGTCCGCTCGAGCCCGAATGTCCGTTGATATAACAGATATTTATGCATACAGACATAGCGCCATCTATATCCAAAATATGCTAGCAAATGCTAGTGATATGGGATACTAGACAACGGATCAACATATTTGATACTTTTTTTATTGTAAATACATACTTATTGTACATAGGAAACACCCAGATGTCCATACTCACGCATGTTTTCACTGTGCGGGGATCGAACCAGCGACCTTTGGTGTAGAAGCCAACTTCTTAACCATTACACCAAATCGGTCGGAAACACACTACACAGGATCATAGTAGTAGTATCTAAGCACAATTATACGTCGTCTTAGTCTCTCAGTACAAGTTTTGCCTAATAATAATATTAGGGTCTAGACGGCGATGTGTAGAATAATCTCTGAGGATATTTAATTTTTATTTCATACGTTATTTTGTTGTAGCTAGAATCTCTGGATATCTGCCTTCTCGTCGAAAATTGTTTGGCTGATTTTCATTTCCCAACCAACGTAAAAACATGCCTAAACAACAGCGCTTACCCACATAATAAACATTAACGTGAAATACTACTGAACAAAAGCTTACTCAATACAGTACTTGGCACAACATTTGGTAAACAATAAACTACTATAGTCCAGTCATTTAAGCTTAAATTAGGTAAGAATCTCGGAATTCGAGATACCCAGCTGTAAGTCTGTAAATACTTGTATATTGACACCCTAAAAGTTGTCTCAAAACCTACATATGGTAGGGTGTACGCAACTGTCAAATTTCAAGGTCAAATGTCACAAAAATCGATTTTTTGTAAATATCTCATTTCCTTTGGGTTTTTTGCTATTTGTATGTAATATCAATATTGTAGAATACAAAATTTTCTACAAATTTTGTTTCAAAATTTTTTTCATACGGTGATTCGTTTTCGAGATAGAGGGCGGAGAGCGCGCGGTCACAGCATCAATTCAGGTCAACCGGTGCCTCCGGTCAAAAACTTAAAAAGTGAAAAAATGTGAAAAGTCTCGATCATCTTCGTTATCTGCATTACGTCAAGTCCACAGAACTTAATAAAGCTGTGCTGCTTTCAAATATTCCACCAACAAGTGCAGCTGCTCATCAACATTGTAAAAACAACAACGTGTATATTATCAAGTTCAAACTTGGTTAGGGCATGATTTGGAACCCCAGGTATGGGGTTGGGCAATGCGAAACGATTTTCGACAACGTTGTTGTTTTTACAATGTTGATGAGCAGCTGCACTTGTTGGTGGAATATTTGAAAGCTGCACAGCTTTATTAAGTTCTGTGGACTTGACGTAATGCAGATAACGAAGATGATCGAGACTTTTCACATTTTTTCACTTTTTAAGTTTTTGACCGGAGGCACCGGTTGACCTGAATTGATGCTGTTACCGCGCGCTCTCCGCCCTCTATCTCGAAAACGAATCACCGTATGAAAAAAATTTTGAAACAAAATTTGTAGAGAATTTTGTATTCTACAATATTGATAATACATACAAATAGCGAAAAACCCAAAGGAAATGAGATATTTACAAAAATTCAATTTTTGTGACATTTGACCTTGAAATTTGACAGTTGCGTACACCCTACCATATGTAGGTTTTGAGACAACTTTTAGGGTGTCAATATACAAGTATTTACAGACTTACAGCTGGGTATCTCGAATTCCGAGGTGAACTTACTATAATGACTGGACTATAGGTATATGAATACAACGCTAACTAGCAAGTTTTACTACCAAACAGATGGTATTTTCAAAAGTGTCATAACAAAAGTACATCGAACGCACTGTTGATAACGGAAGTTGGAAAATAAAACAAAATTAGATGATAATTTGGCTAATGATTGATGGTTGAAACAAAATTCTGCGCCACGTTAGTCTGCGAAGTGAAATAGGTAAATGGTAGGTTGGGAAATTAAAATCGGCCAAACGATTTTCGGCGCATAGGCATGATACCAGAACCTCTACATATTGTGCCGTCAACAGACCAGTCAAATACACAAATAGATGAGAAAGTATATCCAACGAAGATCATGTTAATAAAGAATAGGAAAAATATGTTATTTATTGAATAATTACGTTGTTCGAACCCAATCTCATATTATAAGTCTGCGTAAGTGGCTTTCTTGGGATGATAAATTAATAATAAATAAGTACTGCGTTCATCTCATAAGGACATTTTAATAAGACGTATATAATAATGGGATTGACATCCTTGTTAGCCATCGACATATTCTTAGTTATAAATAAACGATTACATTTACTTATTGGCTAAGTATTATTGGCAGATAATCCTGCTTCCGCCAAAAATCACCTACAATTTTGTACGGAATATTTTTCTATGTTATTTAGCCTCCTTAATGCTGTATCTTTATAAAGATAATCCCAGAAAAAAACATCCGGCCTAGGTTTCTGGCGAGAATTGAACCAGCGTCTTTTTTTTTGGCTTACCAGCGGCGCTTTACCACCGGTACTAAGCCCCCTCGTCACTACAAGGGGAGAACTCATGGTGGAATCAAGCCACCGAGACCCTAACAGACCACACAAATTGTTTTTTCCATACTGATCACCAAATTGTTAAACTTGAATGGATTTTTTCAATTTAGACCTGATCAAGTCGCTATTTTAACATTTAATAGTTTTAAAAATTGTTACAATTTCACTAGAAAATTTCATTCAGATTTCATTCGCATTCACAAAGAGTCTTTGGAAAAGTACTTTGTGATATCTTTTGTTCAAACAGTTTTTACAAATTCACAAACATTTATTTACCGTTGCACGTGACGTCTTCAGTTATATTGCAGTCAAGTTGGTAAAACACCCTACATCTATTATAGATATATTTACTATTATAGTATTCTAAACTTTTCAGCAAAATGACAGGCGCCATCTGGCTTGTAAAGCTGTCCGAAAAGTTGAACGATTTTACCATTGATGTGAAAAGTTACGCAAGTAGTAAAAAATGTCGTTTCGTTAGTTGGTAAATTAAGTTACTTTCTTTTTTACTTTCAACAGTGTGGTCCGCTCGTGAACTTTTCATTGCAACTTCAGGCAAACACATGATTCTTGAATATTTATTGAAATCTCTAGTAAGTATTTATTTATTTATTAGGTCACCAACAAGACTTACACTAATACAATGATCCAGGATTTCAAATTTTAACAAGAATACTGCTAAATGAAGCCTTACTTATAGGTAACAACGGCATGCTATACCATGTATTGACGCTTGTAGCTGAATTGACTTCGACAAACACGTGATATTTAATTTATAATTCCTTGAGTGAATTCGAACGTGAATGTACGAACTTACGAATCGATAGCTTGTCAGTTTTTGTCCAACTAACATTTTATCCTAACCTTTGGCTGATTTGGGGAAAAAATATTTATTGAAATACGTTTTTCACACGTAGTAGGTAGTAGTAAAATGTCAAAACTTATGACATGTAAGAAGGATCACTTGCTATAAATGATTTTAAATGATAAATGGCTGTCGTCAAAGAATACAATGAGATTTAAAAATAAAGGATTCGAACGGATTGAATTTTTAATCAACAGTCCAAATCCATCAAACACAAAGGTTTTTCCAAAACGAACGCTATGACGCTGAACTTCATAACCTTGTATGGGCTTGTATGAGCTTTGAACCTTTGACTTGAAACCTTTTTCACGGCTAATTGGCTTAAACGTAAGCGGATCAAAAGTTGATTTTTCCACCATTACGTCATGAGCGTACAGAACTGATTCGAACGGTTAAGGGTCTATACTAAGGTCGGCCGGAGAGAAAATCTGTCAAATTTGAAAGCGATCGTGACAGCTATGTTCACACAGTGGTTGGGCCGTGCAATCCGTGCATAAATGCAATGCATAAATGCGGACGACCGTCTTGGTGTAATTATTTAGAAGTCGGCTACTACACCAAAGGTCGCGGGTTCGATCCCCGCACAGTACAAACATTTGTGTGCATGAACATGTCTGTTTGTATTGGTCTGGGTGTTTCCTATGTATAATAAGTATGTATTTACAAAAGAAAAAGTATTTAAGTATGTTTATCCATTGTCTAGTATCCCATAAAAACGGAGTATAATTAGCTCACTTGGGGCTAGATGGCGCTGTGTGGAATAATGTCCAGGGATATTTATTTATTTATTATTATTATAAATCGCGGCATGATAATCATTTGATGCGTTCACCAAAGATATTTTTATTTCGCCACCCAAAATATTTCAGGATATAGGGCAAACAAAAGAAACTAACCAAAAATTTTATTTTATTAAACATACTAACAAGCGGTTTTGCCAATTATTTTTTTACTCTATTATTTGCAATCTATTCTCGTGACCACGTTATTTGCACAATGTTATATCTGGTACTTGACGATTCCATCGAGATTTAGTTGTAACTTGGTTTATCCGTTCGATCATTATCAACACAAAATATGTCTTACATCCAATGCATATGATATAGCAATACAAGGAGGCATTTCTAGTAGCATGCAGAAGAACCCACTAATAAATTGGTCTTACTTGTAATGAAAAGCTGCAAGAAGCATTAAAGGGAGCTATCTTGTTACTAACTAAAACGAGGAATTTAACAGTTGTCAACAGTTGAGACACTTTTAGTGGATAATTTATTTTAGATAATAACACTTGAGTATAATACCTTTAGTCTCCTGTAGAGGCCATCGTATTTCAGGCTTTTTACGCTGAATTTAATACAGAACCCACCGTGATCTTCATCTTACTGGAATTGATCTACGAGTAGAGCATAGTATGAAAGGAAGTCACCCTCCGCGTTTTTCTGTCTGTTTTTACATAAGCTTTCAATATCTAAATGATAGTTGATGCTAATTATATTTTCTAGAACGTTTGTCTGTATAGTTCATTCAAATTACTACAGGGAAAAGCTGTGTGCAAATAGCCAGTTAGAGATAAAAATGCTTGCACTGCCATTTTTCCATGGCTGACGTAAATATGATAATTCATATTCATATTTCATATTTATATCAAAGTTCTATCTGATCCATTTTTTTTTAATTTAAAATGGGTTTGCGTTTGACCTCAGTCTCGCCAGCCACGCTTACCCAAAAAATGCTTATTCACTCTTGCCTTGAAGACACCAAGGTTGTATGTATCCGGAAACACAGACGCAGGGAGGGCGTTCCACTCCTTAGCGGTGCGGACCAGAAAGGAAGCACCTGCCATATTACTCTCATGGTGAATCATGATAAAATCATACGTTTGATAAATTATGCATAATGCATATGAACAAACAGTACGGAGGAAAAAAAACAAAGTTGTACTATTTTCAACAAAAGACCCTATGTGCGCCTATTTCGTGTAAATTATCCGCGTAATTATAAATGTCATTTTCGTCAAAAGCGACGTGCGTTCACCTTGGGGACATGGGGGGGAGTGAGCTGCGACGGTGCGCGGACAGCTATCAAAGAAACTTCACTCACTCCATAGTAATTTGTATGGAGATTTCAAGCGAAAAATTCGGAATGTTTGGGAATTTTTTGCACAAAACTGAAATAAAGCAATGAAAAACAACTGATTGGCAATGCTTCTTTGATATCTGATCTTTACACGTTATTTAAAACACGTAAGTTGTTAGTTTATGATGCCTAAACTTTTGAAATACGGGAGTGCGTTTTGCACGTTTTTAGCGATATTCTGATTTTTTTTCACATTAATCTAGTAAGTTGATCCATATACTGGAAGTTCGAGCTGATTGTGCAACTCTTTGACTACTATGAAGATTTTTTTCGTGCCTCATACTTCATATTTTCTATATAAAACTTTAGTTTTCCCGAGAGCCGTTTTCCTGGTATCGCGCCTTAAACGCTGATAAAGCTATAGTTCGTTCGCGCTAAAAATGCAGTTATTTTATACTTGTCCTTCGATCTAGCATGCCCCCAACCAATCAAATCGTTCCTAAGTAGAAAGTCAAGTCCTCAGTGACTAGCTGAATGCATATTTTCGAAAACAAAGGTTGTGGATATGAGTTTTTTTGCGTGCGACAGAATTAAATATCATAATCACTGCATTCTTAACGCGAACGAACTATAGTGTTTTCCAGAAACTCATACCTGTAAACTAACTTGTGAATCCCAATCTTAGACTTCAGGGGAAATGATTTTTGAATCAATGCATAAAATTATGTGTGTGTGCGTGAGTGTGAGACTTGAGCAATGAGCAGGTGACATTACCCGCAGAACCGCCAACTGTTTTGGGGTAGAAAGCTTCTGGAGTGTCCACCACGAACCAGAAGACGCAGCGTGGGGAGTTCCCCCACGTCGTGGATCGATGATCTGGTACAGTTAGCAGGAGGCCGTTGGATGCAGACGGCCCGAAGCCGCTCGCTGTCGCCTATGTATAGCAGTGGACTCTTAAGAGGTTGGTAATGATTTATCTCTTTAAATTAGTACCGCAACCTCCTGTTGTACTAGAGTTACTCACAAGTTTAAAATTCGCTAATTAAAGGACATTTTAAGGCCTTAAGATTGATGGAGCAAGAAAGACAAGAATATGTGGTTCTCATAGTACTCATCTTCAAGTAATCCTTTACATGTATGTATGTTGATTTCACTCTGGTGTCACATTATTGTAGAACGGCCAAGGTTGAAAAGAGTAACTTTCGAGTTTCTCGGTAGAATCAAACCGGTTAGAGTTACATTATAATGTTATGACTTGTCAAGGAAAACTCGAAAAAAAGCCCTAACCCTATTTGACTTACTTTTTTTAAAAACTACTACGTTTGAAGAATACTACAATAAAGGCACTTGGGCACTTGAAAAGACACTCTGTATTTAAGGGTACTCCCGTTGCATTATCATAATAATATGAGCGTCATTACCGAAAGCTCGGGGCCACGTGCATGAAATGTTGAAAAAGCGCGCACACGCGCAAAACGCTAGTCTGACCGGGCCCTTAGAAATCTACCATTGCTAACGAGCTGGAACTTGCACATTCTGCTTCTAAAACCGAACTCACGTGGATCACAAGGGCACCCTCTAATTAACGATAACCCTCAGTTGAAAGTCACGTGGAAGGTTAAAGTGAAACGATAACGAACAGGCTGTTAGGTTTAAAAAGGTCTGGAATAGATAGGTTCTATTTGAACAAAAAGTTGGACGCCCACTCGCAATGTGTACGGATATAAGTACTGTTGAAGGTTGCTAGATTTTGATGTATGCAAGCCGCCTACAACGGTATTGGAAATCAATGGTTAAGGCTTAGGCCTTAATATAGAATGAATTGATTACAGATTTTAGGAGAATTATGAACATAGATTCATCACAGGTACTTGTGCATCAGTTAAAATAGTGGATCAGCAACGATTGCCTTTGTAAACCATGTCATGCCACATGTTGTAAATAAACCACGCCAGGTCGAGAATAGGATAGGTGACCACCCCCAACGAATGGTGTATTTTTTGGGTATCTCCATGCTTCGGAAGCCACGTTAAGCAGTTGGGTCTGGGCTCCGGCATTCGCTAGATATCAATCGCATTAACAACTTTAAGGTATGAAAGCCTCCAACTACGCTTACTTTGTGGTCTCAGGGTGGTTTGATAAAATCTGACTTTGTGTTGAATGTAAAATTAGTGAGCATATAAATAATTGAAATACTGAAAATGTTAAGCGATCATTCGTGTCTCGCAATTTTTAACATCAAATAACGTAAGACTAGAGAAAATGAGAAATTTCCCGCGGATGGCTTAACGTAGTGAAGATAGTTTCGCTGGGAAAATGGAATCGTCCTTTGTTCGACTCGCAGACAACTATTTTGCAATCAGTTTCAAACATAATAATATAGCAATGTTTTAATAGATATTTATCGGTGAAATTGCGGACCTCAGACCGCAAACTGCAAGCGACACTATAATATATCCACGTTAAGAATGCAGTCATTTAATTCCGTTACACGGAGAGAAACTCAGGTACAAAACCGTTGCGTTTGAAATAATGCGTTCAACTAGGCACTCAGAACTTGGCTATCTAATTAGGAACGATTTGATTGGTTAGGGGGCGTGCTAGGTCAAAGGACAAGAATTAATCCCTGCATTCTTAACGTTAACAGACTATAGGTACTGTTTTCTATGAATCTCTGGGAAGTGTAACCAAGCGTAACCGCACTGCAGCGCCGCGCTTGGGAACAGAAGTGTGAGTGTCGCATGCAGTTTGCGGTCTGGGGTTCATTAAGATAAAAATCTTACCATATAGCCATGATACGTTCTCTGGACATTATACCACACAGCTCCATCTAGTCCCAAAATAAGCAACTAAACTAAACTACAACCCTTGTGCTATAAGGTACTAGACAACGGTTAAACATACTTAAACACTTTTTAAGGAAACACCTACCACAGTACAAACAGACATGTTCATGCATAAATAATGTTTGTACCTACTGTGTGGGGATCGAACCCGCGACCACTGGTTTAACAGCCCACTTCTGAACCATTACACCAAATCGGTAGGCTTACATCGGAATCAATGTCCTTAGGGCCCCTCACTTATAGCGTTGACGCTAATCCCAATTGAAAGGGACGAATGCCATTCAGCGTGCAAATGGAGGATATAAATAACTTTTTGTTTATCTATTACAGGCATGTTATTTACTTTATATTTCCAAAGAAAATGATTTTTAAATTTGGTGTAATGCATTTCATTTAATCACGGTGTCTTCGATTCGCGAGTTCTTAGATGTCTAAGTAACAACTGAGACTTGTGGAAACTTTTTTTAGAACTTGCTAAAGAGAACGACTTGACGACTTACATCTAGTGACGTGAACCAGAACCAACTGCTTAACGTGTCTTCTGAAGCACGAAGATGTCCGAAAAATACTTACATCACTAAATTTCAGTCGGGGTGGTCACCCATCCCATTTCCGACCCTACGTGTTTACAATAACGATCGATCGACCCCTGCAAAGGTTACTATAAATTTAGCTTTACTGAAAAAAAATACTGAAATAGAACAAAATTATATTCCATTTATACCTCAAGTTGAGGGTTCTGCGTCATTCTCGATTACGCTTGGGCGAATGACAGATGTACTTACGAGTACATTTACTTAGCAAAGCCCGAAATAGGCGAAGATCGTCATCTGGAACCAAGGGATTGCAATGTCAAAAACACGGACTCAGATAACAAATATTTTTTTTAATCTTTCTCAGCATACATTCAACATAATTAATTCAAAATGTAATATTGGATAACGATTCCCTCCCAGTAGGAAAAGTGAAATTCGTGAGTTATGCGGCTTCGCGACGCTGCCGCAATGCAATGAATAAAAATAAACAAACGTTACATTGCAACGTTATTACTGAGAAAAATATTCAAAGCGAAAATATGTTATAGATATACATAATTATGTTAAAATGTAATTTTCAAATTCAAAGTCTTATCTAAGTTGTAACTTCTATCTCAAGGGTCCAAAAGTTTAAGAGAAGAAAACCTAATTTTTCAGAAAATCATGTTCCTTCCATACCAGCCTTTTTTAATATAACCTCTTAGCTATAGGAGATATAATTATGTTAAAATGTAATTTTCAAATTCAAAGTCTTATCTAAGTTGTATCTTCTATCTCAAGGGTCAAAAAGTTTAAGAGAAGAAAACCTATTTTTTCAGAAAATCATGTTCCTTCCATACCAGCCTTTTTTAATATAACCTCTTAGCTAAATTGTTCTCTTGTTAACATAATCGTTTGGCGTTTTGTTAGATTGAACAAGTAATTTCGTAAGTTGCGAGGCTTTCAGATACTTACAATATTGTACTTAAGTCGTTCGTGGATTTCCAACAAAATTACTAAAGTGGTTACTTAATAAAATCAAATACTTTCATTTGTTTTGTCATAGATGTTACACAATAGAGGTCAGCTTAGTAGCTGTATTCATTTATTTGTTGTGGACACCAACAAGGTTACATCTAAATAGGATACAGAATATATGGATGACATATTGAATAATATTATTGTGACTAAAATGCAAGCTCAAAGTATTACAATTCATGGCACACATTCACAACAGTAGGTACCTAAATAATTCAGTAACAAATTCAGTCAAAAAGTAAAAAAATTATCAACTTACATAAATCATAATAGATTTAGCAGCTTTGTAAATGTACTCAGTTTTGTTTTAGCTTAATCTTTCTTAATGCAAAATAATATTTTATCTTTTAGGCAAAACGGGGCAACAAAAATCCTCACCAAAATTGAAATGGCCGGAGTCTGCGCTTGAACCGCTGTTAGATCCGCTCATTATCCCACAAGCCGCTTCAAACAGTAATTAAGACATAATGAATGCTCCAGCAACGAAACTGCCCTCGGAATACATACACATATCACATATGCACATTTACTTACACGATAGTACAAAAAAACAAGTAGGACAACTTGGCCGCCGAGCGAGCGATATTTGCCTAAACATGTAGGGCTGTCGCTTTTACTGCGCGTGCACGCTTATACTTAAGGCGGCGGGTAATGCCAATACGCGTAAACGAGGTGACTTTCAGTGCGTTTCATGGCAAAAATATTGAACCTAAGATGTTGAAACTGATACAACATTATTACTTATATGTTGATCTATAGGCGTTACTTCTAAAAAACTAGTTTTTAGTTCTTATTAGCACTCAAAATTCAATTCATATCTGCAGAGTGCCGGAAATTTCTACATCATTTGATACGTTTTCGAGACATTGTGGTCTAGAATCAAACTTGGTATAGGGAAGCATAGCAGTCCAGCCAGATCTGTAACTTTTTATTTTCGTAATTAGCTAGCAAATTAAGGCTAGCTATCCAATATTATGAAATTTTTCCTTAGCGCCTGATGAAAAATATTAAGAGATTTTGCTCACAACATTATTTCTGGCGTTATATCACGTGACAGCACTGACAGCGCATGCGTGTGAATGACTTGTCACTTGGACAGCGTAACAGAGCGGCTCTTGTCAGTCTATGTTATGATTACGTTGCTTTTTATATCAGTTTTCTTAATCAATATTTATAATAAAATGGACAAAAATCATGATTTTCGTAGAATCACGAAAACGTCCCGCACGACTTGCAGTTATCACTACAGCACAACGAGCCCAACAAACGATTGGAGCTGCAATGTAAGTACCTACCTAAATATCTACCTGATTTAATGAAAATGATTGTTATGGCAATGAATGGCGCAATAATTCATATTGTATTGTGCGTTGTCCCTGCTGGGCAGCTAATTCAAAAGGCAATGTGTTTGCCTAGGTACATAATATAATATTGGTGATTTTAGACGCGCGTCAAACTTCTAATGCACAGAGTAATTTCCGATACAGAGACGAATTTGTTTGAGTAAAAGTAAATCGTCTGGTTCTTTCCGGTCTGGGCCAGAATGAGACTGCGTTCTATTTGCCTTGCCTGATTTTTTTGGAAATATTATTTAGTAATTATCTATGTTGTGAAAGGTAAAAATATTTGTATATTTGAGCTTTTCATCTGGGCGTGGTAGACCAAATGCTAAAATACCTAGGAGTATTTTTTTAAATCAATGTTGCTTAGCAGGCCTTGAACTTGATGGTTTTGAAAAAAAAATACACCCTGTATTATTATGCAAACTCGAGTGGTGCTTATAAGGATCAATATCTGATTAGTAACATTATATGGCGAACCGAACTAAAAGTGTAATTTTTAATAAAATAAGTTAATTTTCCTAACATTCACCATCATTTTACAACTAACTTGTCAAATTGTTCGAAAGGGCACTTACTATTGGAAATTAGAATTATTGTAAATTTTTACTTGTGGTTGAGAGAGTTCAGCTTCATATTGCAGTCATTAATTTCATTCAAGAAGTATCCTTCCTAACTATTATTTTATTTGGTTTAGTAAATGTAAGGAAAATGATCATATTTTATTAAAATTCCACCTTTACTTTAGTTTGCCAGATAATGTAACTTCACAGAATTTGATCTTTATAAGCGACACTATACGATAGCATAATAATATAAGAGTGTATTTTTTCGAAACGAAGAGGTTTGATTTCCGGCTAAAAAGAAAGTGTTTTCAAAAATCTCAGTAAGTATGCAGTTTAAAGTTTGTTAAAATAGGTCTCGAGACTCCTTTCAACATTTTTCTAAATTCCCTATAGTTCAGGATTTAGCCTATCTACCACGCCCACTTGAAACGTTCTCTCTGTATATTGTTTGTCCCGTGAACTTATTGAGTTGCGAGTTACTCTGCTTAGTAGCATTTCTTTACGCAAACCGAAACCTATCCTGTGAGTAGCATATGGTCACCCTTTCTAGGAAAATCACCCTGTTATAGATAACCTTACCCTTTTTTAATCCATTTTATTTTTACAGCTTTCACAATTGGCTTGAAAAAAGCCGTGGCAGATAAAAACTTCCGTTTTGACCAAAAAAAAAACAAAGACAGTTTGGTGGAATTACAGTGAAGTTCACAACTGTTGCTTATTTTCAAATATTGGGTCAGTCACACATCACGAGAGAAAAATGTCGTATAAGTCTGTGTTTAGGAAGTGACTTTCCTGTAAAACTACAGTTATTAGCAGAGATGATGAATTTTGGTCAAATATGAGTACAAAGGAAAAGAAACCAAAAGATTTTTATTTAAGTAGATTGCTTGTTGCCTGAATTGATCGACCCCAGAACACCTAGAGGAAGGTTTGTTGCAGACCCAGTTAACATCATGGAAGCCATTTAACAAAAAAGGAAAAAACTTTGCTTTTCGTCAACTATGCCAAAAAGATAAAGATGGTACATTAAAAATTATATGTTGTTGGCTTTGATTATGTTGTATGAATAAATAAATATAAACTCGATAGTTACTCTTTTCAATCTTGTTTGATTACAATAGTAGTATATGTTACATATCAAGTATAGACAAGACACAAAATGTGCAGAGGAGCAGATTATATCTATGATGACCACAAATTCTTATCATTCAAATAATCATTTACTTTATAGTAACCTCTTTTCATTAATTTCGCTTTAACCAGTGACTTAAACTTGTAAAGAGGCTGCTCAATAAGAGTTTGAGGTAGCATATTAAAAAACGGATGCAGGTAGGACGCCCTGGAGGTGGGACGCTCTAAAATTGATGGATTGATTGGTGTCGGGTGGGATGTATTATAAAATTACGGATTTTGATGGAACGCTCTTGAAAGTAACGGATTTAGGTGGGACGCTACTTAAAGTGACAGATTTAGGTGGGACACTCTTGAAAATGACGGATTTAGGCGAGGAGTTTAGATTATTTTCCCACGATTTTGGGGCGATTAAGAGTTTAGGGGTAGGAAAGGTTAATAGTGCAAACCCCGATACCACTCCCGCGCCGAGAACATGATTTTTTTTCTTACCGAAATGTATTGAAAAAGTTTTATTTCGGACTATTATTTCTGGCGGCTATTTCATGTACACCATAATAATATTTACATATAAATTACCATTGTGTGGGCAACTGAATTAAAAAGTAAGTTATATCTACATAACATTAAATAGTTATTAGAACAAAACCCTAAATAATTCAACATTCGGTAGATAATAAATAATAACCGGATTAACCACACGCTAAATAAAAAACAAATAAAATTATATGTTGAGTTTTCAAAATGATCATTCGGCGTAGTCAAATCCTGCAAACGAAATTGGCCTGAAATTATTCGGCGATAAGGCAGAGAACCAGTATTTTGCCTACCAGACCCACTTGGAAAATTTGCCCCGTATACTATTGAAATCATTTACTTGACCTGTCGACGATTCTCACTGACATCATTTCACATCAAGATGCAGCACGCTCACTTCAATCATCACCTTGAATTGGTAAGTATTCTCCCACATTTGTACGAAAATCATTAAGAACCCTATTCGGCTTAGTTTTTATCACTCAAACGATCACAGTGACAAAGTTTTTAAGTTTTACAAAAGGCCAAAATTCTAATGAAATGAAGCACGCTTCAGTGCAGTGTGCATTGAGAATGACACCCCTGCTTCTTTCGCAGTCTAATGATCGCATCGATCTTTCAACAATTTGATCCGCGTTATTAACTTAAGCCGACTGAGCGATAGTACAGGGGCTAAGCTGTTTTTTTCTTCAGTAGCAACAGGTTCGATGCCTGGCTAAGTAAAAGTTCACCGAATGGATTTTCGTCAAAATCTGTCTCCTTCGAGCGTACAATGCTCAGCTGGACAGTTCACCCTGTATAAATAATTGCAATATTCACAAATGCTCAGACGGTAAAGTTCTATCCGAGTATAGCATTACTGTCTTTTGGCCGGCACATTCACATTAGGACCTGAAAAGATGATGTAATTAGAATTTTTTACAATTGTGATACAACGGGACTAACTCGGCTGTTAAGAGCTTTTATCGAATTTCGGTATAAAATACATTTATGTACTTAGCTAAGCTGTCTCACAACATCATAAGTCGTATTTTAGTTTCTTTAGTTTTCCTATGAAATAATATCTCTGAACCTTGTACTACTCTGTGATACACACAGAACTTGTATGTCATACTTTCTAGCCATCACCGTAGCGACACAGCGAGCCATCTATCGCGCACAGGAGTGCAACTTTTCAAAATTCAAGGTCAAATTCCAAAAGTCATTTGGGGTACCCACCGCCTTAAGTTACAGATACACGTGCTCATTAGTAGCACGAGAGCATGCTTCTATTGAGCAAATGCTACTTACTCATAGTAGCATGTGTATCGAACCATTGAGTGTGACAATTATTCCGATTCTCTCTCTCTGTGTTTTTTTTTTCAAGAAAAGCCTTTGTAACCCGGTCTGCGAAAGACGCGGGTTCGATTCCGCCTGATGCCAAGTAGACCGAATGTCTTTTTCTGGTTTTCGGATCTTTAGTAAAGATACTGCATGGAAAATGCTAAAATAATAATAACCTTTGTAAATACTTCGGAGTCAGACATACCTTCATATTTTACTACTCTGCACGTCACACATTATGTTGTTGCCGACTAAACTGCTTAGTTTGAGTTTTCTTTATACCTATGCCTTACCCAGTCATATTAATGTTATCAGCGAACTGTTTACAAAAAATGTTTGGAGTTTGCATTTAAATAATCAAGCAAAAACTCTTCTCGGGCTCGGAAGAGAAACTAAAGCCAAAATACCGTCAGGTGCTGAAGTTTGGCCCTTTGAACAAGCCGATACCCAAATTAAAAGTCCTTGTGTAGTGTAGTGGAGAGGTGCCTTTTGCTAACAACCTCCCCGCCAGACTAACGAAATGTTTGGTGCGTTTGTGACAGTTTGTGTTCTACTTGGAAGCTTCACTACATAGTATAAAACAAAGTCGCTTACTCTGTCCCTATGTCTCTTTGTATGCTTGAATCTTTGAAACTATACGCAACGGATTTTGATGCGGTTTTTTTAATAGATAGAGTGATTCAAGAGGAAGGTTTATATGTTGAACATCCTATTGCACCCATGCGAAGCGGGGGCGGGTCGCTAGTATTAAATATACTACTTATGTACTTATATTTGATTTTAGAATCTTTAGTAAGTTTGTAGCATTTGAGCGACAAAAACAGTACACCAAACGAAATTCTTTGCTTATTGGGCTTTTAAAACTTCATCCCATTTGAAACTCTCTTTCTTGGTAAGACAATTATCAAGTGTAAAGGTAGAGATCGTCTAATCTGAAATGACGCGCCCCTCCACCGCATCTACGCAAACAAGAGTGCCTGCATGCGTAGATGCAGTAGAGGGGAGCGTCATTTCAGCTTAGGCAATCTCCACTTTTTTCAGCAGAAGCGCGAATAACTTCTTAAAAAAGTGGTCTTTGATTGTCTTAGGTCGTCAGTTTTGCCTCTTATATATATAATAATCATAAACGCCGTAGGCGGCACTTACTGCGTTCATTGCTTGTGCGGCTAAATTTCCGCTGGTAAGTAGTATTGAATTAAAATTTATTTATTTATTTATTTATCTCACTCTTACATTATCATTACAGGTATTTCTTAGCCTAATTCAATAATGTAACTTGATCTATATCTACATATATTATCTAAAATTAAAGGAATGTGCCTTTATTCACCCTTATTTTCCGATCAAACTGATTAGATTTTCTCGTAACTAAAGACAAAGCAGTCTTGAGTCATTATGACCTCGGATTGATATTGCTCTGGTTATGACTGAATTCTGATTTAAATTATCATAGTTTACCCACCAAAAGTAATTATTAAGTTCTAATTATTTTGAGATCAGATGTCAGCCGAAGCGTCATATGCCGAAAGATGTCTCAGAAATAATTATTGAAAAATGTTCATCCGAATCAAAATCGAAATCACAACTAAATTATTGGACTTAAAAGAAGAAAAGTTATGAAAGCTACGATAATACCACTGGAGAGCTCTTTACTCAACAAAACAAACCTTCAGATTTTTAAGCGGCATTGGAATCAAATTGTGGAGTGCTACAATACAAAGTTTATTTAGGGTATTTTGGAGTCAATTCGGTCAACGTGAGGTGTGAGTGCGATTCTCACTTATCCAGATAACTTTGTCATGTTAAAAAGATAACTTTAATAAAATCAAATTTAAAAAAACAATTCTAAACTCTTTCTAAATCCAACAAAAACGGTACTAGACTAAATCGAATTCAATAAGCGGCTTAAAATTCATAACACTATCTTCGACAAAACGAACCAGAACACGGTTCCTGGAAACGCTCGTAGAATAATTTACGTAAACGTTCGAATAAGCGCAAACCGGAAAGTGCGTGAAAGCTGCCCGTAATGCCAATTTGAGCCTTTTGTGCCAGAATTAATGCGATTTATCATCATCGTGATGATATCTTCATGGCCGACGAAATCTGCGATACTCAACCTCGGCTATGCTGCGTGCCCTTTGTATATATTATGTATGGTGTATGTACGTTTGTTATAAAATGTTTTTGTTATGTATGTATATTGAAGTAATTTATGTATCTGTGGTGTGTATGCCGTATCTGCTTACGTTATGTTTCGATTATTTTTATTTAGCATTTACTCTCTCATCTTACTATTTTACCTTACCCACACTTGTTTTTTTTTGTTTTCTCACGATCCTCTTCCTGAAGGTTGTCTGGAAGAGATCGCTTCCTAGCGATAAGACCGCCTAAATTGTACATTGGTCTTTGTTATTTAATACAACTGTCTATCTCGGCAATGAGACATCGAAGTGAGTTTCTCGCCTAACGGTGCACTACGCCTTACCGCTAGAGAATTTATGCTGCCTAGGCTTTGAACTAACGATCGATAGTCAGACCTAAGCCAACGGTATCTTATAAAATACTAGCAGCCGCCCGCGACTTCGTCCGCGTGGACTTAGACTTATGAGTCTGTTGTATTTTTTCTTATATTTTTATTGTGTTGATTGTTTTTGGTTTTTTCATTGTGTTTTCTCATTGTATTTTGGATCTTGTTATCTGAGAAATAAAGTTTATTATTATTATTATTAGCTGTATGTGAAAAAATATTTTCCCGCTTTTTCGTAATTTTAGTAAGGATGCCTATTTTTTTTGAAAATGAAATATAGCCTATGTCACTCAGGAATGATGTAGCTTTCCAACAGTGAAAGAATTTTTCAAATCTGCCAAGTAGTTTCGGAGCCTATTCAATTCATACAAACAAACAAAAAATCAAACCTTTCCTCTTTATAATATTTGTATAGATGAGCTTTTTCCAGTATGCCCAACTATCTGCCATGAAAGAGCTCAGACCGAAATTCAAGAGCTATAATTAAGAGAGCAATTAATTTTGCCCTGAAGACCTGAATTTAATAGCTGATTCTAAATGTACTTATTTAGGTTCATAGAAAAGATATCGCACCCCTCCTGGAAGAAAGCTGCAATTGAAAAGTGACAACTTTTCAGGAGCGTAAAAAAACTGTCCTAAAAATTCACGAACACAATTAGAAATATGTTTTATACATCAAATGATAGCCAAAAGTATCCTTCATGGGCTTACGTGTCTGTATTTTAAATTTACCTAATACATTTCGAGAAAAACCGAAAAAAGAGCGTTGCGTACTTTTTCCACGAAACATATTGAACACTTGATGAAGTAATTGTGAATATTGCATTGTTGACAAGATAAAGAAGTCTAACGGTTTGGTACTATTGCAGATAATCCTTTATGACCGTTCAGATTTAGTCGTGTGTTCAATGTGTAAATGTGGTTTACGTAGGTTTTCCTTGAACAACTCGTTTAAGTAAAAATGGTTGCATACTTTTATCTTGTGAAACATGATGTTGCTTATGGTAGTATTTGAAATTAAAACTTAACTAAAAATAAATAGGTTGAAATATTTTTTGCATATCTTTTGGGAGAATGTATTTGCTGTCAAAAGGATAAGCTTTCAAAAGGACGGGGTTGTTACCATGGACAGGATAGAAAGATGGAGTTTGCCTTTGACTTGCACCGGGTCAATCAATGTCTTATAATAATGTCTTAATGAGTAATGTAAAAGAAATATCAAAGAAAGCATTATGAGTCCAATTAAACATTAACCTTTTAACCGCCAGGCAATTTTCCAACAAAATGTGCCCGTATTTTCTAGGTCAATGTTAGACACTGAAGGGGATTCAGGTATGATTCACACCAAAACGTAGAACTTTCACAAAAATGGTGGTTTATTTGAAATCGACACTGTTACACGTACAGACAAGAGTGCGATCAGCTGAGGACTAACTGCCCGATATTTTCAAAACGAAGGGTTGCTTAACATTTACATTAACAAAAATACCTTCAGAAAACCAGATTAAAAATTTAAAAGTTGGTAATGAGTGCGTTACTAACATTCCCCACCCCAGTGCTGGTACAGCACTCAAGCACTCACAGAGGTGAGCGCGACGCGCGTGGCATTCCGCCGCCACGTACCGGTCCTAGTCCTCACCTCGATCAGCCGAACTCGGCCGTCTTTGCCAGGGAACACCTCTGAGACCAGTCCCTTTGGCCACATGTTGCTGGGGTAGTTTGGGTCTACCACAAGAACCAAGTCTCCAACTTGGAGTGGTTTCTTTTCCTTGTCCCATTTTTCCCTTGGTAAGAGGTCAGGCAAAACCTCCTTAACCCACCTTTCAAATTCAAATTCAATATTATTTATTCAAGTGGACCAAAATTAAGATTCTTGACGATTCGAAAGTACTGTTTGTACTTTCGGATCGTCAAGAATCTTAATTTTAACCACTTATTAAACATACACATAATAATACAATAAATAAACAATACTTAAAATACATGTCCATAATGTGACTCTACCACCGGCGTCGGAAGGTTGTTTCTACTGAGAAAACACGGCAAGAAACTCAGCAGTTACTTTTTTAAATTGTCCAACGTTTTACCAACCAACCAAGTTATACAGTTTTGACATGAAAGTAAATAAAACAGGAAGTTAATAAGTAAACTTAGGTAAACTAAGTAAACTTGAGCAGACCAGTTCCCAAAGGTGGCACTTGTTCACAAGTTGACGTGTGAGCCAGCCATCGTCCCACTCAACCATATTTTAGGGAATGGAATGACCCGTCACATAACTTTGCCAGAACATGTCGGCCAGCCGCTGGGATATACGCCATTGCTTGAGCAAGAATAGGTCGGAGTCGTCGAATGCGCCGATGACAGGCAAAGGATGAGCCTATGAGAAAGTGATTTGGAATAAGTGACTCGACGCCATCCGGTTCAACCGAGACACGCATGAGTGGCCTGCTAATTACCATATTTTCTACCTCGGCGAGCAACGGGAGCAATATCTCGTCCCTAGGAGCCCGTTCGTTCAAGACTACCTTTAAAGAATTTTTGACGCATCTTATTAGTCTTTCCCATGCCCCACCCCAGTGAGGAGTTGCCGGGGCGATAAAGGTCCAGTCCATCCCATTGCTGATACCTTCAGCATTAAGAACCTCAGTATCTAGCTCCAGTATGGACCACCGCTGCTCCGTGTCAGTGCCGCGCAAGTTGGTTCCGTTATCGGAATACAGGTGACGCGGCCAACCGCGCCTCGCAGCCATCCGCCGCAGCGCCATGATAAGCGAGTCCGTTGTAAAAGAGGTAACTAACTCGATGTGGACCGCCCGAACTGTGAGACAAGTGAACAACACACCATACCTTCTCTTCCTTGGACGACCCACCGTGACTTCCATTGGACCGAAGAGGTCCAACCCACAATAAGTGAATGGCCGTTGGTGATGCGCCATTCGGGCCTTGGTAGGTCCCCCATTCCCTCGAATGGGGGACCTACCAAGGCCCGAATGGCGCATCACCAACGGCCGACTTTTATCTGCGGTCGACTTTTTCACAGTCTGCATAACATACACTGCGAAGCAATAAACTTGACGGTAGGCCTAAGCCTCAATACCCAATACCTTTGTCTAAGCTCGTTTACTATGGTTTCCTTATTTCCATGTGCTAATTGACATGACAATGTCGGATTATCAGCTTGGCCACAGGGACACCCTGTGTTATAGGCCTCCTCACGTCCATGACGACATCTACAACGGCGTTCATGAATTAAAGGCGTTAACCTTTCCAGTCAGCTATTGTGTGATAGTGGTTTTGCATTCTTTGATGCCAAGACCTCATCAGGACGCCAGGCCGCGACGCACAGGGGAGATCAGCCGCGGATCACTGGCTCCCACCAACTGACTGTGCACCGCGGCCTCCACTAAGTGCCTCAGGGCGCTTGCAGGCCACACTGGACCCGCAACCCTACGTGTCGCCCTTACGGGACGCAGTGGGTGGGTGGCAAGTCCACCAACCACACTGCCACGCCGGAGTTATCTTCGTTTCCCTGTGGTTCACCCTACCGCCGCTACTAAACCCCTTCGCCACGCCAAGGCGAGAACTCATGAAGGGGTTATTTGTATAACTAGCTGTTCTGACTAGACTAAATTTCGTTATGTTTTCAAACATTCAGTGTCACGTGCCAGGTAGAAACGGTTGCTAAGAGAAACTAAATTGTGGTTTTTACTATAGTTATTGCTAGCATTTCGTCAATTGGTGAGTAAACCAACCTTTGTTGAGCTTCAAGAAACATATTATCAAAATTAAAATTAGCCAAATCGATTCAGCCGTTACCGAGTTTTAGAGAGGTGAGACTATCGAACAGCAAACAATTTTTATATAGATATAGAGATGAAGCGAGCGATGCTTGGCATCTCTTTCAGGGACAAAGTGAGAAATGAGACCATTCGCAGATGCACTAAAGTCATTGACATAGCTACGAGAGTTGCAAAACTGAAATGGCAATGGGCTGGTCATGTATGCCGAAGATCTCTTCGCGGTCTCCAAACAACGGCAGGACCGACCTGGACAAGACTCGCCTCATCAAGATCTTCTTGGAGAGCCATTCAAGAGGCATATTTCCAGCAGTGGACGCACAAATGCTGAGAAGAAGAAGATGGAGATGAATGGTTATCATCGCCATGGAACTTTGTTGTGATTTCATTGGTTTAAAGTCGCAATTCACCTGACATTATCATTTCATTACTTGAAGCACGAAATTCTTAATAGTGCACAGACAAAAGTGCGCGCGCTCCCATTTTTATTTTAGTAGACCATAGAAAGACAAGATAACATTTCAAATAATAAACTAAAATTTTAAACTTTTTAAAAGACAGATCTTGGTTCCAGACATCGGTGACTATAAACATCGGTAATAGGGCACAAACTATGTTTTGTTTTTATAAATTCGTTGCCTCCGAATAAGGAAGGCAAAGAATGTTGAGTAAAACAGGACATGGTAAATACCATTTTTAACTCTTTGTTGTTTGCGTTGAAAAATAAATCACTAATATAGAAAAAGGTACTGTCCAAATTGAGGTACGGTTGTTGTATGATGAATAGTACGGAAAACCGTACTTTTTGGTTCGGTCGGGCAAGGCAACGCTGGCAAGCGCACGACTAGTTTCTATCCACGATCCGAAGGGGCTCGAGTGCGGAAGAGGAGGCAGCGGGCACGCGGCGTAGCCTCCCCACCCGCGCAATAACAACGGTTACCATAAACCGCACTGTTACTTTTAGGTAGGAATAAGTATGTTTCTCTTATTACGACACGTAAATTCAATGCTAGTTTTACTTAATTGTTTTTGCGCCATAAAACTCATAGACCTACTTCCAAGAATAAATATATATCACCAATTACGAAACTGTTAAAACAAAACGTAACGTCGAACTAAGCTATTTCTCCAATTACGTCAAAACCATTTTGAAACTCTTAGTAAAATGAATACTTATCAATAGTGATAACATACAATATCGACAAAAGTTTCGTGGAAGAAATAGGCAACTAGACTTGCACAACGAGAATCGTCAAATAAATCCCACAAGAAGTAAGCAGCTACAGTTATACGAAATTATTTTACAAAGTCTTCGTTCAAAAGTTTTGTTAGTTTACATATGGTATTATTCATTGGGAATTTAGTAAATATTTGAAATGCAAATGTAATAACCACGTTTCCATGATGGAATCATATATAATAATAATGTTGCAAAATTTTACTTATTTGTATTTATTTCCTTAACTTTAAGGACAAAAATTATGAAAAAAATTGACAATACGTATTGATTTTTTCTTGATCTTTTAGTGCAATAAAAAAAAATACGCACAAGTGGAGTTGCAGCTTTTCTCCAGGGGGGGTGCGATATTATTTTATATTGCAAATTATACAAATAAACTTACAGATTTTTCAAACAAGAGCTAACAGATAAGTCATCATCAGCCTGTTGTAGTCCACTGCTGAACATAGGCCTCTCCTTTTGCACGCCACTGTACTCGATCTTCGGCTGCTCGCATCCAGCTCCTGCCAGCCATCCTGCGCAGATCATCACTCCACCTTGCCTGAGGACGTCCTACACTACGCTTGCCGAGACGCGGTCTCCACTCAAGAACACGTTTACTCCAACGGTTGTCGTTGGTAGGGTTAATGCCACGACTGGCATTTTTCTTGATCTGCATTCACATTTACGCCACTGGTTCCTGCCGGCCCAAATCCTGCTAATTTTATCCAGCTACAGCTGTGTCCAACTTTGTAGGTGCTTTACACTACTTTTACCAGCCAGAACTTCAGAACAGAAGTCCTCGGCTAACATGGCCAGCCCACTGCCACTTCAGCTTGCTAATCCGTTGGGCTATGTCGATAACCTTGGTTCTCTGCCGTATCACCTCATTTCTGATTTGATCTCGCAGAGAAACGCCGAGCATAGCCCTCTCCATAGCCCGCTGAGTGACTTTAAATTTGTGGACCAGCCGTGCCGTTAGTGTCCACGTTTCGGCTCCGTATGTCATGACGGGTAGGACGCACTGATTGAAGACTTTTGTCTTTAGGCACTGTGGGATCGACGATGTGAAGACTCGACGTAGCTTCCCAAACGCTGCCCAACCCAACTGAATTCTTCTGTTCACCTCGTCCTCGAAGTTGTTTCTACCTAACTGCAATGTCTGCCCGAGGTATACATATTTTTGAACAACTTCGAGAACGGCGCCTTGTATCGCAATCGGTTCCGGTAGTACATGTTCATTGAACATGACCTTGGTTTTGTCCAAGTTCATCCGTAGACCGATGCGCACAGAAGAGTCAGCCAGGTCATTCAGCATCTGTTGTAGGTCCTGCAGCGTTTCTGCCACGATGACGATGTCGTCAGCAAATCGCAAGTGAGAGATGTACTCGCCATTGATGTTGATGCCACGTCCTTTCCAGTTCAGCGTCTTGAACATATCCTCCATTGCATTTGAGAACAATTTCGGGGAGATAACATCCCCTTGTCTCACACCTCGATGCAACGGTATAGGACTTGTTTGTTGATTCTGGATTTGGACGGACATAGTGGCTGCTTCGTAAAGGCATCTCATCACTTGGATGTATCGCCAATCTACTTGGCATCGCTGCAGGGACTCCAGAACAGACCAGATTTCAATCGAGTCAAAGGCCTTCTCATAGTCCACAAATGCTAGGCACAGGGGCTGATTATATTCTTCAGTTTTCTGTATAATCTGCCGCACTGTGTGGATGTGGTCTATGGTGCCGTATCCGCTCCGAAACCCAGCCTGTTCCGGTGGTTGGAATTCGTCGAGTCTTCGCGCAAGACGGTTCGTGATCACTCTTGAGAACAGCTTATAGACGTGGCTTAGAAGGGAAATGGGTCGATAGTTCTTCAGTAGGGTTTTGTCTCCCTTTTTGAAGAACAGGACGACCACACTCCTACTCCACGCCTCTGGAGTTCTCCCTTCAAAGAGGACAGCGTTAAAAAGCTTTTGGAGCTCCCTGAGTACGGGTCTGCCTCCTGCTTTTAACAGCTCTGTTGTTACGCCGTCCTCTCCAGGGGCTTTTCCATTTTTAAGCCGCCCAAGAGCGATCTCGATTTCGTCAATGCTGACTTCTGGCAGGTCTTCGGTGTAGTGGCGTGTAAGAGTGGCTCTAGAGTCCTCATTTCCGGGGTCAGGTCGAGATGCATGCGAAGCGTATAACCGGCCATAGAAGTTTTCCACTTCCGAAAGGACTGCCGGCTTCGAGACAACGACTTCTCCACTTTCTATGGTCAACTTCGTCAGGTGGCTTCTTCCAAGAGATTGTACGAACACTTTTGAACCCCGGTTCTGCTCAATCGCTCTCTCAATAGAGAGAGTACTCGAGCAACGGAGATCGCGTCGCACGTGCGTACTAATCTCTCGGTTTAGAGTCCGTTTCCCTGACGAAGTGACGGGTGGGTTTTCCCGTCGTCTCTTCATTAGCCCCAAAGTCTCTTCGGAAAGCTTCGACTTCTTGCCTTTACGCTGCATTTTACAAAATCTCGTACCTTCTTCCCTGAGGACTCGAACCACATCTTCAAGGTTCTGGTTAACGTCAGTTGTGGTTTCCACGGCAGCAAATCGGTTCTCCAGATTTGACTGGAACGCTTCAGATCCCATGATAGTTTGAAGCAGAGTTGGTCGGAGCCTGGCCTTCATCAAGCGGACTCGTTCAGCTCTGAAATCGATATTCAGAGAGCCTCGAACGAGTCGGTGATCGCTACCGGTATTAAACCTATTGATCACGGAGACGTCTCTGAATATGTGCTTTTTGTCCGCCATGATGAAGTCGATCTCATTCTTTGTCATAGTGTCGGGGCTTTGCCACGTCCACTTCCTTTGGGGTTGCTTCTTGAAGAATGAGTTCATCAAGAAGAGCCCCTCCCGTTCGAGGAAATTGACGAGCATTTGCCCCCTATGATTTCTGCTTCCATATCCATGGGATCCTACTACCGATTCACTGCAATTTTGTACTCCCACTTTAGCGTTAAAGTCCCCCATAACAACGGTGAAATGGGTCTTGGTAGTGGAGTGGAGGGCTCTCGATATGTCATCGAACATATCCTCCACCTCATCGTCCGAGTGTGACGAGGTCGGTGCGTACACTTGCACCACCTTGAGGCTATACCTCTCGGTGAGCTTGATGATGAGGTACGCCACCCTGTTCGACACACTGGACATTTCCACAACGTTGTTAGCTAGGGACTTATTAACCAGAAACCCAACGCCACCTTGGGATTTTTGGTCTCCCTCTCGGAAGTACATCAGGTGGCCTGAATTGAGAGTTATGGTGTCCTCTCCCTCTCTTCGGACTTCACATAACCCAAGTATGTGCCACCTGATGTTCCCAAGTTCCACCTCGAGTTGCGCCAGATGCGAGTCAAGCCGCAGCGTGCGTCCGTTGTACGTCGCCAGGGTCAGTTGGTTGTGGTGGCCTCCCGTAGCCCGGAGATTCTTTGCACCCCCCGCCCCACCGTTACCATGGTCGCCACCATAACCAGGAATAGTGGGGCTGCCGGGAACTGGGGGCCGTGGCCTTTGTCGTGCTTCCATAGGAGGTTATGCCCATAATCGCCACGCTGGGCAGGCGGGTTGGCGATCGCAGGGCGAAGCTTCTCGCACCGGTGACGCTGCTGCCCGTCACCGGTCTGTGGTATTTAGCTCGCCTATTCAGGACGGATATACCGCCGTCGGTCGGTCGCCAGAGCCTCGTTCGTTGCTCAGCAGGATGCACCGCGTGCAGGTGAGGTTGACTTGGGGCGATAGATGGAGGTTCGCCCCCTTACACCCCAGATAAGTATTGGTATTTAAATGTTATGTTTTGGACATTGAATTCATATGTTGTGGAAATGACCTCGGTCTATTCAGTATCAAGTTTCTTGTCTTTTGAGCACAACTAGGCAAACGGGGTTCTACATTTCAAATTTCTAACATACATACATAGTTCGCACGCTATGTTCTAGTTTTTGTCATTCATTACTATGTAAGCAGGAAAAAGCCAGGTTGCAAAGACGAAAGGTGTTTTTGGCATGTAAAATGACGTGTAAGAACTCGAGCTGCAAAATTTATACCTTTTCAGAAAATCCGTACACCGTGCACTGTAAATAATATCTTCCAAGCCGTTGGACATACCTAAGCTGAAACATTTTTAGGTAAAATGAATAAATGTTGTTGATTCATTTATACATATAATTCCTTCGGTCTTATTTATGATGCAATCTGTTAAGATATTCTGAGGATTTGAAAGTATTCTCTGTAGGGACAGGTTAATTTGAATATGGATTATTTTTGATTTTGACTTAATGTGCTATGTTATGTATTTCTGAAAGTAATTAATCATCAATAATCTTTTTTGTTATTCATTAGAAAAGCATAGACTTTTTCGCATAGCGTTAAGGCGGATCCATTATTTGAGGATATTCCAAATAATTATAGCTTACATCGTCCATAAAGCAGAATTCGAGTAAGGTTATTTGTTTTATTATATCAATTATGTGCCATCAACATGGGCACGTAAGTAACGAAACAGGATCATAATTGGTGTTTTGGTTGAATCTCCTTACTGATTATGGTTATAACTGAGTTTGAAAGAATTGCTCATCTAATCTCTACTTATAAACGTATTGTTCAGTGGGCAAGTTAAAGATTTTAATTAACACATTGCATACAGATGACTACAGTGTGATCGTCATGGCCCAGTGGTTAACCACTCTGGCTTGGAACCCGGTGGTTCCGAGTTCAAGTCCGGCCGGAACACTATTTAGTGTTCATTGCTTGAGAGTCAACCTCTCCGGTGATGGAAAACACCGATAAAAAACCCAAGCAAACCGGATAAAGCCGGTTCGGTTCAAATGCCAAATTTAATTCAATTTAATGCAGAGTTCGAATGTAGGCTACTGAATGTTCCGTTCACCATGACGGCAACAATCAGTGTATATTGGACTGACCCGTTTGGGTTTCGTGAGGGTGTGTATGTATGCATACAGATGAATACACTGAAAAATTCAAGACAATAAACAACAACGATACTTGCTGGACATAAAAACATACAATTTATAAAATGAAACGTGCAGAAACAACCTCACAAAACAGAATTATCCGCTAAGAGCAAAATGCTGGTATTTAGCTGGTATTATTTCATCAAGTAAGAAAATGCGAGATATAATATTACAACACAATATTCCTATTGTCTAAGCAGCTGTGTTGGCCGAAGCCAATTTGTTCTGAAGTAAATAGAATATGCTTTTGTGGGGTTATTGCACAAATACCTAATCTCGCTGTTGGCGAACGATAACTGGTTCGAGCTTCTTTGTGATCTTTATACAGGGTGGTATTTTCAAATCCTGCTAAGTTAGAATATAATAATGTGTTCCAAGTAGCTAACAGTGGTTTTTGGATAAATTCGTTTGAAACTGGATGTTATACTCTTGTTTGTTTAATTTAGATTCTACGTACAGACGACTTTAGATTTAAATGACCCATCTAATAATAATTACCTACCAAGTTTCATGCCGGTTCTTCACAGTGCAGAAACCACTTTCCGACAGCGGTGGTAAATTGTGTTGTGGTACGATAGTTATGTTTGTATACTTGGGGAGACGACGAACAGTTGCCCGTCGTCTCGAATCTCTCCGTGGAGGAGGCGCACGTTACGGTACGGGGGTACCCGCGCCGGCATTGCACTGGCCTCCACCACTGCCTGGTAGGGACGGCTTGACACCCTCGGCTCGCCCTACTGGCCCCACCTCACGAAGGGGGGGTCGCTTCCGGCCCGCCGTGCAGCGGGCTCCGTCCGGGGGAACGCGTAGAAGGCTTCGTGCACTGGGTATCACCATACCAGTGGAGAGTCCGTCATAACTCGTCTGCCCCCCGGTGGATGGGTATGCGTAACGCATTTCCTCTGCTTTAAAAAGAAGTTAAAGTTTGTATACTATTCTTAAATTATTTTGATCATAGTATTTATGTAAGTATATCTATTTAGTCTTTTGTTTGGTTAATTAGTCCATGACGATTAAAGAGTATCTTCTTGTAACAGGTGATTAGATAATAGATCGGCTGAATGAGCTTGGAAGAATATATTGAACTACATATTTATTTTTGGTAATGGACCTCCAGATAGCAGACGAGGGGCTATCTGTGTCATAGTTGCGATTTTATGGCACATTACCAGTATTATCGCAGTAATTTGGACACAGCTGTTAACGAGCAAACGAAACATATAAGTATTACATGACTACAAACGTACCAAATGAAAAAGGCCACATGTCAAGTGAATTTGACGTTATGGCTATGTAATAAAGATCATTTTCTGACTATTCTGTTAAACGAGTGGTCCAATACAGGGCTACTGTACTGTTAGCTGGTTTTGGCGCGTGTTTATACTTTATATTATTACTAGCAACCCGCCTCGGTTTTGCACGGGTGCAATGGGATGTTACACATAAACTTTCCTCTTCAATTACTCTATCTATTATAAAAACCGCATCAAAATCCGTTGCGTAGTTCGAAAGATTTGAGCATACATTGAGACAGAAAAAGCGACTTTGTTTTATACTATGTAGTGATTATTTATTTATTCATTAGTTCATACACAATAATAAAGTAACAAAACTTCATATTAAGAACAAGAAAAGTACAGGTACCGTTTAAACACGCCAAATTTGAGTGCGATCTAATTCGACTAGGTTTCGAATCGCTATTATAGTTTTTAAACTGTTTTTCAATAAATGAAACGTTTTTCTTCTTATATGTACGTAAAACTGTTTGTTGCCGTGATGGTGAACGGAACATTTAGAAGACCATATTTCGCCGAGGGAACTTGGACCCAACGTGCTAAGGGGCGAGCCTACCGCCGTTATACGGGTTGCTTGGGTTTTGTATCGGTGTTTCCCATCACCGGAGAGGTCTGGTTTTCTATTTATATCTATCTTCAATAAAAATTACAATGTTTGATATAACAGTTAAAACATTATTGTCTAGATACCATCTACTATCTGACGAGCAGCGTCAGAGTTTAGCTCAAGAAACTTGTAAATTAAATATAACGCAGACTTTAATTAATTTCCAACTTGTGGTGCCTCAAGATTTATTACTTTGGTGTTCAAGTTTAAGTTTCAAAATGTTATTGTAGAACCAGCTTCCGCTTTTTAATCTCGTGTATTTTTGATAGAATAGCAGCTATTAAAAAATCGTAATATGTTTAGAAAAAATCTGTTTTTAATAGTTAAAGCATTCATTCACGCAGTATGGGACGAGCCAATCACTTGAGATTTTTATAGGTGTTTTCTATTACCGGAGAGTTAAGCATACATTGTACAGAGTAGGTGTTACCGGTGGAGGAGTAACCGCTTTTGAGCCAAGAAGACCCAGGGGTGAAAGTATAGTGGACTTGCCATCCACCGGTTGTGATTGCAGTGGTAACTGCGTTGAAAAAGGAGGGAGTGAATTATCTCTACCACGTCCTATCTGCGAGGTATCCACTAGGATTTCCACTATTGTAAAAACAAGTCCACAGGCAACCTTCTAAAGGTCGTTCATTTTTTTTTTTTTTGTTGTCTTCAAGATGACCTCACTCGACCTGATGGGAAGCAGTCGTGAGGTCCTGATAAGGGGTTGACAAGCACAGTAATTGAGAACTACTTTGCTGGTCAATCTCATTTTGAAGGCCTGCATAAATGCCTTTTCACGCCCCGCTTAAAAACCCGGGATTGTAGGAAGAAGGAAACACATGCACTGGAAGAGCGTTCCAGGTCTGGATAGCACGACACAGAAACGAATCACCGAACCTTTTGGTGCGGGCCGACAGTCGCTGGATCGTGTGTGGATGTTGACGCAGACCAGCGCGTGTGGTGCAGGAGTGGAAGGGTGAGGATGGGATCAGTTGGAACAACTCGTCAGAGCATTCGCCGTTGTAAAGGCGGTAGAGGACACTCAACCTGGCAATGTCTCTACGCAGATGAAGAGGCTCCAGAGCCGTAGTTGCCTCTGGGCTACCAATGATGCGGATAGCGCGTCGCTGCAACATGTCGAGAGCTTCTAGCAAATACTTCCCACCGTTCGGAACCGTCCCAGAGATGAGAGCAATATTCCACACACGAGCGAACTTGTGTCTTATACAAAAGACAGAGCTGCTCAGGCGTGAAGAATCGTCTCACTCTGTTCAGGATTCCAAGTTTACGGAATGCTGTTTTGATAATGCTCTCGGTGTTGTCCCGTTGGTTGAGGTTGCTGCGAACATCCATGCCAAGGATGTTAAGGCTTTCTTTCCCTGGCAGTGGGGTGCTCTGAAGAGTGGGATAGGGGATAGGAAAGGAATGGCGACGTTCTGGCAGTGAATGCGCACACCTGTGTTTTCTTGGCGTTGGATTCGACGAGATTGCGTTCTCCCCATTCGGAAATGCGGTCCAGCACTCCGTCAAGCTCAACAACAAGACAGCGCCTCTTCTCCTCGATATCGGTTTGCTTTGCCACAGGGCGCTCGAAATAACGCGAGTGGACTGTGCTATCATCCGCATAGCAATGAATGAATTACCTCATGGGTCAGTGTCACACGCAGCCAGCGTTTTGGCAATAGCGGTACGGTCAAAATAAATGCCGTGGCGTCAGGCCAAAAGGCAAATTTGGTTATTCTTTTTGATGACGTTTTTCAAGACCAGAAGTAGGGGAGAGTACGGGCCCGACCTGATGAACTTTCCACTTCATACCCTGAGCATTCTAGTTAGATACGCCACTGCACGCGTTTGTCATCTAATGGTGTCTAGTCTACAACGCATCTGCCGTTCACTAACGTGTTCTTCGCGCTTTGCTGCCCACTGCTACTCCCAATCATTCGCTGAGATGCGTCAGCGAATTACTTAGCTCTCAAACGCAGAGGATTATCTGAGAATTGTGCACTGTTTTTCGATCTTATTTCCGACGCATAAGGTTCAAAAATATAGAAGACCTTAGCCTACGTCATAATATGCAAATTTATACAGCACTGTTCGAAGTTCCTATGCCTTTTTGATTAGCTCAGATATATCTGGTCTTGAGGTATAATCAATTTCAATCAACGTCGAAAACTACTGATAAAAATACCAATATTAAACACAGGCCAATCTACTTGATGTATCCCAGGATGCACAAAATCAAAGTTGAGCTGCGCTTACAAGTATAGCTGTCACTTATACGGGACGAGATGGGTTTAAAACCGTGCTCTACCTTGATTGATGTTTGTGTTTTCGGGGGGTTGTGCCTTTAACCAGAATACAAGCTCATGGACTTTCGCTACCTGGTAGCTCTAAAAATTCTTATTTTTCTGGAACTCTACTGAACCAACAGCCATACTGTAAACGCGACTTCTGCCCTACTAACTATTGCTTTGAATCTAATAAGATTAATTTCTGTAATTTTGGAAAAAGGAAAGAAAATAAATATACAAATTAAGTGGCTCAAAATATCCTGAAGGCTTTAGCATCTAACTACAAATAACACCGTGAACATTTCAATGACGTTGCGTTTCAATGCGTACACATTCTGTAAATTCTTGCAAATCACTCTTCTGTCATTGGGGATATAGACATTATAAATATTAATGGACAAATAAACGAAAAACTATTTTGTATTCAACGAACTCGAGAAATACGTAAATATTATTATGATGTTGTTAAGTAGATTTATGACCATAATATACAATGCAGGTTAAGTCGTCATAAATCCGAAATATGCAAGTGTTACGAGTAACTGGTGACAATATGCAAATTTAAACCCCACGTGTGAAACGGTTGGCGCATGCAGATATACACGGATGGCCGCCAGACAGGATGGTTTCTGAAGTGGCACGTCAACTTGCAAAACTCACCCTGTATATATGCCTTCATCTAAGTCATTTACAAAGATGTGGCGAGCATAGCTGCTCGTAAGAGTAAGAAATTTTCTTCATTCTTCCTTCAACCTAATCCGTGAAATCAGCTAGTTTAAAAATGACTGTAACAATTGGACCTAACTGTGGGTCATGGATCAATTTATTTGCCGGTTACTTCTTATTTGTTAATAGCTTACAAATTATTAACTGTGAGAATGTTTCCCATTTACACACATTCCTAGTTTCTGACTATTGACCTTGACTTCGTTCTCGTGGTCAATCCAGATGTTTGTGTTATTGAGTACTAAGTTCATAGATCTTTCAAAGGAATTTATCCCTTTCACGTCAGGTGTAAGTTTAAATTTCCAAGAAACATTATGCTTTCGGTAAGCTCTCTCTAAACTCTACTAATTAGTTCGTGTGTTGATAGTTATTGACGAAGAGCTTTTTTTGGAAGAAAATAAGTAGAGCCAAGCAATTTTGAAAAGATTCCATCAAATTAGTGTCCAAAACGATGTCTTTCTAAATTCTGACCTCCAGGCCCAACGTTTTATTCAATTTATCTTCAAGTCACATTCCTCGGGACGTCTTAAAATAAAAGGGAATTGGGCATAACTTTTTGTAAGGTTTGCTGAGCCAGAGCTTGCCCAATCCTTTTATTCAATTTGACCCCAATTGTGATCACGCAACGAAGTACAGCAAAACTTTTATTGGTTTATTTTTACTTTTCTAAACAAGTTTTTTTCGAAGTGTATTCGGGATATCAAAGGACTGCGGGGTAGAACTTCAGAAATAGTAGGAAACAAATTTGATTTTTGCATTTTCTTGGTATCTTTTGTTGCTGAACGAGCACTGTGTTCAGCCACTAATTTATTTATTTATTTATTTATTAGGTCACCAACAAGACTTACACTTAATTTGTCGACTAAGATCGACAGTGTCTTGAGAACATTAATGATTTAGTTTATTTGATAAGGATGGTGAAGAATAGCGAGCAGAGTCTTGGTTGAAGTGCCATAGACCTCGAAAGCTTTTAGTAATTGTTCTTTTTGATGGACTCAGCAGTTGTGAGGTGCAATACTTGACGTTCTTATTTGCGTTATTCCGTGTCATTTTATTAATAGCTGCCGCAACGTCTTCTACTGTTTATGGTTTGATTGCGTCTCAGTGTATTAGTGATATTTAGATTTAGATTAGTATTAGACTTCAGTCTCGCGGAAGTTTTTAAATTCAGTGTCTCTGTACTGCGTTCAGGTACCAATTCAAAGATTAACGAGTTCTGTATGCGCTGAAAGTTGTAATCAACAAGCTATTTGGACGCGCGCCCAACTGTGAAAATACTACCTTACGCTATCATAATTACGCACGGTTGAGGCTGTTTCACATGGCTTTAATAAAGTACCGTTTAGCATTTCATGTTATAATTTACTAAAACAGTTTTGTGATGTTACAACAAACTACTGAGCGTTTGCGAACGATCATTGTGGTGACAAAGGCAGGGGGAGGGGAAGTTACGTTATGTAATGTTACAACTACACACTTATCCCCTTATTCATAAAAACTTAAACAGTAGTGTAACGCTTTGTCCCTTTCATTCTTGTTGCTTTGTGCGAGTAAGTGACAAAACACATCAATAGCTTACTGTATGCTTCAGCGTTGCCTTAGTTTTTATGATTAAAGGTCAAGCCACTCAGCCGACGTGGCGTGGCGGGGCGCGGCGCGACGTCAGTGCGACGGCTCTGTGTGGCTGCTGCCATACTGTTTTTGGTCGAGTACAAAATTCGGTTTTAAAATCTGTTTTTCACTTAAGTACCTGTGATTAAGAAATATAAATCGAAATCTTAATCACTTGTACATAAAGGTGCTACAGATTAAGTTCGTATATGCCTTTAGGTAAGCGTACCAATCGTTTGTTTGTTTGTTTTTAATAATAAAACAGCTATACCTATTTTCATTATAAATTACGAATGTAATTTAATCAAATTATCCGATGGAATCATCGATGCCTTTCTAAAGTTTTTTTTAAAATTAGTTGTCCGTTTGTTCAGTGAAATAAATCCTTTTGTAATGACCATTTAAGTAACGTTGTTTGTCTTCGGAAAAATCATCACGAACTTTTTGCATGTTATAATAACCGCAAAAAAACTCCTCGAAGCATACAAATGATTATATGCTAGCACAAAAACCTTTTGAAATTGTCAGAATATCCCTGATACTAAAGACTGCAGGTTATTAAATAAAAATTAAACTGTGTATCAAAACCAACTTTCTAGGATTCCCAGCGGCTGTTTCTGCGTGGGTGGGGAAGGAAGGGTTAGTGGCACGTTTTGGCACGCCATTATATCACAGAGGGTGGAAGTTTATTGCCCTAGCGACCTGACAGGCGGGGTCTGCCGCTCGTATCAGCTCGGCTGTGAGACGTCTTGAGAATGCGACCTCCTCTTTTGGTAAGCCGGCTCATAGCTAAACCACTGAATGTTTTCGTTTATTGTCATTCGGGTGTTCACTTTTGCACTTTTGTTCAGCTCTGAGTGGAAGATTTGATTTAATCACGTTGTAAACACGTATTGATTAAGTAATTTGTTTAACTATGATCTAGTTCCCGAGACATTATCGCGTCTACGGTCACAAGCTGAGTTTATGCGTTTCATGCATTGATCTAAACAAAAAGAGGAAGATAAGTTATGTACGTTCATACTTCGCGTTCTACTGGAATTCGAAAACTGGCGTATGACAATGATGTATGAATGACGTGCATGTTAACGAGTATCTGTCAATTGGCTTGAAAGCAGGTCCATTGGACCTGCTTCTGCATGGCTACTTTTGGTACGCGAGTGCCGATTCTTGTTTTGTTTATATCAATGGTTTCATGTCACTTTAAGGTTTCTAGTGTCATACTGTTGCTCAGTTAATAATTTTAAGATAAAAAGGCGTTCGGCTTCGCAACCTTTACTTAAGGGCATTTTTACCGCTGACATAAGACCTATTTTGCAATAATTTTCTAAATGTTGACGCAAACGCATCTGTATCAACTTAAACTGATAGTTTTTACAACACAATTGTAAAACATGTCGTCCATATATCAGACCTAACTCTCGTCATAGACAACACAGTTTAAGGCCCAAATTCAATACAATAAAGTATCGAAATTGGAAAGTGATGGTTATTTGTGACCATTGCTTGTTTACATGTTTGTTTTCAATTACGAATGTTTTGTTTACGTCGATACCGAACGTAAACACAAAGGCAATTATTAGAAAGCAACGCATTGTTTGTTTGTACATCCTAACCGCATTCATACATTTATTCTTACAGTCTATATTAATTCATACTGGACTGCAACATGATAGGATTTTTATGATAAAAAAAATAAGCAAATCATTATATTTTACATCATAATTTCGAAGTCATCATAGTTTAGTAGTAATTGTGGAGCCTTACCTCCGAATTCACAAACGACAATTCAACGCTAAGTACGCGCTCACGCTCATGCTGTCCCTTTCAGTTCTATTGACATTACATTTTACAGGCCAGCATGAGCGTGAGCGCGTGCTCAGCGTTGATTGACGTTTGTGAATTCGGAGGTTAGTGGATTAAGATCGTAGCTCCCTAGGCAAACTCGGCAATAGCACGGCTACGACCCAGCAATTATCTTGCCGTTCAAATTTGAACCTTAAGTTGTAAGGACGCGAGCTGCGAGTTGGGTGGTATAGTAGCGGCAAGCGCGCTGACATTTTGCCGTAAGCTAGCCGTTGGCTTTCCCATATTATTATTGAAAAATATATTGTACTCAAGGTTCAAAACTGAATGGCAAGACAATTGCTGAGACGGAGTCGTGCAGTTGCCGTGCTTGCGAAGTTTATTAGGGATTCACTCAACTGTAGCAGACTATCATAATGGTGGATACCAGCACCTTTTTGAATTCGTCCACCAAATTTGAGACCTGGGGTAAATCGAAAACTGAATGCCCTTTGGTTTTACGTAGAGACGTTGCGTCCTAAGTATTCTGTAACGGATATACAATGGGGAGTGCGCCGAAGAGTTATTTATCACCTCACTATGCGTCATTAGGTGAAGTTCCATGCTCATCAGTTGGGTCTCTTCAACTGTGCGATTCACGCACAAAAACAAATGCCACTTTATGTGAATTGTATACAAATGCGTTATGTGTTCATGTTCAGAGTTGTACAGTTTGTTCAGATATCTATACTGACTCACTGGCACCACTGAGCATTGGGCATTTCACTGTCAAATGAAGTTAATGTTCATTGGTCCTGAAAGTACAAATTGCAAAAGAGACTTCACAGTCAAAATTCTAATTATGAACCATTGTATCTAATGGACGACTCTGAGTGCAACAGTCAATTAACTATCTCATGTATCAGTTAATTCAATTTGTGTACTATACCCAAAATGCCTAACGGTATTTTTCTTTGCTCTCATGTACTTTTAACATAGCATACCCTCACGACCATATCCCTAATGGGTTAGTCAGAGGCACACTGATTGTTGCCGTCATGGTGAACGGAATATTCTCAACCCCACATTTCGCCAAGGGAATTTGAAGCCAACGTTGAAAGGAGCGAGCCTACCGTCGTTCTCCGGGTTGCTTGGGTTTTATATCGGTGTTTCCCATCACTGGAGAATTAGCCGCATATTTTACACTGAACACAAAGTAGGTGTGCTCCGGCCAGATTTGATCTCGGGACCATCGGGTTCCGAGCCAGAGTGTTCAACCACTGGACCACGACACTCTCCACCAACCAACTTGGTATTCATGTACTTTTCTGTTGTCTATTATCCCCCGTTTAATTTAATTCACGTACATATTGCGGAAGGTATCATTATTTGCGCTAGATCAGTAGTTCATCATCATTACAGAGTCGTTATGTGCCAAGTCGACAATCCGTCAAATCCTGAATTATAGTGAATTACTGAAATTATTAGCTGTGATGAGGACACCATCATGAGTGTGATATTGCTAGTTGCATTTGTGTTGCTTTGCGGAGCGCGCTGTGATAAAGTTACACAAATGTGTCGATTGAATCAGTCTACTTGAGAACATTGAAGAGATTTGGACAGCAAAGATACGATCTACTTAATCAAGGTAATGTTATTTATTTATTTCTTGCAGAAAAAAATACGCTGTAAATACTGAAGAAACACTGTAATACAGCACTATTTCGGCGTTATTAGATGAAAACGAGCAAAAGAGATGGTTTTTTAAATAATGAAGGGCGACACTTGGGGCGATGGTTATGTACTAAGTCGACAATCCGTCAAATCCTGAATTATGGTGAATTACTGAAATTATTAGCTGTGGTGAGGACACAGCATGAGTGTGATATTGTTCGTTGCAATTGTGCTGCTTTGCGGAGCGCGCTGTGGTGAAGTTACGCGAGTCGATTGAATCAGTCTACTTTAGAACATTGAAGAGATTTGGACAGCAAAGATACGATTTAATTAATCAAGGTAATGTTATTCATTTATTCACAGTATTTAGTTTAGTTTTTTCACATTAATTTAGTTATTCAGAAAAAAACTCAATTTAAATAATAACGAAAAACCAGCACTATTTTTAGTTTTATTTAAAATGGGTTTGCGTTTGACCTCAGTCTCGCCTGATGGTAAGCGATGACGAGGTCGAAGGTGTAACACGCTTACCCAGAAAATGCCTATTAACTCTTGCCTTGAAGACACCAAGGTTGTATGTATCCGGAAACACAGACAATTCGATTCCGGCATAATTTTTTTTTTTTATTATTTTTTTTCCGCATTTTAATATTTTGTATGCTTTCATTTTTATGCTTTGTTTTTTATTGCATTTCTTTTCTATTTTTATTTTGTACACGTAGATACTCACAATAGCCATAAGAAATATGTAACTAACCAATATGGATCTTTTGAAGTCCGAAATAAATGATTATTATTATTATGTAGGTACTTGGAAGTTCACGGGTCCATGGGGACCCAGTCCTTTGAAGCTTGCGTGGGGCCGAAGCCAACACGTAGAGGCTTTTTGTACCATTTACTCTAATTTGAAATGTGTACATCTGCCGGGTTTTGTCTCTTGATAAATAATAAATATCTACCCAAAGACAACACCCGGAAGATGCAAGGACTATTGCACAGTAAAAAGGCAAAAAATACCAGGCTATGGAGGGGAATTTTAAATGGACCGGTTAACTGGGCTATTGCCTGAGACATCGGACGTCTGCCATGCAAATTGTCTCAATCTTTACTCTCCTGGCAGACGGTGACTAGCCGCTCACTAAATGGGCTACCTATAAGTGCTGACGCATACGGTCAGCAAAGGCGGCAACATGGCCGTGAGCGGCTCAGGGTGTCGAGAGGTGTGCACCGCTTTCTACGAGGTGGTTTCCCACCTCCCCAACTCGCGACTTAGGCATGTTTCACTTCCACCCTGCGAGCATTCAGCTCTAACGCCCCACTCCGGACGGCCGGTTAAGGCAAGCCAGAGGTGAGAGTCCTGCGGCCCCCGCTGGGGTCCACTCCAGCCGGCCAGTGAAGGCAAGCGGAGATGGAGGGCCTGACCGACTCTCGGGGGAACTCGGGTCCGTGGTGTCGCTACACACCAACAGCTCGCCACAAGCTGCCCTGCGGTAACGTCGGGTTAACCCGTGGTGTCGTAACGCACCAAAAGCTCATAAGAGCCGCCCCTGCGGGTTTATTATTATTATTATTATAATCCGGATTCCGGATTTCGGCGTAATAATATAAAAAACGAGCAAAAGAGATGGTTTTTTAAATAATGAAGGGCGCCACTTGGTGGCGGTGGGCTCTAAGTATAATTTACAATCAATAACACTTTTCATTTTCCTATTTATTTAGTCTAATATACTTTTACCGTAAGTGCATAACTATAAAAACTTAAAAGTGATGAGTGAAGTTCCAATATTTTTTTATGGGGTTAATTTCTATGCCCGAGTATTGTTTTGGTCACATTTGACATTTGAGTGCAAGCTCAGTTTTTGTATTATCGTACTAGTAACTCTAACGTTACAGATACGGGCTTTTTACATGCTAAATATTCACTTAAGTGAGGTAGTTGTTTTTATTTAGTGTGGTTAAGAACTAATTTGTAGACTCCCTTTAGTATTCTATTAAGGAAGTTAGCCGCTTTACGGTTCAAGTTTAGTAAAAGCTCATTAAAGAAGAGTTGATGCAGCCAGCTTCGACGTAAGTGGCTGGCTCAAAGACCACGCACCGCGAGAGACAGAAACTTATTTAATATCAGGTCTAAAACATTCCTTAAGTTTTACATTTTATATTACTTTCCATAAATTGATAGTTGAAAGTAGCATTTTGAGATAGCACAGCAATTTCCGAGTTTGTTATTTATTGTGCATAATTTTGTTTTGTCTTTCCAAAATCTAAATAAGCCAGTTTTGGTTTTTATTAAAGTCTTGTCTTTCTAAAACTCTGTTATGCTCTTTTGGCTACTTTTGGATTTGCCACACGTCCAGTTAAATAATGCACTTTTAAAATTCAAATTATATCTCCGAAATAATTGTATTAATTATGATTAATTTAACAACGCTGAGTGCGGTAGTTTTTATTGTTCCATGGCGATGATCTACTTGAAATTGCTGAAATAAATTATTTACCCACATTTTTTTTGTTTCAGATAGTGGCCAGATAAAAAATGTCGAAGATAAAGTTCAAAATAAATGGGAAACAGTATGAAGGTGAGTTGAAATAACTGTGAAACGAATGATCCATTCCTAATTAGCAATCGCAGAACAATTTAGAGCTGGTATCTTTTAATTTATTGCATTAGTACACGTTTTTCTTTGCCGCGACAAAGGTCTATTATCGGTTATCTATGAATTTTAGATGAGGACAATTATTGAGAACTGCTCTTAGCCCGTATTAGGGCTGATACTCGAAAAATCATTTGCTATTTCTCGACCAATTTCGCTTTTATCTTTCGGTGGTTAATTACAAGAAGCCTGACTTATTTTTAAAACTTTCAACTATTGTAAGATCGGTATGGAGGTGTTGAAGCACTATTCTTGAAATAGAGTCGATCTCTATTTTGCATAATTAAGTAAATATCACATTAATTTCCATTATTTGAACTGGCCAAGAAGCGCATTTTTAAACATGAGGAGCAAACATGCATGGTATTTATATGTTTATTTATATTTATATTATATGTATATATATGTGTATTCATAAACTTATTTCTTTATTTCACGAAAGGTACTCAAAGGGTTTAGCTCAGTCACAAAATCCTATAGGAGATGGCTATATGTATAGCTACAGTCGATTGTAAACTAACCACTTTCGTACCATATCACATTAACTTCATTGTCGATTTCATCTCCCAGCTTTAGATACTTAAGATGCCCTGTGCTTAAGTATTACATAACTTTAACGCCTACTTAAGAAAAGTACACTAACATTTACAATAAATCTACATCAGCGGACGGGCAGTACGGGCCAGAGGTGTCCCTGAACGACTTCATCCGCACCGTGGCTGACTTGCGAGGCACCAAGGCCATGTGCCACGAGGGTGGCTGCGGCGCGTGCGTCGTTTGTGTACGCGCGGCGTTTCCTCCAGCCTTTGAAGTTAAGACCTTCTCTGTCAATTCTGTAAGTTATTTTATTATTTTTTGTATTTTTCTGCCTTCATTTACAATAAATCCACATCAGCGGACGGGCAGTACGGGCCAGAGGTGTCCCTGAACGACTTCATCCGCACCGTGGCTGACTTGCGAGGCACCAAGGCCATGTGCCACGAGGGTGGCTGCGGCGCGTGCGTCGTTTGTGTACGCGCGGCGTTTCCTCAAGCCTTTGAAGTTAAGACCTTCTCTGTCAATTCTGTAAGTTATTTTATTATTTTTCTGCCTACATTTACAATAAATCTACATCAGCGGACGGACAGTATGGGCCAGAGGTGTCCCTGAACGACTTCATCCGCACCGTGGCTGACTTGCGAGGCACCAAGGCCATGTGCCACGAGGGCGGCTGCGGCGCGTGCGTCGTTTGTGTACGCGCGGCGTTTCCTCCAGCCTTTGAAGTTAAGACCTTCTCTGTCAATTCTGTGAGTTATTTTATTATTGTTTTTTTTGCATATGACGTGTTTCAAAAGTATAGGTAGTTAAAGAAAGAAATATCGTTTCCTTCGGAAAATACACACATCAAAACTGTCTAGGGATATCATAGGGATATCATTTTTCAAATATTTCATAAAGTTAAGTTTGTTTACAAGTTGAGCATTATCTTAGAATAACGCGAAGATAGAGGCATAAGATGAAGGATAAGAATATTACAAAAAAAAACGTTTGATTTTGCTAAAATTTTGACACCTTTTAAAAGAAAAATCTGTCTTTTTTAACGTCTTTACGATTGTACAATAATGCTACTACAATGAATTTCTTTATACAATCTGAAAGGGCAGATATAGCAGTTTCTGTGTTCTAAAAATGTCTACGTTGGTATCAATGTTTTAATTTTTACAGCCTCCCAAATAGCTGTACTTTGTATGAAAATGCATGAGATATTCTCAAAAAAAAATACACTGCTCAAAAGTGTCTAGCACTTTTGAGCAGTGTATTTTTTTTTTGAGAAATACAAACTTTTTTTTGCTTCCATTTCTACTGTCTATATAATGTTAAAGTGAGGTGGACTCGGGAGATCTGAACAGCCGTTCATTTAAAACATCTTTCATACACAATTGAGCCTTTATTTTATTTTTTTCAAACCTTTGAATTTTTTCAAGTAGGCGAGGTGAACCATGGGTTAAACCACTTGAGAAAGTCTCCTGTGGTTTGTTATAATGCCATATCAGATGGAGTTTAAAGAAAAAAACACATAGCTTTGTTGTTTAGTTTTTGTTTATTTGACGTATCCACAAACACACAACTGCTCTTTTTCCTTTTTTTGTAGGAAAGCATTGTAGGAAAGTCTGTTGCTGCAACTACAATAAATTGTGTAACATGTTGAAAGGTTTGCAGTGATGAAATCGGGTGTTCGAGCCTAATTTCGCGTCCACTCAGTTGGTCCCACTGAAAATCAGCGTCTGAGCCTATCAGGTCCAGGCATTAGCTGGGTGAGGTCCATTTACTTTTGGACATCGTGACACTGCTGCCTGGTGGAAATTATTCTTTGTTTTTCTATTGTTTGTTTTATTTTTTATTTTTTCCTAACCACCTTATTCTGTATGTTTTAAATGTGTTGCGATGTTCAAAATCAATAAACGTGTTTTCTTTCTTTCTAATTTAAACATCGTTTATCTAACGTTATAAATACAAGTTATTAATTGTCAATACTCTAAATATTCCAGTGCCTCGTATCAGTATTGTCTTGCCACGGGTGGGAGATACTAACAGTAGAAGGTATTGGGAACAGAACAATTGGCTACCACGAGATCCAAACCAGACTTGCCAATTTTAATGGGACCCAGTGCGGCTACTGTACTCCGGGATGGGTTATGAACATGTACAGGTACGTTATCTGAGTGTTGCTGACTCATTGCAATCATCACATATGAAGTCAATATAAGTTTAAGTCCATGCCGTCGAATAATGATAGCTTCTGCTTCTTATTGCAGCCTTTATGAATCTAAAAACAAGAAACTTACAATGGCTGAGATAGAAAACTCATTTGCAGGCAATATCTGCAGGTGTACAGGGTACAGACCTATAGCTGATGCATTCAAAACTTTTGCCACCGACGTTGATGAAAAGCTAAAGACAAAATTGAAGGACATAGAAGATTTGGCATTTTTTAAGTCCTGCGGCGTTTCGTGTAAAAATAAGTGTTCTCATCAGAGTAATAATTGCCAAAAAGAACATTTAGGTAAAATACCCGGAGAGGATTGGTGTTTCTTGGAAAAGACCAGTGACCAAATGATTGTGATTGATTGTGGCACCCATAAATGGTTTAAAGCTTATTCGTTAGAAGATGTTTTTAAAGCGATAGGCGATTCTAAAGCTTACAAGCTAATATCTGGTAATACAGGCCAAGGTAATTAAAATTAAATAATTATATTTTTTCATGATTTTAGTATTTTTAATGAGACAACTAAATATCCAATTCATATATTTACAGGTGTTTATCACGTCACTGATTATCCAGCTACGGTAATAGATATTTTTAATGTTGCTGAAATTAAAGGTCATTCATTCGATGTTAATTTGATTTTGGGAGCTGGAATGCCACTATCGGAAATGATGGAATTATTTCAGCAATTATCAACAACAAAAGAAGAGTTTTCTTATTTAAAGGAATTTTGCGAGCATATGGATTTAGTTGCTCATATTCCAGTTAGGAACGTAAGTATGACTAAGAACTGCTCCCTTAAATAAAACAGTTTTTGCTGTTGTTTCGTATTCCTTTATAAGTAAGTTGAGAATTGCGTCTGTACAATCTTTTACCGATTTGCACTTGATTTTCTCAACGACGCGACGTTTTGTCAATCGGTCTAGGTAACAATTTACCTTTTATATTAGCTTGCTCGCTTGGGTTACCTTATTCAAAGCATTACGTCAACCTTTCTTCTTGAAAATTGGTTCTAGCAATTCGGTATTTCACACAAATAGACACAAATAACAATAAGACGTTTTTGCTACAGTTAAAACAAAACTTTCGCCCTGCAAAATACAAGGTGTTTTATGTTGTCCGTTCATTGAATTTTAGATTGGAACAGTCGGAGGAAATTTATATATGAAGTACACCAATAATGATTTCCAGTCCGATGTATTCTTGCTCTTGGAAACGATAGGAGCTATGATAACTATTGGTAAGGACAGCAGTTTATGTTAATCAACAATTTGTTTTTTCACGTCTATTTTGGTATGTTTTATAAATCTTTCGTTTACTTTTTGAAAATTAACCAAAAGCCTTTTCTAGCTGAATCTCCAAATAAAATGAAAGTTGTATCACTCACGGAGTTTTTGAAAACTGACATGGCAGGAAAAATAATACTAAATGTCTTACTTCCACCGATGTCTAATTGCTGCTCATTCAAATCATACAAGGTGATTTAAAACTTTATAAAGTGTATATTAAGTTTATCGTAACTATACTGAATGAATCAATTGTATTAGTATTTTTTGACCTTGTGATTGCAGATAATGCCTCGTTCTCAGAATGCACATGCTGTTGTAAATGCAGGTTTTTTATTGAAATTCAAACATGATTCACATATACTCGATAAAGCGTCTATTGTTTTTGGTGGCATATCTTCAAAATTCATTCATGCTTCACAAACAGAAGCAGTGTTAGCTGGCAAAGATCCATATACAGATGATACGCTACAGTTGGCTTTAAAAACGTTGTTTGAAGAGATTACTCCTGAGGAAAGTCCACCTGAACCTTCTGCTGCTTATAGAAAACTATTAGCTGCTACTTTATTCTATAAGGTAGGTAAAGTTGTAAGGTTTTTTTTAGCAATCCAGTGTCAGGTAGCCTATCAAGGATAATTATTTATGCAACACTCATGTCTAAGCACCTTAAATTCATTCAAGAGAATGTTCAGTGTTAATTCAGGTTAATTCTAAATACACTCGTTTTTTTAAATGAGTCAAATGCCTTGATGGACCTAGTATTTTGCAACAGTTTTGGCCGTTTTGATCCTAAATTGCCGTTAATTTTATTTTTTAGGCTATTTTGTATCTTAGCCCGGATGACAAGAAAGACGGAAAATATAAATCGGGCGGAGAAATTATTAAAAGAGAAACCTCGCAAGGGATGCAGTCTTTTGAAACCGACAAAGATGTTTGGCCTCTTAACCAACCAGTCCCCAAATTAGAAGCCTTGGTGCAGTGTGCAGGTGAAGGCACTTTCGCAAATGATTTACCTACACAGCATGGAGAAGTATTTGGAGCATTTGTCACAGCTGATGTAACGCCTGGAAGTATTATTAAAGATTTCGATACGGAAGAAGCATTCGTAAGTACAAGATACATTATAATTCAATAGCGCCTCTTTGAAAATGAAGATCAGTCATCTCATCTTTCCACTAATTATGGAACGCTTCTGACTCCTGCATCGAGCCTTTTGTACATGCTCGTCATATCAGAGTATTCTACACATAAATTATTTTTAAACTAGTCCCAAGATGTTTTGCTCTAGCTTTACCCTCCGTTCAGTTAATTTCCCAACATTAACCATCGCTTATGTTTCATTACAAACGTTTCGTTATTTATTTTCACATCATCGAACCATCAAAGAAAAGATCTGACATATTTTGATGAAAACATTGGGTTTTGTTTTAGAAAATTCATGGAGTGATTGCTTTCTATACTGCGAAAGACATACCCGGAGATAACTCATTCACACCACCGAATGTCCCTTTAATTGTTGAAAATGAAGAAATTCTATGTTCTTCGAAGGTAAAGTACTATGGAGAACCAGCCGCTATAATAGTAGCTGATAAAGAAAAGACTGCAAATAAAGCTGCCAAATTAGTGAAGATAAACTATTCTGAAATCTGTAAAAACAAACCCCTACTCACGACAGCGGACGTAATGAAATCTTCTGAAAAAGATCAGAGACTAACTAATAGCAGAACGGTTGAGCCGACAGAAATTGGTAGCGATGTTAAATGTGTTGTGTACGGAAAGTACAGTTTAGGGACCCAGCACCACTTTTACATGGAGCCACAAACTTGTGTTACAATACCTACTGAAGATGGGATGGAAGTTTTTACATCCTCTCAATGGCTTGATTTACCAAATGTTGCTATAGCGCAAAGTCTTAAAGTACCTGTTAATAGGTATGGTTTCCTTCGTAACACTTTGCTTATTTGAGCTATAAGAAAATTAAAAAAAAACAAATGCGGACAGTTGGTGGTTTAGTCTAATTTATTTTCGTTTTATTGCAGTGTGAATGTAATTGTAAGGAGAGTAGGAGGAGCCTATGGTGGAAAAATTACGCGTTCCTGTCAAATAGCATGTGCTGCGGCTTTGGTTACTCATTTGCAGGGCACTACGTGCAGATTTATACTGCCATTGCAAGTTTGCCTTAAAATTATTGGAAAACGGTTGCCTACGTGTTGCAATTTTGAGGTAACAAATGAACAAGCAGGAATCGATTTAAACGTGTTTTTTTTTTTAAATGAAATTAGTATTGATGGCAATGACTGAACATATTAACTTATAGCTGCAAGGAGTGTGGTACAGGCACTTTTGAGGAAGGTACTTCTGTGCTCCGATCTATGATTCAAACCAAAAGAGGATTATACGGCACAAGGCTGCTGCGCGTGCTCCTACCAACTCAGGTCCGACGGACCTGTTACTCAAGCTTACGTCAGTCGTTCATACATCATTGTGATGATAAACACGTGCCAGTTTTCGAATTCCCGAAGTGAGAGCGTAACGTATCTTCCTCTTTTTGTTTTAATCAAAGGCTCCGAATATTTACAAATTCAAAAAACTTTTTAAGAAAACAAGAAAATGTAATGCTTAGAATTCTTGATTTAATTTTTAGGTGGGTGTTAACAAAGAAGGCGAAATTCAATATTTAAAAAATATGTTCTACCAAGAAAATGGTTACTCATCTAATGAAAGTATAAGTCCAATTACCGTAACTCATTTTATTAACTGTTACAACTCCAAACGATGGTATATTGAAGCTAATAGTGTCTTGACGGATACCCCTTCTAATACATGGTGCAGAGCTCCCTGTAAGTGAACAGCCTTAATTCTAGCAAATCAAACAAATAATAACCAACCAACTAACCAAACCTAACAAGATGATTCATTTTACAGCATCCACGGAAGGTATAGCTATGATAGAATACATAATGGAACGAATAGCATATAATATTGGTAAAGATTCTCTTGAAGTTAGAGCAATAAATATGGCAAAAGAAGACAACCCTGTTCCGGAACTTATAGAACAAATAAAACAAGATTCAGACTACGACGCAAGATCAAAAGAAGTTAAAGAATACAATGTTAACAACCGTTGGAGAAAAAGGGCTATAAAATTAATCCCCATGACTTATGATTTGTTTTACATAAGCCCATTTAACTCCCTTGTATCAATATATTACGCTGACGGGTCCGTTTCAGTCTCTCATGGGGGTGTTGAAATCGGTCAAGGATTAAATACGAAAGTAGCACAGGTATGCGCATACACCTTAGGTATTCCTTTAGAGAAAGTCAGCGTTAAACCAACTACTAGCTTTATTTCTCCAAATTCAATGGCTACTGGTGCAAGTATTGGCAGTGAATGTTGCTGTTTTGCCACTATGAAAGCTTGTCAAATTCTTATGGAAAGATTAAAACCAATACGGGAGAAACTAAATGAACCCACTTGGGAAGATGTAGTAATGAAGGCAAACAATGCTGGAGTCAATCTTCAAGCTTCTTATATGTATTCTCAACATGACAACATCAAACCTTACGACGTTTACGGAGTGGTTGTAATGGAGGTTGAAGTGGATATTTTAACTGGAAATCATGATATTAGAAGAGTAGATTTGCTTGAAGACACTGGAAGAAGTCTTAGTCCTGAAATCGACGTAGCACAGGTATTCTTGCATTTATCTTAGTTGTTTAAAGTTAGTTGCGTCTCCCAGGGACGGTATTTCTCGTAAGGTATGACATCGGGACCTTCAAAAAAAGAGCGTAATTGTGTGCTTTAGACGCAACCCACCCTGAAGTGTTGAGGTTATCATCAGGTAACCCTCTATTTCGTTGTTGCCTCTCCCATAAACGCTCTTTTAACTTGCTCTCATGCAAACAAAGTTTTTAATTTAGACTTACAGCGCGGTGCATTATTTTCATGAAACATATTTTTTCTAGATCGAAGGAGCTTTCGTTATGGGCCTTGGGTATTTCACATCAGAAAATAACATTTACGATCCTAGAGATGGCAAAGTACTTACTGATCGCACATGGACCTACAAACCTCCTGGAATTAAGGATATTCCCGCGGATTTCAGAGTTTATTTTAGAAGAAATTCTAGGAACCCGGATGGAATACTTCAATCTAAAGGTACCAGAGAATTAATTTGAAACCATAAAAATAATATTAAGTTATTGGATGTTCAACAAGGAAAATTACAATCTCTGATTATTTTATCATGATGATAGAAGTAGGTATTACATTTTTACTTTGGTATATTTCAAGGGGTACGAAAGTTGGTCAGAGATATTTTGTGAATCATCACTTTTAGCTTTGAATGAGAAAAGTATTATGATCTTTACTGTTGAGAAAAATCAAAACGGAATCGCAGTTTTAGTATTTGCTTCCGGGTGATAATAAATAAAACAAGACCTTATTTTCACAGCAACTGGCGAGCCAGCACTTTGTTTATCTGTGGTTATAACCCATGCGCTACGCGAAGCCGTGAGGGCGGCCCGCTTGGACGCAGGCTATGTGGACCAGTGGGTAGAGATAAGTATGTTTCAATATTGACATTGTTATTACTCTAAAAGACGGTTCTCACTGCGAGCATTCACAAGGTGGTTTGTTAGCGTTTGATACCATAGAGAGTGCTTCTTAAGACCTCAAATGCTTTTCGTAAGGCGACTAAGACACGGCCAGGCATCTTGCTTCTTTCCCTTCCAGAAACATCACCCCTCCTGAAACGAACATGAACTTGCAAACCAGATATCCGAAATTTGTTTCTATGAGGTATGTTCATTGGGGCACGCGAATATTTCGCTAGAGTTTACGACTCAAGCTGAAATTTTCTCAACAAACATACCTTACTCACGAGGAAAAATCGTTTTACGAACGATATAAAATGAATTCTACCGGTACATACGGGAAGTTTTAATAAATGTTTTGGAGCAGAATAACTTTGACTGAACCAAAAAATATAGTATATCATACAAAAATATGGGTGTATACACACCGTACAGCTGAAAATCTCGAATCAGAGTTTCAACTCTACCTAATAAAATAACAGTAGTAAATTAGCAGCTGACTAGGTAGCTAATTCAGAAGGTAGGTTTTAACACAGTCGCCTAAAAATAGGGGATGGAATTAAGCCCTCTTTTGTGTAACAAAGAGTTCAATCCAATTTGTGTGCAAATTTTGTGCTCAAAGTTTTGGGAAGTGGATCATGCATGGCATACTATTTTTTATAAGCTCTGTTTATTTCTAACGGTTCGCCACGCTTCAGAAGTTTAGCACTCGAAAGAAGGATAAACCAAGTTCGGTTTCATCTTGCTTCTAAGGCTAGTTAAATAAAAAGTGTAGGTACTTAGTTAAGCTTGAGAGACATGCTAAATTGGTTCGATCCGTTCGATGGAGGGAAATGCAGCACTGACATTAATTTGCCGAACAAAATAGGAAAACAAAACGAGAAAAAATCGGTCGTTCAGTTAGGGTCTCAGTAGCTAAGTTGATGGCAGATGCGGGCTGAAGTCCAGGCTAATACCGGGTTGGCTCTTGTTGGCATGTTTGGTACAAAAACAAATTACTACGATTTAAATTTAAATTGTACTTTTTTTTTGCAGGAAATCCTTGCACAGTGGAAAATATTTTTATGGCAGTCGGGCACAAATTGGAACATTTTAAGCTCAAGTGATTAATTGTAAACATGGTAAATAATATTAGTTTAGCGGTCATTTCGGATATCATAAAAGATGTATTTTCAATGTAATATGAAATGTATAAATGATTGGAAATGAATCTTTTTAATTTCATTCCTACTACATTTTTTTTTTGCTAACCTACAAGATCCCACTGCTGGGCAAAGGTCTCCCCCAAACCTTTCCATCGTTCCCTGTCCTTTGCAAAAGTCCACCATTCTCTCGAGTGGTATACCAGGTCATCGCACCACCGTTTTTTAGGCCGTCCCCTTCGGCGATAGCCATCTCCTGGGATCCATTGGGTTGTGAGTCGGGCCCATTTATTTGGATGCATCCTGACGATATGACCTGCCCACTCCCATTAGCTCCATTATGTTCTAAAAAATATTAAACTGAGGACATATTTGCTGAACCTCGATGAAAAATTATCAAGTCGTCTTCTTTATCATAATTATTATTGAGTATTGATATGTTCAAATTCTAAATATTTAGGCGATTTATCACATTTTTGCTTCTTGCACAGTCAGCCGTTGCTTTTAGATTTGGTTATTTTAGAAATATGTAAAGTGTACGTACTAAACTAAATAAAAGGGTGGCTGAGTTGCAACTTATCTTGGTGTCTATATTTCTATTTTTAGGCAATTTTTCAATCAACTTACTACCTGACCACCTGACTGATAACCATTAGTAACTTGCACTGAAAATGCAAGAATTTTGCAAGAATGGAAAACACATTATAATTTGTGGTTCATATTAGGCTTACCAAAACTTACATTTTATGAGGTGAATGTCGTCTTACTAATCATCTCAACGTTAATTCGCAGTTCGCTCCTCTATCCTATTTCAACCCCTCAACAATCAATTAGAATAGGTTCATATATCCCTATACGCAAGAAACCAATTATGCGAACGTTTGGTTCTCTGGTTCCAACCACAACAAGCGAAATGGGAACAGACGTGGATTGATATTTAACCCTGCTCGTTGCTCAGTCAATACTATCCCAATTAGAAGCAAAGCATTGCAAGCAAACGGCACTAAGCCAATTTGTAAACAGTGAGGCGAATTCAGGAGAAAACAGTCTTTTGGCCGTATTTCATTACACTGCATTTTGATTCAACGTGAATTTATTTTATTTATTTATTTATTCTTTATTGCACATTAAAAAAAATAAGTACAAATGACGGACTTAATGCCAAGAGGCATTCTTTACCAGTCATGGTCAAACAGTGAATCGTACATTTGTGGTTGTATGAGCAGTCATAATGATTGCTCATATGGCTACGGAACATGGTCCCTTGCAGAACTCCATAGGGAGAAAGTGGGAATATGCTAACGTTATTCCGTAATTACAACGTTGGTATATTTTTTCTGTATTTCCATTATTTTCTGTATTTATAATTTAGGTTTGTATGTGTAATAATGTTGATTGTGATTTCGGCTTTTGTCGTAGATTTTGTTTGTAAGTTAACATCTGTTTTGACTGAATGCATAAATAAATAGAGTTTGTTTTGTTGGCCATTTGATTCAATTACCTACCTAAAACAAGCAAGTTTAGTTAGTTTTACCGTTGTGAGAGAAGCTTTGCAAAGTACCTATCTGCTGCACTAAGAGTCGTATATTAACAATAGTTTAATGGTTTAATAATATCAAAATGTGTCATTTTGTAATTCTTTTAATTCTAAAATATCAATAAAAAGTACCCCGTTAATCATCTAACACAAATTAATAACGTTTTCAAACTCTACATTACAAAATGCAAAAACTGGTAACCATCAAAAAACTATTTAGCGCTATTTGCTTAGCATAAGCTGCAGTTCTTCTCATAATTTGCTGGCACTGAGCGCAAATCCGATTGGTCTCATAAACTCATAATTTGGAACGATCATTCCAGCTATAGAAGAACTGGCTGCGTGCCAAAACGATGTCAGCCATTTATTCTAGCGGCTTTTTACGAGTTGGTACATTGAGCTACTTCGCCGTACTTTAAAACAGAAAAACCGAAGGAAAAATGGACAGTTACAAATCTGAGAGCGACGAGTCATCCGTATTATTTGTCTTTGTTTTTGTTCATTCGTTCAGGATGAGTTCCAGAAGAAGCAGATGAATGAAAATGATTTTAATTTCAAGTGAATCTCATTTATATCTCTGAGTTGTACTTAGATTGGTTTTGAATATTCTTCTCGATAGGCATGTTTTTGTTTGTTGTGCCTTGCTTGTAGCTGTGGTTCACAAATTGTGCAAGGAATATACATATTATATCCTAGGGGGATCCCCAAGCTTGTCTGCCTTCTTTCTCTCTCTATCTCTCTTATAAATGTAAACTTCAAAAAAGGATATTCAGAAGCACACTGATTCTCGCTGTCATGATGAGTATTCTATATCTTCAGACATAATTTAAGGTCATATTTGAAACGCGAGACGTGAAAAGGACGGACAAAACGCTCGCTGCCTCGAATTGAATTTCCGGAAGTATTCAAATAAGAATAGGAATCATTTTTTCGGCTAATTACACATACAAAAAAGAGCCATTTTTTTACCACCAATGAAACAAAATAAACAATAAATTCAGGGCATGGCATGGCCTCCCCTCCAACTGGTCAGTCTTTTCGGTTTAAAACCAAAATACACACATCAAAAGTGTCTAGGGATATCTCAAGCATTTTCATACAAAGTATAGCTATTTGGGAGGCTGTAAAAATTAAAATATTGATACCAACGTAGAAATTTTTAGAACGCAGAAACTGCTATATCTGCCCTTTCAGATTGTATAAAAAAAATTCATTGTAGAAGCATTATTGTACAATCGTAAGGACGTTAAAAAAAGACAGATTTTTCTTTTAAAAGGTGTCAAAATTTTTAGTTTTTTTTGTTATATTCTTAACCTTTATCTTATGCCGCTGTCCTCGCGTTGTTTTAAGATAATGCTCAACTTGTAAACAAACTTATCTTTATGAAATATTTGAAAAATGATATCCCTATGATATCCCTAGACAGTTTTGATGTGTGTATATGCCGCATGGTGAATGAGTTGTGCACGTACGACCAATTGGGTCCCCAGAAGCTGAAAGCGGAGAGGCCACCCCATAAAGGATATAGATAATATTATCTTAATAGCGGGCAGGAAGGACACGAATATATAATTTCATTGCAGTGGGATAGATCGCCGTACAGTGGCAGTTAAGTGGCAAAACGTTACAGACGACCTGAAAAATTGAGAATTGAAAAGAAAATTCCTGCATTTCATTTTTATTAGGACACGTTGGATGGCTATCACTTTATTAGATTGTCCCTTCTAATCTAACCTAATCACTTTACAGAACCATTTAATGTCTACAGAGTGGGGGTGAATCGTACACACCTAATGCAATTTGCGTGGACCGTGTCAATTTATTTTGCGCTACGTGTACGGCATAATAAGGATCAGAACCGGATATCATCAAAATATGAATGAGGACAAGTGATGCGGACGGAGTATCAAATGGGTACAACTTAAAGAATCACCTTTGAACCAAGATTGACTGACCATCACAAAGTATCCAGTCCAGTCTTTTATCCAGTTCCTGAATTTTGTGCCCAAACTAAGTTATGTAGTACTGTGCTGGATGCCACATGGTGGAAGAGCAACATACGCCGGGTCGGAAATGGGATGGGTGACCACCCCGACCGAAATTTAGTGATGTATTTTTCCGGCATCACCGTGCTTCGGAAGGCATGTTAAGAAGTTGGTCCTGGTTGACGTCGCTAAGCCTAGTCGGAGGCCTTACGGCAACTTGAAAACATCTGATATAAACGATATCGATCTTACGGCGGTAGGCTTACCACGTTGGGTTCAAATTCCCTTGGCGTAGTGTGGGCTTCTGAATATTCCGTTCACAATGACGGCAACTGAACAATCAGTGTGGCTCTGACTACCCCATTAGGGAAAATGATCTTGAGGGTTTGTTGTATATTATTGATGTAATGCATATTGCCGACCGAACACATACCTACATGGTATGTGTTCGGTCTAAGAGAATTCAGAGATCAATAAAGCTTTTTTTTATTGTAATTGTCAACTACGGAACAATATACAGGGTGTTCATAACACGGACTTGACCGGTGTTCATTATATTATTCAATGGGCGTCGAGATTCAGAACGGCCCATAAAACTTCAGTTATAAAATATTAACAGCCCTCAACCCTTTGTCTGTGATATTAAAGTAGTTCAAAAGTTGAACCAATATAAAATGTAAAGTGGATTAGTAGGTGTGGAATAAAAAATATAATTACGGCTTTTGATTGCCAGGCGTTGACAAGCGTAAAATACTTTTTAACTGAGCACGGAACTACATGTAGAAGGTGACTGTTTTTGTAATCTAATTAAATTAATTTTAGTAAGGTAATAGATATACATATATACATAATACATAACATCAGAGATAGTTAGATAGATATATTCTATATTGCACACCAAAACAACAGAAATCAACTGCAAAGAAACACAGATTAACGTTAATGTACAATTTAGCGGCTTTATCGCTAAAAAGCGATTTCTTCCAAACAATCCACGTTATAATCATTCCATATAATGTTCCATTGCTGACTAAATGCCTTTGTCATTGAAGACCCAGTTCCTAAAGTTGTACCTACTATTTAATCCTTTTTTTTTTTTTTTTTTTGTCGGGGAAAAAATCCTTGATGGACTATCCCACCGTTCTGGGGGGTAGGAGAACGGCGGGGGAGTGTGGGACTCCCCACCGTAAGCGGCGGGTATACCCACTAAAAATACCCCGGTATACCTCTTCGCTTTACGGGACGACATGGCGCGGGAAGATTGCCACATCGACCCAGCGGTCGGCCCAGCCTTTGCGCCGGGCCTCCTCATGTTACGGGGGTATCCCGATATACTGGGATACCCCTAGACGGGAACCCCGTGCAATGGGATGTAGGCCCCCCAGCCTACACCCCGGGTGTTACTTTTAGGGAGCAGGAGGAAGGCGGGCAAATTGCCGTCTTCTTGCTCCCCGCCGTCTGCGTCGGAGAGGCGCCGCAAGAGGGTCGTCCTCACGGGCCCTCTCCGCGATCTCCTTCCGCGTCATCACTTCCTCGCAGAAGGACACCATACCCTCCCACGCCGCTTCGCTGCCGAGCATCGCCCGGATGATGTTCTGCAGCGAAAGATCTCGGCCAACTATGTCGGCCAAGGTGCGGCGTTGGTTCACCCAGGCTGGGCACTCCTGAAGAGTGTGCAACGCGGTGTCCTCGTCCGCGCCACACTCCGAGCACTCCGGAGTCAGCTCCCTCCGAGCTATTTGGTGCAGGTACTTTCCGAAGCAACCATGCCCGGAAAGTACCTGCACCAGCCGATAGGTTAGCGGCCGTCTTTTCCGCCCGACCCACAGCTGGAGGACCGGCCTTATTGCTTCTATGGTCCATAGGCCATATTGCGCAGTGGCCAGGTCCTCAGCCCATCGCCCCAGAAGCGTTGCATGCGCCCGACGCCGAGCACCTTCTACTTCCTCAAAACAAGGGCGCTCTCCTCTTGCTCTTGCTGCTGTCCTGTAGCTATAGACAGCAGCGAGCACTCCAGCCTCCATCTCCCAGGGGGGCATTCCTGCCAGGACACAGGCAGCCCCCGTTGAGATGGTGCGGTACCCCCGGATCGCTCTCACCGCTATCACCCTCTGCGGGCGCCGCAAGAGGGTTCTATTGTGAGCGTTGAGAGCGTCCTCCCAGATTGGCGCACCGTAAAGCGCCATACTTTTGATTATGCCGGCGTAGAGACGCCGGCATGTCTGGTCCGGGCCGCGCTCATTTGGGAGCAGACACCTACTATTTAATCCTGGAATTACGAGTAGTTCACGCGCGATCTTTAGCGCGCACCATCCTAGAAACTGAGCCTTTATGGATGAAGCGAATAATATTATTAGAATCCCGGGATTCGGGAGAAATGTTTAATGTTAAGGTTAACTGGTAGAGAATAATAAAATAAATAAATTTTTAATAAATAATATGATGTGGCTCATAACAGGAATAGTTGGAGACCTTTGGGGGAGATCTTTGCCCAGCAGTGGGACACGTCAGTTTAAATTAAAAAATAATAATAATATGATGTATAATGTAGTCGATTCTGAAACGGTTCATCAACAGTCTGTTGCTCCATGAACGTTTGGCCAACAGAATCATTAAACAATTAACTTTTAGCCCAAAATACATTCGACCCATCAGCTTTTGGCTTTTTTTTAACCAGTCAATTTTTTTTTTAACATTAGTAAAAATGGCGTCACCCTCTTGAGGCGCCAGTATTTTGCCCATGTCGAGCCTTATTCTTATTTTATTGGCAACTTTAGGCCAATCAGCCGCTTTCATTACAATCACTGAATAAAATACACTAGTCAAATTCAGAATAATTATCATGATCTGCTTCTGTATTCCACATGAAACCGGAATTCGTCGAGATTGCGCTATAAATCAAGCCATTTGGCATAATTTTTGGCTTATCGTATGAAAACCAGGCCATGCGCTCGGAAGTCTGAACATTAAACTTTGTTATGTTTTTATTGCCTAAAGAATAATACGGTAGAAATATATCTTTATATTTTCTTACGACCCCTGTCCTAAATAATCAATCGCTATGAGGAAGGAAATATGAAATAAAAATATTATGAGTAAATTTTCTGGATATCTTTTCACAATAATGGCATGTATCTTCGATCAATATAAATATCTATAAAGACATTTAGTATTGTCTGTGTAAATTGAATGCGAAATGCGTTGCTTTTGGCAAATTAAAGACTGCTTTTTCATTGCAACTGGAGTGTCCTGACCCTTTTGGGGATGCCCGTGGGTTAGTACTTAGCTTCAGTCGATTAGCAGTAAATAAATATAACTGGAAATTATTCCACACAGCAACTAAATGTTTGTGTTTTGGGATACTAGACAACGGATTTGCATAGGAAACACGATTGGTCATTCGGTGATTTCCTTGATCAGCAACGATCAGCGAATGGTAGCGAGATGAACGCATGGTGTTCTCAACTACCACCACCATATCTTGTCAACCCCATATCTGGACCACGGCTGCTTCCCATCAGGTGGATTGAGGTAATCTTGACGGCCACAATAAAAAATATAGTTGAGTATGTTTTTTGTGTTTATTTAGGCGATTTCGTTCAGTACGATAAACCGTCCCAATTGTTCTTAACGTTTTATTCTATGATATTTGTCTGTAGACTATGGTAGTTGTTCTACTATGCAATAAAGAATTATCTGTCTATCTTTCTATTTTTTCATTAATTCTTTATTGCACAATCATTAATGGTACAAAGGGTGGACTTAATGCCAATAAAGCATCTCAACAGAGGTCATCAAGTATGTGGTTAATAGCTACAATATTAAATAAACAACGTTATTCTTTGAAAGAAAAACCTGAAAGTTAATGGCAGATATTACATCCCCCATAATGAAGACATCCTCATAATAAATTGTAGGGCAATTTAATAAAATTTTCAGTAGTAGTGTCTGAAGAGCCGGTTTATAATTCAAAAGGCGGAGTTTGTACAGACACACGCGACTGTGACTTAATAAGCAATGCAAGACATTTCATTAAATTGTTTTAAAGTATTTAATATTTCTATATAGATTTTATTCTTTCAAAAAACGCATTTAGTATACCTAATATTTTAATTTTTTTCATCAAGATAAAAGCCACCACGAAAATTTCCTCTCCTCGAACCTCTACACTTCGAAAGAGATCGCTTTCTAGCGATAATACCGCCTAAATTGCACAAGATACGTTTTCTGTGTCTCAATAGTACTGTGAATTGATCATCAGTGCAATGAAGTATATTTATCTTATCTTTTATCATAATTTAGCTAAAATTAGATTTGTAAATGTCGATTCTCATCTCAAGTGATTCATTCATCAATCTCAATCTTTGAAACGAGCTCAAATAATATTTACTCTGATAAATTATAATAACTGTTGAACTCATATCGAGACTGAGATTGGTTTATCTAACGGAATTGACAGCTGTAGACAAAAAGTGCGACACTCGCACACACGCGATAGCAATCTTTATGAAAACGCGACCGTCTCGTCAACCCGATCAGTAGAGTTATTTTGTAAACTCCTTTCGATTTCGGGTTCGACTTTACCTGTCGGAGAACTTACTTCTTTTATGTTCATACAAGTGAAGTTATAATTTTGCTCAAAGACTGAATAAGTCCGTTGTCCGAATATATCTAATAAATCACTCGAAAATAATAAAGACACGCTACACAAATTCCAGTTCAGTTCTAGTTCAGGTACAAACAATTCATTTAAAACCGCCCTAAGTGACTGGGTCCTTACCGATCGTCTCGAGCCACTGCCTCAGTCGGGTGTACAGCGCCGCCCCCTGACAAACCACTGCATCTACATCAAGTATTGGAGCGACTGCCTTCGCCGGCGCACCACTGCTGTTGCGTATGTACTTACTTCTATATTATTTCTACTGAAACCATGATGATAATTCTTCGACTTTATGAGAGTACGCGCAATTATGCAAAAAAAGATTGCGCGACAAATTAAAAGTATAGAGTAAATTTAACTTTAATTTTAATTTAACTTTGCCCGTAAATTTTTAAAAAATAATTCGAATTCTCACATGAAATTATTTTTTGCTTATTTTATTGACCTAATTCAATAATGAGAGTATGTATAGTGGTATTAAAAGAAAAAATATCTTTAAATGTCCACCTGAAGTCAAAAATCCAGTTTCATCCTGAGGATTCCAAATTCATATGGGGCTAAGTTTTTTTTCTTCTTTTTGATTATCATAGTCCATAGTCATAATCAGTAAAGTGATAATGATCAATAGACGAGGCGTTCACCCAGCAAAGGCCATAATACCTACTAAGTTACATAGGCTGTTTCTTAAGGGTATGTAACTAGCCACTACATAAATAACAAACAATAAATTACATTATAGAATAGAATAGAATATAGTTTATTTGCGTGAAACATGGTATAAAGGATGGTACAAACAAAAATGAGCTCACATTTCACCAGAACCTGGCATGCAAACAGATATATGCTAAGTACATTTTATCATCGAAACACAGACAAAAATATAACAGTGAATACAACTGGGTCACAACAGCACTCGTTTGAATGAATCGAAAAATTCCCTGACAGAATAAAAACTGTTTTCAATCAGCCACATTCTTAACCTTTTCTTGAATATGTTGAGTGGCAATAATTTCATGTCATCATCTAATCTATTGTAAATTCTGATCGCCATACAATAAGCATTTCTACTGTAGATCTGTTGCAACACAAGGTAGAACGAGTTTATTAGGGTACCTTGTATTAAACCTAAAATTGCCCTTCAATTCCATTTGTAAAAGGAATTACTTGGCTGTAGAATGCAGTTTCTTTTCTCCGTCTATCAATTGTTTCCATTATGTGGCGCAATTTCAAAAACTGCGTGTCACTGTTTAAGTGGATTTAGTTCCAAAAAAATCTGTGCGATTTATTATGATTTTCGACTAGGTTCAACTCAACGTCATTGGAAAACTTAAGCACTATCTACTTACGGATAAAATTAAAACTGACCGCCTTTAATTGGGAAGAACAATCCACAACGCAGAATCATGCTAAATCACAACAGTGGAAGCTATCAAAAATCGGGGAAACTGTGAAATTAAGCCGTTGAGGCATTCTAATTTCATGATTTGTGTAGATATGCAGAGCTTTCCGATTCGGAAAAGTGCTACGAAATCTGTTTTCACTGAATTCGAACATGCATTGATCATCACGACAAATATTTTGAAAAGATATAAAACTTTTTAATTATCCAGCGAGGGTCTTTTTATTTTTTCAGAATTAATTCAGGGTGACCCGGGAGTTGGTTGACGTTCAAAGCTAGGATTTAGATGCCATTTAACGAGGTTTCAAATTTTGCTTTGCTCGTAGGCCATTCGCATTTGGAATGCAGTGATTTCATTCTTGTCCCGAAGGACAAGAATGAAAGCACTGCCTATCATCATCGACCTAGCACGCCTTCTAATCAATCAAATCGTTCCTAATTAGAGAGTCAAGTTCACAGTGCCCACATGAACGCATTCTTTTAGACGCAACGGTTTTGTACCTTAGTTTTTCTGTGTAACGGAATTCAATTAAAAAAATACAGACTGAACATACTATAATCGTGACCGTATATAATGTTAAAATCACCGTTCACTATAATATTACGACCCTTCATCATCCGAACGACGCCCACTGCTGAGCATAGGCCTCCCCAAAGGATCTCCACAACGATCGGTCCTGCGCTGTCCGCATCCAGCGGCTTCCCGTGACCTTAACCAGATCGTCGGTCCACCTTGTTGAGGGCCTGCCCACGGAACGTCGTCCGGTACGCGGTCGCCATTCGAGAACCTTTCTGCCCCAACGGCCATCGGTTCTCCGCCCCTACGACCCTTATGACCCTTGTTGCCCTTTAATTAAGAGTTCTGATTTCAAGGTGCGTCCGTAATGTCTGTCACGGCTTGTTAAAAAATCAATGTGCATGCGTTAGTCATGACCTAGCAGGAACCAGGGCGTGCGAACCCCCCATGTGCAGACCTTTAGCAGTTCCCATCGATTCACTTAATGAATGGCCACCATTAAAGCCTGAGCAGCCTATTAAAAATTATGCCCTTTCTATTATGAATGCACTAATGTGTTGTTCTGGTTTCTATTCTGAGACACTTGTTTCTTTCATCAGGACTAAGGCTTTGAAACTTAGTCTGTTTTTGAATCTTGCGCAATCTTTAATGAAAATCCCACTTTTATGAGTGGAAATAGTCTGCCTACATCTGTGTTGCAAGCTACTGAAGCTTACTGAAATTTGCTTATAGCCCAAAGATTTAAAAAAAATAGTATCTTAGAACACAGCTTGATTCTACCTCGGGATGCACTTTGGTGATAGGTGTATTGAAAAAAAATTGAGATATCGAGTCTTAAGTTATAGAAGTTATACGCAGTCATAGAGTTTATTATTAATCAACCCTACTCTCTGTTTTAATTATTTAGCATGATTTTCGCTATAAAACTTTAACCTTAACCATGTGAACGTTTGAACGTGGAAGTAATTATATTAATTATTACCTTAGTCATTCATTTAATTCTAGAGAAAACATGTGTAGCCTTAGGTATATGAATGTGTCTATACCTACGTGCAGTGGTCGAATATGGGTTATTACGCCCTGGAACGCATTTTCTTTCAAGCCTTCTGATTGATCCCGTAAGGTATTTTATTGGACAATTCAAATACCGATCGCGATCAATCAGAAGGATAGGTATTTTAATTGATCAATTGTTGTTCAATTAAAATACCGATGCGCCAACGTAAAAAAGAGAGCTTTTTACGCATCGGAACGCCGTTCCGGTGCATACCAGTCCATTTCGAACAGTTTGCTGTTCATTCTCTTTCATAGGTATAACAAGAATTTAAATTGATAGCTAGGTATAAGCTTCGATTTCTGTAATTATACTTATTAATGTTAGTTAACTTTGGTGTCGGATAAATAATGTAATTAACCCATCTTGACGGTCTGCTTAGTGCAAAGATTACAAGCCCCGGTTGAGACCCGGTTGAATACCACAAGCACAAGTATTTTGATGATGAAATCGTTATTATAGATTTTACATTTTTTTGGGATGAGACTAATGTATGTTATGTAGTCTCATTATCTTCTGCGTCGTAAATTGCTCAAAATGTTTACCTATCCGTAATCCTTAACATCCTAATCCATTGGCGCATTTTTTTGGGCTGGTGACCATTTCTTGACGGACAGAAAACCTGATAAAGGTTTTAGGATTTATTTGTATTCAGGCCGCTTACTGGCTGCCCTGAAAATCCACAGGGAGGCTTATACTCGAATTCAACAGTAATGTATTTTGACTACAAACGACCTGCTTAAAATTTTATTTTTATTTAAATTCATTGTACAAATGGCTGAGATAAAGGCTGCTGTCAGGTTTCTATACATGAAAGCTCTTTTTTTGTTACAGTTTCTTGCCAGTGATATAAGAGTCAAGGACAAAAATGCAAAAACATCTCAAAATCGGGATTGGCACGTTCTGCGCGGGCATCTTCGGGATCATCTTCGGATGGGTGCTGTTCCCTGTCATCTTGAAAGGTCAATTGAAGAAGGTAAGATTTTGAATAAGTAAATCACCAATTATACCCCAACAATGATTTGATTATGAACTTCAGCCTAAACTTCGCTACTGACAAAGGTACCTTGTCTTTTTATTTCAATTTGAATCCGGTGATTGTTTTTCACTTATTTACCTCCCCTTTCTATACAGGTACAGGCAACACAGGATACAGATACAAGATTGCTTTCAACAATAAGACCGCATAAATTGTTCTGTAAATTACTCTGATTTGTGTGTCGTAACGTGTTTCTTATCTTAAACGTATAGTTTCTGACAAACCATTGAAGTGTGAAAAACCATTTTTTTTCTAGAAACAAGTACCCAAAAATGTTTGAAGAAACAACGTGTTGATTTTTTGTGCGGAAAAGGCATCACAATGCACAACTCCGCAAGTGTATCTTCAACATGATCAACTCATATTACCTATACTACGAGTAACTTATTCACCTAAAGCGTGACTGTGTTTCTACCTTCAGTGAATAGATATTCAGGCATGCTATAGAAACACATCTCAGGCAGCCTTGCCTTTGACTCACGTCTGACTAAACATACATTGCATTGATCTCCACTCTCGGAAATTGGCACTTTCCTGTCACAATACAAAACCAACCAGTTTAAATTCAAAATCATTTTTGATTTTTACGTTCCAGCATTACATGAAAACTAGTGAAAACATTGTCATGAAACTTTAGACAGATGTAATCTCCACAGTATTTTAATTCAAACTCGGAAATCAAAATCGGATGCCAAAAACTAGTATGAACTATTTCAAAAAGCGCTTCATACATTTATTAACGACAGCCAAGTTCTGAAATTTTGACACCGTTAAGTATGTAGGTAGGTTGCTACTGGATAAATGGGGCAAACCATAACCCTAACAGACGGGTATCGCCGTAGAAGAAACCTTAAGAAAAGTTGGTCGAGTGATCTGGTAAAACACTGTGAAGATTAGCAGGCTTTAATAGAAAACAGGTACTAGTGGAGGAGTGGTGAAACATTCTGGCCCTGTCCATGAGGCCCCGAATTTAAATCTGGCCGGAACACTACTTGGTGTTCATTTTATTAGCTTTCGGCTAAATGTCTGGTGATGGAATGCCGATTGAAAACCCAAGCTACCCGGATAATGGCTGCGGTAGGGTCGCACCTACTAAGGTGAGGGAACTATCCCTAGAGTAGGAAGGTGGGTTAGTTCTGTATCATCCAAAAGGCAGAGCGACCAGCGCGCTCACCTTCCGATTAGCAGCCGATCATTCTTCTCGATGAGGTCGGAAAGATGTTTGAGCAGGAAGTGTCTTTCTGTCTCATTTACCTCCTACAGGAGATCGGTCTGGACCTGGCGGCCGCCCTATAGGGGTTTAGGGCAAGGTGGACTGTCAGAATACCAGCACCACTGCATCTTTTTAGCTGCAGCGGTTTATGCTGAGACAGAGATCTCGTTGTCCCCACATCGTAGGCTCTTTAATTATTATCTTTTATGTTTTGTTTACGGTCATTTTTCTTTTAACTGATGTATCGTGTATGTGTTTTTTGGTTTATGTGCTGCATTTTTTTTAATGTTTATTGTACGACCCTTGAGACCAATAAAGAATGTTCTTTCTTTTTTCTTGCTTTGCTCAGTAGTGGGATCAAATAGGTTCAAAAGAATAATGTCGCTGCGTAGTATAGCTTTCAATAGTAAGATGTCGTGTTTGCAACACAACCATGACATGACATGATATCATGACATTTAATGAAACTGCATGCATGATCTAAAAATAAACCCGTTTATTTAATCAAGTCTAATTTATGAGTACTATACCAGCTCATTAATGATTGCTGTTTCCCGTCTAAATGGATAATAAAGAAACGTATCATTAATGTCAATTGTAGAAACAACTGGCGTGAGAGAGGCCACCTGTAATTGACATGTAAATGTTTCTATTTTTTATTCTAAGTATTTTTTACTTTGAAGCTAATGAAGGGTTAGGATTCTGACCTTCCTTCATTTACGCCCACAGACTAAACGAATCACTTAAGAGCCGTATTCCAACAATATGGCTCTGGCGTCGGTTAAGGGTAGGACTGCCATTTGTCTGGACTTCCTTTCCGTTGTTAAGGGCAGAGATGGCCGTAATTAACTTCTTTTGTTATTAGATTAATAATCAAGCTTACTTTCAAACAGCTTGAAATAGTCATTAATCATGATAACACAGTACCGTTCAAGACTTTACTCATATAGATAGTACTATGGTTAACTAACCTAAGTAACAATAATACATGGACCTTTAAATTGAATCAAATCAGAAGAATCTTTAACTGTCACAAGTATTCTTAAATCGTCAAGAATTAATTTACAAAACACACAGGTGTATACCTAATAAAAGACGAAAATACTATTAATAGAAAATTACACATGAGTTTTTGAGGTGAAATGATTCTAATTGAAACCCTTTTTCAATTTGAATCTAATCCCCTTCATATTTTTTTTCAAATATCTCACTTGTGTATCAATTATTCAGAAAAAGTTATCGATTTTATTGAACACCAAATATGACTTTTTCGATAACTTTTTGCTATCTGTAAATCAAGAATGAAGTCTTCATCATCAATTTAATCACATTTTGCCCAAGTCTGGATAAAATCTCACATAGGAATCTGGACATAATTAAATTCTAACTGTAATCATAGAATATTGACGTAATAAACTTAAAATAATAGGTGACACATCAACACTTTGTTTTTCCGTCATTTTCTATGGCGAGTTAACCACGAATATCAGAAAAAAAATATCTACCTGGCCTAGACCTCCCTTCACATGAGACATCTTATAAACAATATTATGTCTTAATACGAACCACATAGCGTATTTATTGCTGACAGCAGCCAAAAGCGGAACAGACAGGTTGATAGACGTTACATCGGAGGAAAAGGGTAGCATGAGCCATGAGCCACTATGTAATATTCAGCGCTGTCGAATTAATCAATCAACTTGCTGGAATGCCTAAGGAAATAGAAACATTTTGATATTCTTGCCACATCGCGCCCATGGATGATAATGATCGTTGGGAGAGAAGAGGTCTGCCTAGTGGTTTTGAGTAGGTACTCAATTTCATGTTGAATTTAAATTCACCAATCAGGGGCCTTATCGTGATGATTTGACAGCTCAGTTTTAGCTCAGCTTACGTCTTTACATTTATTGTAATTTGAATTTACATGTTTTACATGCAAATTAAGTTACTACAGCAATAAGGAAAAACCACTATTATGACATACACACAGATGCAGTAGAGGGATGGAACAACCAATCATAATTGCATGTTTGTGTTTTTTTTTTCGTGGGGAAATTCTCATGGTTACCTCGCCGCCCGGGGGATGACGAGGTTATGTCGGACACCGACCGACTGAAACCCCACGGTACTCAACGGTGGCACTTTGGCGACGAAGCTGGATCCTAACGAAAGTAATGATGCACTGCTACGCCACCAGTGCTAGCCCTTGATGGGGCCCCCTCCAACGCCCCCTCAACAAAGGGCACAGGCACTTTCACCGTCTCGGTGCAGGCCCCGCAATCTCACGTGTCGCCCTTATGGGCCGCAGCGGGTGGGTCCACCACACTGCCACGCCTGAGTTCTCTTCGCTTCCCGGCGGTTGAACCCTACAACTGGTACTAAGCCCCCTTGCCGCGCCAAGGCGAGAACTCATGAGGGGGATGAACACCTTTGAGCAACCCGTCGAGTAATGGGTTCGAGTAAACAGTTTGCAAAAAATTCGTCATATAAAAGATGGCCTATAAGCATTTCCAGCGAAAGCAAAAAACTGGCTAGCCAATAAATAGCGAGGAACAGTTGTCCTTTTCAACAAAACCGTCTAATTATAGCTTATTCTAAATTAGACATGGACAAGTAGAATACGTAACGAATGACCTAAAGACCTTTTGCGCCAAAGGCAGATGCAACCATCGAGCCATGAGCCAACTAGAAGCTTCCGTGAACCAATCGATACGTCCGGCTGCTTCTAATGTGGTATTCCTGGCCGAGACGACCCCTTTGCAGTTTATTTGCTGCTTAGGGTGCGTTTATGCTTCGAGAAAATAATCACAAATAGCTACAGAAATACATTAACTATTTATTCATAAAATCTAGAAATTAAGTCATTTTGGTACTACAGTGTTCACATTTTGTGTGTTCTTCTTTACTTACATAGAATATTATGATGATCAAAAACAAAATGCTGTGTGGATATTTATTTATCGAAAGATATCCAATCCTGTATATAACAAACGTACTTACAAACCATTTTTAAACAATGTTCGTTAATGGTATGTTATATTTATTTTAAAAACTGTCCAAAAAAATGTTATAACTATTTTTTTGTAAATAATCTTAAAGTACATACTTCTTCTGACGTATTTTCAATAACAAAACCGTAAAAAAATAAAGCTTTAAGGGTAAAAACTGAATAGGAAGAAACAAATCCCATATAATTTATAAAGGCACATTGTTTACTATTTTTATTCTTTTGCAATATTTTTATATTTTGTTTCCTCCCCTTCAAACGCTAGTTCAATGTGGAAGCGCCTTTGTTTTGCTGCGGTCGTAAATAATACGATTAAACTAAATTTATTACTCTCGGTAGCAAATCGGACGTTAGGCACGAGTACCTACTACGTTGGCACATTGTGTAGATTTCCTACTACAGCACCCAATAATGTAGGTTCGATATCTAGACAGGCCAAATATTATAAAATTTAAACCAAATCTATTTTGGATAAACTGATTTTGACATTTTTGATTTTTATTTTTGTAAAAATATGAATTCTTGAAACATTATAAGTATTATTCATATTCTAAGCTCAAATTGAGAGGCATATTATTTTTATGAAAGTTTCACAAGTAAACTTAACACGTTGAGCGCCACGCCGGTCACAAACAATAGGAATTCGATTGTTACAGTGACCGACGGCGTTCAAAGGCTTAAGGTAGATTATACGAGTCTAGCCACCTAATCAACAAACGCCAACGGAAGTTCCTCTTCAAACAAATGCTATCGCTAGGTAAACGGTGTTCCGTTTACCTCTCAATGTTTTTAGAAGTCCACATTTCGCCCAGGTAACTTGAACCCTACGTGGTAAGCGGCGACCTACCACCGTTATCCGGATTGCTTGGGTTTTTTATCGGTGTTTTCCGTCACCGGAGGGTTAGTCGCAAATTGTACAATGATCACAAATATCACTTAGGTGTGTTTCGGCCAGATTTGATCTCGGGACCACTGGGTTCCGAGCCAGAGTGTTTGACCACTGGGCCACGTCGCTGAAAAACAAGCCTGAAAAAAAGTTTGAGTGTCTGACACCCCGAATTCACAAACGCCTAATCATGCTGAGCATCCCTCTGCAGAAGAATAGCCGTCCCTTTCAGTTCTATTGACATTTTACGGGACAGCATGAGCGTGAGCGCGATCTTAGCGTTATTGACGTTTGTGAATTCGGGGGTGAAAGTGACAGCCATGATTTTAACTGTTATTTAACATGGAGTAACGTTTACGCATTCGATGGTAACATAAATAAAAAGAAGAAACACTGTTTGTACAATGTCTAAAACAATCAAATGCTATAATCAGGAGCTCTACCTTTCACAGAGTTAAGCCGGTCAAATAAAAGCGAATAAATAAATAAAATGTCCAATTAATGTACAAACATAATGGAAGGTTATTAAATTTTATTTTCCCGCATAAGCGTTATAAAAGATTCATAAAAGATGAAGAACGTATAAAGCTCGTTGTGAATTACGTAATCAACGTGATTCACGGCAATGGACGAAATTCTTCCTGTGAAATAACATGAATAATAAATTGTTAAAGATTAATACAGCTGTACAGTAGGAAACCATATTTAATCCTTACCGAGTTAAGTGGTACTTGTAAGTTTATTGTCTGATTAGAAGTTACGAATTCATGTCGTGACTCGCATTATATTTGCCGTGTCATAGGTACAAAAATAAGAATTGGTTTCACGCTTACTTCAATCATCAAAACGCTTCGCTCTCAATTAGTATTTTCTCCCATTTTGTACGTAAATAATTTAACAATGTTTTGCTTAGTTCTTTTCTCTCAAACAACACAGTTGCAAAGAAGTTGAATTTGAACTCACCACGAGGGAAGTGAGTTTTGGCACCCACCGGAATACCACAGCTGCTCTTAAGATGAATGTTAAATCAATGTATGGATGATTTATATATGTCACCGGAAAATAACAAGAACCGTAAATTTATAAATTTCCTAGGAAATTTATAAACTTTCGTAGGATTCTAAACGAGAGATAAATTGTATTATTTTACGCCCACATTTCCGGAAATTTATAAATTTTCGGAACGCATCCGTAAAATAATAAGTGGGCGGTAACCAAACGCCATGTGCGCTCTGATTGGTCGAATTAGTCACGTGTCATTCCTCTCCTCCGCCATTTAATTTTGTTAGAAGGCCGGTTCTAATGTTTTATATTTTGTAAGAACAATTCATCTTCGTGCTCATTGTTTAATTTGCGGCTAACTCTCCGGCGATGAGAAACACCGATAAAAAATCTAAGCAACCCAGATAACGGCGGTATGCTCGCTTCTTACCACGATGGGTTCATATTCCCTCGGTGAAATGTGGGCTTCTGAATGTTCCGTTCGTTCACCGTGACGGGAACTCAGTGCGACTCTGACTACCCCATTTGGCATAAGATCAAGATGGTATGGCATGTTTTGTATGTTATATTTTATATGTGTATTTAATTTTTTTATAAACTTTTTGATATCGTAAAACACGATTTCTGCCGTCTTATTTTGATTAAGTAGGGGTTATCAGCCTATTAATTGTAAAAAGTAACCCGTTAAACCTACCCAGTTTTAAAGTAAAAGTCCAGACAGGTAGGTATTCGAAACTGATAAATGTACAGTTTGGCAAGTGTGATTGTACCATAATCTACGAACACAAGCATTGCTACTGTCAACATCGACCAATCAGAGAGCAGTGTGTTATTTTCCGTAATTCATAAAAGCGTAAAATTAAAAGCTCTTCTCTGATTAGTCGAACCGTTTAGAATCTTACGGATAGATATCCGTAAGTTTATAAATTTACGATGAGTCGTCGCAAATTTATAAATTTCCGGAAATGTGGTCGTAAAATAATACAATTTATCTCTCGTTTAGAATCCTACGAAAGTTTATAAATTTCCTAGGAAATTTATAAATTTACGGTTTTTGTTATTTTCCGGTGACATATACAATTTTAGCTTTCCTTTAGAGTAGTTTATAGTTGGTGGTATTTTCCGTTGTTCCGAGTATTTATATGTTTGCATAGGTACGTAATAGTCACAATTAATTCCAACGACGGAGGTAACGATGAATAAGGCTTTTACGCTCCCGGCTTTCCAGTCAGACCACTTTATGGGGGTCTCCGGTCCCCCTTACCTTTATTGTAGTCATATCTCTAACAAGGGACAGCTTAAGACTAGTCTTCTAGTCAAATAATTCAGTCCAACCTATAAGTTTCCCTATGCTAGTTATACTCGTACTAGCGACCCAATCCGGCTTCGTACGGGTGCAATGAAATGTCACTGTACATACGTATAAACCTTCCTCTTCAATCACTCTTATCTAATAAAAAAACGGCATCAAAATCCGTTGCGTAATTTAAAAAAAATTGGGCGTACTTACATCGGGACAGAAAAAGCGGCTTAGTTTTATACTATGTAGTGATGATACTACAGTGTCTTTTTGTTTCAGCATAATTTAAATATTAAGTCAATTCTGCAATCAAAAAGCTTATAAAGTTTAAGGTGTAATTATTAGTAAGGCGACCTTATCCCGTAGACTCAAGACCTAATTCTGATTGACATTGCTCTTGCGCAGGAAATGGCTCTATCCAAGAAGACGGATGTGCGAGCCATGTGGGAGAAGATTCCATTCGCTCTGGACTTCAAGGTGTACCTGTTCAACTACACCAATGCAGAGGAGGTCCAGAAGGGAGCTCTTCCTATCGTCAAGGAGGTCGGACCCTACCATTTTGAGTAAGTTATTTCAAGGTGCCCGTGGCGCAGTTGTGACAGTGATCGGCGACAATCGCTCTTCTAAAGCAACACACGCCGGGTCGGAAATGGGATGGGTGACCACCCCAACCGAAATTTAGTGACGTGTATTTCGGACATCTCCGTGCTTCAGAAGGTACGTTAAGCAGTTGGTCCCGGTTGATGATGATGTCAGTCGTTAAGCCTAGTCGGAGGCCTTAGGGCGGCTTGATAACATCTGACATAGAGATTGCTCACTAACCTTACACCCCTCCAACAATCCGCACTGAGCCCGCGTGTTGTGTGTGAGTATGGCTCAATCCACCTCATAGTTGAGGCGAGGCCTGTGCCCAGCAGTGGGACGTATAGATATTATCCTCATCCTCATCATCGCTTAGAGGCGAGACTGAGGCCAAAAAAAAAAAAGGTTGCCCACAATAAATAATTTAAAAAAAAAGCTACGGTGGGCGATAAAAGCCACTGTGGGTAAGCTATACTACAGCCAAATTCGATGAAGAATGTTCGTAATCAAACCGCCCATAAGTAAGTACTTGACCGCGTATGAAATTTTTAATCACACGTTAAAAATACAAGTAGGTACTTAACTAACAAATGACTTACGTTGTCCAAGTTTGAAATTGTGGCATTCGCTAACTGAAAATTGTATTTGTGCAAAAATGCACAATAATGTTTGATTACAAACATTCTTCATCTGATTTGGCTGGAGTATAGTAAATAAATCCAGTGCAGTTTGCCGATTTAGCTTAATATTCTTTGTAGAATGATACAGTGCGAGACAGTAAACCAATCGAATTTAAAATTCTCACTGACGCCGTAAACGCGACATATTACATGTAAAAGCGAAATACAAAACGAAGCGAATATCTTTTTGCGTTTATTGAACCAGCAGAACTGCCTCGGGCGAGCAATGGAAGTCGCATTCTACTTATTGCAGCGAATAAAATTGCAGGAAGTTTAATAAAAATGCATAACTTTAATATTTTACCTTCAGGAGCGTATCTGACTGAATGGATTGCAAATGAGCGCAGATGGAGTGACTCACTAAAAAGTGTTAGGTTATGTTGTTGAAAATTGCACATTTTTCATCAGATTTTAACCCACTGAAACAGGGTATTCCGAAACGAGTTTCTGATCGCTTTTCATGATTGCGTTTATGCATGCATTTTGTATGTATTGAATTTCATTATTGTATTGTAAGTATCGTATCGTTTATTTTATTTTCCTTTGATTTGGTAGATGTCACAGCTCGAACAGAATAATCTCCGCACAATTCAAAGGTTGACTGATAGAGAATGCCATATGGCAATTAGTTTGCGTATGTACTCTACCCGTGGAATAAACGTAAATAAATAAATACACAACTATAGTTGACGTTTTAAAATGCACTTCTGTTTATCAACTTTTTATTACCGTAGCAAGTCAAGATCTTTAAATAAGTACAGAAAAATTAAATTTAACATTTCTGCGGATGATAATTTAAATAGCATTACCTTCACTTCACCTAAATCTCCACAAACAAAGCACTAAGTGGTACCATTTTTCATGGAAATGAGATTGTTTGTTTCACAAAGTGAATTTTGCTGGTACACCCGGATCGACCGAAACATATCTTTTATCCGGGACACTAATCCTTACTTACCTGTGTCTCGGCAAATCCACTAAACTTCCCCGGGTTGTTATTCCATCTTACCCTTCTTTCTTTTATCTGCAGACTTTACCCTTGAGCAGGGAGTTTTCATACTGTGCGTACTTATCATCTTGTAGACGTTATGAAAAATGTTACAAAAGTAGCAAATAATTATAGATAAACTCTATATACCTAGCTCATTAAACAACAGGGTTAAGAGTGAGTAATTAGGTACTTTAGCTGACGCTAAAATACCTGCACATTGTAGGAAGTTCTTTGCACATATTATTTTGAAATCGAATTGAATTAACAATGGTTTCTACTTTTTGATATAGTACCTAACTCATTATTATAATATTTAATAATATGCAATAATGCAATGCGCGTTGACTTCTTAATAATTACTCATTGTATATTCTTGTTGTATTTGATCTAAACATGATGACCTAAAATATTTTTCACAAACATTTAAGTTTTGGTGCATTCTATTTTTATGTAAATGTTTAGTTCTAGAAAACTAGTCCAGTCATTTAAGCTTAGATTAGGTAAGAATCTCGGAATTCGAGATACCCAGCTGTAAGTCTGTGAATACTTGTATATTGACACCCTAAAAGTTGTCTCAAAACCTACATATGGTAGGGTGTACGCAACTATTAAATTTCAAGGTCAAATGTCAGAAAAACCGATTTTTTGTAAATATCTCATTTCTTTTGGGTTTTTTGCTATTTGAATGTATTATCAATATTGTAGAATACAAAATTCTCTACAAAGGAGAACAACCATTTCGTACCCAAAAATGAAAGTGCCGACCAGACAAAAATAATGCTGGCATCCTATTGGAAATAACGCCCTGAAAGTTTCTTTGTAGCAAAAGAACCGTCTGCAATTAACCCTTAGACTGCTACTTGAGTTCGAAATTAAAAAAATACCATTATGTCCTAGGATTATTGGATGAACGGATTTCACCTTGTGAGGTGTTGTGAGATTCGTCTTTACTGTGAGAGTGACACTGGGTATGTCAAAATTAAAAAAAAACTAAATGGCGGATTTTGGCGCTTAATTCAATGTTTTCACGCTCTGCAGCCTGAACCGCATGGTGGATTTTAGCTGAAGAGGTGTCGTCTGATTCGGATTAACTGTAAGAGTAACACTGAGTACAGTCAACAGCACATCAGGTTACCCCATTTTCATTTTTTCTCTCGCTCTTGCCAAATGTCATTTCTTCGCAATAGAACAAGGAGGACTGACCGGAAATGTATGTAATTTATTTTTTATTTTTTATTTTTACATAAGTACCTTGTGTTACTCTCACAGTAAATACGAATCTAACAACACCCCTCCAGCCAATATCCACCTAATCGTTCAGGCTGCAGAGCGTGAAAACATTGAATTTGGCGCCAAAAATCCGCCATTTTGTTTTTTTTTATTTTGATATGCCCAGTGTTACTCTCACAGTAAAGACGAATCTAACGACACCTCACAAGCTGAAATCCATTTATCTATTTATTCAGGGAAATAATGTTATTTTTGTAATTTCAAACTGAAATAGCAGTCTAAGGGTTAATTGTAGACGGTTGCTGTGCTAGTAAGAAATCTTCAGGGCGGCATTTTCAATAGGAATCCAGTATTATTTTTGTCTGGCCGGCACCTTCATTTTTGGGTATATTTTGTTCGAGACTTGGTTGTTCTCCTTTTGTTTCAAAATTTTTTTCATACGGTGAACCGTTTTCGAGATGAGGTCGGAGAGCGCGCGGTCACAGCATCACTTCAGGTCAACCGGTGCCACCGGTCAAAAACTTAAAAAGTGAAAAAATGTGAAAAGTCTCGATCATCTTCGTTATCTGCATTACGTCAAGTCTACAGAACTTTATAAAGCTGTGCAGCTTTCAAATATTCCACCAACAACTGCAGCTGCTCATCAACATTGTAAAAACAACAACGTGTATATTATCAAGTTCAAACTTGGTTAGGGCATGATTTATTTATTTATTTATTTATTTATGATAAGGTACACCAACAGCAATGCATACAAAACATACACAATAAAGTACACATGGGTCTTAGATCATATATGCTCGCCTATTACAGGTATACACAACATTGGCCAAGAAATGCCGCTGTTGGTTTTGGACTAAGTCCTTCTACACATGTTAAACAAAAGTAAAAATAAAAACAAAAATTATATAAAACAAAAATATGATTCAAGCCGAGTTAGCACCGATAGACTGGAAGTGATCAACTAATTTACCCTTGAATTTCGAGGAAGAGTCGCTAAATATGTCGATGTTGGGTATCACATGCATAATGCTGTTGTATTCATTACAAATCCTTGCAACGGGATAATGTATACCCAAGTTGGTCCTGTATCGTGGGACACCAAACAACCTGCGCACCTGAAAACGGGGATATCTGCGGGGAACAACCATTTTTATTTGCTCCAAAAGATGTGGATCATTTATTTTATTGTGAATGATCTTATGTAGGAACATCAAATCGGCTATCCTACGCCGATTCCTCAAGGAGATCATTTTGAAAAAGTCCAGTCTAAGACTGTAAGGATGCCTATGGGAAATTCCTGGAGTAGAAAAAGCAAGATACCTTGTGAATGCTCGCTGTATGGACTCGATACGTTGAGACGGTGCGCTGTAAACAGGATTCCAGGCAGAACTTGCGAACTCGAGGTGGCTTCGTACGAGGGTATTAAAGAGAAGAATTTTAGTTTTAACATTCCTGAAACCTTTCGAGTGTCTCTTTAAGAATCCCAACATACGAGCTGCGTTTTTAACAGCTTTCTCCGTGTGAGCTGTGAGCTTGAGCTTACTATCGAGCGTAACACCTAAGTCCCTGACTTCGTCCTGATTTGGAACCCCAGGTATGGGGTTGGGCAATGCGAAACGATTTTCGACAACGTTGTTGTTTTTACAAGGTTGATGAGCAGCTGCACTTGTTGGTGGAATATTTGAAAGCTGCACAGCTTTATTAAGTTCTGTAGACTTGACGTAATGCAGATAACGAAGATGATCGAGATTTTTCACATTTTTTAAGTTTTTGACCGGTGGCACCGGTTGACCTGAAGTGATGCTGTGACCGCGCGCTCTCCGCCCTCTATCTCGAAACCGGATCACCGTATGAAAAAAATTTGAAACAAAATTTGTAGAGAATTTTGTATTCTACAATATTGATAATACATTCAAATAGCAAAAAACCCATAGGAAATGAGATATTTACAAAATAACAATTTTTGTGACATTTGACCTTGAAATTTAATAGTTGCGTACACCCTACCATATGTAGGTTTTGAGACAACTTTAAGGGTGTCAATATACAAGTATTTACAGACTTACAGCTGGGTATCTCGGATTCCGAGGTGAACTTACTATAATAACTGGACTAAACAACCCAGTTCTGAAATCACTGTATGTATCTATATACAGTGATTTCAGAACTGGGTTGTTAACCAGTAACGAATAGTTAAATAGTAACTTCGTACCCTTTTGTCTGTATATACACAAACATCGCGAAATAGGTGCGTTAATGATGTTGTAGTTTCATAGTTAATTCACGATAAACAAATGCTCAGGTTGTCAGTATCTATTATTAACCCACACGGACAATTCGACAACGAAGTACCTAATATCCATTTATTGTTCGGTTTCCTCAACAATGCGCTTAGTTATAACCAAGACATGTTAATTTATCATGTTAACAACAGTAGGTGTAACTATAGATCTATCGATTTTGAATTACGCTTCCTATCTGCGTTCTGAGGGTTGTCACCAGCCTTCAAGCCCACAATGTTGAATTTGCAAAATGTTGACATCCTCATCACTTGAATTCGCAAAAATTGAATTTCTCTAATGTTGTTAGAAGTTGTTGAGACCACAAAAATGTGGAATTGGAAAATTGCGCTAGGGTCCCGTAACCGATGATCGAAGTTTCAAGACATCTTGAAAGACTTTTCAAAATGACATTAAAATCAAGTAAATTTTTGTGCAAATCAGCAGATTTCAAAATGTAAAGTTCGTTAACTCTCCCCAGCGAATGGAAAGAGAAGGTGGAAGTGGAAGACCACGAAGAAGACGACACCATCACTTACAAGAAGCGGGACTACTACTACTTCAGAAAAGACCTGTCTGGGCCGGGACTGACTGGTGATGAGATCATCGTCTTACCACACGTGCTTATGCTTGTAAGTAACAACTTCAAAATCACTTTAATTAACTATATCATAAAACACTTAGGCATTCTTCTGGTAACTTCAATTTCAACGGCTTTGTATTGCTACATATCAATCTGACTTCCCTTTGCAACAAACATTGTTTGACAGAGTTTATCTTACTAACTACGGATACAATCCCGACTTAGGACAAAATAGATTCATGTGATTACAATTTGTTTTTCTTTTGTGTCTGGGCGACACTACATTTAACAACGGACAACACCAAGTAAATTTACAGGCTCTGGGGGGCTAAAACGGCAACATTTAGATGATTCATATTATGAATCATCTAAAATGTTGCTGTTTATACTTTAGATCTCACTGTTCTTTCTTAATGTGGATATTAAAGCGTCAATTACATTTGAGCAAGATCACCCCTTTTTTTTCTACCCAATATCAAACCGCTGAAGTAGGGTCACTCCCAATCTTTTCCACACATGTCGGATTTGTGCCAGGCGCTGCCATTGCTGCCAATCTTTATCATGATGTCTCAAATTCGTCACTCCACCTTATTTAGGCGCCTATTCTGGAACTACCTGTATACTCCCACAGGGTTTGCTTTGATGCATTTAGCTCACGTGACCAGCCCTTTACCTCAAAATTGGCTATAACAGTCACACGGTCGCTCTGAGCAGTGAGGCGCTGCCGCCAAATCCGTTTAGCTGTCGCTGTAGGCGAAATCGGCTTTGACAGTATTATTATTAATCTTGAGTCCAATAGGCTAGTCACCACCACCAATTTACTTATTAGATATAAGCATTATATCTTTCACATCGTTGTGTTCCTTCCAGGGCGTGGCCACTATAGTGTACCATGACAAACCGGCAATGCTGAACATGCTGGGCAAAGCTTTCAACGGGATCTTCGACCAGCCGAAGGACATTTTCCTAAGAGTCAACGCTTTGGACTTTCTATTTAGGGGAACGATGATCAATTGTCAAAGAGTCGAGTTCGCACCAAAAGCGGTATGCACGGCGCTGAAGAAGGAAGCTCCGAATGGGCTGGCGTTTGAAGCGAACAACCAGTACAGATTCTCGCTGTTTGGAATGGTGGGTTGGAGTTAAATTAATATTCTTAACTAGGAAAAGGGATGGCTAAGCAAGATTGACAATAAAAAGTTCACAAAATAATGACAGTGCTTTGCTTCCTGTTTATTAACATTATCAACGATGTATCTTTATTTTAGAGATAGGAATACCAGAAAATATTAGAAAAGCTAGATTCATCTTTATCGAATGTTTAGATAAGTTGAAATTTTGAAGGTGGGCCTGGCTTAACCTCAACTTGAAGCTAAAAATACACCACCAGGGTTTCGGCAGCTTAGTCGTAAGAGCAGTCGCCCGTTAGCGGAAGACGCGGGTTCAATCCCCGCCTAAAACCTAGACCGAATGGTTTTCCTGGGATTCTTATCTTTGTCACTGGAGGACATTATTCCACACGGAGCTATCTAGCCCCAAACTAGGCAACTAATTCTTGAACAAGTGCTACTAACATGCGCAAGTGATATTGACAATTATTATTTCCTGTCTTAGCGCAACGGTACCATCGATCCGCACGTAGTGACTGTAAGAAGAGGCATCAAGAACGTCATGGATGTTGGTAAGGTGATCGCGATAGACGGAAAGTCCGAGCAAGAGACATGGAGAGACACTTGCAACCAGTACCAAGGCACTGACGGGACGGTATTCCCGCCTTTTCTGACGGAGCATGATAATCTGGAGTCATATTCTGGAGATCTGTGCAGGTTGGTTGTATTTTTATTTATCTACAAGACATTGACACTAACATACGTACGGCGAGCAATAGTGCCAGTTGCAGAAAATTATGTCCTCTGCTAAGCATAGGCGTCCCTAACAGCAGCAATAGTGAGGTGGATAATAGCTGAATTGCATTATTAGCATTTAGCAGAATTCTGAGATTTTTGTTAGGTCGTCTGTACCAATGATTTTATAATAAAAATAGATAGGTAACTCGTGCTAAAAAAGTGGCACCCGGAATTCGAACGATTCGTACACCTAAGCAAAGTATTGACTGTGTTGACAGTCTGAGATGACACTTCGCAACATGTATCTGCCTCGTCTAGTAGTAATAAGTTTAGTAATAATCGCACTGTCTCGTTCACACTTTATAACACGGTCAAATTAACTACTTCGCACCCCGTGGACAATTTTTGGCTTCGCGTACAGACATAACCTATCTACGTCTTTTTTATTAAAATATGTACACCCTGCGGGAAGGCTTCAAACGCTCTATTTGCAATCGAGTTGTTTTTGTTAACGGTAATCAGTTCACGAACATTATCTCAGTGAAATTGTCACAACCAACTGAAACCACTAACTACTTAACTCTAACGTTAATTTGAGGGTGCAAGGATTTCAGTATCTTTGAGTCCCCTAAACGTCTGTAATTTAATGTGAGTAAAGTTTAATTGTAGGTGAGGGTTATCTTAATCGGTTCATCTTTCAAATTCAAACTTTACAGTCAAGAAAAACAGTGAGAAAGACTTACTTTTATTCCAGAAAAGATACAAGGGTTCCTAAAAGTAACTTTACGAAGAAAATATTGTGACCTTGCATGAACTTAAAAGGTCACGAGGGCTCTTAATGATGTTTATGAAGTAGTTGTTAAATAAAGTCAGTAATAAGGGTATATTTAATCAGTAGGTGTGAACATAAAGTGAGGTAGAGTATAATAATTAAGCTGGGAGAAATATTTGTATGTGTTCCTAATTTAATTTGAAAGCTCAAGAGAACTGTTTGGTATCCAAACAAATTAAAGAGGCGTTAATTAATAGTCTGGCTAATTAACACTAGAAAAACGGAAAAACTGGTAAGCGGAAAAACTGGCAAAAAGTTACTTTGTTTTTGTAGGCTGTTAAGTAAATATTTTTCAATCTCTTACCTAGGTAACGAAGTAATGTTTGGGGAATAACAACATTTCAATGCAAAAAAACTTTAAGAGTTACAGACTGTTCTATTAAAAATAGCAAAATTAACGATTGAGAAACAGTATTTTAAAATTGGGCGCATCAGCTAACATTTAATAAATAAAATAAATTGCCTAAATTATTATTGCCTAGATTGTACATTGGTCTTTGTAATTTAATACAACTGTAATGTTTTTGTGCAATAAAGAATATTTATCTATCTATCTATTAGCCTGTAGATAAATCTGGACAATGAGGCCAAAATAAATGCTTGAGCTGACTTTACTTTAACTCTAACAAAATTCACCGGCATTGTTTTGACTGAATTTTGTTAGAATTTCATCTACAAATACCGCCGGCTCGCAGCTGCAAAAGTAAGATTTATTATCTACTAGATCAAACATACATAGGTATTTAAGAAGTTCCCTTACATATAACATGTAAGATACTTTGACATGACTGCTGAACTATTTAGACACCTGAAGATACTCCTAGTGAGCAAAGACACAATATGTGAAATATTACCGCCTTTACTCGACTACTACTTTGATCGAAATTATTACCCCCTTGTGTGTATTCTTGTGATCAAAGGTTCAGCAAGATTGCCTTTCGGCGTAATACGCCAGTTAAACCAAGTATATTTTGAAATAGTATTTGGCTACTATTTAGTCATGTCAGAAATTCCAACTTTCTCAGTAGTCGTTTAACAGACAATGTCAAGAAACATTTCACCTGATGTTAGTAAATTCTACAAAATGATCAACCCTTATAATGTTCCTGAGAAGAGAAAATTACGAAGAAAACGACGAGAACCTAATTGTTCTAGCATTTTATCAACCACCACGGTCTTACTAACCGTATTTGTAGGTTTGTGCTTTTCTTCTACACTGCCTATAATATCATTTTTTTTTATGAACAGCAAAAATTACGAAGTCCTCTATGTTACTTCTAGTAAAACTACATAACAAATATCTATTCTAATTCTAATGTTCCTATCACCAGATCATTCAAGCCATGGTATGTTAAAAAGACCTCGTACCGCGGGATCAAGACTAACCGCTACATTGCCACCATCGGCGACTTAGCCAACGACCCTGAGCTGCAGTGCTACTGCGAAAGCCCTGAAACCTGCCCTCCCAAAGGGCTGATGGACCTGACCAAGTGCATGAAGGCGCCCATGTTCGCGTCGATGCCACATTTTATGGATAGCGACCCTGAGCTGCTGAAATATGTCAAAGGCCTGAACCCTGATCCCAATGAGCACGGAATTGAGATCGACTTTGAACCGGTAACTTCCGAATTCACAAACGTCAATCAAAAGTTGAGCACGATGTCACTTTTCAGTGCCATGAGCATGAGTTTAACGGTGTGCTCTACTCTTATTGACCTTCGTGAATTTGAGGGTAACAATATTTATTTCACTGAATGATTGATTGAACTGACAAAATTGCTTTCCAGATCTCCGGAACTCCCATGGTAGCAAAACAGAGAGTACAATTCAACATGCTACTGCTGAAAAGCGAGAAACTGGAGCTTATAAAAGATCTACCTGGCACCATGGCACCTCTGTTTTGGATAGAAGAAGTAAGTTTATATACATTAGAACTAGTGATGTGAACCCAAAATGTTTGTGTAAAAATAAATATCACTGGACACTATTCCACACAGCGCCATCTAGCCCCAAACCAAGCAACTAAATGCTTGTGCTATGCGATACTAGACAACGTATAAATACTTAAATACTGTATTTTTAGGGTTCCGTACCTCAAAAGGAAAAAACGGAACCCTTATAGGATCACTTTGTTGTCCGTCTGTCCGTCCGTCCGTCAGTCTGTCAAGACCCTTTTTCTCAGGAACGCGTGGAGGTATGAAGCTGAAATTTATATCAATTAATCAGGTCTACTGTCCCTTGAAGCTGTAAAAAAATCAAACTTCTAAGCCAACGCAATCAAAAGATACAGCCGTTTATGCCGCAAATTTTCGACACTTGCAAGGGAATCAAAACCTACAGGTTGCTTCCCGTGAACTCAGAATCTTGAAATTTGGTACGAAGCAACGTCTTATAGCATAGATAAAGGAAAAATTACGAAAACCATAAATTTTTAGTTACATCACATAATATATATTTTTTTAATAATTTTAAACTTACTACCCATTTCCTCATAAATGCGTAGAGGTATTAAATTGAAATTCATACCAAATACTCAGGTCTATAATACCTTTAAGCTGTAACAAAATCCAACTTCTATGACAACGCAATCAAAAGAAACAGCAATTTAAGCTGCATATTTTGAAACTCGCAAGTACTCGCAAGGGAATCAAAACCTAAAGGGCACTTCCAGTCGACCTAGAATCTTGAAATTTGGCATGAAGCAACGTTTTATAGCACACATAAAGGAGAAATTCCGAAAACCTTAAATTTTTAGTTACATTACAAAATATATATTTATTTTCTAATAAATATAAACTTATTACTTTTTTCCTCATGAACGCGTAGAGCTATCAAGTTGAAATTCATATCAAATACTTAGATCTAATTGCCTTTAACCCGTGAAAAAAAAACGAACTTTGTAAACCTTGCAGGTTTGTACGGAACCCTCGGTGCGCGAGTCCGACTCACACTTGGCCGGTTTTTTAGTAAATACATACTTAATATACATAGGAAACTCCAGTACAAACAAACATGTTCATGCACACAAATGATTGCACTGTGCGAAGATCGAACCCGCGACCACTGGTATTTAGCCCTGTTTCGAACCATTTCACCCAATTGGGCGGTCAAAAATGGTCGTCAGACGTCAAAATGCCCCCGACTACCCTTGTTAGATCCCCTTATATTAACCCCCTTATTCCTAAAAACTTAAACAGCGCTTCAACCACGGAACAGAAGCTTCAACACTTTTTGACAGTTTATTTGTAACTATTTGCTGTGTAAATTTTATCGTTAAGTTTAGTGTCTAATAAATTACATTTCTTTCAACAACACGTTGCCTTTTGAATAGCTATGTCTCTTTCATTCCTGTTGCTGCCGCCATTTCCGAGTAAGTGGCAAAGCACGTCAATTGCATAAACTACGCTTTAGCGCGCTGCGTTGGTTTTTATAAGGTGGTAAGACTTTTTGCAGCAATCATCATCATCATCATATCAGCCGAACGACGCCCACTGCTGGGCATAGGCCTCCCCCAAAGATCTCCACAACGATCGGTCCTGCGCTGTCCGCATCCAGCGGCTTCCCGCGACCTTGACCAGATCGTCGGTCCACCTTGTGGAGGGCCTGCCCACGCAAGCAGCAATGCAAACGCGCATTTAACAGCCGCGCGACTGCTTCGCGACATCACCGATCAACATACACTGCTCAAAAGTGTCTAGGGATATCTCAAGCATTTTCATACAAAGTATAGCTATTTGGGAGGCTGTGAAAATTTAAATATTAATACCAACGTAGAAATTTTTAGAACACAGAAACTGCTATATCTGCCCTTTCAGATTGTATAAAGAAATTCATTGTAGTGGCATTATTGTACAATCGTAAGGACGTTAAAAAAAGACAGATTTTTCTTTTAAAAGGTGTAAAAATTTTGGCCAAATCAAACGTTTTTTTTGTAATATTCTTAACCTTTGTCTTATGCAGAGGCATCCTCGCGTTATTCTAAGATAATGCTCGACTTGTAAACAAACTTAACTTTATGAAATATTTGAAAAATGATATCCCTATGATATCCCTAGACAGTTTTGATGTGTGTATATGACAACGGAAAATAACAAGAACCGTAAATTTATAAATTCCCTAGGAAATTTATAAACTTTCGTAGGATTCTAAACGAGAGATAAATTGTATTTTTTTGCGCCCTGATTTCCGGAAATTTATAAACTTCCGGAACGCATCCGTAAAATAATAAGTAGGCAGTAACCAAACTCCATGTGCGCTCTGATTGGTCGAATAAGTCACGTGTTCCTTCATCCTTCCTCTCCTCCGCCATTTCATTTTGGCAGAAGGCCGGTTTAAATGTTTTAAATTTTGTAAGAACAATTCGTCTTCGTGTTCATTGTATAATTGGCGGCTAACCCTCCGGCGATGAGAAACACCGATAAAAAACCTAAGCAACCTAGATAACGGCGGTATGCTCGCCCCTTACCACGATGGGTTCAAATTCCCTCGGTGAATGTGGGCGTCTGAATGTTCCGTTCGTTCACCGTGACGGGTACTCAGTGTGCCTCTGACTACCCCATTCGGGATATGATCGTGAGGGTATGCTATTTTTTGTATGTTATATTTTATAAGGGTATTTGAGTAATTTTTTCATAAACTTTTTGATATCGTAAAACACGATTTCTGCTGTTTTATTTTGATGAAGTAGGGGTTATCAGCCTGTCATATTGTAAAAATTAACCCGTTAACCCAAGAGGTGCCCGTGGCGCAGTTGTGACAGTGATCGGCGACGATTGCTGTTGTAAAGCAACACACGCCGGGTCGGAAATGGGATGGGTGACCACCCGACCGAAATTTAGTGATGTGTGTGTGTTGTGTCCCGGTTGACGTCGTTAGATGTCAGTCGTTAAGCTAAGTCAGAGGCCTTAGGGCGGCTTGATAACAACTGACATTAAGGTTGCTCACTAACCTCACATCCCGCACAACAACAATCCGCACTGAGCCCGCTTGTTGGAGTATGGCTCGTTCCACCTCATAGTTGAGGTGAGGCCTGTGTCCAGCAGTGGGACGTATATAGGCCGTTTATGTTAAGTATGTTTATGTAACCCGTTAAACCTACCCAGTTTTTAAGTAAAATGCCAGTCAGTTAGGTAATCAAAACTGATAACTGTACAGTTTGGCAAGTCTGATTGTATCATAATCTATGAACACAAGCATTGCTACTGTCAACATCGACCAATCAGAGAGCAGTGTGTTATTTTCCGTAATTTATAAAAGCGTAAAATTAAAAGCTCTTCTGTGATTAGTCGAACCGTTTAGAATTTTACGAATAGATATTCGTTAGTTTATAAATTTACAACGAGTCGTCGCAAATTTATAAATTTCCGGAAATGTAGCCGTAAAATAATACATTTTATCTCCCGTTTAGAATCTTACGAAAGTTGATAAATTTCCTAGGAAATTTATAAATTTACGGTTTTTGTAATTTTCCGGTGACATATTATATACACTGCTCAAAAGTGTCTAGGGATATCTCAAGCATTTTCATACAAAGTATAGCTATTTGGGAGGCTGTAAAAATTAAAACATTGATACCAACGTAGAAATTTTTAGAACACAGAAACTGCTATATCTTTCAGATTGTGTAAAGAAATTCATTGTAGTAGCATTATTGTACAATCATAAGGAAGTTAAAAAAAGACAGATTTTTCTTTTTAAAAGGTGTCAAAATTTTAGCAAAATCAAACGTTTTTTTTGTAATATTCTCAACCTTTATCTTATGCCTCTGTCCTAGCGTTTTTCTAAGATAATGCTCAACTTGTAAACAAACTTAACTTTATGTAATATTTGAAATATGATATCCCTATGATATCCCTAGACAGTTTTGATGTGTGTATTTATCGGTGCAAACGCGATGGATGCCGTTTACATAACGCGACAGCATCTTTGCCGCGATGCATCGAGTAAAACATGTTTGACTAAAATCGCAGTGTGAAATGGGCCCTATAGCTCGTAACAAAATGTGATGGAAAATTTAAAATTGGAACATGAAAAGCACGTTCCTTTATACAGAAAAGAAGAAGAAAACAACCATGATCGTGTTTTTAAATTAATTATGAGTAGCCAGTATTTCTGGTTTAATCGTACATTTACTTTCGCTGTAGATTCTGAGTGGCCTGATAACGTATTAAAGTATCTATTTTCAACGTTCATTGTTGTGAAAATTGCACGGTGTAGCTTTTCTTCAACAGGTCGGATGAAATATGGTTTTTAAATAAGCTCATAAAATGTTATTTAAAGTCTGGAGCAAATTACATTAAATCTGTACACAATAGTTTTCTAGTCGAAAAAGACACCATAATATAATTGGCGCAACGTTATATGAAACCTTGACCTTTTCGCAATGAAAGAATACTTAGAAAAGCATGAGGATAGGACGGAAAAACATGGCAAGGGTATGGGAATCACTGCAGGCCTCCAGCTTGGAACTAGGTAGGTATAATTACGGTTTCTTGTTGCATTTATTTTCTTCTTTTATATAATCTTCCTATTCGTGTGGTATTCACTGACTATAATGACTTATAATATTACATTATCATTCTCTTTATTTATTGTAAATCTTAGGTCTAAAATTTGTACAGCATATTTATGAAACAGAGATTTACAACAATATAAAATCTAATCATTATCATAATTGATCATTGTTATGAATTTGAAATGATAATCCATCAAATGCTCGCCTCCTTATGAAGACATATTGTAACGAATATTAAGAATAAATATCTTATCTAATCGTATCATATTTTTTTATTAATTACTTAATATAAACTTGTAATTTTAATGTGATTATTTTGCATTGTGAGTAACTAGTAAAGCAGCACAGTTTTCCGGTACACAGATTAAAAAGTGAAGCTATATTTTGATGTCCATCAAAAGACACTAACCCTTATCTGAATGAAAAATGATCCACATTATTCTACTCTCAAGAAGTCCTATAAAACATATGTTATTTTACAAAAGTTTGTCCTCACTGAACTTCGCAATAACATAAAACAACTTATTATTTTAAATCACCATAAGCAGAAGATATTGTTTTTTATAATTTCTTTATCCAATCGTCATGTTTTATACTTAAAAACTTGATATTTTTCATTGATAATTTACAACAAGTCACTTGTACTTAAAATTAGGCTGAGCTCAAACTATGGGCATCAGAGATTGAAAAATACCTTTACTCCCGTTGAGTAACACCCCAATGTGTAACACTGTGACACATTGGTAAAAAAATTACCGATGAGTCACACTGTTACACATTGCCACTTTTTTTTGCCCGTTGAGTGCCAGTGTTAATTTAACAGACTTAATACAAATATTAACCCACAACTACGAGTATTTTTTGAACCAACTGAACGTAAAGATACGTGAAGTAAAATAAATCACGAATCACATGTTTTAATTTTTTTTTAAGATTAAGATTATTGTGATATTTTTAAACTATTGACCAACAGAAATATTCAATTATGATTTAAGAAAACACAAACAAAAACAAAAACCTACAAGTAGGTATTCATTTATCCATGATTATGTATTAATAATAAATAGTAACTAACTATACTGTTTTCTTAAATCATAATTGAATATTTCTGTTGGTCAATAATTTAAAAATATCACAATAATCTTAATCTTAAAAAAAAAATTAAAACATGTGATTCGTGATTTAATTTACTTCACGTATCTTTACGTTCAGTTGGTTCAAGAAATACTCGTATTTGTGGGTTAATATTTGTATTAAGTCTGTTAAATTAACACTGGCACTCAACGGGCAAAAAAAAGTGGCAATGTGTAACAGTGTGACTCATCGGTAATTTTTTTACCAATGTGTCACAGTGTTACACATTGGGGTGTTACTCAACGGGAGTAAAGGGAAAAATATACTCAACTAATAATTCCCAGAAATAGAATAAACACAACAACGGGGATGGAACCCGCAGCCTTTTTCCTTATAGGCAGGACTTTTACCCATTTCACCAACATTCCATTAATTTATAAAAATCCATTATTTTATTTTGTAGCAAAATTCTAGTTGATATGATAGTGACTATATTAAATCAGGGACCATTTAGGTAGGAGCATGAGTTTATTAATAATATTCAATATAGCAAAACAGACATCGTGTCTCATGACCAAAGACGACATGGATGACAACTCTCATATACAAACCTCCGGCAATGTGCATTAGCAATCTAGACAGCATCACCACAATTCTCTCTCGCTCGAGAAACTACAAAAGGTTAACAAGTCGTAGGTATCCATGTTAAAGTATTCGCTATTAAAAGATAGCTTTTTGTTCTTTTATCTCAGAAAAGCTTAGGAAAGCAGGAACTGTAACCAATAAGTGATACAAGACATATCCACGCTCCCACTTAGGTTTCAAATTCTTATTTTTCCCAATAAGGGACAGCTTCGTTACAGCAATAACCGACTAAATTGGATAGAAAACAAATAAGTGCTTATTGTTCTCGTATTTTGTTGTAGCCCTGTTGCTATTCACTTATATTAATTAGTATTTGTATTATTCCATTCTCAGAACAAAGGAGAGTGGTTTTGAGACGGTTTTGAACGAAGGAAATACAATTTCATTTTCCTACTATTGTCTCAGTTTATTAATTACTTTTGGATGATGTATCCCGTGAGGTTCCTGGAGGATTTATAGCAATGGAGGTCAGCTAAGTGAAAAGGGGAAAAACAGGGTAGGCTCGGTCTGCTCCTTGTCCAAGGGGAGCAGCGTCCTGTAGGCAGGCTCAGTCCGGGGAGGTACCAACCCCACTTGGTTTCAGATGGTATGACACTGGGTGACACCTCCCCAGTGGAAAGTCCGATATAACCCGTCCAAGCCCCGGCGGGTATGCTGAGGTCTAAAGAAGGGGTTTAAGGGCGATAGCGGATAACCTTAGTTAGTCAGTACATTGCATGTTGGGGAGTAGGATGAACCTCCTTTATGAAATTGTGTGGTATTTTGGCCATCTTTTACTGCGAAAATCATTGGGCAGTTAGTCACAATCAACTTTACTCTCATTAAATTGGCTCAAATGTAAGATACTCAGTTGAAATATAAATTCCGTGTTTCTTTAGTACTCGTAAGTCTGATTTGGAAACGTTTGTTTAAGGGTCTGGCACTGAACAAAACCTTCGTGAAGATGTTGAAGACACAGCTGTTCTTGCCGAAGCGGATTGTGGGTGTCATTCGGTGGATGCTCGTGGGCACAGGAGTCATAGGACTGATGGGAAGCCTGATGTACCACTTCAAGGGTAAGTCAGTGAACGTGATTAATAATAGATTTTCCTGCCAGGACTTTGTGTTGGATCAAATTAACTACCGTAATTTTGACACAAGTGATCCTGACTGACGTGAAAGGACTTTAAATAACACAGTTTATTCTTAGTAAATGCCTCGTTTAGCGGCAGCGTTCCAACTTTTTCGGTTAGAATAACCCAAAGTTTTTATTCAAAAGTAATATGCTAAGCTGAACATGACATAGTTAACACTAGAATACAAAATTAAAATCTGTATGAATCAAAGAGACACATCAGACAGAGACATTTTGATACAACGCATTTGTTCTATTTTAAAAGTCGATGTCACGAATCTAACGCAGATTCCTATATTTAGATATCAGTTATTGTCGATATTTCGGTAAAACGTAATAAGCCACAGGCGCCCACTGTGTAATAAAGGCCTCCCACATAGATTTCCGGAACGCAGCGCAACCTAGATCGGAAAATTAGCTAGTCGGTAAGTCGATTTACGTCTAGTCTATTCCACGCTCGGAAAACTGATAAGCGTCGGTAATTTCCCGCCATTTAACCTACACCCAGATCTGGGTTGCTATAGTCCGTTCGCGTTAAGAATGCAGTGCTTTTAAAGATTCTGTTGCACAAGGTTGCATACAAAAAAACTCAGATCCATAACCTTTGCGTTCGAAAGTATTCGATCAACTGGTCACTGTGGACTTGACTCTCTAATTAAGAACGATTTTATTGGTTAGGGGGCGTGCTAGATCAAAGGACATGTATGAAATTACTACATTCTTAACGCGAACGGACTATAGTTTGGTGGTAGGAGGTATCTTGTATATTTCGCATTCAATTTCTGGCGATAGTTTTCGTAGGTGGCTTCTATGAGTAGGGGGATGTTGGGGATATTCCCGCTTAATAATTTCCAGTGTAAGTAGGTACACGGTTTTTTAAGCTCTGGATTCTTACTAGCAAGCGAAACTATTAGCTAAGTAGTTGTTTATTACCTACTTAATGATGGAGAATATCGTAGCCCAGAGGATAATGCACTCTGGCTTTGAAACTATGTGGTTCCGAATTACGGTAGCATTTTGGTCAACTCAAGGCAGAAAATAATAATATTGTTTTTATTCAACTGTCACTGTTCAATAGCAATTAACAGAACGACTTCCGTCTGGAAGAACATACATTTATCACTCTGAAAAAAAAACATTTTTTAAAGAGACTCTGATTCTCATGGTACAGACCCATGACAATCAGAATCTCTTTAAAAATCTGCTGGTTCCTATATGCAGGTAGGTTTATGCAGGGTGTGAAGTGCGTTTACCTATCTACATAATTAATTTAATCTGTATTTCTGTTTTATTCAATCGAACAAAAATATCATCATTAACACGCATGAAAATGTCAAGGGACAGAATGTGTATTTCTTATTACTTTGCCTCTAATGTTAGTCATAGAACAAAGAAGAGAGAGGGGACAGTCATCTTCGTCTGTCTGGATAAACATTAAATTAAATTCCTATCTTATTTATCTCCAGTTTAAACTCACAGCTAGCTAAAAAGGACATATATCTGCAGAGAAACATTTCCTACGTTAATTTGTTCCACCCCAACCAGTGGTGCCCGACTGTAATCCGCGGGTGCATTCGGAACCCGCGCTCTGAACGCCGCCATTCCCTTGCATTATGCAAATAGCTTTCAGACTGAAGGCAAGACCTCTTTCGTTCTCAAGGAGCGGTATTCATATGTTAATTGTCGGTTTTATTTTCCATCTGATATGCTATATTTTACAATCTGTCCTCTTGTATTTTATTGTGTTACCTAATGAAGTGCATAACATTTTTTGTCATAAAATCACAATGCATAATGTTTTTTGCCATAATTCCTAAAAGCATAACTTCATACGCATACCATAACATGGCTGAAATTTGTAAGGCATACTCAGCGGAAGGCATAATTTACCTAAGCATAAGTATCAAAAGGCATACTTTTTATTTGCCATAATATCCGAAAGACGTAATATTCAAAAGCCATAATTTGTTATGTATAAGTGTCAGAATTCATATTTTCATAAGACATAATACTCATTTGCAAAACCAGGGATCCCTTTCATTGGCATAATGTGTTTTGTCCTAAAATGGATTGGCATAATGAAATTGGCATAATTTATTTAGCATATTATTAATTTGGCCGAATTTGGTTTTAGCATAATATGTACTGTGGCATAATTATTATTAAGCATAATGCATTTATGCATTTTTTTTTGGCACAATTTTATAGGCAAAATGTAAAGTCGCATAACAGTATTTTATCATAACAAGTCATTATATAGAGTAAAAGTAGGCTTAGGTGCGGCGCGGGTGGCCCTTGGGCCACCCGTAAGCCGCTTTTTAATGACCTTTTAGATATTATCTCATGTTGCTGGTGTTGCAAAACTCCATTATACCTTTGTAAATTTATGGTTATTTATTTTATGGTAAAAACTGTTATGCTTATTTGTATTATGCGAAATTATCATTAGTAGTAATTACATTATGCTAACTTATTTTATGCTTAAAATTTTTATGCTTCTTGACAGTGAACCGCAAAACCATATTTTGCTTATGCAAGCATGAAAATATCACCTGTTCAACGCAAGCAGCATATAATAAGAGGGTTGGGAAGGGTCTTGGGGCAGGGCAAAACAAGTACCAAGTGTGGTCGGAGTTGGCTGAGTCGGATTCGCCCTGAAGTAGAAATAAATACTTTCATAATTATTAGCTTTTTAAAGCAAAATTTTGAATATAAGTTATTAGTGAAATTATGTGTTTTGTTAGTCATGCGTTTTAAAATAATTATGCTCATCAAAATTATGTATGCCGAACAAAATTATACATTTTGATGATTATGCCTTCTGATATTAAGTCTATTACTATTCTGCATCATTATTAGGTATTATGCGATCCAAAATATTCGCCAAAATGAATATGCTTTTTGATGGTAATGCCAACTGATGTATGGCAACTGAAATAATGCCAATAAATGGTATGCGTTTTAAAGTATTACTAGTTTATTGCTCTGTTTTTTTCTGACTGTTGAAAAATCACCTACGGGGAAATATAAAACATGAAATATCGTTTTTGACGTGATAACGTCTTTAAAATCGTTTTAGTCGGGTGACATGTTCAGAAACTTGTGTCACACCAAAACCTCACGAGCGCGATCGCAGGTATAACGAGAGAGAGACGGACCGATCTCCCGTCTCATCTCGAGCGCTGCCAGTCATTCCGTGAAATGCCGTTATCACGTAAACATCTCGATCGTAAACCTACTTTACAAACAACCAATTTTTTTCACAAAATAATGTACATGGTAGCAATCCCGTTTCTAATGTTAGTGACCATGAAAGTTTAAAGAAATAAACATTTCTGCTATTGCGGGATCCGAATACTTTCTCCCGACAATTTATTCCCGACCCAACCTAAACCCGACAAGCTGCAATCCACAAGTGCATCCAAAATGTGTCGGACGCCGTTTGCCTACATTATGCATGAAGCTTTCAGAGTGTACGGGACTGGTTGCCTCCCTCGGGTTGGTGCGCCACTGCGCAGCCTGGCAACCACCGAGCGTTATTTAAAGATACTCTATGCCCTATGGACTCTCTTTAAATAAACGATTTATATCGATGCTCTCTTTTATAAATCAACAATTGTTAAAACTTTGGAACTAGGTTTGTCTTTCCTCAATGTAGTTATGCAATGACGTACGGTATCATAAATGGTTAGGAGTTGAAAAAGATGAATCAATGTTTTTGTTTTATGTGCATCATAATTATTTAGTACCTACAAAATACAATTACTTACAAAATATTTAAAAATATACCTTGTTGACATTGTTGAGCTACAGCCAGCGTCAAAAATATGTAAACACTTTTGATCTATGTTATGTCCCATTCACTTTGCTATAGATTTACGTTGCTATAGAGAGTCATGCCATAGCATCTTCAGTACTGTCAACTCTCAAATTAGCCAGGATGACAAAGTACTAAAGTGCTTACATAATTTTGACGTTGACATATTCCAAGCTTGATCATAGGCGGATGTGATGCATGCATGGGTATGCTCATATACCGTGACGTTTAGAAAATTACCTGGCTTGCATGCCCATGAATATTATCGATGGAAAATATCTCGGTTATACCGACATCCATTACGCTAGTCTATTTCCTAGTCTAACGTTGGATAGTTCAGAAATTGTGTGGGCTTTGGAATAATCATAGTCTGAAGTTCGATACAGCCAATAATAATATTTGAGATTGCTTATCTGCTACCAATTTAAACTAGAGGGATATGATCATTTCATTGATTAGAAATACATTGTACTAAAATCACCTACATAATTAACAAAACAATTCGTTAAAGTTGAACACTTACCCCTGAGTTACAGTTGACAACGTTTGTTTAAGTCGATGTTTTGCAGTTTACAACATAGGTATTCAGCATTCTTTACCTTTAAAACCTTCACAAATATTTCAAAATCAAAATTAGTCAAATCGGTCTAGCCTTCACCGAGTTTTAGCGAGACTAACAAACAGCAATCCATTTTCATAATATAGAGATACATTTCAGTTCGACACCTTCAAGCTTTCCTGAGGAAAAATGTCTTGACAGACGAACAGACGTACAAAAAAAGTGATTTTAAATGGGTTCCTTTTTTATCTTCCGAGGTACAGAACCCCTAAAAGAGATCCGATAGATAGCCCTAAGTAAAACCCAGCACTCAGGACGCAGGGGTATCTGATCGCAGAAGTATCTACTAATGCCCGGCATAGATTTTTCTCTTTAGTTGGTTCTAGAGTGCAAATACTTCTAATGGATTTTAAAATGGAATATCTATTGCGATGGCAAATATGATTTTATAATATTATTGGGAAGTGTCTACTGAAATATTTAAAAAGTCCATAGCAGATCGCCGAGCCTCCATTAATTCTCGGACTGAAATATGCTGAAAGTGCAAGGCAAGAAAAATATTAACTAACTATAACCATTGTTGTATTATAAAAGCTATCTACTAAAAATAGGTCAAAAGAGATTCCGCGCCCAGTAATAACCTTTAAAAGTAAGTTTTAGATTTTTCATACAAACTAATTCAATAGCTATCAACTAAGTCTTACACACACTTACTACTCAACTAGTAGTCAATAGGAGGTTAATAGCTTTTGCCAATATAACTTACGCAATCTAGAACATTTAAGCAAGTAGGTACACGTCAGTTTCAAGAAACCCTGCTGAAGTTTCTATTTATAACTTGTGATTTTCCAACTCGTCACACCGAGGCGCGAGGTCTTGAAGTTTCAATCGCTTTTGAACCCATAGATGGAAATTCATATGAGGTTATATTGAATTCAACAAAAGTTTGATATGAAATCGATTACTTATCGTATGCTTGAATACCTGTTGCCTTTGTTAGTGGGAGTTAAGTACAGGTTATGATTTCTATGAGATATTATTGAACGGTTTGAGTGTGTATTCAAGTAATAAAAATAGGAATTCCCTGCACTGTTTGATGTCAAATAGCACAAAGTCAGAAAATGTATATGGCATTTTATTATTAAATAAAGATTATGGCAGAGTTGATATTCTACCTTAAATGTAACATTTCACACGTACTTATGCGTAATACTGAATCTTCGTTGGAAATTGGATCGGTTAAGAAAACAACAACCTACCTATCTCTTCGGTTAAACTGGGCCTGAATTTGCCGTCATCTTTCAGCCAGAGCGCTAGTCTTGACAATTCAGACTTAGACACGATTCTCCGAAGCTTAAGATGGCAGCTACGGCCTGTGGTGATGAATCTAGATTTCCTGAAACTGATAGTTCGTAATGTCGGTATAGTCGTCGTTTTCTAATTATACTTGTAAATGCGGGAGTTTGTGAATTAGAACGCAAATCGTGGTAAGGTATACCCACAGACATTGTCTGCAATACCTATTAATTATTATTAGTCACTGCGTTCTGACTCAGGACTTTAAGGACTTAGGTAGGTCTGAAACGCCAAATCAGTTATTAAAGCCGATTTTCACTAAACGACTGCTTTTGAATTGAAGCAAGTCATCATCATCATGATCATGATCAGCCACACGACATCCACAGCTGAACATAGGCTTCATTGGCTTGCTTCCGATTGCACACCACATCCCTCCTGCGACCTCTATCAGTTCATCCGTCCACATTGCGGGTGGGCATCCTACAAAGCGTTTGTCTTTGAATGTTTTCCAATCAAAAAATCTTCGGCCCCAACGGCCATCAGTTCTTCGCGCTAAACACTGTCACTATGACCTGCTGAACTGCTAGGCAACGATGTCGTTAACTTTCGTTCTGCTTCGATTGACAACATTTCTGACTCGATCTCGTGGCGAAATGGCGAGCTTAAACACTACCTCTCAATAGCAAGTAGGGTCACCATGAGCTTTCCAATGTGGCCCATAGTTAGAGATCACTGATTGTATTTTTATCTTTACACCTTGATATTGGAAGAGGAACGTGATGTTTTCCACCCGAGTTGGATTCGACGACTGAGTTGGAGCGAGTACCCTCAAATAGATACTCGAGCGCTACTCGTAGTGTGATCCAAGCCCACTCGATGTGCTCATGCTAGGAGTAGAGCGCCGAGCGCACTCTTTAAATGCGTTTTCATTTAAAACTACCTATTTTTCAACAGGTTTTTTAAATTAAGATATTTTTTCGATTTGGGACTATGATGGATTCCAGACTTTACTAGATTAAGATAAGATAAATAATCTTTATTGCACAAAAATAGATTTTACAGGGTTTTGGTAAAAAGAACGTGCTTTTGTACAATTCGGGAGGTCTTATCGCTACAAAGCGATCTCTTCCAGACAACCTTCGGTAGAGGATTATTTTATTTGACTAACTGTTAGCCCAGGTATACAGGGACCTATACCTCTGCTTACTTATAGCTCGCATCTCCTCATAGTTGAGGGGATGCTTGTGCCCATCAAGGGAGTGTGAAGACCAATGTTCAGTAGCAGCAAAACCTTCATTTAGCGTTAAATATCATCATCAACTAGCAGGCGTTGAGCTTGTTTAAAAATATAATCGTTTTCTTACATGTATACGTTATTTTTAAGGCGATAAAATATATTTATTGCATTAAAATAATTTTATAGTTATGCTTAATATGATTTGACTTTTTATATTAGCATGTCACAACAAAAGTTACGCTTATACCTACTTACTTCACTTATGTCTGTTCAACACTGATGACCCGTTACGAAGTGGAGAAAATATTTTTTTTTTTAACTAAGTAGCGTAGGCATTTCTCTGTCCTTGGATCGTAGTCTCTTAACATAGAGTATGTTGTGGTCAAATGCCTGCTTAATTAAATAAATGGCCATTAGTAAGATTTACGAGCCACACTGTGCCAACGTTGTTTTAACCAGTAATTAGTGTAAAAAATACTTGTTTTGCAATTTACCCACAATTTTATTTTATTTACAGACAACATCGTCAGCTTCGCTCTCACCCCAGGCTCTGCGAAGGTTACCAAGGTGAACCCTGAAAACCCTGAGAAGCAGAAGGACATAAGCGTCATTGGGGACCCCCAGCTGCCCCCCAAGGTGGACATGTAATCCGCGGTCAGGCGGCTCCTGGCACTCTACATGGTGTGGAGCCGTCAATTCGGGATACCTAGGTTTCCCGGATCTTTCTGGAATCAAACTTTCCGTTATGTTGCTACACGTATTAGAAAAAGAAAAGCACAAGGCTAACTTTACAATTAAGTTTAAGGTATAATTATTTATTACTCTAGTTACATTACATGTCATAACACAAGATTTTCTATTTATTGTAATATCATTGAGTAAGGGGGTTAGACGCTTTAGTGACAGTGGAAATGAAAAGTCATGGTGGTTGTTGATCTCTTTCCCGCATCGTTTTTTATTTTATTTTATCAGTTGCCTATTTTAAAGTAAACTCACTTGAGATATTCTAATCTGATTCTTTTGAGATTCAAGTCTTGATTGAAATTAAATATTTTGAAAAATAACCAATCGAGGCTAGAATTCGTCCTCGAGTCTGAAACGAGTTTCAAAATACGGGTTGCGAGAAGCGGTTCAAAATACGGGTATCAATTCGAGGTAGTACTTATGAAATTAAAGGCAATATAGAACTGTAGAGGTATTTTCTAGGAAGTCTTCAAATTTGAATCAAAGAATATCATTATCACTTTTCCGGGAAGAAATTATTCAAATCTGTTTTTTGGTTAGTATCTAACATGCCGAGCTGTTGGGAGGTTTCTTTCAATTTAATAATACAAAGAAACACATACAATATTTACCACTTTTTAATTTTTGTGTGAAAAGTTAGCCACAAACCTCAATAATAGATAGTTTTATATTGCGATTTCAATAATTTGCTTGCCTTCGGCTTAAACAAATCGTTTGCATTGTTCTGAAGTAGTGGACTTGAGTTTCTGTTTACTCGTCTTCGAAGCAATAAATAAGTAGGTTAGCTAAGTTTATATTATAAGTTATTTTTAAGTTGCATTTAATTTTCATACTTTTATGACTGTCTGTCGACTGTCGCCTTTTTGCACTTATACCTAGTTCTACCTGTTTTACTTCAAAATCATAGGGGTTATCTGTTTTTAAGGGAATATTGTAACTATATTTTCTTTTCGTAGGTAGCTGTTATAATATTTTTTAGCATGTTCCTATGTATTTCAAAGCTGTAATATAGTCTAGGGCATCTGAATATACAAGCATTCAATTTATTTATTAACAAAGCTTTTCTTTCACACCTAATAGAAGTGTTGACCGAAGTAAGTTTTCATTTGGTGTTTTTTTTTCTTAGTGGCCGCTTTTTTTCTTGCTATGAAATAGCAGAAAAATATTATTCTCAGTTTAGCGTCAATTAAAGGAGCATCTTCCCGGTATCCAATGAGCGTTAAAGGCATCCTTTTCAAATTCCATAACGACGTATGACAATGACGTCATGCGTTGCATCCTATTAATATTAGGAATGCGAAAGTTTGTAATTATGGATGTTTTTCTTAATTTCACGTAAAAACTACTGAATGGATTTCTATGAAACTTCACAATAATATACTCGTAACTTATACATTAGGATAATACATAAGCTACAATTTACGAAACAATATATTTTTTTAGATTATAACTCTGTTAACCCTTAATTTGATTTTGTCCGGTGGGGCGGACACAAACTTCAAAAAAAAACTGTCGGTCCTGGAAGCGTTTTATTCCTACTATTCTTCAAAATTATTTTAAGACAACCACTCAGAAAGTTATTAAAAAGTTAAATTTCACGTTGGCTACACCTTATTTGTCAGTGGTGAACAAAATGTCAGCGAGAAGATGGTTATCTGTTTTCGATGAGGTATATAAATATTTTTTTCAATGTTTTTGCTACTAAATATTCTTAGTTTTTGCAATTTGTATTAGAATATACGTGTGTTATAATGTTTAGCTAAAATTCATAAGATTTTAAAAGTGTTTTGCTGTTTTTTTACTTCATAAACCTCTTTGTCCGGCACAGCGGACAATGCCAATTACTCATAAATACACCTCAAAACCACTCTGTCCGCTGTAACGGACATCGTCAAATCAGGGCTAAGATCAGTTAAAATAAAATATACTATCTTCTTTGACGAAAACAAAAGAGGAAAGTACGTTACGTTGACACTGACGAGTCGCTGTTATATTGGCTTAAACTCGGTCCATTGGACCTGCTTTTGTCGGGCGACTTTCTATACGAGGGTGCCGTATAATAGATGCGGCACCAATCTTTTGTGCTAATCAAAGACACGATTACACAACTGTGTCCGTTGCCTTATCGGTAAAAGTGATCTCTTTCAGACAACCTCATTTATGATGTAACCTTGCTTAGGTTGCAGTTATGGGTGTTCTCTCAGGTTGCCCGTTGGTATACAGCATACGCGAGCTAGGATATTGGCTTTAGTCCCGAAAGAAAACGCTCCTTCAGACGCAAGTGACATATTATTATCTGATCCAGAATCTGAAAAGCTTGATGAATGTGCTGTTACTAACTCTTAATTCTTCTTAATTTTGTACAATTCTTAAATATTTTTTTTACTTAAATGAATTTAAAATGAAATTTTCTTTTTATCCCTCATTTGGCAATGTCCGCTGTGACGGACACGTATTTTCCCAGCAGTGGGAAGCGCAAGTTTTTTTTTCATATTTTTTTTTTAGATTTTAGTGTGCCCTTGATAAGTTACATTCGTCAAACTTTTGTATTTCTAACTTTTTTGTCGTTGCCAAATTAAGGGTTAAAGAAATAAAAAATGTCTTTCGGATTATTCGCAGCAATACAATTTACAATTGTTCTTCAACTCAAACAAGGGATGTGCAAATAAAATATCCGATCTCCTTTTTGAACAAACCAGTGAGCACAGAATAAACAGGGAACTCCCGAACAAAAGCGTTCGGGACAAAAGATTATTGCGACGTGACATCACACTCTATTCGAATTCAATATTATTGTGATTTTAATATAGTAATTTTATTTATTTAGCTTACTAAATAATAATAAAAAAAACACTTTATAAATTAAATTACATTCCTAAATCTTACTAAATATTCTTAGTTTTTGCAATTTGTATTAGAATATACGTGTGTTATAATGTTTAGCTAAAATTCATAAGATTTTAAAAGTGTTTTGCTGTTTTTTTACTTCATAAACCTCTTTGTCCGGCACAGCGGACAATGCCAATTACTCATAAATACACCTCAAAACCACTCTGTCCGCTGTAACGGACATCGTCAAATCAGGGCTAAGATCAGTTAAAATAAAATATACTATCTTCTTTGACGAAAACAAAAGAGGAAAGTACGTTACGTTGACACTGACGAGTCGCTGTTATATTGGCTTAAACTCGGTCCATTGGACCTGCTTTTGTCGGGCGACTTTCTATACGAGGGTGCCGTATAATAGATGCGGCACCAATCTTTTGTGCTAATCAAAGACACGATTACACAACTGTGTCCGTTGCCTTATCGGTAAAAGTGATCTCTTTCAGACAACCTCATTTATGATGTAACCTTGCTTAGGTTGCAGTTATGGGTGTTCTCTCAGGTTGCCCGTTGGTATACAGCATACGCGAGCTAGGATATTGGCTTTAGTCCCGAAAGAAAACGCTCCTTCAGACGCAAGTGACATATTATTATCTGATCCAGAATCTGAAAAGCTTGATGAATGTGCTGTTACTAACTCTTAATTCTTCTTAATTTTGTACAATTCTTAAATATTTTTTTTACTTAAATGAATTTAAAATGAAATTTTCTTTTTATCCCTCATTTGGCAATGTCCGCTGTGACGGACACGTATTTTCCCAGCAGTGGGAAGCGCAAGTTTTTTTTTCATATTTTTTTTTAGATTTTAGTGTGCCCTTGATAAGTTACATTCGTCAAACTTTTGTATTTCTAACTTTTTTGTCGTTGCCAAATTAAGGGTTAAAGAAATAAAAAATGTCTTTCGGATTATTCGCAGCAATACAATTTACAATTGTTCTTCAACTCAAACAAGGGATGTGCAAATAAAATATCCGATCTCCTTTTTGAACAAACCAGTGAGCACAGAATAAACAGGGAACTCCCGAACAAAAGCGTTCGGGACAAAAGATTATTGCGACGTGACATCACACTCTATTCGAATTCAATATTATTGTGATTTTAATATAGTAATTTTATTTATTTAGCTTACTAAATAATAATAAAAAAAACACTTTATAAATTAAATTACATTCCTAAATCTTAGCCTAGTGCAGTGACTTCTTACTAATATGCACAGCATGAACTAATTAAAGTCATATATATACAAAAATAAATAAATTAGGACGTAGTTACTGCCTGAAAAAAGTCATAGAGACCGTACTTCTTTTTTTAACAATTCGACCAATAGATACATCAACTTGTGCCAAGAGCACTGACAATTTTTTTAAAATATTAGTATCTAAAAAGACTACATACAAGGGTTACATATTAAAATACCTAAAATTGTTTTAACTATTGTCGATTCAACTACGCTCGACTGGCCTAATGTTTGATATAACTACTAATCATTTCTTATAATTTCATAATAACTAATAAACGCAATCCCTAATGGACAATTCGCCTACGCTCGACTCACCTAACGTCTATTCATCTAAGCCTTATTCATCTAAGCTTTATTCATCTAACGGGTAATAAATGTTTTTGTTATAACAACTAATGGGTATGCTTGTCTGTCCTATACTAGAGTCGGGGCGAAACCGACACGGATAGATTAGGTTAGAAGGTTTAAGGCGGGAGCGAAGCGAAGCGCAGCTCCCGCCTTGAACCTTCGTGGTTATTTTTTTTTTAAACCCGAAAACCGACTTGCCTGATTTATTGTTGCTTGCGTTGAACCAAGCACTTTTTATGATCTCTAACAATGTGTACCTATTTATTTATGTGTGTATTCATAAACAATCATAAGATTTAAAAAATTACATAAGTGGTAGTTGTTTTAAATAGTATACTATGTAATCTTTATAGCAAACGTCTATTATATCAAACAATTTTATATCAGTTGTCCGTTATACGTTTTCAAATTATGTAATTTGAAATTATATGATTCGTTTATTATACGAAATGAAACATTATATCAAATGATGTTATCTCATTCGACTGTATATGTTCTGAGTGATATAAGATTTATAGTTATAACATACATTACACACCCACGTAAAAGGTATTGACAGAAGCGGATTGCTGCAAATCCGACTCCACGTAGTCTTGTCTGCCTGTAGTGCAATTCAAGCCGGCGTAGGCGCGGAGGGGCGAGGCTGGGGGAGGATGAAAATTAGTAGGCGAGTCGTAGATTAGATATTTTATACATGTTTGAAACATCCATTTTGTCAAAGAACCATTAGATTAATAGATCGTTAGTGCAATCGATTTTAGTTTAAATAAAATTATTTAAGTTAAGCATGGCGAGTCGAGCATTAGGCGAGTCGAGCATTAGACGTAATGAATTTAGGTGAGTCGAGCGTAGTTGAATCGACAATAGTTAAAACAATTTTAGGTATTTTAATATGTAACCCATACAAGAGATGCCGTTTCAAATAAACGCACGTTAGGTCGAAAAAGGTAGGTATGTATGGGTGGTCAACGACTGAAAAGTTGAGTATTCAACATTAATTAGGTACCAGATTTTTTGCAAGAATGCAATTGTCGCCACTAACGGCACGGCTGGTCCACAAATTTAAAGTCACTAAGCGGGCTATGGAGAGGGCTATGCTCGGCGTTTCTCTGCGAGATCAAATCAGAAATGAGGTGATACGGCAGAGAACCAAGGTTATCGACATAGCCCACCGGATTAGCAAGCTGAAGTGGCAGTGGGCTGGCCATGTTAGCCGTAGAACCGACAACCGTTGGAGTAAACGTGTTCTTGAGTGGAGACCGCGTCTCGGCAAGCGTAGTGTAGGACGTCCTCAGGCAAGGTGGAGTGATGATCTGCGCAGGATGGCTGGCAGGAGCTGGATGCGAGCAGCCGAAGATCGAGTACAGTGGCGTGCAAAAGGAGAGGCCTATGTTCAGCAGTGGACTACAACAGGCTGATGATGATGATGATGAATTGTCGCCGCAACGTCGGGCAAAACCAAGTGAAATAATAAGTTATTACCTTTAATCCGTTGTTATAACGAGTACATTACAGAAATCACGGTAATTAGTATTAAATTTGTGAAAATGCAACAAGGAAGTTCAAAAAGTTTTATAAAGTTGAGTATTTTAGGCATCCAGTGCTTGTAAAAAAGTCCTGACTGACTGACGTCGTAAGATGTTAGTCTATAAGCCTAGTCTTTAGCCTTAGGGTGGCTTTTAAACACCTTACAGCAAAGTTTCATTCCAACCCCCCATCCCTCCAACAATCCACACTGGAGTATGACTCGCGCTAACTCATAGTTGAGGTGAGGCCTGTGCACACTGCCCAGCAGTAGAGCGTAAATTGTTGTTTTAAGATTTCAAGGTTTTGTATTCCGCTACGTTCGCAATGAACTACCTCAGTCACCCTGAAAGTTGGAAACAGGTTCGGAAAGAAATCATCACGCATTACGTTAAGTTTGTCTGTATGTATGTTTTTTTGCATATTTCCTAAAGAACTGCAACCCTGAACATTTGTAGTTAGAACTGAGCGCTCCCACCACTCAGCCCACCAGACGCTATGAAAAGTAAGTATCAAAAAATTATAAGAGATTTAAAAAGGGTTAATAAAATGGACTAACATTAAAAGTAAAAATATTTATTTCGGCTTACCATAGTATCACCATACATTAAAAATTAAATAAGTACTACATTTATATCCTGAGCAACATTTTTTGTCCAACATTTAAAACTAAGCGATACTAAATCTATCTAAATATTATATTTACAGTCAAAATCACTTCTTACAATTTGTATCTCGTTCAATCTCTTATGGTAACTCAAATGGTAACTTACATTTACATTTTGGTAACATTACAGTTTTTTCTTTGATTTTGCCGTCTGGTCTATTAACCTGGACCGTTTTAGTAGGTCTTCTGACCTGTCCATCAGAACTTGTCTGTTCTGGACAAAGTTTACAAGTTTAGTGAAAGCTAGCCGTAGAACATAGGAAAATATAGCAAAAGTAATAAATAGAGTTAAAGTTAATAAGAGAGCAACATCGAGCATGTAGTACTGCAAGAAATTAAGGTCTTTTGCTGGTGATTGTAAATGGTAGGCGCCCTTGTGTCTCATGACGTATTCGGTCCAGTAGACCGCTCTATCTAAGGGCGTTTCTTTCTGGTCTCTTAATAATACTTGTCGTTTCTTCACTTCTACCTTGTACCGTGGTTCGTTGATCACTTCCATGATAGCTTTGTATAGTTTGTCGGATGTGAGGTGTTGCAGCTCCAGTTTGTGAGCGTAACCGTCTATTTCTGCTTTGGCAGCGTTCGCGTCGTGGTCGCAGAAGACTGGTATTGTAACTATGGGCACGCCGTGGTAGACCGTCTCGAACATGCTGAGTAGACCACCGTGAGTGATGAAGGCTTTTATCTTTGGGTGACCTGTATGAAGGATAATGTTTGGTTTAGTGATTCCAATCAAACTCAACCGAAGTGAGTACCTAATGCGAGTTTTATCAATCAAACGCATCGAGTAGTTTAACGCAGATTAACATGGAAAAAACGGTTGTCCGCGCTAACTCTCTAGATGCTTTCAGCACTAGGCACTTGTTAGGTACATTGCAAAGTAATTGTTTTTTTTTTAAAGTAACTAGCCAACCTTCGAAAAGAGTTTATTAAAGAAATCGTATTTCATCTGACTAGCTTTCACTGAGACCAACGCGGCTAGTTATTTAGAGTATTGTTATGTACTTAAGTATTAACTTTACATCATTTTCTTGCATCATCGTGGGTTACCACAGAACAAAAGTCTAGCAGATGTGTTTATAAAATACAGAATTATCAAAACCTGAAATCTTTCGGGGTTTAGGCATTTACATTCTCAGAAAAAAATAACAATCACTTACAATGAGTAAAGTTACATATGATATTAAACCTGAATCCTTTTAGAAAGGTTCCTAATTGAGCTGCAAAAACATTTTCATGAACAATTTGCCTAAATAGGGTTTAAAAACAAATTAACCTTGCATAAAGAGCCAGCGTTTTGAATGTAGGATCTCCATATAACATTCCAAATATCTTCATTGAAACCTTTTGTAAGTAAGCGTTATTCTGAATTTCTCTTGAAAAAGACTCTTGCCTATGAAAGTACGGGCCATGATCTACATTTTCTTCAATGGGTAATTTATTTATGTAGCAAGAGCTACCTAAACTCACAAAATTAAATTGATGTTTTTTTTACTGACTTCAAAAAAGATGGAGCTTAATATCTAAAGCCTGTTACTCACCAAGCAAGTCTTGCTGAGGCAACCACTTGTACAGCCTAACGTTTGACGGGACATCGGTCATGTTCTGTTCAGCATCCTGCTTCCACAGCACCCGGTGGGGCAGTCTTCCCAAAGCCTCGACGAACAGCCGGTGGGCAGACAGTGGCATGCTTGAGGTTCGCACTGAGGACCCCATGGAAACGTAGACGAAGCCTGCGTCGCCTGCACCTGATATCCATTCTTCGATGTTCTGGAAATTGCAAATGTTTCTTGGTAAAGCCAGTCAGCTCACTTACAACAAAAATTTAGGGTGTGAACGGGCAAAGACCTGCAGAAGCAGGGTTACTATTGGAGCCGAAACCATTTGAAGGCAAACGCGACGTAGGACGCTCAACCGCAAGGTGGACGTATAACCTGACAGTTGCAGGATTTTGGTGGATGCAGGCCGCCTTCAATCGCTCTCTTTGAAAACTTATGGAGGTAGTCTATTTTTCCACACACATATCGATTAGCACAATGCGTTTAATTTTGGACATCGCGACACTGCTGTCTGGTGAACATTTTTGTTTATTTTTAATTTTGTTATTTTTATTATTTATTTTTTCACTCACCATTTTGTTTTTTTTTTGTTTATATCTGTATGTGTACGATGTGCAAGATCAATAAACGTTTATTCTTTCTTTTTTTCTTTCGTTCAATGATGCAGATCTTTATGAGATGTTTCTTCGTAACGACAATTCACAATGTTTGTAACCTACTAGATTAAGATTGAAGACATTTATATCTGTTTGGCAAAACATCAAAGAAAAATTAAGCTAATAACAGTACCAATGGGCCAAATAATTAAGAATATTTTCCGAGTTCTTGCTCCAAATTGAATATTACGCAACCATTTGACGTAAAACCGGCTTTGATTGGTTGAAACCTTACAGAATAATATTTCGTATCGCTACGAGAACCACTAGATCTATGCCAATTTGTAAACCGTGTAACTAGTCAGGACTTATAATACTGGGGTCGCAAAGTTTTGCGGATTGAGTCGATTTTGTTAATGCTTAGCTCCAGGCGCCTGTTTTAGGATTTCTTGGCAAAAACAACACCCTTCTAGAGGAAAACGACTTCCTAAAACGTTAAACTCCCATTAACAACATCCGCGCGAGGGGTAAAACCGGGTTTTGGGCATAAATATAGATAAAAAACTCTCAAATTCTGACAAACCACTAACAACTACATTGCGCGATAGCCCTATTTGTACGTTGCGTTGCGCTACAGTATCACTCGATCCGTTGATACAGTTGATAAAGTGTAAAACGACGCAGCTGTTACCGCTGAAACGACGCAACGCAACGCAACGCGCCAATTAGTTCTCACTCTACCGCCTAAACAAAGTTCCTTGCGTCACGTTGGAGTTGCATATTAGCGTAATGTGGCTAGTGGTACCCTAAACCTTTGGGGGTTAAGAGCTAAGGGGTACGCTCCATTGTTAATCACGCTATCAAAACCGTTTAGCAACTTCCAAAAAAACTACATAGTCCTGTAGGCCTAGCACGAACCACTAACGTTTTGGTAATCAAAAAGTAAACGATACTTTTTTCTTAAAGACTTACCCCCTTATTCGTAAGAACTGAAACAGCGCTTCAACGTCATAATAAGGTTTGTAGCGCTTCGTTACTTACTCGCAAATGGCGGCAGCAACAAGAATAAGGGAGAGAGCGATCCAAAGTTAAAATGTTGCTGTTTAAGTTTTTATAAATACTTTTCGATTACGAAAACATTAGCGATTCGTGCTAGACCTTACTGATGACCTTTAGGGCAGAAAAGTTTTGGCATTACGACAGCCAAAGATACAGCCAATTTGAAAGTATACAATTATATCCCAGCCGAATATAGCCCTTGAGCCGACCAATCTGGAAATAATAGGGAAAGCCTTTAATCAGAAGTAGAGTCATAATTATGCCTGCGAATAATGGCGATGATTACTGATGAACTACATTTCATCAACAAATCGTTTGTCAAGGTTATTTAA